>CM069300.1:36972500-38215000 GCA_035609425.1 Epinephelus awoara
ACCATTTATTCAAGTAATGTAGTTAAGTATAATTTTAGTATTTCATCACAATACAATATTTTATCAATTTCCTGGTCAAGGACACAATATTTGCTGATATCACAAATCTGCCACAACACGATTTTAATGTAATTCAGGGACCAACCATCCATGTGAGACAATGTCAGTAAATATCCTCACTGTTTTTTTTTTTGGCTGCTTGCCATTGTCGCAAGCACTGTTTGAATGTTTAGGATGAAGGTATAATTGGATGGAAATGGTGACGCTAATGTGCCATAGGAATGTCAAAAATAAAGGCATATCTCATAAATGATGATATACATATATATACATATATATATATACATACATACACACACATATACATATAGTATATATATATATATATATACACATATATTTATATATATGTATATATATATACGTGTGTGTGTGTGTGTGTGTGTGTGTGTGTGTGTGTGTGTGTGTGTGTGTATTTACATGTATATATATGTATATAAATAATTGTATTAACTAATGAGTCCAAATAGTTGCAATGCTGTGTATGGCCATTAAATCTGAGCTGTGCAGTATTCATAGCCTCAGAACAGAAGAATCAGCAGCCGTTCCTCTGAGCAGTAAAGACTACAGCATAAGCTCACTGTTTAAGGTCCCTGCACCTTATTTAAATAATATTCCAAACAATTCATGCTTAACCAAAACTGCACTTAACAAAAAGAAATACAGAGTAATTGTCCAATTAGAGGAAAAAATGTCAGAGGGACAGAGAGAGAATAGAGTGAAGAAGGTTGGAGAGGCAGAGGGAAGCGAAAACAGATGAAAAGGATTTAAACCAATTAAAATAGTCTAAAAGCATCAGAGTCGTTGCCGCACGTAGCAGAGCAGAATGGCTGCTTTCATCCTCTCCAGAGTGTGCTTAAGTGTAATTTTTTATTTGGATCCAGCCACACTGTTTGAGGGCAGGTTCAACACATAAAGCATTGGTAGGGCATCACAACAACAAACACTGTTAGTCTTGACTGGCGAATGAGAAGAAAATATACTACCATAAATGGAGAGAAAAGCAAACTAAATGAAAATCATCACAGGCTTTCACAAGAGAGCTCCATAATTGACTCATGAAGTTCAGCTAACACTTGAAGTTGTAGAGGAGGGATTAGAGCATGTACAGCATGCTGTCAAACACCTGTCTCTGGAGGAAATCTAGTACACTTTCATTTGTTCAGGGGCATTTTCAAATGAGATGATACTTTAAAAAACACACATTTATCTCTGTCTTGTTCCAGGACCTCAAATACACATTAATGAGCAAATTATATGGACATCTAGTCCGTGCCAGTAGTTGCAGTACGGTCATCCACTAAAATTATACACTAGCATTTGTAGTGGCTGAGAAATATGCATTCTCCTGCCTTAGATAAGCTTTTTATTTATTCCAGTTTTAAGCCTAAGTTTGTCGCCATGTCCCAGTGATGACAGCAAGCCATTAATGATTGCTTGCAAATGCAACAGACATTACGGGTACTGTACTGTACATAGCAATTTAAAAAGTGTTACTGCATTTCTGACAGAGCTGGTGATATAATAAACTGGACTGAGTTGCATCATCTATTTCTATATGAATCGCTAAGTTTGTAAAGTTTTTCCTAAAGTCTTAATGTCTATTTACTTGTGTCAGACTACTGATTTAATGAATCAGACAGCCCAATTAACCAGTTAAGAAAGGTCTTAGCTGGTAAAGACTTGTAACCTGTAACATGTAAATCAATTGCAGGAAACATCTTCTGCACCATTCAATGGAAAATCAACTACATAAACGCAAAGAGCATATTTTAGAATGTCACATCTGGACTACCATAAAAGTTGGATATGCGTAGTTTGTGTGATTATAGGATTAGTTTAGCTACAGATGAGTTTGCGTATGAGGTCTGAAGCGTGATAACGATGCCTATAGGAGTAGTTGTGTGAACATTCCCCTATAGTAAATTAATAGAATTTGTGTTACTTACATTAGCAAAAAATCTATGACAGGATGATGTTTTCTGGATTGTTTTCTGTATGGATTGTGATAGCTGGATGTCTCCTGATGGTGGCTGGTTGTGTCAGACAGTACTGAAAACAGACTGAGACTGCGAAACCAGTTGAACGGCTGGGAGATGGTAAAGGGGTTTGGGTGGTAGCTTGTTAGTTTGATTTGTCTCCAAGTGTGGTTAGCCGCCTATAGATGTTACCACGAGACTGAGTAGTACAGCAGGAGACAAGGACAAAGTCATTTGTGTATGGCAACACCAAGATCGCAGGAGTATGGCTCGATCCTTGAAAATTGACATCGACCTTGCTACCAGACTGTTAGGAATTGACTCCATGACAGTGGTATGAGAGTCATTTCCGACTTAGCAAGTCGGAGGATTCTCACTAACCCCGACCTCAAAATCCAATATGGCTGCTTGGCGCATCCACAAGTTTTTCCGTAACTTGAGTGACTTAACAGTTACTTTGTAGGTTGCAGAAATGTCTGACTCACTCAAAATTTAGCATCAGCAGAGCTTCATGGCACTCCCATGGGTCAAATGTTGGAAGTCAAGAAAGGGTCAGTGCCTGAGACTTACTGGATCAGACGCAATAACTAGATTTACAGCCTTGCGATTGTAAGTCTCCAACCAGTGAAGCTGACCTTTGACCACAAAAATCTAATCAGTTCATCCTTGATTACATTTGATGTTTTCACCAAATTTGAGGAAATTCCCCCAGGCACTCTTGAGATAGAATGAGGTGGACACAAGGTCACAGAAGCTTTTGAGCTTTGACCACCAAAATCTTATCAGTTCACCCTTGAGTCCAAGTGGACGTTTGTGCCAAATTTAAAGAAATTCCATCAACTTTGAGACATCTTGTTCACAACAATGTGATGGACGGATGGACAGACACATAAAAAACATAATGCCTTTGGCCACAGCTATCCCCAGCACAGAGATGAGATTCCACCATTTAAAAAAAGGGTGTCCCTTTTATCAATGATTCATATCAGTTTTACTCACTAGCTTAGTAAAGACACTGGGGCAATGTGACCTTGCTGGACCTTATTTTGGGCATTATAACATTAGAAGATGAGGCAGTTTTTACCCCAATTACTTTAATAACACATCTGAAGGTAAAAACAAATGTGAATGAATCAGTATTGTCTATTAATTCAATGATCAACCAGATTATATCTCTGAACACTCAAATACTTCAACATTAGTCTTTGTTTTCACTGACATGTTTTTATGATTTGGGTTGAAGGATCAATTTGCCTAAATGATAGAGAATACAAAGCTTAGACACCTCAGAATATGGGCAAATAAAATCAGAATTATCTGGATGACAATATGCCTCTAGCAGTCCCTAAAAAATGTTTTGTTTTGTTTTTTTTGTAATTTGAGTGAACTGTCCTTATGAGTTGATCATTTATTAAAGCCAGACAAGCTCTCTCCCTTTAAACTCACAATGATTTCTGATCCTGAACGACCAAAGGCACAAAACAATAATAATTTCAGCTGCTGCCAAGTGTATCATAATCACTTTTAGACAGGCAGTCTAAAAACAGAAAATGGCATTCTGTTATTTTTCACATGAAAATAGATTGAATGAAATGAAAATGGATTTGAAGCTGAGGAGTTAATTACCAATTTCCTTGGCTGCCAGAAGGAGGCTCTTCAGTTCCTGACTGGCAGCTTGTTGTTTAGCTTTGTCCTGATGCTCAGAGCAGAAATGGACAATCTTCTGCCATGTCAGACCCTCTCTGGCAAACAGCTCCCGTCTCTTCAGTCGTTTGGTCTAACATGAGCCACAGGGAAAAAAAATACAATTATATTTCAAGTAGGACAACAGCAGCAATTCCTGCTCTTATAATTATAGGTATTTGTATTTGTTAACATGGCCTTGGATAAGACCAATGTATCCAAACAGTCTGCCAATGCATTATGCAAATATTTTGACAAGACAGTCACTGAAATAGAGTAGCTTAAAGCTGCAATTATTAATCAGCTGGTTATCAAATGAATCGCTCTAATTTTATATATGATTAATTTGTTTGTTACTTTTTTATTTCTCTGATTACAAATTCTTAAATGTAGCAGCGTCTTTGCTACTCTATGACAGTGATCTGAATATCTTTGGGCTGTGGGCAAAACAAGACATTTGAGGACATCATCTTGGGCTTTGGGCAACACTGATCAACATTTTTCACCATTTTCTGACATCTTATTGACCAAACAACTAATCTGTAAATTAGGAAAATAATCAACAGAGTAATTGACAATTTAAAAAATCATTGTAGTTCATCATAGTTTATCTTACAAATAAGCTGTAAAATTATTCAATACTAATTCTTGTCTGTCATTTTTATTTTTTATTTTTTTGTTGTCAATCCCACTTTCGTGTCTTTTTTTTAATTTCTGAGGACAATGCACGTCAACATTTCTGTAAATTAGCCAGCCAGCAGTCTCAGAACCCAGTGGCTATGCTCTGGGGGCAAGGCCAAAATTTTGGAAGATGCAGAGTAGCCAGCAAATATCAAGGTCAGGACTTCCTCTTCCATGTGCAAACCATTACACTTTTGATACAGGGCTCCAGCCTGGGGGGGGAGGGGGCGTCACTACTGGCTTATTTATGGTCCTGCGTTGAATCAACGACGTCGCTACGTCGTTACCGTGACGCCACCGTGAACCCTTCGAACTTCTCCGTCACTTCGTTTCGTCGCATTGCAATTATAGACACAATTATGAATATGTTGTGTCAATATAGATAGTGCTCCTAAATTTTGTGCTGGTGCTCCTAAAATTTTCAGGAAGGAGCACTGGTGCTCCTAGTAGAAAAAGTTAGTCTGGAGCCCTGTGATACCAAAATTCTGTCCCATCACCTACAGATTGTTTATAAAGAACTGCCAGATAGCAAATTTTCATCACATACTTATAATTCAAACTGAACCTCCAAGCTTCAAAAACATTGGATACTAGGGCCGGGAATCACCAGAGGCCCCACAATACGATATTATGATACATGAATCACCATACTGCATTATTGCTATTTTAAATGTGTTGCAGTTTGCAATAAAATATTTTCCAATATATTGCAATTTATTAGCTTTTCTCAAAGCCAAACGATATCTCCAAAGGAAAACTGTCAACATCAACAGTTTTATGTAATGAGATAAAGGTATCTTCTCAGACATGGCAAAGCTCCTCCAGAGTGAAAGAAGCCTACAGACTGAGTAGCACTCCCCAAGACTAGTACAGTGCTCCTTGTATGCCCTATAGAATTTTTAGGGGGTTTTTTTCCTTTCAGAAGAGACACTGCAAGCTCAGTCAGGATTCTGGGCAGGATTCATCACAGCTAAACCCAGAGAGACCCTGATGGGATCCAATGATTAGGGTCTCCAAGGAAACAAAGCTGGGTCTCATATGATGTGTGCTAATGTACTGATCAAATGAAAAAAATCTAATGAGAAATGTTTAATTAGTAATATCAAAGTTATGATTATGTGTTTAACTAAACTAAATATTTTCTATCCAGCATTACATTGTCCAAAAATAGGTAAATGGAGTCATGTTGTATAATTGCTTGTGCATAGGCTAAAGCATACTTATTATTTTATGTCAGAACAGATTTTGGCATTTTCTAGTAATAACAAATGGTTTAGAGCTTACTTTGCAAAAAGTCATCAGATTCAAGTAAGAGGGGAGCTCCATCATCAGAACAAAAGTTGGGTATCATGTGGAAACTTTTAAACTAGTGTTCACACAACACCTGACTTCTGGTGCTGATACCAAATTATGCTATTTATGATCATGTGCGTTTTGCATTGTAGTAACACATGCATCCTCAGTAAGTCTGTGGAAAAGTCTGTGTTAATGAGAATAACTTTTTTAAGCTTTTGTCATCAGAGCAGTGAGGTATTAAATCTGAGCAGGTCTGACAGTTGAGGCTCTGAGGTCAGGAGAAGCATTAACACAGTGACTTCATTACAATCTGCATCTCCATGTCTTCTGAAACTATGCATTTTAGCACAAGCCAAGAGATAATCTCAGAGTGACTTCAGCCATCTTTTCCCTGGAGAAGCACTTTTTTTTCTGCTGAGAGGATTTAACTGGAGGTGAGCCAGGTAAAAGTGAATCGCTGAATACAGCTCCCAATTTCATCTCAAGTCTCAGGATGAGCTAACCAAACAGAAACAAATCACCAACATTGAGTGAAAAGACAGGATAGTTTGACTTTGAAAATAGATGGGATATGATTGGCAGAAGCCAAAAAGGATTTGAAACACAGGTATAACATATGAAAGCAAACCAGTGAAAAAGGAAGATCTGACCCAGCAGAACCCACCCAGATTTTGTCCATGTTTCAGGATGCAAGACAGGAAACTGAGCTAATAGGAGAGCAGCAGTGCTCAAACCTCTTTCTCAGAGACAGAAAAAAACGGAATATTCCTACACATATTCTACTAAATTTGAAGGGTATTATTTGAGGTAGGGCTATCCTATTGAGTTGGGGCATCATAAATTTCCCTTTGTGTATACGTATAACACCCTCAGAATTAAAAATAAACACGCTTAAGACTTTATAGAAGGGAAGAAACAAAAATACTATCTGCACATTCTGTCGATAGCTCCCGATATATTTAACAAAGCACCAGTTTGATGTCAGCGATATCTTCTTCTTATTTATTGATTTAAGCTGTAAAGTGTACCCAGGCCTGTTACATCAACTTGTCAAGTTCCTGCAAAGCTGCCTGTAGACTGTGGCTAACATATTTGTAATTCAGCTGAGGAGTCAATTAACAAAAACATGCCAACATTTTCATATTAACAAGGGATCACATTACTATGTGGAAAGTATGTGGAAAGGGTCACTTGTAATGGTTCCCCTTAACTCAGTTTCACTCACTGCGCTCATTAAGTGTTCGCTAACACATTAGTCGCATCCACTTAAAGGTTAATAATGTGTCATTGTTGTGTTTACAGCTTGTTGCACACCCCATGCCAATAAAATCAGATTCAACACAACTCTATTTCACAAAAGTGATAGGTGAAAATGTTCCATATTCCAAGAAGGAAACATGAGAATTCCCATTTTATGCTACGTTATACTGAAATACTGTACTTTTTGTACCACCACATTTATTTGGCAGATATAATAACTAGTTATTATATAGATATTATATAACTAGTTATTATATCTAGTTATATACATTTATATAATAAAAAAGTAAACATGATGAGCTTATAAAATACAACACATTTTAACCTAAACCAGTGCTTCCTATTTATTTAGTCTTGTAATCTTGTCTAAGAGGCAGTGTTCTGTTAGGGCTCCTTGCTCCTAGGTACTGGTGTCTGTACAGAAGTATACAAAATGCAATGCACTTGATGGATAGTGAAAAGACAACCAGATGGCGCTGGGGGAGGAAGACAAAGCGGGTTTGGAAAGAAACAGAAATATGGTTATAACGTAGGGTAGAGTAGGGTAGGATAAGAAGGTAGAGTAGAGTAGATTAAGGTAGGATACGTTAAGGTAGAGTAGGGTAGGTTAGGGTAGGGTAGCTGACTGTGTTACTGTATGTTTATGACTGGTTTAATGAAGAGTGCAAAAGTTTGTGAAGCTCTATAATCTATTCTTTGCTTTGACATGTGTTCAGGGTTTCAGTGTGTGACTTGGCGACAGCTGATAGAGGTGGCAGACTGTTAGTTTTGGATGGAAATTGCATCACGTTGTTATGCCAATAATAATTCAGAGAAAGATAAAAATCACAAACAGGTGTGCAGAGTCTCTTTTCATGATCCCCTGCAGCTGATAATAAATCCAGTATTGACACAGTTTTGTGTGAGTCCAGCCTTCTATACACTGCAGGCATCTAAGATCAGATTTTTTTTGCATTGGACATCTGGCATCCATTTAGTCTCTGATATACAGTATTTTGATGGCCAACAGCAGATATTTCATACATGATAACTTGACTAAAATGTGAAAAATATGTAGCATGATGGATGCTTCTGTGCCCTTAACCTGTGGCTCTTACTTCAGACATTCCTCACCACCTGCATTTGCTAATGCTGTGTAGAGTGGATTAGTGTTATGACTGCGACTAGGTGTGTGACAGTGCCAGTGACATGAGACATGTAAAGAGTTTTGGACATGCAAGACCAAGTGTTACATACACTTACATACAGTACCAGCTAGTTATCATATACAGTGGTGTGAAAAAGTGTTTGCCCCCTTCCTGATTTCTTACTTTTTTGCATGTTTGTCACACCTAAATGTTTCAGATAGATAGATAGATAGATAGATAGATAGATAGATAGACTATATGTGTGTGTGTGTGTGTGTGTATGTATATATATATATATATATATATGTATATATATATATATGACAATATGTCTTCTGCTCCAGAGCTGCACATACTAAACATCACTCTCACAATGTGGACTATAGTCACATAGACTGATACCACAGCCACTGCTTCTCATACCAATGACTGGATGTTGAATTTAATCTTAAAGTAAAACAGAGTCTGCATCTGTGTTTTTGGATAGTCCATCCATCCAAATGAAAACATTTGGATTTTTCTATGTGAGGGGTAAAGGGAGCTGGATAAGAGCCATACAATACGCAAGCTGTGTCATCAAAGATAAAAAATTTCCGGAATACAACTAACATGCAAAATCACATTACTTGCTTGCTCACAGAGTTGCAGGAAAAACAACCTGCCAGAGATAGAACCCTCCAGTGAGTGTCAAAGTGACACACGTTTCTTACTCTGGTAAAATATTTAGAGCAGGAATATATGCAGGCTCCACGATCTCGAGGCACAGCCGGGGGAGGGAGGGGTCGGGTTTTGGTGACCTCAGAATTGCATTTCTGCTTTTTGCAGATGATGTGGTTCTGTTGGCTTCATCACAGCGTGACCTCCAGCATGCACTGGGGCGGTTTGCAGCTGAGTGTGAAGTGGTCGGGATGAGAGTCAGCACCTCCAAATCTGACATCATGGTTCTTTGCCGGAAAACAACAGATTGTCCCCTTGGGATTGAGTTATTGTCTCAACGTAGGAGTTCAAGTATCTCAGGGTCTTGTTCATGAGTGAGGGTAGAATGGAGCGTGAGATGGATTGGCGGTTTGGCGCAGCATCTGCATAGATGTTGGCACTGTTGTGGTGAAGTGAGAGCTAAGGCAAAGCTCTTGATTTACTGGTTCATCTACGTCCCAACCCTCTCCTATTGTCATGAGCTCTGCCTTGGATAAGCGGTTGAAAACATCATTATGGATGTTAATAGTTTGCTATAAATATAATACAAGGCACATGGATTTACACATAACAGGCACTGATATTGGGCAGATAGTAGCTGGATCAGGTATCAGTCACAATGGGACGAAGCTAATCAATTAAATTCTATGTTTACATCTGTTTACATGTGTGTGTTTATCAGGACTTAACATTAAGGACTAAACTCTGTGTTCGGCCAAGTGAAATGGCTCATGCAGGTGTCCAGTTGGGCAAACAAATGTGATGTTTAATGTAACATTATATAAAAATAAACTGCATACTGTATCACTGAAGCAGAGCTTTTCAAGCTGTGCTGCTTGTGCACTATAAAGTGTTGGCCAGGGCTGATGAGGAAAATCTGAAATACTGGACACTAAAGAAATGGACTCGTGTCACTGATGTCTTGCATGACATATTATTACCATAAAACAGATTGCCAGTATACTCTGTCAGAACTGCTTGTCTGATGCTTGCATAGCTTTAGAAATCTCACATTAGGGATATAGCGATGTACCAGTTTCGAGGTATAAAGAAGAGGAAAATCCACACACTGAATTAGAGCTCCCAGTTTTTTTTTGCTTTTTATTGACTAAAATAGCGACGTTTCGACCCAAATCGATTTTGCCTCCCATCTCTAAACATCTCAACATTGGCCATTTCCTGCGATGATGCGGTTGAGGGCAAACAAAGATGACAAACACAAAAGCAATGAAAAACAATCCCAGTCAAATAACTTATTTTTAAGAGATTGACATAAGTGAGCTCAAAATCCCCATACTTTTTAAAAGAGGTGTATTATGGTGAATGTAATATCAGTTCCATGCATCTCTAGTCCCTCCACTGATTTCTACCTGCAAAATGAAATTCAATTTAAGCATCCAGTCCAGTGGCTTTATAAATGGTAGAATGGAATGCTTACACACTACTTTCCTATACATCCTTAAGTTCTACTGGGACAATATTGATTCCCAAATGTCCACTAGCTGTCCTCACCTTCAGATCATAGAACTGCTCAGTGAAGTCTTCCTTCTTGCTGACATTGGAGAAGGAGCGCAGAGCACCAGTGAGCCGAGGAGGGGACATTCTTCTCTGATGCTCTCATCCACACACTGAATCCCCTGCTTATGTCTATGGCACACAGAAGAACAGTTACAAATACTGAAATGAACTTTCATGGCGGTATGGCTTCTGCATGACACAGCATATTAACAGCACAGCATGTCTCTATCTAAACACACGCTGAATTCAATGCAGAAAAGCTGTAACATTTATTACCTTCCTAAACGAGACTCACACACACACAACGCAGGACATTAAAGCAGCTGCAGCACATTGTTGGGGTCTTTCTGTGTATTCGGCTTACAATAAACCCCAAAATACCTGACAGCAGTTGGATATTAGACTTTAACAGCTGTACGTTGACACCATCTTCAACTAAGTAATGCTGTGTCGGTTAAAGAGGAACTGGAATACCTGTAGCGTTCATAAACATGACACTATGAAGGAAACATGAACTGCTTGGCAGACAGGGTGAACGCCAAATTAAAAACTACACAATATCGACTCTTCCACAACCCGACATCATTTTCAACAATGTAATGTCACCAAAAACCGATGTGATATCAAGCCAGCTGTACTTTCTGACCAACGTCATTCCCTCCTGGCAGTAAAGTAACGTTAGCGCGTTATTTTTGTCCATACGAAACATGTTTTCCGCCACTTTTACCAACTTTGAACGTTACAACATGACAGAGGCTCACTTACGTTGAATAAGAGTCTGTGCTGCTAGCTAATGTTAGCTCGCGAGCCTGACTTCCACGACCACAGCTGTAACGTTGTGACATTAGCTCTCTAGAAGTGTTAAAATCAAACCAACAGAGACAAATCAGCAGCCTGTTCGTCAATGTAAAGTTGATATATCAATAGTTACCTTCCACAGAGCACTGTAGGATGAACTGTCAAGCGTGTGACTGGCCTACCGGCAGATGTCAACAGAAGTTGGTTGTAAGCTAGGAACTATGGGTATTGTAGTTTGTACGGTAGATACTTTATTGAGTCTAAGCCTTGAATGACTACATTACCCGTATATACAGAGGAGTTACGTCACATAAGGTTTGCTTTCATGTTTCACAGGCATACACCGGACTAGTTACTCGAAATAAAAGGGGCTATGCCGCTGCTTAGTGGGGTTAACCAGGTGCCACCATAACCGGTCCCTGCTTCACAGTCTGTTCTCATGTTGTAGAAGTGTTTTCTGACCTGGGGTCTTTCTGCTCATTCCTTAATATAGCTAACTCCACATGGTCCGAGTGCACCAGTATTTATAACGAGCGCACCCACAACATGTAGCTTTGACTTGAGAGAAAAACGAAACTCTGTGGTCTCTCTTCTTCATTCAGTTTTTCAGTGTAAAGGAGTACAAGTGCATTTTTTAAAAAGTTAATTTAAAAAAAACAGATGATAAACAGCCTGCGATGTCTGAAGAAAAATAAGTGCAATTTCAACAATACCTCTCAGTTTTTCCACATTTCATCCGTCCACCACTCACTGTCCTTACACGTGTATCCATATATTTTCACACCAAACCAAAGTGGAAGCTCCCACTCTGAGATAGAAGATAGATAGAAGTCTGATACAGATTCTTTTGTACTGAAGCTGCTGACTGACAATATTTTGCACAGTGTTCATTTTGACCACAATCAGTGTTCATTGTTATTTCAGAGAAATGTATTGTGGTCAGGGTGGATCAGTAGCATTTTACATGGAGTAGCTGTTTACTGGCGAACCTGCTCCTGAAAACTGGCCCTTCTAAGCCTTCACAAGTGACTTATTAGGCGTGCAAAGTCATCCAGTGGACTAGACTGGACCCTTTGGCGGGCCGGTTCGGGCCTGCAGGCCACTTGTTTGACACCCTTGCTCTACTCAATCTACTGCATATTCAGCATACTTTTGTGTCAAAGGCACATGCAGGCAATAAATAAACAACCCATTGAAACAGAACAAATAAATACCTTTAACAGTGTAGGACAGGGGTGTCCAAACTTTTTTGAATGAGGGCCAGATTACATATTTTGAAATTCCCTGGCATCAAGCTGCTTCCTGTATGGCCGCTGTTAAAAATCTGTCTGTGGGCCCTCAGCTGGCCCCCAGGCCAGACTTTGGATATGCCTGGTATAGGACAAAAAATTGATCAGTTCAGTTCAGGTTACTTTATTATCTGCCATGGAAGTAAATAGTGCTGGAGAATGGGAAACTTCTGCACTGAGACCAAATATCACAATAAAACACATTTAATAAGAACACTCACAAACCATGTATCTTGTTAAGAGCGACAGAAATTAAAAGACATACATCTCAAAACATACACAAGTAAATACACTACACTTAAATGGGCATTATTACAATCTATGGAGTGTTGAATGATGCTAAAATTTATTTTAAGCATCATCATTGCTTTGATCATCATTATGGTGGCGATGTTTGAAGATTGGATTTATTTGTCTCAGCACATTCAAACTGATGCTAATAATCACATGCTAAATTATCTCCACGATACCTGAACACCTGCTCTGTAAAACTGCTGACGTCACACTGTGAAACTTTGTTGAAAATTAACAATGAAATCTAAACAGTGTTCCGCTGTATTTATGCCATACAGTGTACACTGTAAACAGCAATGGAATCTAGGATAAAAATTTGATAGCATTTCAGAGAATGCAGTTACTTACAGGATTTTACTGTAAACTTTGCTGTGAACGGCTGAGGATCTTGGGAAGGTGAAAGACAAGTGTGGGAACTAAAATGAAAAACTTAACCAATGTGACAAGATATTTTTTATTTTTTGGCAAAAGGTTTGTTTTTACAGCTTACATTTACTTTCATTGATTTCCACTTTGGAGCGCATCTGCCAGCAAGTCTGCTGCCACAAGGGCAAGGCCACACAATAACCTGCTCAGCCATCCTCTGTCACAGAGCTGCATTGACAGAGCAACCACCACTGAGTAACATGAGCATCAAATGTCAGGAAATAGCATACTATTATCCTTGAAAATCCTAGAAAGAAATGGGAAATTTTTCATGAAAGAGAGCAATGAACATACACAGCACTACAACTTTACTGCCTGGCAAACTTGAAGTGAAATTAAATATATATTTCCCTGTATTATTCTTTATCATTTTTGTCACACATATGTAACAAAAATCTAAAGCCATGTTAATGACTCTGAGGGTAGTAGCTTACTTAAAGACACAGAGGTGCTGTGAGATAAATGCCAAACTCCGCACGCGAACAGGCTGACATTAACAATCAGTACGTGATATTAGAGAAAATCAATTTATTTTGTTAGTCTGACTAAAACCAGACTTTTAAAATGTATGTAAACATTTTAGTCCGACTCAAATCATACTAAACTGAATTTCTCAAAGTCAGACCAACACACCCAGAAAATGAGATTGGGAGTCGAATTACTCCTGCATGTATACAGTCAACTGGACCCAAACCGGCCTAGGCGCTCTGCACATGCTCCACAGTTTCCGCTGGGGCTTTTACCCAGAAGCTGAATAGCATTAAATGCGTAACAGAATAAGAAGCTGGTAACAACATGGCAAAATCTCAATCCAGAGCCGTGCATTTTTGGACTGACGAAATATACAGAGCTGTAAAGTTGCACACCAAGATACCAGTTTGCTGCTAGCTAACCGTAGCTAACTTGTTTGTCGACTGTTTGGTCTGTGACATACAGTAATAGGTCAACCAGAAAAAGGTCCAATACTAGCAACCTAAAAGGGGGCATATCACCACCTATCATAGCTGAGTGAGTCAGACATTCTTCGGTCAATAAACTGAATCCCCTCCCGTGCTTGTATACTGGGATGAGGACAGTAATCCAAATAACTGTGCATGTAAATGTACGAAATGCTATTCTGATGTGTAACAGTGTTTTCAAAGTCTATTTTCTGAGTTTAATGTGTTAGCAAGCTGACATTTGTTAGTCAGCACTAAATGCAAAGAAGCCTACAGCTGAGGTTGATGGGAATATATCATTAGTAGCCTAAATAATGTTGAAGAGATTGCCTTTTTTTGACCAAATCATTGAGCTTAATTTGGGGACCACACAAAACATAACGCAGCCCAAAGAATGACAAAAAGGAGAAAAACCAACACATTAGTGGAATTAGAAGAAGACGTGGTCAAAATGATCATTTCATCCTTTGGACCACTCCAATTAATGGCAGAATATTAGCATAAGTGTGTGTTAATTAAAATACCCACAGAAGGCCTATAAAAAATATTAAGGGAAATTCTCACATTGTAATACCCTTATTCACTAACTTCACATCGTGTTCCATTGGCCTGAGGTCTTTTTAACATCATGCCGGAGGACTGCAGTTGAAAATTAGCCTTTGGCTAACACTGGCACATTTACAGCAATGTTCATTAATGTGCACTGTCCTCTAAATAAAATAAAAAATAGCCTACCTATCAGTAAGTACGCCTACAGTACCGGTATACCTGGTTAGTACAACCAGTATACATTGTCAATTGTAAAGAATTATGCTGTATGGCGTGGGCCATGTTTTTGAAGCATTGCCAATAATTTAAAAATTGCTTGGTGAGGCTGTTATAGGTCATATATGATTGCATCAGTCTAATGCTACAGATTATAAAATTTGATAGCAGTGTTTGCTTCATAATGCATTTCAAAAATAAAAATAAACATTAAGTTGGAAAAATGGCTGTGACATACACATATTTAGCTCACAGCCATCAGTGCAGCTGTGGAGCACATTCTCAGCACGGTCCAACACCCTGAATTGACTTCTTTTTCCTTCAACAGCATATGCACGTGGTTACATTTTACCAACACGCACATGGTTGGGTTTAGGCAAAAAGAACATTGTTTGGCTTTACAACCTTACAGGAAGTGAAAGACGGGGTCCTGGGTGAAAGCAGATAATAGTCAGAGTCAGAGTAATAGTCATTGTTGCTTTTGTGAGTTGGCATGTTCCCACCATGTTTTCATTTAACCTTTATTTCAACAGGGAGGTCCATTGAGAGTGAGCTCTCTTTTTCAAGGACGCCCTGCATACAATACATAACACACACAATTACAAAATACAAGATACATAAACATCAGAGTAGAGAATACAAAAAAAAATAGTATTTACAACGTAAAAGTGAAGAAACTTAACATAGTAGATACAGACAAGACTAAAAATAACAGGAGCAAGACTGATCTCTAAGTAAAACCTCATCGAGTAGCACCTTGAAGGACTCGATGGAAACCAGATTATCTAATTTAAGTGACTCCTGGAGTCTATTCCATCTGTCAGGGGCATAAAAACTGAAGGCATTTCTTCGGTCTTTCCTAGTTCACATTTCATACGTGGGATGTGAAGTCTAAGCTGTGTCTGTGAACGTGTATTTTAACCAGAAGTACAAAGTTTTAAAAGTGAGGTTAAATATAAGGGAAGCTTTCCACACAAGGCTTTATAAATGAATAAGAGACAGTGCTGTTCTCTGCGAACTTCGAGAGAGGGCCAGCCCACTTTTTCATATAAAATGCAGTGATGGGTAAGATACCGATCCCCAGTGATAAAATGTAAGGCACTGTGAAAAACTGCATTAAGAGATTTCAGTGTGGAAGCTGAGGCATGCATGTATATGACATCACCAAAATCAAAAACAGACATTATTGTGGATTGTACGATGGTCTTCTTGCTGGGTGAGGTGAAACATGACTTATTTCTGTATAAAAAACCAATTCTTACTCTTAGCTTGTTGAGCAAACAAAATACTTACCTCTGAGATGTCTATTCTTAGTGCATAGTCTAAGACCCATGTCAACACGGCTTCTTTATGGCTTCCTCCCACAGTCCAAAGACATGCAGGTTGGGTTAATTGGTCACTTTAAATTGCAATGAGTGTGAATGGTTGTCTGTCTCTATGTCAGCCCTGTGATAATCTGGTGACCTCTCCAGGGTGTACCCCGCCTCTTGTCTAATATCAGCTGGGATAGGCTCCATTCCCTCCGCTACCCTGTACCAGAATAAGCTGTCATGGATAATGAATGAATGAATGATTCTTATTCTGTTGTTGCTGTGTATCTGCTGCAAGTATTTTGTTTGCTTGTTGAGCAAACAAAATACTTACCTCTGAGATGTCTATTCTTAGTGCAGAGTCTAAGACCCATTTTCCACCAAAATACCAACAACTCACTTTACAGAGCTTCATCTGAATGTGTCTCCCACCATCTGTTTACACCTCTCCTCCCACCTGAGCACTGTGCGCTCTGCACCGAACACCAAAATACTACACAAAAAAAACCAAAGCCGATTTCAAGGTCAGAAAAATACCAAACTTTCTAATTGCTGCTTGTGCTGGTCATTGTACCACCATGAAAATACAGCCATGTCTGCTTAACAGATTGCCATGCTTTCCCCCCCGATCAATACTTCTGCACAGTGGGATGTATTCATTCGAAGGGCCATTAGCAGAGATCTAGACCTCCAGTCTTTCTGTCATTGTCGTGTCTTTATTTTCAGTCACCTGTTTATACTGTTCAGTGAACTGGAACACAGATTAAATGCAATTGAGATTCCCTGCTCCATATCCTTTAAAGTTGTATTTTGCCGCACAGTGATTGACGTTGAAAGCTGCCTGCCATGTGCATTCATTAAGACAACCTCATTGTAATTCACAACTCACCTACTGTAACTTCAACCTGCGAAGAAGGTGTCTCATCTGCTCTCTCACCTCATTTGCTTTATTCCTCTGTGCGGTTTGTCCTCTTGGCCAGGCCCAAATCAACCTCCCTCCCCTACCCCAAACACACACACACACACCCCAAACATACACACACACACACACACCATGCACTGTATGCATGAGTGGTGTCCACTGAACTCTGGCTATGCCGCAAGAGAGCTCTGCTTTAGAAAATAGTGAGAGTGAGAGAATGATTCACTCTCATTTTCTCTCTGTCTCTCTCTCTCCCTTACACCACAACAACAACAACACACACACACACACACACACACACACACACACACACACACACACACACACACACACACACACAGTGTCCCTGAGTCCACACTAAAGGGCACGACTTGTAGAATGCGATGCATCAGTTTGAGTTTTATTTATGTGAATTTCTCATGTTTGACTTGTCATCCCTGATATTGTTGTATCCAACATAAACCACATTCCAAGTGAATATTCTGTGGATGACATTACCATGGGCAAAGGCAAAGTAATGTGAACCAAACTGCAAAGAAAACCACCACATCTATGGGGCAAACAGATTCTATGTATACAGCATTACTGAACAAACAAATGCAAAAACTAATATCGCCCAGCAATTAGTGATTAGATTGGAAATAAATGGACATAATTCTGTTTTTTTAAGGAATCTAATGCGAAATAATTTATTCTGCAATCAGGTTTTGGTACAATAGATTTACATGTTATTGTGCTAACCATTTTTCATACTTATTATCATTTTAGTTTATTCTGTAATGATGCACATTTGTATCTTATCAAGAGCTTTAATTGCTATTAGTCACCATAAAATGCTTTGCCTGGGGATTGTTTCAGACTGCAAACTGGATCAAAAATATTTTTTAAAGTTATTTTAAAAATCCTCTTTGATATGAAAACATCACTAAAACAGTATTTTGCTTTGCTGAGACCCACAGCACCTGATCAGTGCCAGACTGTTTTACACCTGCAGGATCCACTGATAAGCAGGGAAAATGTTGTACATATTTGTTTACATGACAAAATGTTGGCAATCCATCCAATATTTATTGAAATACTTCAACAACTTATGGAAATGGGAACCTCATTGTGGCACTAGAGGCAAAGTCAGAAGATCACCAAAGTCATTAAGATTCATTTTGAAGACACCAACGACTAAAAGAAATAATGAATGTAGCTACCATGATGTCATCCATTGGTTTGTGGAGTTTCATTTTAAAGCCTTTAGTTTGGCATTTTGACCATCGCCATCTTTGATGTTTTGAAGTAGAACTGACCATATCTGGACAAGAGAGTGGAGATACTGTATGTTGCCTTTAAAGGGAACATGTGAGCTTGGAGTTAGCATGGGAAGCCGTGTAGACAATATGCTTGGAATAAAAGTTGTTATGTCATGGAAGCACCGACAGCGGGATTTTGGTGTCATAAATTGCACTTTGTATGTGTGACTTTGACTTTGACTTCCTCCGTGCAAATCCAGTTCAGTACATTAATGTAGAAATTTTGTTTCTGAACATAATCTAGGAAGTGATTACGTTGTCACCACAATGTGTTATAAAAAACATTTCGGTCATATAAGTAATGCACTGATTTATCAGCTGAGCATCAGTATTGGTAATGTGCTGATTCTGTCGGGGCTAAAAAGCAGGGCTTGAGACTAATGGTGACCCGTCACCCAGGGACAATAGAATACGTGTTTAAGTTGCCACTGAAACACAAAGATGCAGTGAATTCATTACACTGATAATTATTCTAATGCAACATTCTAAACAACAAATCTGTGTTGAAAACTGCAGGAGGAGAAGTAGTTAACGTTAGCTATTAGCTGCTAGTCTTTTTCCAGAATGTATTGGTATGTCTACAGGAAGCAAATTTGCAGTTCCTAAGCTTGCAAAGGTATGACCCACCCTATCCTATGTTACTCTGCCTCCAATTGCCTTACCCTGAGAATCTTACCTGAACCCTAGCCAATCCAACTTCTCTTGCTTACACCTAACCAATCCAACAAATGGAGGCAACGAGTACTAGCCAGTCAGAGGGAGAGTGGGGAAGGTCATGCCTTCACTATCCTAGGAAATATAGGAAATCCGCCTATGGGAACAGTCAGCTACGGGAGGTTACATTGAGTCACATTATGATATATTGGAAAATATATATTGGAAATATTGGAGAATGAATGACATTATATGTATATACACACACACACACACACACACATATATACATATATATATATATACATTTTTTTAATCTCTTGACAGCACTAATATATATATATATATATATATTAGTGCTGTCAAGAGATTAAAAAAATGGAGAGATTAATTAATTATGATCTGTAATTAATTGATCCAATTAATATCTTTTTAAATCTCATTTCATAATTGCAGAGAAAAGCCCTCAACTTGAGGTATTTTCATTTAAATTCATTACATTATTGTGGCAGATGATCAAAAGATTGATATATATTACAAAAAGTGGTTTTATAAAGTCATAATTATTGTTTTCAACAATAACACACTTGAACACAGATGCAGTACACCTAGCCATTACATTCTATTGTTTTTGAGATTAGTCCCAACAAAGAGTGCTGCAACCTTCATTCTGGACCATCAGGGGGGTGCTTGACCGTCATGACATGTCAGCATAGCTGCAGACTAACGCAACAACAGATGTAAAAACACACAGAAACAAACATCTGTGATTCCCTAATTTTATTTTAACAATTTCCTCTTTTCCAATTTCTCGTTTTATTTCATGGAAGTGATCAATGTAAGAGCACTTGTCCTTTAAACTTAATAAAAAAATAAAGCTAACACAATAAAAGACACCTGGTACATTCGTTACAGCTGTATCAGTTTATAGAACAGTTTTGAACAGTTAGAACAACTGCTTGGATTTAGTCCTGAATCCAAGCAGTTGTCCTGAATCCTGAATCCTGCCCTGATTGTTCCAAAAATTAAACAGAGGTTGCCGGGGAGGTCAGATACTTGCGTGTTAGGGCAGACAGCTTTTTATAGGCTCCTAAGTGAGCAGACCACCACTGCAGGGGACAGTCATCAATGCTGATGCTGGGCTCTGTAGCGCTGCAGCTCTCCCACAACTCAAGCACAAAAAAGCCCAATCGGACAGACGGATTTTATAAAAGGCAACTCTGTGGCATACAGAAACAGTAAAGCTAGAGATTAAAAATGAGATTAATGTGATCAAAAAACATAGCGCGTTAAATATGGCTGTAATTAATTATTCGCAATAAACGAAATTCACCCTGTACACCCTGGATCCTATGGGAGGAAACCTACACTGTCATGCAAACTCCACACAGTGTTAACATCTGCACCACCGTGCCACCTGAGTTTCAGCCAGACTGACAGGTCAGTTGTTGTTTTATAAGAAAGATTTCTTTGTTTTCATGGCATAAAATAGGGAATAAATATAAATATCAAACACAAAATGAACAACAACAACAACAACAACAAGACATTGGTATCTACAATCAGCAAAACTGTTATTTTAAACATCAAAATTTGGTATCGGTGCATCTCTCAGTAATATGAATGTTCTTTAAGAGATGGGGTTGTGCACAGCACTGATCATCTTAAGTCCAATAATAATGTGAACAGCAAATTGTGAAAAAACTGTGTCTATTTTCAGGTGTGAAATATTCACTGGTGTGTTTTATTTACAGACCTACCAACTGTATAGTCCTATTATTTCTCTCTGTCCCACAGACACAAAGCACTCTGCATACAGTGTGCAGGGTATGTGGGCACATTAAAGGAGACTTGGTGCCACAGAGTCTAACTGAGAAGCACTTCTGGCTCTCAACAGAAACAATAAAAGAGCTCGTTGCTATCTCCTGTGGCATACGGAGGCCATTTGTTTTAGTCAGAAAGCTGCACGACACCCTGCTAATGTGCTTCCAGGATGCTGCTACCGGCTTTTCCCTCAAGGCGGAAATCCATCCTAATTATTCACATTTTGAAGTGAGCTCCATGGTGAGGACCCTCTCCCACGGTGCAGCCTGCGTCACATACATCTTAATAACTCACCTCCCTGAAATCGGCAGCCAGTCTGCCACACACTCCTAACAACTCTTTGAATAGCCAGTACAGTATGCCTATTTATGGATATGTGTGTGTGTGTGTGTGTGTGTGTGTGTGTGTGTGTGTGTGTGTGTGTGTGTGTGTGTGTGTGTGTGTGTGTGTGTGTGCGCACGCGCGCATACAAGCATGTATGACAAATTGAACAAGATAGTGTGTATTTGAGTTCATGACTGTACATGCAAGAGTGACTGGGTAAGTATGTGCATGAGTTTGCCTGGCCACATTTGTGAAAGGTCGTATGAATCATAACTCATACGAATTAGATGTGATGTGTAATACCATTGTGTATATAATTCAATATTTTAATTTTTCATACACACACTTCTCTCTCTTATACTTTTATCCACTGAGATACATATTCACTAGGGGTGGGGAAAAAATCGATACGATATAATATCGTGATATTTTTGTGTGACAATATCATATCACTAAATGGACACTAATTATCAATTTTTTTTATTATATAAATAATCTTCCAAGTTATATGTATTTACATGATAAATGATGCACAGAACTCATAAGTGCCACGAATATAAACGTGAGGGGGACCAGTAGAGGAAAAATGAGGGTACAGAGAGAACAAGACAATGAAAGGATATTTGCTATATGCGAAGAAGTAGCAGGTATGACAGACAAAGCTTAAGGTAAGAACTGAGGAAGAGTATTTTTTAGCAAATAAAACCTGCTGTATCAGGCTCAATTTAAAAACTACAGTGAGGACATCTTGTTGTCCTTTGCTCATGTCCTGTTACTGCATCTTGCTAACTCGGCTGTACTGCATGTCACTAACTCGGCTTCTTCTCCGGAGCCTTTGTGCTCCACTGTCTCTCAGGTTAACTCGTATTGCAGCGGTGCCTGGATAGTGTGATGTGTGTGGTTGTGCTGCTGCCGTGGTCCTGCCAGATGCCTCCTGCTGCTGCTGTTATCATTAGTCATACTTCTACTGTTATTATACACCTATGATTATTGTCACATATGTATACTATCAGATATTAATATATACTTACAACATATTGTACCACAATAGCCGTAATTAGAATTATAATATCATTACTTTAATTAATGTCGTTGTAAGCTACTGTCATTACCCTCTGTCTCTGTTTCTCTTTATGTCTCATTGTGACATACGGATTACTGTTAAAGGGACATTGTGTAACATTTTCAGTTGTTTATTGGCAAAAATTGATGTCTGCATTCATAAATATGTCATCACTGGTGTACTATTACCTCCACCAATAATCTGACTTATTCTCGTAAAAGGAAAATTTAGGATTTGTTTGTACATTGTGCGGGTAAGTCGTCTGTGGGGTTCCATTACGGTTCGCCATCTTGAGAATACATCCACCAGCAAGGGACATACAGCACCGCCTTCGGTGTTTTCGTTGAGAGCCAGGCCAGCACTGCGAGACTGAGGAGCCAAAGGAGAGGAGCAAGAGGCGCTTCGCTACTACCCTGGCACATTTGAAACTAAGTCCCACTCTTTGAGCATAATGCAGGATCATGCATATGCAGCATCATGGGAGACAGAATCCTTGTCGCCAAGAAAGCACAAAAGGGAATAGAAAAGGCAGCGTGACCGGCGAATTAAAAAAACGAAGGCCCACATCGGGGTAGCCTTTCCCAGGTAGAGAGAGCTGCTGAGCGAGGATGGTAATGCAATCACAGGCCAGCGCCGCTGTTGGCTGTTAGCCGCTGTTAGCGGCCAGTCACTAACAGCTTAATCCCTCTCCTCGCATCACTGCGCCGCCGTTAGCCGGTGTTAGCCGCGATTAGCCGTTAGCCGCCGTTAGCGCTGGCCTGTGATTGTATTACCTTTCTCCTTCAGCAGCTCTCTCCACCTGGGAAAGGCTACCCCAATGCTGACCCTTGTTTTTTTTAATTCGCCAGTCACGCTGCCTTTTTGATTCCCTTTTGCACTTTCTTGGCGACGAGGATTGCGTCTCCCGTGATGCTGCATAATACATGATCCTGCATTATGCTCAAAGAGTGGGACTTTGTTATGCCGCAGTAGTGCTGCTGGCCACTAACAGCTGTTTCAATTTACACCCGCCCCAACAGTCCTACGTTGTAAACACAGCCAGCATGGTGAGGAGGGGGTTTGTCAACTCGCGTCGCGTGTGTCTGTGTAGGAGCCTGAATGAATACTCCATGTAGTATCGGATGACATGGTTTCATCAGTGTTATCATAGCTTTTTGGTGCACAGCGGCTACCGTTGTTGCAATACACAGTGAGGCGCTAGAGTGCGCCATCTGTTTGAATGCAATATGTGATTTCAACGTTAGATGGGAAAATTCCTACACACTGTGGCTTTAATTTATCATGTTGATCTGTTCTGTACGACATCTATTGCACGTCTGTCCGTCCTGGAAGAGGGATCCCTCCTCAGTTGCTTTTCCTGAGGTTTCTGCCATTTTTTCCCCCCAGTTAAAGGTTTTTTTTGGGGAGTTTTTCCTTATCCGCTGTGAGTGTCCAAAGGACAGAGGGATGTCATATGCTGTAAAGCCCTGTGAGGCAAATTGTGATTTGTGATATTGGGCTTTATAAATAAAACTGACTGATGGATGATAAGGCTTAGACATACTCTTTGCATTGAATGTCTGCAGACAGCTGTGATCACACATATACACACGTGATTTTCTTTATAGTACAATTGACGGTCCGTGTGAGCTGCAAGCAGTATAAGGAAGGACTGGGAGGTAAGCTTAAAGTCCTTCTACTGCCAATACCAAGTGAAACTGAAACTTAGAAGCTGCGAGAATTAGACAGTCCCTCCAGAAAAATGTGATTATGCTATCACATAATTCAACATATAATAAGCCAAAGTCCGCATATTAGCCGATAAATCGACGATTTCCGTGCAAAATGCATGAAATATGTGGGGCTTGCATGATTTCAATCCCCGCATTTTCGTTGCAAAAAAGTCACATATCTCTTAGCAGAAAGTTGAAAAATGTTGCGTTTACTTCACACAAGAGCAGCCATTTTGCCCCTGTTGCCTTGGGAATGTTATGAAGTGACGTGAACGTCATTGAAAAGCTGCGATTTGGGTGTGTGATTTGGGAGGAGATGGAGGAGGGGGAGGAGATGGAGGAGGAGATGGAGGAGGGAGAGGAGGGAGAGGAGGGGGAGGAGATGGAGGAGGGGGAGGAGATGGAGGAGGAGGAGGAGGAGGAGATGGAGGAGGCAGAGGAGGGGGAGGAGATGGAGGAGGGAGAGGGGGGGGAGGAGATGGAGGAGGGGGAGGAGATGGAGGAGGAGGAGGAGGAGGAGATGGAGGAGGCAGAGGAGGGGGAGGAGATGGAGGAGGGAGAGGGGGGGGAGGAGATGGAGGAGGGGGAGGAGATGGAGGATGAGGATGGCGAATGACTGGCCAGAGTTAGAGGCTACGCAGTTGTAGTTTTCATTTTCACAGTGGACTGTTGTAGTTTCATTCAGGAGTTGATGCAACTTTACAGTTGTAAGATCGTACTTTCTTTGTTACCAGTGGGTTAAATCACACTAGTTTCAAAAACCTTACAGTTGTAAGTATATTACCTAGTATGCAAATTTACGTTACAGTTAGAGATTGCACTGTGCATTGGAAGCACTTATATTTCGTTTTTTTGTTGTTGTTTTTTTAACTTTTTGTAAAGCTACAGCTACAGAAGTTGTTGACTCAGCAATGTTTTGTAAGTTTGAACCATGTGTTTATTGAGGTCTGAAATAAAACAAGATGAGAACTTAAATATTCCCTGCACTTTCTGTGATGTAGTATGCTTGCTTATCATAGGAAGTAATTAGAAATGACTCTTTACATGAAGGTAGTAGCTTAGTGAGAACAGGGTGTTGGGGGAATCACTTTTTTTTCTCTTTTTCATCAAACCGCAGTTTTTGCAAGTTCCTGCAATTTCATAGCATAAAACTGTATAAATATCCCACATATTCCATCGCAGTTTTTAGAAAACGTGTCGCATAATCAAGGATTTTTGCCCGCAACAATCACAAAAAAACTCTGACTGATTAGAAACATCTTAACATTATCTTCACATACATTAAAGTCTCAAAGTATCATTTTGAATAGGAATGACTATGGTGAACTGAGAGAGAGTATTTAAAAAATTTAAATACTAAAAAGAAAGTGAGGGAGCAAGCAAGTAAAAGAGAGCAAGAGAAGCTGTGAGACACTTGGAGAAAAAAAAAGTGAGAGAAGGCATGAGAAAGAGTGTGAGACAGAAGGTGCATTTTCAGCCACCTCCTCATATGCAAAACCTGAGTGGAAATGCCAAAAAAAAAAAAAAATCCCAACAAAACCTTGAAATATAACAGAGAGGTTTTTATGCTTGGGTGGGGTGAAAAAGATGGTGTTCTCTTTGTCGTCTCAAATGGGTTTTTACTCGCTTATGTACACACACACACACACACACACACACACACACACACACACACACACACACACACACACACACACACACACACACACACACACACACACACACACACACACACAGCTGTTAGCAGAACTAAGAGCACATAGCTGTAAAATTATTTGTTCAAATCTCTATTTCCATTGTCCAAAGTAATTGTTGTCATTATACATCCATTGTTTTCTTTTGTTTGACGTTTGACTGGCGCTGTTGATGTATAATTATAACTAGATACCAGTTCCCAAGATGACGCCTAATTGTTCCATTGGAGTTGCTTGCCTGACGTATGCACCATAAAAGTTTCCAGCTTCTGGGTGTACTTCCTCAACATGCTGCCCACTGACTATATGCAGTAGTGTTTCTCCTGCTGGCCCTGCTCATGAGTTCCCCGTCAGCTCATAGACTTTACATTGTGATGATGTCATGGAATTTTAAATTGTTTTATCATCTCAAGGAATGTTTTGCACATATAAAACCTACAGGAATTAAAAATTGATAATAGAAGGAGTCACAATTGACCTTGTTTGCAGTTCGGGTTGTCCTGTCAACAGTTTTGGAAACATCTAGGGGGGCGGTTGTGGCTCGGAGCTAGAGCATGCTCACCACTAATCAGAAGATCAGCCGTTCAATCCCCAGCCCCTTCTGCCCTGATGAAGTGTCCTTGGGCAAGAAACTGAACCCCAAAGATTTCTCCATCAGTTTGTGAGTGTGTGTGAATGGTTACCGAGTAGCAGGTGGCAGCCTTTATGGTAGCCTTGGTGACTGCTGTGTGAATGGGAGAATGTGACATGTAGTGTCAGCACTGAATGGTCAGAGGACTAGAAAAGTGCTACAAGTGCAGAACATTTACCATCTCTTTTATAATGGGGTGTCTGTGGGGAAAATGCTTTTCGGACCACAGGGGATTTTTTCAATGTGCCCTGTTCTACAGTGGCACCTGACTGGAGACCTAGCACCTACTCCTACTTGATGAACCAAGTGCCAAGATTAACATCACAGTAGACACTGGCATTTTCTTTTGTAGATTTTCTGAAATTTAGCTAAAATTTATGCTACTTTGGATGGAAACACAACTTGATGGAGTGTGTTTGTGTAAATGGTGAGGGAGAAAGAGTATGGTTGTGTAGGGAAGTGCGTGTGTGTTTTGCGTGTGTCTGCCTGAATTTGTAGTGTAATACACAGTGTCAGCCAGCTTCTTCATCTGATCATTTATTTTCCTTTCTGCTGTTCCATCTTGCACATGATTGTAGTCAGCAGCATTCCATATACTGTTAGGGGAAGGTCATTTACCTGGTAATATAAAAAAAAAAACAACAACACACATTCAAAGTGTTGCATTGTGATACTGGTTCTGTTATTACAGCTGAACTGTGAAGTGAGATTACAATGCTGAACATCAAAAACATTATGCTTTGTGCTGTGCTGTGTAGTTGACTTTGTTTTTATCTACTTTATTAACATACCTGCTTTCTCATTATAAGCCTCTATCATAAACCCCAACTTATCCTCTTTGTCTCATCTCATTCTTCCTGATCCTCTTGCCTTCTCATAATGCATATTTGCCAAAGTAAATGACTCCTCAAAATAATAAGACATTAGATACGAAGAAAATATATAAAGTTTCATTTCTGCACCACTAACAGCCCATTCTCCAAAAGAAAATGTTGGCATTGTGCGGTCTGCAAACCATGAATGGATGTTTCTGCAACTCTGGTCACTTACACTCCCTTAAATGAAAAAACAAACAAACAAACAAAAAAACTCTAGGAATTTTTATTGTAACCATCAGAGTTTGTTATACATACAAGCAGGTACAGAAAATTGCATGTAGTCTTAAAGACTTAAACGTTGAAATAACATTAACAATAACATTTTCTCTATTCTTATTTAAAGACATTTATTAATTTATTTTAAAATAATGTAAAATTGTAACTGAATCAGCTAATTCTACATATCTCAACACTGAGTTCAAGGTTGTGGGACAAGAACCAAAATGATGTTTGGACCCATAAAATGCTTCATAAAATTCATAAAATCACAATATTTAGAAATACCTTTTTGTTTCAAGATGTGTGATACCATTGTGTATATATTTATTAACATCGCATGACAAATTCTAACATAAATCCCAAATTTCACTGCTGGTACAAAAAAAATGCCTGCAAATTTTTTTCAAAGAAAAATGGTACAACAATGTACTGAATGTATGATTATGAATGAAAAACTAATCAGCACAGATGGTAATGGCTATTTAAGGGGTTTTGGGGGGAAGTTTTTCCTGATCCACTGTAAGGGTCCAAATGACAGAGGGATGTCGTATGCTGTAAAGCCCTCTGAGGTAAATTGTGATTTGTGATGGGGCTTTATAGATAAAAGTGATTGATGATTGATTGATTGATTGATTGACTGATTGATCTAGGAGTTTACTGTATATAAAAACACTTAAAGGAAACTCATAGGCTCAACGAAGGTGTCAATGAAAAGGTCAGAGTTCAGTCACCATTTTGATATCCAAGGAGTCAGCAAATTTACATGCAAACTGGAGAAATTATGGATAATATGTGGACAAAAATGAATGTTTGAAACAATGCAAAGACAGCTTGCGGATAACTAAGGATGTAATAATATGTTTGAAGTAAGTATTTTACTGGATTTAGGTTGTATGGACCTTTGGAGTGGATGTGGACTGTGTGAAAAATGTTTTTGTTGGCATGTAGTCTATCTAAGGATTATAATATACGCTTCATATGTGAGTTACAACAATTTTTTTTCTGAAAGAAGTGAACTGCTGTGGTTGTATTTTGAAATGGCCTGCATCAATCGCACTGCAAGGAGTGTAGTTTTTGATTGGTATGAGCAAAGCTCTGAAACACAGCAAATACATCTGTTGTTAACTTATAATTAATCATCAAATAAAAACCTGCAAGGGCCTGTGGTCGAGCCATTGGATTGTTAAGATTAAACAGAAAGCATGAAATTTCACTCACTCCACCCGAAGAGATCCATATACAAGACGAGAGCTGCAACAGTAGGAGCCAATGGAGAAAGAAGGTTTTATGAGAACCAGGAGAATGTAAACAACATTCTAACATTGTCATTTAAGTTATGTGGTCCAGTGAAAACTCAAGAGTTAGTATATCTGAAAGTGACAACCCATGTATGAACATGTGAATATGTGAGTGTACATTATAGCCCCACATACACGTGCTTATGTTTGAGTTAATGTGCCATAAAAGTCTGTGTGCAGGTGCATATGTGTTTGGGGGCATCTTTGTGTGTGTGTGTGTGTGTGTGTGTGTGTGTGTGTGTGTGTGTGTGTGTGTGTGTGTGTGTGTGTGTGTGTGTGTGTGTGTGTGTGTGTGTGAATGCAGGTTGGCTCTGTTAATTCTCTCTGACTCTGGACTCCTGGTAATTTGTTGGCAGCTTGTTCAGAAGAATGGGCTCTGAATTATTCACTTTTTCTCTCTGAAGAGGGATTTTTTTTTCCACTCTTGGCTTTTAGTTTCCAAATTGAATTCTCTGTAGGCGCACTTGATTCGACTGGAGGATATTTTAAAATATTGAAAAATCTATTTTAGATGGAACTTAATGTGACAATCAGTACAGTAAAATAAAAAGCAAGGCGATACAATATGACTCAGTGTGCCAGAGCTCTGCGAGAAAGAGAAATATAGTCAGGCTCTCGGTGCTCAGTCCTCATCAAAGACACACAGGATGATAAAGGCGTTCTTAATTTAGCTCAGTCTCAAATGATGGCCATTTCAATGAGAGAAATTATATTTTCAATCTTCCAAAATGGAAGATCAGTTATACAAAGCATGGACTGGGGTAAACTTAAATACAGAGTGCAGGGTCAAAACATCTGCTTCTAAAGACAAAGAATATTTACCAGCTGTGATAGCTGGGCCGGTAAATGTTTTGTGTGTGTGTGTGTGTGTGTGTGTGTGTGTGTGTGTGTGTGTGTGTGTGTGTGTGTGTGTGTGTGTGTTTCAGAGTAGGATGAACACAGAAATATGATTTTGTTCCCAATCAGATCTGGGCCACTTTCATATATGGTCCTAAATCTGACACATATCCAATCACTGGCCATGCAACTGCTGTGAGAACAATCATATCAGAATTCATGTGTGTTTTTCCACGTTATACTTCACTGATCATTCACCATACAGTGTTGGAGCTGTTTGTTAAAACTGCATTAGGCTGCCATAGTTGTGCTGCTGCTGTGGTACGCTGCCCCAGCCACCAACCAATCCTGCCTGTGCTTTCTGACGGGGAAAGCTTGCCTGCATTAAGAGTCCTGCTGTGACACCTTTCTCGTGAGATGCCTGCTCAAGCTAAGATAGACATTTATAAGCCTATTATCATACAGATTCTAACATGTTAAAAGTTACATTGTGAGTAGGATATCCGTCTCTAGTCTCTGGAAGACAGTTGCGCTCATTTAATCGTAGTGCTGTATATTTTCAGGAACTGTTCCAAAAACCAGGCAGCTTTGAACGTTTTATTTTTTTCCATGTCTACAGAAAGTTATGACAGTTTCTCTCTCTGCCACGGAGTATTAAGTTTGTCCCAAAGCTTGCCACTGTGTTTATCCCCTCCACCTTGTTGGAGGGTGCTTCATTCAGCTGTGAAGGTGACTACAAACTGAGTTAGGAGTGGGTGGGGTCTAGTTTTGGAAAGACCCTTAACATCCCTGCCACTAGCAGGGATGTAAAGCCATGTTCGGCATGATGATGTTCTGTAGTCTCACTTAGCCACTTGTTAGCAAGTTAGCTTTTTTAAACGGTAAATTGATTATACCACTTACCCATTCACACACTGGCGGCCAAGGCTACCACACATGGTGCCACCTGCTAGCATTCACAAACACTCAAACACTGATGGAGCTATTTGGGGTTCAGTATTTTGCCCAAGGATACTTTGACGTGTGGACTGGAGGAGCTGGGGATCAAACCACCAATCTTCTTCTTTGCGGATGACCTGCTCTACCTCCTGAGTCATAGCCGCCCCAAGACACTTAAAAGCTTCAAAAGTAATAAATAGGGTATTTTTTGTGAATTTTATTTTACCACATCTTTTTTTTTTCGTCCCCAAAATGTGTTTTTTTCGCAAATGTCATATTTTTTGTTGTCGGCCCAAAGCGCGTGTGTGATGCTATTGGTTGCGTGTGCAGGCATTTCAGGGGAGAGATCTGCTCACACTGATGTCAGATATAGATAACTTTAGACATGAATGTGAACAGTCTAGTTTGAAAGATTGGATCTGGGGGGAAAAGATGGAATTCAGCAAAGCCCAAATGTAGCTGAAGTAATACAGATGTTCTGTGAGGACTTTGCGAAGTGTTTGTATGTCTGTCTGTCTGTCTGTCTGTGGACAGATATTATAAATGCAATAGTGTCACAAGCCTGCAAGATGCAGTCACAAAACTTTAAAGGTGTGTTGAGACCAAAATGAAGATGGGTGGTCTGAGCAAGGGTGCTGGATTGGATTAGGAGGTCGGCAAGGGGCCAATGGCCCCGCCCACTTTACGGCCCTGGCGAACATTTGTTTTAAGACATTGATCAGTGTTGTGGCTGGTGTGATCCCATTGCAGGATGATCTGTAGTTTAGGGGCTGCTTTTGTATTGTGCATCACCGCCTGATTGGTGTTAGTTGTTGTTCACTTCAGTCTCATCGACATCGAATGCCAGCCCACGTCACCTTATAAGACACCAAACAAACTGTGGCAGTGGTGAAACAAACTACATGACCAGCATGTTAGCATGTATGTACTAACTTAATTTATATTCAGGCTCACCTCTTAGCTTGTTCTGAGCTTTCAAGTAAGACTGAGCAGTATGGTCAGAAACTAAAATCTCTTTATTTTTTCAAGCTTGGGAAAAATTCACAATTTTAATCAATTAATTGTCATGTAAAACTAAAATATTGTTAAAACATCATATTTTCAGGCCTTCATGTGTAAATAGTTAAGCAAAAAGAAAGAAATGCCTCAACACAAACAGATCTCTGTCTATCAGTCATAAACTGTGATGCAACATCTCTTCAAAAGCATGATCTTATGAAAATGTTCATATCAAAGATTCAAATCTGTCTGTCTAAACACAGCAAAATAATTAAAATAATTTTCAGGCACACCAGTTCACAGCTAGTGTTGGGGGTAACCCATCAGACAAAGGACTCGTCTCTGTACTTGTTTTATTAGATCTTAGTGCAGCGTTTGACACTGTTGACCATGAAATTCTGTTACAGAGACTGGAACACTTAATTGGCCTAAAAGGTTCTGCACTAAGCTGGTTTAAATCTTATTTATCTGATCGTTTTCAATTTGTTGACGTTCATAATGAATCATCCGTACGTACTAAAGTTTGTTTTGGAGTTCCGCAAGGTTCTGTGCTTGGACCAATCCTATTTATTCTATATATGCTTCCTTTAGGTAACATCATTAGAAATCACTCTATAAATTTCCATTGTTATGCGGATGATACACAATTGTATTTATCGATGAAGCCAGAAGAAAGGGATCAATTAACTAAACTTCATAATTGTCTTAAAGACATAAAAACCTGGATGAGCACCAATTTCCTGATGTTAAATTCAAACAAAACTGAAGTTATTGTTCTTGGCCCCAAACAACTCAGAGACTCTTTATCTGATGACATAGTTTCTCTCGATGGCATTGCTCTGGCCTCCACCACTACCGTAAGAAACCTCGGAGTAACATTTGATCAAGATCTGTCTTTCAATTCTCATTTAAAACAAACCTCACGGACTGCATTTTTTCATCTGCGTAATATTGCAAAAATTAGGTCTATCTTGACCCAAAAAGATGCTGAAAAATTGGTCCACGCTTTTGTTACCTCGAGGCTGGATTACTGTAACTCTCTACTATCAGGTAGCTCTAGTAAATCATTAAAAACTCTTCAGCTAATTCAGAATGCAGCAGCACGTGTACTAACAGGAACTAAGAAACGAGATCATATTTCTCCTGTTTTAGCTTCTCTGCACTGGCTCCCTGTAAAATCCAGAATTGAATTTAAAATCCTACTGTTAACTTATAAAGCTCTAAATGGTCAAGCTCCATCATATCTTAGAGAGCTCATAGTGCCATATTATCCCACCAGAACTCTGCGCTCTGAGAACGCAGGGTTACTCGTGGTCCCTAAAGTCTCCAAAAGTAGATCAGGAGCCAGAGCCTTCAGCTATCAGGCTCCTCTCCTGTGGAATCATCTTCCTGTTACGGTCCGGGAGGCAGACACCGTCTCCACATTTAAGGCTAGACTTAAGACTTTCCTCTTTGATAAAGCTTATAGTTAGGGCTGGCTCGGGCTTGCCTTGTACCAGCCCCTAGTTAGGCTGACTTAGGCCTAGTCAACCGGAGGACCACCTTTAATGCACCGGGCACCTTCTCTCTCTCTCTCTCTCGCTCTCGCTCTCTCTCTCTCCCTCTCTCTCTCGTATCCTATTACTGTATCTATTTTACTCGGCCATTCTGGATGTCACTAACTCGGTTTCTTCTCCGGAGCCTTTGTGCTCCACTGTCTCTCAGGTTAACTCGTATTGCAGCGGTGCCTGGATAGTGTGACGTGTGTGGTTGTGCTGCTGCCGTGGTCCTGCCAGATGCCTCCTGCTGCTGCTGCTGCTGTCATCATTAATCATTAGTCATACTTCTACTGCTATTATAGACATATGATATTATCATACATGTAGACTGCCTGATACTAATATATACTTTCAACATATTGTACCACAGTAGCCAGAACTATAACGACAGTATTATTACTTTCATGAATGTTGTTGTAAGCTACTGTCATTACCGAGGATGTCATACCGATTACTGTATTGTGTCATACAGATTACTGTTAATTTGTTATGCTGATCTGTTCTGTACGACATCTACTGCACGTCTGTCCGTCCTGGAAGAGGGATCCCTCCTCAGTTGCTCTTCCTGAGGTTTCTACCATTTTTTTCCCCCGGTAAAGGGGTTTTTTTGGGGAGTTTTTCCTTATCCGCTGTGAGGGTCTAAAGGACAGAGGGATGTCGTATGCTGTAAAGCCCTGTGAGGCAAATTGTATTTGTGATATTGGGCTTTATAAATAAAATTGATTGATTGAATTGATTGATTAAAGTAGGATATTACATTTTAGCATTAACAAAGTAATATAATGCATTACTGACAGCATTGCGAGTAATATTGTTATATTTCAATGCCAGTGCACCATCATAACAAAACAAAAAAGTATCCCTCAAAGGTTTTTGTGTGATGTCATATCTGGAACTGTGCGCTATCATGTTCAGTGTGTTTCCATTAACACAACTCTAACCTCTACAACTTATCCTGTTCTGTTTTTGCATCTTCAGTCTGCTAGAAACTGGCAGGTGTGTTTTCCAGCTCTGGTGTTTTAATTTGTGCTCGACTTGTTCACTTGCCATACTGTTTGTTGTACTGACCTCCATATTTGTTCACTGTGATTCATATCATAGGCCCACAAATATTTATCAAAATCTCAAAATTAATATATAAGAAAAATAAAGACCCACTGAAATGTGCCTCTTACTGACCTATTTCATTATTGAACACGGATTACAAATTGATCTCAAAATTGTTAGCGAATAGACTTGACGATATATTACCAAAAATAATTAATCCAGACCAAAGTGGTTTTATTCAGAAGCGCATATCTGCCAATAACTTGTGCAGATTGTTCAATATAATTCATTCAGCAAAATCAAGATCTGACCCAACCGTGGCTGTGGCATTAGATGCTGAGAAAGCTTTTGATAGGCTGGAGTGGCCCTACTTGTTTAAGGTATTGGCAAAATTTGGTTTTGGGCAAAACTTTATTGATTGGGTGAGAACTCTCTACTATAAACCTAAAGCAAGGATTACCACGAATAGGCAGATGTCTTCTGTGTTCCCTTTGAATAGATCGTCCCGTCAGGGCTGCCCGCTATCGCCAGGCCTGTTTGTACTGGCTATCGAACCTTTGGCAGAGGCAATTAGGCAGGACTCTGACATCAGGGGTTTTGTGGTTGGTCAGACAGCCCATAAAATTCATTTGCTAGCCGATGATGTTATGTTATATATAACTGACCCATGTCAAACCCCTGATTTTTCAGCCTAATGATGGCTTGCTTCACTGATAGTGACAGCTCTTTGGACTTCATATTGAGAGATGACCTCACCAGATTCCAAATGAATATACCACACTTGAAATGAACTCTAGGCCTTTTATCTGCTCCTTGTAAGTGAAATAACGAGGGAATAACACACACCTGGCCATGGAACAGCTGAGTAGCCAATTGTCCAATTACTTTTGGTCCCTTAAAAAGGTGGAAGGCACAAACAAAATGTGTTGTATTCCAGAATTCCTACGTTCACCTGATTTGGATGTAAATACCCTCAAATTAAAGCTCAGAGTCTGCACTTAAAGCACATCTTGTTTGTTTCATTTCAAATCCATTGTGGTGTTGTACAGAGCTGGAATGCTGAAAATTATGTCAATGTCCAAATATTTATGGACCTGACTGTACTTAAATATAATCATACATCATATTTTGTAGTGATGAGCAAGTGATGACAATTTTCTGTATCTGTTTAACCAACTGAATTACCTGGGCTGCATTCAGCCCTGACAAAACATAACAGAACATTTATTAAAAAGAAAAACAAAGGTAGAGTGCGTTGAACATGACAGACACAACTAGACAGACCAGACTTAACTTATCTATACATCACTTCTGGGTAACTCCTCTGACATACCCAACAAATCACCGCCAAGTTTCTGTCTGTGTTTTATAATACTAGCATTAAGCTAGCTAACGTAAGCTAGCCAGCTGGCCAGCAAGCAAGCGTTGATACTATACTGATGATGTTGATACTATAGCTATAGAAACCCGTAGTTGAGTAATAGCCCATAGACAGACAAATGAAAGATGTCAGAAGAACTACATTAATGTTACCTTACTCGATGAGATAAGTGAATATGTCTGCGAACGTCATTCGGTCAATTTCCGATTGTTTTGGGTCATTCGTCCACACAGAGGCTGGCAGCTGAAAAGGGCACACACCTCCTATCATTTTCACTTTCTCGTTGTACCGAAGGCGATCAGGACCTCTTAAACTCTCTCCATAGCATGTAGCCTCACTGGCCATTTCATCCATAGGGGAAAGACTCAATTGATTTGTTTTTATTTACACTTTATGTGTGTGAAGAGCTCTGATTTTGAATTTCCACCAGTCAAAATTTTATTCTATTCCTATTCTATCACCTATGACATCAACCCATTGTAGTCCGTTGTAGTCCCATTGAAGTCATGTATCAAACTACAACATTTATTAACCATAAATAGACAAGTTTCAAGCATAACATTTGACCTTGTACCCTTTTGTGTCGGGGTCAGCTGCAGACTAACTTGGCAAAAATGGCTGCCATCTTGTTTTTATATAGATTAGTGTATTGTGATCTTACTACCACTAGATGGCACAAAAAGTGTCCACGAATGAGGACAACAGGCCTCATTTGTGGACAGTAAAGCAGAATAAAGTATAAGGTCCAGTAAACCAAAATGTACAGGACACAGGGTCTCAGGAAAAAATATTTTCAGCACTATCTCAGAGTTGAGCTTCAAGAGTAAGAGATTGAACACAGCTACCCAAATTAGTCTTTTTTCAGATGATACTTATACTCTTAGAAAGTACGTTACCTGTACCAGATACTCATTTCAATCTGTCCCTGTTCAGATTCTGAATAATTGAAGTAAATGCAATTTTGATCACTTAATATTGTGTCTGATGTTTGAGACTAGATTTTTCACTGTTCATCATAACTAAGCCGATAAATGATACCTGATCACAACCAAGCACGTTGGATGTGTTTACGCCAGACTCCTTTTCCAAAAAATCCTTCATTAAACATGCTTTATATTTTTATCTTATTCTGTATGACTGCTTTTATAAACTGTTGTGCACCTGAAAACCATAATTTTCAACTATTTGATCTTTTAGAGCCTGAAATAAACTTAACATAACTTATCATAATTATAATTCTGGAGTGACATAGCCTACTAACTAAAAACAAAAACTCCTTAGGTTCTAAGAAATCACGAGTATCCAACCTTCATCTGACAATTATATGTTGTTAACAGACATACCATACAGAGACATGACATCATATGTTGCCTTTCAACAACGATCGGTGCTGGAAAACAATTTAGCGCCCAATACTTCCGGAATGAACTTTGCCAGAAACTTGCCTTAACCCTACTAAGCTCACATTAGATCCAAGGCTGTGGTTTTCTAAGTCCTCGATTTTCACTGTCAGACTCTCAACTTGCTGTCTCAGCTGTTTGTTTTATTCAGTGCTGATGCATCATCTTCCACCAATCCAAGATGCTCCTCAGCCTCAGTTAACTGGCCAGAGTACTGTTTTAGCTTGCCTCCGATAGATTGTATTGACTGTATCACTGTATCTAATTTTGATACCAAGTCATCCATTAGTTCTTTCATTAGTTCTCCACGGGCTGATGATGCAAAGGTAGCCTGGGAGGAGGTCACCACAATTGTAAATCAGTGTTGCGTTTCTCTCTTTCTCTCTTGCAGTCTCACTCTGTTTCTTTTCTTTTGACTTTTCTAAGATGACAGATGCTGAATATATACTCCCTATCTGATGCTGTAGCTGCTTGTGGTTGGCTGAGAGGGATGTGAACTCATAAGTTTGCAGCTGTGTTAATCAAATCAGGCTGGGTTTCCATTACACGTGCCAAACGTGCCAAACGGTGCCAATCCCCTTTGATCTGACCTCAGATGTGACGGGACAGTCGATATAGAGATACATTTATGTGCTGATTGCAGATAGTTGCATTGAATAGTGGTGTTTGTGGGTATTTATTGCATCGTAATGTGCCTGACATTCTGGAAACCTGCCTGTGAGGTTTTGGTGACGTGTGCGCACTGTCCGCCAGTCAGCCAAACCTCAGCTTACACCGGCTGCGCTCCGCCTACACTGACAGTAGACCTGGTTTCAGCTGGCGAGCTTTTCGCGCACCTTCGGCGAAGCCTTTTGGCACGCAACTGTCACTGTGCCAAGCTGGATCTGTCAACACCTCCCCCTGCTGTCGCCACACCATCTCAGGGCACCTCGGTCTGCCAAACTACCAAACTGAGTGTGCCTCAGGTTGCGCTGTTGGATACTAGCTCTGCGAGGGGTTCGCCACCCTGCGTAACCCTGCGCTGTGCCAGGAAACTAGAACCCCATATGTGTAGCTTTAAAATGCAAATGGTAACAATCTCCAGAAAAAGTACAGAGGACATGAAGACCTTCACGTCCTGCAGCCTTGGTCTGTTTGTGTTTCTGCCCAGTTTAAAAGAAAATCTTGATTGATGGATGGCCAAAGGGAGAAAAAAGTTTCAAAATGACCTTATATGTAAATGATTTTCCGCTAAGACAAAAAGCCTGACATCAGAAGTTTTCTCTGTGCTTATCTTTTTGACAGTTTACCTAACATATTTTCCCAGAATGCCGCTGAAAGCAGAGGTAGCACTTAGACGTGAGTTGATGTGCTTGTGATTTAATAGCGATGTACTGCTAAGGAGGAATCTGTTTGCATTTTCAGATGATCAATTTGACAGAGACTAAATAAACAGATTGATTTAAGCCAGTGAGAAGCCAGACAACACTGCACTGAGAAACTTCATCCATCAACGGGCACAATTGCTTTCTTTGGCGTGTTGCAGGTAAGACACACTCCATCACCTTCCACAGAGAGAGCAGTCAACACTATCAACTGCAAGCTGGTGCTCTCACACCACACTGCCTGATGCTGCATGGGATTCAGACAGAAAGCAATATTTGTGTAATTAATTAAATCAGAATATAAAAAGATTAATATTACTGACATATGAACATGGAAATACAGGCATTCCAAATGCCTGTATTTCCATGGTCAAATGTCTGTCTGTGTTGTATAGTGAAACCAATACACAGAGCTGATTCAAAACCATACATCTTAAAATCATAAAAAAATCATAAAATGAAATAAATCATAAAGAGTCATAGAACTGTGATTCCCAGAGGATGAATCTAACTGAGTTTGACGATCTCTTTAACGTTTCATCTGGCCTCATCCTCAAGTAAAAATTCCAGGCTGTTATTGTGATTGAAAACTTTGTCATTGTGAACATGTTAGCATGCCCTAACCCACACTAACCCCGGCCCAAAGGGCCACTTTGCCAGTGCAGCCTCACAGTATTGAACCTGGTCTCACTCCAAAGTTGTTGAGACACCACTGAAAAAAGCTGTCCTTTCACAGTGGTATGATATGCATCTGGTCACTGTTATTGTTTAACAGCTCTTGGTGGTGCCGTGGGGAAACATGGCGGGACAACAACAAAAGTTAAGGTGGCGAAAGTTCAAGTGAGTCAGGCAGGAGGAGTGATGGATGGGTCCAATAACCAACAATGTTCTCCCAGTAGGCAGGTGTTTGCTTCCCGTGTGATTGTAAAGCCAAACCCTGTTCTTTTTTCCTAAACTCAGCCCCATGCTTTTGTTGCCCAAACCCAAGCACGTGCATTTGTTGATGGAAAAAAAACATAAATTTGCAGTGTTGTACTGAAGTAGTGTGTTTATTTAGAAAGAGACTGTATGCAAATTGTAAATTTCCTATGAAAACAGAAGTATGTTTTGAAAACAGACAAGGCATGTAACAGGCAGAAGTTGACACGGAGTCCAAGAACTTCACCAACCAACACACCCAGGGTACCTTGCACAAAACATGTTGACATGGAAAGTCCATGACCAAATGTTGATATGTGATGAGGTCAGCATGAGAATGTGTTGCTTTATTTTAAAATGCTAATTCAAAATCAAATTCTGAAAGCAATAAAAATTCTTGAGAATAATGGCAATGGGCCTAAATCAAAACATAAAAAATGAGCTGACATTAAGTGAATCTGGGACCTTGGGGTGAAAATATAACAGTTTTATTACCCCTTCAAATTTCAGGAGAACAGTACTTAAACTATGAGACACAGTATTATTTACTATTTAAAAAGAAAAATCCTTGACAAAAATTCACTGCCCCCTGTGGTCCCTTTTCTACCAATGGTCTCAGTTTTCTGGCTGCCGAAGTCAGAACAACTTTGTCTGGTGCTTGTTTCCTGACATACCTGCTTGCAGGTCAAGTTGAGAAAGAGTTCATTCAGCATTTCTTTTTCCACATAAGGTTGTTATCAGTTTTCTTTTTTCATAAATATTTGCTAGTTGATGCACCTGCAAAGTCATCCAAGCTGGAAGATGATGTGTTTTCAAAGTTACCTGAAGAACTATGTCATCTTATGAGTGAGCCAGTGCCGGCCCATGGCTTAGGTAGTAAAGGGGAATGCTAAGGGCACCGCCATCCATAGAAGGTGCCACAAATGGGGGAAGAAAAAAAATCTAAATATTTATCTTTTACTGTTCTTTACTAATACTACTAATACTGTTATTTTGAAATATGACACAAGGCCACGAAAACATAACTACATAGCAAAGCCTACTAAATACTAGTTTTTTTTCTGGGTTCCTGTCGCTCCTGCCGAGTTATACAACCTGACGTAAACCCTGAAACACATTATATTGTTGACATGTCAAAACAACAAAAACTCTCTGATGCCCACTCAACTACCCTTACACTACTGAGAGGAGTGGATGTGGAGACAAACAAACAAACCATCACCAAACAAGTTGTTGTTGAAATCAGCAGGAGGAGAGATAGTTATCTTTACCTCTAAGCAGTGGTGGCCACAACCAACAGCTCATGGCAGTTGATTTACATTGTGAAGAGTTCAAGCTCTTCAGTAAAAATTAGTATCAGGCAAAGGTCAATTGTAACATTCTCATGATGTGTTCAATGTAATCTTGTAAAATGTAGCTTTTGGCGAGAAACGAATAAATCCAGCAGTTTGAAGGAGCACCAAATGTGCTAGGACTGCCACTGAGTGAATGATTAATAGATAGTTATTTTTCCATTAAAGCTTATTTTCTTAAAAGGGCCCGACAGGCAAACTATCTCAATGTTAAATTTGTTTTGCATTGACAGAAAGACTGTAGAGCCTGTACCTGCCACCTCTGCTACAGTGTAACCTCTCCTACTGAACTCTCAGCATTTTGAGCACACGTGGGTTTCATCAGTCTATAGTTTGTTTTCTTTATATTTCATTTAACTGCTGAACTGTGCAACTGACAAAATTTACAGCTGTCAATCACAAAAATATCAATTTCAACACATTATTTGGCCCTCAGATATGTATACTCCTCCTGCAACAAATTTGCAGAATATGAGTGACTGAACACAAGACTGAATTTATTTTAGATTAATAATGTTTCATGTAGCAACTGTCATGCATCAGTTGTCACAGTGAGTCTCCATCTGCATAAACAAAATACCCCTGCCAATTAGATAGACAACTGGCATTTCTCCCTGCAGCTATCACTGTGAAACCACACTTCTTCCAAAAACAGAAAATATTTGAATTTTGCTACTGTATAAAAAGTCTTTCTCATGTATCAGAAGCCTATAAAATATAATGAAACCAGATTATACTTAATAAAAAATAAATTATCTCTGCAACATTGCTCTTGTTACTAGAATCTAAATTGTGGCAATATAATGATAATAATGACAGTATATATATATATATATATATATCTAGAATATATATATTATGTACATAAACACAGTACATATTTTACTATCTTCTAGACATGTGTCAGTCATCAGAGACTGTTTTCTTTTCTAACCACTATGAAGATGAATGGCATGGGGTTGTATTTAGTGCCCTTGATTCCAATTCCACGTGTTAAAAAATTTAAACATACACCCATGGGGCTGTTAGCTTTTACCTGCTGCAAGTATAACTCACTTTGAGAACAACACTGTTCTTCTAATGACCATTTCCAGTGTCATAAATGTTTCAGTGATTGGAACATGAAACAACTTACAGTTCTGTCACCTGTACAAAGCCCATACTGTTGGTACATGTTTGGCCAAGGTGGCAAGGAGAGAGGAGATGTGGTTAGAATTTTAAGTAACACAAAGTAATACAGAGTGTACGGGGTCACACTGACCTCATACAATCCTAGCACAAACTGAGAACTGACACCTGCTGCCGACATCCATTAAAGAACAGTCATTAGACTTAAACTGCTATGGGCCATTAAAGGCTGATAACAGTACATAGAAGATATTCCATATCAACACATAAAGGCGGTGCTAAGGTGGGAGTACATAGCTACGGCTCCATCAAACATTACAAAGCCCCACTTAAGACACATCAAGAAATCGCCTAACATACAAAATCCTGTCTACCTTTTGTTTTGTTCGGCCTCTCCCATTCTCCAAAAGCTCCCTCAATTGCCATAGCAACGCTTTCTGCTCAGATCATGTGAACAAGATCATGTTTCTCTGGTCACACAAGATGAATTCACTACAATGTACTGTAACAGTATTCTGTTGCTTTGGCACATAGTGGTATGGTAGACATGCATAGTTTCCCCCTTGTCTCAAATTAGTTACTTGTGGTCTCAAAGTTTGAGATTTTTTGAGATCCTTCAATCATACTTTAAACCTGTCAAAAACTCTACTGGAGAAATGCAAGTTTGTAAATGTGTAGAAATGATCTGTAGTTGTATAAAAAAATATGGATACCTTCAGGCCCTATTAACCTTATTGAATTTGTTAAAAGAGAGAGAAGAAAACTGAGTGAAAACAATTACTAAAATCTGACTAAAATTTAATGACTGAAACATGAGATGTGGTTTAAAGGGTAAAAAATACACCCTGTCGCCCAGCCTCTCAGGATACCTTGTGTCGGAGTTGCATGTACCCCATGCACACTGTTTGACCATTTTTAAACTTCTAATCTCCAAAAAGGTTCATAAAACCGAACAAACTGACTTTCTGTAATGCATTTCAATGAACGTCCAGGCAGAGAATGTTCGAGTGTATGGGAATGGCTATACGCACTGTAATTGGCTCACTGTGTGACTTAGCCATAGGTCCATTGAAATGTATCGGCTCTGCTGACGTTCCAGAGTGCAGACGCACTGGTGGAACTGGTGACTGCTGTCTCACGTTCTCCAAACTAGAGCAGTACACGAAAGTCACACTGCAGACCTCCTGCAAAATGCGGCACAAGAATTTACGCTTCTAACATGGGTGTTGCCATTCAGTTACAGAATACCTGCAAGTGTTTTGCTCACATGCTTAATCTGGCATCACAGAGGGCATTAAATCTGCCAACAGTTCAGTTCGTCAGGTCTATGCAGCATTTCTGACAGGTTTTATGATGGTGTTGGTCAGGCTGTCTGCTTTGCATCACATTTTCTGCAATAAAAATGCTTAAAGTCAGATGAACAGACTGAAAACTTTATCTTATGAGGTAAAAGTGATGTTAAAGTTTTCCTTTGGGGAAATAATTTGCAGTTGGAAAAAAGGTAATAAATCGAAATATATTGCAATATATTTTATTGCAATACTCAGCATATTGCAATAATATCCTCTCCTCTCCTAAGTATCGTAATAATATGATATCATGGTTCCTCTGGCAGTACCCAAGCTAAATTATATTTTGCATTTAAACGGCAGTTCAACAATATAGACATCTGCCACTTCAGTTTGGAAGCTCACCTCAAATGTACAATATATGTAAAGAGAGCAAACTCCTGGCCAACTTTTCTAGACTGTTTTCATGTTGCTGTGGTCAGTATCATATGGAAATGCAGTCAATAGATTGCACTTGTACTGAGGTTGGATCCAATGTTAGGTGTATCTTTTACTCGACATTTGTCTGTCTCTCAAAACCAGCAGTTTGCTTTGGTCATGCGCTGTTTGTGTAGTGCAGCTGGGGAGCTAGAGAATGCTGTAATGCATCTAACCTTCATTTGACTGGAGAATTTGCTGCCTGCCAACAAAAAGGGTATTGTCACTGACTGATATTCTGCACTGTCTGGAACTGAGTCCATTGTTACGTCAATACAAGGGTATCTGTGAAGGACTGGTCAGTGCTTTCACTCCTTGGTCAAAACAACACTTTCTGTGCCGTGAATGTAATTTCCTAAAGAAATATCTACAAAGAAAAACAGAATATGTTCCAGTGGACCTTTCTGGGTTAGAATTAGGCTTATTATTACAGCTGTACTAAGCTGAAGATATTTGTGGAAATTTCAAATAGTGGCTATTTTCAGAGAAACATTAAGCCCTGGTTGCCATAATCATGAAGGGATAATCACAGGGTGACATGCCGCTCTTGTCAGAGGGACTTCTGGAGCAGTATGTGGCTAATTCAAACCCTCAGAGGGCCCTATATAACATGAGTAAATGGAAGAATAATAGAAAAGTAGCGAAGAGGAGATGACAGGGAGTAAGAAGAGGAAAGTGAAGGACAAAAGGAGGAGGGGAGAAGATCTCCATTGAAGTTAGCGGAGCGCTAAAGTGAAAGTGGCCGGCTCGCTCAGTGAAAGTCTTGAGTGAACCTGCTGTACGGGCCACGAGGTGCGAAAGGAGTGCCGATCATCTGGATAATTTTACATGCAGCAGTTGAAACTTTTGCCTTCATGCACCACTGAGCAACTTTCATGCTGTATCTGGTTGTCTTTATAGCTCCATGGTAAACTTATACTTGTTACATGCAATGTGTCTTTGAAAATCTAAAATTTACGCAGGAAATGCACAGTTTCTGCTCGTTACATGCATATAGTCTTTTCAAAATGAACTTGCAACATAGGTAAAACACTTTGTCTTTAGGTTTACTCACGTTTAGGCAACAGAAGTACATGGTTAGGTTTAGAAAAAGCAAACATTGTTTGAAAACAAAACTTCTGCTCCATTCTGAGATAATTATTTCATTCATTCAGAAAAATGCCTTTATTTTTTCTTAAATGGTCAGCAATCCCACTCATTTCTTTTGAATATCTGTTATAGTGTGCTGTTCTCTCTTGTCATGCTTTTTCCTGATTGCGTCTGAAATTTTTCAAGATTTTCCAATACTTGCTGTTATTATTTCATTGCATTATTGTTTGATTGCCGCAGAATGATCAGTATGATGTCATTGTGTTTTAGGCCTGAGCCTAAAAAGGGGCAGGTGCACCGTACTAAAGTGGTTCCCACCTGGTCCAGCCATGAGGTCCAGATTTCTCCCTAGCCATTATTTGAAAGTCCACACAGTTTAATACATTCAGTGTCATACATGTGCTTAGCCATGTCGACAAGCTAGTTTGCTGTCTCTGTCAAGTAGCTGTCCATTACTGACTCACTCTACAGCAGGAAATGGCACTTCAAAATAAAAGCTCAGTGCTGGAAATTCATTGTACTTAAGTGTGTTTTTGACAAACTTGACGTGTTTGCCAGTCACTTATGGTCCATTCAGAATGGACCTGCGACCCACAATTGGACTGTGACCCACCAGTTGGGAACCACTGCAGTAGTATGTATTATAGAAATCTTGACATGGCACATGGCAGAGCCAGTGCAGAGTCGTGTTACTGCTGATTATGTGTGGGCAGCTTTAAACATAAGAGAAAAAGCTACTTATCATATTTCTTTGAATTTATAATGGTATGCTACATTAATTTTACACTCAGTCATTGTGTAGAAGGCCTGGAAGTAGTATTTACACCATAATGTAGGGAAATAAAATGCAGAAGATAAAATTAAACAAAACAAAAAAACGAACAACAACTGACAGCACATCAAATAATATAACCAGAAAATTTAATTTTGTGGTGGCAAACTTGTCTTGGTGGTGAGTAATTTGGACACATGACACAATCCTAGGAATGGTCCCACAAAAGAGATACGTCTCTCTGTGTCACTTTATGAGTGTATCATCTTACTTTTAGCAAACTTTTTTAAAGACTTAGTCAGCTTGTTAGTACATTTTTAGTCCATGTTTTGATAACACAGGGCCTAGTTGTGTAGAAAGCAGCAGCCTCTTGTTGTCTTGGGCTATATGGATAAACAGACTGACCAGGACAAACTTCAGATTTTGGCCTTTATTCTGCCCCCCTTCCCCCTCCTCCTCCTCCTCCTCCTCCTCCTCGTCCTCACCCCCATATCTCATCTCTGCCTGTTCACAGCATAGGCCTGAATTAAACATGGCTTCATATAATGTAAGAGGCGATTGCACAGGCTGGTCGATAGGCTTTTAATCCCTTTCCTGCTCTCCTCTCATCCCCATTCTGCAGTTTTAGTCTCCCAGCTAAATACACAGTGGCTCTCATCTCAGTGTCCTTCAAGCTCTCTCTCAGCTGTGTGCACCACTTTGGCCGACTAAACACTTTCTCTCATTCTTCCCTTGCCTCTGCCACTGCTGGATGTCAACCTGTTCTCTTGAGGCGGCTGCTTTGTTGTCGCTGTTGTTCTGCCTGTGTGTCTGTGTTATGTGAGCTCCACATAGCATGTAGTTAAAAGGACACTTTAGACTGAGACGGTGTCAGCGTGCAAACTCTTGACCTGCAGTCTGCCTGCTTCTTAAACTACCGTGTTTACTCGTACGCAACCGTGGCCAGCCTCGAGAGTCGCTACCTGACTCACTGCTTCAGCTAACCAAACACCCCCTGGCCTTTCTTTTTATATATCAAAGTTAGAATAAATAAACATCATTTCCCTGGTGCATTTTGGGAAATGGTTGAAGACGATGCTTTACATTCCCAGTGCAGCAGAAGCTAATAACTTCATTCTTACCAAGTAGGTCACTGAAAAGGTCTCTGTCAACCTTTTCACTTAATGAAAATACTCCATGAAGCAGTTATTTTCTCACTTTGAAAAAACGTGGTGGCAGGGTGTACGGCTGGTATTTGTGTATCACAGCAATTCTGTATATAATTCATAATATGTTGTTAATATGTGTTACACTTCTGTGGCCGATCCTTTGTGTAGCACATTAAATTTTATTCCTGTACTGTAGGATCAGTAACAAAAACACGTCAATATCAGTCCTTAGCGTCTGTGTTGTTTCTGCATTACTCGTACTATCCGACAACTCTACTAGTGACTGACATATTTCAAAACGCATATTCCAAGTTGAACAAATCAAATCAAATTAAAGTCCTGTGATCATGTAATGATCCGTCATGTAAACACCCTTTTCTTTAACCAAAAGTACTTATCCTCAATGAACTTCTTTTTAAATCTCAATGTATTCTCAAATGAACTTTTCCACCTTTTTAACTTAATTTATATCTGTTTTTAAACATTAACTCTTATTTTGAAATGTAATAGCAAAACCCATGTTAAGTACATCTTTGCGCTATTATTCTGAAAAACTCACAGGAAACTGCCTAGTGCCTACCTGACCTGCCATTGATCAAGGCTATTCAAGAGAAGGCTGAGACACAGGGTCAAACATGGGGGGGATTGCACATGCACAGTGTAACTTGAGCTGCGATGCTGGAGGGTGACAGCAGGGGCGCTAGATAAAAAGCGTAGGATCCGCTCAGGCGACCAAGGAGTGCGCTTGGTGCGATCTGCTTGGACTTTTGGACGGACGCTGTCTGAAGTTGTCGGAATTTCATCTCTGTCATTCTCACCCACAACGCAGGCCACCAGTGACAGTGCAATAATAAGATGTGATAATGACATGCATGCACATCCCCCTTATTCCACGGTCTCACGCCATCGACTGAGCCTTTGAGGAAGTGCAGAGCAGATTTTACTGCGCATGTGCAATCCCCCCATGTGTTTCAGCCTTCTCTTCTCTTCTGACCCGATACTTCAACCATGTAAAACATAACCAGGCCTGCTAGAAAATCATGAAATCACACAGGAAATATCAATACAGTCCTTTTTAACATGTCCTTAGCTGTTTATAATGAGTTCAAATTTTAAATGGGGGGCAAGATATTTTAATCATCGATTTATTGGGATATACTATACTGGCAGAAATGGAATATAATATGATAAGTGTGTTTTCTTCAGTGTATAATCACTTGAAAATAAGACTCATCATGTTTTGGTTACTTTAGAATGAGCCATTTATATCAACATGAACATGTTCTTCTTCATAGAAATTGCCATGTTGCACGGCCATGTTTTTTAATGTTTTTACAGTAGCCCAGAATGGACAAACCAAAAACGAGCTCCAGAAAGGGTCCCCACAGCGTTCTTGTGTCAGCCATAGTAGTTAGCAACAAGCAGCTCCTGAAAAACACCAGATCTTTTAAATATGCAACTGTGTTATTTAGTGGTTTAAATCACTGTATCAATTTGTTTGGCGAGGAAGAGGAGGTCTGTGGATAATCTGACTCTTGATAAAAACCTCCCAAACATCTGTAATCCTAAATTGTCAGAGAAAAAATGGGAACACATATTAGCAGGTGCTGGGCTAATAGCCTGTCTAGGACATGCCAGACAGTTTTGGAGGAACATTGTATTGTGACGTGAAACTGTGTTATTCAGTGTAAATACCTCCTGAACATCTGGGACAGAAAATAGGTGAACACACATAGCATGTGCTAGGCGAGCAGCCCTATGCCCTATCTATGATGTGCCAAGCAACATAGCAGAAACACTGCTTTATTCAGTGTTTTTACCGTTTTTAATCATCTTGTGGATAATTCAGCTGCTGGTTAAAACCTTCTGAAAAATGAACCCTGATAAATAATTGAAATTGAAAATGATGTCAATAAATGAATTTATAATTAATTAAAACTGTTCTTACTTTGGCAGAAAATGTTGTGTGCTAATGCAAAACCCCAGCACTCAGAGTAGAGGCACTCCCACAAAAAAATTCCTGTCTTGTCCCAGTCCCAGAAAAGTAACTACTGTCCCATCCCATTCGCGTGTTGTGTATTTGTAAAAAAAAAGAAAAAAAAAAGAGCATTTAGTCATATAAGAATTGCATATTATACATAAACACTATCCATAATTTATCAACTATACATTAGGGCATAATGCTGAAATAACTCCCAACATAACAACAACTTCATATTGCTGGTTTGCTTTTAGGATTCTGCCCACTCCCATTGAATTTATTTCTGTACCCTCCCTATCAGATAAAATATGAAATTGACTCCCATGCCATGGTAATCCTGAAAAATGTCAAAAGAGCTCCAGCAACACTTGTGGTATGGAAAAAAACTTTATTGACTGACGCGTTATGCCATGGTAATCCCACAGGAATCCAGGTTACCAGAAAATGTGCCAGGCTTAGAAGCCAATTTTTGTAGTGGCCAAACAATGGTGCTGCAATTTCTGGGGTCCGTCACGTGACACCTTCGGACCCAAAAAGACTTTCCCAAGGACTTACTCTGGGAAAGAGACATCTATAAATCAGTGGATCATTTATTTTGAGTGTCACAACCCCCGTACAATGATTCAATCCACTATCAAGATTTCATCAATAAAATTTGTAAAGTCTAGGAGCCGTAAGATTACATTTAAAAAAAAAAAAATCCCCATTCAAGTTAGAAGAGCACTAAACCAGAAGTCAGCTGCTAGGGTACGGTTGGCCATGGTCAGTGGCCATAAGTATTTTGCGCACTTGCTCTATAGGCCCAATGATGTGGGAGCAGCCCTGATCATCTGGGTAATTTCATATCGCGGAAACAGAGCTTTTTTTGGTTTCATGCACCATTGAGCAACTTTCATAGGAATGAGCGGGGGCCCACCGCCATGCAGGAATCACATGACCCACAGGATTCCTGGAAAAATGTGAGCCTCTAACACAGAAGAAACTGAGAAAATACAAAGGTTTTCAGGGTTTTTAAAGTCAATTTTACTGTGTTGCATAGAAAACCCAGGAGAGGATGAAGAAGATGAGGTGGTGAAATTCCACTTTTAAAAGCAATATAAAAAGCAAAGAGGTATATATATTTTCTTTCAAAACTGTAAACATATTGTTGTTTTGAGGCACAAGCTGCAGTTGCAGGACAATCTCACGTTAGCAGGTGAACACAGTGACACCTATAATAGCTAAAATCATTATCATTATTATTGTATTTTTCTCAGGAGTTAACTGTATGATAAAAATGGACGACATGACAGCTCTCCAAAGAGACGCCAAAACACCTCGACTGCCCCTCGTGGCTGGCTATGATATGGCTCAAAAACCCTGCCTCCTCCATTTTAGCAGATGGGACATGGGCCAAAGAAAAAAATCATATCAGTTGTCAAACTTTTTGTTTATGAAAGGTGGTTTCTGTCTTTTTAGGTATTTCTTATCAAGCTGATGTTCAGGTGTTAGTTTTCTGATAACTTTGGTTTAAATTAGTTACTTGACGCTATAAAAAGGAGGTTTGACTATATGATTGACAGCTGTGTGTGTCAGTCAGTGTGCTTGCAATCAATGGCGCTACATGCGATCGGTTGTATGTGTATGGGCAGGAACTTGATACAGCAATGGCTGCTACTGCACAGAATCTGCCTCCAATTGATTTTGAACAGCGCAAGATGGCAGCGGCCGTATCCGGGATATTTTGGCTTCATTTGTTTACAGAGGAGATAAGTGGAGACATGTCTTTATTTGCAGTCTATGGAGGAGACCAAACCAGAGCTAAACTGAGAGTCAATATTGGGCGCACATTCGTCAGGTGTTGCTGCTCTGTGTGTAAATGAGCAACAATAACAACTGTTATATCTTTTCAGGTTTTTCAAATAAATTTGTAAATTTATTCTTAAACTTCAGTCATGTCTAAATTGTTAAATTACTAAACAGAGAATAAAGAACCAAACTTTTCAAGCTGTATTTGCTTGTACTGTTCCCAGTGTGTTTCCGTCCTCTGCAGAACAACAGCCCTGCTCTTCAGATGAGTTCACATGATGACATCTTGATGAGCTTGCAGAGCTGCTCTTTAACAAAGTCTTGCTCCACTTATTGGCATGGTGACTACATTAAGGGAAATATTCAGTTCACTCTAATCTAAAGTGGCAACGTGCAGAGCATTTCTAATTAGTGTCAGGGTCAGCTAATTATAAATCAGCAAAAACCTTTGATTCAGAGGGGGAAGAGCAGGGCACAAATGAAGACAGGTAACGCTGGTAACAGTATCTTTTTCTTTCTGTCTCCATTCAACCTTTTCCCACTGCTCCTTTATTATTCTCCTTTTATTCCCTCTCTCAGCTGCATCTCAACCTGCGGCTGCTTGGTATTGTCATTTGGGGACAAAGCACGGGCTGTGTGGTTGATCTGCTCTGGTATTTAGAAAGCTGACGTCAGATGCATAGCAGTGGCCCTCTGTCTCATTAAGATTGAGCCGGCTGCTTGGTTTGAACCTCCTCTGGAGAGCACAGCAGTAATTGGTAATCAGAGTGGGACAGGGCAAGGCATTCCTTGCTGGCTGCGTGACCTCTTCCTGCTCCTGGATCCCAATGTATGTAGACTGCTACACCTCGCTTTGAAACATGAATGAACATTGTACTTGACAAGTGCCTGGCTGTGCAACTAAAGCTGCTACAGTCTGGACATGGTTTCAGTACGGGCTTTTGATGGTCTATACAAATCACTTGAAGCTTCACTCCCTACATCTTCTGCAGTTATCACAATTGCTATTGTTTCCATGCTTCAGTGCTCCACATGTATTCTGAGTTGCTCGTTGCTTTAGGTCAGAAAAGCATACAAAAGCCTTCAGTTTGCTGCTCCTCATAGCTGATCATTATGTTTAAAATTTCCCATTTTCTGAACTCCTATTTTGTTGTAACCATTAATTTATATTTATTAACATCATATAAATAATTGAAGCATTAACACACATGGACCATACACTGTTACGTAGATATTATGTTTTTACAGTATAGACCCATCTACTGTTAGTAAACAGTATGATGTTTCTTGGTGGGTGGGGCTTAATGGAGGTAAAACAGTTCTCCACAGACATTTACTAGTGCTAGCTAGTGCTAGCAGGTTTTGATGGCTTGTTCAAGACAATGGAGGAAGATGGTGGGAGTGATGCATTCAGAAATACTCTTTCAGAGTGCAGGAGCACACTCTGGTACAAAGTGGTCCGTTTGTAAATTTGCTGTTGGAATGTACTGTTTGATTATCCAGAGCACCTAACTCTCTGAGTGGCACAGCACACTCTTGGCACTCTGTCTGGGCAGACGGAGCAGCAGAGCGCCAAGCAGAGTGAATGTGTGGTTAACCTAACTGTATGTTAGTTTATATAGAAATATAACGCTCTGTTGCTTTAAACAACAGCACTCTCATTTAAGTGTAGAGCATCAGACTGAATTTACGAATGCACCATGTCAGGTCACGAGTGTTACTTGAATAAGTAAACACAGACCAGCAGGACCAGACTGGCCGACCCATATGCTCTCACTCAGTGGATGGATGATTTGACAGGATTGATGAAGGTGGGATGGCGGCTTTGTGGTTGATTACAATGGCAATCTTACAAAGGGGATGAAACTTGAATGGTTTCCTTCATTTTGTTTTGCTAGTTGAGCTAACATTAGCTAATGCGCTGAAAAGTTAGTGTTACAGAGAAATCAAATATTTCTCCCAGTACCTCCTCAATTACTGATTAGGTGGACATGATAACCTTTAATATAGCCTACATAACAGTGCGCTACACATGCAGCATTTTTGATGATCGCCTCCGTCCAGTCCTTTCATCTTATCGCATTTAACCATAGTTGCCTTCATTTGTGTTGATGGGCAGTGGCGGCTGGTATGCTATAAAATTTGAGTTTTGAGCCATGACTCTGTCTGTTCTGGCTCCCCAAAACACAATGAGACAAGATATAGTTAGAGATGACAGAAGACTCCTCCTGTTTAGCCTACAGCCCTGTGGTGGCGAGACATGTTTTGCCTCCATCGAACAAACTGATGTCATTGTGACGTTGGCCCTAAAAAGGTCTATAGAACTGTAGGTCTTCCCACATCTCCTGCTTCCCTTTGGCATGATTAAGTGCAGATGCCATGTTTTAGGTCTCTAAAAGAGAATTAATTCTGGGAGGTAGTTGTGACATGCTCAGGAGGACCTGCTAGTAGTGTTACTTTTTTTTTTTTTTTGTAACACTAATGCTGCATTCACTTTGAATCAGGCAGATGGTAGCCAACAAACCAGTTATCATTTCAGTGGATAAGAGCAGGACAGTAAATTAGGTGAGGCTGGTAGAGAATACTGACAGCAGTAACAGTAGACAGTTGAAATATTATAACTTCTTGCCATGCTACGCAAGGGAATTTGCAACCATATGTTACATAGCTCCTTTACACATGGAGAAAATGAATAATGAATAATTACTGGACATTATTAGAAAAATTACATAAAATAACAGACATGAAATGATTTCATTTAATTTCATTCTTTGTAACAATGTGGCATCACCATTGGCATCACCATCGCTACTTCCGCGTCAGTCAATAAGTCTGAGGGGTAGTGGATGGCCCAACAATCACTGACTTTCACCCAAGAGGCTGGTGTGCACTTTCTGTGTGAATATAAAGCCAAACCCTATTTTTTTCTAAACCTAACCACATGCTTTTGTTGCCTAAACGTAACCATGTGCATTTGTTATTGACCAAAAAAAAAAACCGGGCTGAAGTTGACACGTTGTCCCAGAGCGTCAACAAGGGACACACCCAGGATACCCATCACGTCATATGTCGACGTAGAAAGTGGACGACCAAGCAGCAACATGTAACAAGGTCGGAGTGAGAATGTGTTGGTTTTAACATCCTGCCATTCTGTCAGACTGTTTGTTTTCCCCATGCCGTCCAAAAGGGGTTATCCATCTGCTGTCTACCTGATTCCCAGTAAATGCAGCTTAACCATGCTCCTCGCATGCTCCTCTCTGTGATTTTGCAGCACTTAGCTGCACTGAACTTTTGAAATTGTTTTCTATTTTTCTCCTCTCTTTAAGCTGTACTGTCCATTTTTTCAGTACACAGCTGGGCCACACACTAACTGAACGTTGTTGAAGGTACATAAGTGTGTTCATAAAACAGAAAGCTCTCTGGCCCTAAACAAATAGTCTGTTTGCCATGACCAATCAAAAACTGAGGAAGACACTGACTATGTACAGACTCAGTGATCACAGCCTGGCCATTGAGACTGGCAGACAGATGCAGACCTGGCTGCCTAGAGAAGAGACATGTGGAGACAGAGCAACATTTCCTGCTACAATGTCGCACATATGAAGACATCAGAAACAAAGTTCTTCACAAAAATTAAAAGTAAACTAAGATTTTGATACACTCTGGCCAGACTAAAATGCAAAATAGTGTCAGCACCATAGATGCAGCAAAATATGTCAGAGCTCACACTCTGCCTTTTTATTTACTCTTTCACTTAATGAGTTCCCCCCCCCCCCCCATTAAAATGTATGTCTATGATTTTGTATCAATAAATTGTTGTTGTGCTTTGGCAACACATATGAAATGTCATGCCAATAAAGCTTATTGAATTGAAAAAAAAAAAAACCCTGAGAGACCACCCTGCTTTATACATTGCAGGTGGGCTGGTGCACGACAATGAGGTGCTCAGAAGTAAGTAACAGAATTTTACAATCAATACGTATCCGGACAGTAAGTCTCCAAGTGCATTAAGTTGTTAGTTTCTTTGAAGCTGTCTGTTACACACAAAATATCTTACACAAACTTTCTGGTTCACCCACAGTGTGGTATTATATCTTTGTTTGAGTAGGTAATGTTTTAGTTTGATTTATTTTACCATTTCCTGTATTGGCATTCAAATAAGAATAAGATGGCACCACACCAGCACCATCTAAAGAGTCTTTTCATTTTCTTTGTTTTTGACACTTGACAGCACACAGAAGCGTCAGAGTTTCACAGTACCTAAAATTCAACTTAATTAACAGTAACACATCAAAGCCAAAGGTGTCCCAGTTCTGGACTGTGACTGACAAGTGATCCCTTTAAGAGATGCAGAGCAAAAACATCCCGGCAAGGACTACTTCGATCCAAAGATGGAGACAAAAAATGAACAGAACACCAAAAAAGGCAGGGTGATGTAGGTGTCACTTTAGAAAGTAACAAACTGCCCACCTTAAACGTCATAAGTAACATCCTCAGCCACCATTATGTAATTTTATATTCTTAACAAAGTATTATTATCAATCTGATGTATCAGTAAAATTATGTATTTGTCTGACTGCCATGCTCCCTAGCTGCATTATTCCAGTACGGTATCCGTGAAAATAAAATCACTGTTAACATTTTTCAGAGACAACATGGTCATGCAGTTTACCAGGCAAACACCTGTCAAGTGCAGGTCTGGGTTTGATTTAAAACAGAACAAAAGCTCTGACACACAGAAGGAGACTGTTTGTATTCTCAGAGGCAGTGACTCATCAGGTGAAATTCAACTCCCAAAGCACCGTCTATTTGTCTGTCTTACCTTGCTGATTTGCCTTTAATGACAGTGTTGTGAGCCTGAAATGACATGATCAAATCCCCCCCTGAAAAACATTTGTTGTCTGCAATCAACGACAAAAAAAGTGTATTTCCACAACCTGCAATTTCATATAATTATTTTGGCTAAAGAGACTGGGACGTTGGTGTTGTGTGTTTCAAATTGTATGGGGTGGCTAGGGCCAGAGAAGGCTTTCAACCTGATTTTCTCTCAGGCAATTTTTGTCACTGGCTCTGGGTGTTCAGGTCCTCATGTAATCACCAAGGCTGTGCTGCAGGCCTCATTAACAGCTATGATAAGAGAGGAGAGACCACCAGATTGACACAAGAGAAAAAGAGAGGGCAACATAACTTTTTATGTGAGGGTCCAATTTGCTTGGACTCCTTATAAAAAAGATGTTAGATCTTATAAATCTGGTGTGTAACAAAGGTGGAATGCAACACCAGCATCTAGAAAACTCTTTGCAGGTTACACATTCTCACATTAAGATTGGGAGCATACATCCACATCATTTGTATGGCAATCAATGTCGTATTCTTCCCTCAATCCAAAATGTCATGACCTGGGTGCGGCTAAATTTCAGCTAAATGTGTGCTAAATTGAGGCTTTTATGTGTCTTGGTGGTGCTTTTTGTGGCTGGGTTTGGTGGTGTGTGGCTGAAAGTCACTCATCCGAGTAAGGAAATCAACTTACCAGTCTATAAACTCTCCTCCTGCTGACTTCTCTTGACTGGCCAGGTCGAGGTATTTAAATGTGAACATCAGTAAACAAAGATGAATCAAATGGCAACATATTCTCATTCCGACCTCATCACATATTGACGTTTAGTCATGGACTTTCTACAAGGAGATATGACGCGCAGAGTACCCTGGGTGCGTTGTTTGTTGACGTGGGATGCCGTGTTGTTGGAACCATCCACCACCCCCCCTGCCCAACGCATTCAGACTGCTGCAACCGGCCAACATGAGAGGACAGCTTTTTTTATCAGTGACGCTGGAAGTCGATCGGTTGCAGATGGGCACCAGCAGAACTGGCAGCCTTGATATCCAGTTTTGAGCAGATATCAGGACCTGCAATGTCTTTTTTTCACTGAAACTTGGCTAAATCATGGACAGTGCCATTCACCCAGGTGACTCTTTTTCTGTATACCAATCTGACAGAGCAGAAGACTCCCACAAGAGAAGGGAGGAGGCATGTGATTTATGTTGAACAAGGACTGGTGTGACAGTGGGAATGTGAGGTGCTGTCCTGTACCTGCTTATCCCTACACCACAAGTAGAATAAACATCCTGGATCATTGCAGTGCACCATTTTGAGGCAGCTGCAGAGCGAAGTAGCGAGAGATCAGCGGCCGTTTATAACGTAATGTTATAGATAATTGTTTTATTTGTTTAAATGTGTAGGTATGTAAATGTTTTCAAAGACATTTATGTTGAAATAAAAATACCTACAAGTAGTTAAGTTTCCTTGTATTAATACATATACAAGTATGTTTCCTCGTATTAGTTTGCCCTCTTGTGGACACAATGCAAAAAAAACCAATTTGAATGGTTCGAACCTATGAGTTATTTTTAGAAGGAATATTCGAACTTCATTTTTGAGCAATTTTGACAGCCCTAGTGTTCAGGGGGAGTGACGATGTGGCCGTCTTGTTGAGGTCAAGATAAGTAAACACACGATGAGGAATGCCCCCAGTTACATAAGACATGGAGCCAGAGTCTGGATTATGTCTCATGTCAGAATTCCACTGGATGCGTGTCTGTTGCGGAACGGCAGCGCTGGTTATCCGCTGCGTGCTCCGCCGTCCGTCAATACCCACCTGCTGCGTTTGCTGTGCGGAGCGGTGCAGCTCCGCCGGAAGACATCTCGGTGCACCTCCATGATCAATATCTCCTCGTCCTTGGTGTCAAAGGGGGGGAAATGACGTCTGAAAACCTCTGACCTGACTTCAGGCCTGCCTCCGCCCATTATGTAGTTTTCAAGGTGTAGTGCAGGGAAATCCGCCATGAACACTGTGTATTTTATTTTTGAAAATTAACCGGATGTTTTACTGTGCACAACTTCCTGCCCAGCACAACCTGCTCTGTGCTGAATGCTGCGTTGTGCTCCAGTGTCTGGCAAAGATAGAAGTCCTGCGTATCTGTTGCGGAGGGCTCCGGAGTGCCGGAGCTATGACGGAGCCGGAACGCAGCACAGCTGCAGCTGGTGGAAGCAGACACATTGACTAGAATTGAAATGTATCGGCTCAGCTGCCATTCGAACCCACATGCATCTGGTGGAATTTGGGGGTCAGGACACCACTGTCAACATCACTGTTGACATTAATGGATTCAGTGAGTCTGTGGTGGATTTAATTTGTGCAGTTAAATCATTCCATAACTAGAAACTACTGATAACCAGAATCATCCAGGATGATGTAAAAACATGCACAGCGGCTGGTCTGGAAACATGGAGGAGATGATGTTGTGCCTTGTGTGTATTCGCATGGAGATCAGAGATCAAGGAGATGTTGGAAGCAATGTAATACCTAACGAGAGTTACAGCTGTACTACTTGCTCTGTGGGAGGTTGGTGAGGTTGTACTTATGCACATCAGTGCTTTGAGCAACTAACACACAAGCAAATGTGAACACACCTTCATTGACCCTAATAGCATGCTAATTAGCAATAAACACACATTACAGCTGAGGATGATGGAAATGTCATTAGCTCAGCAGGTATTTGGTCATAAACCAAAGTGTTTGATGATCCTCTTGCCATCATCAAAAAATTATCATTTGTCAAAGTGATTACAATCCACAAGGAGGGAAACATGAACGTCATTACAAATTTCATGGTAATCCTTTTAAAAGTTGTCTTATGGTGGTGCAGAAGGAAGACTCAGGGGATCGCCAAAGTCTGTAGGATACATCCTCTGGGCACAATGAATTTCCATACAAAAGTTGTTGCCAATCCATCCTGTATGTTGAAATATCAGGGTGAGGAAGACGTTAACCTTCTCATGGCACTATTCCATTCTTCATTATTTATGTCTTGAATCATTAATTTGATAGGGACAGGGCATTAATAAACTTCAGTTCAAAAATACAAGATGTAAATATACCAGAATTAGCAACCCTTGGTGATTTACATCCGTAGTTCCAAGGCAGGTAACACAAACACAAACATTACAAGTAACACATACAAATAGACATTACACAAGTAGGAAAAGACAAAGTACATTGTACAGCATGTCAAGTTCAAAGTGATCACAGTTCTGGTTTGCCTTCAGCCATTGTTAAAGATAGGTCTTAAAAGTGGATATGTAAGGCACTCCCTTATTGCAAGTGGTAAACCATTACAATATTTACTTCCCTTTACTGACAGCATGTGGTGCACCTATGTGGCACCTCACAGTCCCCACCATGGTTTTCTTGTCCTCCTCTGCCATTTTTTTTTTACCAGCTAAATATAAACTAAAATAAATTTGAGACAATAACAGGCATCACAAGTGTGAGTTCAAGTTAACCTTTTAAGGGATTCTGTGCTACAATGTAAGTCCCTCAGTTAAAGAGACATTAAGCCTTAAGTGTCATACTTTAGAAGAAAACTTAAAGGAATACTCCCCCAGTGGCTGGGTCTCAGCGGTTAGCATTGCGGCTTAGCTTAGCGAATACAATTGAACTCAAGAGGGGGTCAGAAGCCTACGGTAAAAGTGAACAAATAAATGTAAACCCTGAAGCTGGTATTTCTACACGTGCCTTTAAAGCAAACATGTTTAAACATTAATTCGAAAACTAGAGTCCTTTTTTTGTCATTTTAGAAGAAGTTTGATACACAGAACTATAGTGTGTTTACGCCCTGCGCGGAGGGATACAGCGGTGAGCAACAGCTGCAGCTGGCTCTGGGACAGGTACGCAAGGTCACTCGGTAAAAGCAAACAAAGAGACGACATGGACGATCATGCCTCAAAAATGTATAATTGCAACTTGCAAAAACATTCAAGGCAAACCTACAGGCTAGATGAAAAGGCACTGTAAATGTTCATTATAAAGCGATATTACTCACTCGACTGAAAGCTGTCCATCAGCTCCTGCAGGTCTGGGTTTTTTTTTTCCAGTTTATCATAGGAACATGAAAAAAAGTTTCAATCACGCCAGGAATAGTGACTGCTGCAAAGTTTTCACTCCTTGTGATGCACTCTCTGCGGCGCTTTTCCACCTGATGATATATCTCCCCTGTCTGGCTCAAACAGGTATGGCTCTGGGTCTGTGTCCGCTTCAAGAAACTCTTCAAAATTGCGTTCAAAGTCGTCCATTGCAGCTGCTATAGTCCGGAGATATCGTTAGGCTAAATAAACAGCTGAGTTTTGTTTACAGGCTAGTCTGTGCCTGTGCCTGCTCACAGGTGTATCCCTCCACGGATCACAGCGCAGGATGTAAACACACTATAGTTCTGTGGATCAAACCTCCTCTAAAATGACTAAAAAGGACTCTTGTTTTTCGAATTAATGTTTAAACATGTTTATTTTAAAGCTGCCCTGTGGAGTTTTTACATATAAACCAATGTCCGTTACATTACAGCCACTGCCAAACGAGGATGATCATTGAACGCATCTCCACCACACAACAGTCTCTGGTTTGCTTAGAAGCGCTATTGCTTCTCAGGAGCGACATTCTGCGCCGTCGCACAGGAAATGATGCATTTGACATAGAGTTCAAAGAGTGCATGCACAGTTGGAAATGAGGCTAGCAGAGGAGCTACTGAAAAATGTCTGAAAACCCAAAGAAACGGCCCATGAAAGCTTCCCAACCTCTGCGACGTTCAGAAGAAGGAAAAAAGGCAAAACAAGAGAGTGACAAACACAGAAATCAAACCAGAGTAAAACCTGTTTCATACGGAGCGCGCAAAGCGCAGACCTGTGTGCGGTGCGTCACTCGAGCGGTGCACGCTGGCTGTTATTGTTGCAGTACTCCGAAAAACACAGCAGATGGCGCAAATGGGCAAAACTCCACAGGGCAGCTTTAAATGCACATGCAGAAATACCAGCTTCAGGGTTTCTTCTCTTTAGGGTTTCTGCGTTACGCTCTACAAACCAGCCGCCTGCCATGTGATCAGCAGAGTCGAGCTCAGACCGTTCATTTCAAACCGCTGCAACTTTTCTCTGCAACATTCTGAAATGATTTTGTCTCATTGCATGTTTTTAGTCTAAACTGGCCTTTAAACGTCACCTGACTTCCTCCTTCACTCCCTCCATTATGGGCATGGCTTTGTCACTTGAAGATAAAATAATGTTGTTTTGGGGCACTGGCTAGAAACACTGATGCTGTTGCTCTTTCTGTGTGGACAGTCTCAGAGGACTAATTACACAAAGAGGGAATACTCTAAATATGAACTTTGAAAAATAACCCCTTAAAGAAGCAACAGACAGCATTTTCGCCTATATATATCATGAAAATAATGTGGGTTGCACAGGGTAGTATACACAGCAAAATCAGACTATCAGCATTTACATGGGTTACTTAGTGACTTTGCAATAAGCTTCTGCCACCGAATTTTCGCGGATGTATGAGAATGTATAGTGAGCTGGTGACAGTTCAAAAAGAACTCTGCTGTGCGTTGGGGTTGCATTCCCCTGTCGGGAGTTATTTTTCAGCAGTCACTATACATTATCCCTTACGTGTCTACTGTTGTTTGTACTGATACTGTGCATATTGGTATCATTTACTGTGAGTTGTTTGTACTGGTACTGTGCATTCTGGTATAATTATTTGCATTACTATTTGTTTTTTTCTTCAGATAAATCTGATAATTGTTGCTCGGTCTCTTGACTCATTTATTTAGTATAGTGTCCACACACTTTCTCATTCTACATATACATAGAGGTATACTGGTGGCTTGATCCCCGCGGTCAATTTGGTCTTTGCGACAGTGCGAGCAACACCGCTGACGCTAGGTGGCGCCAAGCTAAAAAAAAAAAACCGAATCCTATCTGTTGCCTCTTTAATTTGACTGTTTAAGATTCATATGAGCTTCAGGTGAACTTTAAAATGCATTTTTGAATGCAGAGCAAAGACAATAGATTTTGTCACCCTAATTACTATTTCACAATATCAGTTTGTCATTTCAATGCCCAGTTTCCCCCATTCTTTTTAACATTTGATTATGAACTGATTGTCCCAGGTAACACATTTAATTACAGTTCATTTGACATTTTATCCTTTAATCCGCCATTTTCCTGTTGAACTTTAATTCTGGGTAAAATTATCCCCCACACTGGTCCTAGGCTCTAAAACAACATATTCATCATCACTGTGCTTGCTCCATTCAAACACTTTGGTATTGTGGGATGTAACAAATACTGTATTCACTGGGGGACACTACTATGGTTTTATTCTCATTCCACAGACAACTGACACCCCTCAGTCTGCATTACAGTAAACCCACAGACTATCAAAATATCAAAACTATCTGGGAGGCTCTGAACAGATGACTTGGCAGTATATTTGCAGTGACATTGAGAAACCCTCCAGAGAAGAAAGACACAGTTGTTTACCTCAGTATTGGGGCTGATTTGTATGGTCACTGAGTATTTGTTTCCTCACTCATGGGCTATAAAAGCCTAGCGTTGGGGACAGTACGGTGTCGCCGCAAGCACAGACGTGAGTGTCATCAGGAGTTTACTGTTAGATGTTGGAACAGTCAGCGGGGACAGGCCTGACTCCAAGGACATGAGTGGATGTTTGCTTTATTGTGTCGGACACACCAGATACACAGTCTTCACATGAAATAAATAGGGAGACAGGACAGGGAGTGATTCTAACTTTTACTGCAACATTCCTAAATGTCATCATTTCAGGAAAATGGACTTTGATGTTGAACTATAATTGGCGTCAGAGTCTCTGAATTGTTATGGGATTCACTGATGTCAGAAGGAAAACAAGCAGGCATTAAAAAGAAGACAGACTGAGCTGAAAACATCTCCACTTTTATATAGTACATAATACACCAGCAAAAGCATGACTCTTATGAGGTTGCTGCAGTTACCAATAATGGTTCAGTGCACTCTACCTGAGAATACCCAGATGATTGTTTGAAGAGATTGCGTCACACATCCACTTATTACATATTTTATATGTTTACAGTGGTTCTGTACTCATATGTTATGGTGCTTATGTTGAGATGACTCTCAGTACTGTGGATATTTGTGCTACATTGACTTGATCTTTTTCTGGTAGCGGTATCAGTAGATGAAATTGCAAGCCAATGGCTAGACTAAATGTTGGCATTGTACATTTCTGCAAACCACAGATTTGTAAGTTATTATTTTAGAGGATATGTTGCTGTTGTTACAATTTTCCAACTGGTTAAATATTTATATGAATTTTAATTGAATATCTAGTATTACAGTGCCTATAAATAGTAGTTCCCCCTTTGTATTTTTGCATATATTCATATGATAAACTCAGTTTCAAAATGTCTTTATGCAGGGTATGTTGTGTATTCTCTGTTCTTTGACTTCTGTTGTTCATTCCTGACAACAGAAGAGATATATGCTGTATGTAAGGAAACAGTTTTATTCTTGAGTTCCATGCAAAATACAACACAACTACTGATGTTGTGTTCACACCAGGTGCAAATAAAACAATCAATAAGACGTGACTGCCTGCCAGGCAGCATGATGAACTCGATGGCCGTGACGTGAATGACTCAAAATATGTGAATCAAGCACTGTGAAAGAAGCAAGTGGCAAGATTTTACTTCATATGCTTATTTGTGAGAGTTGTAAGGACTCAGAACCAAGGAGGTGAGGGGAGTTGATTGTAGGGCAGATGGGTGTGGCATGATTTGCAATGACTGGAGAGTTACTGATCAGGCAGGTGAACAGCATGAAAGAGTTTGACAAGAGTTGAAAAATCTGAACTTCAGCGAACACAGCATTGACACCCTCCGGGACGTATGACGCCGAGGACTTACCCGCAAAAGTTCATTCACTGATTCAGGGATTTCAGATATTCGCACATATGAAGCGAGTCACCATGAAATATTCTTGCATTCAAACTTGTGAACGCAACTTGTGCGAATAACGTGATGCAAAAATTCACATTGCCTTTGGTGTAAACACAACATTCCGGATGGGATAGAGTGTAGAGCTTATGTACTTAATTTGGACATCAGTATTTGTTCAACATGTAGAGTGGTTCTTGCCCAACCTCCCACAAATGAACATGAGTTTATGTATTTTTTCACTATTTTAAATGGGGAATATCTTGTTTCATATTCAGGGTTAAATGATAATGCGTTACTAGCAGCATGTTACAGTTATAAAATTACTTTTCCCAATCAAAAATAGTGTAATGATTTACTAACACAGTTAAAGCATGAATGAATCGTTTATTTTCGTGTCTGTCCGTTTCTGCATGGCCCACCCCTTATGGGATTATTGAAGCACATTTATAGAAATTGTTTTTCTGGTGCCATCTTGCTGACACAAAACAAACAAAATAATTGACAAAAACTAAAAAAATCAACACAAAAAGCTGGCATTACAAAATAAATACCTATAAAAATGGAAAATACAAATACAGTTTCAGTAATAATTATGTATGTCAAGTGATTGAAAACATCAATTTAATTAATTACATGCTCTGTGATGAATTAATCTAAATTAATCACATGCATCAGCTTTTGCTGTGAAAGTATTTAAAATATTTAAATTCAAATACATTTTGGCAGATGTGTTGTAAAGCTGCTAGATTATGGACTCTCCCCCTGTCCTCTACTGCAGTCCATTAGTGAGTTATTTAGTTGGTCACAGACAGACTTACTCAGTTTGCGTTGGAACACCTGGTTGAATGTGACTTGACAAGGCTGGCTGGTAGCGTTAGCATCAGAGGCTGCGCTAGCTTGGACCTCTGGGTTAACTGCTAAGGGGCTGATCGTTATTTAAATAGGACCGGGGTATGGTTGGGACGTGATTATGATTTTATTTTTTCCTTAACCCCCCCCCCAAGCGTCCAAAAAAAAAAGTTTTGCCCCCCCCTGAGGGATTGGAGAAACATGTATGACCCCCCCCCCGACCATAAACAACATTTTTGTATATAATCACACCAGCAGTAAAGAGGGCAATAATAATGACGATTTCCATCAATATATAGCACCGTATTTGACTTCGCCATTTAAACCTTACTCTGCCAGGTGGGGTCAGTATTGAGTTCACAAAGCTACTGTGGAACTAAATCTGGAAACGTCTTTCATTTGATTCTGACACTGTAAAATAAAGACAGATTGGGAGCTATATTTTTCGTATTTAAAATAAACAGCTGTGAGTATAAAAGCTTTCATTATCAGCTTTCAGGCGTGAGTTTTTTTCTCTCCTACCTTCCCAGCTGTAGAACAGTGTTGTGTTTTAAACCAAATGGACCGGTAGCAGCCGCAAAAATCCATTTTGTGTCCTCTTGTAGTATTCCAAAGCGGTACTTTAAAGAGCCATTCAGCATTTAACATAAGAAGGAGGAGAACAGTTCATATACAGCGTCCAACTGAAACTGTTTGAGAATTAGCAGTACTGTTATATTTTCTGCCGGACCTGTACAGTATACTACGGAAGCGCATTGCATTCACTGGATAAAAAAAAAATTAGACACCTTATCTCGTAATTATGAGATCAGGAAAGGTGTCACTGTGGCCACTGCTTCGCTCAGAACCACATACTGCACATCCACGAAGGGGGGAACTACTGTAACCAGCTGCCACTCGGGTGGTGCCATCTTGACCATATCCCATATCTTTATTATAATGTGTATATATTGTAAATTACGACGGAGTATTACACTCAGCAAGGACAACAGTGCGCACCGTATATATTTTGATCTATTTTATACTTCAGAATAGGGAAACGTGTGTCGTTACTGTGCATATTGAATCTTGAATCTATGTTTTATGAAGACCCTGTGTGCGCTCAGAGCTGTGGCACAAGTTACGCACTGAAATCTGGCGGAAGAAAAATATTAATAAGACGATAAATAAGTAGGCTTGTCCGCTTTCATTGTGTTTATATCTTAACAGGAGCTGGCCACTACCGTGGTGCTGAAATCAATCGATCTCAGGCACACAGAGTAAGGACACGCGTTTCCCTGCAGAATGAAAATCGGTCTTTTCTGTCACCAATTAATGCCAAACAATATAAATCTGAAGTATAAAATAGATCAAAATATATACGGTGCGCACTGTTGTCCTTGCTCAGTGTAATATTAATGTGCCTGCTGCGGCCGGATCTGTGAGCGTTTGGTGGCTAAGAAGTCTGTTAAGAGTGGGTCAGCTCGATCTTACAACTCCTTCTTAATGAAAGATCTTCTTAAGCTAAGAGCGATGTGGGAAACGCGGCCATTATCATGTCAACACACAGGGAAAATGTGTCCAGAGTTGATGACATTTACCGGGAGAGCTAGAGCCATTTGACTAAAGCTGACGTTATTACTGCTGTAATGATGTTATTAGGCTAAATATTACATTTCTAACAGTGTCTGAGCTGATTTATTGACACAGCATGCTTGTAGGCTGCTGTAACGTTAGGTTTACAGAGGAAATAACGGGATGTGACTTAATCGTTAAAATATCGTTAGTGAAACAGAAACAAGCGTTAGTTAGGGGACAAGAGTCAAGAGTCACAAAGACTCACATAGGCTCTGTTAAAAGTTACTGAGAACCGGTGTATTTACTGTAGGCTATGTGTCCGGGGTCCTTCGCCGGTGGAACAAGTAACGTGACCACTAACTTGTCCCCAAACGATTAAGTCACATCCCGTTATTTCCTCTGTAAACCTAACGTTACAGCAGCCTACAAGCATGCTGTGTCAATAAATCAGCTCAGACACTGTTAGAAATGTAATATTTAGCCTAATAACATCATGCTACAAGAATTGTGAGCGCGCTTGGCGCGCATCTACATTGAAACTAATGGATTTGTGCGCGTAAAAGACGCTACATGTGAACGGCCCCATATGCAGTTACCTTACGTTACAGTTCCCTCAAACAATATCACGAAGCACAATACAAACCATATAAACAAGCTATCTATTAAGGGTACACTACTGATAAAATCTGAAGGTGCTTAGGTGACATTTACCCACCTGAAAGAATAAATGAAAACATTTTGCTGGTCTTTAGTAGCTTTACTCTAAGTGTAACAGCCAACTCTATACCTATACCCAACTCTGCCTATATGTCACACATACATTTGCAGCTCTACATCATGACACTGAGATCACTAGGATAATAGGGGACCTAACACTGACCGCTGTGGAAATATCATAGTATAAATGTCGTTTATCAGTAGGTCTACTGCTAATTCTCAAACAGTTTCAGTTGGACGCTGTATCTCTACTGCTCACATGTGTCACCTGCTGGTTGTTGTTGCGCACTGCAGCTACTCCTGGATCAATTGTTTCACACCCTTCACTGTGGCTGCGGCATTGAAATGAGTAACATCTGTATGTGAAATGGTTAACAAAGGACGACACAGGCTATTTCCACATATGTTATTAATTAGGCTATTATTTGTGTAATTACGAGATCTTTTCTCGTAATTATGAGATAAGGTGTCTAATTTTCTTTTTATCCAGTTAATGCAATGCGCTTCCGGGTCACGCAAGTTGGATCAAATGAAAAATCAAAATCAAATTTTAATCGTGGCCCATTTTTCGATTTGCTATTTTTGATGTGAGCACAAAATCAAAAATAAGAAAAACAAACCGTTTTTTGTATTTTTGAATATGATTATTTAACGAATAATGGAAAAACAAACCGTTTTTCCGTTTTCCAATTTTGGATTCTAAAACGGATATGGAATGAACGAATGATACACTGATACGCATACTCGTAGTCCAGCCATCCACAAGGTTTGCTCTCACCAGTGGCTGCATGGGAGCAGCAGCTCACTCAGCAGCCGACTCAGAGCTAGAAGTTTGTCGCGCAAGTTCTTATTCTTTGTCGACTCTGTAATAAAATTAAATTTGTCCAGTGTCTCATCCGCTTTTAAGGTCTGCAAAGACACTCTCAACTTAGCATGAAGGAAACTTTCCTTTCGATACACTGATTTCCTCACAGCAGCCATTATGCTTGAATTGTTTGTGTTCCGCGGTCGTCTTCTTCTGCTACTCTATTGGGTTTTCCGGTCAGTGACGTGTGCGCAAGTGGGAAATACCATTGTGGACCATGCAGGGTAACTTTATATAGCGGAGTATAAACCAAAACCTCTGAGTAAATACGAATGGAAAACAAACAAAAAATCATACAAAACTTAACAAATTAAAGTTGCATGACCCCCCCTGAAGCCAAAATAAAAACCATATGCCCCCCCCCCCAGTGCTCAAAAAAAAGTTCGGGAACCCCCCCCTGTATGGGACCAGCCCCATTTGCATATAAATATCGATCAGCCCCTAAATGCTTTGCATTGAGGTGATATTTCAGGCTTGCAGTACTCCAATGGTACTAAAATCCCTTACTGCAGAAATTGCAGCAAACAATGCTCCTATCATCGGTTCCATCTGGGCTTTTTTAAAATGTAAATGTTCCATTCACGGGGCCCAAGCAGCATCATCTCATCTGCCTTAATCATGTGACAAAGCGACTGTAGCCACTGAACACGATTAATCAGCATTAATCTTTTTAACACGTTATTTTTTCTGTGATGAAGAATTCAAAATTAACATTATTTTGACAGCCCTAGTAACACACACACACGCACACACACGCACACGCACACACACACACACACACACACACACACACACACAGTGACAGGGCTTACTCTTAGCATCACACAACAAACAATACCTAACAGTTATTAATTGCTTTAGCAACAGAGTCGAGTCGTTTTCATGTCGCTGTGAATTTGTTGGAAACATATAATGGCTTAGTGTTGGATGTCAGCAGCTGCTGCTGTGTTAACTCATGCTAAATGGGCAGACATTCAACTGACTGGGAGGAGAGAGGCTCTGGACACTGGAGATGGTCCTTCAGCTTCGTCTAACATTTGTAATTGCAGTGACAAGACATTTGCTGGTTTTTCTTACGTTAACTTTGTATGGCTTAGGAAGCTAACTGAAGCCTGGTTGTTTAATAAATGCTTTTCACATTGTACATGTTTTACATATTTGGTTCATCCATGCTCCTATTCTGTTTTTTTTGCGATTACTTGAGTAATCTATAATAATTTAATGTGAGTACTTGAATATGGAAGTTACTTAAAATGCCCACCCCTACTACAGATAAACTTTAGCCAGTGCACATCACTCAGAGTGAACACTGTTACTATAGAAATGTTATCACTAAGATTTGCAGCCCAAGGTGTGCTGCATACCCAGCAGATCAGAGCAAAGTAACATTAGATGGCTTGCAACCTCTATCAATGCTAGTGTTGGTTTTATCACCAAGAATAATGCCTTTTTAAGAAGGGTGGAGAAAAAAAATCACCCTTTTGCAACAATAAACTGTTATACCATTTATTTTAATTATTTTTTTCCAACACTTGACTCCAGAGCTGGATATAATTTATATACAGTATAATGACCTTGGCCACCCCTTGACCTTTTGTGACCAAAATTTCTACTTGAACAAAAAATATGCATTCACCAGAAAAGCAGCAGTGCTGGCTGCTTGTTGAAATGCTTAAAATAACCTACTGTATGTCAATGTTTTCCCGACAAGCGACCTTGTGGCTGTGCAAAAAATGTTCTGTCCATTGAGTCAAAGGCGAAAGTAGTGTGGCATTATGGGCTCTTCTTATTTTTTAGAAGCATTTTTGATGTGAAGATGTGTCCATTTTATCAAATATGTCACTGCAGGTAGTCACTGTGCCCCCATCGCCATGTTGTCATTAATCTATTCTTTTCTCTTTGACATGCTATTGAAAGGTAATCTCCACAGACGGCTGTTGTTTGTTGTGAACTTAATATCAATATCTGTAATGACTTATCAATTAAATTCATTAATCAATACATATTAAAAACAATGCTTTTTCTTCCTGTATACTTGTCTTGGAGTCTGCTTCAAAACTATTAAGTTCCAATACATTTCTCAGGACCTCTGGTGAGGGCAGCCAGCTGCTGTTGTCTTTGCTGAAAGGACAGCGGGTTAAGGACACTGATGGTAAACATAGATTGGAATCGGTGTGGACTAAAAGGACTGGAAGCTTCAGTGGTGCTCAAGCGCTACTCATATATTCTTTAAGCATAGTTCAAACAAATGCTAGGCAGTAACTGGTCAGACATGTGGTGTGAGAGAGGGCAGGGATTGAACTCCTCTCTCAAGCTCCCTTTTTTATTCTTCAAACACAAACTTTACTTAAGTGAACAACAGAGTTCAACACATGAATGTCTTTGAGGAGAGACTTCCATGAAGTATTCACCCTTCTTCCCATATGTAGGATATACTGCTTCCAGACTTCAAAGACATGAAAACGACAGGTGGCTGTGACAGCAGTCCATTCAGAACAGGTATAAACTCTTTTTACTTTAAACACTTTTGGATGATACTGAATATATGGTATAATATTAAATCACACAAGTGCTGTACCTGAACCACAATTTTCCACATTACCAGCCGTGGTTGACCGATACCATCAGATTTCCAAACAGTCAGAAATAAAAAGTTTCTGCCCTGGTCTTAGCTCAGTTATAAAACCCTAGCACACCACAGAGTGGCTCTCCTGACATCTTTGCCAGCCGACGGCAGTAGATGAGGTTGTACCAGTGTTTGGTTCGAAGGTGGTTCAGCTGACTCTGCTAACATTCAGCACCAAAGCAGAGAGACATGAGAATGATCTTAAACTCATAGCCAGAAAGCAAATAAGCGCATTACCTAAACCAGTCCTTTCCATCAATCTTAACCCCTCTGTTGTGTTCTGGTCATGGGACATACAGCAAGCACGTACAGCAAGCAGCAACAGCAACCCACCGTTAGACAATGGCACATTGTGAGGATGGAAATGGAGGGCTTGGTGGGGTCAGTGCACCTGCCACAGCAAGCCAGCATGACGTCTGCCATTATTTTGACTTGACCAGTGGACTTCACTACAAGCCAATTGGCTATAGAAATAGGTGATGTGCTCTACATTCTAAAACCAGCCACCAGTGATTTGACCAGCTGAGTTGCAAGAGACAACGGCAGCTGGCTTGAGTTGAGCTCAGACCATCCAGTTCATACTGCTGCAACTTTTCTCTGCAGCTTTCTAAAACGGTTTCATCTTGTTGCAAATCGTTGGTCTGTGCTGGGCTTAAACCTTTTTAGAGGCATCGCTAACATTATATCCTACGGCAGCACCATGACCAAATGACATATTGTATGGGCCTGTTTTTACCTGATATGAACATGCATCTTAGGTGATCAGATCACAAGTGGACAGCACTAAATACAAGTTTAAACCACCACCAAGATGCATTGTGATCTGATCCCTCAAGCCACTTGCTGAGATGGTCTGGGACGCATTTCACCACGTACTTTTGTCATGTAAATGCTAATGTTTCCTAATGCATCCTGATAAGGACTACATCATCAGTGCAGGACATGGTGGTTGTTTTGTATTATAGACACAGTGTGAACTGCCTCAGTATCAGCTGAAATGTCTTTGGGAAAAAAAACTAAAATTGAAGCTCCCTTCAGTAAATAAAGGACTGTGACAATCCTAGCTCCATTTAGTGGTCTGCTTACTTCATTAGCTTCTTGATTTGTTTTCAGAAACAGTAAATCACTCTAAATTACAGTCTTTGGCAGAATGAAGTCTACTGAACAGGCTTGAAACAGAATGATTCTATTCTATACAACTTCCAGCTGTGAGAGTTTTTAAAGCAATTATAAGAGTACTTTGACAGGGCCGTGGACCAATTCTGTGTGCCGCAGAATATATTAAAAATGACCCTTTTAAGCCTGACACTTGATGGTTTTTACATGTTAGGGTGTCAGCTTGAGAGAACTGCACTGGTGACTGCAGCAGTGACACCACTGTGTCAGAGATGGACTGAAAATGCATGCAATAAGAGCACTTAACTGGCTAATTCCTCTCTGTAAATACACATATAACCAGCAGTGTTTCCTTTCCGCTACAGCGGACCTCTGACGAACTGAGACAGAGGAAACATGTAGCTGTAAATAGAATAAAGGAATGAAACGTTCAAATGTGTCACAATCAAAGCAACATTTGAGATCATTTCACATGCTGTGTAATGGTGGTTATAAGTTATTTTCAAACATGTGCAGTGCATGCATTTACAGTGTCCTGGGTTTCAACCTGACCAGAGTGGGTTCTATTCCAACCCATGGATCCCTACAAGGAACTGATTACAATTTCAGTGCCCCTAATTCAAATGAATGCTGCACATTCAGAGGGTGAAGGTTTTTCAGCCTTCAGTATTTTAGGTTAGAAAATAAAATGTCTTTCAAAAATAATTAATTATCGGAAACAATTCATAATAATTATTATAATTTAATTTACACTAAATAACCTCAGGGTACAACCAGTTTGCAAAGGGAAAATAATAACCAATTCATTAATGTAGTCTCCTAAAATATACTATCAATTTAGAACTTTATATATATTTTTTAATAATTAAAATGATAACCATAACCAAAGTTACCATATCAATTGTAAAAATTGAGGGATTTGGGGTGCTGCATAGAAGAGGCTCACGGGGTTCACTTTCTATTAAACAGACAGCATATATATTCTGAAACTATTCATTAAAAATGTAAAAGCAAACACAAAACATAATATATCCTAATAATAACTAGTGAACCTTACTTAAGAAAAATAAACAAAAGGATGTGTGTGTGTGTGTGTGTGTGTGTGTGTGTGTGTGTGTGTGTGTGTGTGTGTGTGTGTGTGTGTGCACGAGCATGAATACATGTGGCAGGTCAGAAACAATAAAGCAGGTGGAACAGGAGCTTTCAGTTTCCTCTCAGTGTACAACTACGTTTAAGGCAAATTTCAAAAGTATATTTAAATGATCTGTGTAAGATAATGGTCAGACAAAAGGGATAGTTGTTTTGCATGCAAGACCTTGTGTCTGTGAAACAGAAGCCAACTTCAGTTTGGCAGTGACAAAGCCCACACATTCTCACCCCAAACTCCAAATACTCAGAATTGCTCAATGGCCCCTCAAGTTGAATTATGACGCCCTAGGTACCCCTCCTGTGTCAGTTTTGGACATTCAATTGTTGTCACAAATTGAGGCAGGACCCAAGAGCAGCACAAACACCAGCAGTGTAATTGCAGTAATTTTAATTCAAAGTCTCAGCAGATAAGACAGCAGCAAGACATGAACAGTCTATGCAAAAGTTCTTGCAGTCTTGAAAACTATGCTACAGCCAGGAAGCAAACCCAGGTCTACCACATGACAGGCAACAATAATCCCACACGACCAACAGGGCAGGCTGGGTGCAGTACAAGCAGGAGCAGGGTCTTTTAACAGGGAGACAAGCGAGCCAGAAGCACTTACACAGAGGGGATGTGTTGCAGGCTGGTGGCTCAGACGGTGACAGAAGAGCAGGCGATTTCACCCAGGAAAGCCGGAGCGGTAATGCCAAACAGCCACAGGCAGACGAGAACCAGGAACACACAGGTTGAACTTGTAGTCAAGGGCAAAAGGCAGTTAGATTTACCCGCTGGATGGGGAATGGGCAGTTAGATTTACCCGCTGGATGGGGAATGGGCAGTTAGATTTACCCGCTGGATGGGGAATGGGCAGTTAGATTTACCCGCTGGATGGGGAATGGGCCAACGAATCTGGGAGCCAACTTCCTAGATTCTACCTGGAGAGGCAGGTCCCGGGCAGAGAGCCACACCTTCTGGCCAACCTGGTAGTCAGGAGCTGGAGAACGTCGCCGGTTGGCTGAGGCGGTGTGGCACCCCACGGAGCGATGGAGGGTGGAAGGAGCTCGGTCCACAGGTTCGACGACAGTGGCGGATGAAGGCTTGGGCAGCCGGACAGGCAACTTCTCTCTCCAAGGTCGGAAAGAGTGGAGGCTGGTAACCGTAAGCGCACTGGAATGGAGAGAGGCCTGTGGCAGAACTGGTGAGGGAGTTGTGGTGAGGTACCACCCCGTACCTGGAGGAAAGGCTGGCAGTGGCTCCAATCAGGCTGCAGAACTCTGTCCAGAAGACTGAGGCAAACTGGGGACCCCGGTCAGACACCACATCCACTGGGAGACCATGCAGACGGAAGACGTGGAGCAAGATTAATTGAGCAGTCTCCTTGGCTGATGGCAGTTTGGGCAGGGGCACAAAGTGGGCCATCTTGCTGAAGCGGTCGATGACAGTGAGGATGACTGTGTTGCCTTCGGAGGAAGGGAGGCCTGTGACAAAGTCCAGGGAGATGTGGGACGGTCTATGGTCTATGTGGAATCGGGAGTGGCTGAAGGAGTCCTGCAGGTGCCTGATGGGGTCTTGTTCTGGTTACAGATGGAGCTCGCCTTGACGAAGTCACGGGTGTCATCCTCCAAGGTGGGCCACCAGAAGCACTGGAGGAGGAAATCTAGTCTGTGTTGGGAACCTGGGTGGCAGGTGAACTTGGAAGAGTGGGCCCACTGCAGAACTTCCAACCTCAGTGCTTCTGGAACTTATAGGCAGTTGGTTGGACAGGCGCTGGAACCTGGCTGGCCCTCAATGGCAGTTCTCACCCTTTCCTCAATATCCCAGGTCAGGGTGGCAACAACACAAGAAGGGGGAAGAATGGTGACCGGCTCCTCGAGTAGGATCCTCCCCCTTCAGAAATTGCCAGGACAGGGCGTCGGGCTTGGCATTGCAAAATCCTGGGCGGTAGGAGGGTGTAAAGTGGAACCGGGTGAAGAAGAGGGACCAGCGGGATTGGCGGGAGTTAAGTCTTTTGGCAGTGTGGAGATATTCAAGGTTTTTGTGGTCAGTCCAAACCAAGAATGGCTCCTTGGTGCCCTCCAACCAGTGCCGCCACTCCTCCAAAACCAACTTCACCACCAGCAGCTCTCTGTTGCCAGTATCATAATTTCTCTCAGCCAGAGACAGGTGCTGAGAGAAAAAGGTGCAGGGGTGGAGCTTCGCATCCACTGCAGACCTTTGGACAGGACAGCTCCGACCCCCACATCTGAAGTGTCCACCTCCACCAAAAACTGACAATCGGGATCTGGTACTTGGAGGATGGGTGCAGAGGTGAACCTGGACTTGAGGGTCTTGAAGGGCTTGTTGGCAGCAGGGTTCCAATGGAACGATACCTTGGAGCTGGTGAGGGTGGTGAGAACATGTGAATTGTCAATGTCAATTGTGAATAAAACGACGGTAGAAGTTGGCAAACCCCAAGAATCGTTGCAGCTGTTTGCGGGAGTCAGAAACAGACCAGGAGGTAACAGCTGAAACCTTTGACGGGTCCATCTGGAGGCTGCCCTTGGCCATGATGTACCCCAGAAACGAGACAGACAGGGCGTGGAACTCACACTTCTCGGCCTTGACATGCAGTCAGTTCTCGAGGAGACGCTGGAGCACAGACCGGACATGGCGAATATGCTCATCTCAGTTCTTGGAGGAGATTAAGATGTCATTGACGTAGACAAGGACATAGTGCTTGAGCATGTCCCGAAGCATGATTGACCAGAGCTTGAAAGATGGCAGGAGCATTGGAAAGGCCGAAGGGCATTACCAGGTATTCATAGGGCTCTAGTTTCCCGGTGCAGCGCAGGGTGGCGAGCCCCGCGCAGAGCTAGTTTTGAGCAGCACAACCTGAGGCGTGCTCAGTTTGGCAGTTTGGCAGACCACAGTTCTGTATATTTGGACACTGCGAGCTTGGACCTCCTGGACCAAAACATCAGTTTCCTCCTGGGAGGAGTTTGGCCGTCTGACGCTGTTGCTCTCTTCTGCCATGGTGAACTGAGTAAACCCTCATTACACCTTCGCGCGGCGCATTTAAGGGCGAGGAGAGGGGCTCATTTGATTGGTGTGATGTGTGTAAAACCCACTCCACGCCTTCTCTCCTCCCTCTTTCTGATTTGCGCCGGTAGGAGGGACGGAGGTGGGAAAGAGGAGTAGCTGCGCCAGGGCGCCCGATGTGCCAAACTTACAAAATCCGCCTGGCCACACCCAGTTGGCGAAGTGCAGGTGCGCTGCGCCTCCGCTGCACCCGGTCTGCGAAACTAGAGCCAATAGTGTCCAGATGGTGTGTTGAAGGCCGTCTTCCACTTGTCCCTCTCTAATGCGGATCAGATGGTAGGCATTGCAAAGGTCCAGTTTAGTGAAGATGGTGGCCCCCTGGAGCAACTCAAAGGTAGTAGAGTTGAGGGGCAAAGGACAACAGTTCTTTATGGTGATGTCACTCAGGCTGCACGAAGAAGAAGCCTGCTCCGGCAGGTGAGGAAGAGGGGCAGATGATCCTTGCTGCCCGGGAGTCAATGATGTAGGTCTCCATGGTTTTTCTTTCAGGGGCAGACAAGGAGTACAGGCGACCCTTGGGCGGAGAAGTGCCAGGCAGGATGTCAATGGCACAGTCATATGGACAATAAGGGGGCAGAGATGTGGCTTACTGAAGACTTGGCGTAGGTCATGGTATTCCGGGGGCACCTCAGGAATGTCAGGCGGAGGTGGAAGGTGGCGAGTGGAGCGACAAGGAGGTTTGCTTCAGGCAGTGGAGATGACAGGAAGGACCCAACTCACGAATGGCCCTGGTCTCCCAGTTAATGTTGGGCTTGTGCTGAGAAAGCCAGGGGTAACCCAGAATCAGGGGCTGACCAGGGGAGTCCAGGATGTGGAACTGGATCTTCTCATGATGGTTGCCAGACAGAAGCATGGGAACCAGGGCTGTCTGGTGCATGACATAACCCAGGACATGTCCGTCAAGGGCCCGAGTGGGAACCGCATAGGGCAGAGGAACCTGCTCGAGCCCCAACTGGTGAACCAACCCCTTGTCAATGATGCTGGCTCAATGAGTGTAACCAGGTACTGGGGACCACCAGGAAGGAGCAACCGGGCTTGGAGCAGAAGTCTTTGACAACGAGGGGTCTGCATGTCAGTTGGGCTCACCAGTATCCCTTCAACTTCTGATGAGCCTTGGCTTTTGCTGGACAGGTGAACTTGAAGTGGCCGGTCCCCCCACAGTACATGCAGAGGTTGAGTTGTCTGCATCGCTCTCGTTCCTCTGGAGTAAGGGAAGCACGGCCCAACTGCATTGGTTCAGGTTCACCCAACTGCTGACCTGGAGAGGAACTCGAGCTGTTGGCACCCCCTCTTGGTTGGACGATTGGCTGGCGATGAAAGGACCTGGCGCTTCTCTCGTTGGCGAGCCTGTATGCGGCGTACGATCCTGGTGGCCAGCTAGATGACCCCGTCCAGTGTTGAGGGAATGTCATGGGAAACCAGCTCATCTTTGATGAAATCGTCCAGACCATGGAGGAAGGCATCCACCAGGGCGGCAGAATTCCACATGCAGAGATTGGTTTTGGTGCGGAAATCTATAGAGTAATCACTGATGGTGCAGTTCCCCTGCCTCAACCCCATGAGTTCCCGAGCAGTCTCGGGTCTGAAGGACCCCAAGCCAAAAATCTTGCGCAGCTCCTTTGCAAACATCTGGAAAGAGGAGCAGGCTGGAGACTGCCTCTCCCACTCTGCAGTTCCCCACAGGCGAGCTCTGCCTGTGAGATGGTTGATGGTGAAGGCTACCTTTGCCTTCTCCAAGGCGAAGTTACGAGGCTGAAGGGAGAACAGTAAGGAACAATTTGTCAGAAAGGGGCCACAATTCTCTGGGTCACCATCATAGTGTTCAGGGGTTCTGCTAGACTGAAGAGCAGCCGGAGCCGGTGCTGGAGAGGCTGACACAGGTGGAGTAGCCACAGATGAGGCAATGTGGACAGTTAGCGGCCACATCTGTCCAACTAGCGCAGTTAGAGCCTGCCCATTGTTCTCAGCTGCTTGCCGAGCTTCAGCAGCAGCTGCAGACATCGTTGCCTCATGATGTTGAAGGACACTCTCAATCTGCTCCAGTTGGCTCAGAGGTGATGGATTGTGTGCTGGGTCCATAATTGGCCAGATTGTACTGTCACGGATTGAGGCAGGACCCAAGAGCAGCACAAAACATCAGCAGTGTAACTGCAATAATTTTAATTCAAAGTCTCAGCAGATAAGACAGCAGCAAAACATGAACAGTCTACGCAAAAGTTCTTGGAGTCTTGACAACTATGCTACAACTGGGAAGCAAACCCAGGTTTCCCACAACCCGCAACAACAATCCCACACAACCAACAGGGCAGGCTGGGTGCAGTACAAGCAGGAGCAGGGTCTTTTAACAGGAAGACAAGCGAGCCAGAAGCACTTACACAGAGGGGATGTGTTGCAGGCTGACGGCTCAGACGGTGACAGAAGAGCAGGCTCCCACGAAAGCCGGAGCGGTAATGCCAAACAGCCACAGGCAGACGAGAACCAGGAACACACACAGGTTGAACTTGTAGTCAAGGGCAGAAGGAGGTTAGATTTACCGGGGCAGAGACGAGGAGTAGTGGTCAGAAGCAAGCAGAGTCGAAACTGGGAGATCAAACTGAGGAAGAGTGCTGGAGAGTATTGCATGCTGCGAAGACAATCTGGCAATGAGTGAGAGGAACTGTGCTGCTAAAATACTGGCTGGCTGATGAGTGGTGATGACGGTCTGGTGCTAACTCAAGTTGGGTCTACAGAGGGAAGCTGCAGCAGAGGTGAGAGAACTGGGGAAGGGCGTAGCAGGCCCTCCTGTCTACATCCTATCTCTACAGAGGTTCAGGAGGAGAAAGCTAGAGAGGCACAGATCAGCCAAAACATTAAAACCACTGACAGGTGAAGTGAATAACTCTGATTATTTTGTTCCAATGCATTGTTCTGCTGGGAAACCTTTGGTTCTCACATTCATGTGGATACCACCTGACATGTTCCACCCACTCAAACACCATTTACGTACGTAAATTACACTACAAGTGTTGATGTAAATTGTGCAAGACGAAAGATGTAGTTCACATCATATGTGTAATTCACGACAATCCTAACAGGATCAAAAAATTATTTGTCTCCTGCTGTTGACTTCTTTACATTTTTCCCTCAAAAATAAGGTCCCATGGGAGACCCTAGAAGAAGAGGGATTTAGCCTCTCTATAACAAATTAAAAAATAATGTTTACTGGTTTAGTTTATATTTGATGTATCACACCATTTCCAAAATAAACAAATGTACATATTCTCATATACATTATGCCGACAGTATGCATAAATTCATAGGTTGAATTACATTTATTTATGATTTTGGCTTTGGCCTTTTTCTCAGGTCGGTTCTAGGAAGATTTAATTTGGTAAATAGAAAACGTACATGCAACAAATCGTATTTCGTATATAAAGGAACAATCTGCAATCATGGTATGTGGTTTATAATTGAATGGTTACCCCTAACATGTAAACCACTGGGGCAAAACTGGAATGTGGATCATGCAACACATGACATGATAGTTGTGACAGACAAAGTGCCAGATATCAGACAAACTGAAACTTAGAACATCAAATTAACAACAGCAAAACTACAACATATCAAACACTGAGCACTTCTCCTTCTCCTCCACTACTCCACAATTCCACTCTCTCCTGCTTTTCAACAGTCCAAAATATGACAATTATGTCATTTCAGTGGCACTGACCAGTCACATTAATTCCAAGCATGTTCTACTTGGTCCTGCCCTACTGCGCTGTGACTGGCTAGTACTAGTTCCATCCAATTTACCTCCTCATCAGATTGCATGGTTTAATTTGCATAATGTAGCTACGTTTGTCTTGGACAGTGGGAAAAAGGATTAAGTGGAGTTGTGACTCAACAGTGTTGAGTCAAATGTTGAGTGGAGAATGAACAAAGTGGACAGAAATTGCTGCAACCTCCGAAATCCCCAGTAGGTATGCTATATGCTGTAGCTATAGCAAGCTGACCACTGTAAGGGCTCCATGCAAGCGAATATGAGCTAACTGTATCCTTCAGCTGAAGCCTGCTAGCTTAAAAAATTACATTGTGTAACCATTATGACTAAAGCATGAAATCTTCAGTTGAAATGTACAGTTAGCTCATGGGCTGTTGATAAAATTCCAGTAGCTAATGTTAGCTTACAAGCAGACTTGTTTGAAATGGTGAAAATTGTTAGCTAGCTTGCTAGCTAGAGCATGTAGCATACTCACTGGGGATTTTGAGGGCTGCAGCAATGTCTGTCAAAGTCAAATAGTGACTTAAAGATACTAAAAGACCTCTTTCTCATGACACATTGTCGTTAGGTGTGAGAGGGTGTCAGACTTAAGTCTTTTTAAAGTATTTTCACAGGATTCTAGTGTATGATAGACATTAATGACGTATGATGCAGCATGGTTTCTTTTAAATACATGAAAACACACTTTACCAACAATAAAACATTTTGAGGAAGTATGCATTATTATGGATAGATCAATATGCACTTCACTTAACACATACAGTGATAACTTATGATACCACATGGACTGTTATAACATAGACTTTGTATCCTTACTGCAGGTGATTGTTGAGGTGTGTACAGGTGAGTACAGGTATGCATAATGCAACAAAAGCCCCATCAGTCAACCTCTAGTTTATAACTAGTCAGGAGCATTCATAAGACACTTAATAATAATTGATTATAAGTGACATCTACAATGTTTTTATGACTGTTGATATAGTGCATCAGTAAGCATTGTGTGTGTTAATGAGCACAGTCATAGAGCTTTATAAATGCATTATAATTCACTGTGAGTGGCCTTAAAATGCACCATAGATGTGGTCTTCATGGAAAGTTTTACCAAATAGGAGAATGTTAAGAAAATGGCCCCCTGTGTTTACAATCAACCGTTCATCATTTATTAGTGTTCACAAATAACATCACCAATTCAAATTTACATCACTCCCAGTCAGACTGAATAATTCAACTCTAAAATATTTTAGCTTAGGTTATCTTATCTCATCTTATCTGATGTGTACAGGGATTTCAGCCCCTTTTATGTCCCTTGGATGAGAGTAGTAGAGCTTGTTGAATCACAGAGCTGTCATTGACTATTTATTTGTAGCCCCCACAATTCAACTTTTCATGCTGCACACTGTGGGGGGGTTGGGGTAAGGGTGGGTGTGCTGGTGGGGTGGGGCGATCAAAGCTCCCTTTCATTTCGCCTCCAGACTGTGGCCTCAGATCAGGCCTCCATCACTGCAGGGAAGCGCTCCTTCACCGCTAAATTGTATATCTTGTTGCAGTTATTTCTGTCTGATGGCCTCACTCTGTTCCCCTCATTTCTGATCCAGCCTTTTGATTGGCCCCGATATGCTGAAACAAAATGAGAGGAGTGTTCAAGTCTAGTGGCGTACTGTGAAAAAATAAAGTCTTTCTATCTTAACAAGTCAATTATTCATGCATTGAATGTGAAGAAAAGGACTTTGCTAAGCATAGGAGATAATTTCAGTTGTTTCTGTGCAAATGAAGATGGATCAAGATTTTTTAAGAACTGAAAGACATTATCTCATCTAATGTCAAGATATTGTCACCTGCTCCTCTAAACACAAATTGAAGCAGAGATAAGCTTTTCACCACACAGCCAGAGATTTTCATTGGTTTCAAGGAAAACATCTGTTGCATATCATGACAAAAATTGTTTTGAAATATGCTCTATTGTTAAAGTAATTCATGCATTGATATTTTATGTTATCAATCAGCGTCGCTGATCTCTGAAATAACAGGTTCCTGCCTGCACACACTGGAATAAAACAATATGGAATAAAATTAGATTTTCTTTGCACAACCACTATTTTAAGTATGTATGTATCTATCTCTCTATCTATCTATCTATCTATCTATCTATCTATCTATCTATCTATTCTTAATCCATTTTTATTTCTTTTAATGGAATCTTTAGGTTACAAGACATAAAGTTACCAGTTGGAAATCCATTGAGGATGGAAACCTCTTTTTGCAAGGGAGACCTGGCCAAAATGGCAGTGTAAAAAGTTGCACCGTAACAATACAAACACAACTGTTCCTAAAACATTAGGGACAGACATATGAAAAAACAAAGCCTTGTGTTTTAGATAAATCTTAAAGCATGTAGGTATGTCATGATGATGCAAGTCTCTGAAACTGAACATGTTAATCCTGCTCACCATTAATTAAGGTTCTGGTGTCCCTTAGTGGTCTAACAGATGTTTGTGATGTTTCCCCACACTAACAGAAATACAGGGTGTAAGTAAGCTTTTAAGAACCGAAAGAAATTGTCCAAGCCGTTGGAATTGTAGGCCTCAGAGTTTTCAACTTCTTTTATCAATGCCAGCATGTTTTTCTCACAGTTTGCACACTGCAACACAATGACGTCAAAGTCATGCGTCACAGCTGTTGTAAACTAAGCAGGAGTCACGGCCAAAGTGTGGCTTCATTTCAACAGTGCCACCTAAAAGTCTGTAAAATGATAATTTTGAATAAGGATGGAAACACAGCAATACGCTGAAACATATTTTCTATGCAACAAATTCCAGGAATGCCATGTTTCTGAAACTCTAACTCCACTGCTTCCCAATCGTCCTTTAGCGAGGGTAAATATCCAGTAATACCATGAGCACCACACAGGCAGGCTTTGCCGTTTTTTCTATGACTAAGAAAACCTAAATAAAAACAAATGCTGTTCAAAAATATCAAATTTCATCCCTTTTAGATGATGAATAAAACAACTGATGCTGAAAACGTGTATGGGCTGGCTTTTTCCCACGCAGAAAATTGATCAGGAATCAGTAATGGAATCAACAAAGGATCTGCCTGATAAGCAGAATTGATAATGGCACTGGTGTCAATAAAATCTAATCAATTGCCACATACAAAGCGGGAGATTGTGGGGGTCAAACACTTCATTTATGATGGAAATTTGACAGTTAAAGAATCATTACACTGAAGGACTGTACTATTGGCTTTAAACAGCCTCAGCACCCAAACAATCTTAGCATGTTTTAAAACCACTGAATGTGAGTGATGGGAATGTTACAGGGGAACTCGCTGGTCCGTCTGAAAAGGTTTCCCATCAACTTCACACTAGCAGTCAGTGGTTCTCAACCCTTTTCATGTCAGGGACCCCTAAATTTGATACAGATTCTCTTATGACTCTTACTCACATTGCACTCATTTCTATAGTGAATAAAACAGTGAAAATAAATGGTTCCCCATTTTTCTGGGGACCCCCTGGAACTCCCTCAAGGACCCCTGGGGGTCCCCAGACCCCTGGTTGAGAAACACTACCATAAGTGATCTGATATAGTCTGTATATTTAATATAATTGACCATCAAACATTTGAACTCTGCCTGCAGTTTGTAGAACTGATACGAGGCTCGCATGCCTTTTAGCTTCTCTTCTTCTAATCTTCTGACAAGAAATAAATAATCTGATAAACAAATTCACTCCATCAGCTGGGATTGAATTTCTGTTGTCACAAATACAAAATGACCTGCGTCCTTCCTGCATACAGTAAATCATTCTTATAGGAGGAAAGATGGGTGACTGAGCAGATATTTGATAACGATGATTAAAAAGCCGTCTTCAGATGCAACATTGATCCTCCACTCAGGTTTATTCTCTGTTACCTGTGAATGTTTTCATCTCAGAACATAATAACCTTTCAAATTCTGACAATGTGGGCAGCTGTGAACTGCAACAGTCATAGAATGTTATGCAGATGTTTATCATTTCAAAGAGCTCTCCTGCAGTGCTTTATTTCTTTATGAAAAGGTTCTGGATGTAACATTCTGAGTGATTTAACACTGAACATGAGTGCTGGGAATGTTAGGGTTATGTTCTTGGAAACAATATGTCTGAGTTTACTGAGGCCGTTTGTTTTTGGCTCCTTCTAAAAAGGAATTTATGGGTCTAGAAGATTGAACTTTAATGAACATACCAAATCCCAAATAGTGGAATCTGTTGTTATCTATGCTTTTTTTTTATATTGAAACCACCAAACCTCTAAAACGGCACACAGTTTGGATAACTGATAACTCTCTTTGCTTCTGCCCTTTTGACAAAACTTAATTATACTGGTAAACTATTTTCAAACAGCTTTCAAACACACTCCATAAACTGAGTTTGAAAGTCTGTATAGCTTGTCATAAATGCAAATTGAACTGCGTCCTGTAACTGAGCGTGAGGAACCAAAATAGCTGGGTTCACCAAGCTCCGGGTTAATCCCCTAAAGCCCAAACAGTGGGATCTGCTGTAATCTGAATTTCTGATAAAAATTTACCACCAAACCTCGAGTGACATCCCATTCCCTCTTTAAACTCTGTTTAAGCGCTTATTTGACTTGTCACAAATGCAAAGTAAACTGCATCCTGCTTACATTTAATGCGTAAAATGAAATCTGTGGGGGAGTGACGGCACACCGAGCAGATATTACCATTTGATAAAGGTCATCATACTATGGTGTCACAATATGATGCATTCATTCCTGACAGATCAGTTTGGGGCTCACCCAGTCTGTAGCATGGACATATCACACTTTTACACGCAAAAAGCGCCCCTGATTCCCGTAAAGCCCTGCATTGCACTGATATACTTGCTCAGAGCGCAAATGTCCACAGGCGTGTCGGAGCTGAACTATCCAGCGGATAAAGGATTATAATGTGCCTCTGTCCGACCTGCCACCCAGTCTCCTCCGCCGGGGGAAACCGCAGACTCGGTGTCGGTGAGTCCCCTGGTCCGGTGTGTGCCCCCCTGTTGCTTTAAGCAGTGCGTCCTGCCGTCCGACAGGAGGCGTGTCTCCCCTACGGCCGGAGCGCAGCGCTACCAGATGCAAGTGCGGGGGAAGCGACTCGGCTCCTCCATAGAAACAAATCAACTTCTTTGTGCAGCTCTGGTGACTCTTCTCTGCTCCAGCTCTACCTAGGGTAAGCCAATGCTTTCAAACTTTACATATATATACATGTTTGCACAGCTCTTTATTTTGCGCGTCACATCTTTTCAGAAGCAGGTTAGATATTTGGATACAGACGAGGCCAATTTTCAAAAATTCCAGCCGGCAAAACGCTCAGAAAACACCGTTACGCACCTCATCGGTCAGGTTTGAAGTTTATCCGTGAGTTTTTAGGGGCAAAGACGCTTTTAACCTGCGCGCCCAGAGCCAAAATAACATTTAAATGTCTCAGAAAGAGGTTCCGATTTGTGGTTTGATAAGCCTTGGAGATATCTGACCTCCCGTGTCTTTGCCCGACCTCTATTTGGAGACGCTTGTCACCTTTTCGGGTTCCTCCTCCTCCTCCTTCTCCTCCTCCCCGGGCTGATGCCTTCACTGTTGTGGGGTTGAAAGACATTATGAGGGTCGTTAAATGCCTACCGTGATCCGCTTTATGAATGATCCGTAGATAACGTCTCTAGTTCACGGGGCTGGAAGGGAACTCGCGGAGACGAGACGCGCATTTAAATCCTATAGTTGATGAGCGCATTAGCTTTAAATCAACTTTATCATCACACAACGTCGCTCGGTGGAGGGGCTCTGCTCAGCCTGTTTAAAGCCTTTTTCACATGTACAAAGTGCCATTTCTTGTAGCTTTATGTGCAAAAAGAGCTTAATATAAAACAAATCAAGATGAGTCTATGCACCGGTGCCAACTGTGTTTTTTCACCTGCCAACCCCGCAGACTCAATAAGCACCTATGCGGCCGTTACGCACGGCATCACAGAACTGCGGCTTTGTTTTCTTGATATTAGTTCAGAGCTGCTCCTTCTTATTATGACCTCTATGCGCGTTAAATTACTGCGCCGATTTGCTCATGGCACGCAGAGAGACAAACAAATCGCAGACGAGTTTTTTCCCCATTCATTGGCTCATGAAACCCCCTGACATCCTCACAAATTTGCGGCTAATCTGAAAAATAAAAATAAAACTTATCCCTCACCCAAAAAAGGAGAAAACAACTTGTAAGTTCCCCCGCATGTTGTGCCAGGTGTGGACTGCACAGCAGTTTAAATTAAGTCCTAACTGCTCAATTCTAATTATGAGGTTAGTATCTTTTTTATAATCACATTAAACCCGTGTACACAATTTACATATTAGTTCATTTCAGCTTCCTCACAAAAATGTTGGGCAGTCAGGCTGGGGATTTATTTGGGTGTTGGCCACAGTAAATGAATGTTAATGTGGAAGCAGGCGGTGTGGTGAAACAATATTTAACCTTTAGGCATAAACTGTATCATCATATGGACTGGGTCCAAACGGAATGCCCCCGCTGCTCATTAAGGAGGCAAGCGAGCAGAGGAAGCTGGCAAAATAAATAGAAACACAAGGGGCCGCGGAGTCGCTGTCTGTGGTGCTGAAAGCGTATCAATACGAAGACTTGTCTCAAATACAGAGCCTCTGTCCAGGCTGCTCCAACAGCCTCAATGCTAAAGGTTGATCCAGAGCAGATTCACTGTCCGTGGTACTAAAACTCCTCAAAGAGCAAAGACTCGGTTAAAACAATGGCCTAGATGTTACGCCGTTTACTTCTTCAGATGCTGTCCAAAACAACAAAACGGATTATAGTACAGATGTAAAGGATATTATGTCATAGTTTAATGTTTTCCTAAAATACTATTCATTTTCATTTCTTGCTGACGGCTTGCATGTGAGACCACTTTTTATTTTCTACACCAGCTTGACCTCAACATAGGCAATATTCTTGCTCCTGTCTAAGTGGTGAAGTTTAGAGAAGGAATATATAACATTTAGAAATTATACATCATATTAACCAACCAGAATATGACTGAAATTTTGCATACACATTTACATTTACAAATAATTCAGCAATGGCGCGTGCGTGTGTATCTAGATATCCAGTCAATTTAACCCACATTGTTGCAAAATGTTGTTACACGTTTTTAGATTTATTTGTAAATAATATGCTTCAGGCCACAGTCCAGCCTTTGGGGAAAATACTGAATATGACACTTGAATTTCTTCACCTTCCAGACCACGTAAGCTTTGCCAGTAATTCAACAGTCATATAAGGCAGCCGATGTTGCACTTTCCTGCGATCACAAGTCAGATTGAAGACACACATTAAATTAAAATTTGATGTTGAGGGCTGGCTCTTTTCTAACAGGCTGTGCAGACTGAGGAAAAGTCGAAAATAATAATAAAAAAAGTAATAATTCCAAATCCAGAAGAGTGAGGGTGTGAGCAGAGGCTATTCATCTTGTTGAGTGCACAGTGACAGCTTTGCTTCACGGAGCCCTCACATGAGTCCAAGCTTGGGTGACTCCGATCAAACACAGGCGATCTTTTTCAAAATTCATAGATTGGCTTTTATACGGCTGTGCACGGCGGCACTCCGCTGCCAGTAACGGCCATTGAACCGAAGCGAGGAATAAAAAAAAAAAATCTGAGGGAAAACCGGAGAGCGGCGGCTAGCCGGCCGGGGACACGACATTAGGGAAAGAGAAGGAAGGGAAGGATGGAGGAGGAGTGTTGGGGGGAGCCATGAGAATTTGGGCAGGCGATATAGATCAAGGGGCGAAGTGTGGTCAGCAGTAGCCGAGAAACATGCCCGATCCACCCCGTGCGCTCCCCCACTACTAGTGTTGGCTCGACGTCAGATGCTGTGCGGCAGTGCAGCAGGAGGAGCTCGGGCTGGCGAGGCTGCTGAGACCGCCGCTTCGCTCACTCGCACTCTCACTTGGTCACGCTGGATCTCCACAAACCTCCGCTGCTCTCCCCCTCTCACCCCCCTCCAATCTCCGTCTGTGTCTTTCAGTAGATGGATCTCCTCAAGCCCTGCCCTGCCTAACATGGATGCCCAGCCACCTCCACCACCACCACCTCCACCATCATCTTCCTCAGCTGAGTCGGAGGGCTGTTTCTTCTTGGCGCAGTGAGCTGGACACGCAGTGCTTTTTTTTTCTTTTTCTTTTTTCTTTTTTTGCTTAATGGATGTGGGGAAAGCGTTGCCCAACCCGCCGGTGGTGCCCAGCCGCCTTGATTCACGTTAAAGGGTTGAAAGAGAAAATAATTCTGGGGAATATACCGATTCAGGGAATAACAATCCTGTGCACCACACACAAGCACCATGAAGATTACCTCCCTGCTGATACTTAATGCGAGAGTCAGGTGCACCATCAGGCTTCTACTGCTGCTATTACACTGTGTGGGATATTCTCATGGGATGCCACACGTCTTGAGATTCGGTGAGTCTTCTTCTTTTCCCTCTCATGCAGCCCTGAAAGTTTGATTGGTGTGTTTCCATCCCCGGAAAGCATGTTGCACTCATCCCGACCTGTTGGAGACTCACTTTCCCTCCCTTTCCTCACTTGTAGGAAAGTTGCCGTTCTTAGTGTTATTTGCAGTGTAACGCGGCTTTTTAGGAGCAATAACAGGAGAGTAGTGTATCCAAAGAGTTGGCACAGACCTGCACTACTACAGAGCAAAGCTGCCAAAAAGAGAAATTGATACACAAATGACCCAGGAGGAGGAGACCTCTAACTTGTTGCTATTTAGAAAGTTTAAAATTTAAAAGGTTGCAGATATCAAATCCCCACCACCACAACATGTGTGTGTGAACAGTGTCAGCTGTTCATGAGTCCATGTCACCCACTTGTGTGTGTGTGTGTGTGTGTGTGTGTGTGTGTGTGTGTGTGTGTGTGTGTGTGTGTGTGTGTGTGCGCGCGTGTGTCCTCGATGTGGTGATTTCAGATGTGACGCATTGGCTTTTGTGTTTTTGCTGAGCATATTCATTCAAGAATTCATATTGTCCAGTACACAGGGTTGTGGTGTATGTATGTGTGTTTACATGCATGAGAGAAAAACAGAAAAAAGTTAAATAGTATTTATTACAGTAGATTGTTTTTGTTTTGTTTTTCATAAAGAATAAACAAGACTTTTTCATATGCCTACATGCTTCTAGAAATGTGATAAATCTGATTTAAGGGAAATTTTAAGATGACCTTTTGAACCATAATTTTCCTCTTAAATTCTCAATAAGCAGCTTCAAAGTAAGAAAACAAATCTTTCATCATTATATGGGAATACAGTGTGTGCTCCACCACAGGCAGCTATATGATGCTTATACAGGACATATTCCACCTCAGGTCCACATATTTTTATAGATGCATTAGTTGTACGGAATGGAAATATTCCTGATGTTTCATGCATCATTTTGTACACAACATAAGGTCTGTGGGTCTGAATAAGACAATGATTGTAATGCGGGGGCCAGCGGCAGCAAGAAGTTAAGTCCACTAACTTGCACACAGTGTGGTCTGCAACCACAGAAAACAACTGAAGAAAGGAGGACAGATGCTGCAGACACAAAATCATTAAAAAGTTTTAATTTATCTTATCTGTATTTTATCAGGAAAACATACACTGATGCGCGCACACAAACACAAACCAATCCCAATAATGCACACAGATACAGAAGTATACACAGATTGCTGTCACTATAAACAGCATGTAGTTATATTGATATTGACAGATGTACTTTCTGTCGAATAATCAGACCATTTCAGTTTGGTATGGCTTGAAGGAAACAGCACAGATACTGCAGAATATAGAAGAAAAATCCTCCGCAATTAAATCCACAATTTACATGTCTTTAATTCATGAATGCAAATTCATGAGGTGCTGATTGATTTTTTCCGCTGATGGAGCTGTAGGAGCTGAATCAAAGTGTACATGGATAGATAGGTGGAATCCCACGAACCTCTGGCCTGCAGGTGCAGGGAAGTCGAAGCCTCTTTGCATTACGGCGACTGGCTCCCAGCTTTGAGTCCTTCAGTGCGTGTGTAGAAGGGAGTACAGTGTGCCGAGGAGAAACACCCTCTACCCCATTACATCCCATTATTTCATCAAGGTCCTTCCCCGCTCCTCAGGTTAAATATTAAATAGGCCTGTATCTGATGGCAGCACAGTCAGAAGGCTGAAGCTGAGCAGTCACAACCTGGATCTGTCTGTCGGACCACGCGTCTTGCGATGATTCCTCCTCTCTTCCTTTGCCAGAGGACTTTTATCAGCTACCAGCCACTTGCGTGTTGACAAATCTGTTCAGCAGGCATCCGTGGGCCTTTAATGTGTGTGTGTGTGTGTGTGTGTGTGTGTTTAAGGTTTCATCATGGAATATAACAGTTTGAATTGTGAAAACATTCACTAGGAGAGAGTCAGTGGCTTAGGAGTTAACTGTAGTGATTAAGCTAACATAGGCCGCAAAGAAAGAACACTGGTCAGAATAGAAATAAATCTAATTATTAAAGGAGCACTCCAACAAATGAGCATGACACTTCAATAGAGGTGGAGACAGATTAAACACAACCCAATCAACAGCATTGTACATCTATCCAAACCATGGGTCTGTTACATTTATATGTTACTATGTCGTGGATACATTGACACTTTACGTTTCAACAGTGCAGTGGTAAATGTTTGGGTAGATTTAGGCACCAAAACCATTGGGCTTAAAATATACACAGTTTTCGTGGCACTATCCTGGCTGAAAAAATAGCGATGGTTTGCTACAAAACACCCAAATTTGGTGCCTTGTCATCCACCATCTCATACACCTCCCAGTGACAAAGTCAGCTCATATACTTACTTTGGAAACGTAATGTGATACATATGGAACCTACAAATGTAATGTATTCCTTGTTTGCAGAAATGTGCAATGCCAACATTTTCTTCTTGCTACTGGGCTGATAACACAACAAATGCTTAAAATCTAAGCAGCAGAGGTTATAAAATCACTAGATCCTACACTTCCCATGATGCAACTTAGCAGTGTCTTTCACTAGACCCTCCTGCCCTGGTTAAAGTCAAGGTCTTTCAGACTCCACTGTCCTACTTTTCAGTCACTTTCTGGTAAAAGTTTGAACTCTCAAGCTCTGATGTTGTCATCTGGTCATCTGACAATGGTGACATCATCATCAAGGTTATTTTCTGAAATTTAAAAAAAAGTAAAAGTAAAAGTACCCCCACAGCCACAAATGGAATGGTATCCTTTTAATGACTGCATAGCATTCTTGACTGTGGAAGGTCGGCAGGCTAAGTAGCTCATATAAGTAGACAGAGTACTGTGGATAATTTGCACTTTTGTTTTAGCACTAAATATTATCTTAAATCCCCAAGTTTTTGAAATGTAGTGGTATTACTGATGAGAGCAAGGAGAGTATCTTTAAACAGGAGAAGAGTCTCACAATATAAGCCACACCTTGACTTGCCCACTGTCAAAACTGTGCTCTGTAAACTCCACCAATTGAATTTTGACTTCACAAATGGGATTTCCTCTGCTTCTGGGAGCAGCTTTGACTCTGACAAATGACATGAAAAGAGCTCGCTATTAATGCAATAATCCCAACATTAAATTTCCGGATGTGTTTTGACCATTCATTTGTAGTAGCTATTCTTCAAAATAGGAGCTTGCAAATGGTTCGGCTCTATCAGCCGTTTGAAGAATTATGGTGCGAGAGTGATGGATAGCTAAATTGGATTTCCATTTTGAAATTCAAACACAAGAAAAACTGCTCAGAGTAAAAATGCCACAGCTGCTGTTTTTAATCAATCTGACCAGCTCCAGTGATATGAAAAAGACATTTTTACAGACTCTCATTATGAGTTTTTAAAATACCTTTGGATCAGATGAATATATGGTTAAGATGATATTTATTATCACCTGTGCAGGGAACAAGGACGGTGGAGCAGGGTAGAAGGAAAGGTTAGCTGTGTTTGTTGAAGAAAGAGGCTCACATGCTGACAACCTCTGATGATAGAAAGCACATTACTGAATTTTCCTACGGCTCATTGAAGATAAAGCTTGATACAGATCAGCTGTAAGCAGCTGATAGACTGAACTGCAGCAACATGTGACCTGCCAGCTCTCTGACTATGACTCGAGCCTGCTGGGTCTGCTGAAATGTTTGAGTTTATACGGAGTTGTATTGCAGACAGGTGAGGTCAGGAAATTGGATTACTTGAGTGGAGGAGAAGCCACATTCAGGGTCACTTCACAGGAATACAGCATAATGTATTTCACACATCCGCTGCATGAGTTGCTGGATGAAAGCAGACGGTCAACCCTTTAGAAAAGTAGCATTAGCAAAAAAAGTTTAGGTCAAGGAAGTGGTCCAACTAGCAGACAGTATGGAAAGTCATGGATTAAACACAAAATTTCTCATCAGAGCTACAGAGTCATGGACTGCACGAGCTTCCTGACATCCTAAAGAAGCCATTTTAAGCAGTATTTGTGTATCTACAAATGCATCACTTCATGCTGGCACTTCCTGTCTTTGTGATCTGTGCAGAGTGGAGATTGAATCAGGTGTGTGGGCTCGGCTGCCGTCATCGACATTAGTATGAAGGTCACCGTCTAATGGGGCAGATGAGCTAAATGTTGCGGGTCGAGGCCAGAAAAACCCTCTTTAGAAAATAACTGGCTCTCTGAGAAGGCTGCCTGTCAATAACTGAACAGAAAAGTTGACATTATCCTGCAGGCTCCGGCCCCCGTCTCACTGATGACTTGTAAATAAGGAGATTTGCAGAGAAACGCGAGCTGCTTGGAAACAATGGGCGGCTAAGCCGATCATTGCCCAATGGAGAGCATTAGGTATGAAATGGGAGGTGATAATCACAGCATCCTTCAATGAACAAACTAATTTCCCTATTTGGTTTCCATTTTATTAGTGTAGCTGTAGGCTTAAGAGTTTTCTGAAGAGACAGCTTGGAGATGTTACTTGTTATAATACCATAAGGTGACAAAAGCACTTAATGTGTATTAATCCACCACTGAAAGTAGTCCCCAACAAATGCACAATTTCTACCTGTTTTGGTAACATTTGCAACCCTACAGTGGCCAGCAGCTTCAAGAGATTACTGAGCCCCTTTAAAAAGAAGAAACTAAAAAACCTGCATCTAAAGATTTAAGTCTTCAGTAAGAACCACGTGGCTCGGGGCTACATACACACTAATATTCCACTATTATTCCAAATATGACAGTATTCCAAATTTGATACGCATCATGTAAACATTTGATACAGGTCATGCAAACAGCATTATTCTATTTAGGCCTTACTTTGAATGTAGCACTTTCCCATTAAGACAGATATTCCGGTATATTAGCCAGTTTTAGTTCTTCAGACCTGTACACAGCACATTCTAACTATGCGTTTCATTTAAGGCTTTAACCTCAGTTTGTGACACACGGCCTCTCACCTCTTTATTCTCACCTCTTTGTTGTACACAAAACCAACTTGTCAACAGTTTGCATGGCTCGTGTAGAGATGCGCGCCTAAAACAAAAGCCCACAATCCTGGTCAGAAGAACAAACACATACTTTTAAACATTATCAGAGACTTGGATATCTGAAGGTTTTGGATGTGCACATGTACAGTATCTTTGGCCTTTTCAAGACGGTGCTTGAAGGAATGAAAGAGGTAGGCTTTGTTCGCATTGTCCAACAAGTCTACCAGCAGTGGGAAACTTTAAAAAAATCCTGGCACAAGCATCAGCTGTTGCACTTCTCCATATTTTGACATGATAAAAAGGATGTTGGGCTACTTTACTTGGAGTATGCACGGCTGCAAGTAAACAGGAATATTAGTGGAATATTCATTTTTAGTAGCCATATAGACAGCTATTGCACCTATTTAAAGATACTCTCCTTGATCTGCCACTGTTGGTGTTGGTCTTTCTACGGGATGGTAAGAAATACAGAGAAAAACACCACCCTTGTTCAAACCAAAATCCATTCTTACTTTCTACGACAAATTCTGGGTACAAGAAGAAGAAGTTGACAAAATCGTAGCTCTTCAGTACTTTCCCATATGGCCGATCTGCCATCTCTCAGTCCAGCAATCTTGGCACTACGTCCATTGTGAACAATTCTGCAACTTAAAATGTGTGTTCAGTGCCAATGCAAAAAGTAGGCTGTCCTTTATGTAGTGAAGCAGAAATATGGGCTTGGTGGTCCGGTTGGTGAATGGGAATGTGGAGCATCTGATTTTAATGCCAGATCCTGGAGTTTGTATCCTGTCACAAATTTTTAACCATAACCACAATCTTTCCCCAGCATATACCACACTGTAGTTGACATATATACATACTGTAGAAATACTGAAGAAAAATAGGATACTAAATTACTTGGCTATGGTTGGGTGAGCATCACCAATGTATTGTCTCCTACCAACAGGCAAACACTTTTACCCTTGAAGTGTGTATATGCAGGAAAACCTGCTATAAATAGGCAATAGACGTCTTTTCCTTTGCCAGTAGACCAGAGCTCTGCATTCAAAGTGTATGCCTTTCTTTCTTTTTTTTAAGAGGTGTATCAAGCCCAATCACGTTAGAAAACAGGTTAATAAACAATAGAAAGCATCATAGAAGCCAGTGAAAATGTCATGGTGGTTACTTCCTTTTTATTAGTGTTTGCCACTTAATCAGTGTCTCTGTCAAACTTGGTGTATTTTGGAACGAAGTTTGAGTGTTGCTTGGGGGGAGACTGTTGGAATCGGTGGCGGTGGTCATTGCTTCACACCTGAAAAGGTATGAAAATTAGTGCATCAACCCAGGAGCCAGATGCATGAAACTCTGTGTCGATTTACTACTAAAACTGTGCATATGCACATAGTTAGCAGTAGCTCAATTCCAAACCCACAGTTCACTATGTATGTAAACATAAACGTAGAAACGCTGTTAAACAACCCTTTGCATATCAATACTGATGCCCTTTTACTATTCATAAGAACTGCCAGTGAGAAATATGGTAATGACTGCATTTTCACCAACTGTGTTGCATCGGTGAGGTTCCTCACAGTCATGGATGTGTGTCATTACACACAGCTGTGGACAGTTGTAGTGTCCATACCTCTAGTTTGTCACATTTCTACAAACCAGCATCACGGTAAAATCTTAATCATCACGATTATAAAAACGCAGCAGGATGTTTTCATGTGGAAACTGTCTTTACAAAGTGCACACAGAATAAAATTAATCAATCAGTGACGGGGGAATGAATGTAAATAAACCAAACAAATGACATTTATCACTATACAGGTGCTATACAAATAAACTTTACTTAGTTACTAAAAAATTTAAAATTAACTTTACGAATGTGCCTTTGATTTACATTCTACAGAAGGCAGTATAAGATGTAAATATAAATAGCATGATCAGTGAGACTGGTAAACAACAACAAGAACAACAAATATGATCACTCTCAACTATGTCAGCCATATCATTTCACCCACAGCTATCTCACCTAAAACCGTGCTTATGGCTGGTCTGCAGAATGTGAGGTGTGCACATTCTGACACACTTATGTGTGGGAAAAGAGGTATGCATGTTGTTGTTTTTTCATTTCATCATTTATGCATCTGGTCCCAGATGTTGTAGTTCCATCACTGGTAAACGGTGCTGATAGCTGGAGCTGATAAATAACTGTGACAACTGCAGAGTCTTTTGTACTGGGAATGAATGCCGATTGTAACCTTTCCCACTAAAGACAAAAGCCAGATGTTAGCGGGTGAAAAGGGGCTTAAGGCACCCTCTAAGTGGGTTTATGGTGCTATAAAAATGTCATTCTAAGTCTGTGGACTGTACCAAAAACCTTCCTATTGTACCAAAGCTACAATAGGAAACAGCAAGTCCCTTTTCTCCTTCAGGGGCAAGTAGGCAAGTCTATGACTAACAACCAAGAATTATAATTTGTAGAACCCATGGTCTGTAATTGTCCACTGCTGGGTTGGATTTGGAGGGAAATTAACTAGTTTGCTTTATGGCCCAAAACAGTAGGAGGGCAGTATTCCGTCAGTGCAAATAAAGCTAAAGCTATCAGAGAGTCTGGCAGTGACAGATGGTGGAAGGAGAGAAAGTCTGATGGAAAAAATCACTTCCAGCATGTTTATCCACTTCAATACAGAGGCTAAGGAGGGAAGGGAGAGGGGTTTGAGAAACAGCATGCTGTACATACACAGCACCTTTTACTCCGAGAGCACCTGCAGGAAGCCACAGGCAAGGCTGGAATATTAGAGTCTTTATGCAAAACATGTATGACCAGATGTAGCCCAGATGTCTAATACTGATCATGACGGTGGACTTTCATGAGCAGTAAAGAAGAGAGGGCTTTTTTTCAGTCTGAGCAGACGATTCACCACCAACCCAATGGTACATTTGTCAAAAGCCTGACTCCTGACCTTCTGCTCAGAGAAAAAAACAAAAAATGCAGTGCAAGACCAAACTGTCGTCTTTTCACTGATACAGAATAGAGTGTGTGACGAGTCCCTTTTTCCCCACTCTGTGTGGCTGTGTGGAGTGAATTATCTGTTGGACTGAGTGTATGATGCGTCTATTATTCTCAGGATCACATTTGTACATCCTGTAGTTCTGATGGCCTTGACCTATGGCCGTGATATTGAGGGTGTTTTAACACCTAATCTGTTTGGTAAAAAAGAACTGAGGTCTGTTTGCCTGGTTAGTGCAGTTCCTTTAGAGTGGTGTGAAAGGTAAAATCGAACCCTGGTGTGGACCAAACAACTGAACCAAGACCGTTCAAAAGGGTGGGTCTCAGTCTGCTTCCAAACAGGCTCTGCTGCAGTTTGTTTGTGGTGTGAAACAAAACAAACCAATCACAGGATTTTATGACAGCAGATATATGATTTATTATGTTTTATTATATAAATTATTATTATATATATATTTATTATGTAATTTTATAATTTCAAAACTCTATCTGCTGATAGTAAAACATGTCTGTGATCTTTTAATTAATCTAGTTTTTATATTTAATCTATTTATGCATCTGGTAGCTATGGTAACATGTATGCATCACTGTGGGTATTTTACCTGATTAAAAAGCAGTTAAACTGCAGTGCTTATATCTGACCCTGTGTACTTCAGTTCATCGTGTCCATTAAAAGGTGTGACAGTGATCCCACAGTAATAAGCTTCAAATCATTACAGTACAAGACACCTCCTTTTCGTCTCGTCTCTCCCTGTAAGTCATAACTAATAACATACAGTGGATTTGCAATTCAGTAATACTTATAATACTTTCAATCAGTGGTGCAGTAGGTAGGATGGGCCCCACTGCACACTATTATGACAGGCCCTAGAGCTAGATATTGCGTCCAAACAGCTACCGCATATTTTATAGTCTCATCACATGATCAAATACAGACTTGACATTGGACAGCATCAACATACATATAACCAGTCAGTTTTATAGACTGCTACTGACTATTTCACAAAAGACATGGATGGAGATGGGTTTGCTTTCTCATGGCACATATAGCCGATAACAGCATTTGTACATTAAGGCCCTCCAACCACTCTCTCTATGGGCCCCCCACCCCATGGGGCCCCAGTGCAACTGCACTACCTGCACTGTCTATATTTATGCTGTCAGTCTGTAGAACAGTCTGTAGATGTTTGTTGTTTGAACAGGATCTGGACCAAAACAATGACGCAACCATGTGTAATTTTCTCCTTTGGTCAAAACTACAGGTGTGAGAGCACCATAAGTCTACCAGGGATGTAGATTTGGTTTTTAAAATTGGTGGGATCATTTTCTTGGATATCCAAGATTCACTGTTGTGTTCATGTGCACTTCCTCTTCTTCTATGTCACACACAAGTGTATATACAAATTTAATTTTTTTTGCTTTATTCAGCAGGCCAAAGTATTTTCTTACGTAACTTGCTCAAAACAGAACCTGCATTGTATGGACTGTTACCTAAGCTTAAATCTTTGGAAAAAATAATGTTACGTTACAGCACTCAAGTTAGTCAATGTCAAAATGACACACTGGAGCAGCAAACACAATTTAGCAAATACTTGATTACCAAATGAATACCTTATACCTAATTTAGATATACCTGTAATATCAACTGACTTGCGACGTTCATATTTAATCTGGCCAGACAATCAATCAATTCAATCAATCAATTTTATTTATAAAGCCCAATATCACAAATCACAATTTGCCTCACAGGGCTTTACAGCATACAACATCCCTCTGTCCTTTGGACCCTCACAGTGGATAAGGAAAAACTCCCCAAAAAACCCCTTTACCGGGGGAAAAAAAAACGGTAGAAACCTCAGGAAGAGCAACTGAGGAGGGATCCCTCTTCCAGGACGGACAGACGTGCAGTAGATGTCGTACAGAACAGATCAACATAATAAAATGACAGTAATCCGTATGACACAATGAGACAGAAAGAGAGACAGAGACAGAGACAGAGAGAGAGAGAGAGAGAGAGGATTGGACCCAACTGCAGACAACAGATGAGCAACAATAGGTCCACTGTAAAGATTTATTACAAACATGCTTATAGATCCAACATAAGACATGTGAAACACTGACTGGGGAAGTGAGAACAGCTGAGAAGACTGCAGCACTGGTGAAGGACAGGTAAAACTAATCAGGGCGGGGCAGACAATGAAAATCGGCAGGAAAACACAAGGGCAGTGATCTGAGAGGAGGTGTGAGGAACAAAATAAAACAGGAAACACGAAGCAAGACTGAGGTATAGAATAAAACAAAGGAAAAACAACTTCTAATTGTGTTGTCTCAATGCTGGTCTTAATAACTTCAGTACAGTACCTTTTCAATAAAAATAAAAACATTCAATAGTGTTTCAGGCACCTCAGGGCAAACAGAGGCTATAAAAAATTAAAATTTGCATTATAAGATAAAAGTTACAAGGCTTTATAACATGACAATGATGACTTCTTTTCTTGGTAAATGGCACAGATTAGAAACTGCTGGCACTGGTGTATTGATACTGCAGGTAATGAGTACTGACACCATTAAAATATTCAGTATGGCTATGTATCCATGAATTGACATCTTTTGACAATAGCTGAAGTGGTAGTTGATGAGGTGGGTGCACTGTGAGTAGGTTACTGAGAAGAAAGTGGGTATGCTCTCTGATATAGTCCAATGGCTTTTTGGCTGATAGGTGAGTGTACTGTAAACAGCTCGAAAAAGCGATGGGTATACTCTGTATACCTGTGTGTGCCCTCCACTACACCACTGAGTGACTGCTCTGCAGGTGCTGCAGCCAGTAGACGATATGTTATACAGCATGCGGAGTGTTGCCAGATCATCAAGTCAAGTATCTCCTTGCTCCTTTACTCTCCATAAAAATAGCTCACTTTTTACTTACAACAGAAGGATGGTGTATGCTGTAAAGCCCTCTGAGGCAAATTGTGATTTGTGATATTGGGCTTTGTAAATAAAATAGACTTGATTTGAATTTTTACAGAACATACACAAACTCTGCAACTCTACCACTACCTTGCCAGTCAACCCTGTGGAGTTACAAGATCATCTGGGATTATTATATTAGGAGGCATAATTTAGCAGCATCTTACAATGATAAGACTGTCTGCAGGCAAGTCTCTGTCTATAGAATCTACAATGGCTGAGAGAAATTAAATTGACTTTTCCATATTTTGCACAAATTCAAATTTAATGCAGCACATTTTATTGAATTATAGTACTGGATGTTTCCTCTTTTAGCCATCCCATTTAAAACTGCATGAAGTCCTTCTGTACTAGCTGTATTGTCAGACATGCTGCTGTACAGTACACTGTGCACTTACAGGGAGAGCAATCTGCAACAAGAGAATATAGGTGACAATAATCATATCCACGTTTAATATTTGCACTGCCACACTTGCTGGATTGCCCGTTATGTTTACTGCCTGAGTTGTCAAACTTCCGAGATTTGTGACACCACATGGGAGGTAAAACACAACGTATTGTCCTTGTAATTCCACGAGGATGATGACATGAACACCAATCCCAGTCTGCAGACTCTGTTAGCAGAAAATCCGGTATGACATGTATGTAGCATCACTTGAACAATGAGCAGATGACTAACCCGCAGCTTACACTGAAAACATACACTTTTCAGGCTAAATGGAAACAAGATGCAAGCATGCTGGTTGGCTTTAGTGTGTGTGTGTGTGTGTGTGTGTGTGTGTGTGTGTGTGTGTGTGTGTGTGTGTGTGTGTGTGTGTGTGTGTGTGTTTGTGTGTGTGTGTGTGATGTGCCAAGTTAAATTTGTTTTTTTGGATTCAGCTGTTGGAGAGTGTGTTTCCCCTGTGGGTGTGTACTGAAGAGCAGCTTTTCCAGTCAGCTAAAGCTACATCACGCTCGCTAGTGATGTAAGAGATGAAATCTTGAACATAATCGATAGTCATGATGGAAGAAAAAAATAAAAAGAAGAAAATAAGGTCTGGGTTTAAAAATGAAGCAGGTTATGGATTATGAATTGCATTGCAGCCAGAAAGGCTTACATCAAAGGAGAGCGGATAATTTATATACAGTATTTGGCAGAAAAGGCTCTGTGGTTGGGCATGATTATAATATGAATCCAAGCAGCGTGTTAAAGATTCAGCAGGGACCATGATAAAAACGCTCCGGGGTTTAAACAAGAGCCCAGCAGAGACATCACACTGAAAAAACTAAAATGCACACAATGCACGAGGCAGGAGATGCAACTGTAAATCTAGAATCACTTATATATTTGGGGAAATATGATTATTTGTTTTCTTTTGCAAAGTGAGAGGAGAAAATCAATCTAATGTCTGTACTGACAAGTACAAAACAAGACAGAGGGGACAAGAGCTGAAGTCAGGAAAAGGCTGACAAGCATACAGACTGGAAGCAGGTGGGAACAGCTAGCTGCTCTGTCCACAATGACAATGTGTACCTATCAACAACTGAAAGTCTCATTTGTTTAACATGAACTTGCGTGATGACGCTATTTCTTGATGAACAACAGTTTATCCATCTACCCAGCTGACTATTCTTATTCTCAGCATACACTGTGTGGATTTAACCCCAACTTGGCCACCCATGACTAATTTAAGAATCAGGCTAAATGTCCTGTTTTTTTGCACACGACTGCTGTCAAAGAGTCTGTTATGAATTGTAGTAAGGTTATTTAAATGATGAAATGTTGCAGTAGGATTTTAAATGTTGTGGCTAACTGCATTACAGTTTGAGACTGTGCCGTGATAAAAATAACACTGAACTTTGCTGTACAACACACCATACTGTGTGCATCTTTCAGCCATCTGTGGCTCCATATTAGTCTTTTTTTCTTCTTGCTTTCTGTTCATAGTAAATTGTATAAATTAATGCTGCTGTGCTTCTTCTTCTTCCTTGGTCAAAACTGTCATTTTATTTGAATAAAACTTCATTGGAATGGAGAGAAAAAAATTCTAGTTTCAGTATTAATATCATGATTAGTGTGAGCAACCAGATTGTGGCTGGTTGATTGAAACGTACAGTGTGTGCATAGGGCCTGCACAATATCAGGTTTTTACTACATGATTAAAGGAGCTCACAATAATAATATTATTGCAATATTCATAGAGAATTTGAAAAAAACCCCCAAAAAACAGTGCTATCAAAATTATCTTTGTTAGCATCGTGTCTCTTTTTCCGGGAAATTAATTATGCTGGGTTCACACTACGAGCGATTACGCAACTGTGTAGCCTGCTATACTATTGCTGAGTCACTGTTGAAGTGTTCCTTAATCGCTCGTTAACATGGTTACGTTGTCAGGGGTTTGTGTGTGTCTGCTACGTTCCACAAAGCACCTCAACTGAACATTTGTATTTGGTCATAAAAATATCTGTGCTCATGCTCAGTGTCTGAGCCCCATTTAAAAATCACATTTCACTGCCCCATTGCATCTCCATGTGCACAGCAATGCACAGAAACACTACCACAGCTAGAAACAACAGCATATGCTTGGTTGATGCTTTGCTGCATCCTTGGAGCGCTTAAAGTTGAGGCCAATTCAATTCTCATTTGTAGTGTGTCATGCCCGTGTTGGGTGTCAGTTTGTAGCTTTATGTAACTGAAAAGAAATTCTAGCCTGTTGCTGTGTTGCTCACAGTGGGAACATAGCATAACATTCTAAATACCAGCGTAGGGAGGTGAAGAGAGAGTCTGTTACCTTAACTACACAAAATTGCTCAAAAAGAGCGATTACACTTTACATAGATGGTGAAAAGGCACAAGCTGCTCTAATGCACTTTTTGTACATTTTCCAAAGAATTTTAGTGCATTAAAATTCATACGTATCTCCTGCAATCATGAGGCAGCAAAGTGTGTATAACCCTTGTATTTGGGAAGGCTGTGATCAAGTAAGTAATGCGCTGACAAACCAGTCTCGATCCAAAGTTATCGAAATCCGGTGCTTGGTCAGTGACTTCCAGTGTCAGGCACAAACAAAAAAGGCCATCCTGTCATGTCGGCATGATATGCGGCTAGTCACCGTTACTGTTTAATGGTGCCCGGCAGCGTCGGGGGAAATCCGGAAGGACAACAATTAAAGTTATGGTGGTGGAAGTCCAGGTAGGCAGGTGGGAGGGATGGTGGATGGGTTCAACAACCTCTGACTTTCACCCAGGAGAATGGTGTTCGCTTCCCATAAGATTGTCAAGACTACGTGCTTTTGTTGCCTAAACCCAACCACGTGTGTGCATTGGTAAAACGTAACCTTCTGCATTTATTGTTGAAGGGAAAATAAAACATCAATTCACAGTGTTCTACTGTCAAATTGCATTTATTTTGAAAAACTTCTGCAAAAGGTACATGTACTGTGAAAATGGCAGTGTATTTAAAAAAAAGAAAGAAAACAATGCATGTAACGGACAGAACTTGCCATGGCATCGAACAACCAATGCAACGAGGGTACCTTGCATGTCCTGTCTGGACATGGAAAGTCCATGACCAAATGTTGATATGTGACAAGGTTGAAGTGAGAATGTGTTGGGTTGGTGGATGGGTCACAAAACACAGGGGTTTACCAGGAGACTGGTGTTTGGAACTTTGTGAAATTCGTGTGAACTTTGAGTCATTGAAAGATAAGTCATCACCATATTTGTTAATTACAAGTTAACTACATAACTTAATTGTGAGTACTAATGTCATTCGTAGGGTGCTAATTCGTAGGATATCATACAAACTGTTGTGTGAGGATGCATTGAAAGGCAACCACATAGGGGTTGGGGGAAGGAAACAAAGTAAGAACGGAAAGAAGCAGAAATGATTTAACTGTGTATTCACATCAAAAGCATCATGAGCGGCAGCGGTCGCTCAGGTCGCTGGCATCGCGCTGCCTGGCAGCTCTGGCAGAGCTTGCAGAAGGCTGCCAAGGGGCAGGGCTTTCAAGCTGAGCTGCAGAGGATCTCTTTCTTTCTTTCTTTCTTTCTTTCTTTCACTGTTTCGCCTTGAGAATATTCACGGTCTGCAATTGGCTGCTGCTCACTGCTGCTTCGGCGGCGTCGCTGCTCATCTGCATAAAGTTGAGCTTCTCTCAACTTCACAGTGACACTCCAGTCACTGGCATCGCGCTGCTCGCTGCCGACGCTCCAGACGCCGTTCGTAGCAAGCGTACATTGAAAATGAATGGCTGCTGGCTGCTTATGACGCTCATGACGCTTTTGGTGTGAATGCTCACTAAGAAGTGCTGGATTATTTACACGATAATATAATGTGTGATAGAGGTGTTGTGATATACTGGTATTGACAATAACTGAAATATTTAAAGGTGGAATATTGGTATCATCTTTATAATACACTTATAACACCCATTTAACCCTAACCCTACCCTCTACCCCTAAACCCTAACCCAAAACTGGGTATTTTAAGCCAAAACAGGATCTTTTTTCAAAGTATAACCAAGTGATTTTTTTGTGCCTGCATCTAACCTCATGTTAACCACAGCATTTTTAAAAACAACATTTTTATGTATACATAATTATAACGTGTAAATGCAATATATCTGTGGTTGCTATGGTTGTTTGTGGTGATTGGATTGCCCTTTGATACAAACACAGAATAGATGAATGCTGAGGTTGTGGATTGAAAAATCCAACAGCAGCGTGACTATTGTGCTGTAAAAGTGTGAGCTGTCACATTTGAAAGAAACCTCCATTGTCTTTGTTCATGATCTCACAATCTCCAATCACACTCAGATTACTGCAGTGCTTTGCCAAAATGTGACATTCCTTTCAGTCTGCGCTCGATACAGCAGACACAGTCAGATCCTCATGCTCGAAAGGCTGATTTTCTGTTAATTTGTTTACCAGCTCTACATCTTCCTTACTTGAATTAGCAAGCTGAATTAGAAGAAGTGTTAGAAGTCAAGGTTATCTAGAGCTAGCAACGAAGCTATCATTTCAATTAGAAGCATGCTGAGTGAACTACATTTGACCTCAATCAGAGGAAACTAATCTGATTTGATGGAACCGTGTTAAGGAGGATATTTATTTTAAAAGGAAGATACCTTTAAAAGAGGAAATCAATCTCCTGCACTTTTTCTATTTTGAATGGGGAACAGGTATTTGGTGCTTGCCTTATCAGTGTAAGACTAGGAAACAACAATTATTTTGCAAATGCCATTATTGTTATCCAAGTCTATTTAATGACAAAATACAAAACAAACACAAAAAGAACAGAGCAGAACGTATTCTCCTCTCTTTAATATCTTTAGGAAATAAATCCTTGGGCTGTTGCAGATTAATGTGAAACATTTCAGCTTTTACAATCGAATTAGTTTTTTCCTATTATACTTTTTGACAACTTCAAAGCCCAGACATTACCTGAAAATGATCTTCCATGAGCACTCATTTTACAGTCTTGTCTCATTGTAACGTGACGGATATGGAGATCAGACAAAAATCCGGTCTCACTTTCCAGCATATGAGAGAATGTGCACCCATCGATAATGCTGAGCATAGGTCTTTTATATATTTAGACTGAAATTCACTGCTGTTCTTCAAGTGCCTTTGTGTTCATTATGCCTCTCTGCAGTGTAAATGTAGTTTATATACTCTGCCATCAGCACTTCTTTTACCAGTAAGTGCTCTGCAACAGAGGTCTTTCACTCAAACGTGGCATTATAATTTATTGTAAAACATGTGTATGCATTTCTCTGTAACTCAATTAACAGCAAAGGCAAAGGCTGCTGCGTGACATTGGGATGAGGACATCAGTACAACCTTTATCTGTTGCCAAAGCATTTAGCCAACATCTTTGAATGTCATGCTGCAGCGATGGCAGGGTGATAAACCTGCTGTAAACCCAGCTCCAGCCCCAGTGGCATCACAGACTCATCTGAATAAACAAAAATTTCCAAGGACAGCTTGGGTGATAGTCTTCACCTTCATTTCTTCCTCAAAATACATGTTTCCAACCTGCCTGATTGTCAGACTGCTCATGTTTTTTTGACCCATTGAACCTGGGTTTAATGAAGTCACCATGCCCAAATCTCAGCAATTACGTTGGTGAGCACGATGTTGTCAAGACTAATAGAACTGATGGCTAGAGCTATGTCTAGTTTATCTTTAGAGGTCAAGCGTGTAGGATTTTTCAGGCATTTACTGGCAGAAATGGTTGATAATATTCATAGCCATGTTTTTTTTTTTTTTTAAAAGTTTATGATTACTTGAAGATAAGAACTGTTGTATTTTGTGGGTAGCACAGTGGGGCAGGGTTATCATTGTCGCCTCACAGCAAGAGGGTTCTGGCCACCCAGGGCCCTTCTGTGTGAAGTTTGCATGTTCTCCCATCTCAGCATGGGTTTTCTCCAGGCACTCCAGCTGCCTCCTACAGTCCAAAGACCTGCAGGTTAGGGTAACCGAAGACTCTAAATTGCCCATAGGTGTGAATGTGAGCCTGAATAGTTGTCTGTCACTACGAACAGGAAGGTGATTATTTTGCTGTTAAGGTCAGATGGTCACTAAAAGTTTTGAGAATGTTCTGGAGATCATGGCTATCCAACTTCATGGAACTCCGACCGGTGGCTGTGGACCCATCTTGCTTTTCAACAAAGTGTTGGATTGATAAATACTGTAGAGAAAAGTTGCTCAGACATTAATATTGATGTTTGCCCATTTGCCCAAAATTATGGACATCTCTTGACTCTGTCCACTAAGTGCAGCACATGGTAGGAAGAAATAAGCTAAATGTGAATGCCTTTGAAAGAAAGACAGAGTCAGTGTATACTCCTTATTATACAGTCCTTGGGAACCTGTTTTCAGCCAGTAGGCATGTTTGCTGAGACGGAAAGAACTTCAGCGGTTTCACAGAATGGCAACACTCATCGTATCATCCTTCATTGAGGGTAACTCAAGCATATGATGTGTCAGTGACTCTTTTTATGCCCTTGGCAGCAGAGCACACGTTCTACCATTGCAGCACTTCCCCTTCACTTGTTCTTCCAGTTTATGATGATTTCCTACTAAGAGGTGCAGCTTTACTGGCCTTATTTAAACAGATGTAGAGTGCAGTGCTCATGTTTTATAAGGTTGAGGGTCCTCGTTGCTTGTTCCCTGCCAACCATATGTGATGAATAAAGTAAAGACAACACTAGTCACTGATAATGGGGATTTGACCCTGTTATAAACCTATAGCTTTACATTGTTATAAACAGAGAAGTGATGCATGCTGTGTTTGCAGTTTGGAATACTGCAAGTAGAAAAGGCACCATGGCTTAACAGACGAAAGAAGACAGCAACTCACGTAAATTGCCAAAAATCAAACCTCAACAAAAGAAAAATCCTGTAAAAGGTTTGTAGTTAACACAACAGAAAACAACAAATCAGTGATAGCTCAGCCCAAGTGTTATGTAATGTCATGTGAGTGTGTAATGATTTTATTTGCAGCTGGTGTTGTATTAATTTGCACATTGCAAAGGTCATTTTGAAACTGTCAACCATGATCACTGATGGAAGCAGTAGTTTGCCACAGACTATAAAATAATGGACGTAGCCCCCATGATTTCACCCATTGGTTTGTGGACTCCCATTTTGAAGCTTTGAGTTTGGCATTTTGGCTGTCATTATCTTGGATTTTTTGAGCCAGATGTGACCATATTTGGGCAAGAGGTTGGGAGTTAACCCTAACACTAGCTGCTAGCTTAATTAGCATGGTACATTTACATGGTTAATTGTGATAACACTAATGCTAATGCTAACTTGCACTAGTGGGGAAAAAAAGAACAGGCTTAAAACCTTTAAAACAAAATGAACTTACCTGAAAAACTGAACAACCGACCCCTTGGATGGTCTGTTATTACAACCAAAAGCTGAACAAGACTCTTTAGATGGCCTAAATGCTACAATTAACTTTAATGAAGTGAAAACAAGCTGAAACAGCGACAACTTTGAATACACTTATAGTTTGTGAATCTTGGGTCACACCATGGTTAGATACCTAACCAACATTTTTACTGTCGCTCAAAGTGGCCACACCCTAAATTATGCATAATGTTAAGCTTTAATATCATTAAAAGGGGTCACCCCTGTACAGTTGTTTTGAATAAGAAATTAGCTTTAGAGAGCATAATTATTTGTTATACCAGGTTGTAAACATGCTTATTTATCCTGTAAAGCTGGGCTTTTTATCATGGGGGTCTATGGGGATCACTTTCAGAGCCAGCCTCAAGTGGCCATTTGAGGAACTTCAGCTTTTGGCACTTGCGCATTAGCCTAATTTTTTAGCCTGTATGTTACTTCACAGGAATCTCCTGGATGAGTTTCTTGGCAAATGCTTTACAAAAGCACATAAAAATCATGAAATCCTTTACATACACTACAGAGTGTTGCGCCAGTATCCAATTCAAGGCAGGCTTGTTTCTGTCTGCCTACAGCAAGGATTGGTCTATGCGTATGTGGAAATTTGCAATCACCATATTCATTGTTACTATTATGGGAGATCAATGTATTTCAATGGCCATATTATTGTGCACAGACAAACACAGCCATTGCCTGTACTTTCTGTCATTTTGAAAATGTCCTCTGACAAAGGCCAAACAGAATTGGAAATGACTTACCCCCACACTGGTCTGGTAGTTGTTCTTGTTGCCTGATTTCCTCTCTGCCATGTTCTCTCCTTGTCTGCTCATATCTGTGTTATTCTCCTTTCCTGTTTTTACAAAGCATGAGAAAATGAAATATTTTACTTAAATGACTTTATTTGCCTTAGCGCTGCCAGTCTGAATTATCAGCTTTCTCAAATTGAGTTTAGCAGTGGTGGCTTTGTGAGCATTACACTGTGTCTTGGCCCACAGCCAACACACTGCTGGTAAATATATTTAAATCAGTGCTAAGCTGCTTAAAATATTCATATTTCACTCATAGCTAGTTTATAGAAATTTAAAACTGTCTCAGGCTGGCAAAATCAGTTACATGGATAAAATATATATATCATTTCACATTTTCGGGGAACAAAGAGAGCTGGAGTTGGTGAGCGGTGGCGAGGCGTTAAGCCCCCGTGCGCAGTGTGTGTTTTTCTGATATGGCTGGCTTTAGATGCTCTGTCTCTCCCAGGCTGAGAAAGGCAGGAGGACGCATGCCATGTTCCTCTCAGGCTCATGATACTGCCACGCTTGAAGACGGCTAATGTGCCACGTGAAATGATTATTCTAAAAGCCGCTTCTCTGCATCCTTCCCTCGGCTTGAAACAGAAAGTCCCTGCCTGCTGTTGGTTTTGCCAAATACAGCATGTATGTGGATGTAATTAGCTGAGTCTTAGATGCTGACTGGGGCTGAGCTGGAGGTGACTTACCGTGCCGGCTCACAGTGGCAGAGACGCTCTGTTCCGGCTGTACTGGAACACACTGAGAACATAAGTGACCAGATCCATTCCCTGTATCACTGTGACGGTAATACGAACTGCACTGACTATTCTATCCTTGTGGTTTGTCCTACACTTGGGGCACTGTGTACTAAGAGCTGCATCCTGGTGCTGGGATGACACTGTCCACTTGAGGGTCATGGCTGAAATGAACTACATTTTCCCCTTGCTCTGATTTGCCTGATTCAGAGTCTCCTTCGCAAATTCTGATCTAGATTCTTTTGACTGTTCTTGTGTTTTTTCCTATACTCAGTGTGGTTTCACCAAGACTTTTTGGTGATCTTTTCTATGGTACCTTCAATCTGTTGTTTCAGAGGAATACATGCACGCCATTGTGACAACAAATGACAAAATGCTTTTTTTTTAATCAACCCATATGACCATTTCAGAAATGACTGTCTGATCTGTTTTATGATAAAACCTTTGGTCCGGTTTTGGCGACTAAATCTACTTGGTTATTTTTAGTGAAAGATTATGATAAAATAAATCAATATGGAGAGTTAGTGGGATCTGATTAATCATCTCGGAAGTCACAGTCAGACACTTAGTTTGCCCAATCATTCTCCATTGTGCAGATGCTGTGCAGCAGTATAACAATGTTATACTACCACCTTTGATGCTTCTGAAGACATTCATTATTTACACAACAGCAACAGTCAAACAAAAAAAGGTGCTTTTGTTTTTCAGGTAGGGGCAGTGTTAATTGTAACTTCAAGAAAAGTGATGGGACATTTAAAAATGCATTAATGATCTGAGTTTATCACAGCTGGCTTCAAGTCAAAGGAGACTTATCAATCATACTCAGACATGCATTAGAAATACTCAGAACCTTTATGTACATAAAATGACTAGGGACCAAAACAATATAAAACAAACTGGCAGAGTTGTTTATAATAAAATAAAGACAAATTGTGTTCAGTTACATCCTTCATTTGTTTTCAGTTGTGCACTCAGGAATGCCATCATTCACCAGAGGCTGTGACATCCCCTCCTGCCATTAGAACTGTAGAAGCCATTTAGATGAATAACAGCAGGTCTTCAATTACAATCAAGTGGTTGGTTTAAGTTTGACTTGACTATGAATGCCACATGAACCCCTCTGATTAATGAATGGGAGGAATGTATTTTGTAGAAACAATGTTTTCTTTTTATGGCAATAAAATTGAGTAGACACAATCATCAGCTTGTTTCTTTTGTTTTGTTTTTTTCATGTTTTCATTTTTTAAGGTAAAAAAATGTTTCCTATGAAGGCAAGTGAGGCCAAATTGGATCATAGCTTGAAAGGAATACTATACTGTTGAAGCTATGCTAGCTCGGTGGCTCTAAGGCAGGGGTCAGCAACCTTTTATATCAAAAGAGACATATTTGGCCAAATAAGGGAAAAAAGAATTGTAAATTGAATTTAGAAATGTAAATTAGCCTATCAACATACCAATTGCTCCTAATCAGCGTCCATTAATATATTTTACCACAAGGTGGCTCCTCTGCAATAGGCTAATCATGATTATTTGTTACTTCAACTTTCCAGCATTGGCGGTTAAAGCAAACAAATCTGTCCATGCACTATTAAATTCTCTGTTTTCCTTTTTTTGGTTTGGAATCCGTAGTTAGTCTAGCTTGGGAGATTCAGGATGAGCCATCGCCATTGAAGTCTGGCAAAATTTAAGGAAAAGGCACCAGGTCATAAACTTATGATGCATATTTTAGTTGACAGAATGTTCAAACATTTTTTTAATGGTTGTAGAGGCTACACATGTTTGTCGTTGGAGAATGGAAAATTGCTTTAGGCTTAGGACAATTATGTTTGAAAATTAAACTGTTAAAAAACCCTAGTTATTTATTTATTTACCGGGAGCAATTGTAGAGGGGATAAAGAGCCATGTGGCTCTGGAGCTGCAGGTTGCCTGCTGCTGCTGGTGCACCACTTTGTACTGGACTAAAACACCTCAATTGTTGGATGGATTACCATTCAATTTTATATAGACATTCATGGTACCCAGAAGATAAATCCCAATAACTTTGGTGATCCCTTGACTTTTCCTGTAGTGCAACCATGAGGTCAACATTTGTGGTTTGGAGTGAATTGTCTTGACAACTATCAGACTATCAACATCATGTTCCTTTGACACCAATGACTTTGGTGACTCCATCTAGCGCCATCATCAGTTTTACATTTTCTGTTGTTATGACCAAATACCTGCAAAACTACTGACATTACCATCGGCCTGAACTGTTTTCAGTGCTTAATAGCAGATATGTGGACACTAACAGGCAAAACTAAGATGATGAACCTGGTCAGCATCATACCTGCAAAACTTCAGCATGTCTGCATTGTCATTCTGAGCTTATTAGCATGCTGGCATTAGCATTTAGCTCAAGGCACCTCTGAAGCTAAGTACAGCCTTACAGAGCTGCTGGTGTGCCTCTGGACCTTTAATCTTGTTTGAAAGGTAGATCAGGAAAGATTATAACTTGCTCCATCATGGAGAATAGCAACTGCAGTCAGATTGGATTATGTCCTGAGAAGCCATACAAGTGTACTGCCTAATATGTTAGACTTTTCCTTTAACCTAAACAAACAGCTGGTTTGGCAGTAATTAATAATGCACTAACTGCTGAGTCTATGCTAAACTGAACACACAATTTTTGGTGAAAAATATGTTAAACATGTTTGCAGTCTCCTGCACTACCAGCTGTGCATAAAGCAAAACCTATGGATCACCGGTTTGGCTGCTAGAGGGGGCGTTCCATCACCTGAAAGCCCTCTATTTCCATCTGACTCTCCCAGATGTCTCTATCTGTCCTCCCACTGCCTGGGAGACAGGTGTTCGGAGACCAGAGCTGTATATATTGTAAGAAAAAGCCTCTGATTACGAATGGCAGAGAAGCCTCTCAAAGTCAATAACTCATTTGGAAAGGGTTTTGAATTAGAATGATCTTGCTGAGGGGAAGGTAGACTCCCGCCCATATCCTGCCTCGAGTCGCTGAAGAAACTGGAATAATAATCCTCCAGGAAAATCGATGGCAGAATGCAACGCCACGGGGACAAATACCAGCGCCAGCCCCTTTCTGCACCACACAACTCTTATCTGTCAATCGGCTGAATTTCTGCTGATATGCCATAAATCCAATTCCCTAAAATGTCATATTAAAATTTCAGGCCGTTTAGATTGGCTTGTGGATAGAGAATGACGGCTTCCCTCTCCCAGGGGCTGGGATTATATGTCAATAATGTCCTCAGTGCCAGGGAGGTTCTTTCATTAGCTTGTATTTAAATTGAAGTGTCATCCATATTATGAGAGCCGGTACTGCTTCTCAGCAGTATGTGTGTGTATGTGTATTTGCCTGCTTGTACAACAGTTGGGCTCTTAGCTCTCAACCTTAATAGAGTCATCAGTCCGATAAGTCAGCAGCATGATGTGTTGGGAGATACAAGGTGTATAGATTGGCAGTGTTACAGTGTAGTGGAGGTTACAGAGACCAACCCCAAACTGAGAAGTTTTGATAGGTTTTAGGTCAGCCAATAAATCAGAATCTGATTTATTGCCAAGTAGGCTTTCACATAAAATGAGTTTCCTTTGGTGTATTGGTGCATGACAGTAAACATAGTAAGAGAAACTAAAAGTAAAAGCAAGTACTGCAAAGGTCAAGAAACATTTTTATGAAATGCACAACACAAACACAAAAAAATCTTCAAAAATATACACAAATATCTGTTTTAAAATGAAAGAGCTGAACAGTAGTTCTACTTTTGTGCAGAAGTACCATTAACTCAATTAACCCCAGGTGGTCAAATACTGACACTTTGTCAGGTCCCTTGATGTTTGACATTGCCGTCAAAGGCACCCTTACAGGAAATGGCCACTTTAGAATGAAAATACAGACAGTACTTGCTCACCTCATGCCTACAAGAAGTCCAATGTAGTTTTTTAATCCACAAAACTCATTCACGGTATCGGAGGATAACAGCCAGCCCAGATTTTTCCATACACTTGAATTGCACAGAACCCACATTTTGAAAATGTAATAAAACTCCGCTAATGCATTTCAAAAACGTCAGAACGGCTCGTCCGTCGTAATCCAAGTGCCCTGAAGCCACGGCATGCAAAATTGACTACAAAAGACGTAATTTACTCCACTTTTATAGCATAATTTCTCAGCGTGGTCAGTTAGCCTGCCCTGCAGGAGTGCTGTGTTTACATGGCAACTCGCGCGATACTAGCTGATGGCTAGTGGTGGTGCTAGTTCTAGAGTCTTGCACGAGTTGCCATGTAAACACAGCACGAAAGTGTATTTATCGGACACACCAGCTAAACCCATCCAAAGCAATACTAGACACTGAAAGCAACTGACACAATATCATGAATAGGCTTGGTTGGTATCACGGTATCACAGTATATCAGGGTACAGGCTCCGGTCTCACTGATGGAGCAAGCAGCTGAGCCAAAAGACACCGCGACACTCAGTGGTGGAGGGATAATGCCCGGGCCACAAAGGCTGGGTGAGCAGCAAGCGTGCGTCACGGAACCCCTTATTTGTTTTTTTGCCGATTGGGGTCGAGGGTTAGAGGGTAGTGCCGCACCTTCCTCTCATATTATTATATACTGTATAGGGAGGTGGAAAGGTCCAACAAAACATGACTTTCACCCTGGAGACCACAATCCATGTTCTATGTGAAAACAAAAGTCAGCATTTTCACCTCTTGCACTCCACCCCCATTTTGTGGCGAAAACGCCTAAAATGACATACCCAAATTAAAATGACTGTAGCCTCTGAACCGCTCTGACTACATGCATGCATGAGATCTTGCCAGAAAGAAAACTCCCTGAAGTTTCTTGTGAAAGTGTCAGAAACACTCTAGGTGATACAGAGACAAAGTAATGGGCCTCTGAAGTCAGTAAAAAGTTGAAGATTTTGCCTAAAATAAAATAAAAAATGTTTTTCAGGATGAATAACTGTCTGTGGCTTCATCTGAGCAGGTAAATGACACTGTGGGGCTGTAGGCACACTATCAATGAACATTTGTTTCAAGTTTGAAGAAGACTTCTCAAAGTATGACCATTCTACAGTGTTTTTTCCATGAAAAGATCCATGCAGAGCTTCAAAAGACAGAGCGCTCACTCCGCTTCAAAACAGTACTATCAGTGATCAAACACCACTCAGCCAGCTTCAAACATTGTAATGATTGAAATCAGGTGTGATTATGATAGCTGATGTTGTTTATGACACAGAAACACCATAAAATGTCACCAAATAAAGCCATATGAAACGTGAAAGTTATGATCCCACTTTCTAGGCGGTATATCTCAGCCAAAAATAGTGGTAGGAGTGAGACTCTTACCTTTTATAAAACAGCTATGTGCCCACTCACCGCTCCACATGAGATCCACACGAGTAATCCTTTAACTTTTCCCCTCGAAAAACGGCATGACATGGCTTGTCACCACTCATCGCGATTTTGGACTCTGTGTGTTTAGGCTGCTCTGATGCGAAATACATAAGAAATAACAGAACAACGATGCAGGATTCAGGAAGCTGAGACCTTACGGAATCCGTTGATACCAGACATCACATGGTTTGATGGCGTAGTGCCCCTGTGAGATACCATTTAACAGAGGAGGAGGGGAGCGTGGACGCCGGCGTCCGAGGGGAGTTAATGTATGTGATATTACAGTTGTCATGCACTGACTTCACATGAGTGATGTAACAGTACATAACAAGTGCAAACTTTTTTTAACCCCAAAACAACGATCTTTTTTTTTCTAAATCTTACCAAGTAGTTTGTTGCCTGAACCTTACCTTGACCATTTCACATTAACCATGTGTTACAATGTCTTTCAGCTGTGCGTCACATAAAGACGCTAAAGGTGCTTTCAACTAATACAGTCCATGGAGGGAAGGAAGGAGGGTGGATGGATGGATCAAAGCAAACATAACATTTGAAACCAAAACTTGTTTTAACGTAACATTATTTATGTACGAAAACTGACATCACTCCCATAATGTATTTATATCATGTTATTTTTACGTAACAAACGTACTTATTTGAACCCAAAACACAGTCTGATTCTAAATGTAACCAGATAGTTTTGGTGCCTAAACTTAACCCTGACCGTTTACAACATTATCCATGTTACAATGTGCTTCAGCTGTGCGTCGCATAGAGATGCTGAAGAATTCCCTGTGCATTGCTATGAGATGCCGAGGGGCTTGACAAAGCTTTGGTATTTGATGACCTGGGAATGAAAATAGGTTGTAAATTCATAGTTGTCACCATAAGTAAAGTATATTGACTCATTTCTGGCCTAATCAATGCAAAACTAAGCAGCAATAAATGTCTAATAAGTAATTAAAATGAAATGAATAGATGAATATGAATCAGTTTGTCCAAGTTTGCCAGCAGCAAGTCTGCTTAATAAGTCATCTTAGAAGAAAAATAATACAGGCCCTGTTAACATCTGATCTTACCTCAAAACTCTGTTAAGACTTTTCCTAATTTTGTCTGCGCATCCAAGGTTCACTGTAGACAGTTCACAGCAGACAACTTTTAAAGAAGGCTGTAATTTTTTTCACCAGAGTTGTTGTGCAGTGCAGGATGGAAACCTGACTCATGTTGCACAAGTGTACCTTTACACCATGATCTGATATTGAGTTCTAGTGCTGAAAATGTTGTGCAGTACTTGACACTAGATGCAACTCATGTTTCTGGCCTCATCGGATCTATTTTAGTTGTGTCACTGCAGACTAAGATTTCAGCAATTACTTTGTTGAGCACAACATTATTTTAATCAATAGAGCCACAGCTATAAAGAAATATTATGTGTCAGTGTAGTTTTTCTTACAGTGATCACCTATCAGCCTCCATTCCAGCGTTGGCGGCTGTGCTGCTGTTTGAATGCATTAATGCAGTAACAGAGCTGGTGACTCTGGTTTGCCCTCCAGCTCAAGTACCCCACAACACACCTTCATGTTTCCTGGGTCAGTGGAGTGTTTTGTACGTGTATCCCTTTGGGTTGCTCTCTCAATCTGTGTCATATCTGGGTTACAGGTCAAAAGAATTTGGGGACCTAGTGCCTGCCTTAAGGTGCTTTGCTGCTCGATCACCCAGAATCTCCGTGGTCATGATTTGATTTTTCTTTCTCATTATTAGAGTGCAGCCAGGACATTGTTGTTTTAATATCTTATCCTTCAGAATGTCCATAAAGGATGTCTTCCAGACCTTCTGTATAAAAACATACTGTTAGATTTTCTGTAGAGATCTTGTTCAGCAAAATATCAGTTGATTTGGCTTCTGATTTTCCTTATCTCTCTAAGTTTGGAAATTCGTTTTTAGTCACGGTTTGGTGTTGCAGCTGGTGTCATCCCATTGTAAGACAGCCCCCAGTTTTTCTTGTTAGCCATAGACTTTATGAAATCATGACGTCACCCACTGGTTTTCCACTCCCATTGTGAAGTCTTGAGATTGGCATTTAAGCCGTCACTATCTTGGAATATTGGAGCCAGAGGTGATCATATTTGGACAAGAGGGTGGAGCTAACCCTAACGCGAGCTACTAGCTTGGTTAGGATGGTTCATCTGCAGCTATGGTTACTGTTATAATGCTAATTTCTTATGTATTTATTTTTTTATTGCCGAGTTTTGCCTTTATTGATAGGTTAGGCGTTGTGGGTGGGGGGATGGGTTGGGGGGTGACATGCAGTACAGGGTTGCAGGCTGGAATTCAGCCAGATGATGTAGAGGTCTCCCCACTAATGCTAATTTTGCTCGTTAAAAACAGGCCAAAAACCATTTAAAAAAAATTGCACTTACTGAAAATTCTAAACATCTGACTCAGAGGATTGTTTTTTACCAGCTCAAGTGGCCATTTGAGGAACTCCAGTTTTTGGCACTTCTGCTTTGGCTTCATTTTTAGGTTGCCATTTGGTGTTTAGCCCATTAAAGGTATTCTGTGTGAAGGTGAGTTTAAGTTTTTGACCTCTAGTAGTGCTATTAATTAGTTTTTTTTATGCATGGGACCCCGTTTAGTTTGTGTTGTGCGGGCGCACATGCACGCACAGGTAACAATATACATATTCCAGTGTGTGATTTCACGCTGTTCCACTGATCTACAAATGGGAGCCATTGCAATGGGCCAATATAGTTAAAAATCAAAAAATCCACTTTGAAAATGTTTTATGAGGAAGGAAATGCATTCAATGTGTTTGTTAGACCTCATGCACAATACATCTTTGTGAGTAACACTGAATATAAACTCTAACGGGCATCTTTCAGTGTGAACAAAACATACGTAGCCTACTACATAATTGTGACCATTTTACAAAGTATGCAGAACACCAGCTTTCAGCCATTTCCTACCTTCCAGTGAGCCATTGGTTTCAGTTAATTTCAGATTGCTTTAAAAAAAGACTTGAAACTTGCTGTGGACAGCTAATCCATCCCCGAGAACATTTAGTCACCTTTAAAACTCTCAATTTGTGCATCCAAGGATGATCTGTGCCTGTGCCTGGATCAGACTTGGCTGCTGTTCACTGTGACCTTCACTGCACCACCAAGGAATCTCTCTCTCTCTCTCTCTCTCTCTCTCTCTCTCTCTCTCTCTCTCTCTCTCTCTCTCTCACTCACTCACTCACTCACTCACTCACTCACTCACACACACACACAGAGTATATATATATATATATATATACATATATATATACACACACACACATATACATATATATGTATACTTTATAATTCTTAGTAAATGTAAGTAAAATACGTAAATACGTATTTTTCTGCGTGACAGCATATCCAAAGCTTGATGTATTTTTTCCCTCTGTGCCAAAACCCCATTATTGTTCAAAGATTTGTCGAGTTTTGGAGCACAGGAGAGTTTAACTTCATGTTTTTCACGAGAATTGAATGGACATAATATATATCATCTTGGTGCTGTGAGATCTCACTGGAGCACCAAATGTGTTAAAACCTGTGGCTGAAAATAGTTAGAAATGTTTTTTTCCCTCTGTTTGAGTGTGAAAAAACTGTAACTCCCAGCTGTTTTAGGACAGTTACAGAAACATCCTTGAAAATAAAACCATATGTTCATAATACAGTTTTTAGAAGATCTACATCTTCATCTTTGTCTTCATTCAACCAGTAGTAGATGTTGAAGTGATAAGATTTTAATCATGTCTATATATTCACAGTTTGTTCGAAGCATGGCGCCGGGTCATTGCAAGATTGTGGAGGACACAGCATGCCAGGATGATCTTGCACACCTTCTCAGGGGTATAAAGTAGTTTGCCACCAGCTGTATCCGATCCAAACACATCCAACGGCCCTTAAGCACGCCAAAAGTGCGCTCTACGGCGCGTGTGTGGGCATGTATGTTATTATAGCGTACCTCTTGAGGGGTTTCAGGGTTTGCGTATGGTGTCATCAGCCATGTCTTAAGGCCATATGCCCGGTCACCCAAACAATATAACATTTTAGTATTACAGAATAGAGACTTACTGAAAATACTAACTTAAAACAACTGAAATAAAAGACGAGAAGAAAAGATGCTCACCAACAAGCCATCCACTTCTCACAGCCCCTGCCTCCAAACGCATTCCCACTGTACTTTTTTTTGTTTTGCAAAGTAAATGAGTCGTGGGTGCCTCCTGGCCAGCGGGCCACAGCCTTAAGGATATGGCAGTCGGCATTACAGATCATCTGCATGTTGATGGAGTGATAGTTTTTCTGTTCATGTTATTGTTAATATTTTAATTGTCACAATGATGAGGGTGAACGTGTGTCAATTTCATGGTAATTTAATCCATTTGGCCAATATATTAGTAAATTAATGATTTTAAAAAATGTTAATTAAATCTCTTTTTAATGAATGTGGTTTTATAGACTCTGCATGTACTTAAAAGGTATGTGTTTGCATTTTCTAAGTCAGTTCGGCCATCCTCATTTGTGCGTACACATGGTCTAAGGCAGTTCTAAATTTGTTTGCAGAGTAAGAACAAATTCGGCTCAGAAAATATTGATGAATCCTGGATTTGTGCGTCAAACGATCGTACGCACAGTTTAAGCACGTACGCACGGTTTGTGAATGAGGCCCATTGTATTTTCACGTTGATAATCAGCCTGGATTTTTTTATTTACAATTACATTAAAGGTCCCATATTATTCTCATGTTTAGATACTTGTATTTTGGGATTTCTACAGAATATTCAATGAACACTTTATTTTCTCTCATACTGTCCACCTGATTATACCTGTAGTCAGCCTCTGTATGAATAGCTCAGTTTTAACACCTGTTACCAGCTTTGATTCTTGTATCCTTCCTGTCAGCTACCATGGAACATATGAAAGCAGGAACTGTCACAACGACTGTGACAGTGTTTGAGGAGCCAGACTTTTGTTTCAGTTCTATTGGAGTCAATAGGGCGGACCCTGCAAATCACACTTTAACCCACCTTATCTTTGTAGTTTCAACTTTGACTGAAACATCCCTTCACCAGATTAAAAAACACACATTAAGTGATTTTTATTTAAATGTGCATGTTTGTTTTCTTTGTTATTGGTCTCTGTCTAACAGAAGCTGAGATGCCACTGCTGGACAGAGCCATGATCTGTTTGGAGACCAGTAACAAGGAAAATGAACGCGCACATTTTGAAAAAAAAAAAAAAAAAAAGCATTTTTCAGTTGATGGTGAAACAGCACAGATATGATGGGTTATAGTGGAGCTTGCCGTGCCCGTCTCATTGATGCCAATAGAAGTGGTACCAAATTTGAATGCTGCCACTGACCTTCTGTCCTTCTTTTCTAGTTTTCTTTTCAGTTACTGCATTAAGCAACATTCCAACAAGAAATTAAAAGTGACGCTTTTAGAATGTTTATGTTGTCAAGTTTGAAACAATCTACAGATGGAATCATCAAGACATTGTCCTAACAACAACAGCTGTCAGTCACTTCCGGGTAGAAAACTGGCAATTGATTTGAACTGCTGGGATAACGTTAAACTGGAAAACTTGTTTATTTCTGTTGTCAATTTAAGCTGTAACTATAAGATTTAATATATATGTATTTAATATATAGTTAACACAGTGCTCTGACCTATCTAGCACTGCTTCTGTGCTTATTTTATATGAAGCATAATTTAGCCATCTAAAAACACCCTTCAAAAAATAAATATCAGTTTCAGAGTAAGCTTCATTTGGAATGTTTTCTTCACTATACCTTAAGTGAACATGAAGTCCACACACACCATCCTTCAAATCACTCTAATGGTATATCACCACATATTTCGGGCACCTGCCCTTCCTCAGACAATTCACTATACCTTACACACTAAACGATGGAGGCAGTGGTAGACCAGCAGCCTTGTGTTCTGCAAAGTGAAATTACTGTTTCTGTCAATGGAATCTTGTGGTGAGATAACAGCTTCAGTCCCCAGTCAGACAGGGCTGTCTGACAGCAAGGTAAAGTGATGAAAATATTCTAAACATTGCAAACATTTAAACTGATGTCAATTTTTTTTAGGTGGGCCTTTTTCAGGTGGCATACAAATTAACCAGCTGTAGCAGCATTTGCTCAGCACCATTTCATTTTAGCTATACATATGTGAGGGTTTTCTACCCAAAAGTTATAGTGTAGTTGTGACATTACAATTTCATGGAAGTCCTGATGACTGGTTTAAAGGCACAGGCTTTGACCAAAATTGTTTGCTATTTCAGTACTTCCCACTCACTATCTAGGGAGCTCTACGTAGAGGTCTACATCGTGAGCTCATTTGCAACATGAAAAAAACTCTTGCAAACTACTTGGGTCATTTTCTCTGCATTATTAATTATATCATTACTGTCAAACAGTTAAAATGTGCCATATAAATGTCAGCTGGTGAACCATCCATGACAAATACCAATGTGTACCAATGTGCATATTTGTGATAACAAAGTTTTTTAGCCTAAGTAACCATTACAAAACACTTGTGGCCGTTTGTGTTGTGATGCACTGCTCTGCTCAAATTAAACATATTATTAATGTTATAATGACAGATGGACATGAGGAGAGACAGCATGGTAACTGCAGCCTGTCTTACTAATGTAAGTAATCTTTCATTAGCAAGTAATGTGTTTAACTTTGTTTTACCAGTTAGTCATGTAATGACTTTTTGATTTTATGTGTAATGATATGCATTAAGCCATAAGGGAACTTTTGTCAAGGCTAGCAGCAAACTAGCTTGTTAACATTGCTTTAGCCCTGTTCTGCGCAATAAGGTCAAGCTCCAGATAAATATCAATTGCCAATTTATTTTAATCTCTTTGAAATTAAAATAAAGACTACACATTAAATTGACAATTCATTACATGGTATAGAACCTGGTAAAACAAAATTCAGCATATCAACATAAGTTTAATGTTTACAACAGGTTGCAATCAAGCTGCTCTTTCTCCTCCATCCCATACAGCCTGTCCTTTCTTTCAGCACAATGCATGATGGGATGTAATGCTTTGTAGTCTCGATTAAAGACTACTTTTTACAATGCATTGTGGAATACTTTGAGTCCATTATATAGGGTATAAAATACATCCAGACAGCAGTACAAAATGGCGAGTCACTGAATAGTGATTAGTGAGTGATTTCAGACACAGTCACCGTTTCTGAATATGGACTGTGGGCATTTCTCTGTGGATTAAGCATTTTGACACTTTCAAAGTATTTGTATAGCACCTATACCTACTTCATAATAAAACAAAAGACATGGAAATCAGATCTTTTTTCACAATATGGGACCTTAAAGTCCAGCTCTAACCGGCCATTTTGTGTTTTTCCTAATACTTTAAGCAATCCTATGCACGTTCTGTGCAGTTTTGTCCCGTTACTCAGTGACAGTACACACAGTGAATGCCTTGCATTCAGAGACATGCGCAGAGAAAGTTGCTTTCTCTGAGGAAGTGTCTCACACTCTGCTGACTGGAGAATAAAGAAACACTTCAGGCATTTCTTGGAAGTGCTGCGACATCACAACCAACAGGATCACTGGTTGTGGGTGGTTATTTTATCTGCACTTCTACAGGCTGTGTGTGTGTGTGTGTGTGTGTGTGTGTGTGTGTGTGTGTGTGTGTGTGTGTGTGTGTGTGTGTGTGTGTGCATACTATCTCCTGCTGTTATCTTCCCTCTTTGAAACTTTCCATGTGGGATTTTTCTTGTGTGTTTTGTGTCGTTTTTCTCTTGTTTGCCAGGCTTTTGTCAAGCGTCCCCTCTTGAACTGTGATTCTCCTGATCTGTCCTTTGTAACTCTGAGGGGATATCTGTGCATCTCAAATACCCCTATCAACTCACTGTAACTCTCATTGTCTGCCATGGTTTTGAGTTTCCGAAAAAGTGTGTGTGTGTGTGTGTGTGTGTGTGTGTGTGTGTGTGTGTGTGTGTGTGTGTGTGTGTGTGTGTGTGTGTGTGTGTGTGTGTGTGTGTGTGTGTGTGTGAGAGAGAGAGAGAGAGAGAGAGAGAGAGAGGGAGTGTGTGTGTGAGAGAGAGTGTATGTGTGTTTGTGTGTGTTTTCATGCGGGCTCGTATCGGTACAGTGGGAGGGGAGCCGCTTTGATTTCCCAAGACGTCTCGGTCAGGCCTCATCGCTTTCAGACAGCAATCTCTACTTAAAGAGGAGAGAAAAATGTTGGGAGGAGCAAAAGGGGAGAGAAAAGAGTGTGTGCATCCTTGCGTGTGTGTTTGAGCGAGCAAGAGATAGAGAGAGGCAGAAGATGGGATGAAGGTCAGTTGGGGAAACTTTGCAGAAAAATATGAAGACACTTTAGAGAGGAGGGAGCAAATAAATAAAGGATGTTTCCTTTGAATTAAACATGACTGTAAACGGCGGTGGGGATAGGGACCTCACACTTAGTTCATCTGAGCTGGTCAACACAACACTACGCTTCATGAGCCTGTTGGGACACTGAACAGTTAAAAAACACCGCTTGCCTGGGCTGCTTTTCTCTTCTTTTCTTTTAAGTTTCTAATGCATGTCTTCTTGCTGCGTCTTATATCATGTCTGCTGCTTGTAGTGCAAATGTACCTCATGAAAGGATTCTTTAGGTTTATCAGAGCTAGACTCTATTCCTGCAGTTTTTGCCACCTTTCCCATTGGTAATAACAACATTACAGTCACCAAGTTAATTGAGATCTGTGAACATGGCAACATCACAAAAACAAGTACAAGACAGGAATGATGAACAGTCAGACTGTCACATTATGACCCAACTGAGCATGGAAGTTCATCCATGACCTTGTTTGACAAAATAATCCTAACATGAAATGTACTTACCACAGTAGAGATGACATCACATCAACACATTCTCACTTCCAACTCATCAGACACCAACACTCGGATCAATGGCCCTAAGCGTCAAATTATAATGCTTGATGTACTGCTGTACATAGCTTTAGATGCTTAGGTGCGGCATATCAGTTTGCACTTGTAACATGAATACTGTCTTTTCAAAATAAACCTCCATTTATACAGGAAATGTGCAGTTTCCACTTGTTAAATGTCAGGCTGCTCTCTCTTTTTTTTTGCATGTTTTCCTATGAAAAATAATGCACCCAAGTTTGTACATATCCCATATAGTTTGATAGGCTGCGATCATGTGACCAATGCACTGATGGCAGTAAACAAGAAGGCAGTCTGGAGCGCTGATAAGGAGGCATGTTGGTGTGGTGGATGGATCACTTTTGCCTGGGACTTTCCCTTGGATTCGCATGTTCAGATCTGTGTGAACTTTGAACTTTGAACTTTTGAGTGAACCTTGACTCATTTTAAGGTTCATCCATGTTTCTTTTCCAAACCCTAACTTCGGTATCTTTACTTGCCTAAATCTAACCTTTGGAACTTTACTCCAATTATGTGACTGTACATTAAAACCTAATCAAGTAGTTTTGTTACCCAACATTAACCACATGTTATGCTGGGTTCACACTTAATGATATTTTTGTCTGCTCCAACAGTCACTCAGATTAGGCGACTGTGGAGTCATAAAATGTTGCCGTGACTTGGCCAACAGACATGACAGGCTACATGTTGGTCCATGACCAATTGTCACTGGTCATTTTTTCAGGACGTGTGTGATGTCATTTGATTTTTAGGATTATTGCTATTTCAGTCACTATGGCTGTTCATGTCCCTGTTGAAATGTTACCATAACAACATTGACATTGTTTCAGTTAACACTTGTCACATGCATTGTTTCTTTGTAAAATACACTTCGGTTTTCACAGGAAATGTACCGTTTATACTGCCTCTAGGGTAACATTAACCACCCTGTGATGTATGTCACATTACATACTACAGTACATCGTTAAAATAACTCAACGGCGACTTTTGGTTGCACACTGGACAGGAACAGTGGTCTCCTGGGTTAAAGTCCTATATTTGTACCACCCCTCTTGCCCGCCCTTAGTAGACTTTTTCACTCTTTATACAATGTCAATTGCTTTGAGCATCTAATACTGACACAGCCCAGGGTCTCTCACAGGGTGCTTCTGTGCTTTGATATCACTCACAAAGGGCCTTTGAGCATCGGTATTTGACGAGTTCGAAGAATGCCCTGCATCTTATAGTCTTTGTCAGCATAATGCTGTGTTGTGACAGCCATGTGCTTAGTGTTCTCCATGTCCCATGTTTTCAGACCTCAGCAAGTGACTCCATATCATACATTCTAGGATGGATTTTGAAGTGGATTTGACCTTTCTCAATCACAGTAGTTGCGTCACTCAGGTCATGTTTTACCATCTGAAAAATATTCCTATACAAACAGAGATTTTGCTGAAATATTCTTGCATGCTCCTGTTAAGCAAGTTGGATTATTGCATTTCCTCCTTTATAGTAAATTGCATTTGAGAACATCTTAAAAAAATCTGAGCTTTGTAAACAGCTATTTAAAGGTGTTGAATAAATAATTCTTTAATTGTTATTTCTCATATTAAATGTATTCAGACCCTGGTGAAATTGTAGAAATATTAGATGGATGTTTTTCAGTTGTAAAGTTGAGATACAAGCTTGGCTTATGGTGTGCTACATTCAAGCTGCAACATGTAGTAATGTTCCACCCTTTACTTGGGTCTGGGGGAAAAAGAGAACTGCCAGTCAAATAGATTTTACAGCTACATCATTGCTTTTACCTTTATTTATCTGAGCTGTTTGGATGTGTGCTCTGCCACACACTCACAAACATACACACATTCACACCTGGAAGCTGCCCAGTTCAACCACAGTCTAATCTGCTGGTCACTGAGCACTGCAGGGGTTACGTGCCTTGCTCAAGGACAAGTGGTGCTCCTTCACCTTCCTGTCATGGTTTTGACCAGCAGGATGAACCTGCCCATCAAAACCATGACCTTTCAGTCTGAACCTGAAATAGCAGAGAGGAAGAAATTGTAGGATGACTCACACTTTGGGATGAAATGTGCAATATTTGAGTATGAACATGATCCAGTTTAAAGGAAATACAAAACTATCTCGATTAGCCTTCTGGAAATAATAATGGTCGAACAGTCTACAGGCTCAAACCTGCATCTCATTAGCTTTATACACATCAAACAGCATCCTTCTGTGCTGAACTGCTCTCTGTCAACTGCTATACTGTACATTCATCCTGTGCTCTCTTTAGAGGAGGTCTGCTCAGCTCCTCCACCAGCATTACTTCAAAGGCTTCCCAACTCTCTTCACATAACTTTCAGGGGCTACAGAGGAAGTGCTGCTGGAAGTGCATGACAATATCCTGAGCTGCAGATCTGCTCACCTCTTTTTTCTGTTTGAGCCAGGCTCTGGTTCCACATTTTGCTGACTGATTGTTGCATGCATATACTAAGACACCAATGTTACGGTCGACTGCTCTTTCCAGATTGGCTGAAGTCAGGGATATTTGTTAACCTGTAAATATAAATAGTATTAATTGGCAAATTTAAGTGTGTATCCAATGATTTGAATCAGGGAGGGTTGTTGAACAGTAAAATATATGGAAAAGGTCTAATTTAACAAGCAAGCGGGCCATTTCCCTGTGAGGGTTACAATTACCCTAATTGAAAAAGCTGGACATGGATTGAAACTGGCAGTCTAATTAATGGACTCATTTACAAGCTTCCATAGAAACCTCTGTTCAGTACAATACTTACACACATGGCTGGGTCCACAGTAAGTCTGTGTATGTATTCCATATTTATCTGGCCTTTATTGGCATGTGTAATATCTGTGTTTTTTCAAGGATACAAAGACTGCATTTATGGCTAGTTCTATGTCTCTATGAAGCCCCAAATGTTTATTAGATGAAATAAATAATTATCAATCAAACATTTAGCGTCATTTATTTGTCACATGGAATTATACAAGGTACACCCCCAGTGAAATGTGATCCCATCAACTCCTTTAACTTATGCAGTATAATTTAGTCCTTTTCTGCATCTTCTTACATTGTTGGCTGCTGCTTTATAATTGTCCATTTTTCTGAATGATTTAACTGTCCACACATCCTGACCCCAACAAGACAGCCATATGGTCGCTTCTCCCAGACAAGGCACCATTCTGCAGCCACTTCCAAATGGTGTATGGCAGTGATTCACTGCAGGAACAGGACAGCACCTCACATCCCCACTGTCACGCCAGTCCTTATTCATTGTAAGGCACATGACCCCTCTCCTCCAGAATCCTCTGCTCTGTCTAATTGGCATATAGAAAGAGTCTCCTGGTTGAATAGTATATATATATATATATATACATATATATGTGTGTGTGTGTGTAAATGTATGTATATGTATGTATATATGTGTGTGTGTATATGTGCGTGTATCCCTGCCATGACCCCCAAATCTGGACAGGTCTCTGTCCAGAAGAGTGCAGTCCTAGGTACAGCTAAGATACTGCACGGAACCCTCAACCCTTGAGAGGGGTAAGAGGGGGATATATATATATATGTACATATATATGTATATATATAAATCCAAATCTATAAATCTATTCATGTTCAATAATGTCAATCAGTGTCTTATTTTTTATTCAGTAGGAACACTTTAGAGCTCCATGTGTTTGGGTTTAAAGTTAAGAATTGATTTTACGTTAGGGTTTTTATCCCGTCTCTATCTCATTCGTCTCAAGCCGCAGGAAACTCTGAATATATGCTAATTGTTTTGGTGGCCTTTTCATCAGCTCCCAGAAATGTCATCAATAATTGTTAATGGGTTCCCTGTTGCTTTTCATATTTAAGTTATTATCTTTATTTCGTGGCGCCAACGCTCAGTTCTTAATTATGTCACTGACAGTAAAGCTTCCAACTGTGAAGTGCTGCTCTTCCCTCAGCGATCTTTCAGTGGGACGTTTTGACATTATGTGCAGTATCACAGATGTAACCATGAACCAAATTAACCATACATACACACCTAACTGTAGGCCTTCTTCTGTTTTGATAATCAAGAGACACAGAATGTGCCACTTATCACACATACCTATATGCAACGCACCACACTAATCCTTATGTCAACCTGTTTGTATTTCATAATCCTTACTGTTTACTTGTGTTATTTTTTTGGCATGGGTATATTTTTGAATTGTACTTTTTTATTTTATATTTGCACTTTTCCAACTTAGTACTGCAACTGCTGCACAACAGTTTACCTTGGGATAAATAAAGTTTTATCTTATTTTCTCCTAATCAACCGAAATCAACTAGTTTGCAGTGGGAGAGCACGTACTGGCCAATACAAGCACTATACAGGAAAAAAATGTTCATTTGGATGCATGTTTCACCATAATAATTAAAAAAAAAAAACATTTTCTAAGTGAGGAAATGATTTATATGCAGTGCAGCATTTTAGCCAGGACACAATAGAAAACCACCTGGGCTAGTAAACAAGATTTAGTGCAAGATGCAGTGCGACATTGTTGGCATTTTGTGCTGCTGAGCAGAAGTTTTTCCAAATTAGATGGTGATACTTTATGTGTGTTACCTACATATATTTTACTGTAACAGCTGTAGCTTTTGGCGGATGTGTTAAACGATTTGTTGGCATTGCAGAATTAACTCTCCCTGCTCCTGTCAGTGAAGTACAGACCCTGTTTAGTCTATCATGGAGATGTTGAATCAATCTGGTTTGTGTGTGAAGCAAAAGCTCATTTCATTCCTAAAGTATCGCCTACTCATACTCCATCAATATTCAAGGAACAAATTGAAATAGATATGTATATATATATATATATATATATATGTATATACATATATTTTTCCATTTAGTTTCTGGTTAGGTTGAATGTAGTTTCTGGCTGGGGGGTTCTTCTCTTCTTTTATGGTATCTGCCAAAGTTCATGTGTTGTCATAGCAACCTTAACCACATGGATTATGGTCATGTGGTCTTTTAAGTTGTTGTTTTTTTGCAACATGATCTCACAGAAATATGTGAAATGACAATGACCTTTTAACACCGTATTACATGGTGGTGGCACGTATTGTTCTCATGCACTGTTTGTATGTTTTCTAACAAAATAATGCACTAAAGGGCTGCAAGCATTTGTCCAATGCACTTATGGGAGTAAAGGATAAAGACAGAAGTGGTTCCGTAAAGTTGGTTGGGGGCAGGCAGGTTGGGGTGGTGGATGGATCCTAAAACACAGGACTTTCACCCAGGAGACACCTGTTTGTGTGAAAATAAAAGGCAATGTTGACTTTTTTTTTTTTTTTTTTTTTTTAACTTGACATACTTCCGTCCTTTATGTATTTACATCTGATATGTAACAAATGTAATTATTTTAACTGAAAATAAACCTAACCAAGTAGTTTTGGGGTCTAAACCCAACCGTGCCACCACAGCATAATGCACTGTTGAGGTTGTAGTCCTTTCATGTATTCCTGTGAGTTCATGTTGGGTTTGCAATATGTTCATATGGCTGCAGTTGCTGAGAACTTTCAGATAAGAATGATGAAAAAATTTTGATTTTTTTTTTAACTGAAAACTGATGCTGTCTCTAGCACATTAAATGTATGCCTAAATAAAGTTTCTCATAGCTTTAATGGAGCATAGCAGCTACTTTAGTCATGCCTCATCAGCTGCTTGGCTATTAGCTGACACATAGTATTCAATCATATTTATACAGGTGGATAGTGCAGTCATTTTAAACTGATACTTCTTGTTGTTTCTGTAAATAGCATTTTCTGCTGCAGCTCTCTCTACTACTTCAACCTCTGCTTAACACTCAAGGGTTTTGGTATTTTTGATTTAACAATAACTTTTTCTCTAATTTAGTTATGATTTTCTGATTTTCTGTGTCCACTTTGTTTAGAATAAATACAAGAACAAAATAATTAATATAAGTAGTAACTGTAGCTATGCGAAGAAAAAAGCACCACAATTACGAATTTGTTCAATGAAGAATAACAGGCATCTTAGTGGCTCTCAAGCATAGCAGTGTAAGAAATGTCTGTCTGTGTGTGTGTGTGTGTGTGTGTGTGTGTGTGTGTGTGTGTGTGTGTCTCATATATCTGTTTCAGTCTTTAAGCGTCTTGCACGTACGTCTGTTTTCCTGCTGAACAGTGAGAGTGTGAGCACGGGTGAGTGAGCATTTACATATGTCTGTGACTAAGCCCATTGGCACAGTACAGTATGATGCAGTGCTCCTTGCCTCAGTGTGCCTGCCTGCTGTGAGTGTAGTTTTCTGTGTCCTGGTTGTAATCCTCAGCACTGTCCCTGGGGGAAAGCTGGTGATGCTAACAGCAGCCAAACTGCAGGTTGCTGCTGGAGAAAACAACAGGTCAGTGTGTCCTTGCTTCCCCACTGGCTGCTACATCACTACAACAGTATCACAACATAAGTGATGCAGAGCACTGGGAATTAATGGGAGGTAAAATGACCAGTTAAAGAGTTAGACTGATATGTTGGTAAGGTTGATATCTACCCCTACTATAGATGCTTTTATGTTTAACTAGGAAGTGCTTGATGGTGCAACATACAGTACTGACAAATTGCAGTGTTACTGTTTATTGTAGCACTAAAACCAAAATTTCTGTTTTGGGACAAACTCTGCACATAACATTACATGTTTATCAAAAGGACCAATCCAGCCAATATATTGTTGGTGAGCTTGTTAGCAGTAATGCTGTTTTTTTTTTCCAGGCCCAAAAATGTACACCAGGAATGAGTCCTTAAACCCAGAAATGAGTTAGTACAGACAGTGATGATAATAGCTTATACAACATTAATATTGTGGTACAATATGTTGTAGGTTCCATGCCAGCCTACAAAAAACCATCCCTAGAGCACTCTATAGAATCCATGTCGCTACCATTTAGCCCTTACCCCGTCATTTTGCACGTTAACATCTATGGATAGGGTGTCCCAATTCTTGTTAGCAGAGAGGGGTAGGATGACGTGTTAGGTCAACATGGCCTTCCAATCTGAGGCTTTTCAGAGGCAAACCATGTGTTAATAGAAATCATCAGAAAGCTGGCTGCAAAAGAAACAAAGAAACACAGAAATGTATAATTATTAATAAAGATTTGAAACTTTTGATAACCATTATATTGTCTTATTTTAATGTCATTCCAAAGTGTTCGGTCCTTTTCTTTATAACAAGCATAACAAAAACATCGCTAGCAGTAAGCTGATGTACCTAACTAGCTAGCTAGCCAATGTTACATTGTTATTGATAATTTGTGCATGGCTGCTAATGTTGGCCTATTAATGGCCTGGTAGTGAAGCAGTGTTCCTTTTTTATTTGACGACTTGTTTGACTGATTGATAGCATGAAACTTTTTGAAAAAATCACGTCCATGAGATGGATTGGCGGTTTGGCACAGCATCTGCAGTAATGCGAGCACTGCGCTGGACTGTGGTGATGAAGAGAGTTTAGGCAGAAGGCAAAGCTTTCGATTTACTGGTCCATCTATGTCCCAACCCTCACCTATGGTTATAAGCTATAGGTAGTGACCAAAAGAATGAAATCCTGGATACAAGCGGCTGAAATGAGTTTCCTTGGAAAGGGTGGCTTGACTCAGCCTTAGAGATACCGTAAGGAGCTTGGATATCAAAAGAGAGCCATGAGTAGAGTCGCTGCTCCTTCATGTTGAAAGGGGCCAGCTGAGGTAGTTCTGGTTTGGGCTTCTGATCAGGATGCCTCCTGGGTGCATCCTGTTAGAGGTGTTCTGTGCATGTCCAACTTCTGTCTTCCGACTTCTTGGGGTAGACCTTGAACACACTGGAGGGATTATATATATTTCATCAGGAAGAGCTGGAAAGCATTGCTGGGGAGAGGGGAAGAACTTCAACCATTAGGCCTACCCCTTGTAACTCTGTTTCAAAGGGCAAAGACACACTCAAAAACAAAAGGTAGGGGTAAAAATAAGACATAGGATTAGGCCTTACATTTCTGCAAGTGTTCAAAAGCCCCTAACATGGGATTCTAGTCTCACTGTCTACTCTCTGACACCTCCGCTGCAGACCTCTGCCCTCTTCTGTGTCTGACAATGAATCAGGCAGTGTAGTGCTACACAGGTCACTACACGTGGGATCTTATCTTATTCATTAGGAACATGGATGACAATTAGACACTAAATTATTCATTCAAATTGGCAAGTAGGAGAATCTCTGGCATCTTTTCCTTTTGTTCTTTGCCCCCTGTCACTCTGACCTGTTAAGAAAAGGCGATTAAAGCTAGTGAGTAGAGATATACAGTGACTCAGTCTAGTTGCGCAAGTGCAGTTTGAAAGCAGCCTTGGGGATACTATAGGAGAGTTGTGCATGGGCTCTCCACCTCATTCAGAGGTGAAAATAGGCATTGTGGATCCGCTGAGAGACAGGAGTGTTGGCAGGTGTCCCATATCGAGGAGTGTGAGACAACCCCATGCTGCATGGCAGAGTGAAAGAACTAACAAAAACACAGGTTGGATGAGTACCTGCATAGTTCAGGGACTCGAATGTGACATGGCAGTCAGAGAGGCAGGTGGGAAGTCACTAGCTTCAATCCCAGAACCAAATGGGAAAACCTGAGTGAAGAAAGCAATAGATTAACACTCTCCTATCCTCTAACACAATACTCTTTTGAGTAAAGTGCTGAACCCTCAACTGCCCAGTGGTCACCGGCAGAATGGTGGGACTGTGGCAGGTGCTGTAATGGCTGTGTGGTTTGGTTTTATAAATGCAAAAGTTAATTCTCCCCAGTGAAATAAAGGTGATAATATAATAACTGCAAGCAGCACTTCTTGGGGCCAAGCACACCACACCAAGCACAATAAACCACAGGCTTGTACTCGGAGGACATGTCTACCCTCAAACAGCTGCATACTACAAAATGTAAAATAAAAGTCCCTTTGCATAAAGTGTGATATTGAGAATGATTGATTCACATCATTGAAAGCAAATCTCTGAATTAAATATAACATACTCAAGGCAACATTTTGCTCTCTTGAAGTACAGAATGTATTTTGTTCACCCAAAAATAGATCCTAGTAGATCTCCTGCTTTGCTGAATTCCATATGCATTGTGTGCAATGGCAATAAAGTTGAATTTTACCTTTAACCTGCAATAAGACAGATTTCAGCTAATCGCAACACGGTGTCACATGTGGCAACAGCTGCATGGCAACTGACCCACAAAGATGAATCACCTTATTGTTTACTATATCTGGCACCAGCCTGCACTCCTTGATCCAGTCTCTTCTTCCCCTTCATTATTATGTGTTGTCTGTCTGTCTCTTAATTTACATGGTGCATATTTCTAAATAAGGGGTGGCACAATGGTGCAGTGGTTAGTACTGTTGCAGGTTCAACTCTGCTAGCCCCTTCTGTATAGCCCCCATCATTAGAGGCTGACACACTGTGAGAGGGTTTGGTGTGCTTATTTCTTTAGCTAGTGCAAAGGTATTGGGGTCTTGTAAAACTAGCTATGGCAATGATACTAGGTCCATGGGCCAAATCTGGCTCACGATAGGGTGCCAGGTGGCTTGCCGACTATTTTCTAATTCACAATGAAAAATAAGTTGATTCACACTGGTGATTGGCATGGAAATGCAGCTTGTTTATCACAAAAATTGTGCCAAGGGTGGATTATCTGGAACCCCCAGCAGAGCATTTTTCATATATTAATTATCAATGTTTGTTTACAGACTAGCCCTTGCCTACTTTCATTTTGCAGAAGTGACCCTGGGTAAAGCAAGTTGAGTATCCCTCATCTAAGTCATCCATTGGTCCAAACCATCTTGGCATGGCTTGTTGGGAAGGGCCGGGACTAAATAATACTCCAAAAAATGGGCTAAGTTCTGAGAGTGAACAACAGCCATGGCCATTTTCAAAGACTCCCCTTGAACTTTTACCTCAGTACACTGAATGAAAATTGGATCCCATGAGTCTCCCCTAAACTTGAGTAGGCTTGTTTCCGGTAAATGTTTTCTTGCCTACAATCAATATACTTCAAACTAAAGCTGTGTATTTCTAGAAAAGGACAATCAGCCAATTTGAAGAACAACATATACGGATACATAACACATTCAAACAGGATTGTGGTGGAACACAAAAAGATACTAGTATTATTATTAGTGTATGCACATCTGATAATTTGTAACGTTAACTCTAAAATTAGAAACCAAGTATATCAGTATGGGGTTCCTTAACTCTCATAACTGACATAGTATTCAGCTTACCTATATACTTCAACAACATCGAATTAAATTGCTGAAATTTAATGATAGATTTTGGTTTTGGTGTGCCACCCCAAGATTTTCAGTGTCACCAATCTGGACACCCCTGTGAAAAATGTATGGGTGCGCCACTGCCATTCACATCCTTGTCATTTGGGTAAGAGGTTACAGATTACGAATGGATGGATATTCCTAAATAAATGTATGTTTAGAGTGGTCAGCAGAGCCCAAACCATGCTATCAGTGGGTCACTTTTCCCTAATCTCAACCTCAACTTGTTCTGTTGGCTGCCATAGCTTTCTATGGAAAGTCTTTTTTTTTTTTTTTTTTTTTTTTACATTTTACAACACTTTTAAGTCAACACATGGAAGAAATAAGGAAAAAGTTAATTCTGGAAATCAAAGTCGTCTTATTTTCGGCATTCGTCTGTCTATCTTCTTTCTCAGTTCGCCTCTTTCTCTCTCTCTCTCTCTCTCTCTCTCTCTCTCTCTCCTTGCTTCATGCTCTGTAAGTCGAACCTCTGGAGGGCGACGGGCTAAAAAAGGAAACAGACGGTTTGGCCCTCAGCTCTTTTCTCTTTTAATAGGCCTGGTATTCCTGGTGGAGCAGGCAGGAGTTCACCTTGATGTCACATATCAGCGGCAGGCTCAGGGCTCAGGGCCGGCCTCCTCTCACTGGCTCACAGTTACAAAGGACGGAGGGTTGGGGATGGAGGGAGGTGGAGGGAGTCAACATAATTCTTTGACCTTCTTGAATCTGCCAGGTCTACTGTGAAGGGACAGTGAGCATGTGTGATTTTATTTAATTGTGTATTCTAAGTTTGCTGTCAGGCTATTGTTAAGACACGCTTAGATATCTTTTGTGACACGTGAATGCAGTCATAAACTACAGCCTCATTTATGTTTGTATTGTTCTGTACTGTACTGGCTAATTGCTGCAGGATGTGTTTCCTCTGTTCTTCTAAAAAATCACTCAGTCACTGGCTCTGAGTATCACTGCTCATGCCAGCTCTTATTCTTGCAAACAAGAGATGCAAAATGTCATCACTTCATGGATTGGTACAGGAATTTTATTAGGAAAGGACAATTGTGTTACGACAATCTGTGATAGAGCTGTAAAAATGCTCATAGTTTGCTCAAATGGCAGAGAAAAAAGTGATAACCGCTCAGTTCAAACCAGCTGCCAAGCCTGCCCAATCAGAGGGCCAAGCATAGATCTCAAATGTGGGAGGGCAAAAACAATGCACAGAATATAGTTGATATAATACTCTGCAGCCATATCCCATAGTGGCTGATGTAGTGCTGAGATTTACTGGTGACATATAGTATACTAATGTAAAACCATGTCTATGTGGCCAAAAAGTTGAATTCTAGGTTTATATTATGCAATGAGAAGCCCATTCTTTGTAATTCTAATGTGTCATGGCACAGAGGTTGAGTCTCAGTAAGGTTGTAATGTAGGTTACATAATCCTTAGCTCCACAATATTCAGTTTTACACTGTTACGGTCACAGCAGTCAAATCTGACAAAGAAAATTACCGTCATTTATCCATATTTTTTTTAACCTTTAGTGCTTAAATGGTTTGAAACCCATACTCTCACTCAGCCAGTAGGGAGCGTAGCGTACCACTGATTCTTCTGCATAATGCTATCCCTGCATGTTTGGTTTTAAGCCTTGAGTTTGGTGTGATGGACGTTGCCATCTTGGAGTTTTGGAGCAGAAGTGTGTAGTGACCATATTTGGACTGAGAGAGTGGAGCTAACCCTAACGCTAGCTGTTAGCTTGGTTGGTACATCAAAGATACTGGATTACTACAAGATGGCCCACCTACAATATACTCCCATTGCATGAAATGGTATACATTTCCGGTCTCCTAAGTAGGCATTGTCCCGCGTAGCCCAATCAAAGACGAGTATCCCCAACCTTGCTTCTGTCAACATGTGTGTACCCTTACTGGCCGTAAGCTAAATAAATAAACGGTCCATGAAAAAAATAGTTTGACCAGCAGATGTCTTAGTTACAACATGATTGAGCCAACTGGAGTAGTTTCATGTCATATGCGACAATGGGAGGCTTTTAACAGGTGACGTCCTGATGTTAGCTTTGCTGCTGCTGTTAGCTGACCCTGTCAGCTGATGATTTCTAGACATCGTGATTTCCCAAAACTCAATAAATACCACACAAAGCGACACAAAACTGCTTTGCTAGCTCAATCATGTTGTAACTAAGATATCCGCTGGAAAAAATATTTTTTTAATCCAGTATCTTTGGTGAAACTGCACTGATTTTAGCATTCAACATTCCGACACTAAAATTTGCCATTTTAGTGTCGGAATGTTCTGAAGATATGTGGCTTGTGATAAATGGGTCCAATATTTGCTTCCGTGACTATGGGGTGAAAGAATGGGCCATAATCTGTAATCACGTTCATTTCTCCCACTGAAGTCAATGGACTCAGGACCTGCTGTTAGTCTCCTACAGGGGCGTGGTGGTCGGGAACCCCACGTGACACTGATACAGGAAACTGACTCGCAGTGGACCGTCTTGGTTTATCCACCGTCTTTGTTACAGTGCAGTACAGTTCTGGTGGCAAAAAACAGGCCTAAAACCATTTCAACATAATGTGTTTACAGGAAAAACTGAACATACAAAACAAGACTTTTGTAGGTGACTAAAATGTTACAGTTAACTTTCATAAACTAAAAAAACACTAAAATAGTGATAGCTACAGCTATGCCTATATTGAATCTGGGGTTATGCCCAGGCACCCATGAAGTGTGCCGGGATGTGGAGCCAGTTTTTTGTAGTGGCCAAACAGTGGTACTGCAAGATGTCATTGTGCCCAAAAGAGAATTTTTCCCATGGACTTAAATTTGGAAAGAAACATCTAAAAATCAGTGGCTGATTCTTCTTTTGAGCATCACAACCACCCCATATATTAAGCTATCATTGACAATACATTTGTGAAGCAGGTGATAAAATAAACCACTCTCCTTTGAAAACGCATGTGACGATCTCCTGATCTGGGTGCCATTAGAGCAGTGGTGTAAGTCAGTTACAATGGGCTCCAGTGCATGCTATCATGATGGGCACTAGTGCATGCTGTCACGCACATATTGTCTTGTCACATGATTAGAGATTTGACATTAACATAAATATTGCCCAGCAATCATCATTGCATATCCGTATATAAAAAAAAAGCTAAAAGCTAAAGCTAAAAAATACTGAAGAAAATAAGGAACTATTAATTTAATCAAACAATTTTTAATTGATGATTTATAGTTTTTGGATAAACATCATTTTGTTATAGAATGCTATTGAGTATTTTACAAAAGGAAAAAATAAACATGATGGAGATGGGTTTACCTTTTTCAAGGGCATATATGGCCAATGGCACTGTTTTCAATTTGATGAGAGTTCTTCCTTGAGCACAGGCATATTTTCAAATTGGCAATCACTCATGAAGGCCCATTCTTCACCCAACACACTGTTGGAGGGCCCACTCTCTCTATGGGCCTCCCACCTCACGGGTCCCAGTGCAACCGCACTGCCAGACTTCATGTTTTCAAAACGCAGCTTCCACTATAAGCTTTATCATAGAACGACTTCCATTACACACACTGTAAGTAGTAACCAGCAAACAAAAATAGTTTGACTTGAACTTCCGCAGAAAACGAGAACTTTACTTCTAACTGTTACATTAAGTCAAGTGAAGGTGAACCCTTTAGTGGGCGGGAGGTTTCCAAGGGAATTTTTATGGTGTCATGCTATCATATGCAAACCATTTTTTTCATTTACTTTGCTTGAACTGAACTCTCCTGTCAATTTTCAAGGGATCATTGCTTTAGGACCTTCTGTGGAGGAGTGTACGTTACTGAGTTAATCTTGACTTTTTCACCATCATTTCTCTGTCACTCTCTCTCTCTCTCTCCTTCTCTGCCTCTCCCTCCATTTCATACACACACACTTACACATGCGCACACACACTCTCTCTCTTATTCAGTCTCTTGCTGTTTGGACAAACACTTGACCGGAGCGTCCAGCAGGCCAGACAATCGATGGCAAATGCCCATGGCTAAATCAAATTACTTCTGCTCGATTTGTAGCCGGGGACAAAAGAAAGAAGAGGAAAATATAAAACAGTGTTATTTCCAGGGTCAATGGCTGTCTGAAGAAGTTTTTTTTTTTTTTTTTGTCTTTCTCAGTCTAGAAGGATGGACAGCCCTGAGTCGAATTGAGCTGAATAGACAGGATCACTGCTGTGGTTTCTGGTGGTTCAGCTGAACTGATGAAGCAGTGTGTGTTCAATGCATTGTGGACAGTTACTATTCAATGGCAATTTCTCAAATAAAAACTGATAATAATGATAAAGTCTAAACTTATGGGCGGCACCAAAAAATAAAGGAAGGCCTGTAATTTGTATTTTAATGTTGCACATAGCATATCTACAGTACATCCATAGCACTAATTCCAACAATACAACAACAGAACACTGATATCACAGGTTCGGACATGCGGGTCAAAAAGTGACAAAGCAGTCTTCTGAGTTATTAATAACTTACAAAAACATTGTATGAAAGTCCACCTTCCACCTTTCCACCCTGTCTCTGTCACCGCACCTAATTTTGAACTGCTCAGAGCAATTTGACCAAAAATAAGCTGGTTCAGAACCCGAAATGTTAGTTCTCAGCTGGCACCAAAAAACTGCAGGTTTTCCTTAACCTAAAGTGTGAACCCTGTTGGCAGCAGTGGGCATGTCATATTCTACAAATTGAAAAGAGACGACGGAGTAGGCAACAATGGAGAAGTGAAGTGAGAAATTGTCATAGTGTGCAATGGTGTCATTAATCGTTGGTCCATTATTGTTTTTTAGGTTAGAACAAATATCTATACAAGCAGAATTTTTAGCACCCCATGCATCTTTTTGTGTTATTTTATATCCACTACTGATGCTAAATATGGACGCTTGTTTGGTGTTCAATTTCTGCAGAAGTGCCTCCATTTAAGAACCACTAGTTTTTCCTCTACGATTGGAATCTGGTTCTCCACCTTTTTTGGACTTTCATTTGGGCATTCTTGAGTCTTCTACTTTGCTGTTCTTTTATTTTGGTGTTAAATTGCTATTAATAAAACATTTTGAAAAAGAGATTATGCTTTTTGAGCTACTGGACAGAATTTAATATAAAAAAAACTGTGTTGAGTTTTAAATAAGTTGCAAAGCTTGAAAAACAAAACAGCAAAGTAGAAGTACCTGCAATTGAATTGCAGTTTCAGGAGAGTATTTCTTTCAAAAAAAGAAAAGTATAGCAGCACAGTGAGTATGAAATGATATGGTGTGGAAATGTACATCATCCTGAAATCATCGAGACAACAGGTGCAGGGACAACATATTCTCATTCTAACCTTGTCATACATCGACATTTGGTCATGGACTTCCCATGTCCACATGTGACGTGCAGGGTGCCCTGGGTGATGTGGTTGTTGACGTTCTTGGACAGTGAATCAACTTCTGCCTGTTACAAGTATTGTCTCTTTTCAAAATACACCTCTGTTTTCACAGGAAATGTACAGTTGCATACAGTTTCTTTCAAAATAAACACATTACGGTTGTACAACACTGCATATTGACATTTGTTTTTCCTTCAATAAGGCACATGGTTACATTTGGCCAACACTTAAACATGGTTAGGTTTAGGAAAAAAGAACAGGCTTTGGCTTTACATGTTCACAGGAAGCGGATACTGGACCGATCCATTATCCCTCACACCCTACTCAGACTTCCGCTGCCTTAACTTTTGTTGTTGTCCCGCCACATTCCCTCCTGGTGCCACCAGGTGCCATTGAGCAGTAACGGTGAATGGTGGCATATGATGCCGAAGTGAAAAGTGGCTTTTAATGGTGTTAGATTTTGACAACTTTGGAGTGAAAATGGGGCTAGCACGGAGGAAGTGTTGAGTTGGCAGTACAACAAATTTAAATAAGAGCAAGAGTCTTCTTCCTTCAATATAATAAAGTGTGCTAAAAAAAAAAGAAGAGATAAAATCCTGTTTTAAATAACGGTAAATATATTTGCTAAAATGGTGCAACTTGAGAAATGCGAAGGCCAATGATCATATTCAGACTTTTTACTATTCACTTGCAAAATTCATGGTATTTCAATAGCATATAGAATAACAGGGGGTCCAGTTCCAAAGGTCCAAAAACACATGATTTCATAAGTGAAAGTTTCCTAGTAAGAACCATTAATTTGGCACTTATAGGACAGCACAAATACATCTTGGAACAAGACCCCAGGTGTTTAAATAGCATTCAGTCCATGACAGTGTGACAGTGAGCCAGCATACCAGGACCCTGAAACTGAACCTGGTCAGTGGATCACCCATTTGATTATTTATACTCTCCAAGTGTGGTGTCAACATGTCTTTAAAAAGTCTTAAGATTTTGTATGTTAATCTGACCCACTGTGAAATAACTGGGAAAAAAAGGTTTTAGATTATGCTAGTTATTTACTGGAATTTAGTAATTGGATGTGTATCAATTGGGCCTCTATTTTCTCCAAACTAAGTATCAAATTACATAGCAGGAAAATGATTTGAAATTATTAGGAAATTGTTTGGAAATTACAGCCCTGTAAAATAGTGTTGCCTCTCAAGATTTTCAGTCTTTAAACTTTGGCTGTTTCTTCATATTTTCTCTTGGATTTTGTCTGTCCTTGTTATCACATTGTGCCATTGTTATTCTAATAGTAATATAATATAGTAATATAGTAATAATAGTTCTAATAGTCCATATTCTGCCTGTTTGCCTTCCTCTCCAGTCCTCTACTTCCTGTCTACGCCCCTCACCCGTGCCTCCAGGGCCACTTTGACAATACATGATGCAGGTGTCAGGCTGCAGATACTAAGCTATCCATTTCTCTGTCTAATGGAGTTACGACTGGCCTCTGTTGACCCTTAAACAGTTTGCGGTGGAGGAGGCGGCCACCGGCGGCGGCATTAGTGTGACATTCTCTCCTTGCCGCCTGTTTGTTCTCTGCCGGCTGATCTCATTTCAGGGTGAAAAGCTCGGTTTGACAAAGAAGGACCTTTAATGCAGGGGGACTGATTGATTTGCGGAGAGATCTGGAGGTGAGTTTGTCTACACACGTCCTCAGGCAGGGCTGGGGTTTCCATCCTCGTTGTGGCCTCAGGGCACAGCCTTCAAGCCCCCCCACCCCCCCAAACTCTGTCTCCTCCTCTTTGATCTCTGGCTGCTTTATTTTCTCAGTCTGCTCCAGTTGGAACCTTAAAGGTATTTTGCATTTGCTGCATAAAGCCTGCTGGCATCATTAGAGAATATGTAGTAGTTTCCTTGTTTGAGTCATAAAACCACCCTCCCTGAAAAACATCCTGAAGAACATTCAGAAAGTGTTGCAATATTGATCTCTTCAAACCAGAGGAGGAGAACAGCTTTGACATCTTTTGCAAAGGTCATGAGCAGCTTAAATCTTTCAGTGTCTGTAATAAGTCAACAGGATCCACTGGAGTATGAAGAGCCCTCCGAGTAAAACACACTGGAATCAAGGGATTAGTATTCTAAACCTTAGAAAAGCAAGGTTAACCTGATTTTGACATATAATCAAACAAAAACCAAATGTTGAAAAAGAGAAATGTGAAAATTTGGCGTTATTCTGGCAATATCACGCAAGACAGAGTGCTGCTATACTGAATATCAGCACGGCTGGGATTCATTCGTAGGCATGAGGCTGCAGGCTGAAGATGATCAAAAATGGCGTACAGAGCCAAATGAAAGAAACTTGGCTTAACAAAGACAGCTGATAACCACTGCTGAGGTACCTGTTATCTCTTAGGTAGGGTGGGGTTTTAGGTTGTTTCGAGCCAGCTATTGCAAAGGAAGGTTGGTTTTGTCGAACTTGCTTCGTAGTGCGACCTCTTCGGGGTTTTGTTTGTACTGCTTGTGTTTCTTGCCTATCTTACTCCTTTATAACAATGTTGCTATGATACCATGGTGAAAACCTTATTATTATCACTCATACAGATGGAGACTCTCTGTACCAAAAAATGCCAACAATGGTCATTAACTCAAATAGAAGGAGCTTCATTTATGTTTTTTATAAACAGGGATGTCTTGTAAAAGCAGCTTCCAAATGTATCACTGAAATGAAAGGCCATTATTGGTGTTTATTAGTCTAAAAGATGTGGGTTGGAAGAGGCCTGCTGCAACTACTAGTCAACATATCCTCATAAAACAGTTTGTATGATATTCTACCAATTAGCGCTCCACAAATGATGTTACATCCTTAACATTAAGTCATGCATTAATGTAAAATTACGGAGGTAAGGTTTAGCTAATTAGAATTACTGTGGTTAGGTTGAGGAAAATAAACATGGTAAGCATGTACCTTAAAATGACTCAAGTTTACTCAAATTTCACTCTGTACCAAACACCCATCCCCTTAGGAAAGTCTTGTTTGTTTGTTTTGTTTTTGTTTTTTAATGTCCTTGTTAACTCCGATCAGCCCACTGATCACTTGATCACAGCCTTTCAAAATATGTGGGTTATGCACAAACTACTGGCTTGTGATTATGTGAGATATGTATATATTTCGGTGCATTCATAGAAAAATTAACAGCTTACGAGAACAGCCTGTATTAGTAGGTGGTGGCCTCTAGTGGTCATAGTGATTATGACGAGAACAAAGGAGAAAGTTAGCGTGAACAAACACAGGACTTTGACCCAAAAGACTACTGTTTGTGTCCCGTGTGAAACCAATAGTCAACGTTGACTTCTTTTAGTTGATGCATGTAAATTTGTTATGTTACGTCACGTCTCATTACGTGACAAAAGAACTTATTTCAATTCAAACCCTGATCTTATTTTTAAGACTAATCATGCAGTATTAGCAGCTAATGTTAACGATATCGAAAGTCAAACAGACACAAAACTGCTCCCGATGCCTTGCGATAACAGGCATTAAATGGATGATGATTTTCCTCTAAAGTTACTATTAGGAGTGCAGGCCCCCTTTAAACCAAGCCCAGTCACTAGGAGAATATGATGGCATTGTACTTTTCTGCAAACCATAATTATGTTACATTAGCATGTTTCATACGTATCATATCTACATTTCTAAAGTGACATTAAATATGAGCTGACTTTGTCATCAGGAGGTTGAAAGGAGTGGGGGTGGTGTGACACCTGGGTGGGACTCCTACAGACTGTTGTTCAGGACCAACAAACAACAAAATGAATGTTTTTTTGGCAAGTCACTGATGTGATTTTCATCAGCTTTTCAGTCACCATTTGTGGATGTTTTTTAGTGACTCATCACTATTTTTTTCAGTGAAAAACTGGGTATTTTAAGCAAAAACATTATATTGTCCTAACCATAAAAAAGTTACTTTTGTGCCTAAACTTAACCACGTGTACCACAGCGATGTTGAAACTTAAAGTTTTGAACATATCTACTAAATGATAACTTGCAAATGTTACATATCCGTGGTTTGGAGTAACATACAATGGCAACATTTTTTCTCGTCTACAAGGCTGATAACCACTGATAAAGGCCATTCAATCAAGTGGTAACATTAGAAATGGGTGCTTGTGATCATATAAATAATGACTATTAACTGAATAGCTGTTACAGTTATTGTAGGGCCGGGATGAATGAATGGGTCTGCAAAGCTTGTGACTTTGATAAGAGAGCCTGTTATTTGCATTCTAAGAACAGTCAGTGTTAGTGTCTTTAACCGTGAGATCAAGAAAGACTAATATCTCCTCTTTTTGTGATATTTTAAATCATTTAGAAGTCACTGTCAATCTCATGCTGACTTGCAGAATGACATCTCGAAAAATAGTCATATAATTTGTTTTTGGATGGCGATTAAAAATGATCTGTTTTGGCATTTAGATTGCAGGAGTTACTGAAATGTGATTAAAAGCTCTGGAAAAAGCTAGAATGTTGACCTTTATTTTTGTCTCAAGACCCCAAGCAAAAACAATAACAATGGAATTACTCTTACCATTTTTTTTATAACCATAAGACATCACACAAGAACTAGCTTCATATCACAATATTGATATTATATTGCTATAATGGCAGAATCTACACTGTGCAATGTAACAAGTCCAGCACAGATGGTGTTTATTTTGTTTGGCTGTAAATTCATTCAGATGGGAAACACACTGCTGCCTCTCAGCCCCTTGACTCCCGGTGATGAGATGCTTCACCCTCCTCTGGAGGGCCAGGGAATAAGGAAATGTCTCAGAAAGATGGAAACAAGATTCACTGACCCAGCAGCAAAGTGCTTAAAAATGACAAAGAAAAGGCATGACATTCAGATTTCATATTTGTCTCTTACCTGCAAATTCAGCTGGAGCAGAGTCAGTGTGTGGCTGCAGAATGGCCTGCTGTTAATTGTGTTATTTCTGGACAGTTGAGACTTTATGCTTGCAGGGCTGAAGCAGGTGCCATCTTCTCTACAATTTCTCCCTCATTCGCCTCTTCCATAATAACCATTACATATTCTGTTGAAATGCCTTCCCTCCTCCAGTCTAATTATCACCAACCTGTTTCCCTCTCTCTACATAATGGATGCCAGGAAACATTAAGAGCTCCTGTGCAGAAATTAGCGCTTGACCTGCAGCCTCCTGACTGAGATAATGTCTGTACGCTTACAGTAGTGGGAAAAAAAAAAAAATCAGGGAGTGGGTGTGCTGGTAGGAAAGGGGGGTTTGGGGTGGAAGACTGTGATCTCCTCCTTTGCCTTTTAAGTGCTGCGGGAATTGAGAGAGAAAGTCTAACTCAAAAAGCTTGGTGTCTATAATCCAGACAGAGCAAGAAAGGCGACGCAGAGACACTGAGAAGGAAAGGGATCAAGAGGGTAGGCGAGAAGAAAAAGCTGCTCTCATCATCCCTCTCTCTTACCGTTCAGCGACCGTCATTACTGCAAAATGCCTGTCTTCTTCCTCTTCCTCCCAGCATCCAAAAACACTTTTCCAGTGCTCAGATAACTACTGATATGGGAGCTGGGCTGTTTCATATGGAGAGTAGGCACACAGAGAAGAAGAGGCAGGAAAAGGAAGGCATTTACTGACTTTTAACATGAGAGAGAGAGGAGAGAATGGGCTGCAGAAGCCACAGGCTTTTGGAGGTTGATGTCAATGAAGATACTGGAGGATTTTCAATGTTTAATCATTTGTGACAGTTTTAATGCAGAAATTTGTTTGACATTAAATGTGTGGAAAACTTTTTTCTTAAATAATGTGCCCACAATGACTGATTGATCTGATTAATCATATTTTTTTCCATATAATTGATTAGTTTGTTCTATAAAATGCCAGTAAATCCTAAAAAATGGCCATCATAATTTCCAGTCAAAGTTGACAGATTTAAAATAATCAGCAGCACAAAAAATCAAAAAAACTGAGTTTACCATTATAGAGGACAAAGACTAAAGTCTAGTCTAGTCTTTTGCAGCATCTGTTTTCAAAAAAATATATTATATATTGATAAAGGTGTCCCACGGGGGATTAACATTGGGTCCCCTGCTATTCATATCGTATCATATACAGTACATATATATATATATATATATATATATATATATATATATATATATTTATATGTATACATATATATTTATATATATGTACACACATTTTTTTTAACAAACCAGGACTTCTCCAGGTGACAGTCTGTATTTAATTACAAATCACAAATTTGAAGGTTGTATTTTACTATAAAAAGGCAATAATAATACATGTCTTTAATGATGGGATGTGAGAATTGTGAAGATGCTATTCTTACTGTATAGAAGAGTCAAGCAGTTTGGGTTTTTGAATTCCAGAAGATCGGAGGCCTCTCAATCCTTTGAGTCTTGGGTAAACAAAATCTTAACAATGAATAAAACTTATAAAGTGACTGTTTTCAATGCAATGTAGTCCATAACATCCAAGTCAGCTATTTTGTAGGATGGGTTATACTTGACATAAAGGTCTGCATTTCTTGCTTCTCGCACAAACTGTGTGGTCTTGATTGTTTGCTATTAAAGATGCTTTTGAGCATTCTCAGAAATCCAAACGTCTATGGCTTGTCCTAAGATACAGGGTCATTACAATCAAAAGGCTTCTTCTCTGGGTGGTAGGGTTATAAAAAAAAGTGCATATTCTCCCAGATATGGCCATGGGGCACAAAGTGCTGTCTTACCTTGGCATAATAACGTGCTATTATGCCAATATGCTAGAGCTGGAGGCCTTGGATTCAGCAGGAAGTCTTATTAGCATAGCATTGGCTGCAGGACATTTGCCTCACACTTGTTTAAAGGTAATGAAGAATCATCTGAGAGAGCGCGTGCTGCGATCAGGCTGCCATCTGTTACCTGCTAACACTGCTCACCCTGACAATGAGGAAAAAGCTGGAAACACTACACAGCCATGCAGAGCTGTGTGCTCACAAGTGAGCGCTTGTTTAACAAATGATATATTATCTGTTTTAAAAGTGGCTGACATCCTTTTAACGCCTCACTGTTGGCCTTTTATCGGTCTTCTTGTCTTCCTGTGCTGCTCTACCTCTCTCTGATTTACTGCTTCAATTTTTGTTGGCTGATTGTGACTTTTAGATTGATATTAAGATCAAATTTGAGCATTTTCATGTCAAAAGATCACATCTAATGTAATTTCTTACATTATCAAGGGGGACAGAAAATTTCCTCTCTTCTGAAGACTTGTTAAGTTCTTTTAGAATGTGAAGATTGAATAAATACAAACACAACTTCTCTGGTTTTAAGCATTGCAAGTTTACATTTTAATAAAGTCCGAATCATTCATCAACAGCATGTAGATGCTCTTACTATAAAAAGGCTATGATAAGGCTACTGTACATTTCCTGTCCTGTACCAAAATCAGGCAGACAATCTTAGTGACTAGCTGGTGGACAAAGTTGAACATCTCGAGCCAGATATTTTACTCAGGACTGAAACAGAAAGGACATTGAATATTAGAGTTACATTCATCAGGTGGACATAAATGTGACTTGTATAGACTGATAAATGTAAAAGTTGAACTTGAAATTTGCTATTGCTATTCATGTATTCGAAATTCGTGTGACACTATGTCACAAAAGCCTGTAAGTGTTGTAATCATGTTAAGATTCTCCTGACATCATAGAGATTCAGAAATAAAGGACAAACTGATTGTTGCTGTCTGTGGTCACCAGGAGCTCTATGACTAATATCAGTACTGTACAGAGACAGAAGGAAAAATTAGATTAGTGACCAAACCATAGGACTAAATGGGGAAAATCTGAGAATATGTATTTGTTACTTGTGCCAGCTATTGTTGAAATGCTTTGTAGGAAAATGGTCTGAGTAATTTAAGTTGGTCTTTCATGGAAGGTAAACAACTGAGGGATTAAAGTGGTAATGCGCTGCCATGACCGTATAAAGAAAATCTGATAAATAATCTTGCCATCTTGTTTCATGCTGGTTCAGAGCACAGAGCCTCTATGTTTACTATGTTCTCATCACTTGAGTGATCAGTTGTACTTTACCACAAACCAAGTTAGCTGTTAACCTTAACAGTGTAAGCTGCCCACTTTGTTAGCACAACCATTAGCGTAGCTGCTGGCAGCCAGTCAGGGGCCGTATTTGCACAGGTAACATGATGCAAACATTTTCTTTGTGTTTGCTTTGCTTTGTGAACACAACATAATATGCAGCTAACTGAAAATAGTGACAATACATTTTTGATTTTGATTGTTCATGTTGCTTTGGAGTTCATTTGCCTCTGAATGGCCAAAAATCAATAAAAACAGGATTAAGACTAAAAGACCAGTTAGTGGCCCTGTGAATGTGTTGGATAACATGAAGAACGTACTGATAATTTTGTCAGAGAGCCTTTACAGTGAACGCTGGGTTTAAGATGTAAAGTTTGTTCTCAGAAAAGTAGGGATGCACTGATCTGGTACGCCACATCGGTATCAGTGTCACCTCTGACATAACAACACAACCATGCCACACTGAATAGAGTATCTTTGTCTATATCACTGTCATTTTTATTTTTAGCTGGAAGTTTTTAGTCACAGCACCATATTCAGATTTTAGCGATGATACCCTCAGTTGAAAGTTGTATCTGAAAGTCAAAAGTTCCTTATAAAGGTTTATTTCATTGAGAGCATGAATGTGCTCAGTACCTAATAGCTTATTGAGTATCTTGTATGTAAATGCTGACATTTTCAGCTGTTGGTTGAGGTGGATAAAATTTAGAGGTCACAGAACATTAGAGTTCATCCTCTGGGGATAAATTATTCAGAACACATTTGCTAGCCATTCGTTTTGGAGATACTTTGTCATGTACTGCAGTCTTGGTCAGTGATACATTTTGGCCTGGTGATGGCACTCCAGGAAAAGTCAGCGATCACTAAAATGATTTTCTTTAATACAAAAATGACTTGGCAGTCTGGGGTCTCATTCATAAAACAATGCGTAGGATCCATACTAAAAATGTACTGAGAGGAAAAAAGCCAAAATTGGCGTGTGCCAAATTTTTTTCAACATTTTCTACAATCAAGCTTCCACTTCATCATATGTATCACCCATTTCCCATCTCCAAAGTGTGCATGTAAGCATGGGTCAAAGTTTCTCCCATCAAGTCAGCTTTTAGAGATCAAAATGTTTGCGTAGGAAGTGGCATACACCTCTTTCAGCCCTTATTTTGTGCGTAGTAGAAGTGTGGCCTATTTCTGACCAACCAGCTTGTGACCAACGCTGTTAGAGGATGATATTTGGTTGAATTAGGTTGTGACATAATGTAAATGTCCATAAAGTGTGCAATGTTAACATTGTTAGACATTAAAAATACTGTTAACCCTATTGTATTCCCACCCAAATTTAACATCTGTCCTTCATAAGAGTCAAGTCTGTCTGATGTCATATTGATGTGTGGTACCAGCTGGGTAAGAGCCTGTTATTTCTACAGGGATGTGTTACTGTACATGTTCTGGTTGTCCTCATGTTAGAGCTAAAGCTGCTTGGCAGCAATCATCTGGGACCGATTTCCATTCTGACCTCATAGGTGTTTGCTGATGAAAGAGCAGAAAGCCATCTATCTTTTTCCTTGCTGCTTTTTGATTGTACACCGTGGAATGAAAGTGGGTTGCTCCTCAAACTGTTCTCTGGATATTTCATTACTTCAGCTAAAAACAAAGAGCTCATTAGGAGCAGTCATGGATGGAATTTTGTTTTATTTAGAGACAGGCATTTCTTATTGAAAATACAGCAATACAGTAATCAGTTTTACAAGATTACCAGTATTGACTGAATATAATTTGTGAGTCATTGTAATAATTAAAGGAAGCAGAGAAACCTGTGATGCTATTACAATGAATCAATCTCTGGGGCTCTTACTGATCTTTGGCCAGTGGTCTATTGTGGTTTTGATATTTTTGAGGAAGCGTCCAATCTGTCATGGAAAGCAATGAGAGTGTGAGATGAACAAACATGAAAAGTATTGTTTCTGACATGTTAATGACCACAAGATTTGGTGTGTGGTTCGAAACAATTTATTCTGGGCACAACACGGGGAAAAGAAATTGGTTCTCGAGTGTTTGTTTCTTTTGCATCGACATATTGCAAAGGCAATAGGCGAAATCGAAGCACGGCGGTTATCTTAATGGGGGAATAGTTACTTGGTGGGTAGTTTAAGATTTTGTTGCTGTTTGCACTGTCTTCATCCTTGGCGTGTCGTTATGGTAGATCCAATTAAACTTGCTGCAGACATGAGAAATGAGCAAAAATGAAATCAATACCATATTGAGTGTAAATTCTACCCTGCTCTGTTTTGGTCTTCCTTTCAAACATGGCTGCATACGCGCGCACACACACACACACACACACACACACACACACACACACACACACACACACACACACACACACACACACACACACACACACACACACACAGACAGCAGTGAGACTGTTAGTTAACAGCAGGCTGGTATCGGGGCAGTGAGGTGGTGAATATTGATGCCAGCACTATTGATTGAGGACCTGTAGGGTTTGTCTTCTTTTATCCAGTGGGCCTCCTGCCTGTCCAGCACACTTTATGGTGCATCCTGTCCATGCCTGGCTGCACATTATGAGAGGTGTGGAGGAGGCCCATTAAAAGAGCTGAACAAACACACTTACATACACAGCACAGTTCAATCATGGCAACACCCTGCATAACACTAATGTTACAGCATATAATGAGCCACAACTGGCTCACTCCTCATATACCCTAACTGAGATAGATAGTAAATCAAGCTTTTTGTTACCACTGTTCAACCACACAGTAATACAGCAATCACCCAGAAACCATTAATATCTGCCATGCAGACACTAGGGAATTGCTTGTACGTACCCAGCAACTCAGTTGTCACATGGTAATTACTTGGCACTATGGATGGAAATGTTGGTCTGTCAGTAAATTAGTTGGTAACTTTGGTCCAATATTCCAGTTCTTGACTGGTAATAGGCTTGATAATCCTGTGAATCCATGTATTTGTTGCTTGCTAATATACTTTAAACGCTAATGGCTGGGTTAACTTTAAATGTGCTGAACATATCGATGCTCCCAGTGGGAAGACACCTATTGATTTTGACATCTGTCATTTGGTAACACCACCAAAATTGATTTCAAAACTGGTACAACTAACTAACAACTAACAGGAGATTATTCGGTTATGGAGAGGTCAACACTACACTGAATGCTACTTGCTGCTTAAGGTCACAAATTATACACTGATTGTGTTATAGCGTCCAACAGTGCCTCCATACCAAAATTTTCCTCTCAGATCCCTGTTGGTGTTTTAAAACTTATCTGTGACCTTTGTTGGTGTCTGCAAAATGTAAACATGGAAGACGTATTGAAGGAGAACTGGCTACAATGTAACTACTTGGGGCAGGAGTGCCTGTTTTAATTTATGTCCATCAAAAGTGCTTGTTTTTGCCACTGACAGGCTCAGATTGTTATCATGGGTGTCTGACATCATTACGGAAAGGACCCTACAGTGAATTAAAATGTTTTGTCATACCTTCTACTTGTCTTGCTGAAAGAGAAGTCTTGCTCTAAAATCTTTGCAGAGGTGACTTGTTGTAGAAAGAAAATAGCAGAAACACAAGTGAGAATTGAAATATTAATATTCAATTTAGATATATTCCAAGATAGACCTTTCCGAATTTAGCATTATCTGATTAAGAGGTGGTATATGGCGATATTATTTGCATTTTATTAGCATTAATTGGGCAGGCATACAGCGCTTTTAGAATATGCATCTCAGCTGGGATTTTTACTGCAGTTTGCAACACAAAACGTCTTATCTGTTTACTGTCAGCTCTTTGCGTTGTCATGGATATGTTGTACGCAAACTAACTCGCCAGCAGGTTGCAAGGCTCATGTAGAAATGCATGCCCAAAAGAAAAGCACATTTATGTTAGGACGAATAAACACACCTACTTTTAAACATTATGAAAGACTTGAATGTAAACAGGTTTTTGGATATGAGTAAATATCAAAACACCGACCTTCTCAAGATGGTGGTTGAGGGAATGAAAGAGGAAGGCTGTGTTCACGCGATCCAACAAGTCCTCCTCTGGTGAAAAACTTAATAAATAAATAAATAAATATAAAATCCTATTTCGAGGCAAAAAAGGAAAATGACAAGTTGCTCCAGCCGTTTCACTTTTCCATATTTTGATGTGTAAACAACATGTTTGGGCACGCTAATTGGTGTATGCATGACTGCATGTAAATGGGAATACTGGTGGAATATTCATTTTCATTAGTGTACACTACTATGTACATGCGTAGTAGAAATATTGTCCTTTATGGAATAAAGTTGAAAAATGAAATATTTTGTGCAAGTAAAAATAGTGACTGTAGTATTTACTTGATTTTGATAATGTGCGAGATTTCAGAGGGAGTCTTCTCTTTTTGATACGACAACAAACCAGATTGCAACAAGGGAAAGATAAAAATGTGTCATTTCTCTTTAGGGACCTTCCAGTAATGTTGTAAAACACTCCAAATAACTCAGAGCCTGTTAGTGGTGATAAAAACAAGCATTTTACTGGCCGTAAATTGACAGGGCACACCTCTACATTGTACACTGTTTTGCAGTGCAGGGCTCTCTCTTATTGGACAAATTTTAAAATTTGTTGTTCCCATGGGCTACTGAGACACAAAACAGGGGCAAATACAAGTTGCCACATCCACATCACATTAAGTTGCTGATCACTGTGGGGGACTTTAAGTTGATTTTAAAGGATTGGGAAATTAGCTCTTTTCGGCAGTGTTCCTACTTCATTTCGAAATTGTACTTACATCATATTTGTTCTTGTCCTTGACCTTGTATTTCATGTTAATTGCATACTGTGGTTTTTATTCATTGTTGTGTATGACAGTTGTATATGTCTGTAAGAATGTTTTATGCTGCCCTCTGGGCCAGGTCACTCCTGAAAAAGAAATTTTTACTGGTCCTGTCAGTGAAGTGTTGAGATCAGAACTGGCTGCTGGTTTGACACAGAACAATTTGAATTTAGAGACACAATAGATACTTTTCCTGCTAAATGTTAGACATACCACAGTAGGCTTTGCCCATACTACTGTAGTTTCCCTGATTTCAGAGCTGCTCTGTTGTGAAGTGCTGTTTGTGGCCCTGTGGGTTGGAAGTCTCTGGATGTTTGAAGCCTTATATAACACCACCATTCAGCATTAAGTGGCACTTATTCAGATTAGTACAGCGCTTGGCTGAATCACCTGTTTTCACAACACCGGTATCCACTGAGTGGAGAGCATCTGGGCTTTGGTAAACAGGCTTTGCATTATCTACCAGTTTGCGATTTAGATTAGCTGTGATCTTAATGGCCATGAAACACCCTTTTAGCGTTTGTGCAGATGTTTATGTGTGTTAGGAGTAAACTGTTTTTGTGTGCCAACTCAGGATGTAAAGATATTATACATTCACACACAAGTGTCTACTTAAAAAAGGCTAAGAGAAACCAATTAAAAAATATGTTTCAAAATATTTTCATCTCAATAATTCATTACACATTTTGAATTGTTGTTACCTTCAGTGTTTGTGGTTATTGAGTCATACTTTACAATCATTTTCATAATTTGGTTTCCAGATCACAAATTTAAATCGGTGCTCACAAATACTTTCAGCAACAAATACTTTTAGCAACAAATACTTTTAGCAACATGGCCACACCAGCATAGCTCCTTGGTGTTTTGTGGCTATGTGGTGATTTTAATGCACCCTTGTGGCAAAAATATGGCCCAAAGCCAAAGCCACAAATAGCCACCAGATGTTGGCTTCAAAAACTATTCCAGATTGTATTTAAAAGGATAGTGCACCCAAAAAAGAAAATTTAGCCATTATCTATACCCATCTCACCCATATGCCGATGGAGGCTCTGGTGAAGTTTTAGAGTCCTCACATCCCTTGCGGAGATCGGAGGGGGGAGCGGCTAGCACACCTAATGGCAGATGGCGCTCACCTGACTGCTTCTCTGTGCTCCTGTGCTCCATGTTCACGTGTGCACTTGCACGAGACCAGCAAAAGCATGAGCTTTGCTCACCTGTGTTTACATCACTAGACATGTGCACCGCAGGGGGAGACAGCAGTAACCACAGAGCTAAAAGATAATTTGCACTATGGTCTTTTAGCAAAGGACAGCCCAACATGTCTGAAGACTTTGAAATTGAGGAGGAACAGCATTTCTTTGTTGAGCCGTATTTGTTTGAGCCCAAGTATACGGACTGAACTCAGGCTACTGGACGAAGCAGCCGCCGCAGCTCATGAGCCTAACCCTCAGCCAGCCGCAGAATACCGGAGTCGAGCACTGGAAACCTGGTGGTGTAGTTGTTTCAAATGCAAAGCAATGCCAACGATGGGGAAAGTCTTTGCTGCTCAGACTGGGAATTGGCGATGCCTGCGCTTGAGAATCTGGACATCAGTACCGACGAGACTGCTGCTCTTCAGAGACCGTGCATCACCGATCACCCTGAGCGCGCACACGTGAGCGTGGAGCACAGAGAAGCAGTCAGAGCTACAGGCTACAGTGAGGCTAAAAACAGAGTTCATATGACGTTTTTCGAAACAACTTTTTATGTCGGGGCTGCAGCACACTTGGATCACTACGGATGAGCATGTTGGAGATACTTTGTGGATTCAATTTTGTGTTCTTGGACGTTAGTCTGGGGCGCCGTCTGCCATTAGGTGTGCTAGCCGCTCTCCCGCCAATCTCTGCAAGGGATGTGAGGACTCTAAAACTTCACCAGGGCCTCTGTCGGCATATGGGCGAGTAGATAATGGCTGAATTTTCATTTTTGGGTGCACTATCCCTTTAACTCCTTTCAAAAAGCACCATCACCTCTATCAAAATAGAATCAGTAAGAAGAAGTTAGGATGAACAGATATAAAAGACATGTCTCTGCCAGACTTGGAGTCAGCTGGTGATGTGTCAGGCAGCATTGGGCAATTTTTTATTTCCAAAATGTAATTTGTTACAAATGCAAAAAATGCAAAACCCCCAGCAAAAGTCATGTAATAAGTAAGTTATTTCACTACTTTTGCGTTAATTTGACCAAAATGAGCATAGAAGAAATAATGTTCATTTTAAATGGATGAGGGTCATGTTGTTTCACAGCAGCTAATCAAAGCACAGAAGCTCCAGTTTATTACAGTTCATTTCAAATCCAGTGCTGGGCAGGTTTGACCCATTCATGCATTCACATAGAGTGGTTACCACTTTGTATTGAAACCCCCTGCTTATATTGATTCTAATGTAATGATATAGGACAATTAAATAGCCCAGACTGTTTACAGTATAATAGCCTTGGAAACACAAAATTTGAGGTTAGACCGTCACATGTTGACATGCTTGATCATGGACTCCACATACAACGTGCAAGGTACCCTGGTTGTGTTGGTTGTTGACGTTGTGGGACACTGTGGCAAGTTCTGCCTGTTACATGCATTGTCTTTTTTCAAGACACACTTCCGTTTTCACAGGAAATTTAACATTAACATACAGTCTCTTTCAAAATAAACCCACTATGTTGGTACAACATGTACAAATGTACTTATTTTTCTTTCAACAACAAACACACATGGTTGGTTTTAGGCAACAAAAGCAAGTGGTGAGGTGTAGGAAACAAGAACAGGGTTTAGCTTTAGAATCTTACAGGACGCGAACACCGCTCTCTCAGGTGAAACATATCCATAGTAACATCACCCAGACCACATGTGCCAATCATCGGACGAGAAAAATACTTACTTTTACTTAATTGAAATCCTGTTGATAACATGTTATATTACTTAGTTACTGCTAAAAAGTAATATATTTCTGTAACATGTTACAAAAGTAACATATTACCCCAAGGCTGGTGTCAGGTAGCTGGATGTTGATCTCATTTTTTAAGGTTTGGAAGGATTAAACAATAGTTTCAATGTATACTATACAGATATTGTCAGTAACTGTTGCAAACAGTGAAAGTGAAAGTGAGAGCCAACTCCAGTAATTCCACAGGAACATGCTATTATATCACAGGAATATAATGAGTTTGAAATGTGAGGTTACAGTGGGGTTACCTCACCTGCACGCTGTGCCCTGGAACATCCTGACCACAGCAAAATAAGAAGAAAATTCAAGTCAAGGGCAGAGTCTCTGCAGATAAACACACTGCCACACACTTAGTCATGAGTAATGACTGATAGGGATTACTGTTGTATGAATTTTTATATTGTTTTCTTTTGGAAAATCCTGTATAGTATATAGTACATTTAAACTAACAAATCTGGAATTTGCACTTTACTCAAGTTTGCTGTTGAAACAAAACTGAACATGACAGTCTTCATGAAGAGGGATTATATTGCAGGACTGTTGAATTAAATGAAATCAGTTTTATCTAGGTGTATTTAATAAACGGTCAAGTCAGTTTTTTTTATTCAACTGTTTTATTTCTTTAATAAAATATTCGTATTGATCTGTAACTTCTCTGCATATGCCATTATGCTTATGAAATAAATTGTGTGATTGCCACGTGATCACCTGAAAAGTTAAATGCTCACCTTCTGACAATTTGGAATAGTGTGTTCTTTGTTGCCCTTTTAAAAGAAGTGTTAACAGTTTTTTTTTTCATGTCCTGCATTCAAAGCAATACAATAATCCCTGTCCTCACTGTACCTTTGCACCCCAAAAGTCGATTCCCTTAACACTGTGGAATTAAAGAATGCTTACCGCCACACAGATGGTTTAAGCTGGCAGTGGTCACAGGCAGAGTTACTTGCCAAACGTCTACAGTCAATTACAACTCTAACCTCTGTAATTGATTCTATTTGCACATAAAGTGATTAAGACTTGACAGACACCTGAAGCAGTGGTCCTCCCTTAGGACCCCCAAGTGGGATGGATTCCATTATCATGACATTTTCTCGTTCTTCCATATCATTATTTCAGCAATTTTTCCGAAAGCCGACATGCAAGAGAGCCTGTGTCTGTGTGGGGCAGGGAAGTATAGTTAGATTATTGGGGTGACAGATCTCTCAGTGATCCCAGCCCCTTGTGTGAGGATGAGGTTCAGAGAAAATTGAGAGCATGTTCAGAACTCTTTAACACACAATCTGTGTGATGCAGAAGGTGGGCTGGAGCATCCCAACTGGTCAAATATCGCCAATTTGTCTGTGGACTTTCACGTCTACATTTGATGCCCTAGGTATCCCCATGTCTGTTGATGTTCCGGTAAACCATGTCTTGTTACATGCATTGTGTCTTTCCAAAATACACCTCAAAAGTAACTTACACTATTAGTAAAACACCTCATATTTTCATTTCTTTCCTTGTGCAACAAAAGCACAGTTAGGAAGTTACAACATCATAGTTTGGCTCAAAGTTCACACGTGAAGCGAACAGTGGCCCCCCTTTGAACATGCAGGGTTTGTTGGACCCATCAACCTCCACTCCCTCGCAGCAAAAGGTGTCTTTGTGTATCTGTATCTTACGCCAACGTCCACTGACATTGTGCCGGTATTTGAAGACTTTGATAAATCTATACACATACATTTATATATATAGATACATACAAAAACAATGACAAACATTATTATTTTTTCATTATTTATTCTGCAGCTGAGTGTTTTTAGTTCTCTAACCATTGGAAATGGCATAAAAGTAGCAGCAATGTCTCTTAAAAAAAAAAGCTATGGAAAATGGAGATACACACGCAAACACACATACTGTACACACACACTTACACTCCATATTTCTCCATCACCCAGAGGTGCAGGCTTTATTTGCAGGCTTGCCTTGTTAATGTTTTGTTTTCTTGTATGCACTTCCGCCGGCTGGTGAACAGGAAAGAAAGTAGAATAGGTAATAAAATGGCTGAGTCTGTAATTACTTCCTGAATTATTATAAGTGCCTAATGTAGTTGATGGTGCTGCCTTCCTGCATACCCCTCAGGCTTCGAGCTAAAACCACCACAGCAAAGCGGTCACGTGTGTTTTCCCCTCATGTTAAATACAGAGAATGGATAGCTGCTCAATGTATCGATCAGATGCAAATCCAGTCCCTTGACACAAGCATTTGACGATTTACTAAATAATTCATTTTGCTCATTGATGTTCTGTGGTAGTGCTGATGAGATGGATGGGTCTGTTCTGGTTTTCAACACTTCTCTGAGGGTTTAAACTCATAGCCTGCTGTGTTCAGAGTGGGGCTAAGCCTTGTGAAGAAAGTCAAATATCATGATGTGTTTGTCCAGATACCTCATATAATATTGCAGTGATATTAAACAGTTAACCATCAGTGCTTTCACAAAATATTTATACAATAAGATTTTGATAAAAGAATAGAGCACTATTTAGAAATTGACATCCCTTCACTGTAGTGCAGCCTATAAAATCAGGAAAAGACATATCGATATAAGGATAAAATGATATGTTGCCCAGCCCTTGTTCAGAGTGCATGAGGCCATCACAGGAGTGCTTTGTTACTTTTTTTTTTATGGAGTGACAGGCTATCTGCTTATAGTGCCTTCAGCTCTCAGTTAGATCCACCCCTTGCTCCTCTACAGCTTCAGCCTCTCTTCCAAATATGGTCACTTCTGGCTCCAAAATAAAACAAGATGGCTTTGAATGTGAGTCCACAAATCAGTTGATGATGCCATGGTAGCTACTTCCATCATTTTTACAGTCTATGGTTAAAACTAAGAAGTTTGGTTTGACATTCAACATTTATATAAGCACATAATGCTACATTCATAAACATTCATTTTGATCCAGGATATCACACATGCCAGTGTAAAAAAAGAAAGAAAGATATAAGCTAAATTACCTTACTGTCTCAGAGTTATATTGTGACACAGTCTCACAGAAATATGTGAAATGTATGCCTCCTCTTAACAATGCATTATGTAGTGGTGAGCACAAAATGTATTAAAATTATGTGCTGCCAACATGAAAACAATGCCAGTGCATGAATGACTAACATGTCATTCACATGGCTAACATTGTTAATATTGTTAAACAATTGCACTACTAAGAAAACACTTGGTTAGGTTTAGAGAACAAAAAAAAAGAAATTTAGTTAATCTCAGAAAGAGATCGTGTAATCATTCAGTTAAAACAGGACGTAAGTGACATAAACATACATATTTTACGTAGTCATATTAGGTATCTACATAAAGTACTGTATGTAGTTACGTGAAGTCTCATAACTATAACTATGCTGACTTTGGGTTTCACATGGGACAAGAACAGCAAGTTTCTGCTTGAAAGTTCATGTGTTTTTTTTACCCACTCACTCTACGCAGATTTTCTCGCTCATTATACTTAATTGTGTGTCAGTTATCCTCATTGACTTTCCATTGGCATTGTTTTCATCTTGCCAGCACATAATTTTAACGTAATGCAAATTAAGACTTTGTGTGCATTTCACATATTTCTATGCGACTGGGCTGTATATTGTCCTTTTCTGTTCTAAGCTGTTTATACACAGTGATTGTGCATCATCATCATCATCATCATCATTCTGCTCAAGTGTGTGATTAAAGACAGCATGCCGACATCCCGAAATCAAAAGAGGCGTGATGGGCGTGTAGAGTGACATATAACAGATGTGTTGGCAGTGCTTTACAAACAATAAGAATGGCAAAACACGGCAATAACAATAATTTACTGACTCCGTTATATGGTGGCTGACCTCGTTCTCTGCTCTGAGAGTAGGGAGCTCCCAAATGTCATTGTTTTCCCAATTTGCTGACATTCATGGCTGCTGTTCTCTGAGTTAGCAGCTAACTGCTACTACCTCCCATGGCGGACTCAATCAGAAATAGAATAGAAATCAAACTGACACTGTAGTAAAGTGAAAGTGTAGGACAGCAAACAGACATATTTCCCCTGGTTTAAACTGATAATAGTTAATATTTTATGCTGCACTAGACAAGATTAGTAAAGAAAAATCAAACTGTTTAAATCTGGATGTTGGAGTGCAATGGCAAAAAAGCATCTCACCTACTGTCATAGAGATGCCTATGGGTTTTTTTGTTACATTTTGCTGCTCAAGAATTCGGCCTTTGGTTGGGTCACTCATAGGAAATTGCCTCCACATAGGAAGTGATTCAGTTAATGAGTGAAATTGTTCCAAAAATGGTCCGTTGTTTATAGTCATTTTGTTGTTCTCTCTGGGCTGATGCATTTGTGTAATCCTGTTTCTCTTCTGCGAAAGATACAAGAGATTTCTAGAAAGTACATCCACAAAGCAACGGTATGTTTTGTTTTATTACACATTTCATAACTAAACCATGTCCAACTGTCTCCCGTTGTGTTCCTGTGTGTTCTCGTGTGTGTGCAATTCGCATCTGATTTACCGAGCAGAGAGGAGACGAGCATGCACAAGGCTGAAACCTCAGCGTTCCACAAACCCCCGCTGGTGAAAATCACTTAGACGAGCATGTTTTCTTGGATATTAAGTATTGAAGACAATTATATTCTTCACTCAACCTTCTTCACTCCGCTCCTTCCTCCCTCCTCGCCACATGCTCTTTGTTTCCTTCCCCTTCTTTCTGTTGTATTCTGTCAAAAAGGAAAAGCACATGCCTGTTCCTCTGCTGAAGGGACTGTTTAACTCAACAAGAACAAAGAGCCGCAGTCTTGTCTGCGTTGTGTCACACAACTCTTACGTCGATTATTTTTACCTCCTCTATTTATAATCTTTCCTCTGTCCTACATATGTCTTAGACAACTCTCCCGGGAGGTCTTTGTCACTAAAAGGCCTGTTGCTCTCTTTCTGTCTGCACCTTGTGATTAGGGCACAGAACACAGCACCAAAAGGACTAAAAACAATATTTTTCATTCTTTCATATGTTAAATTGAAAATAAACAAATCAGATCTTTGCATTAATTGACTAGTGACAAATGTTAAACCCAAACACAGATGATATTGGTGTGTGAGAAAAGGAGACTTTCTTGATGACAGCCGTGTTTTATGTTTTTACGATTTTTATGGATTTATTTGATATTGGGGTTATTTTAATCAATATCAGGAGTTAGCACATAAATCCTACTTCCCCCTGTCTGAAAGATGCAAGGTTTGTGGTAGCCCATTATGCCTTCAGTGCAAACATGACGATCCTCATTGATTACTTCAATGCAAACAGTTCATCCCCATGGGAGAATGAATGATCGACTCCAACTTTGTTGGCAGTCCTATTTTACACAAAATTGTATTGTATTTTGTTCAAAGTTGCTATTCTCCCTAAGGGTGTTGTTAGACAAGTGCAATGAAGTGTCCAGAATAGCAAGGGCTCATCCTCAGGGGAGCATGGGAACATTTCATCATGCTAACATGTCTCCTCACTTCCCTTACTCCTTTCCTTTCCTTGCATCTTAGTCCTACGTGCAGGAGATACTAGTGGAGGAGGCAAGATAGAGATATGGGGATGGAGGAGCCAAAGCTGCCAAATGAGAAATTCTTGGTTTCCTAGCGACATCAGTTCCATATGACATGCTGCACAGCTGTATCACCTGTCAGATTGTGCTCACCTCAAACTCTGTGCTCACCTTTTTTTCTCTAATAACTTAAAATCGAGGCATTGGAGAGATTTTTAGCGGGAGTCGAATTATTCCCGGAGGTCTCCTCCCTTCCAATATTAACAGACTCTGTGATTTAAACCAATAAAAACACTGAATAATGCAGTTTCACGTTAAAAAAAATCAGTGTTTTTCCGATGCTGCTTTTTGCTTAAGGGTTGCATACTACAGTGGCCAACGCGAAAAACAGAAAACACAAATGTCCTTATCCAGAGTTGGTGTTTGGTTTGTCCATTTTGGACTGCTGTAGAAACATAGCAGTGCAACATGGCACACCCTGGACGAGGACATACTCATGTAGATTTAAATGGCTCATTCTAAGGTAGTGAAAACACAACAATTCTTCTTTTCAGGTGAATATACATAAAGAGAGCATACCTATACAGTTTCATAGATAGATAGACAGGACATCTTTAATAGGCTTACAAGGGTTGAAAATACAAGAGGCCTTTATTCATCCTGATATGTAAATTGTTTAACATAACCAGTTATTGGAAATATTATCACTGGTGTTGATTTTAATCATCATTTAATAGTCCTTTTAGATCTTCTAATGTATGTATAGGTCAGTGTTATTTGTTATGATGATGATGATTTGTCACTTAGGCTATTTATTAACCTGCATTATTGATATCTGCACAATCATGCACCATGCAACATTGAGTCATTTTAAGGTATGTTATCACCATGTTCAACATGGAGAACGGGTCCTATATCCTACAGATTTGCGCCCCACAAATGTCATTGCATCCTCAACGTACAGTTACCGAGGTTATAGGTTTAGGCAATAAAAGTTACTGTGGTTACATTTAGGAAAGGAAACATGGTGATGACATGAAATGACTCAAAGTTCACTGTAATGGGCTTAGAATGCTGAAAACAAGCATTTGGATTGGCACAAAGTAAGGCCTGCCATCTGTATTGGCCTCAGTCATAGTTCGAAGCTGGTTGACTGATTCATACAGCAATGTGTTTGGGATGTTCAGAGTCATACAGGGGAGAAAAGCCAATGAGATGTGTTGGTATCTACGTGGTGCAGTGTGAGTGGATTGTAGAGGGGGTGCTGATCTGCTGGCTGCTTTCTTTGTGTGGCCTCCATTCAGCTGGTGGCCCTGTCCCTACGCTCCATATCTCTCCATTGTTGAACTGCCCTCCCCCTACCCATCACCTGGTAATCCCCCCTACCTGTACCTGCTTCCATAAGGAGCTCCTTCACTGTCTGCCGGCAGGCTTGGCTGGCTTTGATTACACTACCTGTGGATATTCATGCTGCATTCTCCTCACACTCAGCCATTTGAGGCATCTACATCTCACAGAGAAGGTGAGAAATATTCCCACCATATTACCACCTCCAGCAATACAACGTTTACACCCTGCTTCCAGTTTTGCACAAGCGCTTTTTGGGGAGGGTGTGTGTGTCCCGCGAAAGTGTTAATTTGGCTTTTAAGGAGACTGTGTTTCTGTACACACACTGCTGTTGGTGCATGTGTGTGAGTGATAGCGGGGGCGGTTAGAGTGTGGTGGGACTGTGCGGTGTTGTAATGGAAAGCAGTGGTGGTGTTGGTGTGGAGTGTGCGTGGGAGTGCTACGCTGGACCCCAGCAGGTGTTGTTGTTGGTAGCTCATGTGGGACGCAGAGCTGATCCTGAGCCTGTGCCATGCTCAGGCTCACTGCTGAACTGCACTGTGTGGGAGGATCATCATGTCATCAAGACTGCTTGACTGGGGCTTCTTTGAGGGGTGAGTACAGTTTGTGTGCTCACCTCCCATTAGCCAGGTGTAGCTAAATATTTTATGCAAATTAGTGATGCATTTAATCTAGGATGCTAAATGGATACAGCATAGAAATTGAAATGAATAAACAGATGGTGACCACGGTGGCACTCTTGTTCTGCATCAAACATAGAGAGACGTGACCAAATATAGAAATGTAGCTACCTCTGATGCCATGTCCTCCATATTTTGGGGGGAATATGGATGTTTTAGCATCAGCTGAAACAAGTTACACCAAGTTGGTTAGACTTTAGGAAACATTAAAACAGATCATTGAAGAAGGATATGAGAAATGATCATTTGTGTTGAAATGACATTAACAGCAAAATTAATATTAGTTGAACATCAGTTCATCCCACCACATTTATTTTGTACATCATGAGGATATGATTATTCAGTAAAATGCCTCTTACAAGTTAATCCATCAGTAATAATATTCCAATATACACCCATCAGCCATAACATTAAAATCACACACAGGTGAAGTGAATAACATTGATCATCTAATTACAAATCAAATGTTCTGCTCGGAAAACGGTCCACAGATTCTAATCTGATCAAGCATCCGTAGATGTGGTGGAACAAATCTGGCTCGTGGAGGCCCCACCTTGCATCCCACTGGAGTCAAGGAAGCCACCACCAATGCCATGGTGCCAGACAACACAGGACACCCACCTGTTGAGGCACAGACACAGGACCTCTGGGGTACTGGCCTGACCAGGTCAATGCCTCAAACTCTTTTTCATGTTTCTTGGGCCCTTGTTGTTGTGATATTGGTGTGGGATGGTGCATTGTCCTGCTGGAGGTGACCACTGCCTGCAGGGGGTGCCATTGCCGTGATTGGGGCACTTGGTCTGCATTGGTATTTGGGTGTTTGGGTGCATGGTGCCTGTCAAAGGGCATCCACATAAATGCCATGACCTAAGGTTTCCTAGCAGAACATTGCATTGTAACAAAATGGTGCCATTTTGCTATGTTTTTGCCACTAGTAATTATGGCAAATGTACTTTTACTAAAATGAAAAAAAAAAAATATATATAATGCATGTGGGACTAATAATTTATTGCCACACAAACGTTTTGGGTGAAACCCTTCCTCAGCGTGCACAAGCTCGTGCACGCTGAGTAAGGGTTTCACCCGAAACCTTTGTGTGGCAATAAACATTATAATTGGAGTGCTGTCCTGTACCTTTTATACACATTTTTCACATTTTTCATTGAAGATTCAGCACCCATTCATACTTCTGAGAGTTGAGCGTGTTTGTTTGGACTTCTGTAGGCTAATATAGCTAATTTGGCAAACAACTGCAGAGGTTTCCAAATAATTTTACAGATGAAATAATTATAAAATAATTGCTATTCCAAATAACTTCTATTCTTATGAATTATTAAACTTACAGACAATTCTTCTGCAAGGCTTTAACAATCAGAATGGTGTTGGGTGCACTTTTAACTCTGTCAGAATCATGCCATTAATGAGCTCTCACTCCCTGATCCAAACAGCTTGTAGTAAGCAAGTGTCCACTGGGAGTTGATTATTCACATAATGGTTGAATAAGCCTGGAAGGCAGAATAATAGACGTCCCCTCAGCCTTGCCAGGCTGAGAGCTGCAGGTGCGGATGAAGGTACTCATGATAGAGGCCTGCCAGAGGGTTGTTCTCAAAACCAAATAAATGATGAAAGGTGTGCTGGCTTGATCTCAAAATACAACCTTGTCTCCTGGAAAAATAAACATCAATTATGTTTTGAGAGAATACTGTGAAAATGTTTTTCTGAGTGCTACGTTTATGTACTACACTATAGTCGTGGTGGAAGGTGGGTGTACAAAGCTCAGGACTGGCATTGGAGACAGCAGGCAACAAAAGCACTTTGGTTAAGGTTAGGAAAGATAGTTATTTTGGTTAAATGTTAAAAGCGTAACCAGCTTGTGTCTCCTGTTTAGGGTTACTGTCAACTTTCTCTGTTTTAAACCGAGATCACGACCTACCTATTTTGAAACATTTGTGGTTCCTGTAAGACTTCATTCTGTGTTTTAAAGAAGCCCAGCTGATTGAAATACGCCAGGGATAGGTTGAGTGTAAGGGTTGGCGTTAGGCATTTAGTTGTGATGGCCTAGGGTAAGGTATTGGGGATTATGGAATATCATAACATCTCCTACCATACTTATGCAGATGACACACAACTTTACATAACAGTGTCACCAGATGACTACAGTCCCCTACATCTGCTAAATAAGTACATTGACAATATCAATACGTGGATGTGCCAGAATTTTCTACAACTAAACACAGACAAAACTGAGATAGTTGTTTTTGGCCCCAAAGAACAAAGAACAATAGTCAGTGCTCACCTTGACGCCATGACACTAAAACCTACAAATCAAGCCAGAAATCTTGGTGTAGTTCTGGACTCAGACCTAAATTTCAATAGTCACATTAATACAATTACTAAATCAGCCTACTACCACCTTAAAAACATAGCAAGAATAAAAAAAATTCTGTATAAACAAGATACAGAAAAACTTGTTCATGCTTTCATTTTCAGCAGGCTGGACTATTGTAACGGTATCTTGAGTAAAAAAATCAATTAGACTACTGCAGCTCGTCCAGAACGCTGCTGCCAGAGTCCTCACCAACACCAAGAGAGTGGAGCACATTACACCAGTGCTTAAGTCACTGCACTGGCTTCCTATGTGTCAAAGGATAGACTTTAAAATCTTGTTACTTGTTACGAGCTCATTTAAATCAGGGCTTAAAACATTACTATTTACTGCAGCTTACCAGTGAACTAGATATATAACTTACTGTTAGGATAATCTGTAGCTATTATTTTTTTATTTGTCTGCTGTTGCTTTTGCTTTATGTTTGCTTTTTAAATGCATTTTCTGCACTGTTTTTATCTATTTATTGTCTTGCTTTTAGCTTTTGTTTTTAATGAATTTTATTGTTCCTTTAATGTTTTATTTTAATGTATTTCTCCTGTAAAGCACATTGAATTGCCTTGTGTATGAATGGTGCTATATAAATAAAATTGCCTTGCCTTGCCTTTATATGATATTGAGAGGGTATCAATGATTCAGAGGTTGCTCACACACAGCTCTCAACATGGCTTTGGTTGATTTGGTAGCTATAATGGTGCTTGCAGCACAAGCATTGTATTCAACGACAACAGTACTTACAGAGCTAACAGTGTTAACTGAAGGGCGGGCGCTACACTTCTGTGATGATGCTGTCCTGATATTAGCAGTAACCAAGTAGGAGAATAGTGCTGAGCGTAGGTGATCAGCTGGTCAGTGGAACATACACACAAAAGGACTCATATGCACTAACATGCGTGTGCGGTCAGACTGTCTTCCACAGTAACAGAAAACATTGGATTACAACACACACTGTGGGAACGTGACTTTGTTCTCTGCTTAGGATGGCATTACTCCACTATGTCTTTACAGAGAAAATCGAGGTTTGTTGCTATATTAATGCTCTGAATGTCATGTAGAGGTCTTTTGATAAATTTCAAGGAACAGTGTTAGTATTCGTGAAGTTCAAGTAAAGCAAAAATGTGTTCTGATTTGTCAAACCGCAGATAAAGGTGTTGTACATAAATAAAATTACAATGTATCCTGATGCAATGGTTTGTATGATGTCCTACAAAACTGCAAATACAAAGATCCTCAAATGCTGGGGGCCGTTCAACAGACTCTCACCAGCAACTAACCCAGAAGGACATACACTTTAGAGTGGCACAGCACACACACACCCTGGGCCAAAGAACGAGTGCTGAATTGCGTCAATAGACTCCTGTTAGCAGATAACAGCAGCTAAAGTTAAAACAAAGGACACACCCACAGCGGTGAGCTTTAGCTGCTGGTGGGCTGGGTAGCCCATGCAGACTGAAAGGCCAAAAGGTACGTTTGTGACGGCTATTTTGCTCATGTTTTTGTGACTGTGGCGATAAACCTTATAAAAGCGGACCTCCCACAGGCGGCCTCGGGTAGTTGTTGTTTTGATCATCCTGTTTAAAATCAATCTAAAATAAAAAACTATAAGAACTATAGCATTTATTCTTTTTGCAAAACAAAGCTAAGACTTACTTCTTTCGCACCATCACCTTGTCCACGTGTAATGACGTCAACACTACAAGCAGTCTTAAAGACAGTGAAAACATGTGGTGACACCAGAGGAGGCAAGAAGCAGGTCGATAGGAATGTCTGTTGTATTGTTATTTATTATTATGGTTTATTGTCTTACATAACCTTTTGGCTTTTAGGTTGTACAGATTTTAGGGATATGAAATACCAAAAAATACCAGTGTATTCACCAGGAAATAAATAAGTATGTCTCAAAAATTAAAAAAAAATAAAAATATCCATAGTTCAAATAACTTAAGGAGTACTTAGAAATATTTGTATCATTTTTCTATGTTTAGAAATCATTTGGAACAATATGTTAATGAAAAAATGACCTGTTTTTGTATTTTTGACATGATATCAATACTTTAATCAATTATAATGGTTGATTGGCTTTCATAATAATAATAATAATAACAGTTTATATAGTGGTGGAGGGGATATGTCATCATCATCAAGCTATGATTTCAGACCCGCTCCAAAAATCCTGGACACAGAATCAGGGAAAAACAGTCAACTCCATAATTCAGTACTACACAGTTCAAAATCTTTTAACATATTTTCATGTATATTGTGTTGAGAAAGAAGTCACTGATTTTGCTTTACCCAGACTTTACTTGACATTTACCCCGCAGAAGCCTCTGAAACAGCATATACATAAACCATTAAACACTGAGTACATTTCCACACTGCTGGTGTTGGCACGACTGTCTTAGTGAGTTGACACTATATGACTAGGACTGTAAATACTCCCTAAACAACCACCAGCATCATTATCAGCTCCAAGAAATATAAAAGCAATATATATGCAACACAACATAAAGCCACTCTGTCTCTCACACACACACACACACACACACACACACACACACACACACACACACACACACTGCACGTATTCCCCAGTTACGTGGCAGCTGGTTCTGCATCCCAGCTAAATGCAGCCAGAGGTACAAGTTCCCTCAAACGGGGAACAATTTCCACCAAATGCATGGTAATGTTTGAAATAAATAAGCTACATTATGCATGAAAGGGAAAATGATTACCTGCTTTTAAAAGCCTTTATGAATATTTATAAAATGTTTCTGTCACCACTTATTTCCCTTTCCTTTTTGGAAATTCAGTCAGGAGCAGCTAATAGAAAAGCCCATGTTCCCTCTCACTGTTTCAACACGAAGCCGACTTGCACATTAACGCTTTGGCTTTACATAAAAAATCATACCTTTGATTGCTGATTGAATTTTCATTTCTCATGGCCTTTTTTGAGTGCTTTTATGCCTTTTGTGTGCTTTTACATGTGAGCTGACTGTGCGTCTGTGTGAGCGTCTTTTATGTTTTAAAGGAGCCCGCAGGCATGAGGCTGTGTAGGACAGCTTTTCCCTCCCCGTAGCTGTGATTGTCAGGGTTAGTTAAAGGCAGAGGGTCCAATGTTCCCGTGGCTTTAAGGACAGCGTGATCTGGCAGTAGAGAGATGAAAAGATCGAGGTAACTCTTCCACCCATCTGAGGGGATTTTCCCTTCAAGGGCCTCATCACAATCTCTCCAAATGAAACCATTATCTCAACATTTCTGCCCCAGGCACTCTCACTCTGACTATTTTACTCTTTCTTTCTTTTGCACACACACATTCACACCATATCATCTATGCTCCCCTGAACTTTTTTCTCTTTTTGGAGCGGTATTTTGGAGATGTGAAGGGAAGATGAAAGATGGAAGGTGACAGCAGCAGAGAGATGGTGGATGGTGGGAATGGAGAAGAGGGAGTAAAGGGTTGGAGGTGTCAGGGGAGGAGGAACCAACAGGGAGGGAAGTGTCAGAGACAGAGGAGACGGTGCTGGAGTATGCGTCTGTGTATCTGTGTGTGTGTGTGTGTGTGTGTGTGACTGGAGGTGACTCCTAATTCATCCAGGGAAAGCTGAGATTTGGTTTGCTTGTCATAACAGATGCCTCAGCCTGCCCAGAGGGAAAGCTGTTCTCCACCTGCCGTGATTCAGTTTGAAATGTCTCTTAATGTATTAGTCGGCCATAATGGATCCCATGGCTCATACCTGCAGACATGCCTGCCTTTTATCTCCACACACACACACACCACAGCCACCCACCAACCCCCAAAGGAGAGAAGGGGTAAAAAAGGAGGAAAAGAAACGACAGAGTGAATGAGAGAGGGCAGTGATCATGGTGGTAACGGTGAATAATGGCATGGCCGCAGGACTGAAACAAATCACCTGAAGATGATTCTATTATGTGCAGCCACAGAGGAGCTGTTCACGCTGCCTGCTGCTGTGAAGCTGGCTGAGTAGCTGTTCACTCAGGATACAACCAATGAAGTGATGATTTAATTGTGTTTATCATTGTGTGGTAGACATGCGGAGGGAGATTTCTCTGATGATTAGATCCTATTGAGAAATGATCTTGATGCAATGTTAACCTTGGTGAGGACACTTCTGGACATGCAGTACACACGGGAACTTCTTTTCACTGAGGGGTGCTGCATAGTATAAATGTGCACACATGGCTGTGTATGTACACAGGCTTACACAGGAGACAGACACACTTTACAATACAATAACGTTTATTTGTTTAAGAAGGGACAGTGTACATCAAAAAAAACATTCCTTTTAAAGAAAATAAAAAAGAAAATGCAGATGTACCCAATGGCAGCCAGGGGCTGATTTACATTGGTAGTCCCCCTGCCAGATGTTTACCAGCGTAGTTCCTAAAAGGTAATATAAAATCAATACAGTACACATAAAATATACAATTACAGTAATAGATACATTTAAACACATAGCAGTCTTGTTGTTGTGTTATAGAGTCAGCCAGCGACACATAACAGAAGTATTGCACACATCATGTTGCCTCCAGTGCCATAAGTATGTATATGCTTCATACCGTGTTTCTGGGTGCAACCAGGTAACGAGCAGACGGGGGAGAGGGGGCTGTGTGGGGTGTGTGTGTGTAGTGTGTTAGCCTGTAGCAATGCAGAGTCCAGTACATAGCTCTTGTTGGGGTTGTGATCAGTTGTGATCGATGACAGTAATAGATGTGGAGACATTGGGGGTTAAAGTGCTGGAGTAATGTAAAACATTAGAAATTAAAGTGCAGCAGAGCTATTTGCAAAGAGCTCTTGGTTACATTGCAAAGTACATGGTAAACATTTGAGCCCGAGACACACACACACACACACAAAAAAAAAAAAAATAGATAGGAGATAAATGAAAATATCTAAGTAAGAAAAAGAAAAAGGAAAAGAAAAAAGAATTTTCTTTCTGATCAGCCTGCTATTGATTCTTCATTAATTTGTAAAATTGTTGTGTTCAAAATGTTAAAAAACGTTTGCTATTTTTTTAACCTCAAAATAATCCCCCCTTAACTGACTTCATTAATTTATTCATTTACATCATTTACATAATTATTGGTATTTTTTAACCTACAAAAATAAAATATTTTGAAAACTAAAGATTTTCAAAAGGATAAGTCCCAAGAATAAAATGTATCCTATACACTGCAAAAGAGAAACGAGTTGTGAGGAGTTATGAGTTTGCATGCTTGTTACTTACTGCACTGTCCCTTCTACTTGGACTTAGATTCCCCAACAAGGTAAATTGAATTTGCTTACAGATTGAGGCCGGAAACAATAGAGAAAGATACATTTTTAAAAGCAGAGATCTGTGTGAACAGCAAGAAACAAATTACCAGATTCAAAACAAGATGTATGTTTAAAAAAAGACATAGGCATGAACAAATATAGAGCATGATTAAGAAAATAATTTTTACTGAGAAGACTTTTCCCAGCACTCAAATTGCTAAAATTTACACATCCAAAATGATAATACTAAGTATTAAAGGTTCTCAAAATTGTAATGTTTCAAAAGTACAAAGGATACAGGTTTGATTAAGAAAAAAGATGGAGTCGCAAGATGTTGTTTTTAGTACTAAAAAACCTCTTAAGCCCAGTTCACACCACAGATTCAGGCCGAATCCAGGTGATAGGCAACCACCTGCAATGCGCAGTTCTGCAACAGTCTGGAAAACCTGCCAGTTCACATCAATGTAACTAGATGAGACGTGAATCATCTGTATGCAACAACTCTCTGTACTTCTGTTCTGATTTCCAGCTTTTCAGTCTTATTTTGTGACTGAATATAATTTGTAGCTTCTTAAAATATGAATGAGGAGAGTGATAGTGAGAAACTGACTCAGCTTTTGGAGAAACAAAACCTGACGTCATTCTGCTGTGGCTAACCATGAAACCATTGATGAGACTGAAAGATGCAGGTGACTGGAACCAGCAATGCAGTCTCTTTTTATTGTTAAATATTATAGTGTGCAAAAGGAAGATAGTATGTTTTAACAGCTCGTGTGTACTATTCCACAAGAGAGAGCATTAGCTTTGTTTGTAAAAGTGTGTCTTTTGTAGCAGTAACAATACTACTGTACAGTAATGATCATCAAAAGGAATTCTACAGATCCTTTAAACCAACATTAACAAACTTACAGAAGACAAATACTCAGTTGCTGTGACGGGGAGATTGGCTTTCTCTCCACACTCCACTCCCCCACAAAAGGGCCATTTAAGTGACATTCCCACAACCCTGCAGCTAATTGCCGTAACATTAGATCTGGTGTGAATGCAGCCTTAGGGAGGAGGGTTGGAGTGTATTGTCGATCCAATCATACATGTGTCTTGGACAAACTGTTCCCTTCCCATTTCCTAGAAGTGTGCAATATTGTTTGTTTTTAACCCTGATTCTTTCCTTATCTTAGCCTAGTAGTTCTTTTCTTCTGTTCCAAACTCTGATGGTGATTTTTTTGTGCAGAAACTCAACCTTAGCTGTAGCAGGAGCAGATCAGAAAATGGCATCATGAAGGTCATATATTTTGGAAGGCACTGACAAACAATGTTATTCTGCTGATAGGGGCAACAGACTGTGACACTTGTGTCATTTCAGAGGGCAGCGTGAAAACAATTGTGTGGCTGGCAAGCTGTACCGAAAGGAGGAAGAGGTCAATGGAAAAACCACAGATGTGTTTATCCTTTAAGGATCGAGGGTGCATGAAGTGAGAGAGGTTATCAGCAACGTGGTTTTAATTCTGGTAAATATTAACATTGACAAAGAGACTGGTATGCCACTTAAAATGCTGGAAAAGCACCACACAGATATTGATTATTGATTCAGCGCTTGGACTTTGATCAGCCAACCCGCTACACAGGTTGCAGTGAAGGAAGGGTTAACTCTCACCCCCGTTTGGTTCCGTGCGGCAGATCAAATGGAACAAGTTCATTACAGAGACGAGGCGGATCGTTCCGCTGCATCCATCATCCATCCATCAGCCGTTAGTTCTGTCTCCCAGATTCCCTGAGAACCTGTTGGGATCCAGAAGATGAAGCAATCAGCCCGCCCCTCTGCCTTTCAAGGAGAATCACGGAATTCCATGAAGCCGACCTGGCTGTGACCTTGAGGCTGCAGCATGATTTCATTATAAGGGAGGTTGAAACAGTAGAGGCGAGGCATCGTAGGAGCACAGGGAGCTGCTCGCTAAATGGGAAGTGCACTGAGACATGATGATTTCATTGTGTTGGCACTTAGGGAAGGTGTGTACAGCAGTGGGAAGTACACATGCACATGGCAGATACACAGAGGTGTCAGGGTTTCGAAAGACTGTGTGATCGCTGATAAGATACCCAGTTCAATAAACACAAGTCTTTTCATTTGCTTCTTGAGAAAGACAGCGACCTTTACCCTTGTTGCTCATTGTAATGAATAAAACCGTACAGACATTGCTGCCTGCTGTAGTACTAGCTTTTTGGATTTCATTAGGTTATGGTTACAGAAATGTTACATAACGGCTCTTGTGACATGACAGAATGTTTGAGCATCTAGTAAAATTGCTGCTATGCCCTCTTCGTAAGTGATTCAGACACGAGACCCACATGTAAAATTGCCAGCACATTTGCATAATGAAGCATGTGTCTGAAAGGGGCTTAAAAGCACCAGCGCAACATCTCAGTTTTAGTTGTGAACACACACACAAACACGCTCCCATTGAATATACTTCCAGCGTGACCCTGAGAGCAGCTCTAGATGAACGATGCAGCTGTGAGGAGATTTGTTTAAAAAGCCAGGCGTCCCATTTTCTGTGTTATCAGTGCGCCGCGCGGGGCTCTTCCACCTCCTGAATTATCTTTTCTTGACATTATAATTCAGTGCACACTTGACAGCGCTGTTTTCTCCCTCAGAAAATCTAATTTCTGTACATTTGATTTGCTCCTCTTTTTGTTTTCTCATTATCTGTAAAACATGTTGTGTACCTCTCCACCCATTTCTAACCCTCTACAATTTCATAGAGGAGGCAGAAAATGAAAAGTCACGCTGCATATCTTCATATGAAAGTGCCCAGGTTCAATTTTCCTCCTTCCCACTTTTCAAAAATATTTCTAATAATAAATAGGTCTTGGCCACAATTCTCTGGAAAATGAATTCATAACATGATGATAAATGTGTGTAGAATAATTCCCTGGATGATAAAAGGAGGGACTTTCTTTTTAGTGGGGTACAGAGAGCTGACTTCTCCCACTTTTTTCCCTCCATGTACAATGTTCTCCTCCAGCCCAGCCATTGGGTTACTGGAGAGATTCAGAGATTTACAGCATTTAGGTGCGAATGAAAGACTTCACTTTTCCATTTCTCTCCTTTCAAATCATCTTTGAAAGATGTGGTGATACAGAATATTCTGATCACACTGGGTTCTTCCTTTATTTATTTATGGGCTACATCAAAGGCAGACCTTCATTTCTTTGTGATGTACAATGATGCGTCTCTGAAGCTGATGCAACTTAAAGCGGCTCTTGTCAATATTTTTACATTAACAATGGATCAAATGACTTTGTGAAATTGGTTCCTTGAAGTAACAAACCCACACGTTTAGATTTATGATGAACTTTTCTACTTATTGTTTTAGTTTAAAGGCCTTAGTGTCAGCGCTCCCATCTGTCTGCTGTTAAACCACTGTATTTTTTTATTTTTTTTTATTTTTACCCACAATGCGTGGTTGTGACCGTCACCCACCCTCCCTGGAGACTAGCCTATCAGCCTTTATTGGAAAAGCTTCCTAATATGAGCCAGAGAGGGCCGTGATACACCAAGGTGTGTCAAGGGGAAGGTAAGGAACAAGCAAACCACTGTTAAACCACTGTAGCTGACTCTACCAGCTCAGAACCAGACACCAGAGAGAGACACAATTCGAGAGTTGCTGGACTTAAACTGCTCTCATGCACTGCTTACACGTTTTCCTACAAAAAGTAATGCACCCAAATTTGTACATATTCTACGTAATTATGAGCCAGTAACTTGTGTGTAGGCTGTGATCACGTGACTAATGGGCTTACGTTTACGGTATTAAAAAAGGAAGTGGTTCCTGTAAGGAGACAGGTTGGGGTGTTGAATGGGACACAAAACACAGGACTACCCTCCAAGACGTTCCACAGGAGACCAGTGTTCGGACCCATGTGAACTTTGAGTCATTTTGAGATATGTCATCACCGTGTTTCTTTTCTCATTTGCAGTAACTGTACTTGCCTAAGCCTAATATCTGTAACTTTATGTTCAGTACATAATTTAAGGGGTGGTCATTCGTAGGCTATCATACAGACTGTTATATGGGGACACATTGCTGGACTAGTGGTGAATTTAGCAGTTTAAGAGCCAAATATTTTTCTTAAGACTTGGTGGAGACGCAACCTGTTCTTAGTCTCAGGTTGTCACATACTGCAGTTATTACTCCCCTTGGTATATCGACGTCAAAGACACTGTTTAGCATCGTCAGTGTAAAGCCATCTGCGGCAATACTTGTTTTTGACAAACTTGACATGTTTGCAAGTCACTTGCGGTCCATTCAGAATGGACCCACAACCCACTTTTGGACCACGAGCCACCAGTTGGGAACCACTGTTCTAAGGTTATAATGTTTCAGTGTTAAATGGAAGCATAGAGCTGCATTTGTATAGCACCTTCTTAATGTTCGGACCACTTGAAGCGTTTGTACACTGCATATCACATTTATACATTGGAGGCCAAGGCTACCATACAAGGTGCCACCTGCTTGCTACTTTGCGTTCATATTCCTTTTTTTTTTTTTTAAATTTTATTTAGGTTAAGGCTGCTGTAACTTTTTGAAGTTTGTTAAGTTAGTGTCCAGCGAGGTGCCAATATATCTTCTGTGATTCTACCCTTGTAAATGTTGACACAGATTCTAAAAGACATGTTCAGGATGTGAGCCAAGGCATGACCCTGGCCGTTTTTTACGCTCCTTACTAAAGCATAATCTAAATCTATATGTTGTACTTATGTTACCTCTATCTACAGTGATGATGGAGGCGCTCCAACAAGCCTTCTGGTGAAACTTTTCTTGACATTTAGAACAACGTGGGAGGGAGGAATAAAATGAATTAATGACTAAAATCAATGCAGTTTGTTTCCTGTACACTCCTCATGGAGTCTACTTGACAGCTTTTATGGAAAAAAAGCAATTGTATTTCTGGTATTATTGGGTGTGGTGAAGACAGTTTGTCCAGCTGCTATCCATTTGGCTCCTGAGAAACTGTGCTGATGACAGGACAGCTGGTTCTGAGAACAGTGATAGCTGTAATGACCATTAGTTGGATTGAATGCATGGACGCTTCAGTAGTGCTTATGCACCGCTGACGTGTTTAATTCTGCTGTGTATTTGGGGTAGGACTGTGCTCAACAGCTTATTGACAGTTTCTCTAAACACTAAGTCTTTGTTGGCATGAAAAGCGAATATTGGCACAAACAATTGGCTACTGGGAGCTTAAATTCGAAATCTGGTGGTCAAGCTATTGGCAGCACAGTGGAGAAAATGGGAGGTAAAAAAGGCAGAAAGGAATGGAGGATGGAAATGAGAGGGAAGACAGAGGGGGCATGTAAGATCCAAGACTTCCATGACCTGAGGAACCTCTATTCAGGGCATTAAAGATCCGCTATTGATCCCATTATGGCTGGTAGACTTTATAGACAGGTCTGCTTCGGAGCCATCAAGAACTGTATACCTTAATTAATCTAAATCATGGACAGAGAGGGAAGGTTGTGTTTGTGTCTCTGGTCGATCATTGGCTGATGTTTCCTCCTTCACAAAATCAATGAGCCTGTCGAGACTTCCTCATATCTCATCAGAGCCCCTGGCTGATCCCTTAAACGGACCAGGATTACATCACAATGGAGGGGTCAGGGGGTGTCTTGCAGGTGCACCGGGAGAAAATCGCCTCAGGAGGAACGCGCCCCTGACCCCTCATCTCCCTCATTTTTCCCCTTTACTCGAGATAATATCACACACTCGCCTGAGCACAGAAAATCAATATGCCTCAGCTAAGTTCAAAACCACAGCTACTCATTAAAAAGAGAGGGAGCAAACACGTTGTTCAGAGTATTGGTCCAACCCGGGCGAGTTAAGCTGCAGGGATTGTTATCATTGTTAAGCAAATAGATCCACAGAGGGAGAGATAGAGAGGAGAGAAATAATAAGATTTACTCCCTGTGCTATTAGCAAACTGTATCCTCTTGTAGACCAAAGGGGGGAGCCGCCCCCTTGGAGCGAATGAATGCCCACCTCAGCACATGGGGAATTAGCTAACTGTTGATATAAAGCAGGTTGAATTGTAAAACAGAGGAAAGCTGTGCTCTGTGTGACTTCATGTTATTGCCTCCAATGCTTGAGGAATGCAACATGATGCGCTAAGAGTCTGAAATAAGCATTCTCTGGGCTAAAATAATGACAGGAATTTAGTTATACAAGATTGGGGGGGGGGCGACCACTGCAGTGAGGCAGTGCCTCTGTACATGGGGCACTGGCACTATCCATGGTGGTGGAGCTGCTGAATGGATTTGTTTGAAGTTTATTTGTTGCAGTGGTGGCTGTTAGCAGTTAGCTCTGCTCGTTAACTGCTGAATGGCAGTGGAGCAAGCAGCCACCAGCTGCTGGACTTCATAGCTGATCCCTGCAGGACAACACTCCGTCTGGACTCTGCTGGAGAAATGACAGTTTGTAAGTATGTAGAAATAATTTATAGTTGTAGAGAAAAAAAATTAATTGAAATTTTTATACAATCCGTCACCTTGATTTTAATTTGTGATACATGCATTTGCCTAATTTGATTAGTGTAAAGATAAAACAAACAGACGAAGAAGAAGAAAAAAAAGATTGTGACTAAAAGTTGACTAAAATGTCATGAATTTTTGTTGACTAGTGCACAGTTGCCCAAGTACAGTTTAACATGGTGTGTGTTTGGGATACAGGTCATAAGAAATTGCAGATTAAATAGTCAACTGAACCCATTAAGAAGAGCAATGTATTCAGACAGAGTTTTTGTGAATTTGATTGTACAATTGCTTTATTGAAAGTACAGTAGTGCCATTGCCAATAGTGGGATAGTTAATGTACTTAAACTGTACATTAGAAGTTGAGGTAGCACGTTGAAAGGCAGATAGTTAGAGTCATTCCCTTATAGAAGCTCAGTTTTAGTAAGTTTTCCAACTTTTGCCAAGAGGGAACTTTAGATATTGGTCCCTAGATTATGTTCACCCAGTTTCATGCAGATCGGTCAAACTTCCTGGGAAGAAATTGATTTTAAGTGTTCTTCAAAAAATTCAAAATGGTGGAAAATCTATATAACTGGAAGTTATGGGTTCTTGAGGCATATTTGTTTCTCACGAGCAGAGGCTTATCTGCTAAGTTTTATGTCTCTACGACATACTGGGCATGAGATATGCCCATTCAAAGTTTGCAATTTCAATCGGTTGCTATAGCGCCCCCTTTGGCCAATTGATGTAATATTGCTTCATTCGCATCCTCCCATGACCCTCTACCACTGTGCCAAATTTCACATGGATTGACCAAGTCAGTGAGGAGAAAAATGTGGAACAGAGACACACACACACACCCACAGACAGACAGAGTTTTTGTCATTATATAGTAAGATATGGTAAGATAAGATATAGTAAGATAAAAATCTTTAAACCTACCACTAAACTATATAGCAGATCAGGCTGTTCTCAAAAAAATTCTTATATTTTCCTACGAAAAGTAATGCACCCAAATTTGTACATATTGCACGTGTTTTAAAAGGCTGTGATCATATGACCAGTGCGCTGATCAGGGGCGCCGCCAGGGATTTTGGGCCCCATGAAAAGAATTTTTACCGGGCCCTATACACAGCTGGCTGTGAGGCCGTCGAAAATTTTTTATGTTATTTTACATAAAACTATGCATTTTGATGGTATTTTTGACTATCATTCCCATATTTGTGAAAAAAGAACAATCTCTTCCTGGAATGCCACATTCCTCCCTGACAAACCTGAAGAGGATCCTGGACCTGGCTCTGTAGAGTGTATGTGACATAGCCTACATAAATTATATAGTATTTCCTATAATGTAGCCTAACTATTCTAATAGCATCATAGCCACCGTTTCAGGTGGCCTCCCACCATTTTGTTTGCTTTCAGTGATTTGACCAAAAATAACAAAAGAAAATGTGATTTTCACTAACAATCCCCCACTGCTCACTGTTTCCTCTTGTAGGTCTAATTTATCTCCAAAACTGTAGACTCACAGGTGACATACTGTCGACCCTTTGCTTCTTTCTCCTCTCCTAGCTTCCTTTCTTTCTGTTTTTGGCTACCTGATTTTTGAGGCATATTGCCGTCGCCTCCTTACCCGCTGTCTGTGACAAATTACCAGCGCACTGCAGCTGATCCAGTCTGACTGAACCATTTTATGTAAATAGAGAGGGCGGGTGTTAATGTTTCCAAAAGAAGTAAAGTTGTTGTTACCAGTACATTGTAAATAAAATATATTTGTGATTATTAGTTAGTTAATAACTTAGTGTCATATTATTTTTTGTCAGTATTATAATTTTATTAGGCCCCTCTTAATCATGGACCCCTAGAATCCTTCTCCTTTTTCCCCCCTTTTCGGCACCCCAGTTTTGAGGCATACTGCTGTCTCCTCCGCTTTGCCCGCTGTGGCGCTGTCTGTGACAAATCGCCTGTGCGCTACCTGCAGCTGATCCAGTCGGACTGAACCATTTTACGTAAATAGAGGGGGGGAAGGGGGGGCCCTGCAGGGGTTGATGCTTCCAAAACAAATAAAGGTATTGTTACCAGGACATGGAAAATAAAACATGTGTGATTATATGTTAGTTAATAACTTAGTGTCATTATTTTTTTCTGTATTATAATTTCATCATCATTAGGGGCCTCTCTGGGCCCCCCTCCATCATGGGCCCCTAGAATCCGTCTCCTTTACCCCCCCTTTACGGCGCCCCAGGCGCTGATGGCAGTAAACCAGGAAGCAGTCCCAAGCACTTGTGAGAAAGCAGGTTAGTGGTGGATAGGTCACAAGATATAGGAGTTACGCCCAGGACTTTCCCCTGGAGTCGCATGTTTGGATCCGTGTAAACTTTGAGTCATTTTGAGGTATGTCCTCACCATGTTTCTTTCCCTAGACCTCAGTACCACAGTAACTTTAATTGCCTAAACCTAACTGCTTTAACTCTACGTTAATTATGTAACTGCACGTTAAGGAGTTAACGTCATTCGTGGGGCGCAAATTCGTAGATATCATACAAACTGTTGTGTGTGCATTTTTCATAGGATATCTTATGAACTGTTCTATGAGAATACATTGACCAAATACAATACTTTTTTTTGTACTTTTGGCATGCTCCTACTTGTTGTCAAAATGTAGATTAACCCAAATCACTCTAATAACCATATTCCAATATAAAACCTACCTCTGCGGGAGACCACATACATACTACCTTTACACTTACCTGCAGTAACTGAATTAGAAAACTGAAAACTGAAAAGCTCTTAAAAAGTAATTAAATGTGTCTAATATGTAGACACATTGCATGAGGGAGAAAAATGCTACATGGTCTAATAATCTAATGTTCCATTTGTTAAGAGTAATTCAGATATCACAATAATGTATTGATTGTAACACATGTATCACCTTTAACACCTTGCCCATTTCCATTGGCCAAATTTATCATATAAATGTGTGTGACCTTTGCCTTGTATGGGTGCTGATATGGGTCGCAGGGTTGTAGCAGCAAAGTGGATGAGTTTCTCTGTATTGCATGACCACGTCTCTACAGTAGATCTTTATAGTGGATTGGAGTGTGCTGTGCTTTCTGCCTTCCAAGAATCTGCTCCCTCCCATTGTGGTTTGCTCATTGACATTTCCAGATGTGAGCAGTTCACAAAGGCTGTGACTGAGGAGAGAGGCTGACATTTTGTGTCTCTTCGAGTGCTTGACAATGGCTGAGAAGCACTGACATTTGTGAAAGTGCCGCGAGGAGCACTCCTAAGATTTTCTATTATGAGAAAGAGGAGGAAAATTACACATTACACACTTATATCTGTTGCAGTAATCTGTGCTCACAGGATGTCAGATAAAAATGAAACAGAAAAAAGATGAGTGGTAGGGAAAGGGGAAAAACAAAGCACAGGAAGAAGGTAACAGAAATAGGAGAGAGCGCTGAATAAAGGACAGATGATAGAATAAATACAACAACCTAGTTGCAATTCTCAAGTGGCTCACACTGTGTGAAAGCGTCTTCAGTCTTTTCCTTCTAAACCTCCCTCAACTGCTGCAGACAGCTCCCTGAAGTATAGGAAGCCTTCTGCTGTTGATCTTGTATGAAAAAGGTACAAACTGTTCTGCACAAACAGACCATTGAATAATAATGACAACGCTCTGGGAAACAAATTCACAAGTGCCTGTACAAGATTTGCATGGGCTCACAGAGATAGAACACAGACTGAACAATGATAGCTAGAGTATAAATCAGATTATACCACAACTCAATTCCACAATAAAAATGTTCAGTAAACAATTTAAAAAGGCTTAAATGCACATTTACTCTATCATATTAGAATTCTAGAAACTATAAATATGCAAATATTTGGATGCCCAAGACCTCCAGTTCTTCACACACCACCAGTGCTGGTCCAGTTATACCAGTTAAATCATTTAAAAGAGGAAGCCAAGCTAATTCTACCCTTGCATATCCTCATTCAGAAATAGCTTTTTTTATGGAACTTCTCAGACAAAGTTAGATCAAGTGATAATGTCCCTATCCAATAGGCATGGGACATGTGGAACAAAAGTGTCAGGACATGAAAATCGTTTTGTCTTGTGTAAGCTCTCATAACACAAGACAAGTGATTCTAAAATACCTTACGAGCAAGGTTGGATTAACCTCCTGTGGGGAAGGGGTAAATAAGTTGCTGGCCTCGATCAAACCCCTAGATCCTCCTAGTCTTTTTGCAGTTAAAACAGTTTTTCCATTGATCAAACATGATGGAGCTTAAGAGTCCTGCACACAGTTGATCTAGAACACCTTACTAATGGTTATTAATACTTCAATCACAGTGTTTTAGTTGTTGGACCTTGAGCAAAATTCCATCCAATGATTTATAATGGTGATTTTAGGTAAAGATCTTCATCATGTATAATTTATCAGGTATTCTATCTTCAGCTGGTACATTTTTACCCCATGAAGGTCTGAGGACTAAGACATCACAAATACAGTAAGTACAAGTGATCAACAGTGTGCAGGAAAACGTATTCTCAAACAACAGTTCGTATGATATCCTACAAAAATGCATGCATAACAGTTTGTATGATATCCTACGAAGTTGTGCCCCATGAAAGATGTTATGTCCTTAACGTAAGGTTACACAATTAAGGCAAAGTTACTGAGGTTAGGTTTTGGAAAAGAAACATGGTGAGGATGTACCTAAATATGACTCATCCAAACATGCAACTCTAGGAGAAAGTCAGTTTTTTTGTGACCCATCTGCCACACCAAACTGCCTCCCTACAAGCACTCAGAACTGCTTCCTTGTTTACTGCTGTCAGCACATTGGTCAAGTGATCGCAGCCTTTGAAAATACATGGCTTATGTACAAATTTGGGTGTATTACTTTTTGTAGGAAAAGATTTAAAAAAAAAACTGTGACAACAGCCTGTGTAGGATTATTCGTTTTCGTCATAATCAAGCATTTCTGGCCCCACTCAAGATTCAAAATTTGACGAACATTATTTTCTTGGGAACTTGCACCATGTAAAGAAAATATTAACTATAGTAATGATCAGAAAGGCCGGCTCTGTTCTGGGAACTATCCTGGAGCTGTTAAGGGTGGTGGTGGAGAGGAGGATACTGCATAAACTGTTTTGCATCATGGAACACCCCCCACATCCTCTTAAGAACCTCCTGGTCAAAAAGCGAAGCACTTTCAGTAAGAGACTGATCCTGCTCCACTGTGACAAGGACGGCTACAGGAGGTTCTTCTCGCCAGCTGCCATCTCCCTTTACAACCAGTCCCCTTTATGTCAGGACAGAGGGGTTTGGAGGTGAAGCCTCACACTTCCCTCTGACAGACTAAAGACCGATAAAAACACTCTCACACTGGACTCATACACCTTTCAACATCTTTCAACTATTTGATCTATAACTGCACTACAACTCCACAATATGTGTGCATTTAATTTTGTAATACTGGCACTATTTCCACCTTGAAGATGTATATAAACAGATGGGTGACACGTAATGAAACACTATATATAATGTCTTAGGGCACTGTATGCCAGCAGAACAGCTTCAGTGCTCCTTGGCATTGCGTCTCTGTAACTCTACTGGAAGGATCGAACACCATTCCCCCAAAGACATTCTGTCATTTGGTCTTCAGATGATGATGATGGAGAGCTCTATCTAAGCCTTCTACAGACCGTGACCATTTAGCAATCATATAAATTAAGTACAAGCTACACTGTGCGACATGGATCTAATAAACTTTGGTACAACATCAAGCTGCAGACTGTATGATGACAGCGCCTACTGAATTACAGGCTATGATGTACAATGCAAGAGCTTGAGTGTGCAAGGATGCTGCACGGGTTATTAATTATCCAACTGTGAAGCACAAAATAGAGGGTCACGTTATTAAATAACCTAAAGTTTTGTGGGCACTATATACTGCCGTGTGTCTGTGTGTTTGCTAGCTGCTAGGTTTTGCCTCCATGGTGAGTTGTTATCTGTCTGTCATTTTATGCTGCATATCTATTGGTTGGTTAGTTCAATCAGGAGATTTATTTTTATGGTAAAATAATATTTATTAACATGTGAACATATGAATAAAATGTTTAAACTCTTTGGTGATTAGACCTCGAAGAGATGGAATGATTTTAGGAGGGTGATGAATCCATAGTTCGCATAGGGAACCCCCCAGGGGTCTAGACACTGCTGGTGGTGGTAGAGGTGGTGAAGATGAGATGAGAGGAAGATGGAGAAGTGCTGATGATCTGGCTGAGCAGAGGGATGAGCCTTTGTTGAGCCTGTCCTGGACTCTGGATACGATGGCTGGAGGTGAAATGGGTGGAGGGTGCGAAGATTTTGAGAGAGAGCAGATTTAAATATTGCAATAGCATCCTAATTGGCTGAGAGAGATCGTGGCAAAGTTTGATTGGATAACTAGAGGAGTGAACACCCATAGTCAGCTGATTAGGGAGTAGTGAGAGTGGGACTGAGAGAAATGTGGAAGGATGAGCACAGAGAAAGTCTTCCTGATTGAACTTACGCTGAGCTTCATTAGATGTAGGCCTTAACAGCAGTCACACATTGAGATGGTCATCCTGACACTGTCAGAAATTTATCCAAGGCTGTAACACGGTCACAACTGCCATCCTCTCTCTCTGTGCGACATAGGACCACCATTTTAAAGTCACTACCAAAGATACCACCACATTTCTTCCATGATGGTCATCTGTCTTTGGGACAGACGACAATCACAAACTGTACAATGGGCTTTACACACTAGTCCAAAATCTTGATAAAAATCTTGATACACTGGGCCTTCTTGGCATATTTATACATATAAATATGATTGAATTAGATTAATTTTACCATACAGGGCACCCGTGTGGGAGCATCTGTATTTGTTTGCTCTTTCATTTTGTCCTTCTTGCTCTAAACTGCTGTAACAGTAGAATTTCTTTCTTTCTTTCTTTCTTTCTTTCCATCCATCCATCAAAACAAATCGATAACATGTCTTATATCACTGAGTTCTGCATACAAATACACTTATCTGATTTCACCAGGCATCTACCAATAGCAGCACTGGCAAAGAGTGCAAATAGGAAGTAGGTAGATATAGATGACACTGTGTCACAAATCAAATATTAGGTAAAACTCATGTAAATCAAGTCTAGCCATTTCTGTCAGCCCCAGAGTCGTTAGTGAATGTACAGTTTGCCTCCTAATGCTTCACAATCCATCATGTTTAGTGTCAAAACTTGACAGGGGTCGCCTTTAGCCTCACTGTGAAGGAAAGTCTGCAGCCCTTCAGCAACAGTCATACCATGCGCTTAAATTTTGTAACTAACTTTCTGTATAACAGTATTCATTGTTAGTGAGTCCACAGTTCTAGCGCAGCATTCAGATGTCCTACCCACACTGATGGATTCATAGGAACTGATACATGCATATTTACAGTTTTACACTGTAATCCAGTATTACCGTTTGTATTTGTATCTCATTGATATCAGCCTCACTGTTTAGGCTGGGGTTGTGTTTGGAAAGAACTGGTTTGTACGATGTGCCGTCTTTGGAAAGCAAAAGTGTAACTGTTTGAAATTGCCACCTTCACCACAAAAGCAGGGTGAAAAGCAGACATACACTTTCAGACAGCTTCTCTTGGAAGGCATTAACAGTGTTGCATTCAGTTTTTCCCACAAAAGGTGCCAGAAGAAGTAGTTGTGTAAAGAATGGAAAAAGAGAACTCAAGAGAGAAAAATCCAGCCCTGCTTTCTCTATCACCTTCACATAGCTGGCCAATAGCTGTGTGAAGTGGCCATGAATATTGATTGAAGGTTTTGGAAAGTTACTGAAATGGACTTAGCCTCCCCAATTCTGTTGTTGCAAAGGTGTCAGGGAGGGGGTCTCAGACACTGTTTAACCATCCGAGAAGCACTTTGATTGGAGTAAACTGGCACTTAAAAGCCAAACTTGCTTTCTCTGTGCCATTACAGGAATGGCCTCCTCCGCAGAAGGCTGTCTTTGAAGGAGGAATATGATATAATTGGCCAACAATGACCCCCAAAATTCTGGGAGGACATAACTGATGGTTGTGTTGTGGTCTTCAGTATCACTAAATTACAAAACTGTTGCATTAAAGTCTGACATAGACTACCCTTGAGGGATTCGGCATGCTTATGCAGTGGCAAAAAAATGGAGGTATTCCAATTTCTTACTGTTTTATCCACAGAGTGTGGGTGCAATGTGTCAGACTTCTTCCCAAAAATAATAAACCATTCAACGTTCACTGTTGCTTGGAATTTTTTTGTGAAATTAACATAATATAAAAACGAATGCAATCTGTAGTGTTTTCATGCAGTGTGTTGAAACTGTGATGAAACACCATGTTGCCGATGAAGACAGAGTCATAGTTAGTTTGACAGATTACTGTCACACTTCATTAACATTCTGGTGAAAACTGTAAAGAAAGAAATACAAAAGTATGAAGAACGTGTTCGTGTTGTACATAGTTTTAAATATTACTTGCATAATTTTTAACAAAATTGTCACTAATTTATGATATTTAACATTCCCAATGTCAAATAATGGCATTGCCTTTATGATGCTGCCAAGTGGAGGCAAGCAGATTACCTACAGAACACGCATGCACTACCTGTCTGTATTGTATTTGTATTGCTCTAGTTTATTACAGTTTATTTCAAATCCAGTGCTATGCAGGTCTGACCCATTCATGCATTCACAAACAGTGGTTACCACCGGATTAATCTCCCTTGCTTATATTAATAATAGTGTGATGATATAGAACAATAAATAGCCTCGACCATTTAAAATAAACGAATAGCCTTGGACACAGGCAGAGGTGCCTGAGGCCAGAGGAGACTGAAAATTGTGAGATATGGATAAATTATTGTGGGCCTATGATATGAAACACAATAAACAACTGTTAACGTTAGCAAAACGTTGACATTGGTGTGTGATTAAGTCACTATAATGAGCGCAAATTAATACACCGGAGCTGGAGGACCCACCTGCCGGTTCCCGGTGTGCTGGTCAGCTACAGCAGCACTGGAGAGAGTTACGCAAAAGAACAGAACGGTGTGCCTGTGTTGCTCTGCAGTTGGAGGGGATGTGAATGAAAACACATCCAACATATACTAACATCATCTAGATGTGCCAATCACCAAGACAAGGAAAAAAACAACACAGCTCCTTATCCCCACTGCTTTCAGGCAGCCTTTGGATGCTAAATCAGAGGGGGATTTGTTGTCGACGTTGTATTGTTGGAAACATACTAAAAATGATAACACACAGTCCCAGATGTGCAGATCACTGGCACCCTTCTAGACCTATAATGTAGCATATAGTGCCATGACAACACACAACAACCTTGGGAGGATGTTTTTTCTGGTGTTGCGCTGGTGGAAGTGGAATGTTGCGGATCAGTGTGGATGTATGAAAAATGACAACAAAAGTTTATTTTTGGTGGCAATGCATTACGTGACATTATAAATGTAATAATATTATCTGAAATCCTGTTGGTAACTCATTATATTACTTTGTTGCTGCTAAAACATAATATATTACTGTAACAGGTTACTTTTGGAACACATTACCCCCAGCACTGCTGAGGACTTACTCAAAGTTTGCATGGTTCCAAACATGGTGTCCTTGGAGAAAGTCCTGTGTTCTATAAACACATGGATGTAAATAGCAACATTGGCTACTATACCAAAGGTGCTAATAGCATTGTTTGCTGTGGTCACTATCTGCCTGAAGAAATACACATGCAAATAGTATTTTCAGCATTCAATTAACACTATTACTACAATTTGCTTTTCAACATTCTATATATATTCAACTCCAGAAATTTGTTCCAACAGCCCTATAGGTCAACACCCTCACCACCTCTGGAGGGTGCATACTTGTAAACACAAATATAGAAAAATCATTAAATTGTGTGAATAGAAATAAACTTCAGTGTGGCTCATACAGCTTCAAATGATTGTCCTAGGTTGTCCAACCATGTCTAGAGGCAAAAGTGTTTTTAGCTGCTCAGAATGGCAACACTCGGAGGCGGAGTGAAAAGTCTAGCTCATAGCCTCTTCTGGCTGCATCCCACCTTCGTCTCTATGATCTCTCCAAATATTAACTGCCTTTGTCTGCCTTTGTAGTCTTTGTGTGATAAATTATAGAAATGAGGATAACAGAGAACACTTTGGACAGTTTCTCCCTTCACACTTTGTACCGTCTAAAAGTGACAGAAATGTGAAGAATCAGGAAAGAGATCTTAAGAGAGAAGTTCAGAGCCTGCTTACTTTCTCACCTTTGCAAACCTGGTCAACTGCTGCATGGACTGGGTTTGACTGTCAAATTGTTTCAAAAAGTTTCAGAAACTGTCAGATGCAGTCCTCCTGGATTTCACTGTCAAAAATCGGTTGCAGAAGGTGTTAGATGATTCCAAAAGCACTTGGTTTGAGGCGTAATGAAGTCTTGCGTGTCCCACCAAGTGCAGCTCTGCTGGTTGGCTGAGCTTCTAGCCACAAGTCATCTTATTTTACCTCATGAATATCACGGCCCCTTTTTCCTCGTCGTTCCCCACATTATTCAGTTTGCATTCATATATCGCCCATTGCCTTGGCATGTTTTTTTTCTTCATCGCCTCCATCTGGCCTCCCCCTGCCCTGCACCACTCCCCCCCCCTCCCCCAGAAAAAAAAAACAAAAACTTGTCCACTGCAGCAGAGCCTCAGCTGTGATAAAGATGGAACATGCTCTCGGAGCTCGTCATGCTACGCTTCCCGTTCTGCAGCACTGATATTCTGACACTGATCACCATCAAACTGTCAACAACAGACAGGGACTGAGGGCTGGGGGTGGGTGGAGGTGCCGGGGGAAGCTAACGTATTTTTCCTCATAAATAATTTTCACTCAACAGAAAAGATGAGCTGAAGCAGGATTTATTATTAATTTCTGTCTTTTTTTCCGAGGGAGAGAAAATTGAGATGGATGATGCCAGGGCCTGCCGGAGAGACGTGGGAAAGGCCAGCCTGTAGCCTTGCAGGGCCCCGAGTTTAGTCATAGACCAGTGAGACGGGATTAGATAAGGCCTTTATTCACTTCATGGATAAGGATTAGGCTGACATGTTGTTCATGAACTCATTCGAGGAGTTCAAAGGAGTACAGAAGTCATCTTTGCATTTGACACTGTCCAGGCAGTAAACCAATCACAGCAAATAGAAGGTGTTCAGCTGTCGTCTGCTGTCTTTGAATTCAGCAGGAGATTTGTTTGCAATTTACTGTGAAATCCTAAGTATTGATCTGGATGCCAGTAGTGGCAAAGTGGCCAGTTTAGGTAACTGCTGCACTTAGCCTATGCAGGAACAAATGTTTAATCTGTCATAGGCAGCTTTGCTAAGCTGTGGAAGTCCACCATTGCTCCTGTGTTAAAATCAATTGGAATCAGGAACTCTGGTATTTATATCCACGTTCTGTGTAAATCTGTCTTTGAACTCTGCTGAGCCTCAGAGACTGTCAGTCTCTTAGCTCAACATGGCCTTTACCCACTGAAGGAGGGGGAGCAGGAGTGCAACACATAAACAGAGCTGTTTTAGCAAGCCAAACAGAAGTCATGCTACCTATCAGTTCGACCGTTTGACTAAGCACATTTATCAAATGGGCTTCTTCTGCAGCACAGACAGGTTTTTCAAGAATGTGTCAAGTCAACCAAAAACTTTTGCCCTAGTATCTATCCCATAAGGAATAGTCTGCTTCTTTGCCCAACTTTGTTTCACAGAAGGGAATCTTGGCAACTGCATGCCATATTGCACTAAATCTTCTTATTGATGATTTTCTGTTAGTTTCTGCAGTGGAGTTTTTAGCCACGCTCAGCCCAATTGCCAGAATAAAATGTTCACATAATAGGGCACTCAGACAGAGTCAAACAACGTCAAAATACGCCCACTAGGGGCGCCGGTAGCTTAGTAGATAGAGCAAATGCCCCATGTACAAGGCTGTTGCCGCAGTGGTCCAGGTTCGACTCCAGCCTGTGGCCCTTTGCTGCATGTCGTTACCCCTCTCTCTCTCCTCCCTTCATGCTTAATTGTCCTATCTATAAAGGCAAAAATGCACACAGATAGGCTCGGATTGTTAGTATAATTATCCGACAACATAACGAAAAGGAGAAATGAACTTCTGTGTTTACCTTTAGCTGGATTCGGACATGTTCCTCTGCCTGTTGCAATTTCAGTATGTGTTATTTCATGTGAAGATAACATTGGCATAAGTCATTTGGTGTATGTTGGATTTTGGTTACTTAACAAAATGTATCCTCATACAACAGTTCGTATGATAACCGATGAAAAAGTGCTCCACAAATAACGTTATGTAATTAAATTATAAAGGAGGTTAGATTTAGACAAATAACGTTACAGTGGTTAGGTTAAGGAAAAGAAACTTGGTAAGAACATACCTTAAAATGACTCAAAGTTGACACAATTCTGCAAACCGGTCACCAGGGGAAAGTCCCAGGGGATCTTCCTGTGTTTTGTGACTCGTCCACCACCCCATCCTCCCACTTTACAAGGAGAGCTGGGGACCAGTTACTTCTTCACTCCTGTCAGCACATTGGTCACATAAGCAGCCTTCCAAAATATGTGGGTTATGCACAACTTACTAGCTCATCATTATGTGGGATATGCATACATTTTGGTGCATTACTTTTCGTAGGAAACTGTATGAATATAGCCTGCCAAACATCACAACTTATAACCAACAGAATATCAACATCATTTGTTGCCAATACTCAACGTCAAATTGATGTTGGCATTAGATGTTGTCTTGCTATTGTGTTTTGGTCTCCTGATGTCACAACCTGAATTTGACCAAAATTAAACTAATAACAACATCAGTGGTCAGCTGGCCGGGCTCAGGAGAAGTGTGAAATTGTTGAAGTTGTTTTAAATACCGTTTTATTGCGGTAAGTTGTTTGAGGATTGGAACAAAACATTTTACTGAAAGTGCTCAGAAACAGTCTTGATAAACTGTCTTTTAGTGCAGTCTATCATCAGGTCTTTTAACTGATCTCCAGTGGCAATACATTTACAGATGAGTTAAGACTGATAGACAAGACTTAAGCACCAGATGTCTTTTTTGTCTGCAAAACCTGTAGTGATTCACTTGACTGCTGCACCACATACTGTGTTGTACTTTCTTGTGTAACATGAAATGCCCCTGAAAAGGAAGTACAGATTTCTGCTAATGCCAATATCCCCCCCACCAAGCTGTTCTTTAGGGTTGTAATGATAACACTGCCTTCAGTGCTACTACCAGTGTCATAATTAATCATTTATAACTTCTGAGGGGGTTCAATCGATTGGGGAGTATGTGGCAGGAAAAGGGTTTGATGTGTGGCCTGATCAAGACATGGCCCCTGCTTACAGGACATCTGTCCATACAGACAGGACAGACAAAGACTTCGTCTCAAGTGGTTTGTTGTGTCTTTGAGCCACCAGGGACTTAAGATTCTGTGGTTCAGGGCACCTGTCAATCACTGCTTGTGGGATACCAGGGTGATGTTTTATTCTTTACTATTTGTGCAACATCATTAATGCTTTCATAGATACAGCAGCCTTGCAAATACAGATCTTTTTATCATAACACTAGAACCTGATAATTCTCTGATCTTCCCTGAAATCCATGTCTTATTTTCAGATTAAGATAGACATCAGATTTTTAGATTGATGTAAATTATAAAATGAAAAAACAAATATGATGAAACAAAGGCGCAAACATGAAGGTATTTGCGGGTGTCAGTGAAAGCAGAGAGCCATGTGTCTCAATTTACCTGTTTTTAAGATAGAATGACACATTTGTCACAATCACATAAAGGTTGAAAAGACAGTGTGACAACACATCAATAACAGCTTTACATCAAGCCAGCATAATAACATCAGAGAAAATGTCTTCCAGTCTCTCCGTTGGGATATCGATTTGAGAAATGCATATGAAATTGGTATTATTTGCTGGATATTTACCGTAGTATCATCACTGAGATATCTGCATGTGTAACACCAATCTAAAAGTAAGGCGCAGTTGAGCATGTGTTTGTTAGGTGATTCACATACTGACATAGTCAGACATAAGGTTTCTAGCCTGATGAACATATGTGTGTGATTCACCTCACTGACGCATGTATCTGTCCATCTTAGAATGCACACGTTAAACTTCAGTTGCCAACACCTCATAGCTTTTTAATCTGATATTACATTGCAAAATGAAATAATTTTCTAAATACAATAAACTTGCCTTAATTTAAAGTTAGAAATAAATGAAATAATTTTTCCCATTGATCAAGTAACCATGCAAACACATTAAGAACTGCCTCAGACCATGCGTAGGCAAGATGAAAGAAAATGTCAACACACACCTTTTAACTAAATGCATATCATAATAAAACTGCATTCATAAAAAAAAAGCTTTAACAGACACCAATATTTAAAACTATTAATTAATTGAGGCCCTTTCATACTCATCAGTTATCATCATGAATACCTATTCACCTATAAAGGCTATGGGCTCTAGCTTCCCGGCGCAGCGCAGGGTGGCGAACCCCGCACAGAGCTAGTTTTGAGCAGCGCAACCCGAGGCACGCTCAGTTTGGTAGTTTGGCAGACCGAGGTGCGCTGAGATGGGTGTGGCGGCGCAGCAGGGGGAGGTGTCAACAGATCCAGCTTGGTGCAGTGACAGTTTCGTGCCTAAAGGCTTCACCGAAGGTGCGCTAAAAGCTCGCCAACTGAAACCACGTCTACTGTCAGCGCAGGTGGAGCACAGCCGAAGTTTGGCTGACCGGCAGACAGTGCGCACAAGTCACCAAAACCTCACAGGCAGGTTTCCAGAATGTCAGGCACATTAACGATGCAATAAATACCCACAAACACCACTATTCAATGCAACTATCTGCAATCAGCACATAAATGTATCTCTATATCGACTGTCCCGTCACATCTAATGTCAGATCAAAGGGGATTGGCACCGTTTGGCACGTGTAATGGAAACCCAACCTGATTTGATTAACACAGCTGCAAACTAATGAGTTCACATCCCTCTCAGCCAACCACAAACAGCCACAGCATCAGATAGGGAGTATATATTCAGCATCTGTCATCTTAGAAAAGTCAAAAGAAAAGAAACAGAGTGAGACTGTGAGAGAGAAAGAGAGAGCGCGCGCGCACGAGAGAAACATAACATTGATTTACAATTGTGGTGACCTCCTCCCAGGCTACCTTTGCATCATCAGCCCGTGGAGGTCTGCTCGCAGTTCCGTATATTCGGACACTGCGGGCTTGGACCTCCCTTCTGCCATGGCGAATTGAATAAACTCTCATTACGCCTTCTCGCGGCGCATTTAAGGGCGAGGAGAGGGGCTCATTTGATTGGTGTGATGTGTGTAAAACCCACTCCACGCCTTCTCTACTCCCTCTTTCTGACGGGGTGCCAAACTTGCAAAATCCGCCTGGCCACACCCAGTTGGCGAAGCACAGGGGCGCTGCGCCTCTGCCTCGCCCGGTCTGCGAAACTAGAGCCCTGAGTGTCCTAGTCCTCGCTGACAGTGGAGTATAAAAGGATGTTCATCTTGAAATGTAACAGGCTTGGTTTTTATTGAGTCTGCCTGTAATGATGGCTACTCCAACCAATTTTTAGTACCATGAAATTATTATTATTTTTAACAGGCATCCAGGAGATATAAAAAATTCAGATTTACCTACAAGCAGATGTTAAGATATCTAACCTATCTGCAAGATATGCACAGAAAATGCTTGAAGAGAGAGAAGAACGGCTTATCAGACACATTCACAGACACTCACTGACAGCTTGACACTGGTTAGGGCCTTAAAGGTCCAGTGTGTAGGATTTAGGGGGCTATTTCAACAGAAATGTAATACAACGTAATAATAACTATGTTTTCTTTAGTATATAATCACCTGAAAATAAGAATTGTTGTGTTTTCGATACCTTAGAATGAGGAATTTACGCAGCTACATTGGGAGCGAGTCCTTGTCTGCAGAGTGTGCCATGTTGCACCGCCATGTTTCTATAGTAGCCCAGAATGGACCAACCAGACACTTGCCCTAGATGGGGCCATTCATTAAGTTGTCCAAAAAAAAAAAGAAAGAAAAAAAGACGAGGACAAATTAACAGGCCATCTCTGACATGCCAAATAGCATCAAGGAAAACTGATTTGTAATGTGAAACTGCTTTTTTCTGTGTTTTTAGTGGTTTAAATCACCTGGTCTGTTTGTTTTGGAGAGGATTTAAAATCTGCAGATGATTTGGCTAAAAACCTCCGGAACAAAGAACAGCGAAATAATTTCAACCAGTAAAAGTTGCGGCTGCTTGCAATCTGCAGTCCTTGCCACTAGATGGCACCAAATCCCCCTAAATCTTACCCACTGGACCTTTAATATGTTTGTAGAAACAATTTCACCTCTTTCTCCATGATACACCTTGAGGGAAATATATTTCTACATGTAAATAAATGGGGGTGTGGCAGTATACTGCATGAAAATAGCAGGCAGTTTAGAATGACTATGATTTACTAATGTAAGCACGTTGGTAAGAACAATGGCTGGTGCGCACGTTCCATGAATCCAGTGGTAATTTTGCATGCACACTTCTTTTGTGCACAAAGAGAGAACATATTAGTGAATGAGACACTCTGAAAAAACAAATAGCCATCTTTACCCTGAATAAAATTAGTAGCACAAAGTGCTTCGGCTTGGGAGGACTCCCTCCAGGTCTCGCCTACTTTCATGTTACAGGGAGGTGGTAACAGGTTTTAAAGCCTGGATTTCAAGTAAAAGTAAACAGTTCTGATTTTTTTTTTTTCAATAAAAAAGCGCAAACAGAGCTTTGAGCAATGTTGTTTGTCTTTATTTATTTAGTTTTCCATTTTTCTAATTCCTTTCCTAAGAGAGGGCCTGTGCCCTGTCAGTAGTTTGGGTCTTGGCTTGAATGGAGTTAGTGCCATATTCATGCACAGGTGCTTATTGGTGAGCCATGTTCATAGCAGACACAGCTGACTCACACTTGCCAAATGTGGTCATGGTGTGTAGTGCTACTTTGGTTGACAAGGGAGAGCAGTCTCAGAGCCACAAAGTAGCAGGATCAGTTGCTTCGTGCTCCATGCTGTCTTTTTTGAACTTTTAAGCATGGTAAACAATCAATTTGAGTGGCTCAATTTAGGGAAGCTATTGCCGTATTAACTGGATTAGCTGCGCCCATGGTCTATAGCTGTAACTGTCAGGAAAAAGCAGTACTCCATAAAGAATATTAACTATTCTCGTGAATTTGTCAGAAATTGGTCACAGGTCCGGATAGAACTGTCACTTAGTCTGGCTCCACACAGCGGTGATGACGCCCACTCTACTATTTAATGGAACAAAAGGTCAGATAAACACAATCAGCTCCATGACAAGCATTTGCAAATGAAGGCCAAGACATTTGTTTGGAAGCTCAGAAAAGAATTAGTAAATGGATCTCAAGTTAAAAATTTTTTGTAACTCTATTGTTTTAGATGTTGAGATAGTTAATTGATAATTTTGTACGTTGTTATCTCTATTTCCAAAATTGTGTAAACTGTAAAGTAGTTTAGAAATGAAAGTGGTGTGCATAACCAGGTGATTATAAAGGTGTCAGCCATATCTGAAGTTAGATTAGGTGGTGTTCACCTATCATAATTCACACACTTATAGTTCTTTCCTCATGTACATGTACATATGTTTACGATAGTGTATTTATTACAAATCGATTATAATTGTGTATAAAACATACCAGTCATAGTGAAATATTGTGCATTCATCTTTAAAAGCAACCCAGTTTTTCTATTCTTCATAAAATTTGAATGATAACATTTCCTCACATAGAAAATATTCTGGGAAACTTTAGTAAAGATGAATGTAATACACTTCTAAACAACAACTTTCTGTAAAATCACCCCTGTCGCTGTCACTTAGAAATGATCAAAAACCAGAAAGGGCTCATTTATCCTCAACATTAGATATGGAGATGGGTGAAGCCTTCTGTCTGTGCGTTCATTTCATCTGTATTTGTGCATGTTATCTGAAAGCTTATCGATACAGATGAAACTGAGAAATACCACTGAAAATTGTGAAGGCAGTGTAGCATTGTTAAAGCTAGATACGTCTATAGGAGAGGACAAAGATTTTTAAATAACGGTGGATTTGAAGGGATTGGTAATACAATGATGTGATGTATATAGTGCCGCCAACCCCCCCACTGGAAGGACATTATTATCTGTAAAAAACTGTGGCGTGCCTGTTTTTTAAGTTGGGTAGTAGTATCTTGTGAAACAATACAGCCTAAGGTACCAACCATGTTGACATAGCTTGTCGAGAAGGGGTCTAAATAATGCTCAGAGTTACAAAATTAGCATAAATTTTGGCGAAGGAACAACTGGTATAGCCATTTCCATAGGGCTTCCATTAACTCTCACACCAAGACATCTGATTCAAAATGCGTTCAGTGAGTACCTGTAAAGTCTCCCTGAAACTTGCAATCACCCCAAGCCAGCGTATTTGAAGAACTATCACTTGCTAACATGGACTGATACATTACACATTAAAACAGGATTGTTTCAGAACTTAAAATGTTAGCTGTAGCAGTATCAATCTATGCATCAGATAATTAATAATATTGACTATGAAATAAGAAACCAAAATATATCAGTATGCAACTCTCATATCAACATAGTTTTCAACTAGCCTATATACTACAACAGCATAATAGAATTCCTGAAATTCAGTTATGGACATCCGAAGATTTTTATTGGCCCTATTTGGCCATTCCTATGAAAAATTTCTGGGGGTGCCACTGTGAGCATTGTGCCCAGGAACGTCCTGGCTACAGCAAAAGAGAAGAAAAGAAGAAAATACAGACAGAGGGCAGAGTCTCTGCAGATAAATACACCGCCAAACACTGAGAGTGGGTTGTAAATGATGATTGAGAGGGATTACTTTAGTACGAGTCTATACATTTCTTTTAGGAAAATACTGCATAGTGTTCAGAGCTCTCTGTCTGCTAGGATCGTTACGTTTCAACAAATACTTGGGATCGGTAAAGAAGGTGGCGATGGCTGCAAGTGCTGCGGTCACTGTGTGTCCACTGCCATTTGATCAGATTGATGAAGTGCTGATGGATTTCTCTCTTGACTGATCACAGCTCTCTGGCTCTGGGTCAGGCAGCATGCCTCTGAAGGACTGTTACTATAGGAGGTTTAGTCACACACACATGCACACAAGAGTAACGGACTGTTAAGCTTTTAAAGTGCTCATTTACTGTGCCAAGAAAGAGAGAGTGAACTGTCTGGAATTACATGCATTTATTTATGAATTTGTCTTCGAATATAGCCTGAACCTCATCTAGGTTACAAACAATCAGTTTGAACCAGTAACACACACTATTATTATACATGTTCAAACCAAATACATCGTTAAAACAGTCAAAGTGTAGATGGGAAAACTAAGCGAACCCCTAGGCTCATCACCTCAACAAAAGCTTTTTAAATTAGTTATTTGCAAACCTCGTGACCAATCAATGTAATGAGTTCGGAGTTGTGGATTAGAGCTACTTTAACTTATAAAAAATCACTCTTTTTGAGTTTTCTCTTTGCAAAGTGCCTCAGGTGATGTGAATCATGCATGAAGGAAAGCCCTCTGAGAAGACCTCAGATCAATAATAATTGATTCATAAAAAAGGTGGAAAGGGTTGCAGACTCATCGTCAAGACTTTAGATATTCATCCATTCACGCTCAGACAAGTTCTTTTAAAATGGAGGTGACTGTTGCAAATCTTCGTTGAAGTGGCTGCCAAGCCAAGATGACTGCAAGGGCATAACGAAGAATGCTATATGAGGAAAAGATCAACCCTTAAGTCACAGCCAATGACCAAAGGTTCCTGTTTTGATTTGTGATAAGTTATAAGTTAAAATAGCAAATATTACCCAACTGACAAATGGAAAACACCAGTTACAACATATACCAAGAATGAGGTTTCAGTTAATAAAACAATATAATAAAAAAGTAATGTTTCTGCTCATGCCTCTTCAATATTTCTTTCCAATTCTCCAAAACCTTATCCAACTTTTCCAAGTACCTTGTGTGTCTTAACATAACAATAAAAAGATTAATTATGCTGTAGTTGCTGGATGCAGTCATTGCAGGAACACAACTGAAACACTTTGATTGTGAGGTTGCCCTTCTGCACGCACGCACACACACACACACACACACACACACACACACACACACACACACTGAAGCGTTCTCATCCCAGGTCTTCAAATAGTGTCGTTTTGTCATGTGATACTGACACAGAGGGGCATCCTTTAATGTCTCCATGAGTTGCACTCTTTGGTGTTGGTATGTGACATAGCAATCTCCTGGGTGAAACACATTGTAACACAGGGTCACTGTTGTCAGGCAGTTGTGGTTAGTCGGGCTGGGTAGATTGATACCAAAATATTGACACTAAAGATACTATGTTTTTATTTTGAAGATAAATTCTACCATCAACAGGATCAACACCAAAAAAGTCATTGCTTTCTCTCTTCTACACTGACCTATTTTTATTTCAAGAGTAAAACTGTCTGTGCAAACTTTTTGTCGTGAACACATCCAGTGCAAGTACGTCTTTTTTCTCCATTGCTTTTCACTCAAGCAATGTATGTGTTGTACATGCAGAGCACACCACAGCGTGCAACCTGACTAGTATAATCTGACACATGATAGCATGATGGTTTAATAAAAGAGAAAAAAAGGACAACAACACGCACAAGAGAACTTGGAACTGATAAAAAGGAAGTGGAGGGACATGCTTCAACAGACCCATGAGAGAGAGGCTCAGGCAAGAAATATTCTAGTATACAGTAGTTTCATAAATCTTGACACACTGCTCTACCCTACATTAGAACACCAAAGCCTTTTTTGATAATAAGAGGTATCGTATCAGTATTCATTCGCTCTGTAACCCCTTATCGTGCTAGGGGTCACGGGTGGGCTGGAGCCTATCTCAGCTGACATTGTAACATTACGTTAAAACAGAACTGACTTTTTGTCTCACATGGGTGGCAAACTGCAAGTCTGTTTGTTTGACCCATCTGCCTCCCTGTCCTCCTACTCTGCATGGACTTTCTCACTCTTTATACCACATTGGTTGCTCTGAGCGTTGGTGGAGTTAGTTGAAACTCCTGTGCGTCCCCTACGGACGCTAAAGGGTGCCTTCGGTGAGACTTTTCTGATGACCTCAGAATGAGAACGCACAAACGTGCATCTCCATGAATCCTGTATTCACTGTGTACATCCATCTTAGACTTGACTCAGTAACAAACACCACCAGGGCCCACTTGCCAGGTTTAGATACTGTTTCTTCAGTCTTTCATACCATTCCTTAAATGTTATTCAGGGCTACAAAGTCAAACCACTGTTTTAATATTCCACTATAGGGCTTTTTTGCATTATAACAATGCTTCTGATTGCACACGTCATGAATCAGCTGCATGTTTTTTTCAATTTTTCTCTCATTCTATTTTTCTCTTACTTGAGAGATTAAATAGGCAAACATCTGTAAATGAGGCCCACTGATTGAAGGAATCTCAGAGAGAGTTTGTGAATAGGACTTCTGGAAAAAGGGTTTGGAAAAGAATTATTTTGGATTTTAAAACTAATCCTAACCCTAGACTAACTCTAACTAAGACAAGAGTAAGCATAATGTCCTCACAGTGGAGGATTTCCTCTCTCTTTCCCTCTGTCCTCATCTCACTTGTTCTGTTTCATTTCCATATCTCCGTGTCCACACAGACGAGCAAGCAACTTTCTCATTAGACTCCATGTGTGTTCATATTCAAACTTACAGCCACCTCTCTGACACAGATTCACCTGTCTGCAGTGTTTCATCTCCACATTTCCAGGCCACATCCCTTTCTATGGAACTGCAGAGATTCTCAGCAGGAAAAACAGTGTTTCTCATGTGTGAACGGACCCATTCCAAATGCTCAGCTTTCCAATTATAGTACATCCTGCTTAACTGATGCTTATTAATTCCTTCAAACTCATTATGGCAAGCAAAATAGGGCTCTCCCATGAGATGAATACTAATGAAAGTAGAAACTTCTCCACAGTGCTGCTGCTGTCAGAGGTCTTTCTGTTTAGATGTTTGCTTTAAGCTCCAGCACACAGACAAAATAAATGCCCCTGAAAAAAAGAGCATTTCCAACGAGTCCACTGTTGAAATCACTGTAAGGGAGCATTGATCAGAATCAGCCTGTTCTGTGGTAATCGCTTGTGACAGGAGGGACGTGCAGTACTCTTGCAGTGGTGTGTATGGATTACGTCTAGACTTCAAAAGGGTCCTACAGTAGAGTGCTTGTAGTTGGAGTAAATAAAGCTCCCTCTGACTGACACTGAGCCAGCAAGGCCAGGCCATAGGGCTAACCCAAACAAAACACTTCAATCTCTCACCGTTGCTCTCCACTGCTCCCCAAGGGCTTGATTGATTGATTCGCTGGCCAATCAGAGCACATTGATCCCAGAACCCGACCCCCCACCCTCAACTCCCCAGGCCTCCTCTCTGTCCATTCATCTGCGGGCTGTCAGAAGTATTCACTGGAGGGCTGTAGCAGTGGAGAGCCGCACTTTTAAACACACATCTGCAGCTCTCTGAAGAAAAACGCTTTTCAGTGCCTCATATTGTTATTGAATCCCCCTGGATCCGGGTGCTTTTGCTGTCACGAGGCCCATGGGTCATTCAGATATAGTAGTGGGATATTAAAAGCTTGCTTTGTTAGTCGTGAGCATATGTGGTTTTAACCATTTTATATTTCCTCCATAGACAATGTTGGCACTTGGAACACTTCCAAGGCTTGAATGGACATAAAACTTTCCTGGTTGAAGAGACAAAGTACAGAAGTGATCAGCTGCATTGGAAAATAATTGTTTGTCAGATAGAAAGACAAAGATAAAAACCTGTGTATATGAAAATACAAGGCAAGCAGTCTTGTACAAACGTCAAGCATTTTGGTAATAATCATTGTCTGTGTTTAACTTTGGAACACGATTGACATGAAAATTCACACCTGCTAAAACCAGTGTGACTTATTCTTTCCAGTATCACGGATGCCCAATCTGCTCAAAAAAATCCTAAAAAATAGGCAGTAAAATCAACTTGTATTCATTCCCAGATCATCAAATACCTACGCATTGTCACAATCTTGGCCTCTCGTAGCAAGTATGTTCCCCTGGTTCTATGTTCCCCATTTAACCCTGCAAAAAAGGTTCTATGTTCCCCTCTTACTAAAATAAGGTTCTATGTTCCCTGTTCCACGGCCGAAATAAAGATAAATAAGCTGTTAAGTGCAGCGTTTTTTCAGGAACTCTGTTCAGTAAATCCACCATGATTATTTATTCGTTTTATGATAAAAATAAATGCGTCTATGTTGTTGATCACAGATGTTGATATCAACTGTTCAGTTTCATGTTACATACAGGTTTCCCTGTACCCATAAGCAAGCGGGGAAACACATTAACTATACATAATTATTTATCTTTATTTCGGCCATGATCAGTATTCTTTTGTTTACAAACACTGCTAGATAACTATCTTGCCACAGGTGGTCTTTGGCTGCTCCTGACACTACTGTCATAAAAACAAGAGAGGAAGAAATCTGAGTATAGTTGGTCGAAGGACCAAACTGAACAGTTGACATCAACATCCGTGATCATTTATTTTTATCACAAAACTAATAAATAATCATGGTGGATTTACTGAACAGAGTTCCCGAAAAAAAAACGCTGCACTTAACAGCTTATTGTAATTTCTCCCCATTATGTTCCGTTGTGTGTGTTTAGAGATGTTAAAACAACATATTAATGCAACTGCTATGTTTCCTGCCCTTTTTGGATAAGCAGGGAACATAGAACCTTATTTTAGTAAGAGGGAAACATAGAACCCAGGAAACATAGAACCTTTTTTGCAGGGTTAAATGGGTAACATAGAACCCGGGGAACATAGAGATGACCCCCGTAGGCAATGCACAGGGCACCCTTTAGTGTCTCTATGTGACACACAGCTGAAATACACTGTAACAAATAATTAATTAATGCTGTGAAACCAACACATTCTCACTTTGACCTAATCACATATCGATGTTTGGTCATGGGCTTTTCACATTCACGTGACATGCAAGGTACTCTGGGTACATTGTTTGTTAACGTTCTGGGATGCCATGTCAAGTTCTACCTGTGACATGCATTGTCTGTTTTCAAAATATACTTCTGTTTACACAGGAAATGTACAGTTTGCATACAGTCTCTTTCAAAATAAATGCACTAGATCAGTAAAACTCTGCTAATTGACGTTTTTTTTCTTTCAACATCAAACGCATGTGGTTACATTTGGCCACCACACACACGTGGTTGGGTTTAGGACAAAAGAAAAGGGTTTATGCTTTACAATCATATTCGAACCAAACCCCGGCCTCCCAGTTGAAAGTTGTTGCTTGTTAATACGTTTTAAAATGTAATCAGTGTTTTCTCAGAGGAAATGCTCAAAATGCCCCATCAACACAGTTACTGCACTGACACACCTCCAACCATTCATATTGTGTGTTGGGACATACAGGCAAATATCACACGTTTGAATTTAAATAACAATAAAAACAATATGACATGCCTACATACAATATTTAGTCACAATGGAGAAATTATGCTATGCACCGTAAGCCCCTAACTGATATCTTTTTTGGATCAACTTTAATGTGGTGTTTGTTCCCAATTACAAACAACTGAATATTCTGAATTTACCACAGCTCCAGCTCTGCAATGGTGGCTAAGACAAATTGGTGTCTGAAAGCCATCTGTTACAGGGATAGTCATCATTGGATAATTCGCCAGCGCAAAATTTACTTCCATAACCTTGATCATACAATAGTTGTGGAGAAATTATTTTAAAAATGCTGGCATTGTTTGTTAATGAGAGTTGTCACTGAGCATATAATTTCACAGTTTTGCAGTATTGTGCAACATCGATGTTCCAACTGATGATAACTGGCCATATCAAACAAAAGAAAAACATAAGACTATCAGAAAAGGTGTTGAAATTCGGATAATTGGTGGCTATAACATAAACGTATTCTAAAGTCATCCAGGAGACCCCTATGTTTCTTTGTCAATGAACATGAGGCTGGATTTACAGTGCTGAAATATATTTACAGAGGCAGCGACTCTACTGCCAATGAATTCTCCCATATTTTCATTAATCCTAAATTACATGGCAAATTCCAGTGTCCTCTTATCACTCCTGATTTTCATAATGTGACCAATCCAGTGTCTGCAGCACCATGGGCAAGCTGGGCCTGCAGCAGCAGTTGCATCCGACTATTACGAGTATTATTGAACAGATGGAGTTTTCTGTGTATCTGCCCAAAACTTGTAAACATCATTTACTCCAGCATGGTTTCCTTTGAAAGATGCACCACTCAGAAAAGTGATAGAGAATGCTCATAAATGACAATCAATGGGTCAACAAGAGAGTGGTGCATTTTCCCAGGGACAACTTTGAGTTGAGTGAAGAGGGAAAGTCTGTGCAGAAAGAGTGCAGAGAGCATATATTACAAACATATGATTACATATCATTATTATTATTATTATCATTATTACAATTATTGATATAGTATTCATTTGTTGTAGGGTAATAACTGTAGGATGCTATGATTTTGTTTAGAAACATGTGAAAAAGGTTACAGATTAGGGATTAGGAAATACACTGCAGTGATTATTCCAGTACCACTCAGTTTTTGAAATGTGTCTTACCAGATCTTGGACTGGGAAAATGGACGGTTGGTATAAATTTAATCTCTGTGCATTCATTGGAGAGACTTCTCTAAAATGTGTGAGCTTGTTGCAGGTGGAGGATGTAGCTGCTATCTTATAACAAAAGAAGGGAGGAATCAGGCCTCCAGGAGGTGTGCTGGGCTTTGAAGCCAATTTTTGTTATGGCTAAACAGTGGAATTACAATTTCATACAATTCTGTAATTAATATAAAATTACTGTGGTTAGGTTCAGAAAAACACATGATGAGGCCATACCTTATGCCTGGTTCACACTACACGACATTTCTGTCCATTCTGAAAGTCACTATGTCACATTACACGATTGTGGAGTCATAAAATCGTGCCGACAGACATGACACACAACACGATGGTCCACACCGATCATCACCAGTCGTTTCTCATGACGTGTGTGATGTCATCGGGTTATTCTTGTACTATTTTGTTACTTTTACTATTGTTTAAAGCCCAACTTGCAGGTTGGAGACCATGGTGAATAAATGTGTAGAAAAATGATGTAGAAACTCGATTAAAACAAAAAACCAAAACATATACACACTACAGTGACTTTTGTCACTGTCCTTTTTGTGAGAGAATTTTGTTTCCGCATCTAAAAACCCACTAACCGGAAGTGACGTAGCGTAAGGGAGTCCGACTCCGGCCGAGTTCTTTGAGTGGTAACATTAATAAACATGGATCCCAGTACTAGTTTTGAGACTGAGGATACTGAAACGGTACATTCGTATGCATATGACGGCCCACAGGTATTTATATATATATATATATATATATATATATATATATATATATATATATAATTATGAGCCTGCTAGGCGTCCAAGAGACCAGGAACAGATCAGGGTCAGGAGAAATAACGGACACAGAAAGAGAAAGAGAAATAGAGCTGTGGTGTGAGGAGAACCAGTGGAGAACTGGGCAGGTGTCTTGGTGAGCAACCAGTGTTAACCAACAACAGCTAACGATGTCTAACCATGCGTTCACACCAAACGCGATGGAGGCGATGAATGCCACAAGTTTCTATTCAAAATCAATGTAAATGACGCCATAACATGCGTTGTCGCTTCTGGCAACGCGTTTTAGGTGATAAGAGCGACGCGATGAAGTGATGACGCGTCCATCGCCTCATCGCGTGTGTTGAAAAACGTGCGTGAAAAATTTGAACTTTTCAAGCGACATCGCGTGACGCTGTGCAGCGACATCCTATCAGTGTTGATATCCAACCAAGTCACCGACGTAGTTACATCAGACACACGTGCGGGAGGAGGATTGCGTCATCCCGATTGAAGCGATGAAGCGATGATCAAAAAGGTGACATTTGTGATCGAGCGATGCGATACTCACGTGCCTACAATGTGTAGTTTTTGTTAGAAATGCACGGATTAATGGAGCTATGAAGACAACATGAGTTGTGTTGAAAACAATAGGTTTGGGGGGGAGACATCATGGGCTTTCTTTATCATGCCCTAGCAAGAGGGAGATCCGAGCCTCGGGGGTATGCGCGGGACCGCCGCTGGGGTTTGTGTGAGGGCGGGTGGGCACCACCAGGAACATAATCCTCCAGTCCAAAATTAGCGCTGCACTGCACCGTGTTTTTCGGTCAAAGATGAAGCCGTGAAATCGCACCTCTTCACCTGCACAAAACGCACCCAGGCACGAAAACTAACTCCACTCCTTTTACTGTCCGGAAAACGGTGGACATGATGTCCTGACAGACTCAAGTTTGTGCAACCGGCACAAACACAATCCCTCGACATCTAATACAAGTCACTGAATCATCCACAAGTTCCTGCAAATGTTTCACAATAACAGCCTTTTAAGAAAATGAAGGGATTCTCTAAACCAAAGTGATAAGGGGATTTTAATTTGAAAGACAAACAGGAAGTGTCGAGTTTGAAATGACGGAGCGATGCTTTAACTTTATCAAGGCAAACAGGAGCGGATAAAAAGTACATAAGGTTATATAAAGATACAGAGGGATTAATAAATAACGGCCCATGTATGATGTAGTCTGATTCAAATGAAGCTGGGAGCCTCTGCAGCTTTGGTAAGTAAAAGCCCCGCCGCTATTTTTGAATTTTCTTACTTTAAGACCGGTAAGTTAACATTGTTTGCTAGCTTGATGCTAATGGCAGTAACGTTACTCGGCAGGTTGACAAAGTGCCTCTGCTGTTTCACACCATCAATTCCCCCTTTTACTCTGTGTTTTAACATTCCTAGAGGAAATATTAAAAACACTGGGGTGTTGTTGTCATACAGTTGTCTATGGCAGCAGCTTTGTGTTTCTCCTGGTCAAAGTGACGGCTGTGACGGGAGCAGTCGTGAACGACACACGCCGCTTCGAACGTCGTTAAATATGACGCAGTAATTTACAGGAGCTTAAACATGGATTGTGGTTTATGACACTCACACTTGTCATTTACAACCCATGCCGACACCGCACGTCGCTGCTTCGGGCTAACGTTAGATTCGGGCTGATATAGTGCAGTGTGTACCGGCCATTACAATGGCGAGAATTTCACTCGAAGCTCAAATGGTTCCCAACAAGCGTCTCCAGGGGAATGACGCATCCACTACCCCAAGACACTGCTTCCCTAATCCTGCTGGGTTTGACCGTTGGTCATGCGATTGCAGCCTTCTAAAACACATGAGATGTGGACGAAATTTGGTGCATTAACTTACTTATCATGGGGAAATGTACAAACTGTTTATATGATGTCGGGACACATTGACTAGAGCAAGAGGGCAAACGCTGAGGACTGGTCAGATAGAGGGGAACAGGATATGCAGTGAGTAAATTAGTGGCTTGACAGACAAACAAGTAAGGAAAAAAAGGATAAAAAAAAATACAAGAACAGGTTGACAGGTGAGGGGGTTAGTAAGTCTAATATTACTTTTTCAATGTGTAATAATTAATGAGTAAGTGATAATAGGCTATATTTGCAGTAACTTGTACAACTCACTATTTTGTCTTTGTGTGACTGCTCAGCCATTCTCATTCTAAAGTCATCGAATACTGCCACTTTGTCATTAATTTCGATATCAGACACCTGATGCCAAGAGCCAGCTTTTGTGGCGGTAGTTTGTAAAGTCAGTTTGGCCAGTTTGTAATGCAGCTGGATGGAATCTTTTGCGGTTTTATGATATGTCGCCAGTTGTCCAGATGGCCAGACGGCTGAACGGCACCTGTTGTTGTAGGATGACACACAGATGAGTGGTGTCAGTTCATAATTGAGCCAGACAGCACCTGTTGTAGAAGTATGATACGCCGCTGGATGGCGTCAGGTGACACGCTACCAGTACGGACCTAATAGAAGGATCTGGAAATTCCCTATAGGGTGGGTGGGAGTGGAGGTGGATGGGTCCAATAGACCCCAGACTTTTACACGAGAGCCTGGTGTTCACTTCCTGTATGAATTCAGAGCCAACCCATGAGTTTGTTTTTTTTCCAAACCTAATCTTGTGCTTTTGTTGATGTCCTAGTGTTGGTAGCAGCATTTCTGTTTGATCATGAGGAAAACCACAGTGCAATTAGTCATTTGCTCTTGTTTTCAATCATGCAGCAACTGCAATAAAAGCTTGTAATGTTTTGTATTTAAATGACATAATGTGCCTTGATTTTTTTGTGCGAAAATCCATTCCTTGTTTCTGGACAGCAATTAGGGAGTATGTTTATTTGGAAAAATCTCCTTTCCATTTTTGTCAAACTGATTATTAAAGGTTTGAAGGTGTAAGCCAATTTTCTTCTGAATAAGCCTGGTTATTATAATTGAGATGCTCTTTCCAACTCTTATTAGTGTAATAGAAGGCTCCCAGTAATCTTTACGACTGGCTTTTGTTAAAGCATCTTTCCAGTGAAAATAATTCAACCCTGTAAAATTACTAATCAGTTGTTTCTCGTTCTTTCACAGGGGGGATATTTGAGTCCATTGAAAGCGGCCCGTCAGGTGCTGAGGAACTAGCCTTTAAATTTGCTTTAAACACAATCAACAGGAACAGAACCCTACTGCCAAACACCACGCTCACCTACGACATCCAAAGGATAAACATCTATGACAGCTTTGAAGCCTCCAGGAAAGGTATTTATGTGTTTGTGATTGGAAGATCTGCCTCTGGTGTTGGCATGCCCTCAGCTGCTGTGTGTGCATGTGTGTGTGTGTGTGTGTGCACATGTGCTATGCCATAGCTGCTTTGCATTGTAAATGTATTCCCTGTTCGAAGCTCGCTAGCTGCAGTGGCTTAGATTGTGACAATTATAATCAGGCGAGGGAGAAATGGCTGAGCACTTCAAATGTAAACAGAGAGAATTGATTGGTTCCAGGTAATGACTCAGCGGCAGTAATTCAAAGACCTGTTTGGCCCCCAGAGACAGCCAATAAAGTGCTATAATCTATCAGTTTTGTGTGTGTATCAGGCTGACATTTCAAGTCTCTTATCAATTACAGGCCATTATATCCTGTCTCAGTGATTTAACCATCTCCTTATATCAAATAAGGTGATTAGAGTGCATAGTCGAGCTAATACAAAGATGTGCAGTTGTTTGTTTGTCCTCCGATTACAATTTTATTAAAGCAAGCTCAAATTGGTCACACCCTCAGCTTTAGCTTCATCTTTGTATCGTGGAATGTAATGTAGTAGAGGTGGTGTAATCAATATTAGTAGATATATCTACTGTATGAATACATTTATACACTACAGAGCAAGAAATAATTAGACATCTCAATAAAACAATGGGAATGAATGTACCCATGCTCAGGCACTTTATTCCGCCACAGTTGGCCATTGCAGTGTTGGCTGATTGTATTTGATGTTTATATGATATTCAGTTACATCTTTTTGTTATCAGTTTTTAAATTTCTAGTCTGTTAAACTTATGTTTTTGGTCTTTATCTTAGCTAGTACACTATTCATACAGCTTGTCTGTTTAAAGGCAGCCTAGTTGCCAGAATATAAATATTCATAAATGTTGGCTTTGTACATTTCGACAGACCACAGATACATGTGAACTTTTCATACATATTATTTTGTTTCAAATGTGACGTGCGGTACTAGCTGACGTTGTCCTCTGGAGATAAAGAGCATGGTGGATGGTATGACACTTAGGCGGCCTTTACACTACCATGTCTTGATGCCCAATTCCGATTTGTTGCCTATATCCAATTTTTCCTGACTGCTGTTTACATGTTCTATTCACCTTATTTTTCACGCAAACACAGAGGCAAAACAGAATGCAACCAGCTTCTGTTTTTTTTTGTGCGACACTTCTGGTCCAGCACTCTTGACCACTGTGTAAATGTCCCACGGTATTTGCTACAGTGACATTACTGCGCGCATGGAAATCTTTACATTACTGAAAGCAATTTTAAGGACTAACTTTAAATATTTTGAAGTTAATAGTTAAAGAATAAATCACCTGGAAAGCTGGCGCTGCTCCACATAATTTAAAAGTTAACTTAGCCTACACAAAGCGGTGGAAATGTCCGTGCAGCTGATTCGGGTGCTATCAGAGCCGATCTGCGCATCACTATGGCTTAATAATCAACTCAGTCAATAAAAACAACCTGTCCTGTGTTAGGAGTGTATGTCGCTGACAGAAAGAAAGAAAGAAAGAAAGAAAAAAAAAAAAAAGGTAGAAAAGCAGCGTACACCTCATTTATTTCTCACAGTTGTGCACACGTTTGGCTGTCCTGCAGAGGCACCGTCTGTGTGTTGAGGGTGCGAGCCACAGCTTCAGCTGCTCAGGTAGAGAGGCTGTGTAGCCTTGTGTGTTTTGTCACTGATTCGGTTGTGCAGGTTCTCTGCTGGTACACTGGAGATGGGGATTAAGCAGTTTGTCTCACTCGGGATAGATTGTGCTTCTTTTGGTTCATAGTTTTTGATTGACGTGCTTATTATTATGCTTTCCTTCCTTTCCCTCGCTCATGAGCACGTCATCAAAATGTGCTGTCGTCGCATTATTCATGACGTATGACGTGGATTGCCAGGAAATATCCGATCTGTCTGTTTAGATTATAGACCTGTTGGCAGATATCTGATTCATATCCGATATATTTCCACATATGAAGGAGGCCTGAATCTGATCTGACAATATCCGATATCATGCGTTTTTTTCCTGTTTACACGTTCATGTTACAGATCCGATCTGTGCCACTTGAGAGGAAAAAATTGGAATTGGGTCACTTGAACCATGTAATGTAAAGTAGACCTTGGATGAGATGCTTGCCAAGATGCAGACCACTGTTTGAAACCAACAAACAACAGAATGATTTGTCTGTCAGGGAGTCAGCACTGTATCCCTAGCCAGGATAGTGGCGGGAAAAGTGGGTGTTTTCTACCAAGACATTGCTATTTCCTGCTAGGATAGTGTCACAAAAAGCTGTTCCTTATCCAGACATTGCTACATTTCTTGCAAGGATAGTGCCATGAAAAGCAGGTGTTTTTTTTAAACCAAGACATTGCTGCATTTCCTGCCAGAATGGAACCACGAAAAGTGGGTGTCTTTTTACTGAGATGGTGCCAACATTTATGCCAACATTTATTCTGGCAATTGGGTTGCTAAAGGACAGTTGCTGTTCTCTAGTTTCCTGAAAGTCAACAAATCCCATGACAAAACTTAATCAAAAAATACTTTGTGACTGCCTTACCCAGCCTATGTTTGTCAGCCTCAAGGCCACTGCCTCATAATGAAAATGCAAGTCTTTCATTAACACATGAGCGTACAAATGTATAATTTTATATAAATAAAAGTAGGACAGTAATTTCCTAAAACAGCTGCACACTGTAGTATTTTGCAAACATACCTCAAACAGGATGAAATAGTGCATTTGTTGGATACTATTTTTGGCGGCAGATTAATTCACATTTAGTACTTTAACAACACAGGTCCACAGGTAATACTAATGAGATGTTTTATTGTTGTTTTGCTCTGCACATGGGATTTTTCGATAATAAGAAAATATGGAATATCACCACACTTATAATTAAAAATAAAAATGAAAAAGATAGTAATTAATGCTCGGGCTGCTGGTTATATTATTTCAGAATTGACATTGCAGTCTGGGCATGTGTAATATTTGCATGGCAGGATGTGCGAGTTTATGCAAATTAAAACATAAAATGCTACAACTGACACTGTTCTAATTTTCCATGACTAATGTTACCAGCCAAGCCTCCCCTCTCCCCTGTATTTTATAGTCTGGTGGCATTTGTTATGGGAAGTGACACTCTTGTGCGTGTACTGTTACCAACCACAACTGAACCGTCAAGTGCGGCAGACACAGTGAATTGGATGCTTTTCCGAAGCTACAGTAGTCAGCAGAAAGTCTTTTGATAAGCTCAGGTTCAAGTATAACGACTGAAAAAAAACACTGTGTTTTGTGTTTGCTGCACAAAAAAACAAAAACAAAACTTGTTTTATGCAACATGTTATGCACCATGACATCTCCTGACCATTCTTCTACACAGAGTTGCTGGACTATAAGTGCTAATTACTAGCTACAAGCCAGGCTTGAGCTAATTGAGTTAGCCTAAAGAAACCAGAGATCTCCCAACAATTTGGAGCCCAAGGCTGAAAGGGTAACAATAACACTAACGTTAATCTACAAGAGAAGTCTGCCTGATAAACAACCAAAGCACGCCCGCCAGTGGTCCACCACAGCCTAAAAATGAGTGAGGAACAGGAAGGGAGCAACATAAGTGAGCCCCCTTATTTTAGGGTAAGCAACATGCATTAGCCTATTAATATGATATGTTAGGTCATTGACTTTAGTCTAGATTGATAGAGAGTATGATATTAATACAGTGGTGTCATAATAAATCATTCAGAGTGTTAAACTCCCTCCCTCATATCCCCTTCCTCTCCCTCAGAAAAGTCGAAAGTGTAAAACTTCATTTTTTGGCTTTCTTATTCTTAAGGGTCGTCCACACCAAGAACTATAACTATAAATATAACTATAAATATACAGTTTTAAAAATCGTTCTAAACTCAAGTGTTTGGCAGCGTCCACACTGCAACTGTAACGACAACGATAGTGGTGGACGATATCGTTTGGATCACTTTCAGAGCGATTTGATGAACGATAGAAACACTGACAGCCAGTCAAAATCCATCTGAAATGACAGGTCGAGACGTTCATCACGTCATGTATACCCACTAAGAAAGCTCCAGAATTTCCATGTACCCACTTAAAAATGTGCAAATATCCGTAACAATATAGTTTTGTGACAGAACTTTAACTTCAGTGATTTTGTTTTGCAAATACCGGGTAAATAACTGCAATAAAATACATTTTGCAGGGGAATGCGTCTCCTCTTTTCCCCTCCATTCATAAAATTCACCCTGTGCGCTAGAGCCCTGCGTGGGACTGTTTTCTTCAAGCCGCTCCTGAATTTCTGACCATTACCGCCCGCAATTATATTTATTTTTCTACCTTTATATACTAATCACGCAGTGATTGAGGTTAAGGCAAGCCCGGCACCAGGATGACGTTACTGAGGGGGGCAAATCTTTATTATGCAACATAGGTTCACACAGTGAGTTATAAAGAGCATGCAGCCGTGCGTAATTGTCGCGTGTAATGACAGTTCGTCGCCGTGAAACACAATAAACTGCACGTCTTCTTTCATGTTTGTCTCATGACAGATGGAGCTGACAGACACAGACAGAAAGACAGGTGGAGCAAGCGGCAAATTGGTTTTCTTTTTCTGTCTCGCAACATACAGCAATAACACATCAATATCCATTTTATCCATCACTCTGCTCCCCTGCCGACCGCACAGAGCAGTGTGTGTTTGGCGTAACCTAGCAACACAACAATATCGTTCTTTGGTGTGGATGCTGCCATTGTTATCGTTATAGTTAACGTTACAGTTATCTTTATTGGTGTGGACGGCCCTTTAGTCTTATTAATGTTATTATTGTTATTATTATTATTATTACTTTTATTATCTATGCAGATGCACTCCCCAAACAAATCACGCCCATAATTATAGAATTACTTATTACTTACAAAAAGAGCTATTAAAGACGTCAGGTGAAAATTCCTGTATTTTTTCATTTTTTCACAATATATTTCAGTTTCAGTTTTCCCATATTGTGCAGCACCTATGAAGACTATCAACATACATTATACCCTTAATGCTGAATTGTTGTATACAGACATAATTCACGGAAGCCTTCTTTAAGCTTGTCACCCCCCCCCCCCAGGTTTATCCGGTTGATGTGAAATAAACCGAGTGGAGCTCTTAAACCGGACCGAACTGGTTAAACCGGAAATCGGCACAAGCCTAGCCTTCTTCACATCTGTTGGTCAGCATGGCACTGGTCATCATGAACATATGCTGCATCACAGTAGGATGGAGCTAACTCATCAAATATTTCCTCTCTCTAGCTTGCGACCAGCTTTCTCTGGGGGTGGCGGCCATCTTCGGCCCCTCTCACAGTTCCTCAGCAAATGCAGTCCAGTCGATTTGCAATGCCCTGGGGGTGCCACACATCCAGACCAAGTGGAAGCACCAAGTATCGGACAACAGAGACGTCTTCTATGTCAGCCTCTATCCAGACTTCTCTTCTCTCAGCCGGGCCATCTTGGATCTGGTCCATTTCTTCAAGTGGAAGACAGTCACTGTGGTTTATGACGACAGCACTGGTAAGACCACAAAAACTTCCTCTGCTTTTGCTCCTGTTGTTTCAGTCCATCTGTCTGCTCTTGACTGGTCCACCAGTTACCAGGAGGTTGTGTAAAGATATTTTCCCTAATTTTCTTTTTTATAGGGTTCTGCTGACTTCAGTTTACACACTCTGACTTGTATCCTACATTTTCATTCTCATGTATTTACTGTTTGATCCTGTTTCTTAATACTATTCCTATATGCTATTTAGCAACCTGATTGAGGCAAATGCATTACATCCTGTGAAGGAAAAAATATTTTTACAGTTCTGAATCATTGTATATGCAGTGCATGTAGAAACAAGCAGAAAAAGATAAAGAAATACAGCAGTATACATGACAACAACAAAAAAATCTATTTATTTATTTTATTATATCTCATGCATTTTTTTTTACCAGTTTTTCACACCACATGGAACAAGTAGAGCAGTTAAGAAATATTAGCCCTGAGGAAGGTCAATGACCTTTGTTTGTGTGTGGCCTGCAGAAATGTGAGGTGAAATCTCAGCAGTAGGGCTCTGACACACTAAGATGACCATCAGCCATTGGCCAATGTCAGACCGTCGATGGGTGTCTGCCACCCTGGTTTTGGTGGTGTGACCCATGTCTGCCTTTGTTGGTTGAATCTGCGTCAGAGAGGGCGGAGCCTGTTGCTGAATGAAATCACTGTGATTGGCAGTTCAGCTCAGTAGACAAGAAGAGAACAGGAGTGAGGAAAGTAAACAAACTGCCCAAGCCAAGAGGGCATGACAAATAACATGTCATATCGTAAGACTATATTTTTAGCCATTGAGCTCTTTAGCAGAGATATCCTTTGTTCTTTCAGCACTGGGTTGTGTTGTTAATGTGCTAACTTGTGTCCCGTTTGTTTTCCGATGACTAGGTCTTTGATGTCATTTTGGTGTGTCTGGACCTTAAGAGAACCTAATCTGAAATCACACTGACATTTGTTATAATGCTACTACTATTAGGCCTACTAAAAATCCAGCAATGGACTGTGGTTGTTGTTGGTGATGTTGTTAACTGCATTTATCTAGATAGGTACACCTTAAAAAATATAATGTAATATCACTGATAATTTAAAATTTCTGACTGTCACTGCCTTTAATGAACCATCAACTGATGCAGGTCACATGCCACACAGCAGTGCTTTGAGCTAATTTGAAATTTGAAATGTGAAATTATGACTACTTTTTATGACTACTACATTTTTTACAGTCTTTATAAGTACAATATTTATTCACTTCACAACTGTAGCACAACTACATACACAACTGTAGCCTAATCTCCTGTCTCCTGTGAGATGTGAAATTTGACATTTCAGATTATGACTTAAAACTCAATATTTTTATAAATACACTATTTGTTCACTACACACCTGTAGCACAACTGTACACACAACTATAGTCTAATCTAATGGCACAGTTTGCAGCCTGGCTGAGAGCACTTCATTTTTCTTGATTTTTTTGAAGTCCCCGGCGGCGCCACTGGCCGTGCACATGTGAGTTGTTGACAGTGACAGCGTGTGTCAACTTCATTGAGTGTACCAAGTGCAGCATGATGATATGACAGCAAAAAGACAGGGACCTCGACGCTTAAGAGGCACATGACGAAGCCTTACCATGGAAAGAAAGAGTCAGCCTTCAATGTCCATGTCCGTGTCCTCAAAAAGATGTCGGGTTTAAACCGGTCTCGGGCTCATAAGTACAGTTAAAGGGACGGGCTGGGATGGGCTCGGACAGAACATGCATGGGCTCGGGTGGGGTCAGGCAGGATTTTCTGGGCCCGTTCTAAGCTCTACAGCTTATACAGGGAGTGGATGTCCCTTAAGAAAGCTGTTAATGTTATTTCAATGTTATTTGTGCAGAGACTGCTATCACAGCACTGGGGGATGCAGGAGAAACTTTTAAGTGATGGCTTGTTAACTGCCATGATCCTGAAGGGCCTGCTGGACTCATTTAAGTTAAGTTTCACAGAGTTTAAAACAAAGCTAATGGGCTACGAGAGCATGGAAAAGTTCAATGCCGTTTGCTCAGATGATGACAGCATGATGAAAGTGAATAGACAGCGGGAACGTTAACGTTAACCTTAGTGTCGTTTTCACATGCTTGAACAAATAATGCATCAGACTTAACCTTGCTTACTGTAGGTACCTTTCTCTCACCCTTTTCTCTCCCTCTACTTCGGCACTGTCGTCTCTTTGCCTCCCCTCCACTCTTGAGCGCTCTGCAGTACAGCCAGACAGGCAGGTGATGACTCCGGTTTTCGTTTTTCAAAATAAAATTATTTGAAGCGTAGTGTCACATAACATTTCATAATATTTAAATTATCATTTCAAACTCTGATTATGGTAAGTATATTTGTGCAAATATAGGCTATATATACAGTGGTGTGAAAAAGTGTTTGCCCCCTTCCTGATTTCTTACTTTTTTGCATGTTTGTCACACCTAAATGTTTCAGATCATCAAACAAATTTAAACATTAGTCAAAGGTAACACAAGTAAACACAAAATGCAGTTTTTAAATGAAGGGTTTTATTAATGAGGAAGAAAAAAATCCAAAGCTACATGGCCCTGTGTGAAAAAGTGTTTGCCCCCCAGCTCCTGTTAAAACGTAACTGTGGTTGATCACACCTGAGTTCAATTTCTGTAGCCACACCCAGGCCTGATTACTGCACACCTGTTCCCAATCTAGAAATCACTTAAATAGGACCTACCCGACAAAGTGAAGTAGACCAAAAGATCCTCAAAAGCTACAGACATTATGCCGAGATCCAAAGAAATTCAGGAACAAATGAGAAAAAAAAGTAATTGAAATCTATCAGTCTGGAAAAGGTTATAAAGCCATTTCTAAAGCTTTGGGACTCCAGCGAATCACAGTGAGAGCCATTATCCACAAATGGCGAAAACACGGAACAGTGGTAAACCTTCCCAGGAGTGGCCGGCCGCCCAAAATTACCCCAAGGGAGCAGTGACGACTCATCCAAGAGGTGACAAAAGACCCCACAACAACATCCAAAGAACTGCAGGCATCACTTGCCTCAGTTAAGGTCAGTGTTCATGACTCCACCATAAGAAAAAGACTGGGCAAAAATGGCCTGCATGGCAGAGTTCCAAGACGAAAACCACTGCTAAGCAAAAAGAACATTAAGGCTCGTATCATTTTTGCCAGAAAACATCTGGCAACAACAAACAACAAACAATATTCTTTGGACTGAAGAGACAAAAGTTGAACTTTTTTGGAAGGTCTGTGTCCCATTACATCTGGCGTAAAAGTAACACCGCATTTCAGAAAAAGAACATCATACCAACAGTAAAATATGGTGGTGGTAGTGTGATGGTCTGGGGCTGTTTTGCTGCTTCAGGACCTGGAAGACTTGCTGTGATAAGTGGAAGCATGAATTCTGCTGTAGCAGGACAATGATCCAAAACACACCAGCAAGTCCACCTCCGAATGGCTGAAGAAAAACAAAATGAAGACTTTGGAGTGGCCTAGTCAAAGCCCTGACCTGAATCCTATTGAGATGCTGTGGCATGACCTTAAAAAGGCGGTTCATGCTCGAAAACCCTCCAATGTGGCTGAATTACAACAATTCTGCCAAGATGAGTGGGCCAAAATTCCTCCACGGCGCTGTAAAAGACTCATTGCAAGTTATCGCAAACGCTTGATTGCAGTAGTTGCCGCTAAGGGTGACCCAACCAGTATTAGGTTCAGGGGGCAAACACTTTTTCACACAGGGCCATGTAGCTTTGGATTTTTTTCTTCCTCATTAATAAAATCGTTCATTTAAAAAATGCATTTTGTGTTTACTTGTGTTATCTTTGTCTTATATTTAAATTTGTTTGATGATCTAAAACATTTAAGTGTGGAAAACATGCAAAAAAGTAAGAAATCAGGAAGGGGGTAAACACTTTTTCACACCACTGTATATATGTGTGTGTGTGTGTGTGTATGTGTATATATATATATATATATATATGTATATATATATATATATATATATATATATATGTGTGTGTGTGTGTGTGTGTGTGTGTGTGTGTGTGTGTGTGTGTGTGTGTGTATATATATATATATATATATATATATATATATATATACACATCCATTCATACAATACACTTTACATTGTTTTAACATCTGAAAAAAAAAAAAAAAAATCATCGTTGTGAAGGCATGGTGGCTTTTTTTTTGATCATCTCTACAATTATATGTAGAGGAAACCCTGCCGATGTGCAAACCAGGAAAGCCTCATGCAGAGTGAGCAAACCTCCCTGCCCTTCTATGCGCCTACATGGAAAGCCTCAGGCAATGACAGACAGAAATGACTGTAGCCCTTTTTAAACAGGAATTGTGCAAATTTGCAGGAAAGCCCAATCAGTCTTCTTTCAGCATTGGCAGTATAAAAACAAAATCGGGGAGTGTGGCAAAATGCCGCCTACCTACTTTTGTTTATACAGGATGCACCTTTTTCAGGGCAAAGGGGGTGTGAGCAAGTAACAAAACATGTAGCTCAGCGTATGACGTAAACAGTGACGTGGGATGGAAGCTGCGGCTAGCCAGTCCTTCGGCAATTCTCTTGTAAGTCGGCCCGTCCTTCACCGTTCCTGTCAGTTGACGGTTAATGGCCTCTTCGTGTGTGAGGACAAGCAGGGCGCGCAATTCCTTGTCTCCTCAGTAGCTCATCTTTACATCTGTCAGGTTTGCGTTTCCCTCTTGCTACTAGCTGCTCATTCCTGCTCTCAGCTTTTCCTGTTAGTCCACCGCCAGTGGATCGCACTTGCGGCGTCATCAACAGCTCCTCCCACAAGTCTTCAACAGCCCCTCCCGTTGCGGAAGGCCGCCTCGGTCTTTTTAAACTAAAAGGGTTCCGCCAATATGACTACCCTACGAGGCGGAAGATTGGGCACCTCGGATCAACTTGCCAATCCGGCTCTGTGTGTCTAAACGCTCGCAGCTCGCCGGCAAAACGGCCCAACATTTGCGGAAAATCTGGCAGTGTAAAAGGGGCTATTGATAAGTCAGACACAACATGAAAAGAAGAAGCAGCTGGGGTGGAGGCAGGTTGCAAAGTGGCTTGCACTCAGTGCTTAATTTGTAAAATTAGAAGTAGGGGAACAATTTGGGCCTCTGAGAGAGCAGTGTTCCCCCACTCCCAAAAGTGGGGGAACCACGGTACGATACCAGTGAAAGTATCGCGGTTCTGAGTAGTATCATGATACCACAGCAAAAATGCGGCAGATGTGCCTTTTGTCATTTATAAAAAGATAAATCACTTTTCTATAACACATTAATGATATTTCAATGGAATAAATTACTTAATGACTTATTCACGCTTCAAAAACAGCATCAATAAGTGATTAACATAAGGGGGATCAAAATAAAATAAATAAATAAAATAAAAATCAACCAGCCACCCTCCTCCCCTGACAAGTCCCTTCATAAGTAAAGAACAGTCCCTAAAGTGCGGTGAGGTTTGTGGGCCGTTACCTGACACAAAGAGAGAAATGTGAGTGGCTCGTTTCTCCTCTGACACGCCACATACCTGTGTGCTGCCACGGCTCGGCTGTCCAGGTGTTACTGGGCAGTCATGACGCCAATGAATGATGAAATTAGGCTACTGGACCTGGAGTCGGACTTCTCTGTCGCCGGTAAGCTGTTATCTTGTGCCGCGGAGCCGGTGTAGGCTATTTGACCGCCGAATTTCTGTCTGTGACCCCCGTTCAACCCACAACCGGCAGGATTCGCCTTGCGTTTCTGCTGCTGGTTGAAATGTGTACTCGCACAGCTTGCTGAATGATTTATTTTGCTTGCACAAAACTATTTTTAGTCGCAAATGTGAGTGAAACGCTTGGATGCAGAGCTCTGTGGAAAACAAATCACTGCCGACAAGTAAAAAGAAATAAATAATAAATTTCACTGTTCAAAGATACTCACATGTCTGGAAAACAAACCACTACAGCAGCATATTGAGTGCCAGGTGGCCAGCGCGTGCCGTTATTGACCAGAGTGCGCCATTATTGGACGGTGCATGGACACTCACCCTCTTGCGATTGGACTTTGAACTTATTCCACAGTAGTGGTACGTGAGGCACCGTAGCACAACAGTACTCCACCCTGCAACACTACTGACATCAGCCAATACTGTACCAAGGCCTTTTTTGAAAAGATCCTGGTATGCGTTCCAGTACGTTCCGGTTCAAATTAAGCACTGCTTGCACTCCTGTATAAGGCTCGCTGAATGAGATCTGCCTGTTGGTTGCATGGAAGGAATTATGTGATCTATCAGCTGACTCCCTTCCATCAATCAGCTGATCCATCAGTTGATTGGGCTGCTTGAGATCAGCTGATGTAGCTGGGATGTGAGCTAAGCTTAACATCATGTCCTGCCTGAACTAATGTTATGCTCAGTTTTTGCAGATATTTGGATACAAACTGAGGTATTACATACACTGGATGATCGGGCTAGATGAAAGGTCAGGTGGTACACATGCTATTACAATTCATCCTTACAATTCATCCTTCATGGAAATCCCCTCAGCAGGTGTAAAGACATTTAAATTAACACCTTAAATGTCAACCTTATGGCATTGCCTGTGGCAAAGTCAAAGGACCACTAAAGTCAGGACTTCTCCTCTGGGAGCCATGAATGTTTGTACAAAATGTTTTGCTGATCCATTCAATAGTTGTTGAAATACTTAGTCTGGACTGAGGTGTTGGACCAACCATCAGACTGACAAACTGACATTTTTCATACCTTGAACTATGCTGCTAGCATGGCAAAAAAATTGCCTTATTTAAAGGCTTCATGTCTGTCTCCACACATTTCTGCCCCCCTTTTTTCATTCCATACGGCAAAAAACATGTAACACAAGATTAATGATTTGCAGCAGTTTCCTACATAGACATGCCCGTCCGTTGCTATATAATTCAGTGTTTCCGCTACATTCATTCATTCTGAATTATTGCCGCCACTGCTGCTCCTTCAAAACATTTACTTTATATTTAGCCAAATATTGCAAAAAAAACCCCCACACATTCTGTATTCGGTGGAATAAGTGAAAAGCAAGGCCGAATAATAGTGGCGTGGTTTGATAACGGAATTAAACAACATGCGGTGATGGACGGAGTAAAATGTTTGCAGTGTGGCGATATTTTACTCCGTCTGTCACCGCATTTGCAACTAACAATGGTTTTGTGCGGGCAAAAGAAATCATTCAGCATGCTGTGTGAGTACACATTTCAACCAGCAGCAGAAACGAAACGGCAGTCACAGACACGGACAGGAAAAAGTATTCTTGTCAAATACGGCGGCGCATGATAACGGCTTACCGACGAGAGAGAAGTTCGGCTCCATGTGAATAACTTGTTGTCATGACAGTAGTACCTGAGGAGGGTGGCTGGTTGATTTTTATTTTATTTTTTTATTTTATTTTGATCCCCCCCCTATGTTAATCACTTATTAGGGGCCGGGCAGCCTAAGCTGCCAGGACCCTATTGTTCTGTTGCATGTTCCTCTTCTTCTTCTTCTTCTTCTTCTTCTTCTTCCAAAGAAATCCTACTTCCCATGCGCAAAAAAATTACCAAACTTTGCACAACGGTCCAGTCCCATGCCAGATTGCCACAGCAGCAAAAACAGGCCAATACTGCTGATGGTGGCGCAACAGCAAGCCTCTAAAATTTGAAGAATTTGAAAATTTACAACAAATCAACCATATGTGCTACAGCTTTGCAACTTTCACCAAAATGTAGCCCCAATACTGACAAAACTTTTGTACACTGAACCCTGTTGCAAATTATGAAGTCCATAACTCTGTTTTTTTCAAAAACTGTAAAACTTATTAAACCTATCTTCTCCCACAATTTTTGCTCAATTGACACCAAACTTGCAAGATGCAATATGTGTATTTTCAGATTTTTGTCTTAATAACTGAATTTTTGACAGCAGTTTGAAATCCGCCTTTACACACTAACAGATGCTGTCTTGCACACAGGTGACTGGCTTAGTCAGTTTGTGAAGCTACATGTGACATTTCTGTTTGCCAGTTAGCTTAGTGAGATAGAGGATGGTTCTTGGTGTTGAAGATTGTGAGTTCAAGCCTCAGTTCGTGCAACATTTCCATCTGAGAAATCTACCGAAACTTTTCATAAAGGTCCAGTCCCATGCCAGATGTCCTCAACTGGAAACACAAGACAATAGTCCTGATGGTGGCGCTACAGCAAGCCTCTAAATTTCAAAACTTTGAAAATTCATAACAAATCAACCATATGTGCTACAGCTCTGGAACTTTCACTTTGAAATTTGCTTTTCCATGGCATGGATGGCTACTGTCTGGCACCTTGATGCTTAGGCTTAGTCAGTCTGTGAAGCCACACATGAACTGTCACTGGCCAATTAGCTCAGTGAGATAGAAAACAGACATCAGTCTCAGCAGTTGTGAGATCAAGCCTCAGCTAAGGCAGAACGGACATTCTAATGTGAAAGTCCTATGTTCAGACATCATGCTATGTGGATAAGAGACTACTGAGGTTAAAATAATTACGATCCAGGCAGTTTCTCGGGGAGACAAATACCCTTTATCAACACTTTTCCCTGTTATCCCTTGTCTCTTTTCCCTGTTTTTTTCTGCTTAGCCTAATTTTATTTTATTTGTGCAGTTTTGCTGCTGAAAGGTAATGTTGATTTCCTTTTAAAATGAAGCTGTAATGGTGCATTTACAATTTTACAAATAGGCCTATCTCTGCTATGAATCATTTTGTTATTGATTAGCATTCCAGTTATTTTCTATATTAAATGTTTGTCTATAAAATTATGTAAAACTCATATTACCTTTCCCCAATTCCAATCTGGCATCCACAAACATCTCACATTGTCTGACTAAAGGTCCAAAACCATGATAAAGCAAGATTTGAGGAGGATATCCTCAAATCTGCGAAGCTAACTCCAACACTGATGCCTGAAACAATCAGTCCATCATGAAATAGTTGTGGATTAATTATGTGTTTGACTTATTGATTTACTGACTAATCATTGCAGCTGTAGAATTCATATAATGAGCTGGAAGAAGTTTTAAACATATATACCGCAGAGTTGTCTCTTGCTAATTAGCTCAGTGAGATAGAGCATAGTCTCTTATGCTTAGAATGACACCTTTTTTTCATCTTCTCTGCTTGTTGCTCAGAATTGCCTAATTTTGCCTAAAATTGCCTGGCCCCGACCATTGCTGTATGAATAAAAGTAATAATAAAAGTATGAATAAGTCAATAAGAAATTTATTCCATTGAAATATTATTGATATATTATGTATATATCTATTTATAAATGACAAAAGGCACATCTGCCTAATTTTTGCTGTGTTATCCAGATACTACTCAGAAGAAGGGTGTTCATTTGCAAAAACTAAAAAACGGCATTAGATATTCGACCAAGCAGCCCCCCCCCCCCCCCCCGGCTGCTGAAAAAAATCCTAGAGGAAACACTGTAATTGGTGAAAAATAGATAAAAGTTTAAAGTGTATATACAGCCAAAACTAATGTGAAATAGCAGACTGAGGATTTTGTTCCGTTATAGCTGAGTATTGTTACCATTTGTAGATGTTCCATAATTCATGGAAGTCAGAGAGCTTGCGAGGCTTTGGAAGACATGTTCTCCTCATTACTCAGGAAAGCAGACCTTGTTCAAACCTTGCTATTATTGCAGTCCAGGTCACCAGGCGACAAATAAGCCAGCAGGCGGGGTACATGTACCATATGCCAGGGGTCAGGGTGTGTGCCAGCCTGAAGACAGGCTGCCAGGCCTCCCAGAGCTCGCACACACACACTGGGACCAGTGTGGCCTGGATCACAGTACTGCAGTGTGTGTTCACTGTGTTTAGTATTCAGGCCAGCCAAACTCTGCTTTTTGGAGTCATATGCTAATTGCATGTACCAGATTACAAATGATCAAGGAAATCTGCAAATAGCAATGCGGAACATTGCAGTTCATGAACCCATTCATTTTCTTTTTGTAGTTATTTGTGGTGGGTGTCATCAGGGGCTGGGGGCTACCTCAGCATGAACTGAGTGAAAGAAAGGTCTCAAGTCCATCACAGGGCTAATACACAGGCACATGAACATAGACACATTAACGTATAATCAAATTTAGATTATTGTGTTTTAGGCTTATTATAATGATTGGATTATTACATTTCTGACCTAAAGAAATGCTACTTAGGTCCATTGATCCCAATTGCTATAATTTCAGTTGTGCCAGGTTCAGAGTACATGACATTTTCATCCGTTCTCACTATATCAGATTGGGTGATTGTGAAGTCATAAAATCTTGTTGTACTTTGGCCAACAGACATGACAAACTACGCGTTGGTCCACGACCAATCATCCCTGGTCATCTTTCATGACGACGTCATCTGATTATTCTTGACCTATTTTATCATTAATACTATTATTTCAGTCACTATACACTGTAGCTGTTTGTGTGTGGAGCTGAAATGTTATTGTAGAAATGTAAAAAGCACCACCAGATGGCAGGAGCTACAATTGAAGTACCGCATGCAAACTACAGTCAGCAAGACATGCAAGTCACTGAATCCTCCATAAGTTCCTGCAAATGTTTCACTATATACCTTTATATACCTTTTTAGAAAATAAAGTGATTATCTCAACTGTTTGTACACAGGTTAAATGGACAAATCTACCTACGGGTATGAATAAAGTAACCTAACAGAAAGTGTTGACAGGGTGAATGGGAGCTGATTAATACTTTGGGCCCTTTTTTGGAGAATTTTTTCAGATCGCCAGATCATCGCAGGGCTGACACATAGAGACAGACAACCATTCACACTTATGGACAATTTAGAGTAATCAATTAACCTAGCCGGAGTACCCGGGAGAACATGCAAACTCCACACAGAAGGGCTCCCACACCCGGGATCGAACCGGCAACCCTCTTGCTGTGAGGCGACAGTGCTAACCACCACAGCACCGTGCCACAAGTCAAAACATTGTTGCATAATATTTAATTGAATATTTTCAATATAAAATGTACTTAAAAATTAAATAAATGTATCTTATTTACATTTAAATAACCATATTTGAATTATTCTGCACCCATTTTCAATCCAAATGGCATATTCCAGGCAGTACGAAGCAAGCGCACCATGGTTGCCATGTCCACTTATTAGAAGGAGTTTGGATTGTGTGTATTTCTGTAAATTTGCTTTCAAATACTGGTGGTTAGCTTGCCAGTTTTAGCTGTGGATGCATTTCACGTTTTAGCCATTGTAGTTTGAGACACATTAATGATAAAAACGGGAAAGATGTGGAGAAGCAGCTTGTCTGATTGCGTGTTTCACATCTGCCGCTGCTCTCTGCACGCGCATACTGCAGCAGAAGCTGTACAGTCCGGTACAGTGTGCCACAGACTGTACATGAAAAACCAACCATGAAACGGCAGCTAACTATCCATAACTTATGGAACAATAACTACCTACAGTTATGACCAATGCAGCGTTAATGCAGAGCCCTCCAGCGTTATGTTGCTCTGGATAGTTGAAAAAAATGTGTAACTTCTGCCTTTCTAACCAAATTTGTTAATTTTTACAATGGTATTTGAATGTCTCATTTCTTTAAATTAATTGGTCCTGCGACATAGCATTGAGACTCATAATCAATTAATTTCTTGGAAAATGTTTTGTTTCTGGTTTTTCGCACATCCTTACTCAGGTCATATTTTGCCCCCCACACAAAGTTAGGCGCCCAGGCTAGCTGAAATATCAAAAAGGCTGGGGTGTTGTTGCCATACAGTTGTCCAAGGCAGCAGATTACTCTGTGTTTCTATTGGTCAAAGTGACGGCTGTGATGGGTGAAGATGTGGAAGGTAAAAAGATATCAATATGTTAGACTTAAACTACACAAGAGAGTTGTGAGGGTGGCACGGTGGTGTGGTGGTTGGCACTGTCGCCTCACAGCAAGAGGGTTGCCGTTTCAATCCCGGCTTCCTCCCACAGTCCAAAGACATGCAGTTTGGGGACTAGGTTAATTGATAACTCTAAATTGTCCATAGGTGTGAATGGTTGTTTGTCTCTATGTGTGTCAGCCCTGCGATAGTCTGGCGACCTGTCCAGGATATACCCCGCCTCTTGCCCGATGTCAGCTGGGATAGGCTCCAGCCCCGCCTGTACAAATATGATATATATTCAGTTATCAGGAGAAAACCTTTCCTGTGTCCTTACCATAATTTTCAGTGTCAGAAGTTTGCAAAGGAACATCTAAACAAGCCGGATGTTTTTTTGATATAAGTCCTGTGGACTGATGAAGTTAAAATAGAAGGCATGTTTTGGGGAAAAAGGGGTACAGAATTTCATCTAAAGAACACCTGTTCAACTGTAAAACAGGGGAGTGGATCGATCATGCTTTGGGCTTGTGTTGCAGCCAGCAGCATGGAAAGCATTTCACAGGTAAAGGGAAAAATGGATTCAGTTAACCCTATGGGCCCGAACGACGCAAAGTGCGTCCAAATTAACACCTGTTCCTCTCTATGGATTTTCTCCGCAACTGTGCGTCATAAGTCCAATTATTTCAAACTATTATTCAGAACGATAAAGTCACACTAAAATTATGTATAACAATGCTTTCATACAGCTTTGGACACACATTACTCTTGGATTGGTTACTCAGACATGCCACGCGTATCACATGAAAGCACAGGACCGGAGCTTTCCGTTGATATAAAACACATTGTGCTGTCATCCCATCACGCAATATATACAGATCGATTGTCTACAGAATAAAAACCTGACAAATTTCTTTAAAATCCATTATACAGATCTTGTTATCAGTCACTTCATATGGTGAGGAATAATATTATTACTATTTTTCTATTATCTTAGATGTAAATATTGCATGTGTCCTTCAAATAAAACACGTTTGATTTGTGAATGGTGAGTCAATGGAATTTCTTGCAATAATGGAAAAATACTGGCAATTATGTCCGCCTGGCACAAACCACATGTTTTGGACAACTATCACCGAGTGACAGAATGTCCGACCATCATGGTTCTTATATTGCCAGATTCCAGAGAGTCTCCCCTCTTAATATATGGCAGAGTATGCCTACTTCCAGCTTGCTATGGTGAGATATAAAAATGTAAGAATTTAGTAACACAATTTTTTTTTTTCATTGATACAAAAATTTATAGAAAATACAGGCACATAGTAGGTCATGTAATGATGGCGAATCTGGTTAGCCCAGATTGTCCTGAAAAAAAACAAAAACAAGATACAGCATGTGTATGTAGCTTTTATAATAACTGTGATATGAGCTTAAAAGTAAAGGCAGTAAAAATACTCCAAAAAAGGCCTGCGGCCCAAAGGGTTAACCTCCAGGAAATTCTGGAAGCAGACTAAACACTATCTGTAAAAAAGATGAAGATGCAGAGAGGATGGCTTTTACAACAGGACAGTAAATGCTAAACACACCTCGAAATCAACAATGGACTACCTCAAGAGGCGGAAGCTGAAGGTCTTGTCATAGTCCTCACTCCCCTGACCTAAACATCATTAAAAATCTGTGGTTTGACCTCAAAAGGGCAGTGCATGCAAGACAGCCAAAGAATCTCACAGAGCTAAAAGCCTTTTGCAGGAACAATGGGTGAAAATACTCCAAACAAGAATTGAAAGACTCTAAGCTGGCTACAAAAGCTGTTAAGAAGCTGAGATACCAAAGGGGGCGCTACTAAGCGCTGACCATGCAGGGTGCCCAAACGTTTGCTTCAGGCTCTTTTCCTTTCTTATTATTTTGAATAGCGAAAGATTGAATCTAAAAAGTGTAAACAAAATTTTGTCCAGGGGTGCCCAAATTTTAGCATACAACTGTATTTTTATTTAAATATTTACTTCATGAGCACAAAGATTATGGTGGCCTTTCAGTTAACAAATATCTAGAGAATGTGTGAGTGAGTGAGTGTGTGTGTGTGTGTGTGTGTGTGTGTGTGTGTGTGTGTGGGTTAGGGGATAGGTGGGCAGTTTGCCCTGCAGGTCTCGCAGGCAGCTTTAGGGAGGAATTGATTGTCGCTGATCCCACCACCTCTGTTAATTAAGTTGTAAAGTGGGCATAGCTGGTTCACTATGGGGTTAATAGTGGCTTGATTTTCTGTCTTGGTGATGGGAAATGAGATCCTTGGTTCAACCTGCAAACAGCTTTACCTCCTCATTGTCGCCATTTACACAGATGACCTGATAGCGAGGACGGATAGCGTTGCTGGTGGACACTGAGGGCAACCAGAAATCTGATCTGATTGGAGTTTGAATCTTTTCCTCTTTATGTTTCAGTATGAGAGGCACATTGCCTGATGTACTGAGCAAAGTCAGTGCAGCAGAACATTTATATTATCATATAATTCTCATGGGTTCTCTCCCTGACCCCCCCTGCTGTTCTAAATCGTGTCTGCTTTTCGGGAATGGGATATAAGGGGGGCAGGAAACAACCTCTCTCTTTGTGCTGTTTTCTCCACCAAGCGGGGAGCAAACAAGCAAATCAATAACCATAATGGGACTCCTCTAACGGCTCAACTTTATAATGGCAAAACTGAGATGGCAGCAGCATGTGTTATAGCTCTCCCAGCCAGCCATAACATCCATACAACTACCTGGAACACTGCTGTCGCTACTACTGCTGCTGCTGGAAAGTTTGATTAGGCCATAAGGGAGAACAGGCTACTATACAATAAAACACTGGCACGGAGAGAACTGCTTCTTTCTGCTGTTAACCATATGGAGTCCATACATCCTTCCATTTGTCAGTAACCAAACAATACAGTCTACACTTTCAGCTTCCCAGGTGAGAAGATTTGCTGCTTTTTTGGTCATACATCCACTTCCTCTCAGGAGGAAATCCAGGAAGAGGAAGGTTATTTAAGTGTGGGAGTGGCCTATTTGAATCCCTTTTGTTTGAGACCATGCTCCAAGGTGAGTGTGTTTGCTGATTCTGTGAGTTTATTGTCTCCTTTAACTTTAGCTTTTATTGGAGTTATGCTATGTAGCGTGTGAAATGGAGTATGGTGAATGTGCTCGGAAAGGTAGTATCAGCACTGTTTCTACCTGGAGCTCGCATGTATGGAGCCTGGGTTTGGTTGAAGGTGGCAGTGCTGTTTGGGCTGAGAAAGCCATGCGTAAGTAAGGTAAAGGAGGTTATTGGGTTGGTGCGGGGAGCAGTGAGACCTGGCATCAGGGGAGGGTCTCTGGGACGCTAAAGATCACTGTCTAGCTTCCTGGAGGTGTCGTGGGACCAACTAGACGAAACACTGGCGAAAGGAGGTTCCCACCCGATGACCCCAAAGACATGTTAGTTATCACTGCTCACTGGTCTGTATAGTTGTATAGTTAAGCCTTGCCATAATAGCTTATCATTGGGCTTAGAAGGATATTCACTGAGCGCTGATCCTTTCTCTAGAGCACAAACTTCTTGTGTTTATTTGAATAGATGGCTGTAAACGGAAACTCTTTGGGTTGGCTGAACAAAACAAACAAATTGAAGACATTGCTGAGGACCACAGACAATGCATTTTTTTCACCACTTTACATTTTATTGACTAGACGATTTATCGCTTTATGCAGGGCAGGGCCCGGCTGTATATTCAGAAGATTCTTTAGGAGAGTGGTTCCAAACTGGTGGGTGGCCGGTCCATTCTGAATGGACGGCAAGTGATTCACGAAGTTTGTAAAAATCACACTTTATTTTGAAGTATAGGGAATTTCTACCACAGAGCTTTCATTTTTGAAGTGCAGAAACATTTTATTTACAAGTTTCTAACATCCTAATAATACCTATGGGAATTATGTAATCTGCTACTAATTACAGGGAAAAGGGACAATGTTCTGAGACAGCAGTAAGGCAAGAGTTTAGATTATTATTTGATATTACTTGGCTTCTTTCACTAATATGTGCATTAAAAAAGTGCATGCAAAATTACCATCAGATTCATTACACATGCATAGCAGCTGATTTTTTTCTTACCACCATGCCAATGTTGGTGAATCAGAATCATTCTAAATTGACACACGCTCGCCATCTGCAATCAGCATACTGCCATGCCCTTATTTCTCTATATAAGTATATCTGTCTGCCAAGAGGTGTATCATGAAAAAAGTTGTTTCTATGCACATATTAAGGCTGTGACACACTAGTGTGGGACCGTCAGTATGTGTCTGTGAATGTGTTGACAAACAGATCGGATAAAAACAATGAAAACCAAAGATGTCACATTTCAGTATGACATTCTCATATACTCCAATGTAAGCTAAGACTCGAATATATATTTTATGACAGTTATTGTTTAGAATTAAGACACCAAAGATGAAATATTTGCATGCATTAGTAAGTTAGTAAATTAATGGTTTAACATATTAGTCTGTTTTATAGCCTTTGTTTTTTTTTGTTTTTTTTTTTAAATAAATGTGGTTGTAATATGCTCTGTCTTTGAAAATGTTAACACACTTTTTAACTAAATGCAGTGAGGCCTATCATTATTACACATAGACGCAGAAGCAGTAAATTTGTTTGCAGACTACAAAAAAAGTTATGGATTGCTTCTAAAACGTGTGGTTTAAGCATGGATTTGTGTATGTTTGTGAGTGAGGCCCAGTGAGATTTTAAGCAAATGTTAATTTTGAGACAGATTTCTGCCCCATTCCAAAAACCTACTGGGTCACCAGCAATCAACCTCTGCTAGGTCAAAGCAGCTTAGAATTATAAATATTTAAACTTTTGTCAATATGGACATGCTACACATTGTAAGCTCTAACTGTTTGTTTTATTTTATGGAAACAAAGAGCACCAAAGTATGATACATACAGATTTAACGGCATGGTGAACAAGAGAGACAAAAAAGGTAGTGACTCCCTATCTTTGAAATAGTCATTAAGCCCGAATACCATTCTTTGATTATTTATATTCCTTTAGTCCGTAAGTGTCCATGCTCAAAAAGATTAAAACGGTTTCCCATCGAAATTAATCCAAGTTGTGAATATTGTCATGTGAGTCCATTGCTCACCGTTTGCTAACTTTGTCCATCAAACAAAGACTGAACTTTCACCAACATAAACAATATTTTCTCCTCTCTTTAAATCTGACTTAGAAAATGGATCACCAAAATTTTTTTCTCCTGCTTCCCTCTCAAAGCTTCCATAACTGCTATAGTTTTTTTCAAATTGTAACTTCTAGACATTAAAATTTGGACCATATTACAGATTCAATAGCTGCAATTTAATGACAAAATAGAGTCAAAGAGTCAAAAGAGGAACATGCTAAATATGCTACTATTCTCAAAGCATTACCTGTAGTGGGAATGTGAATGTACTGTACTCTGCAAATATCATGGCAACCAGACGTGTGGGATATTGATTGTGCAAAACTGACTTCTTGTCCTCAAACTGGCACAAAAGGAAAGGTTCTGAAATGCTCTGAAGTGGAAGTGATTCATCTTCTGGGGAGCATGAGTTCAGTTAAGTAATTGTAATCTACTGATTAACACAATCAACACAATCTTTTGGAATGCTGCTAGAAGTGCAAAAAAAACATACATCACTCAAAATAATATTAGCCTAGTCAACTCCTTTCTCTTTATAGTCTGGTTACTATGGCAGCAGCATCCTGAGGCCGTGCCTGAGGTGGTGTAGGAAAGAAAAGAGATGCTGTATTACCCTGGACAGTCACATCTTCATTTGCTGTGACTCAGCTTACAGTCATTTTTAATTTTTCTGCAGTATTTTACTCCTCGCTGTTTTGAAGCCTTGGAAACTTCTTGTGAAGCTCTGACAGTAAAATAAAAAATAAAATTTGTGCCGCATGCTTTCCTCAATTAAATGATAACTTACAGAGTCCTGAATCCATATCCCACTGCTTTCTGGATGTGGTGGGGGATGTGGTGCTTGAAGAAAGGTCAGTCTGACGGCTTGTTCTCTACAAGTAATATGGATGACTGCATGGTGTAATTCCAAAGTGGTCATTTGAGAGAGGCACGAAAATGATTAAGAGCCACGTCTGACAAGCTGAGTTGGTATTTAGAGGGTGGGCATGTCTGCTCTTTGTAAATCCTGGTGGGATGTTAATGGAAATTAGAAGGCTAGAAGCAGCAACAGTGGATAATAGTAAGAGTAGTTGTGCCAAGGTAGTTGCTGGAGTGGTCATGATACTAACAGTAGTAGTAGAAGCTGTGAAAAGACTTGTTCCATTAGCCATAGTGGTATCAGTAGCAGTATTGTAGAAATAGAAAAAGTAAAATTACTAGTAATAGCAGTAGTTGTGTAGCACTAGTTCAGTCAGAGACACCAAGGTAAAAAAAAAAAAAAGATTTACAGCCAGTGGTTATACTTTTATATCTGGGGGGTAAAGGCTCTGCTATTTAAGGGAGCCCGCAATGAGTCCAAGGTCAACAAGTTTTTTTGCTGACAGAGCTTAACCCCCCAAATAAAATTATTGCTTAAAATTGTTAACAGGGGGCACATGAAATCCCAAGACAATTGAGCCACTGCCATCTGATATCATCAATCTATGCAACAAGTAGGCATGTGCAGGTATGAGATTTTGAGGGTATGATAACCGTGGGCAAAAAAACCACGGTAATTGGTATTACCACGGTAATAATAATAATGATAATAATGATGATGATGATGATGATGATAATAATAATAAAACAGGCGTCGTCCTATTTTCGTGCTCTACACTTTAAAACGGTAGGCTAATATTCATTTGACCATGCATGAGCGACAGCAGGTACCAGACATCTCCTGTCAGTGCAACGCATCATCACACCAGTTGTTTAAATGTGTAATATAGACCCGTTAAAAGTAATAGATGGCCCAGCAGCTTGTTGAGCTCCTCGTCATTGCGGACAGCCAGCTGCCGGTAACGGGGATGATACGGGTCTTCTTGTTGTCGTGGGCAGCGTTTCCAGCCAACTCCAGGAACTCAGCGGTCAGATACTCCAGCACAGTCGCCAGGTAAACGGGGGGACTGGCACTGACACACTCCACATAGTTTGCTTTGCGCAGCAGCCTGTGAACACGGCCGACTGGGTACTGGAGCCCAGCACGGGAGGAGCGGGTCGTTGCCTTGGCTCTGGGGGTTCTTCTGATAGCCTAAATGGTCCCACACCACTGCCTTCGTCCTTTTCGCCGGTGGGAAAAGTTCAGCTTCGCCTCCTCCAGCCATGTTTGCAGTTTGCACGTGAGTGGATTTACACTGTTTACTGATGTACTGACTGACTGACTGAGGCTGCCCCCCCAATAATTGTGCTGACTGCAGCGGCTGCACATGCATGATTTCAGAGTGTGTGCCCGTTAAAATATACGACTGGCACAGAGTCATTTCTGAGTTTTGAGTTCCTGAAGTTCCCATTTATAAAACGTAGCGTAGGTTACACCGTCTGCCTTTACCGTCGGAACAGAAAATGGGCAGTTAGTGACACCGTGACAATCTTTAACCGTGGTAAACCGTGACGCCGGTAACCGGCACATGCCTAGCAACAAGCATATTGCAATTTCTCTTGAATGCTAGCCAATCATCAGAATACATAGATATCAAGAATGCCAACACATTCTCACTCCGACCTCGTCTCATATTGATATTCGGCCATGGACTTTCCACATCAAGATATGACATGCAAGGTAACCTGGCTGCGTTGGTTGTTGAAATTCTGGAATGCGTGTCAACTTTTGCCTGTTGAATGCATTGTCTGTTTTCAAAATACACTTCGGTTTCCATAGGCAATGTAAAGTTTGCATACAGTCTCTTTCAAAATAAATGCACTACATTGGTACAACACTGTGAATTGACATTTTTTCCCTACATGGTTACGTTTAGCCAACCCACACACGTGGTTGGGTTTAGTAAAAAAGAACATGGTTTGGCTTTACATTCAAACTTGAAACGAATACTGGTCACCCGGGTGAAAGTCAGTAGTTGCTGAATCAAAGAGCACTGCACAGCACTGGGGCTGAACCAAGAAATCAGTCAGGTATTTGGAAGTGCTTCCAAAGCGATGTAGTATAAGAGCTGACTGTCCCATCATTGGGAGGGCGAGGGGATGGTGGATGGCATGAAACCCTAAGCAAGACATGTGTCAAGCTGCAGACCACTGCTGGAGACCAAAAAAAACAGCAGCAGGTTGTTTTTTATTGAGTCATTGCTGTGTTTGCAGTGGCTTTTTAGGTGCTCTAGAGACCTGTCGCTTTATTTCCAGCTGGGATTGTACTACCAAAACCATGTATTTTAAGCCAAAACATGATCTTTTCCTAACCATAATAAGGTGCTATATAATAAGGTGCAAATGCAGTGTATTAGTGGTATACAGAAACATACAATGCCAACATTTTTTTCTTCCAATCGACCCTCTGCTAAGTCCCGCCCCTCAAATGAAGACTGGCCAATCATATCATGGCATCAGCCAGCTCAGGCAAAGGTCTGACAACAACACTGCTGTACTCTATAGACTCTAATGCAATCGTATCATATTATTTTCATTGACAGGCTTGTTTTGTGGATTTCGAGCTAGACATTATTCCTGGGGCATGTGTATTAATGAGCTAGCCACTTAAAGTAAATCCTACTGAATGTAACGCATGCTTGTGCTTTTTAATAATTATAACACTGAGTAAAGACCTACCCTGCTCTACAGGAACCAGTGAAGGAAAACAGGGAAAACTTGCTGACAGATGAACATTGTTTGGCTACCCTAAGAGCTCCACGCCTGTCTGGCAGTGCTGGTGGCAGCACAGGGGTGAAGGGAAGCCAAATACCATTCATCTGCACACATGGTGATGGCACCTAGCAGAAGTTTCCTTTCCCATCTTCTGTGTTGATCACCAGTGATGTGGTGGTTCACTTTTACACTGAGATGTGTTGCCTATAGTAAGGCTTTAGCTTCTAACTATCGTGCCCCTTTTGAGCTGTTTTTTTTGCTGCTGAGTCAATCTGACACCTTGGATATATCTGTCAAATGCATGTTGTAGACCTGTCTGTCTGTATCTCTTACTTTTTCGTTTTTCCAGATATTTGACAATGTTTCTTCAGGGAGTGCAGTAGTGACAGTGTGGGCTCCATGTTAGTTCTGATCAAAAAGATGCAAGGCTGAGTGAAGGGTCAGTTGGGTCAGTAAATGAATTAATAATAATAAAATGAATCAATCATTGCAAACAGTATCTCTGTTAAAATGAGAAACCCAGAGCATCAGAGTTGCAGGAAGTATCCAAATTGACTCACTGAGCAAGGGGACATGAAGAAATCCACTGGCCAGGCTTATTTACTGGCCAAATTAATAAATTGCTTTTTTTGTGTCATATGCATACATTTGTCTCAGAACATTTCATTGGGATAATGAGGTATTATGTTGAATACAAACTTAAAGAAGAGGGCAGAGCAGAATTCAGTTCAAAATGATTTTAATATATTGAACTACTCATTACCACAGCATCAACATGTAAATAAGTTCCCTCTGGTAGGCAGTGATGCAGTATATATGCCCAGGGCTTTTACTGTGGAAGGTAAGAATAGAAAAGGTGAAACTGTAATGCCCTGCTGCTGACAGTCTGGGAGGCAATAAAGAACTAAAGTAAACTGTTATTTTTTTCATTACGGCATGAGTATGGGCGCAACACTAGCTAGCAGCAGACCAGGGGCAAGTGATATGTTAGTAATTAGCTGATGTTGTGTCCAGTAGATAGTTTCGCAAAACTAAATGATACTCAAATGCGGTAGACAGAAGCATATATTTATTTATTTTTTATCACATGACAATTATGGAACAAACACTTACCCGCCAGCATGGTAAATAGCCTGCAGGATTTACCCACAAAATGGAAAACCTTCCTGCACTGGAGCTTGGTGGGTGTTAATTGAGTAATAAGCGTTAGGGATGTCCCGATCCGATATTCGGATTGGTGTTGGCCGCCGATATTAGCAAAAAATGTGCATTGGCATCAGATCGGACTGCATGGAAAAATGCCAATCCCAGAACTCCGATCCAGTTTTTCACTGACTCCAGCCCAGCCCAGCGCTCCGCGATTCAAGCAGTCCATTCCAGTGATCCGCTCCAGCACTTACTATCAATCCACCAGGCCAGCATGGAGACACACACGGAGGGAAGGGTAGGAAGAGTGGCGGTCAATTTAGTTAACTGACTATTTGTTTTCTGCTCTGGTTTTTTGAGAGTGATATTTTTATTTGGTTTACACTCTTACTGTTTCAGTAAAGAGCACTGATGGCATTGTTTTGGGCACAATTAGTGAAATTGGAGCCATGGATGGACTATTGCTTGTTGTACAAGCAGATGTACAATATTGTGTGTGGTTTTTTGTCCCCTCTGTTGGTCCCAGGAAACAGCAGCACCAGGCTGGCACTGACACTGCTAAAATAACTGAAAAGGAAAGGCTGCATTGTTTGTTAAATGTCAACAATGTTTTGTGGTGTTAATCTATTTTTTATTTATTAGGGGGCCAAAGCACAAGTGTGTGGCCAAAGGAAACCAGCTATATTGTTTATTTAATGTTAATGTTCAAGTTTAAAGTTTGTTTATTTAACCCTGTTAACAATAAACGGGTCAGTTTCTCATACCAACTGTTGTGGATCATTCTAACTAACCTGATTAAGTAGTTGTTCTTGTTAGAGTAATATCGCTTGATCAAACCTTTTCTAAAATGACTGACAACAAAATAAGTGAATATGTATAATATGCGCTTGGATCCGTATCGGTATCGGCCAAAACTCAAGGCAGTAATGTCGGTATTGGATTGGAAGTGAAAAAGCTGGATCGGGACATCCCTAATAAGTGTTGTGTGTGATCTTGAATTTATCAAGCCAGCAGATGTTTGTTAATTTTTTTATGATCAGTAGCTTCACACCCATTAACAGAATGGCAAAGTGTAATAAAATGGATCCAGTTAGTGACTGAAAACATGATTTTTAACATTATCATGAATTTATCAGGACATCATGAGTGGTTGCATTAATAGCAAACCTCATCAACAACAAATTAACCATGGGATGCCTGATATATAAGGTTTACAAATATACGTATATACTGAAATTTGTGAGGCCCCTTGAAGCAAATTATAATTTGTGATACTGGGCTATACAAATAAAATCGACTCAACCAAGTAAGGGAAAATTAGGAATAGAAGCCTGTCTGTAATATAATAAAGGCCTGGTTCTTCTTGCAGTTTAAGTTAATTAAGGCTCAGTCACTATTTAAAAATTTATAGTTTACAAAAGAGAGTATAGAGCCGTGTGGGTGTGCCTGTACGTGTTAAAAAGAGTATATATTCTACCACTCAGAGTCCTCTCAGTGTACTTCAGAGTGAGTCCCAGGACCCCTCCAGTAATCTGTTTCAATTTAATGTGTGTGTGTCTCCACACCAGCAGTCCCAGTCCCATCATACGCTCGGCTACCACTCAGCAGTCTGTTTAGAGAAGGGCTCACTGACTCTTCACAATTCACCATGCTAATCCCACTTTTTCTGTGCTGATGATCAAGCAAGCTAAAGGAGGTTCAAAAGAAACATCTGGAGAAGAGGTAGATTTAAGAAAACTTAAACAGCCTGAGCCAAGAAATTGAAATTGGAAATTTAAAAATTGGAAACAATAATAAAAGCATCTTCTAGAAAACTGAAAACAACTGACCTGCAAAATATTAAGTATCCTTAAAATGAAATTCTTTCACCTCTTTAATTTGGTGAATTTCATTTTATTTCTTTTCAGGCTTAAGAGTAATTAGGGATGACCAGCCCCCTTCTTGTCATCCAAAGGCATAGGGTGGCTCAGTCCATTGTAATATTTACAATTAACAAAGGCATTAAAAGCAATGACCAAATTTGTATTTCAGCCAACTTTAATTAAGCATCAAATCTGCACAAGGAGACCTTCAGAGCACTTCATTGTGCATCTCACACCTGCTGTAAGCTCTGCGTTATAGTAATAGTCTTCTAACAATGTCTCTTCTATACATTTCAGATTGTAAGCAGTGTTTTATCTGATTTCTAACCTTGGTGTTTAAACTTATCAGTCCAGACCATAGACTGTAAAAAGTAATGGGTGTAACCATTGTGACTTCACCCATTGGTTTGTGGACTCCTGTTTTGAAGCCTTGAGTTTTGCATTTTGGCTGTTGCCATCTTGGATTTTTGGAGCCAGTAGTGACCATATATGAAAAACAGGGTGGAGCTTGCTTACCCTAATGCTAGCTGCTAGCTTGGTTATCTTGGTGCTTTTACAGCTACAGATTAATTGTGATGATGCTAATGCTCATTTTTGCGCACAAAAAGTAGGCATAAATCCATCAAAATAACATCTGACTCCATTGAGTGCTTTTTAGTACAACACGATACTGAACAACTTATTTGAGGTGAGCAAAATGTTACAATTAACTTTCATATATTTAAAACTGAAAATAGCAACTGCTACGGATATTACTTTACTCTGTGATTCTGTGGTTACAGCATGGTTATTTACCTAACCAGCCACACCCCCAAATTATGCCTCAATTTAAGACATGATCATTTTCACACATGAGCCCGGAGCACAGAGAAGCAGTCAGAGCTACAGGCTACAGTGAGGCTAAAAACAGAGTTCATATGACGTTTTTCGAAACAACTTTTTATGTCGGGGCTTCAGCACACTACTGATGAGCAGTATGGAGATACTTTGTGGGTTCAATTTTGTGTTCTTGGACATTTGTCTGGGGCGCTGTCTGCCATTAGGTGTGCTAGCCGCTCCCCCTGCCGATCTCCACAAGGGATGTGAGGATTGTAAATCTCCATCAGCATATGGGTGAGTAGATAATGGCTAAATTTTCATTTTTGGGTGCACTATTCCTTTAAAGTTACGCATAATTAAGTGCAAGCGGATTTAAGTGACAGGCTGTCTGCAGATAGTGTCCTCAGCTTCTCTGTCAGATCCACCCTTCGCTCCTCCACAGTGCCAGCCTCTCACCCAAATATGATCACCTCTGCCTCCTAAAAAACCAAGATGGCAATGGCCGAAATGCCAGGCTCAAGGTTTCAGAACGGTAGTCCACAAACCAATGGTTGACGTTACGGTTCTTATTTTTACAGTCCATGATTTTAACATGGGTGTCTATGGGGCTTGACTATCTCAAGTGTGTGAGCCAAATACACAAATTTAAATGTTCATAATATAATAGATAATCTCAAAATTGCACAACACGTTTTTGATAAATTTGAAAAACGTAAATGTAATGGTGACTTGAGTAACTGTAGCAATTAGGAATTGTATCACTCCTTTCTATAAATATATTTTTAATACCTAACAACAAGATCCTCTTTGAGGTGAACCTTGCAGAAAGGTGGTAACTTACAGATAAAAATCGAGGTGATGAAATGTAATGAATTGCTATTATGTAATACTATGTGAACTCACAGATACAATACTGTGTGATAAATTCAAGTCTGTCTCATGTGAATGTGTGTAACACTGCTCTGGTAAATCCCAAGTTTACAAAGAAGTGTTATTGTGATTGTTGGTTGTGTGAATCCGGCTACAACATCACAAGGAACATTTACTGTCCTCTGATATCAGCTGAAAAATGTATTTCCAATTCTAGTCTTTCATATGAACTGAGGATTACATATTTTTCCAAAGGAAACCCTTTAAATCCTGTTGTATAATGTGTGCTTTTTCCTAACAGTCGGCTTCCCCCAGAGCAGAGGTTTAAATGGAGAATAGTGTCCTTAAATCTGTCTTCAGTTTTCCTTTTAGCTACCTTTTGGTGTTGACAGTGACGGTGCGCTAATTAAAACAACATCTGCATGGAGTGTTGACAAGGTGTGAGGACACCACACATCGTACCAGATGCCACACTAAAGTGGATTAATGAATGTGGGTTGTCTTTCAGGTTGACACATTTATGAAGTTACTGTAACATTTAAGTACAGGCATGAAATAAATACAAACATGAAAAACTAGAGATAAAATAACATGAAATTGTGAAATAACCCAGTAATTTTTCAACCTTTGCACATTACTTTGAAATGTTGTTGCTTGCATTTTGTTTCTTCTTTCTTCCTTTTCTTTCTTTTCTTTATTTTTTTATCATTCTATCACTTTATTTTAAACAAACTGTCATATTCATCAAAAAAGTCTTTGCAGAGTCAACTATGTGATAGCTGATGCCTTGGTCTGAATGAGTGAAACAGCCAGTCACATATCTGCCTTCGTTTGTTTTTATTGACAAAGTGGCTCTATCGGTATTTTGTGTCGGGTTCACTACTTGCACCTCTTGCACACTTTAAAAGGGGGTTGGAAACACAAAGAATACATGATTATATATTATAGATGGTCCTGTTATTGGTTCTGACAATCATGGCAAGTCACACTTTTTACCTACAGCCCCCCTAACACAGGCTTGCCCTTAGTGACATAATGACAGTTTGGAAATCCTCAGAGGGAACATGTTATTGCCTGAGATATGTACTCTTTAACATATGAATACAGCAGATGAATTCAAATAACCACAAGAAACTTGTGCACTAGATAAAGGATCAGCGCTCAGTGAATAACCTCCTAAGCCCTATGATAAGCTATTATGGCAAGGCTTAACTATACAGACCAATGAGCAGTGATAACTAACACGTTTTTGGGGTTGTCAGGTGTGTTTCGTCGAGTTGGTCCCATGACACCTCCAGGAGGCTAGACAGTGATCTCTGGCGTCCCAGAGACACTCCCCTAATGCCAGGTCTCACTGCTCTCCGCGCGGACCCAACAATCTCCTTTACCTTACTTACACATGGCTTTCTCAGCCCAAACAGCACAGCCACCTTCAACAAATCCAGGCTCCGTTTATGCGAGCTCCAGATAGCGACCATGCCGATGCTACCTTTCCTAGCACATTCACCATACCCTATTTCACACACTACATAGCATAACTTCAATATAAGCTAAACTTAAAGGAGATAGAAAAGATTAACTCACAGAATCAGCAAACACACTCACCTTGCAGCATGGTCTCAAAAAAAAGGGATTCAAATAGGCCACTCCCACACTGAAATAACCTTCCTCTTCCTTAATTTTCTCCTGAGAGGATTGATTGGTGGATCTCTCCACCTGATCTCAAGCAGTTATGTACCCTGCCTAGTAGGACACCCCGTTGGCCCCCAACTGACATTATTCCTCCTCATCCAAATCCACTGACGAGATCAAGCTGCTTCATCTGACATTTCGTTCACTGTCTTTCTCAAACTCTGTCCCCACACTCCGAGTTCCCCCAGGAGCGAGACAGCTGATCTTGCTATGAATCTCCTACACCCCACTTCCACTGGATCCTAGTTTTCCACCCTCGCTGCTCAGCTTCTGCTCCTACGTCTGCATACCTAGCTTTTTCCTTTCATAGGCTTCTTCCAGTGAGTCTTCCCAAAGAACTGTTAGCTCAATGAAATATACTATCCGTATCTGATCACAACATTATGTCAGGCCTCTGATTGGTACGAACTATGTGCTGGGGAACAACAAGCTTTTCCCCCTAAATCTACTTGCATTTCCCAATCACAAGCACCTTCTAGGCGGCCACACCCTTGCCTCCTTACCAATTTATCACTTCTGTATTTCTCCTCCTCATGGACAAACTGGATTGCTAAACTCCTATTCTTAAAACCCTCTGAATTTGCCTGTCTTAGTTTCCCTTCGATGACTGCAGCTAAACTTTTCAACACCTGGTTATGTCGCCATGTATACTGGACTTGTGACAAGCTAACTTTACAGCCTGACAAAATACACTTTAAGGTTGGGGTACCTGAACACAATGGGCATGATGGGTCCCGATTTACCCACAGTTTTAGGTTCTGGGGGATTGGCAACACATTGCATGTAGCCTCTACCAGGAATCTAATACGATTCCCCTCCATATTCCACTGGTTCCTCCAACTAAGCTTCCTCTTCTCTACACTTTCCCAATTCAACCACTGTCCCTGCTTATTAGCCTGAGCCACTACCTTTGCACCCCTTAATATCTCCTCCTGTCTACGTATCTTTTATCTTTGGGACCTGCTTTATTCCATACTGGTTTGCCTGAGCCAAGCCCCAGGCCTCCACGGCCAAACTGAACATTACCTACAACCTCTGCATGCGTAAAAGCTGCCTCTGCCTCCTGAACTGCCGATCTTGGATTCCACTTACTCCCCTTGGTTCAATTTGGAACCACACTCCTAACTATGTCCTTACTCCTAGATAACAGCAGCTCTGTCCTGACCTTGGTACATTTAAATTCATCTGTTAAACTAGATACTGGCAGTGGAAGTATCCCTTTTCCATACAGTGCAACACTACTTAGACACCTAGGAATGCCCAACCACTTCATAATATAGGAGCTAACCGACCTTTCACTTCTCTCCACAATGGATATTGGAATTTCATAGATTGACAGTGGCCACATTAACCTGTAAACCTGCAAACACCACAACTTCAACTTTCCTGGAAGTTCTGATTTATCTATTCTATCCAATCCTTCAGCCACATCTTTTCTAAATGTCACCACCTGCTCCTCATCATACAGTCCCCTCTACATTCAAGACAGAAATCATCTGGAATTGGCTAAGGTCCACGGACTCCTTCTCCTTAGGAATGAGGACACCCCCTGCCCTACGCCATGCTCTTGGGAGAATTTGTTTCTCCCAAACTATTCTTAGCTGTTTCCACAAAAATTTAAGGATATCAGGTGCACTTTTATAAACCCGGCAGGGGACTCCATTGGGCCCTGGAGCCAAAGAAGCCTTTGCACGCCTGACCACCTCCTGAGCTTCCTTCCACGTAGGTGGCCTGACATCCATGCTCTATCCCTCCCAATGGAGGGATATCTGGTGGAAAACCTAGTATCCGATTCTTCTCTAAATCTGAATATGTATTTCTCAAATATTCTTCAACCTCTAGCATTGCTGCTTTAAGCTGCCCTCCCTTTTCCTGGCTAAACATTCATTTAACAAACTTAAAAGGGTCCCTGCAAAAAGCTATCCTTGCTCCTCTTTTTCTTAAGATGCTCTGCCCTTCTAAGAGCTGCTAGCCTGCTTCTCAACTCCTCTTGCAACACATTCATTCTCTCCCTTTCTTCTTCTGTAGCCTATTTCCACTGCTTTCTTAACTGTCTCCTTTCCTAAACTAACTTATCTATTTCTCTTTGCCGCCTAGACTGACTGTACCCTCTCACTCCTTTTTCTCTCATGCACCCCAATGCTCTCTGAGCCATATGAGGAAATTATATCTCCCATCTTTTCTAATGTTTCTATTGCATTTCCTCTAAGCCTGCTTAAGATTACTGACAAATCTCTATTAACTATCTCCTCTTCTTTACTGTCATTTGCCTAGGCCATCTAGCTCTAACCTTTTGCTCCATGGTTCTTTCTCTGACTGGCCTGCTAATCTCAGTGTCACCTGCATCCCCTCTTACTACCTCCTCCTCCTCAATGGCAGTGTTACTGATATCCTGCGAACTGTGGTTTTCTACCTGTCGCTGAACTTCATCCGACTGACTCGACTGACTTCTTAAGAAGTACTGATCAATGCGGCTACTCTGCCCTTTCTTTGCCACACACTTCTTCTTTCCCTGATGAGTTCTTAGGCCTTTTATTGATGTTACTTTCTGCCAGTGATTTTATTTGTCATGACAATAATCCATAGAGTGCTGGAACAAACTGACTATTATTTTCATCTTTTAAAATTATTATTTTTATTAGAAAAAAGAACAAGAGCTAATGAGACATTAACACAAGTAAAGAAATTAACTATTAAATAACAATACAGTGTGTGCAAATTTTGTTTTGTTTTCTTTTCTAATGCACCCGGAATGGCTTTGCTTTTGGCTTTTTGACCCATTTTAAGTCTAGAAGTTATACCTCTATACTGCTACTACAGACAAGACAACCCGGTCTCACTCTGAAGTCGTGGAATACCAGCGCTTGGTCAGTGACTTCCAGCGTCAGACACTAATGAAAAAAGCCATCCTTTCATGTCAGCATGATATGGGGCCAGTTGCTCTTATTTTTAAAGAGCACCCAGCAGCATCAGGGAGAATCACGGCGGGACAACAAAGGGGACGGAAGTCAGAGTAGGGTGAACAGGAGGGGTGGTGAATAAATCCAACAGCAACCAACTTTCACCTGGGAGGTCATTGTTTCGCTCCCTGTAAGATTGTGAAGCCAAACCCTGTTTTTTTCTCCTGTGGTAACAGACAATACATGTAACAGGCTTAAGTTGACATGACGTTTGATGTCAACAACCAACGCACCCAGGGTACCTTGCATGTTATATGTTAAAAAGTCCATGACCAAATGCTGATATGCAATGAGGTTGGATGTGAGACTATGCTGGACTAGAGGCTGACATTTGGTTTCCCGCAAAATGGGAGTCAGTTTCACTAATTGTCACATGACTGGGACAGGACAGGAAAAAAAGTCAGTGGGTCGGGAATCATAATAAAAATGTTAAGAAAATAATGTGACGTCAGTCAACAGCTATTAGTTAATTTCCACATACAGTAGAAAGTAAATGCCTGTAAGTGGGAACACATGTCATTTTATGCATGTGAGGTAAAATGGGGATAAGATAATGTTAGCATTTTTATGGCAATTCCCATTATGTGTTAGCATCGAGCTAACAGATCAAGTTCTAGTTATTTGCCCAAGGGTTGTAGTAAATATAAATAAAATCAGCTTAAGGTTTATTACCAAGTAGGTTTACACCAATGAGCCAAGGAGCTTGCCTTGGTGTTAGGTGCTTATAAACAACATACAATAAGAGTTAATAAAATGTAAATGTATATTTTTTATGTATTTAATAATATTGATAGCTTTATTTGTCAATACCTCCTGCATCCAGATCATAGTAAAGACCTCAATATACATTAATTTAATAATGTTAAATAATGTAGTTTTCCAGTTGAAACTCTTAGTAAATGTATCACATTATACTCCTGAAGTATGATGAAAAAAGATGGTTGCTATGTGATGAGATTTCCAATTCTGCAGGTATCAGAGATTTCCTTGCTTAAACATGGTATGAGCAGTTTAGTTTTATAAGTGTTTAAAAATGGATGCATGAGCAAGAGACTCCCACTGAGACCACGGGCCCAGTTTTTTGTGCTACACCCCTTTTAATATGCATTTGATTTGTCTTAGGGCTACATATACTAACTAAAGGTATGTGCTCCCATTCTGAAATTAATTACTTTGTACTCATTCTGCAGTAGAAGAGAAACTTTTTATACCCATTGCACCATGTGGCAAGAGTAGGAATAACAAAGTGATGGTTCAGGCAGCGGAATGTTTTTCAGCACAAATGATTTAGAGCATCGAGAACTATGGTGTAGCTAATAACAAAGACAATTTTTACTGTTGTGACTGGCCCACATTTACACCCGGAGGTTTATTTATAGCGAAGGAATAGCAGCATGCATGTTCTGCCTCCACATCTCCTGCACAACTGTGAGAACCTCTGACCGCAGGCCTGTTTTAATCTTTCTCCAACATATTACATGCATTTAATTGAACATAAATAAGCCAGCCAATGTGGTGAGGGTCACATTAACCTTGACCTCAGGAGTCTGCAGCTCAGTGACGGATCAGCCATTACTTCCATCATGCGGCGCTGCGAGTCAGCTGTCTGGGGGAATCACTTTCTAGGCGACCGATAATGATTGAGCAGCCCAGTAAAAGGAACTCTTCTTCCTTGTCGCGATGCACTCGGAGGGGAGTTGGGAAGGGAACGCTTGAGGGGCCGTTTCCTTACAAGGATATTTATCACAGGCAGGCCGATCTGTTTTACGCTCAGGAGACTCCCAGACGGCCCCCTAATAAACGCTTAGAAGGGATGAAATATTCATGCGGAGTTAAATATGGATCCTAGAGCAGTCGCCGCGCATTAAACACCGTCAATACTGATCAGTGCTGACACCCCTCTTTTCTCCCACTCAAAGTATTTTTCCTCACCAGATCTCCCATCGGCTGTGCCTGTAGGTTTTGGAAAGGTACAGAGGGAGATTCAGCCATGCAGAATGGAAGGAGAGACGTCTTAGGAGTGAGAGGGAGAGCAGGAGGGCTCCGACATGTGTTTATGATGAGCGAGTGTAGCAGTCAGATGTGTCGGGCTGCTTTTATCGATGTTAACTAACTAACCGTAAAACAGCGATTGCTGCTCCAGCAGCGGAAGCAGTTTTTCTCCTAAGACAGCTCACGCAACATCAAGCCCTCATACCAGATTGGACTCAAGACAAACCCAACCCAACCCAAACCGCCCCCCACACACACACACACGCACACACACGCACACTTTTGCTCTCTACACTTGTATACATGCAAATAGAGCCAGGTACAATCCAGCTGATCATTCTATGTCCGAGGTCCAAGCAAGTGGTAACCATGTTACCTCTACTCATACCACTTGAACACATTAAGAATCTGTCAGGCATGGTGGCCAGCCCAGCGGAATCATGGGAGGAACTAAATGGATCAGCATGTGTCCATCTGTCCATGTGTCTGTCCATCTGTCATGTACAGTAAATCAGATGCCACTGACTGGCTTTCTTTTCAAGATTTTAGGAAGAACCTTTGTTCCAAATTCTCAAAATTATAGTCATTGTGGATCAGAATTTTATAGCATTAAAACCTTAATTTTTGCACCAAAAAAAAAAAGAAAAGTAAAAAAAAATATTAGTTTGTGCCTTTTCTTCATCAATTCAGGGTGTAAATGTCTTTAATTATGTCAAAGTAAAAGTCCTTTGCTATTTTCATGTTTTTATGGGTGGTGGTGGTGGTGGTTCTAGATATTGAGAGGAGTGCATCCCCTGCATTCCCATCTGAGTATACGCCTATGGTTGTTGGTGTTGAAGTCTAGACTGAGTTGCAAGTCTTTTTTTGATGATTTTGACTGTAGTCATCAAATTCACGAGTCTACACCTCTGGCCCTTTGCCCAGAGTGACAGATACTTCCTCATGCAGCAAAGAGAGATGGCCAAGAAACAAGTAGCTGAATGTGAATGTGTCAAATAATAACAGCACCTCTACCACAGTATGATTGTGGACAGAGAGTTTATTTGCTCTGTTTTGTTTCTGGGAATAACAAGTGTACATTAAGTCTTAATTAGATATTTTTTGAGTTGGTGTCTGTTTCTTGCAAAATGATACATTGATTACATTCATCAAAGCAAAAAGTAAATTAATGAATTATCATGTTTAACACATTATGACATCCGAGACATTTCCATGACCACTGAACAAACTCCAGATCTGCTGATAAAGGTTGTAAGATGCAGCTGTAAAAAGCAAAGCAGAACAGGACACTGGTAATACCAGTGACTAAAACTAACTAATTAGCAGCAACTATAAATCACAGCTAGCATTAGACGTTAGTGTGGGGAGATCAAAGTTACACCATAAAATAATGTAATGTTTTCTTCCTTTTTTATTTAAATTTTTTTTTTTAAATTTTGTTCCCGAAGAATTATTTATATCACATAACTTCCCACTATCATCACATTTTACTAACTTGACCAAAATTCTCAGTAGTGTGGTGGTAATGCCACTACTTTCTGAGTCAAATAGTAGCACATTAGTTTCCACAAGTCACAAGTTATTCTTTCCAGGAAAAGCTCTGAGGTGCAGTGGACTTTTTTCTGTGGAGGTCTGGATGAAAGTAAGGATAATAAAACTGAGGATAAGTAATGTGACTGACGCCAGGGCCAAACTGAGGCATGTAGATGAGGGAAGCACTTCCGTGTGACATCACACACTAATCCTTCAATTTGTTCTGCTTTCTGCTTTTGTTATTGGCTTTTCTTGGCAAGACTCTGCCTCTGATTGGCTACACTGCACTTCTTGACACATCTCAAACATGTCTTTACCCTAGACTGTATATATTTAGCAGATTTGCAGTGGACACCAGAGAAAAGTGCCAGAGAGACAGGTAACAATATTAAGTAGGAAGAAAGGCGAGACAGAGAGTGACATACTGATGTCACGTGTTATTTGCAGGACATGTTCATGTTCTAATGTCCCCCCAAAAATATATATATATTTTTATGATCTTTTATTTAATGTGGTTTAATTGACTGAATTTTTTAATTCTGTTTTTGAAATACTGACATAGCCAGATAGCCGACTGAAAGGGGACACAGGGGACACGTCCCTCTCAATATTTAGAACATGCACATATTTCCACCTCATACAAAAAGTATTACCCCTGTCCTGAGTTTTTTTTTTTTTTTTTTTTGAAGCAGTTTTCCTTGTTAAAAGCTTTCCCCATAAAACTAAGTGGTTTTATTATTATTAAGTGGTTTTCTCCCATTTGCAGAAACCTCCCTTATCAGATCATGCTTAAAGGAGACCTATTATGCTTTTTTCAGGGTCATATTGATATAAATATGTAATATTGGGGTCTAGTGGATAGATAGATAGATTTATGTGCTTTAATGTTCAAAACACACATTTTATGTCTTGTACTGCTCATTGCTGCAGCACCGCTGTCTGAATGGCTGGGTTGGGGCTTATGTCCCGCCTCCCCAGCAGCCCAGCCTGCTCTGATTGGTCAGCCTGCTCAGTGTGCCGTGACTAGTGCAATGCTTAGAGCATGTATTGGAAAAGGTTGCTCCCCTTACCTTATCTGACTTCACCTCTGGAGGCTGCTGCAAAAAAATCATAGAGGCTCAGCTAACAATGGCGGCCATTTGCCCTCATCAATTTGAGTGAAGAAACATGAGCTGATAGACTCCGAAGCCGCTTCTAAACAAACACTGGAGCTGGACGTTTCACAGTGGTAAGTTTTTATTTTGTAGCAGTCTTATATTTCAGCTGTAACATGGTAACTGTAACTTATTTGATGTCATGGTAACAAATGTATATCTGTCCTCTGACTGAATGAAGTTAGAAACGTCTGCTGCAGAGTACAAAAGGTTTCTAACAATAGTCAGTTACTACATAGCGTGGAAACACCAACAGCAGCACTCAGCTGTTAGATGACGTGGTGTAAAGAATAACTCCTTTTTAATCTAAACAGCCTTATCTATGATCAGACTAATGAAGCTTGTGTTGAGTAATAATACCGTGAATTCATTCATTTTACGACAGCAGATTGAGATAACAGATTTCTGTATTATACAAAAACAAATGAATAGAAATAATTGGTACATTCAGATGTACATTCAGCTGTCATGTTTACTAGAACCATTCTGCTAAAATGTAGCTGCATTCACCTTGTGTTTGTAATCTGGGGAAAAACCCCAAAAGCATAAAAGGTCTCCTTTAAGCTACTTTCACATCCCCACGCGGTAACCACCCAGACAAGTGCCTATCTGCAAATGTTCCCCCCAAAAGCAGAGCATTTTTAACAGCACTGTTGCTGCCACAGTGCACGGCTGCGATGACAGGCAGGTTTTTTGGTGAATACTACTAGAAGTGCAAGCTAGCTTGTAGTTGCACACTATAGCATGACAACAGAAATCACTGAAAGAACCAAAGATTTCTACATATTTGGACAATGTGCCAACCACCTAAAATTTGGTGGATATATTATCCCAGGCCCAGTTTTTCTTCTGGTTATCCTTGTAAGCTGTTGGTGTTGAAACTCTTGGTTATCAGACACAAGCGAGATCAGCTCCTCCATCCTGTTTTCTTGTGCTTCATAATGACCACTAATTGATCGGCCAGGCAGGTGGCAACCAGCAGAAGTTCAACACAGCAAACTCAGTCCAGCAGAAAAAAATCTGCATGTGCATGTGGGAGGCACCCGCTTCATACCCCTATAGCCGTGTTGGAAATAGCCTCCCCTCTGCTGCCTTCCCCTCATTAAAATGACTGGAGGCGACAAGTTACTGCGCAGCGGTGTGAAAGCCCCTTTAGTCATTACTGAATGAATACACAGCTACACCACATCATTTACTGGTTTTACACACATATGGACGTATTGGTGCACAGCTTGTTCTCCAATAGCCATGTTTACTGGGAGCTCTGTGACACATCTTCAAGCCTTTATAGTCTGGCTTGTTAATGTTATACACAGTAGTTGTATGAGGTGTTGTACACCACTGCTGAGGAGTCACTTTGTCATGAGATGGTTAAATGGAACACTGCCAGTGTCTCACAGGTCAACACTCTGGGGATATCATCATCAGTGTGCGACAGAGTGTTTGATTTAATGAAAACCAGTGCCTGGCTGCTGAAGCTCCAGCAGACTGCAGGCTGGTTTCCCACAGTGCAGTGCACTCATCTGGAAGCAGGAAGTAAACAAATAATGCCACAGGCCAAACAGCTGGGGACGGTGGGCTGCGGGCAGAGACACAGGACTGCTGGGCCGCTTCAGACGATGTGTCTGTTTGTAGATGTAAGGACTGATGCTGGACTACTATTCAAAATAGCATCTGGTCCGGTCAATGTCAATTCACTTGCGATAAACAGGAGTTTGATTAATTACCTGTGACCACTTTTACTTTTTAAAGTCAGTTTTAAAGTCAGTTTTAGAGTCAGGCTAGAATGCGAGTAAGTCAGCACATGTAGTCTTGACTGTATATAATTATTTTCTTCCTTGACTTGAATTTCAGCACCTGTATCTTAAAATGATTTTAAAATATTCTAATCTACTCTGTACACTACATGATGGTGTTTAAAGGGTAACTTATTTTCCAAACTGGACCCTATTTTCCTATGTTTTTGTGTCAGAGCTACTAAAGGTAACAACAGTCTTTAAAATTGGTATGGTATTTAGCAAGAACAATGCAGCCGGCAGTGGTGGAACAGATTGCAATGTAATGCCTGCAGAAAATTGCAGTGTGCATCCACTAACAGTGCTTGTTTTTGCCATAGGACCATGGCTCAAATTATAATTTTAGTAGCTGACAACTTGTAGCTTGGACATTCCTTTTTGTTCAACTAGAAACAGCAAAATTGCTATCGCCATTTTTGCCAGACTCAATTCAAATAAACAGTAATTTAACATGTATAGAGCCAGCATATTTTCATCTAACTGGGTAAATTAGGGGTTTACTTCAACCAAACCAAAGTTGGTGAATGTTGGAACAGTGGAGAGACAATCCAGTAAACAGTAAAAAATAAAAAAAAATGCAATTTCAATTTTTATTCATAAAGCCAAATATCACAAATTACAATTTGCCTCAGAGGGCTTTACAGCATACGACATCCCTCTGTCCTTAGGACTCTCACAGCAGATAAGGAAAAACCCTTTAATGTGGAAAAAACTTGGTAGAAACCTCAGAAAGGGCAACTCTTCCAGGACAGACAGACCTGAAATAGATGTTGTGTGATGGACGCAGCTATGGTGATATCACCTTTAGGTTTGTGAACTTCCGTTTTGAAGCCTCAACTTTGGAATTTCAGCTGTTGCCATCTTGGTTTTTGGAGTCAGATGTTACCATATTTGGGCAATTGAGAAACCAAGGAAACTATTGGCAGACAGCATGTCACTCAAAGTGGCCTCTTCTTGATTGTGCTTAACTTTAAGTTTTATTAAATTGCAGTTGAGTTCAGTTGTCATGACGGGGAGAAATAAGCTACAGAGACTATTTTTGTACCAGGCTGTAAACATGTTTATTTCTGCTCTAAAGTTGGGCATTTAAACATGGGGGTCTGTAGGAACTGGCTGGCTGCTGGAGCCAGCCTCAAGTGGCCTTTCAAAAAACTGCAGGTTTTGGCACTGCCACGTTGGCTTCATATATCACCCCAGGAGGTTGCCGCCTAGATTTTGGGTCTGATTCTGAATCTGTAGGGTCCTTTCCATAAGTAGTCAGCCACTCACTGACAGTGGCAAAAACAAGCAGTTTTAGTAAATTGATAGTGCTCGATTGCCTGCAAAGACTATACTTAAGCATGTTTTGGCAAAAACAGGAAAATAGAGTCCATATTAAAAAAATACCAAAGTTACGTTAAAGTAGACTAAGTTGGAGTTGGTGAGCAGTAGATGATTTTTGAAACTGATGCAACAAGAGCACAACTAACTAAATATTTACATTACAAACCACTGCTCATTTTGACATTATTAATCACAGTAATATGCCTACTGGTTTATTTTATATACAATAAATTTCATTGGGTAAACCTGTTTTCCTTTTAGAGGCTAGTGTCAATTGTCTATCTCAATTGTTTTCATGGACACAGTCAGCATCCTCAGAATCCTCGGCTGCATCTGCATCTTCAAACTAACGCAACAAGTCTGGTCACCAGCTGTCTGTCTGTATGCTGTGCCTAGACTCACAAGTCAGTCTTTAGATGCTTTGCTTAACTAAAGACTAATGACTTTCTCCCTGATTTTGTGTTCAGATGGGCGGATACAATTTCAGAGTTTTAAAAAACTCCCTACGTTGCAGAACCAATAGTAAATCCTCAGGGCTGTCCTTCGGTGGCTCACTGAACTCTTGTGCTCGTAAACGTAGTCCAACTAGAAACACATGTAGCGGTACAAAATGACTCAGTCGCGCTCGCAGAAAACATTGTCAAAGTTAGTGGATGTTTGTCGCGTTTGCGGCAACACATTCTCGCCAACTAAAAGAAACAAACATAATCTTTTACAAGGCCATGACTCATCTGTCCGGCCGGACTATAGAGGGAATCGTTGTTGACAAATACTTCCGGGTAGAGAACCAGCAGAGTTTAGCTATATATATATCTATATCTATATCTGTATCTGTATCTATATATATCTCACATTTTTTACGTCACTATATCACTGTTTAGACTAATGTGATGTTTGTAAAGTCTATAAAAACAATGATTGAACAGAGATTAATATTTCTGTGTGCACGTTCTGTAACATTAATTAATAACATGGTTATCGTAGATTAGCTGGGCTAACCGTTAGCTGTTAGCCCTGTTAGCCGTTAGCAGTGTCTGTAATAGGTAGTAACTCATTAAACGGTCGGTGAAAAAAATATTTTTTCCAGCGGATATATTAGTTACAACATGGTTGAGTTGATATTTTTTTCACGGATGAGCACACGTTTGATAAAACAGAGTTAAATCTCTCGGCATCCATTTTCAAGCTCTCTGTTTTTGTTTCCTTGCGGATGAGAAAAGGAGGGAGGGCGTGTCCTTTTCAAAAATGCAAGAGGCGTTGCTTTGTTGCTGGCCGTTTTTGCCGTTGTATTAAACACAATTTAGAAAGGAGTGTCCCCAGACTATCAGAAGGTGGAGATCTCTGATTGTCTGGTGGCAAGACTATGCTGTGCCATTTACCATCACATTTGTGGTAGCTGCGGTCGGAGGCATTGTGTTTTTTAGGTTGTCTGTCCATCTGACCGTCCCGTTTTTGTGATAGTGACATCAATGTTTTTGTAATTTTGGTGGTCAAATTTCAAGATCACTGTGACCTTTCATCCATGTCATTCTTGTGAATGTGATATCTCAAGATTGATTTGATTTTAGTGGTCAAAGATCAAAGGTCACTGTGACCCCACAAAACTCAAGAATACCTACACTAATAATGTGATGACAACATTTCACATGTATGAGATAAAATGATGAAGTGAAGACGTTTTATATCCAAAAGGTCAAAGGTCAACTTCGCTCTGACATCATAATGTTCTGCAAAAACAGTTTTCTGGCCACTACTCAATGTCATATCTCAGGAACAAAAGAGGTTACATTTGGTCAAATACTGAATTGGTGACACTCTTAGGTGTCCACCTTAAAACTCTGCTGATTGTGTAGATCTTCTGTACTGCCTGGGGGAAGATGTGTGTGAAGCATCCATGTTTTCACGGACATGAATGTAAACTAACTGCGACTGGTGAGTAGAGGCATACAACCGAGGGGCAGTAATTCTACTTAAGACCTGAATTAAATGAACAATTGGATTTTAACTATGATACAGCGTGTGGTGTATTCAAATATTAGCTAGTTATTAGTTAGTAACTATTGTGTACAGTTTTATGTAGCTATTTAGTGGATGTGAAGTGCACTACAGCACACTGACAGGTACAGGTAGGCCAACCAGCCTGCACCATAACCATGCATTACAAAATGCAATATTGTTATTATTACAAAATAAATATTATTATATTTTTTCCTTAGACAGCCGAGAAAGGCCACCATACTATAAATTGAGCATCATGTTTTCCAGACTAAATGATCCATTTTAATGTTTTCTGATCATTTTTATAAAATGGATATGACTGTTTTGTGATCTGCTGCTGCTATGGTTGGGGTTTGGTCACATCTAGGCACCAAACTACTTGGCTAAGGGTAGGTAAGGGTGGTGATGGTTAAAAGAAAACCTATTTGAGTTTTTGCTTTGAAAAACAATCTAAGTGGTCTCTGATGTCCAAGTTGCACACATTGTTCATTCAACCATCCAATCAGGCCTTCTCATATGAGTGTTTTTTCAGTGCTCAGTAGGTTGAATTAAAGCATATAGATGACAGACTAATACTGTTGTTTTCTCTAGAGGACTGTCTCAAATCGAGAGAGCCAAAAGGTATCATCAACTGGACACACACAACATCAACTGCGCACACAGACACTGCATTTAACAAATATATTTAGAAAAAAACCTTCATTTATCAAGCATCACACATGAATACCTTAAGAAATGATAGCAGCTTCAGTGAAACAGCTCTGCATTTACAGCACATTCAGAAAGTATTCATACATACATACATACATACATACTGTACATACACATTCTTCTGCTACAACACAAAAATGATTGATCAGGTACTGAGAAGAGAAATACTTATTGGACATTACAGTAGAAGCGTATCTGTCAAAATTAAGATGTTTTTAATTGGGTTGAAGTTCCTGTCAATTCCCCCAGCAAGGTTGACTTCACAAATATCCAATACACAGCAGTGAGTGCCTATAGAGGAAGAGAAGGATCAATAGTGAGCACAGAATCAATGTCATCTATGTTGAATGATGAATGTCAGGTAATGTGCAGTATTGATATGTGTCTTTCTTTGTTCTGTTGTGTTTGTAGAATATTTATTAAGTTGGATCAAGGTCTGCTTATACTGTGATGATGCAGACTGTTTAGATCCATTGTGGATAATATGAGAAGGACAAAAAGGACTGGAGATTGGGGAAGAGGAAATAGAAAGACACAGAGAAAAATGGTCCGTTTAGGATAGTGAATAGTAGGATAGAGGGCAGGGAGGGGTGTTGAAGAGAAATGTATTTCATTAGAAATAAACTGACAACAGAAATATATCCCTGCAGCTTTCTTATCCTCACTCTAATTATAACCACCGCTACCAAATGAATCAAGAGTAGCTGTTACCTCAATTACTGTGGAAATGTATGTACATATATTGGAAATTTCCTTTTAGGAAAATTCATTGCCCTCATGGGAGCGGGACTGTACTGTACCAGTTGCAACTGGGGTAATTTTTCAAATGGCAATGACTCTTCAGGCAACAGAAAACTTTAAGATATATTTATTTTTCTCTCTTCATGTTTTCCCTACAGGTCTGATTCGGTTGCAAGAACTCATAAAGGCGCCATCGCGGTACAACATCCGGTTAAAGATCCGGCAGCTGCCTGCAGAGACCAAGGATGCTAAGCCGCTGTTAAAAGAGATGAAGAGGGGGAAGGAATTCCACATCATCTTTGACTGTGGCCATGAAATGGCTGCTGGGATCCTGAAGCAGGTGTGTGTGTGTGTATGTGGGTACATATTTTTAGGTGAAGCTCTATGCACTTTCCCACAAAGGTCAAGGTTACTGTGAGCTCATCTGACTCATTTTTGTGAATGCAATATCTCAAGAACACCTTGAGGAAATTTCTTCAAATTTGGCTGAAACATTCACTTTGACTCAACAACTGACTCGTTTTGATGGTCAAAGGTCAATGTCACTGTGATCTTGTATTCATCTCATTCTCGTGAATGCAATATCTCAAGAGCACCTTGGGGTAATGGGGCAATTTGACACAAAAGTCCACTTGGACTCAATGATGAACTAATTAGATTTTGGCAGTCAAAGGTCAAGGTCACTGTGACTTCATTGGTCTCATTTTTGTGAGTGGGATATCTCAAGGGCTGTGATACAGTTTCCTCAACTTTGGCCCAAACAATGTATGTATGTATATATACTGTAACTGCAACTTGACTAGTGTGCAGAGGCATACCACCACGAGGTAGTAATTATAGTTTTAGTCAGTCTTTCTCTATAAAGCCCAGACACACCAAACCGACATCAGCAAACTAGTGGTGACGAAGGCCAACTGTTGCATTGGCTTATGTTTCCTGTGTCTCATCTAAAAACTTACACTTGAATACAGTGCAAAAACTACCACCAACGGCCAACTACCTTTTGCGTTCTGTGCCTTTGTGAGAGGAAATAACTCTCCATATCAGCAGGCGGCGGTACTTATTTAAAAAAGGGAAACTGTAAGACCGATAGGACCGATTCAAGATGCTAGTTAGCCAATAAGCACATTAACAATACAACTTGATTCTGAAAGAACAAGTAGTTACTGTGTGGCGGCGAGCAATAACACAAACAAACTGTTTCTGCTAAAGACCTCAATGGATTAAAAAAATAATCTTACCTAATAGTTCTGTTTTCTGACGACTAGGGATGGGAATCGAGAACTGGTCCCTGTTAAGAACCGGTTCCAACTGGTTCAATTCATCGACATCATTAGCCTTTATGCTTAACGATTCCCTTATCAATTCTTTTCATTACGCCAAATCTATGCTCGTCAGTCAGCAGCATGTTCAACAACAAAGAAGACATAATGGCGGAGGGACAGAAGCCGTCAAAGTCATGGCATCACTTCACACTGTTGTTAGCCTCCCTGGAGCTGCTAGCAACTGTGGCGCCTCGGCATGTCCCTGCTCCAGGTAGACGGCAACCAGGACGCTGTTGTTGTTAGCCTCCCTGGAGCTGTTAGCCCGCTGTGGAGCCTCGGCGTGTCCCCGCTCCAGGTAGACGGCGGCAAGGATGCTGTTGTTGTTAGCCTCCCTGGAGCTGTTAGCCCGCTGTGGAGCCTCGTCGTGTCCCCGCTGTTTGGGGGGTCCTCAGGTGGGCACCCTCCACTGGTGTTTCAATGATGATGGGCCCACCACACCTCCAGAGGGCTCATCGGCAATGCTTGGTGTCCCAGGTGTGACCCCCTCTGCTTTCAACCAGGAGGTGTCTTGCCTTTTCACCCACAGCCATCGGCTTGCTTGCTCTGCTGCTCCTGAGAGGGCTTTGATGGTCTGGCGTTGGGCTTGGCCTTGAATCCCAAGGTCCTTAAGTAGCCTGATGGTTGACTTGCCCTCGGAGCCTCTGCAACCGACTTCAACGGGGCAAATCTTAGCTTTCCAGCCGCGCCATTCAGCATCGGCTGCCAGCTCCATGTACTTAAGACTCTTGCGCTTGAAGGCCTCCTCCACAGCATCCTCCCAAGGAACAGTAAGCTCTGTGATGTACACAGAGCGGAGTGAGGAGGACCACAGGATGAGATCTGGTCTGAACTTCCAGTCTCATGCGCCTCCAAGCTGGGCCGATGTCCGATGTTGTAGAGGCTATGGCTGGCTTTGCACCTTCATGGACGAACACTCTAGCAGATGCTAGATGGAATGATGGAGGAGGCAGGGCATTGATTTTTGTCTGCCTGGTCTCTAGAGCAGCTGTTAGACATTTTAGGATGTGGTTATGCTGCCAGGTGTAACGACCCTGTGACAGGCTTGTTTTGCAACCAACCAAAATGTGCTTGAGGTTTTCTGGGGATGGACAGAGGGGGCAGGTGGCGTCTTCTCCGTACCATTGGTTGAGGTTAGAGGGTGAAGGCAGGATATCATATGTGGCTCGTAAGATGAAGCTGGTGTGAAATGCTTCCATGCCTAGCAGCTCCCTCCAAGAGAATTTCCTCCTCTCAACTCCCTCCCATCTCATCCACTGTCCTTGTTTAGATTGTGAGACAGCCTTTGTGCATCTTGCTGCCTGCTCTTGTCGCCGCACCTCCTCAACAGCCAGAGCTCGGCATTGAGCTGGAGCTGCCTTATGCCAGAATGGTCTGCTCTCTCCAAGGCCGGGGCCTCCCCTCCCCTGTTGCACACGGCCAACGATGTCTCTGTGCCTGAGATCTGACTTTGCCTGCTGAGTAGCTGCAGTTGGAGTCCATTTCCTTCCAGTCACAAGAGTAGGAGCTGCTTGGGCTACGCAAGGGTCACTGGATTCATTTCCAACCGGTGTCATTTCCAACCTTACCTTGGAGCACTTGAACTCCTCTGCGAGGCTGGACACAGGTAGCTCAAGTATGCCTCTTCCATACAGCCCGATGTTACTAAAGCATCTCGGGAGTCCCAGCCACTTTATGGCAAATGAGCTGATCAACCTCTCTAGTTTTTCAACCATTGAGATTGGGACCTCGTAGATGGTCAGAGGCCACATCAGCCGGGGTAATAGCCCAAAATGAAGGCACCAAAGCTTCATTCTGCCTGGGAGCATGGTCTTGTTGATATGCTCAAGGCCATTTATGGTTTCCTGCCTGAGCTGATCCACTTGCCCTTTGTCCTTTAGGGTGTTATCATACCAACGTCTGAGACTCTTTACTGGCTTCTCTGACACTGTTGGTATAGGTTCCTCGTCAACACAAAACCGATGTTGTGACAGCTGTCCCTTGACGACTTAAATGCTCCTGGACTTGCTCAGATTTATCTCCATCCGGGCCCACTGGATGTTCTCCTGCAGCTTGTTCAGCAACCGTCTAGCACATGCCTTGGTTGTGGTGAGTATGGTCATATCATCCATATACGCTCTGATGGGAGAGAGACGAAGGCCAGTTTTGAGCTTGTGTGAACCCCACACACCGGGAGGCTCGGATGATGACCTCCATCGCCAGCGTGAAGGCCAGAGGCGAGATGGTGCATCCTGCCATTATCCCTCTTTCCAGCCGTTGCCATGCTGTGGTCTGTTGTCAGGCATAGCTGCACGTCTTGGAAGTAGGACTTAATGAGGCTGGTGATTGCTTCTGGTACGCTGAAAAAGTCAAAAGCTGTCCAGAGGAGACTGTGAGGAACAGATCCAAAGGCGTTGGCGAGGTCCAAGAACACAACATGGAGATCTTTTCCATCCTTTTGGTGGCTTGGATTTGATGTCATATCATGTTCGTGTGCTCCAAGCAACCTGAGAAGCCTGGAATGCCTGCCTTCTGCCCTGGTGTATCGATGTGGTAATATAACAAGTTTGTTTCAATCTCATGCCCTCTTGATTTTAGTTGTTTGTTCACTCTCCTCACCTCCATTTCTCTTCTCATACACTGAGTTGAACTGCTAATCGGAGTCATTTCACTCACCGACGGGCTCTGCCGTCTCTGACACAGAGTCAACATGCTGAATCAGCCGAAAAAAACTAGCAGACAAAGGACCAATGCCAATAATGTGGCCAGATATTGAGCGACGGCTGACCATCGGCCTGTTGTGTCGCAGCCCTTTACCAAGTTTTTTAGTTGCCTAATTCTCATGATACCTTTACCACAGTTAATCTTAATCTACTTTAACGATACTGTAGTTGCCATGCACAGATCATAGAGAAAAAGATTTTCACAGCAAATATAGTGCATAACATGTTGAACTTAACTGATTTTGCAGAAACTTCCAAAATAGAACTATTGTCTGATAATAGGGTTGGTTTCTTTCTTTCTTTCTTTTTTAATCATGGGTCCATGATCCCTCACCAATTTCCCACATTTGAATGGTGCCAGTTGTGTTTGATGTGGACCCTGGCCAACTAGTCCAGATGTGGAAGCTCCTGATTGTGCTCTGTCCTCTTCTGGGATACCGCTTCTTCCACATGATTGAAATCCTCTTGGACAGACCATGAAATACCCTGAGATAATGATACATTTGCAATCACAGGAAAACAACCCTGATATTTCAAGATAATAATACTATTAATGTCAGAACTAAGGGCCTTGTTAACATTAGATGATGATAGCAAGATGACAGTTTGATATTTTACATAATAACATCAAAAAGTGTTAAGGTAATAGGTTTAAAAATGACTCACAAAATTATAAATATTTCTGCATGTAATTGCCTGCCAGCAACCCACTGAATAGACATCCCAGTCCCATCCCGTGTTGTGCAAAAGTCAGCTTATCTTAAAAAAATAGCAGAATTATAACAGGAATGCATATGAATGGTGTGAACATGGTAAACAGAATAAATAAATAGAATTTCCCTTGATCCACACAAATGTTAGCATCATATTGTCAAAAACAGCTGGGTAGCTGAATATTTAACAAAGGTTCTAAACATATTTTGTTTGTGTCCACAATGTGAGGAATCAAGATCGTGACAGTATTTGGATGCCCAGGACCACAATTGTCCCTCAGTTGAATGGAAGTTCTACATTTATCACAATGGCTTTCCCATGCAGTCCACGCTATTTTGCATAAAACAGGAACTTTGTAATGAGTAACTCAATTAACAAGCATTCATATTTCTTCTGCTTGCAGAATTTATCAAATTTTAAAAACAACATGACTCACCCCTAGCACTGTGTCACTCTCCCAGGGTTTTTAATCAATGCCTGAGTGGTAGATTGCTGGGGAAGGTCAAGGACTACTCTCATTAATAATGTCAGAGAGAAACCCTGCTAATGGGAGGTAATGAAAGACTTGACCGTCCCACCCTGATATTCTCATTACATGTCATACCAATAAGTTAGAGATCGCAAGTACTCTTCATCAGCCACCAGCCAAGCCTTTACCCCCAAAATGTGGAAAAAAACAAGGAGGAAAACAAGGTAGTGAGATCAACATCATTTTAATTTCTATATACAGTGTCCAGTAAAGCAATTGGCCTAAGACATGTACCATAAAGACTAGCAGAGATACATGTTGTTAAATATACTATTCAAAAACAACAAAATGGTCTTATTCACATCCTGTATGTGTGGGGATTCACACATTATAAAAGGTCAGAAAATAATGAAATTAGGGAAAGCCAAAAACTGGACTGAACAGTCGGGAGACAGCATCACCTTTTTGATGAAGCGGAAAGATGATTTGTGTGTAAAACAATTTTTACAAATGTGCTAAAATGAAAAAGAAGAATCAAACATTTAAAGGTTTTACCTTGTCCAGCCATTGTTAAAATTATAGCTCTACCAGGAACAGTTTACATCCTGCCATCAAATCCCAATGCTCTCTTATACCCAAATGACAGAATAAGTCCATTTCCACTGACTTCCAAAACGACACACATGATCGTCCCCAAAATGACATACATTACAGTCCTAACAGTTGAAGCTTTTAAAGGTCCTCAGTGTTATGAAATGGTTACCGTTATACTAGTTTGTTTGTTTGTTTGTTTATTATTTGCGCTTATAAAAAACGAGGAACATTACACAGAAGAAAAAAATAGAAAATAAAATAAATAAAAAATTTCTGCTTTTGGGCGGCACGGTGGTGTGGTGGTTAGCACTGTCGCCTCATAGTTTGCATGTTCTCCCCGTGTCAGTGTGGGTTCTCTCCGGGCACTCTGGCTTCCTCCCATAGTCCAAAGACATGCAGTTTGGGGACTAGGTTAATTGATAATTGAATGGTTGTCTGTCTCTATGTCTGTCTCTATGTGTCAGCCCTGCGATAGTCTGGCAACCTGTTCAGGGTGTACCCTGCCTCTCGCCCGATGTCAGCTGGGATAGGCTCCAGCCCCCCCGCAACACTCTAGAGGATGAAGTGGTTAGAAGATGAATGAATGAATGAATTTTTGCTTTGATAAACATGATGTACTACCAACCTAGGATAATCCACACGGAAATTTAGTCATATAAATTACATGAAAAGTGAACATTTGATTACATCATTGATAAAATACCTTTTCTCAGTGTGAAGATGAGTAAAGTAGTTACCTCTGACCACAAAATTATACTTTGAGCACATCCTTTGCATTTGTATCACCTTTTTAAAATAGGTTTTTACCAGGGACTGTACACTTTTTCTCTACTGATTTTACATTAGCATGTACAAGGCTGTCTCTAAGGTTATGTCCTCTTTGATAGACTATTACTGTAATGGTGGTTCTTTAAATCCATGGAAATTGCTGGGTCTGGTGATAAAATGTGCTGATGCTTTTTTAATAATTGAGCCCAGTCTATAACAATTGAGGGTGTAGATTGTATTAATAATGGGGTGTTTATTTTTCTGTGGATGATTCTTTTTGTAGTGTTCATTCCTTGATTTCTATAAGGCCATTCAATGGGCTTCCTCAACACAAACACTTGGATAACCCTGTTTTATAAATCTTTGTTTCATATGCCCATTGGGCAGTTAAATCCTCTGTCGTATGACAAATTTATCATTTTAAGTCTATCTGAGTCTGAAAAACAGACTTCTTGGTAGACCTTGTTTTAGGGGTGTGGGGTGATATTTGTAAGCAGTACAACATTTCTTTTCTGTATGAGGTGATGCATAGTGTACAAGACCTCTTCTCAACCAAAATGTTAAGGGAAATAACTTTATCAAAAGCACAATCCATAGCTTAATTCGATTTTTTAAAATTGCAAAGTCCTGTAAACTCAGTTCCTCCGTTTTCCCTTCAAACAGACAAAAGTATCATTAATGTGTCGATACTACTTGCGATGTTATATGTTCCCCTTAATCAGTGGGTCCTCATTGGAGAGGGTGAACAGCTTCATGTACCTTGGTGTCCCTATCACTGAGGGCTTGACCTGGGAGCTGCATAGTGACTCAGTGATGAAAAATCAAGGCAGAGATTGTGTTACCTCAGACATGGAAAATCATTGGTATTCCCTAAAATACTTAAGAATTCCTACTTCTGCACAGCAAGACTAATGTCCTGATTTGGAACATAAATTCCTGGTACACTCTGGTATCACAGGGCTGACACATAGGGCTCTGGTGGCGGCGGAGACGCAGCTACTCCTCTATCCCACCTCCGTCCCACCTACCGGCGCAGGTCGGAAAGAGGGGGGAGAGAAGGCATGGAGTGGGTTTTACACACATCACACCAATCAAATGAGCCCCTCTCCTCGCCCTTAAATGCGCCGCGCAAAGGCGTAATGAGAGTTTATTCAATTCGCCATGGCAGAAGAGAGCAGCAGCGTCAGACGGCCAAACTCCTCCCAGGAGGTCCAAGCTCGCAGTGTCCGAATATACTTTTCTAAGATGACAGATGCTGAATATATACTCCGTATCTGATGCTGTGGCTGTTTGTGGTTGGCTGAGAGGGATGTGAACTCATTAGTTTGCAGCTGTGTTAATCAAATCAGGTTTGCATTACGCATGCCAAATGATGCCAATCCTTTGATCTGACATCAGATGTGACGGGACAGTCGATTTAGAGATACATTTACGTGCTGATTGCAGATAGTTGCATTGAGTAGTGTTTCTTGGGGTATTTATTGCATCGTTAATGTGCCTGACATTCTGGAAACCTGCCTGTGAGGTTTTAGTGATGTGTGCGCACTGTCCGCCGGTCAGCCAAACTTCGACTTACACCGGCTGCGCTCCACCTGCGCTGACAGTAGACGCCACACCCATCTCAGCGCACCTCGGTCTACCAAACTACCAAACTGAGCGCGCCTCGGGTTGCGCTGCTCGAAACTAACTCTGCGCAGGGTTCGCCACTGTGCACCACCCTGTGCTGCGCCGGGAAACTAGAGCCCATAGAGACAGACATTCATGCTTGCATTCATACCTACGACCAATTTAGTCTCCAATTAACCTTGTCTGTGTGTCTCTGGACTGTGGAAGGAAACGGAGAAAGTACTCTGTAACATGCAAACACTGCACAGAAAGGCTCCCCCACCCTGGAGTTTGACCCCTCCACCTCAGGTTGAATTCAGGACCCCTCTTGCTGTGAGGTACCATTGCCAACCACTGTACCACCATGCCGCCATGTTTAAACCAGGCATTGGGTAAGGTTGGGAAGCAGGTACCAGAAACACCAGGCCAGCACTAAGAGGCCCAGGAAGAGCTCCTACCCTCAAACTATAAGGATCCCCACATTGCTAGCTCACTAACAAAGTATGAAATGCTTCACAATGGGTCCCAACCGTTGTCAGAGCTAAGCTAGCTTTTCCCCCCTTCTCGTCTTTGTACTAAGTTAGGCTAAACACATCTAAGAACTGTGTACTGGGTGCACAAATACTAAACTTGAAGGCTATTGCTCCTGGCATCTCACAAAAATGCATTTCCCAACATTTTAGGGTGGTTTAGAAGTGTGCAGGGTGCACTCCTCCGAAAATGAAATCGGCTTTGGCTTTAGAATTGTGGCTGTATAAAGAAAAAGAAGTGATATTTGACTTTAAAAGCCAAAGTGTGGAGAGACCAGCAAGCATGATTTGTCAATATTTTCAAATAGTCTGCCTCACAAAATGCAATTTCCCAAAACTGATTAAAAAAATTCCCATGTTTAATTATGTATGGTCTTATTTCCACTTTGATCAAACTTAGCCTTTTTAAGCTTGATTAGACATACCAAATGTATCACCAAAAAACACAGATTGTTAAAAACTTTCCAGTTGTAAGAGTTATATAAAGAGCAATTTGCGTCAGATTTTATATGAATGCATCTTTAAGTGCTACAGTGCAATTAGGAATTGCTTTTTCTGTCCTATTGATAGCTTTGTTATAAAACTTAACAGCTATTATAACTAAACATGATGTCTTTCTCTATTAAGTTGTTTTCATTGCCCGTAAGTGACATGAAAAAATTGGAATATACATAAGCTCTGAAAGGTTTCCGGCAGTCTTCTGTTATCACACTGTCCAGGAAATGACACAGTGTGAGTCACCACTGAGTGGGCTGGTCCTCTGACGGAACGCTGGAGGCTTTCTCAAGGTTTTCCACCTGATATCAGCAGCCATTATTCCTTCCCGCCTGTTTAATCATCCTTTCCACACAGTCCTAATCTGTGATTCATATTGGTTTAGTGAGTCTCAGCACGGCAGGCAGGGCTCTGACACCACCATATAGCACCATACAGCTGGAATGGGGTGGCACGCAGCCAGCACACACTCACTCACACACAGTCTGGTTGATAATAGAATAATACAGAGAAAGGTTCCACTTTAGAATCTCATCTCAGAGGTGCATTTTTAGAGACAGATTGCCTCTGTAATGTTGTGAATGAGTAGATATTGCTGTTGGTGAACTTACAACAGTCGCTTTGTAACATGGGCAGCAATCGCAGACAGATGACAAAAGTCTGATTCATCCTGAATGTGAACAGGGCAACAGTCATGTAAAATTACACCGGTCTAATCAGCTTAAAAATAGAAAATGGAGCTGCAACAGAGCAGAATGTTGTTTGATGGGGACATTAATCAAGATTTCCCTTCTGTGCTCAGATTCAGTTTTGGTGTTCATGTGACTCTGGTTTCTCTACTAATATGTGAAACTATATTACATTATATTTTTTTTAGCCGATGCTTTTATCCAATGCGACTTGCAAGTGCATTCAGCCATGTGGGTACAACCACAGAATTGCAAGAATCAATCAAGTGCATCAGCTTCATCAAATAAGCTTAACTACTTCAAGTTCCACATTTAGAGACAATAAGAAATAGAGAAAGATTTTTATTTTATTTTGCTTTTTATATATTTCATGATGCAGTCTGAACAGATGATTTTTCAGTCTGGAAGATGTGTAGAGTTTCTGCTATCCTGATGTCGGTCCACCACGTTTGTCCACCAAAAGCTTTCAGTTCCCTTAGAGCCTGTATGTAACTGGTATGGACATGTACCTAAATCAGCAGCAACCTCAAGGAGTGAAAAAGTTACGCATTTAAGATGGGCTGCTTTGAGTAACATGCTATCTACCGCTAGTGTCCTTGGCTTCTCAGTCAGATCCACCACTCACTCTGCCTCAGCCCCTTTTGCCCAAATATGGTTACTTCTGCTTTTAAAAAAAACAAGATGGCGGCAGCCAAAATGTCGAACTTGAAGCTTCAGAATGGGCGTCAACAAAACAGTGAGTGATGTCACAGTAACTACGTCCATTATTTTTACGATCTGTGACCTAAACCCAAGATCTGTTAAGCATTTTCATCTCAAACAGTATTCCTAAATGTAGGTGGTGTTGCTACTGGATGGTACCAGTTGTGTCACTGCCCACTTCAGCTTGCAATGTATTTTCTCTTTACCTATGACGTGGACAAACATCTGCAGCTTGTTGATCATCCACAAAATGGGGTTGCATACCAAGAACAAAAAAAGAAAACGCTGGACTGTTAAGAGTCTTTGTGCCAATCGATGGGATATTTGAAAACAGCAGTGCGTCTGATAGATACGCCCCAGGGTGCTTTTCGCATCGGTATCAGTCTTGCTACATAAAGGACACACTACTTCCTCCCTCTCCCAAGCAATGTCCCTCTCCCAAGCGACACTTTCCAGCTCCTGGGGGACCCCAAGGCAGTCTTAGGAAAGATGAGACATGTAATTCCTCCAGCGTGTTGTGGGTCTACCCTGGGTCCTCCTACCAGGCACCCCATGCACAAAGGCAATGTCCTTGCCGTAGCAGCCACAGGCTCGTTTCCACGCCATGGCCCTTTGCTGCATGTCCTCCCCCTTCTCCCTCCTTCACACCTCAAAACTGAGACTGAGATAATGAATATTTGTGTACGATCGGGTAGTCTTAGGCTGTGTCCTCATTTAGGATTTTGGTGGCCTGAGGGTATTAGCTCTTCCTGAGCCTCTCAGTGTTGGCCTGGTGTTATCTTCCTCTTGACCTTAACAGGGCGAAAAGGCCATTACGGTTGTGGTCAGGATCCTTAATGATTCTGCTAGCTTTACCCTAGCAGCACCTGGTGTAAACATCCTTTTGGCGGGGTAGGGTTCCCACATTGGCACTTGGTGTAAATTGTTAGGTGCATAATTGTCAAAGGTTGAGATAATTCCCAGGATACTGGGTTGCAGTAACATACTCATCTGTGTGTTGAAATGACGTAAACCATAAACCCTGGCACATTTACAGTGATTGTTGCTTATATGCTACTTTGTTATTGAGAAATGTTGATCAGCTGCTTGCACCTTTCCTGACTGACATTGCCAATAAAGTCTGTTCCAAACAGAGCCTGCACTGGAAGCATCATATTACACACCATGCCTGTATTTTCACACTTTCAAATCAACAGCATAAGTATCACACCTCACTAGCTGTTTATTTTTTTCCACCAAATTTTGCTGTGGCCAATTCTAATAAACACCAGCTTCCAAACAACCTCCCACAGGAACTCCACCGTGGACTTCATTATTGTAGGGTGACTCCGTTATATGTATGTGTTTCCCAGATGTCCCACATCTAAAGAATCATGTATCATCCTCCATATTTCCCTACATATGCCAAGTGCATGATGAGACTGAGCTCTGTCTTTTGCTTTATTTAGCTGTTTTTTTCCTTTTTGGTGGGTGTTTGTTTCTTATCTCTGAGCCTGTGGCTGCAGCAGTGTAGCAGAATATATGCCTCTTCACATTACATGGTAATACAGACAGTATTACAGCCACACAAACAGACAAATGCCTGTGTGTGTGCATGTGTGCAAAATATGACAAAATATTGTATCTGCCTCCCTATTCATTTATAAATCTCTCTCTCTCCCAATCTCTCTCTCTCTGTCTCTCTGTCTGCCTCCTTCTGTCACTCTCTTTCTCAGGCTCTCGCCATGGGGATGATGACAGAGTATTATCACTATATCTTCACCACACTGGTAAGTAGAGAAAGAGGCTGTGCTGCACAGTCGCTTTGTCATCAGGTCTAACTCAGAGCTCCATATCCCATGAAGATTTGTTGCATGCCCAAAGAATGAGATGATGCTGCTCTTTAATCTTCATTTTCTCATCTATTCATTTTATATTTCTTACCATGTATCTTTCTTTTTTTTCCTTTAATGTTTTTTCCAGAGCCAAAGAAAATAATAGCACACTACTTGTGACATCAATGGTATTCTTTTTTCCCCTTTTGCTTCTTTTTTTTTGCTTTTTTCCTGCTTCCACTTCTTTTTTCTGGTCTACCAGTCTGGTCTCACTCCCATAGCATCAAAATATGTTGCTTGGGCAATGTGAGTGTGTCATTACAGTGACGCAGGGGGCACCATTTATGATGCACCAGGCTTTCAACCAACTGTAAACCCGGTGGTGTCATTATCAACACATTCTCACACTGACCTTGTCACATATTGACATTTGGTCATGGACTTTCCACATCAAGATGTGATGTGCAAGGTAATCTGGGTGCGTTGGTTGTTGACGTTCTGTGACACCACGTTAACTTCTGCCTATTACATGCATTGTCGGTGTCCAAAATACACCTCAGTTTTCACATGCACAGTTTGCATACAGTCTCTTTCAAAATAAATGTACTACATTGGTACAACACTGTGAATTGACTTTTTTCCCCCTTTAACAACAAACACATGGTTACATTTAGCCAACACATGCACGTGGTTGGGTGTAGGAAAACAGGGATTGGCTTTACATTCTTAGTGGAAGTTCTGCTTGTTAGATGCAGTCTCTTTCAAAGTACACTTGCAACATATGTAAAAACCCTTCTTTTTATGTTTATTTCCTTGTGCAACAAAGGTACATGGTTAGGTTTAGAAAAAAACATAATGATGTGGCTCAACATTTACACAGGAAGAAAACAGGGGGCTCCCCGGTTGAAGTCCAGGATTTGTTGGAAAAAGACACCTTCTCTCCCAGCTGCCCTATAGGGGTTTCCTAACCCTAACTGCTGTCCACTTCTTAGTGACATGAGTCAACTCCTGTGACTTCCTGCTTCTTCCTTCTGCATCAAAATACAAAACAGAAGGCTGCCTCTGGCGTTAAATAGTAACGCCAGGGGGCTTCTGCCCAAGCGTCAAAATATAGTAGGGAGGGGTGAGATCATGTTGTGTCCTTATATTTTCCTTAATGTGAATGTTCTTTTTCAGACTTGTTATTTTCTGTCATGTTATCCCCCCTTTTATTCTTGTCCTTGTTATTGCTCTTGTCCAGATCATCTTTGCCTCTTCTTCCTTAATATTTTATCTTCTTCATGGGTGTTTTAAAAGAGATGGATATGTCACACACTGAATAAGCTTTGCTGCCCATTTTTTTCCAATATCCTACTGCGGTATTGCAATTAAGTAGTAAAGTAGTAATCTCTAGCATCTATATAGCATGTTATTCAGTGCAGTTCATGCGAGGCACGGGCCTAAACATCAGGAGCAAATTTGGGTTTAATGTCTTACCAAAAGGCACTTGTTCTAATGTCAAACTGCAAAAAAAAAGCTTATTTATTACTCTTTCTTTTCTACATTTTTCAAACCATGAAGGTTTTATACAATACATTTTTTATAATACCAGTATTGTCTCAGTGTAAAGTCTAGATGCTGAGCATGAATGAGCCGGCAAGGCCAGGTAAAGAGACACTAGTAAGCATGTGCAGTTGGCAAACTAGGAAAAGAGAAAACTTTTATGTTGTATGTTCCAGGGAAGAGTGAGGGTCATGTGTTAGACAAAGACAGCTGAAGGCTACTTTTCGGTAGCCTTGATCGGTCATCTACTTATTTTGTGAGAAGTTAATCAGTAAAGAAGCTCATAACACAACTGTCCTTGAAAAATGGACACTGTACAGCAGAAAAAAAAATTGTGGCAAAGCTTTTAATCAGCCTGCTGTGCTCCTTTATTCTTTTACCTCTTTTTGGTTTTGACAAGCCAGACTCCCTCCAAAACACAACATTATGCCTTTATGAATATTGATGCAAGCTTAACTTCTGGTTAATCACGTCCTAAAAAAACACATTTAAGAACCCCCTTTGACGAAAGTTATACCTTACAATTTCTGTTTTGCGTGTCAAATATTGCAGAATTTTTCAGCTCAGTTTAGAATATTTAACTGGAGAAATAACAGACAGAAAAGAGGGCAAAGCTCAAAGCATTGAAGTAAAAAGACATCAATTATGATATAAAGACAAGTCAAGACAACTATCTTACACCTGCAGCAAAGCATACACAGTACAACTGTCCTTGCTATTTCAGACTGACACAGTTGTCATTTGCACAGTCAGCATCATAGACTGTATTAAAGGTCAGCACCCATGTTATACAAGTAGCAAATGTACTTGCGCCCATCTGCGCCCATGGTTGGTCTTAAAATGAGGTGTGGTCAGTGGCATTGTTGGCGGAATGGGAGGGTCAAGTTTGCGCTCATCACAGCCCCATGCTCATAGGACTGCATTTGTGCACATAGACCCTTTTGACTGTTAGTAAACAGTATGATGTTTTTTGGTGGGCGGGGCTTAGCTGGAGGCAAAACCCCTCTCCAAAGACATTAGCTAGCTCTAGCTAGCAGGTTCTGATGACTTGTTTTAGACACTGGAGGAAAACAATGAGAGTGGTGCATTCAGAAATACTTATTCCAGGTGCTAGAGTGCACTATGGCATAAACAGGACCATACTAAAATTCTGGGTGCTGTCGGAATGTACTGTTTGGTTATCCAGAGCACCGCAGTCTTGGAGTGGCAGAGCGCACTCTATCTGGGGAGACCGAGCAGTAGAACACTGAGTGCAGTGAATGTGGGATTAACTTAACCGTTAGGTAATTTATTTAGAAATATAGCGCTCTCTTTCTTTGAACAACAGGGCTCTCATTTAAGTGTAGAACATTGTACACTGAATTTACAAATGCATCATGTCAGGTCACTCACTCTCAGGGACTGCGAGTGTTACTTGAATAAGTTGAATAAGTAAACACTGACTAACTGGACCAGACTGGCTGACCCGTATGCTCTCACTCAGTGGATGGATGATTTGACAGGATTGCTGAAGGTGGGATGGCGGCTTTGTCGTTGATTACTACACCGATATTACAAAGGACTTGAATGGTTTCCTCCAGTAAGTTTTGAGCCAAGTCTCCTTCTGTTCTGGCTTCCAATAACACAACATCATGACATTTTAAGACTCCTACATGTAGCCTACAGACCTGTAGTGGAAAGTCATGTTTTGCCTCCAGCTGATAAAATGATGTCTTTGTGATGTCGGCTCTAAAAGGGTCTATAGAGCAGAAATGCTCCCTTGTGAGTCAGCCCGACGGCTTGAATACCCCTGATGCTGCTGATGAAATTAGTAATAGCATTGTTATGTTTAATTTACAGGTGCTATGCTTAAGTTTGACAATAGATGAGATCCTGGATCATCAGCTAGTACGAACACAGACCCAGTATAACCAGCTAGATAAAATACTAACACTATTAAAATGTTTATCAATCAATCAATCAGTTTTATTTATAAAGCCCAATATCACAAATACAATTTACCTCACAGGGCTTTACAGCATAGGACATCCCTCTGTCCTTTAGACCCTCACAGCGGATAAGGAAAAACTCCCCCAAAAAAAACCCTTTACCGGGGGGAAAGAATGGTAGAAACCTCAGGAAGAGCAACTGAGGAGGGATCCCTCTTCCAGGACGGACAGACGTGCAATAGATGCCGTACAGAACAGATCAGCATAATAAATTAACAGTAATCTGTATGACACAATACAGTAATCTGTATGACATCCTTGGTAATAACAGTAGCTTACAACAACATTCATGAAAGTAATAATACTGTCGTTATAGTTCTGGCTACTGTGGTACAATATGTTGAAAGTATATATTAGTATCAGGCAGTATACATGTATGATAATATCATATGTCTATAATAGCAGTAGAAGTATGACTAATGATTAATGATGGCAGCAGCAGCAGCAGGCATCTGGCAGGACCACGGCAGCAGCACAACCACACACGTCACACTATCCAGGCACCACTGCAATACGAGTTAACCTGAGAGACAGTGGAGCACAAAGGCTCCAGAGAAGAAGCCGAGTTAGTGACATCCAGGCAAAGCCTGAGCCAGCCCTAACTATAAGCTTTATCAAAGAGGAAAGTCTTAAGTCTAGCCTTAAATGTGGAGACGGTGTCTGCCTCCCGGACCGTAGCAGGAAGATGATTCCACAGGAGAGGAGCCTGATAGCTGAAGGCTCTGGCTCCTGATCTACTTTTGGAGACTTTAGGGACCACGAGTAACCCTGCGTTCTCAGAGCGCAGAGTTCTGGTGTGATAAAGCAAAAGGCCCTGAGAAAATAATGGTCAGTAGGTTAGGGGGTAATAGACAATACTATATTACTATACTGCATTTATTGTGGTCTATTTAAAGAAAGTGTTGCTCCTAACACTGTCTTTGGATCTTAGGTTCCTTACATTAAATTTCTAGGGGTCATAGTGGATGAAAAACTAGCTTGGAAGTACCATATTGAACTTGTCTGTTAAAAGTCTGTGAAGTCACTAAGTATCTTAAAGGAGATATATTAGTGGTGCAGATTACCAAAACAATTGTGCATTTTGTGATAAAAGCGTCAAATTTGGTACACCTATAGCCAAAGATATGGAGAAAAAAAATAGATGGGGAGCCACCCTGAATTTTCAATATGGCGGCCAATTTTCAACATGGCCACCATTGACAACTGTTTTTAGATCAAACTTCATATTAACGATAGACATTATGTGATAGAAGCATCACATTTGGTACAGTTATAGCCAAAGACATGTAGAACAAAATTAGATATGGGGCTCTAGTTTCGCAGACCGGGCGCGGCGGAGGTGCAGCGCACCTGCGCTTTGCCAAGTGGGTGTGGCCAGGCAGATTTTGTAAGTTTGGCACACTGTGCACCCTGGCGCAGACATTTTTCAAGATGGCAACCAACTCCCGCAAAATGGTAGTTGCAATACAGCTGCATAGACTCGTCTGATTTGGATGATCCTTGTGTCAATTCATATATTTTTTATGAATCTGAATTCAAATGATGAACTTCAGAATTGTTCAGAAGCTGCAATTGAAGACTCAAAATATGTGATAACAATAACTGTCTAAGTAGGTCCAGTGCGAGAAAGTCTATTCAACACTCCCCTTCACAGTAACAGAGAGCTGTGCACTCTAAGGCAGCTTTTTTGCACTTGCACTTCTTAACACAACCCTTCTTACATTTGCAGGAGACAAATTCATAGCTGGCCTGGCCTGCATCTGGTAGGCATGTCCAGAAGGGTGCATAGTAGCCCTCGGATGTCTTAGACCAGCCCCATCTACATGGTGAAGGTAGTTCTGGTGTGGACACCAGCATCTGGCCCCACACATGCCCTCCTTGGTAAACTGTTCTCTTCACATGCTCCTCTAGGGCAGCCTTTGTCAGAGAAATTTGACAGCACATTGTGCCTCTTCACAAATAACTTCCTCCTTGCAGTGTCTATTTCTGTGCATGGGCTGGTTCGGTCATAGAGCAGTATAACAAACCTCTCGATGGTAGCATTACCTCTCCTGTGGTATGTCATCTGGGGCAGAGGATAGTTTTAACAGGGCATGTGTATGCTCTGGAAAGACAGTCCATACAGCCCAGGTAGTCTTCTTCCCATGGCCAGCAAAGCTTGATACAGTGTCACAGCCCGTCAATGCATGGAACACTGAAAGTGCACGTGACTTCTCAGGCCCCAGCCCTGCTGCAATTTCATGGGCTGCAAGGTATCGAAAACCCTTTCCAGTTCCAAATGCCAACCAAGCTTGTCTTCTGGCTGGAGGCCCTGAGCAACTGCCACAGCCAGTAACACAACATCAGTATCAACAGTTTGTATCATTATTTTACATCTGAGAAAGCTTTGTCAGTTCCTGGGAACCACACGTCTCTGCATGCCTTCCCCACGCTTTGCACTTGTGGCAGCTTTCAAGGACAGACAAGTAGCGGTCCCACAAAGTTGTCACTGGCGGCCATTTTGAATGGCCACCACATTGAAAATTCATGATGGCTTTGGCTATAACTGTACCAAATGTGATGCTTCTATCACATAATATCTATCGTTAATAGGAAGTTTGATCTAAAAACAGTTGTCAATGGCGGCCATGTTGAAAATTGGCTGCCATATTGAAAATTCATTGTCTCCACATCTAATTTTTTCCTACATGTCTTAGGCTGTAACTGTACCAAATTTGATGATTATATCACATAATACTCATAGTTAATATGAAATTTGATCTAAAAACAGTTGTGGCTGGCATCCATTTTGGAAAATGGCTGCCATGGCCGCCATATTGAAAATCCATGATGCCATACAGCCAGAATATTTGCATTTAAAAAACATTTTTACAGTCCGCAAATCATGTTTATGTTTTGAATTTGTGTTTTGGCCTGTCGCACCACCTACCACCGTCTACCAGTCACACAGTCGGTAGAGTCTCAGTTACGACTGAGCTACAGCAGCATGGCAAGCAGCATTAGCAGTGTCTCGGTACATAGCATTAGCAGCCGGCTCCTCCTCAGCTGTATTACTCGCAGCAGTATTTTGAATTTGAGTGCAGGAAGCGTTTTGGCCACATTCTTACATACAGCGCCTTTAAGTAGAGTTCCTTCAAATCCAAATCTCTTTAGAAAATACTTTTATCAATTTTTAATGTCAACATATACCAGATTTGTGTATTCATGTATTCATGTATTTCTTGAGTATTCCTCGGACATTGACTCATATTCCACGAAACAGTCTGACTTCCCTTAATCAAATTTCTTTGAAATACAAGGGAACCATTTCTTTGAAACAAACTACTTCCATCTTTACAATCATCATCATCTTCACTATTGTGATTCAAAAACATCTGAAAAGGACTCTAATAAGCAAGGACTCTCAACACTTAATTGATTCATTCATTGTTTGTTTTTTGTTGTTTTGTAAATTGTACATCTCCAAAAATTTTGCATTTTTTCTTAGTCTGGAACTGTTGTTCAGTTATACAATCTTTGCTTTTTGTCTTTTTGTTTTTATGTATAATTGTTGTTTTCTAATTAAGGGAGGTATGTGCTTTAGCCATTTTTGGCTTCTAACCTCTCCTGCATAATGTTTTAACTTTAAATTTCCTTTTTCCTGTATTGTCTAAACAAATGTGTGAAAAAAACTAAACTAAACTAATGGGTACCACTTTAGTCTTAACTTACTTTTTTTGTACATTTTATGTGCTTGAACCGATACACACATTAGTTCAGTGGCATGTGAAGTGGCATCACGTTACACTTAGGAGGGCCCCCCAAAATTCTAGGGCTGGCCCTTCTCGCAAGGATGCTTTTCTGCTTGCAGATACTGCTGGATGTGCTCATGTCACGTGCATGTGCCTTGGTTGATATGTGTGCAGGTTTTGAGACTAATTCAATGCCATATGCCAGCCTGTTTGAAATTTGTAAATGATTGTAAATAATTAAAAAGAGTTTCATCCACTGACCGATAGCTGACTGAACAGCATAAAAGTGAAAGTATCAGTATTTTAGGTGGAGTAAAGAGCTGTGTGGCAGAAGATTGTGTCAGCATTTATTTTTCAACTTAATATAAAAGGCTAGATTCAGTGTGTGTAGTTCCTCTCATATCATCTAGTTGTATAAGTGACCTCGCCTTTGGTTATGTCAGGATAAAGTCCCTTTCACTGTCCACCTAATAAATCACACAACAAGACACATCTACATTTGTACACACACTAGTGAGCATTATTCTAAGCTCCCTGACTCTATGAACTTGCTCTCAGTCCGTGTTCCACGTCAAAGATTTGACTCAAATCAAACTCTTTCTGAAGTCCCATCCCACTCTCATCCTGAAGAGGCTGCTTGTGTTGCCTCGGATCAAAACACAGTCTCTCTCTCTGTTCCGCCTCCCCCTGTCCTTTACTTTTTTAATGTCAAGTTCCTTTGAAAACTGAATAATTTAGTTTTCAACTGTCTGTGCTTTTCATCATGGCGACTAAAAGGGATCATTTTCAGTTTGAAATGAAACATCTAAATGCTCATACTTTATTTCTGCAGCCATTCAGCGTGGCCCAATTTATGTGAGATAATTAAATGTCCCTCTGGTGTTTTCAGGAAGATGAAAAGTAAAATACAAACATGGAGGAGGCAGGGGAGGTGCAGTGGTAGTTGTCATTTCCCACTGTTTTGTTTGGCAGACAGAGTCCAGTGCTGACAGCCTAATTCTCCCAGCAGAGTGAACAAACCAGCCATACTGAGGCCACATATGGCAGCTATTTTCCTGCCAATTCTTTTTCCCTCTTCTCTTCACTTACCTTGTGTTAAGTGTTTTTTTAATGCTGTATGTAAGGTTTGGTCAGAATTTGTCAATCATGAGCCTGACTGATGGTCCACTACTGTCATTGTTTATTTAGTACAGTTTGGTAGATTTAATTTTATGAAATGTATTATAAAACATATAATACATACAAGACAAGCTCAAAACCTAGTAAAGGACTGGACAGTGTGTGAAAGGCTAGAGGGCTTTTTATCGGAATGTAGGACTTTTAATTTGAAATAGAAAGAGGCAGCACTCAGACACAGACTTTGACTATGACTTTCATTTACAACACTAACCCTGTTGTTTTGCGATGCAGGCCAACAGTTAATGTAAATACATGTTTGAATTAAGAATACACTTAGACACAGTCGCACACCAGATGGAACCTGCTTTCTCTGGAGCTGTACCCACTGATCATTTAACACAGCCCTTTCCTCTGGTCAGTACTTCCCCATGTGACTGGTGAAGGCTGGGCAGCCATCGTCCACTATCAAAGCCACTATAAACAATAGTTTGTAAAACATATTTTTGTTGCAAATGACCAAAAGGAGAATTTTGTCATTGTGGTGGCACCCCCTGGGACATTATTAAGTGTAACATTCATTTTACGTTCAATTGGAAACTTATTTCCACTTTCTCCTCATAACCCTGATGGCACCCATTCTGACACGGTAAGATGTATTAGTCACGATTTTGGTTTTTAGCTAATTTCCCTGTTCATTAGAAGTGTACTATTGAAATCTTATTGAAATCTTTTTAAGGCTTAAAGTTCCACATATTTAAGACTGACAGGCTGTCTCTCAATAATATCCTAGTCTTCTCAGTCAGATCCACCCCTCATAGCTCCACAGTGCTAGCCTATGGTGACCTCTGGCTCCAATAAAAAGATTGCAATGTCCAAAATGCTGAACTCAAGGCTTCAAAACAGTAGTTCACAAACCAATGGGTGGTGTCACTGTAGCTGTATCCATTATCCATGCAGTCTATGGTCCAAAACTATTATTTTAATCACAGCTGCCTAGTTAGCTAGCTAGCTTGCTAATTCCACTATGCTTTAATGCTAAAGCTACAGTGGTTATGCAAAATGAGCCAAAAAAAATGTCATTCATCTGATGGTAGCTATGTGCTTTCCTACACTGTGACAAGAACAGTGGATGAAGCCCTAAGTTGTTAAGTTTTACTCATGTAGCAGCTGGCTAGTTAGCTGTCTAATTTGCTCATTCTACCATGCTACCATGCCACAGTGGTTACAATAAATGAGGAATACAGTAATACAGGACTGTCACTGCCCACACCTCTGTCAGTCTGTCAGTGACTGTTATTTTGACAGAGCAAAGGCCAATGAGAAAACAAAGACATTCACGCACTCTGACCAATGGTGTAACTTTATCACTCACTCAGAGACAAACTTTAACATTCATAGAGTCCACCAGGGAAGAGGATTAAAACCTGAAAATTAGTTCGTATTTTACCACTCCTCGTATCCTTGCCTCAAAGTCATTGGGTTTTTAAATGGGTTTTTTGATTAGATGCTCGCATTAAGGTTTGTGGTTAACACAAGCTGAAGAGACTTTAACGTTTTCTCCTACAACATGAAATACATCAGTAAATAGCCAGCTCGTGAAGTTTTATGTATTTTTTAAATGGCAGTTGCTAACAAGTGGCCAAACGAGACTGCAGAACGTCAAACACTGCACCAAACATACAGCATACACTGCAACCATAGTGTCGTTTATTTATAGCATACCATTAGCTTTTTACCTCTGGCGATTGCATTTAGGCTTCAATAATCATGAAAATTGTGTTCATTTGTAAAGATAATCCTGTTGAACAAAATGCGTAAGTATCATAAACTTTTGTTTGCCACAAACCTTATTTTTGGCAATAATCCAAAATCAAATGAAAAAATCTCATTGGCCTTTTGACGGGGGTACCCATGTGATGCTAACTTCCACACAGCCTACAGAAAAATATCACCCAGGAGAACTCTATGGGGCTGTCCTCACATGCTACCATCCGAGATGATTGAACAACTATGCACTTGTCCTTTCTTGTTGAGATTAAGATGAAAAGATGGATTTCAATCTCATGTCTGCATGTGAATTACAGAGCTGGGCCCGTATTCCTGAAGATTTGTAGTGCAAAGAGTTGCTCCTAGTGGCCAAATTCTAAGAAAATTCTTAGAATCTTGGTGTTTTCTTAGAATTTCTCCCAAAAATTAAGAGTAGATCCTAGTAAAGATAAAAGCTATTCCAAAAGAATCCTAGCTCCTAAGAGTGCTCCTAAGGTGAGATCTATTAGGAGCAGGGAAGAGGACTTTTAAGCAGCTTAGGAGTTCCCTGGCAGAGGACAAAATGGCGGAGGGAAGAGGCAGGAGAGATATTCTCCAAACACTGGAGACGGTGAATTATTAAAACGCTACAGATTGGATCGCACCGGCATTGTTGTTGTGGTCAGACAAGCCTACTTCTTATACACCTGTCAGCAATCAAGGACATTGATGAAAGCTGTGTTGTGTTACTCTCGTTAATACCAAATTAAGTTGAGATGTTGATAGTTTAAAGTACAAAAGCATGCAATTAATAAAAGCAAATTAATATAACCATCACTATGTGAATATGTGGGCATTCAGTAGGATTATTTTATAGTACAGTTTACTATTCATTTAACATGTATTTTCTTTTTTTTTGGAACTGATTTTTTATTTGACATATACGTACATACAAACACAAACTCAACAAACACAGAGGAGGTGTATATTATATTCAGTTATACTAACTTAAGGTTCTTTAAATGTCCTTTCCCTCTTTTTTTCCTGTTAACTCAATCTCTGCAGATAACATTCACTATTCTTGTACCCGTACGTCACACTTCTAACATGTATTTTCTTTTATGTGATATGTTATTTACAATTACACAGTCTTCATAAGATTAGATTCCATGATTAAGTTTATCAATTACCACCAAAAGTAAGTTTTTTATCCAGCTTTTAGGATCAACCAATCACAGCTTTGGAAATAATGACTCATACCTAGCAACGGGGTCAACCACACCTCCTCACTAAGATAGGAGTTTCTGTCCATTCCTTGCTCAGAGTTCTCTGAGAATGTTCTGGAATCACTCGTAAGCTAAGACTCCTTGCTGGGAATTTTTAGGCTAAGTTAGGAGCTCTCTGAGAGGATTCTCAGAATCTTTAGGAATACGGGTCCTGGAGTCTAGGCCTGGCTAGCCTGCCTTAGCAATTAAGACCAAACAATGGACGAAACCACTGCAGTAGCTGGTCTTGGTCCAGCATTCAAAAGTATACCTACCAACACCTTTATGGCTGACTTAGAGTACTGTATGTCAATACTATACAATGCATAACTTTACAGTACATTATATATGTTGTTTAATTAATGCATAAAATGATCTAAAAAGAACAATTTGTGGTTTTTAGAAGAGTTACGTGCAACAACAACAGCTTTTCATGGCACTGTCCCAACTGGACAAGCAGCGGTTTTGATGGAAAAAATAATAAAGAAACAAGCACTTTTTGCAGCACTAAGCCCAGTGGAAAAACAGCAATGGGTCGCTGAAAGAACACCCATGTTTCTGCGATGACTCACAAAACCAACTGGTGTTGTTGTTCGTTGGTCTTGAACTGTCATCTCATATGCTACGTCACTTTAGAAACTCTAGAAACACTTTGATATGACACTTATGCATTGGACAGTTGTAATGCATTTGTGGTTTGCAGAGACGTACAATGCCAGCATTTTCTTCTGGTGACACATTTTTATGTGGTGGTTTTCACAAAGTGTTATCTTCAGCTTGGGCTTGATATTAGTGGAGGACACAACAGAATATGAAGCTCGATTGGATATTAATTACACAAATGCAGTTTTGGAGTCTTAGTTAACTTCTCTCTTCTCTTGTTTTTTAATATCATCAGACTGCCTCAAACTTTTATTATCAAATAACCAGATGTTTTGTGACACAATTGTTCATCTTTTGCACTGACAATTCTACCCGGGTTTCATGTCCTTGTAAGCTCCAACTGAGAAAAGGAATGGGACTTTGACTTCCAGGGCGGCTTTGAATGCTGGAAATAATGATTTGCAAACATATACAGAGTAGAGCTCAGTCCAGGCGATCAGCCAATAGCGCAAAATCCCTTAGCTTTTTTATCATCGAGGTGTCATTGTGTTTCTTGTTAGCTAAGACGCTAATTACTCAATAAGATTGTATGTCTATGAGGTTTTAGCTTTTTCTCAATAGCTTTCAATTGTGGGGCTGTTGATTTATCTAATCTAAGTCTGTCATTCCTATATTTAATGTTTTTCCTTCTGCCTAGGATTTGTTTGCGCTGGACGTGGAGCCTTACCGATACAGTGGCGTGAATATGACAGGCTTCAGGATCCTAAACACTGAGAACAGCCAGGTGGCTTCCATCATCGAGAAATGGTCCATGGAGCGACTGCAGGCTCCACCCAAACCTGACTCTGGTCTACTGGACGGCTTCATGACCGTAAGTCAATGAGTGTTTTTTATGACCTGGTATTCATTTGCACAGTGTGACAGAGATTGTTTCCCATCAGTCGGTGAAGTATATTGATGAGAACATATACACCAGTACCATCAGCTTGAACTACAGGTCACATTTACACATGTACTTTGGTTCATTTTTGATGGACCAAAGAAAAAACATATTACATTGTTGCCCTTTGAGTTCAGGTCCATTTTGTGGTCCTACCAAATGAACCAAATGCCGTAAACTGACAGATAACTTGTTTATTGGAGAGATTTGGTGACTGCAACAAAAGCACTACATGCACAGTTTATTCCAGTTACCAACAGCAAGTCCTGTTTCCCTCATTATGCCTTATGGGTTCATTCATCTTAGCAGGTGTTCACAAAGAAATTGATTGTTATAAGTGTTAGTCATGGAAACTGAACCCAGACTGCAGATGCCACAAATAATGACAACAGCTAGAAACAGGACGACAACAAGGCATCTTACCTCACAGTAATTTAGCATTAATGTCAACTGGATTCGGCATCATAGTCTGGCTCTGTTGCAGCTGTTGGGCACGCGCCACTTCCATCCTGCTCGTAGATGTCCTTCAGATGGGCGAGTAAGCATCCTTATGATGATCAGGCACTGCTCTTGTATTTTATTTATACACTGTAGTTTTGCTGGAGCAGCTTGCATCTCTAACATGTGAATTCACTTGTGAATGTCTATAAATGTCTGTATTTATATACAGTTACCATAACACTGACATTTCATCATGCATCTAATTTTTTAGTGACTTAAAAAATCTTGTTACTTCTTTGACAAAATGTGTGAAGCAGGAGAAGGGAGGTTACAGTTTTTCCTCTACTATTCAGGAAGTACAGACAAAAAGATAGAAATAGGACAGCTTGATGTTGTGCAGTGATAACACCAAAGTATAGCCACACATTGTCTGTTATCAGATGAATCATAACTGAGCTGCAAACATGTGTTCAATGTGTTTATGAAAAACAAAGTGTGTCAGTAACACAACTCTAGTTAAAGAACAGACTGCTTTAGATGCTCTACCTCAGAAACACTTTAAATGGAAACTGCAAAACCGAGAAAAGACACAGTCGAGGTGCTATATGGCTATGGCAAGTCCTTTTAACATTTAATCAGTAGAGGTAGTAGCAATTGAAGATATCATCAATTGCTTTTTGACCATTTAGAATTCCAAGCTGGCATATTCATAATGTAATTTGGTCTAGAAATGGAATTTTAGAGATATTGTATTCCATTTATGATATGTATAGGGATGCTTGTAGATATTTACAATGAAAATTGTTTCTAGTAAGAATTGAATTGTGGAATTCAAATAAACACAAGAAGTTTGTGCTCTAGAAAAGAATCAGCACTCAGTGAATATCCTCCTAAGCCCTATGATAAGCTATTATGGCAAGGCTTAACTATACAGACCAGTGAGCAGTGATAACTAACATGTCTTTGGGGTCATCAGGTAGGAACCTCCCTTCACTAGTGTTTCGTCTAGTTGGTCCCACGACACCTCCAGGAAGTTAGACAGTGATCTCTGGCGTCCCAGAGACACTCCCCTAATGCCAGGTCTCACTGCTCTCCACACCAACACAATAACCTCCTTTACCTTACTTACACATGTCTTTCACAGCCCAAACAGCAATAATAATCAATAATCAATAATTAACATTTTGGATATGTCAGCTTGACATTACAACACATCAATACTGAGGTATTTGTAACTGAGTTTGAATAGAAGTCAATAGGAAAAAGTTAAGACAGATGTCTACAATGAACATTTCCACTGATAACAAGTGACGTGTTGATATTAATAATTAACATTTTGACTAGTAAGAATTGAATTGTTGAAATCAATAATTAAAATTTCTGATATGTCAACTTGGAATTACAACACATCCAAACTGAATTATAGATATTTATAGTTGAGTGTGAATACAAATCATTTTGGCTTGGAATTGTAACTTGTAAGAATGTAATTTTAAATATCTAGAATTTGAAGTCCAGATATCTTAAAGACCATTGTAACTTATTTAACTTTTTTTTTTTTAATCATTTTATGACTTTTGGATATCAGAAAATATATTTCGACTAGTCAAAACATCAATGTAGTTGTTTTTATATAGTTGCTGGTGGTGTTAAAAACTGACTCCGGCTGGCAGCGTATCATTCTGCAGCAAAATGTACGTTTTAGCATCGGTATCTGAGTCAGTAGTATGCCATAAGTTCAAAATGAGAAAGGGCTGGTTTTGTTGAGTGTGTGCTCTTGGAGTCACTTTTGGTTTATGGAAGTAGGAATGGAAGTATATGGAAGTATATCTGTCCACAAATGCTTCAAAGGGTGCTGCCAGTGTTTCTGAATCAGAACCTTGATGAAGCAGGCCCATAGAGCCTACTGAAGCACTGTAATTTATATGGGACACATAGAGTTCTTACTACAGTTGCCCAGAGGGACAATCTGCCCAAATCTTTGTGGATTTCCACTGTGCTTCTTCGCTCTTTCTTTGCTGCTTGGCTGGTTTTTACAGACATAGAGTCAGTGAAGATATAAAGTGTAGTTCTGGACATGATAGACCTGTTAGAATGGATGTGCAGTGGCTTCTGTTACTGTAACTTGCCAGTCGTCCTGAGGGAGTCAAATGGAAAACCTCAGTGCCCCGAGTTGTGTGCCCCGGGTGTGATAAGAAGAGTCTCTGTCACTGTGATCTGAAACCTCTCTGATCAGAGCACACTGCCTGTAATAACTGTTCCTCCACGCTGCTTTTATACCACTCTCTTATCTGGGAACCTTGCCAAAAAACGTCAACCCACCAGAGACAAGGAATGGGAAGGAAAAAAGACTAATGGAGGAGAGAGGAGAAATGAGATGAGGGGGATGAATGAAAACGAAAAGAAAAAGAAGGACAGAGAGTGGGTGAAGGGAAGGCAGAAGTGAAATCAGAGTCCTTGTGTTTTATTCCCAGATGGACTGTCGAGGTGTTAAACGTTAGGCCGATGTAGCTGCTTGGTCTGATTCCAGTTGGAAAGCACTGGCGGCGGCAGCGGCAACATGTTGGCTGCTGATTGAAAACAGTGGCTTACCTCTGGGGAATAACAGATTCCCTTTTTTTCTAAAATGGAGCAATCTTGCTGAGTCATGTTTCTGGATTGATATCGGAGAGTGGGTGTTACTCAGTTTAAGCCCCTTTTGTTGGATTTGTTGCTCAATCAATACCGTTTCCCACTTGAGACCTGAAATGGACTGTGTGTGTAATAACTGTACCTTTTCAAAATAAAAAAACCTCACAGAGTGCCTCTATAGCCACTAGCTTCCAGCGCAAGCTGGTACATGGAGTCAATTTGATGTCTTATGTCCACACAAAGACGAAGAAACAAGGGAAAATAAAAGATCCCTCTCATCTTTGCGTGTGTTTTACTCCATTATGTGCTGCAGAGAGTCATCAGGCGAGCAGAGCTAGCTGGTTATTTTTGGATCAGCGACAGGCGAAGATTTATGTGTGTGAGAAGTGCGCTGTGACCCTGCTCATCAGTGAATTAATGGCATATGAGTTTGAAGGTGGGGATTGATTAATTAGACAAATGGCAATCAGTCAGCAGCTAATGCATATTGACATGGTGAAAGGTTCCGTAAACGTTTGATTAACGGCTTAATTTGTGTGCCGTATTTACGGTTTTGTGTGCTTAAGTAGTGAACTGCTGATGTGCTGTAACTTATGAACTCGCAGATCGTGACAGATTGCACTGAGTGAGAAGTCCAGAGCCTTCATGTTCTCACACTGCTTCTCCATTCAGCACCATTGTTTTACCTTTAGTGTTTGAAATTGCAATGTGAACAGTATGGCTTATTGCAGAATAACAATAATTTGTTTGGAGCCAAAGTTGCTGCAGTGTTTTAATTTAAAGCAAACAATTAGAAGTTGCTATTTCTCCTCAAATTGTGTTCTTGGCAGCTGGCAAAGACCTCTGAAATAGCAATTTTGTTCTACAGGAAATAGCCTATGCCATAAAACATTTCAGTTCAATTCATTTATTTGTCACATGGAGTTATACAATGTACAACTTATTATATGTTATTATTATTATGTTATTATATGTTATGAAATGTAATCCCATTAGCTCCTTTAACTTGTGCACTATAATTTGAGTCATTTTTGTCTTTTTACATTAGTGGCTGCTGCTTTATGGTTGTCCATGTTTCGGGATGGTTCTTGTAATCTATGGAATCTGGTTGTGGAGTGATTTAACTGTCAACACATCCCAAGCTGAACAAGACGTTGGCACGGTTGCTCCTCCTGAACATGGCAGCGTCGCACTGCAGCTGGTGTTAATAGTGAACCACAGCAGGACTGGCCAGGACAGCACCTCACATTCCCACCATCCCACCAGTTCTTATTCAACGCAAAACACTCTTTGTTTCACACTAGAATCCTCAGCTCTGTCGGATCATCAAATAGAAAAAAAGTCACCTGATTGAGTAGCGCTGTCCAGAATTTAGCCAAGGATCAGTGAATCAAAGGATATTACAATATCCCGTTGGAAACTGATGTGACACAGAGGTTGTCCAGTTCATTTCCAGCACCTGTACAATGGCTAGCAGGATGCTAGTTCAGCTAGTGCCCATTCTCCTCCATCTATCTTTGATTTTTACTGATTTTTACGTCTGAAAACCTTAACCTGGCTCAGTAAGCTAGCCAGCAATTATCAGAATGTTAGTTAACAAACTGCTGAGTTGATTTACACATCCTGATGATGACTTGCAGCTACACACCACCGCCATCCAAAGCCAACTACACAAAGCACCAGTAACAAGCAAAATAAACATACACACCTAAATATAGCACAAATTTAGCAGAGCTGATAGAGAGGCAGCTGGAAGCGTCTGCGCCTCAATTGATATTTCCATCACTTCATATTTAATCTATACTGTCAGAGATGGATGAGAACCTTCAAATGACTGTTTTCAGCATTAAATTTTGCTGATATAAATGCAGGTGTGACTAAGCCTTGAGAGTAAAACATTAATGTTACAGTCATTTCAACAGAGTTGCCGAATCAAAGGATTAGCTTATATAGGGGTGCTGGTTCAAATTTAGTGAACCTTGAGAGGTGTATTTGTGTTGCTGGCCAGTTGACAAAGTGTCTTGACAGTGCTGACCTTTGACTGAGCAGAACTTTTTGGTCCAAAATTAGTATTGGCTGATATTCACCCTGTTGACTGCCATTGGCCTGTCAGCAAATAGGAAGACATTCACCAATGATGGTGGCCAAGGTTTTTCTGTTGTGTCTCGTCCATTTTGCGCAGGCTAAAAAGCAGGGCTCTAGATTAATTGTGTCCTGTTCTCCTGGAGACCATAGAACATGTGTTTGAGATGAACAGAGATCTTCCGCAGGATGCCTTCAGGGTGAAAGGTTTTCTTAAGATGTTTTCCATGTGATAAAAGGTTATATTGATGGTTTAATTAACAAAAGACTATAACACAGTTACTGAAGTTTATTTTATGTTTAACACCAAAATTGGGAATAAATAACAAAAATAAGATAAACAACAAGTATTGGTTATCTGCCAAATTGTCATTTTCAACATTGGTATCAGCCCATAATTTCACAATGGGGCATCCAAAGTTCAAATCCATTAAATTAACTGATAATGTATTGAATCGTTCCTGATCAAAAGGCCATTATTTAGGATAGCTGTGTCTGAAAGCACTCCTTCACTCATTCACTACTCCTTACATAGTAAACCCCGACAGTTTTGTCTATAGTGAGTCATAAACTGAAATTTATCATGATGATGATCATCATCACTTGCAGGTGATTTTTGCATCCAGAGATGCAATGGATTACATTGTGAGATCATTAGCATACGGTATTGTACATACCATGTACACATGCCATGCTTTTCTTTTTATTGTAATTATGCAAACATTTTACACTCATAATTAAAAAACTTAAATAAAATGGTGGAACCCAATTGTAGTGCACTAAGTACCAATGTGACCAATATCACTAAAATTCATGCACCAGCCAATTTGAGTGCAAAGTGCAAATGAATTTTGTTGTCTCACTTTCTGTGACCGGGCACTAATCCTTGTAGTTATTTGGAGAGATAAGCAGCTTATACAGTGGATTTTGTCTTTAATTGTGTCTCAGTCAGTTTTAATTGCTAATTGCTGACTCTATATAAGAGCATGGGTTGTGCTGGGCAGTTTGGAGTGGAAGCAGTTGTATTGTTAATTGTGTGTTGCTAAAACTTCTGCTGTTGGTTGTTGCTGATGGATGTGCAGTTAACCTCCCCCTGATTTTTTTATATGATAGTTGAGGGGTGTCATAATGTATTTGGATGCTTACATTATTACAAACATTATACCTGCTAAACATCAGCCTGTTAGCATGCTGATGTTAACATAGCTAATTTAAGTATTAGCTGATGAAGACGGTGGCCGTGACATAGCATCCCACAACAACTTTGCCTTTGGTTTGCACTTCCTAACAGCCAAAAATGTTACTACTACAAATGTGATGAAAAATCAAAACCTCCAGAGGCCAATACTGCTTGCAGATGCTGGTAGAGATGAAGCTGGCATGGGTTTACCTTGGTTATGCATTTCTAACCGGTGAGGAGGCTCTCAGGAAGTGACATGGGAATTACCACTCAGTATGTCCAAAACAGTACATGCTGTTTATGTGCACAAAGTCTATTGGATGATTATACACACACTGCATATGTAGTGCATGATATACGGTTTTGGACGTAGGGGTAGTCTTTTCACACCTAGCAGGCAGTTATAGCTTTCCTTCCTGCATCTTGTGTCACTACATCAAATCATGAAGATGATTGAATAAATCTATTAAGTTTGGTCCAGAGACTGTTTTCCTTTTTCCACAATATGTTTATATGTGACAAATCAGGTAAACTAATTCTGCACCTCAGTACTTTATGCTGCCTTCAATTAATGTGGTGGCGGAGAATCCCTGCCCTGAGTCGTGGCTCAACATGCACAACGAGAGTGACCTTACAAGCTCCACGCTCTCATTACCATAATGTCTCTCCTTGTTAATTGCTTAAGCTGCTGTCTGATTCATTGTGTGCCCCACTAAATTGAAACAGGTTCAAAAAAACACTCAGCCACGACTGTAATTTCTGCATTTATCTCTTTGTCATAAGTTGGAAAGCCGGGGACGTTAACTCTCACCCTTGTCCAGGCAAACGGGCTGACCCTTTAACCATCAAGGTCGTCTCTTTGTTTGTTGCAGCTCCAAAACACCGTTGATATTCAGAGCCACGGCATTACCGCCGAATCATTTCTATTCCCATATTACCATAAATATGCTATACCTGTGGGTAAATTTAAATGGGGCAGTGATGGAAAGCCATTTCCTTTTTGACAGATATCATTTAAAGTCTGATCCAAACAGAGTTATAAAAAATGTCACACAGACATCAGACATATTCCAGGATTCATATTATCCGAGCATCACTCAAACAGGCATATGGTGGACACTGTGAAAGGATAGGATGAGTCATATGAGAAATATGTTATTAAATCGCAAGAAGCTGTGCTGAAAGATGTCTTAACACTTTGCAATTATTCTGTGGCTGCCAATAAATCTGACATTGACTTATACTGTATGTGCACCATATCTTATATTTGTTAATTCATTTGTAGCAAGCACCTAATACCATACATAACAAAACCATCATCTGCAAGTAATCCAATTCATATAGCAGTCTATTCAGTGTTTGTCTTGGGAGAAAATAAGTTCATTTTTGTAATTATGGTCTAAATTTTTTCTTTCTCTTTTTTTTTTTTTTTTTCTCTTTTTCAATGCTGAAGCATTTCCTGCTCTTAATGTATTTTTCTGGCAATAAATCAGAACTGTCACATTTTTTTCATTATGATATTCCCTTTCTTTTTTCCAGACGTTTTTTGCCACATATAGCCTCCATCAAGCCATTAGATGAAGCTAAAAGCTCCAGGAAAATAAAAAGATAAATGGACCAAATAATCAGAATGTTAATAAGCGATAGCTGTTGCCAGACAGTGCATCCATCGAATTTTCGTGAACGAAATATCTTAAGGACACCTTGAAGGAATTTCTTTAAATTTGGCACAAATGTTAACATGAACTTAACGATAAACTGATTCAATTTGAGCACATACAGCAAGCAGCAGCAGTGATCCATCTTCCGACACAGCCTCAATGTATGGATGGAAACAGAGGGCTTGGCGTGGACTGAGCACTTTCTATTCTAGTAAGCGAACATGCCGTCTGGGGTCATTTTTACTTGATCAGCAGACTTCACTTCAAGCCGATTGGCTGTGGAAACAGGTGACGTGCTTTAGGTTCTAAAACCAGTCGCCAGCAATTTGACCAGCTGAGTTTCAGGTGACACCACCAGCTGGCTTGGGTCAAGCTCAGATGTCCAGTTGTCTCATTGGGGATCTTTGGTCTGAACTTAAGGGCTCTAGTTTCCCGGCGTAGCGCAGGGTGGCGAACCCCGCGCAGAGCTAGGTTCGAGCAGTGCAACCCGAGGCAGGCTTAGTTTGGTAGTTGGGCAGACCGAGGTGTGCTGAGATGGGTGTGGCGGCGCAGCAGGGGGAGGTGTCGACAGATCCAGCTTGGCACAGTGACAGTTTCGTGCCAAAAGGCTTCACCGAAGGTGCGCTAAAAGCTCACCAACTGAAACCACGTCTACTGTCAGCGCAGGTGGAGCGCAGCTGGTGTAAGCCAAAGTTTGGCTGACCGGCGGTAAGTGCGCACACGTCACCAAAACCTCACAGGCAGGTTTCCAGAATGTCAGGCACATTAACAATGCAATAAATACCCACGAACACCACTATTCAATGCAACTATCTGCAATCAGCACATAAATGTATTTTTATATCGACTGTCCCGTCACATCTGATGTCAGATCAAAGGGGATTGCAACTGTTTGGCACTGTTTGGCACGCGTAATGGAAACCCAACCTGATTTGATTAACACAGTTACAAACTAATGAGTTCACATCCCTCTCAGCCAACCACAAACAGCCACAGCATCAGATAGGGAGTATATATTCAGCATCTGTCATCTTAGAAATGTCAAAAGAAAAGAAACAGAGTGAGACTGCGAGAGAGAAAGAGAGAGCGCGCATGAGAGAAACGCAACATTGATTTGCAATTGTGGTGACCTCCTCCCAGGCTACCTTTGCATCATCAGCCCGTGGAAGTCTGCTCGCAGTTCTGTATATTCGGACACTGCGAGCTTGGACCTCCCGGACCAAAACATCAGTTTCCTCCTGGGAGAAGTTTGGCCGTCTGATGCTGCTGCTCTCTTCTGCCATGGCGAATTGAGTAAACTGTCATTACGCCTTTGCGCGGCGCATTTAAGGGCGAGGAGAGGGGCTCATTTGATTGGTGTGATGTGTGTAAAACCCACTCCACGCCTTCTCTCCTCCCTCTTTCCAACTTGTGCCGGTAGGAGGGACGGAGGTGGGAAAGAGGAGTAGCTGCGCCAAGGCGCACGGTGTGCCAAACTTGTAAAATCCCCCTGGCCACACCCAGTTGGCAAAACGCAGGTGCGCTGCGCCTCCACCGCGCCTGGTCTGCGAAACTAGAGCCCTTTGTATTTCACTTGACATCAGTAAGGTATTTCACATGACATACATACGATGACATACTGCGTTAAATTATTAAAATAACTCACACTAACTTTTTGTGTCACGCAAACAGTGGTCTCTTGGAATAAAGTGCTGTGTTTGTTTGACCGATCCATCTCACTGAACTCCTGCCCTAAGCAGATTTTCTCACTGTTCCTCACTTCCTCCGAGAAGTCACTGCGGAACAACAAAATGTAAATACATGTCACAATTTCTACTCCTAATAACCTCTTATGTGGTTCATGTTTTGAGAAAAGCAGAGAAATTCACAGCACTGTCTACGAACAGGTTAACATGGTTGACATGATATGCTGAAGTCGATCACTTTGTGGTTTATGATGGTGAAAAAATGAGCACATAAAATTTATTTCAGTTTTACTGTAATATTTTGATTGCAAGGATCCCATGTATGTGTGCGATATATGATGACATCATCATACATCAGAGGTTGTTTTCTCAGAATAGAAAGAGTCACTTGTCAGAACAGCACACATTAACAATGCTTCATTTGAAATTAATATTTACAAACTGATAAAAACTCTTATTTTAAACATTCTACTATTTTAAACATTCTACAATACAAGGAAGCCATAATTAGATTCATACCCCACAGGATGTTTGTCTGTCGTGTGTTTTCAGTATCTCTTGTTGTTTTTTTGTTTTGTTTTGGCATCCTCGTAAAGAGATAAATTGTTAAAGAGCAATTTATTGGCAGAAAAAGAGATGAGTGAACTGGAATAGGACGAGACTGGTGGAGGGATTGAGAGATGGGTTTTTCGTCTCTATCCTGCCTGTTCCTGTTCCAACCTGTCAGTCATCCTGTCTCACTGGAGACCTCCCTGAGTGGCAGAACAGGCTGGGAAACATGGCCTGGACTAGTTTCAGGGGCGAGTGAGTCAGTGGGGGTGCAGGTTGCTTCTAAGGTTGGGATTGTGTGTGGGTGCTGACCCCGGGCAGAGGTCAGGTCTGGAGCAGCTGGGGGGCTGCCGGACCTGTCAAAGCACACAGCAGCATACAGACAGCCAGCACAGTGCAGCAACCTGCCTGTTTGATACACAGATCATACTTTGCTCTATTGCCTCACTGTTTTCCAAGACTCACAGCTTTTGTGTTGCATTGTGGGATATGCCCTGATGAGGCTGGTGCTGTAGCTTTGAAAGGCTTCCAAAGCCTTTGTCTGGAGTTCGAGCTGTTTGAGTGAGTTCTCATTAGGAGGAGGCTAATATTTGGTTATTCCACATTTTGGCTGCGGCCCCAAACTCGGCGCTGGGATGATGCCGTTGGACCGTGCCCTTCTCCGCCTCTTAGATTGGGCTTCTCTCAGCTTAGTTTATTCCATCTGCTTCTCTGTGTGCATCAAGCCATCTCTCTGGCTCCCCCCCTCTGGCTCATAGACTTGGATCTGGCTTTGGTATTGTCCAAATGTTGGGGAAGGAATTTGGCTGTGACATGTTGCTGGGACATTATTCCGGCAGCTGGCATTACTTGTGCAGAGGCTGGTGGTGCTTGGCAGTGATGAGGAACAGTAACTCCGGTGCACAGGGTTCACCCAGAGAGCCACTTAGAGGCTGCCGGGGTTTCTGTGAGCCGAGAGGACTGTGGGAGACAAGTCACTCTCTACATTGCTGACTTGAGGGGGTTGAAGTTTTTGCTCTTTTTCACTTATTTAAATAACATGGTCTCATTTTTCATTTCTGCAGTTTGTACAGCAGCATGTCAGGGTTTCTGGAGTGGGCTGCAGATTAGAGAGCATTTAAACAGGGCTTCAGCTCAGCTCCATGTTTTGGCAGGTCTGTTGGAGTGGCTGCTCACCCTTTGTGGCCATGTTGTCAGTATAAGAAGCAGTACAAGGTAGCATTTTAATTCTGAGCATTAGAGCACTAGATGCAATATTATTATGGGGTCAGTGGGTTTATTTAACTGTAGAAACAAGCGTGAGGAGGAAGATTGCTACTTGCATTACCAGACAAACCAATGAGAAGTAGCTGCAGTCCTTGTTCATGTTCTCTTTAGAGACATTCTTTCGAAGTGGGACTCTGAGGTGATGTCGGCCTGACTTCCACACTCAAAGAGAAGAGGTCCTTGACGTCTTTGGTCTCATTAAAAGCAAAGAATTCCATTTCAGTTGACATTGAGGGGGCTGGAAAAGCAACATCTGAACAACCACAATGTCATCAGTTGTAGCAGAAGGTCAACATACACAGGGAGATTACATTGAAAGATATAGTCCCTGAGTTTGTCATAGCTTCCAACAGTGCAGCCAAAACAGTTATTGTCCTCACAGTCCACCACTAATGTTTCAAAGCCAGAAAAAATGTTGGCATTGTACATTTCTGCAAATCAGAGATACATTACATTTGCATTTCTGCAATGCTGTAATTAAAATGTGGTTGCGTTTATGCTTAAAAAATGGTTATGGTAAGGAAAAGATTATGCTCTGGCTTAAAATACCTGGTTTTGGTGGCTCAAAAGGCACTGGAAATGCAGTGATATCTCTGTAAAAAAATAGCTGCTTTTCATGGCAATATCTGCATTGGAAACACCAACATCTTCTCCCAACTTGTCCCAGCTTGTTAAATACTGCTGCTTTATCAGTGCCTTTCACATCTACGTTTTACATACGAGGTATCCTCCTGTACCTGTTGTTGGCTTTCACGTCATGTCACTTGTTACATGTCTCTTTTCTAAATAATACCTCTGTTTTCAAAGGAAATGTATGATTCCTGCTCGTTATATGCATACAGTCTTTATTGAAATACACTTACAATGTCGGTAAAACACCTATTTTTGTTATTTTCTCGAGCATAAAGCCTGTGGTCGGGTTTAGAAAAAAACATCATGGTTCACATTCATAGGGGAACCAAATACAGCGCTGTCAGGTGAAAGTTCAGTGTTTGTTAGACTCCCCCAACACCCACCCTGCCCACCGTATAGAGACTTTCCAGCTCATTATATTATATCATTACCTGCAGTGTTTCAAAGTGATGCTGTCCAGCGGCATATCACACTGCTGCCAGTTCCGTCCAGCTGCATTATTAACTAACGTTGCCTGTCTGCATATCACACTGCGAAGGTGCTGTCCAGCCATACAGTAGGGCTGGATGATTATAGCAAAAATAGTAATCATGATTATTTTGACTGATATTGAAATCACGATTAATAAACACGATTATAAGTTGGTTGTGTTGCCTTGGGGGGCAGACACCACAGCGTGACAAACTTTGCAAACAATTTCTTCTTGCTCGACGTCCATCAACTTGAAGCCAAAACATTTCCAGATAACTGAAGTCACAGGGATTAAAGTTCTCCGTCTCTAGACGGATTTCCGTCAGTTGGAAAAAGAGGGAGGGAAAAACAGTTGCACATGCATTTGTTGTGATTCAGTTTTGACTATCCAATTAATGACGCTGTTGTAAACCAATAAAGCCAGCCAGAGCCTTGCTATTAGCCAATCAGAAACAGAGGAGGGCGGCTTCACCACTGCCCCCCAGGGAAGGATCTGTAGTAACTTCTCAGACCTCCGCCGGCAGCAACATCGCCACCGGAGGTTCTCTCAGCCATTCCGCTCCGGTGTTTAAAAAAAAGAAAAAAAAAAAGTACGAACGGGTCCACTGGTATGAGGGGACAATGTAACCAGAAAATAAAAAATAAAATAAAAAAAGCACCCCCTCCTCAGCTGGCTGGAGGAGAAGCGGGGTTTTGGTGCCTCTCGCTGCGACGGTGCACAGACAGTGAAGAAACGTCCCCTCGCGTCATGACGCGGCGGTGGTCCGGTAGGCGCTCCGGGCTCCGGGCTGGCCCGTGCCGGCGGTGGTGTCCACCACCACCCGCACCGGCTGTCTGTCCCGCGGTGCGGCTCGGGTCCCGAGACGTGTCGGCTGCTTCGCTCCAACAGTGGCGAAACACTCATTCAACTCGCCGCCCGCGTTCCCACGGTGCAGTCGCCATAACAACAGCAGCTCCAGACGTGCGCGCTCACCCCCGCCTCTCGCTGCTCCGGCTCGTGCGTGCCGCACGTGCCTTGATCACCTTGATTCTATGCTATTGGTCTTGAATATTTAAGTAGTGTAGGTTTAAGTGTTGTTACAACTTAAATGCTGTGTTAGAGAAACTGAAGGGCTAATACAGCATTTAACCTTTTTACTTGAAAGCTTTGGGAAACTATTGCACGACAGAAAAGGGGTCATTCTTAAAGTGTGGTGCAGCCTATTGTGGGGGAATATGAACTGGCCTGAAAAAAAAATTCAGTCAAAAATATTTTTTTTTGCTTTAATCCCTGCTTTCATCTCAACCAAAAGATGCCTTTCTGCCATGTTCTTAATCGCTCGCTCCACATATTATTGATCCACACACGTCCCACGCTTGCTGCTGCTGCACGTAACATAGGTGCATTCACAGTGCTTTTCCAGCACAGGAACTTACATACACACCGCGCCGTGTGGCGCATTAATTGTTTTTTTCGATCATAATATTTTTATGATTGTGAGAAGCAAAAATTTAAATCATGATTAAAATTCGATTAATCGTCCAGCCCTACCACACAGGGATGGCCACCTACAGTGTATCATACTGCCACAAAAATTTGTCATGTTTGTTGCTAGAAAAAGACCCACGTTTAGTGGCTATAAAAGCTGATGGAAACTCGCTAAATCATAACCCCTCACCCTTGATGACAAAGTCAGCTCATATACAACATCACTTTAGAAAAAATGATATGATATGTATGACATTTGCAAATGTGATGTATCTGTGGTTTGCGAAATGTACAATACCAACATTTACTTCTGGTTACTGGGTTGTTCAAAACTTGCTTCAAAAATTGCCCAATTTTTGATGCAGTTGGGTGGTATGACAACATCTAAGAGTGTATGCTTATATATGTCTAAGTATTTGCACAGGGGAAATTCATTTTTTCACTCTGCTGTCATACACACACAGGCCCGAAATACACACATGCACAAACAGGACCTAGACATGCATTAAATGAAAAGATGTCAGAGTTCCAATGCCTTGCTCAAGGGCACCTCAGCAGTGCCCAGAAGGTGATCTGGCACCTCTGCCAGTCCACAGCTACCAGTCCACACTCCCTACTTACACACTCCCTACTCCCTACTGCAGGGACTTGAACCCAAAACTCTACTTCCTAAGCCAAGTCCCTATGGACTGAGCTACTGCCACCCTGATAAGACAATAAAGGAAAACAATAAGAATATTGGCACCACATGGTATTGGCTTTATTCATGGTTAGTAAATCATTTAGTAATGATTAATAGCTATAGACAATTTCAGCTCTTAACAAAGATCAGCTATAAACAACCGACAAGAGCAACTTTAGGATTGCAAAATTATAAAACATGTCTTTATTCTCCTCCACACATGTTTTGTCTTTTAGACCATTTATCTGCTGGGAAAGTTTATTATTTTTAGCTGCAGACTTGATGGATTATTTGAGGGTGAACAACTCATGACCCTTTTATAATGACAATGAAATTTTTACAAGAATAACTGATGGCTTTATTAATTAAAAAATTCTGAAGAATTACCAGTTACTAAATGATTTCCAGTGCTTTAAACAGAGCGAGCAAAGGAGAAAAGGAGGAGAAATCAGAACCTTGCCACGCATAGATAGACCCACCCATGTTGAATACGAGGAAACTATTTAAGGGACAAAAAGTAAATGTGTTTCTGTGTTTTAAGGGTGTGTTTTTTGTTTTTTTTAATGCATAGCATCTGTGCGGGTAAAGCTGCTGTCACCTAGAGTCTGCAGCAGCAGCACCCACAGCTGGATTAATGATTCCTCACCCTGCGGTGCCGCCGTCAGGTTCCTGTCTAGACAGGTGTCCCCTTAGATGGGTAACTGCAAAAAATACAGCCATAATCTGGATTTTGGAAACAAATCAGGCGACGCTGACTCATAACCCGCCTCAAAACACCACCCCATCAACGCTCTCCATCCCGAGACTGCTGCCACATCTCTGGTGCCCAGAGAGGATGGATGGTCTCATTCTTAGGCTATAACCCAGTCTGAATAACACATGCAACAAAGCACAGAGGCTACATTTTATACGAATATTTGCTCTGTCCAAATGTAGCCAATAAGACCAAACAAATGTTTTTGCATGTTTTACCCTGAAAAGAACCATACTTTCTCTGCAGTATTGTTGCAGTTGCTGAACTCAATGTGTTTTTCAGCCGTTGTTTTTTCTGTTATTGCTACTGGACACCCAGCATTCAATGACTTCGACCTACAACTAATGATAACTTACATTTTGAATCCATTTTTTTTTCAGTGCTTTTTCAATAAATTCTTCAGTCTTTAGTCAGGGAAAGTGTTAAAAAAAAACATATATTTAAAGATATTCAGTCATCTTGTTTTGTCTAATCAACATTCAAAAACCATGTATATTGTACGTACTATTGTTTAAAGCAGAGAAAGCAAAAAGCTGGATCGGGTCAATATTTGGCATTTTGTCTTGACAAATCACTTCAGTGATTTATTTAAGTTATTGACTAGTGCATTGGTGATTATATTGCTCATGTAATGGCTACTTTCCAACGATGAAAATATTGATAAAAGTTTATTTATATTTTGGGAAAATAAACTTCTTTTTCATCTTCTTATCATGAAATCTGCCCTCCTCTGCATGAAAATAAGAAACCTCCTGTTTTCACAGGAAATGTACAGTTTGCATACAGTCTCTTTTAAAGTAAACACACTACATTGGTACACCACTGCAAATTAGTGTTTTTTTCCTTCAACAACAAACACACATGGTTATATTTAGCCAACATATGCACGTGGTTGAGTTTAAGAAAAAAAGAACAGGGTTTGACTTTACATTCACACAGGAAGCAAACACTGGCCTTCTGGATGAAAGTCGGGGGTTGTTGGACCCATCCACCACCCCTCCCGCCCAACCTACTCAGACTTTTACCCCCTTAACTTACGTTGTTGCCCAGCCAAGTTTCGCCCTGATGCCCCTGGGCACCATTACAAAATAATGGCGACTGGCTGCATATCATGGTAACTTGAAAGCTTTTTTCGTCTGTGTCTGACGCTGGAAGTCACTGACCAAGTGCAAGTATTCAATGACCGGGTAGCAAAGAAATCTACACTATAAAAACAAAAACAAAAAACAGATATATAGATAAATATATATATACATGGAATTAGAGACATATAATATTCTAATTGGGGTGATAGATTTTGAGGAAAAAGGAAAAAATTTTCCTTTGATTAGTTTCCAAATGCTGCAGAATGCTGTAAGCAAGATGAGCACAGACTTTGTAGGAATATTTTTTGTACATAAATATGTACATTGCACCACTTGCTCTTCAGTACATGGGAGTGCAGAACATGCAACATATAGCATAATATAAATGTATTTGTCCACCTTACTATGCATGGATGGCTGTTATTACCACCCTGGTAGTTGTGTAAGTCTTAATGTAAAGCCACTTTTGTCCTTCCCATTTCTCAGGGTAGCTCAACATGATCATGATGTGCGATCGGTGACACATTGGTAGTGCAGAATGAACATCTGATGCCAACTCAGGCACTGTGCTGTGTGAGTCAAGGATAGATGATTCAAAATTTAATTCATAATAATGTTGGTATGGACAATTCTGCAGATGGGTTTTGCAGATTTTTTTGTTCTTTTTTTCTGTTTCTTTTGTTCATTTTCCTCCTTCTTCTTTTTCCTCCTCAAAATGCCCAGCAATGATTCACTGCTGCACAGCAGCTATAATTTATTATGTGTTCATATCAATGAAACTGAACTGGTCAGAAAATGTTAATGCTGGGTTTAAAAAGGTCAGGTTTAGTCCAGGTCCTTTTTCCCCAGGAAACTTGTTTTAGATCAGTAGGAGACTTATAAATATTTTATATCCCGGTTTTGTGGCCAGTGCCTTGTTTTATGCTGTTGTATTTTAAGGTAAGAGCAATGATGGGAATATATTTGGTGTAAAACCCTGGTTTGTTTGAGAAGGTACAAAAACACCCCATTGAACAACTGTAGAACAACATTTGAGATACACACCGATATTTTTTGGAGCACACATTATCCTTCAGTTTCCAAGCACCATCTTAGTTGATGATTTACTGAGTGAGTTGACCGGAAATGTGAAGACTCGTTAAAGCAAAATCAGGGAATGTATGTCTTTATTACTGCTTTTTTAGTTAGGGTTTCGAGCCGAAAATAAACACACTGATCTCTGCCTTCATTGCTCAAAACAAAAAAAACCCACTTCTCTTACTTCACAGAAAATACTTGTGTGTCAGATTAACTGGCTGTTTGCATGAATGTTAGACCCATATTGTGCTACTCATGGCTTTTTATAGAATATCAGATATGTGTTGAGAAAATGGGATCTCATGGCCAGTGGACTCGTCTTTTAACTTCTCCTTTAGAGTGGTAATGCGAGTGACACACCATACCATCTGTAATGAGCTGGTTTCAGCTTGGTCATTGCCATGAGCCATCATTAAATCTGTTACCCATGGTGCAATGTTCCTGACAGTGTGCAGCCGCGGTCTAACCAAGCTCCATACAGAGGATCAGAGGTTACTGACTCGCAGTGGTGGTGGTATGATAGTTAGGAAGAGAAAGAAATTTGAGAGATATGCTGAGTTCATATATTGACAGAGTGTTTTTTGTGCCAGCTAGATGCTCACTAGATGGACTAACCTTCAATCTGTTGGTCCACAACCTCTGGTGAGCCTTGGACGCTGATGAATGGCTGCTGGACTACGCAGCAACATGTCTGCTCTCACTTTAGGTCACTGTTGGCTGCATTTCAGTTGCCTCTGTACACACACACACACACACACACACACACACACACACACACACACACACAGTATATTGTTTTGCTATGATTCAGATTCCAGCAGGCTTGCCATATTAAAGCCTAGAGCTAATTCTTAACTCCTCTCATTGCACAATGCACACACTGCCAACATCCTGATCCCGCCCAGGCTGAGAAAGTTTGCAGACGTTCTGAGGGTCCTTATAGCAGATTCCTTTCTCTGCTCATTATCTGCTTGCTGGGAAAAACTCATCAGATTCAGTTGAGTGTTAAGACTATTAGTCCTCCTGACAGTGTTTCTTAGTCACGGGACAGTGGATTCTGCTACTAAAGCAATATGGCAGAGCTCTGCTCGTAGTGATGTCTACAGTCCATTCAGGGCTCGGGCATTAGTATGCCTGACAGAGTAGGAGTCTTTTTAATTAGCAAAGCTCCGCTTAAAACTCATTTGTGTTGCTTTGAGCGAGATCAAATACAACACTCTGGGTGTTTTTCTGTCTTTGTCTCTCACCGCATTCTGCAGCAGACTCAGAGCAGAAAGAGACAGACAGGTTTGATAGACGTATCATTGTACAGACCATAATCAAATGGGCCGTGGCAAACCAGTGTAGCACATACTCAGCACACCCTTACAATTTATTGGAGTGCTGCAGCTGGGGACATTATGGATTCACTTCTGTACGATTGTGTATTAAGTTAAAGTTTGAAGATCATTTGAAGATGATTCCCCATGATGAGCACACTGAGGAGAAGTAAAAGAGAATACAGACCCCAGTATGCCTTAAATTTAAGGTATTCTACCATGCAACTCAGTTGAAGACTAAATTAAGGCTACCCATGCTCTACTTACAATTTCAACATAAAGAAAAAAACACTGTCATTACTACAATAGCAATATGTATCTTATGAACTGTGCATAATATGATCACGCAACAGTGTCAGTCACCTCTGTGAACCCTACACATTGTCACTCTGACCTTGTCACATATCGACATTTGGTCATGGTATAAGCATAACCATGTTGCGTTTTTGCTGCAGGAAAAAAGACGTCAATTCACTGTGTTCTACTGATGTAGTGTGTTGATTTTTAAGAGAGACTATAAGGAAATTGTACAACTCCTGTGAAAACAGATGTTTATTGTGAAAACAGACAAAGCATGTAACAGGCAGATGTTGTTCCAGAACATCAACAACTAACACACTCAGAATACCTTGCACTGCATATCTGGACATGGAAAATCCATAACCAAACGTCAATATGTGATGAGGTTGGAGTGAGAATGTGTTGCCACAACACAGTTAGTCAGTTAAATTTACTGAAATCTCATCATCCTGCACAGTGTTGCTGTATGTGCTTGTTTTTGTTACCATATGGGCTACAAACTAAAAGTGTCCCGAAGCTTTTCTGTGTATTTGTTATTGCGGCACAGCCCCTGGAATACAAACTGTGCTCCCAGTTTAGACGGCCAACAGCCTCTGTCATGTATCTTTGTGACCTCTATACTGCAAACTTTGAAGACCTCTTTTTCTAAGAATCTTAATGCAGTGACAGTCATTATTTAATGTGACATGTTTTCCAAAATATTTCAAGTACAAAAACAAAACTGACAGCATTAGAAAGCTCAGACTTTCCCCTTTCCAATATTTCTAATATAAAACTCAAAAATGTGTTTCAGAGTCAATGTGACTGAAAATGATAGAGCAAATCACAAATGTGAATGAACTGTGCTATAGTTATGTAGTGCATATGCCTTGTTATACAGAGAACCTGGGGTTAAAGTCTTGAACTCTACAATATCTGGCATTAGTAAGATGACCTTTGAATCACCTTTACCTTGTTCACTTGTCAGGCTCCTTAGAGACACTTTGCACAGCAGAGACAGCAGTAATTAGGTGGTACAGCCCAATGCCCTGTTCTGTTTCCTGGCTGAGGACGTGGTGTAAAGGACAGGTTGTGAACATGCAGTAGTCAGTGAATTTATCAGGGAGGCTAAACTAAAGTTCCCCAATGCAGCTAATCACATAGTCACCATTGAGTCATCAGTACTTAGAGGCCATGCTCATTATTACCCAAGTTGTGGTGCATTGTCAGGGGACGGATCAAACCGTGTGGATGAGTCAGGCGTAAAGATGTTCAGACATACTTTAACACAAAGGAAGCTCAAACCCAAGGCCCCAGGGCTGCTGCTTTCTTACCTTAAAATCAAAAAGACTTCAAGCAACCAAGGTATTCTGCCAGCATGTTCCCTTTTTACACTATTCATCCCTTCACTGTGAGAGACTCTTATCAAAGGACTCCCTCCCAGGTTTACTGAGGCTGTTTAAGCAGATAAATAGCTGCTTCCTCAGTCTCTGGCCTCAGGGATTGTAGCTGGACCTTGTGGACCTTCTATCTGCTGGATACACAATAAACAAGGTCACAGTGAGGTTTTAATACAGGATAAAGCTGTTATTATGTTCTGTCATTGCCACTTCCAATTCTTAGTTTTTATCCAGCCAAGTATGCTGCTTCATTGCCTGTTGAATAATACACGGCCTACTTTACAATATGAGTTGAGCTCTCCAGTGATGCAGCCATCACTGCTGTGGTAAGAGTCAAACTGAACGCAAGTTTTACTGACAGTGAGAACATGGAGACTTGGATTGGTAATATGTGAAAGTGGATATTTTCCAGTCTTAAAATCATATTGTGAGATTTGGCAAGCATACTTTGCAGAGGACAGCATGGGAAGTGCTGTGTAGTAACTTAGCTATAGCCAGTGTTAGCTTCAGACCTAATTAGCACATGTTTATCAAACTACTAACTTTCAAGTTTTGATTTCTAGCATCATAATCAAATGGGATACATAATTTAATGACAATATGAAACAAATGAACGTGTACAAGTGACTTTTTCACCAGATTAAAGAAGGAAGATGTTACAGTCTGTCAAGAGGTTGCAGTTCTATCTGTTTCTGCTATTCCGCAAAACCATTAATAAGGTTATCTCAAAGAAATACATGAAATGATCTAAACCCCACATTACGTAGTGAGGGCATGGTTGGGTTTACACATCAAAAGTACTTGGTTGGGCTTAGAAAAAGGTGTTTTTATTTAAATAACTATGAGTAAGTACATCACACAACATGATGTGTGATGTAACGCAATGTAAAAGAAGTCAAAATGGATTTTTAGTTTCACACGGGACATGAACAGCGGTCCCCTGAAAATCCAGGGTTTGTTTGTCTGGGGTTTGTTCGACCAATCCACCATTTTGACCATCTTGACCCCCCCCTTCCCTCTTTATACTCAAGCTGAAAAATGGGCTTGAAAAATGAAGGCAATGCAGAAGTGCCAAAAACTGCAGGTCCTCAAATGGCCTCTTGAGGCTTACTCCAAAAGTAAGAAAGTAACCATAGATCCCCATGTTAAAATGCCCAACTTCCCATCAGAGCATAATTAAGGGCATGGCCACTTCGAGACATTGGTGAGGTAACGTCACCATGGCTATTCCAGATTCACAGAGTATAGGCACAGCCATAGCTGCTGTTTCAGTGTGTTGTCAGTTCATAAAATTTAATTGTAATTTTTTCGTCAACTAACAAGTCTTTTTTAGTGTTTGTTTGTACTAAAAGACCCACTAAGATGTCAGATGGTCAGTTTTTCCAATAAGTGCTATTGGTGTTACTGGTTTTGAGTCTAGCTATCATTATCACAGTTAACCATAGTTGTAAATGTACCATGCTGACTACGCTAGAAGCCAGTGTTATGATCAGCTCCACTCTCTTATCCAAATATGGTCCCTTATGGCTCGAAAAATCCAACATAGTGACAGCCAAAATGCCAAACTCAAGGCTACAAAACGGGAGTTCACAAACCTGTGGGTGACATCATGGGGGCTGTGCCTATTATTTTATATAGTTAATGTTTATACTACCTACTGGGTTCTGGCATTAACCTTGGCCCATTGCATAATGTTGATGAACCAGGGAATTCACGTGTCCACTGCGAAAAAGAATCCAGATTGACTTTGCATTGGCATGTATCCGTGGTGCTGGCAAATAGTTTTAGCACACTGCGTGCAACCGACCAACCAACCAGTCAACGAAAACCGGCGGTTTAGCAGTGACTTTCGGTGTCCAGTATCAACAGCCCTTTCATGTCGGCATTATAGGCAGCCGGTTCACAGTATTGTTTTAAAGTGCCTGGTGGCATCCAAGGGAAATGCGGCGGGAGGGGTGGTAGACGAGTACAACAACCACCGACTTTCAACCGGGAGGTGTTTGCTTCCCTTAAGTAAAATCAAACCCTGTTCTTTTTTTTCCCTAAACCCAATCACATGTTTGTGTTGCCTAAAACCAACCACATATGTGTGTTGAAAGAAACATAACCACATGTGTCTGTTGTTGAAGGAAAGAAACGTCAATTTGTGGTGTTGTACCATTGTAGTGCATTTGTTTTGAAAGAGACTGTATGCAAACTCCACATTTCCTGTAAAAACAGAAGTGTATTTTGAAAACAGAACAACCAACAACAGAACAACCAACGTACCCAAGGTACCTTGTTCATCATATCTCAATATGGATTATGCATTTAAAAGGTATATACACTAGTATAATATAATATAATATTATATAATATAATATAATATGAGACAATTGACATTGAGCTAATGTGGATAAAGGCCTCAACAGTCAAAAAGTAAAGGATTTTTTCTTAAATGTATCTGCTTCAGAGTGGACATGTTCTCATTAGCCTTGCTGAGCACAAAAGTGACACTTGCCATTGTGCTTGTTTTGTGGACACTATTTACACTTCAGATTTAGTTGGACAATTTAGTAGTTTTCATTAAAGGCCCTAAAGACTGAGTGTATCGGCAACTCCTTGCTTATTTTGTCCTCCATGGCTCCTGTGAAGAACTGCAGATCAATTAAGCAGATTAACTATCTGTTATTTACTCTGCCTTTGTTAGTACTGACTGCAACAACAGTTGATGAGACCACAACAGAGAACAGAAAGGGTGAAAAGGGAAGAGCAACTTGTCGTTCTTTTAGCAATCTCAGAACCCCACAACTATTGGTCCGATGATGATACGCCTCTTGGGGCAACAGCCAATAAGTGAGTTTAATGACTTAGAAAACTCTGGCTTTCGACTCAACATACCTTGCTGTTCTATTTCAGTGACTGTCTTTTAACCTGGCGAGATCCCCACAGCAACTTGTGCAGCAGACCTAACCTGGCTGGGGATCAGGTTGTGTTGAGAGTTTTGGCTTGAAATCAGCTGTCTCAGTGTCTCTCATCGCTCCTTTATGCCACACTATAGTCAGTTTTCAATATATGAGTAATACAGATTTTCATCTGAGGGCTTACATTAAAAATGCACTTCATACAACTTGTTGAGCTGTAACCATTAAAATAGAATGTCAGTCATTCTTGTTCTATGGCCATAATGTTACACACATGTCTCTGCACAAAGCTTTGCAATTACAGTGGCTTACTGTTTGCATATCACAATTTTTTACACGAGAACCTACAGTACATCACTGATGTACAACATCTGGGTAAAAATATTGTTTTATTTTACACTGATTACACTGATTAGAAAATTGATTGGTCTATTGGTATTTTTCAGAAATAATTACTTCACTTTGATTTGAATGAATGAATGAATGAAGAAATTTATTTATTTCGAACAAAATAAAACTTAAAAAAAAAGAAAACAGAATACAAACAAAAAAGAACAGTGTCCGAAAAGGAGCAGGTAGAAGTAAAACTTATATGACCCGACCCCTTTCTTACTTATCTATTAATAAATTAAACAGCTTCATAAATCAATTTACCCCAAAAAGGAAATGATTTCCATGTCTCCTTAATTATGGACACTAATTGCAGTTCTTAAAGGAGCAATAAGGGAAATTCATCATTTATAGATTGAAGGAATTAGAAAATTGCAATGGCAGCGCGTATTTTCAAAGTGAATGGCGGAGAGCGGAACAAAACGTCCACCTGAAGACGACCAGGATCCGACATTACCTCTAAAGAAACAACGGTTGTTGGCGAAGAAGTTGTCGGATAAAGAAAGGGACAGAACTCAAATTAACATTGGCCTTGCATTTCCAAGTTGGAGAGCACTGCGAGAGCTAAAGGGACTACAATTTGACTCAGAGCTAACTCTTCTTCTCCTGGACAGGTAACATTAAGTAACAACATAGAGTCAAATGTCTGTTTTAATTAGTGTTACAATAACGTTAGGCACATATTGCTATGTCGATTCAATTAAATTTAATGTTAGAATTGTAGCATGTCCAGAGCTTGAGTTATTAGCGGCTCGGTCCCAGCAATGGATCAAACGTTACAGTTGTGTTAGGTGAGTAGCCTGGCAGCCCAGCTAACATTTGCAATTAGCATTGTAAAATGTAGGCCAGCAGGCAGCCTGGCGGGCTGTGTTTAGCTATTTCCCTGCCTACTTCAATGATGATGGTACCTGTAATAAATGTAATATATTTGCTGAGATGGAGACGAGGCTCAGTGACTAGAAGAGCTGGTAGAAGCGCTCCATAGCTCTAAGTTACTCCAGTAGCAGTAGTAGCTCTAGTGCTAACACTAACGTAGGGCTGGGCGACAAAACGATAGCGATATCTATCGCGATAGACATGTGATCAATATCAATAGAAAATACGTTCGATAAAATGTCTGATAAAACAGGAAGAAAATCCCGGTCCTGAACCCCAGGGCATTCTGGGGGATGCAGTTCCAGCGAGGGCTTCAGCCTCTCCCGGCCCAGCTAAGCAAGTTTGGTTCCATGAGCAAACTCACTCTCTCCCTGCTTTTCATGTCCAGTCCGGGGCGTCCGGGGGGTGTTTATAAATTGATGATAATGTCCAGTTTTCCTTCCCGAACCCGACAGTCATTCTGTTTTGTTATGTCTGAAACCGAACCGAGCCCGACATTATTTAATTACTAAAGCACTGAGTTTGTGTCACAGAATTGTTATGGTTACACAGGGTTTTTCCTGGCTCAAATTGGGGCAGAGGTGGTACCATCCTGACCATGCGCCATGACATGCATGTATTCGGTAAATTCAACTGACTCACTTTTTTTTTTAAAGGCAACATACTTTAAGTTAAGAGTTCCAATAAGAATATGACTATTATCATGTTAAAGCATTCATTTATTAAAACTACTGTACATACATACATAAATCAGGTGCCAACTTTAAACTGAAAGCACACTTTATTCACACATTTCGCAACCAGACCGAGAACATTTCAGCCTCCTCTTTTTCATCCTGTAGAATCTCCTCATGCACTCCTTGTAGTTCAAGGCCTCCTGGTCTGGTCCATCAATGGCCACCTTACAACAGACATCCATGTGCCTCTCCTTCAGTCTGTTGCGCAGAGGCGTCTTCACCTTAAACAAAACAATTCATCATGCATTAAGTATTTTTGTATTTATTCTGATACAGACATGAAGAATGATAATGTTTTCAATCATATATTACAATTTTGAGTGCAGAGAAGAGCCTCTCCACATCTGCAGTCTGGACAGGGGCTGTGAGGGCGATAGCAGCTGCAAGGCTTAGGGTGGGATACAGCTCAGCAGATTCTGCAGATACAAGCCACAGAAGCACCTCCTCCAGGGATTTGGTCTGAATAAAAGCAGTGAAAACAAAGATGAATGAAATTATTCAGTAAAACCAGACTGTTGTGGTGGTGATACAGTTAATGTAACTTAATATAGAGTACCTTCAGATCAGGACTCCCCACTCTCAGCCTGTATGAGCTCCACTCAGACAACAGGTCAGACTCCCTCAGTCTTGGAAACTCCTCAGCCAGTGTCCTCATTTCAGCAACTCCAAATTGATTCAGCCACTGCTTGTCAAAGCCACTGGCTCTGTGTTTTTGAGAAGATCTGGAAAGAGGAATAAAAAATAGTGTTTCAATCACGTACATGTTGATTTTGCGTTGTTATGCTCCTAAGTGGATACGGATTTAAATACCCTCGCCTCGCCGACTCGTCCTGTCCTGCATTCTGACCCTCGCTATCACCAGTCCCTTGTGAACTGCTTTCAGACCTGACACAAATTTCCACATGTTGTCAGCACCATGAATTATTACATTTTAACTGCCTGTTACGTTAATTTCTCTGCTCTGTTTCACCTGGACTCTTGACTTTCCTCCTCGCGAGGTCGCTTTTTAAAGTAGTGGCTGATTTTGCCTGCCATATCTGCAACGCTAAAAATCATAAACGTTAAATAAACACGACATGCTTGGATGCAAAAAAACAAGCAATATTTACCTGTTTGTACCATCTGCCAGGGAAAATCAGGACGCCGATAGCATGGTTATGTTGACCTCCTTTCCCCTGTGTTTGTTTGTTCATTACTGAGGAAAGGTTGCATTTAAAATAAAAGTGTTTCAATTTAACATTTTTTTCTGCTGGTCCTTATTTCAAATAGGTTTTAAAAAATTCAATAATTATCGATATCGACTGATATGAAACACTTATATCGTGATACATTCTTCAGCCATATCGCCCAGCCCTACGCTAACATCCCTGCTCTTCTCCGTGAGCCGGAGCCGTAGCGGACCTGCGGCTCGCGGGCTCACGGAGAAGAGTAGGGACGTTAGCGTGGCAGCCGACTCGTGCTAACAGGAGAACAGGAACACAGCAGAGACCCAGAGTGAGTAAAAGACATCGCTAACTGCTAAACTAAGCCAAACTAAGTTGGCTGTTTAGGTTTTATTTCCTCGCCCCTGTGGCGAGTGAATCTGCCTGTAGTGAAACCGGGGCTAAACAGTGCTTCCTCCTCAGGCTCCACTTCACTCAGCTGCCAGCACAGCCAGTTAGCCTCTGCTAGCCTCCCAGCTAGTGGGGGCTAACCGGTGCTTCCTCCTCAGGCTCCACTTCACTCAACTGCCAGCACAGCCAGTTAGCCTCCGCTAGCTTCCCAGCTAACGTTAGCGCTGGCTCTCCGTTTGGATCCGACCGGAGCACCGAGCCCTGGTTTGTTATTCAGGTTAATGCGGGAAGAAGCAGCGGGTATATCAGGCAGCTGAGTGAAGTGGAGCCTGTGGAAGAAACACCAGGACCGTCTGGATGTAATAGTCCGCGGAGATGCTGTGGTACTCCGCTGCACAGACGAGGCGAGTGGGGTGGGGGGTGGAGAGCAGAGGTAGAGGGAGGGGTGGCTCATGACACACTTTGTTTTGGTCTACAGGCAGTGCACAACAGCAAACAGCGGTGGAACGATTTTGCTTTTTGCCCCTTTAAGTGTAACATTTAAATCTGCAGCTTGAAATTTAAAGTTTCAGAGATGTAGAATGTGCAGCTGACAAGTTAACTGCTAGTAACTGCTGGTAACTTTACATGTTATATTTGTTTGGAAAACATTTTGCTGTTGTTCCTGGCTTCATATGAGTAGAGGAAATCTCTGCTAGCTGCTAGGCTAATTCATACAATGTAAAATACCATAGGCTTGTGCTAATTACATTAGCATGTTGTATTTGTGTGGAAAATGTATCCGACAAAAGACAAGTGCTCTGGTTGTGAATCCTTTTATAATGAGTTATAATGAAGTTGATTTGTGTACTTGTGTTTGTACAGTACTTCATAGAAACCCCACCGCTGAACAGTTTTATATATTATGTTATTTTATTTAACCTTTATTTAACCAGGCAGGTCCTTTAAGAACAAGTTCTTATTTACAAAGGAGGCCTGGCAAGAGTGAAAGACTCATGTAAACATCACCAGCACAAATGGACAACAGCGGCACAGACAGCAGCAGACATGCGAGACAGCCAAAAGACAGCCAAAAACAGTACATATATAACCATCCTCAACACAAGCCCTCAACATCCAGCAACAGAATACACAGTCAGACATAGTCAAACCTGTAGAGACACAATAGTCCACAACATGTAATCACAATAGTCCACAGCATGCAACCAGAACAGAAAACACAGTCAACACGCAACCACAGACAGGATTAATTGAGGGAGAAACGCGCATGTGTCGGTGAGAATGTCTGTTATTGAGTTCTTAAAAGCTGATTTTGAGATGAGAGCGTACAGTTTGAGAGTTTTTTGTAAATCATTCCAGTCTCTGGCTGTGGTGGCACTGAATGATGACTGACCAAGTACAGTATTTGTTTTGGGGGTTTTCAAAAGAATGTGACGAGCAGACCGGGTGTTGATGGAAGGTGAGGATGCAATATGCAACAAGTGACACAGGTAGGGGAGGGACAGACCAAGCAGGATTTTGTAGATGAGCATTAACCAGTGACCGTTACGACGGGTGTGTAAAGATGGCCAGTTGACAGAGGAGTGTAGTGAACAGTGGTGTGTTTTGAAGGGTGCATTAGTAGCAAAACGGATGGCAGAGTGGTAAATGACGTCCACTTCATGCAGTGCATTCTTGCAGGCTGGCCGAAAGACGGTGTCACCATAGTCCAGCATGGGAAGGATGGTCATTTGAACTAAGGTTAACCTGGCAGAGGGAGTGAAGGTGGACCACATTCTATAAAGGAAATCAAGTTTGGATTTGAATTTAGACTTAAACTTGGTGATGTGTTGTGAGAATGATAGGGTACTGTCTAGCCAGATGGCTAGATATTCATATTCGGTGACCTGGTCTCTCTGTGTTTTGGAGGTGTAACTGCAGAGGGACACAGACACACCACTGCGTAAGTATAAATGCTCACAAAGGCGTAGGCCATGTGTGTAGGCTACAGCATGGGCTCTGTATAGAGATGACACATAACTAAAGATCTGCCTTTAGAAATAAACATTTTTACCTATAAATTTACACTATGTGTGTTGTTAACTCCAGCGCTCATGTATTGCCTGAACTTCAGCAATAGTGCTCCTTTTTACCATAATACATTTTAATATTATTCAGAGGCAGAAGTAGGCGGCACACGACTCTGGGGTAACCTGTTATCTCTGACTGAAGGCTTTAGGGTTTGTTTGGCCAGCTCAGACAAAGAGAGCCTGGCTGTTTTGAATGGGCTTCATGGTGCAGCCCTCTTGACCAAGAACTCTTTGCACGGTGGTCATTTTCTATGAACAGATATCTGCATATGAAAACAAATAATTCATCAGACAATGGCTGATTGGTTTTGAGATTGCATTTTGGCCTTTAAACGTGCAACATGTAACTTTCTGTCGCTCGGGGTCTCAAACCAAAACAATAACCGAAGACGGAGTTGGATGACGTCACAAAGTAGCATGGGATCATGGGAGTTGTAGTTATATAACGGATACAGATCTAACGTTCCTCACTCTGTGTAATTGAAACCAACCGTAGCAGTTTTTTTGGCAGAGCGAGCTTCAGCAGCAGAGAAATGCTCATGGAGGAGGTATAGTACTGAAGTTATATTCACTTTATGTTTCACTTTATTCAGATGGGGTCCGTCGGCCGGCGTAGCAACCCGAGCCGATCTGGTACCTACACCAGATCATCAAATTCTGATCCAACTATCAGTAGTAACGTTACTTAGGCTGACCAAACGTCCTCTTTTGCCTGGTGTAAATTATTAATATTTCGATAACATCAGCCAGATGTTTGCTTACCTGTCTCGTAAAACACACGCGAGGTCGGTGTCGAATTGTAGTCCTAGATATTCACAAAGCTCTCTCCATCTCGGAAAGGCCACACCAATATTTATCCTGGATTTAGCTCTCTTCTTATCCCAAATTCTTCTGGGATCGCTTGGTTGACCCATACGTTTCCATTTTACCGGGTTGTTTACCAGGACAGCTTCGGCGTCAGAAGGTGCAGCAACCGTCAATGCATAACCATGACCCATGACGAGTTAGCTTAGCCTAGCAACAGTAACATTCATTCTCTGATGTCTCAGCCGGTCTGCTTCTTCTTCTCCTTCATTTAATGTCTATGGTAAGTGGAGTTACGCCGCCATTGCGACCTAATGACACGGTCTGTTACTGTTATTAATATTTCATATTTATCTGGGTTTGAAAAATTGTTGGAAACATTTCTGATAATCAAAGTACTCAACTAAACAAAATATATAATATTGGTTTAGTCGTTTTTAGACATTTTTATGTGAAAAAACTACATATTATACCTCTAAGTATAAATCAAATGTGATAGATCAATACTACTTGGACTACAAACAGAAAACAGGGTACTTCCAATACCAGAATATTTTCCTATCGCCTACAGATTTTGCATACATATGCAAATATCTGTTTATAGAGATTTTTTTTTTTATTAACTCATGATCCCCTCAGGTTATTTCATTCATCTTGGTAGCAAACGTGTGAAAGCCAACAAGTAGGTTGAATATCCATTCATTTTTCCTCATTTCTAAGTGTTGATTTTGATTGTCACAATTGAGTGGGGAAAAATAACCCTTTCAAACAGGAGAAGCAATCATGGTTAATAAAGGTTTGCTAAACACATGGCCAGGCCACATTCACTTATAGTCCGATAAATGCTTTAAGTGCTAGTAATACCTAATTAAATTCCAATCCTCAGTAGAGATTTGCACAGCCACATACTGTCCACTCCACAGAAGAAACTCAGCTGCCAAATCCACATGCGGAAAACACATGTAAGATGTTACTGAGGCCAATTTCAGTTGTGCAGAGAAAGTGTGATCACAGTAATGATATCTCAGCTGGGAACTATTCCGATCCCAGATGAATGCTGTAATATGAGACAGTAATGATAATATGCTAGAATGGTTGTAATAATGAATCACTGTTGCATAATTACCCCCCCCAAACACACACACACACACACACACACACACACACACACACACACACACACACACACATTTTCAAAGATTACAAAATTAAGCATTTAAGGGATAAGGCCATTGTTATTCTATAATTTTTATGATGTTGAAAATTCTGAGAAATCAACAGTGGTTTAATACGCGTTTTACTTTTGGTACTTCTAAGGATGTCTGAAATCTGCTCACAAATTTGTAGTTTCATTTAAAAAAAACAAACTCATAAATTTCCTCAAGCAGCTGCTAACTTTAGTTTTTATCAAAAATCACTCAAGCAGGAGGACACTTGTATGGGATTATTTACAGCATTGGATTAATCTAGATTTGGTGCTTTAATCAGTGTTTGGGGCAGCAGGATGTGGGATTGAGTTAAATTACACTATGTTTATTAAATGAACAGTGTAACAGTGTGTCTCATTAATATGGTTTTAAGAGGACCTGTTATGCAGGTTCATGCTTGTGTTTAAGCTTTTTTCCAGAACATATGTATAAGCTTCAGTGTTCAAAAAAACCTTATATTTTTTTCATACAGTCTGTGCTGGAACACCTGTGTTCACCATCTGTCTGAGATGCTCAATTTTAGCATCTGTCTCTGGAAGCCCTGCTCCTAAAAATGCCCAGTCTGCTCTGATTGGTCAGTGTTTACGGGTCTTCCTTATCTTGGTGTCTCCACACCATTATCACTGTTGTTTCATTTGTTCTGATGTTGCTTTTATTTATCATGTTGCTGCTGGTTTATTTATTGTGGAGCTTCTCTCAGTCTTTTTGAGTTCGTCTTGCCTTTGTCTGGCTGTTTTGTTTTTGTTTAGTTGAAAATTCACCAGAGAGTAGCCCAACAAAGTTCCATTGTATCTGTGAGCATGGTAACAACAAAGATCATTCTTGTGTTGCAGCTGTGGGATGACTGTGATGAAGAATAGCTGCACTTTTTATTTTGAGAAATCACCAGTTAAAACTTCTAAACACAACCAGACATGTTCCAGCAGAAATATGATCCAAAATCAGGGAGAAATTTTCAACGTAAGCATCCAAGATTAAATTTTTCCTTGACATTAGAATGTAGCTTCATTTAGCAGTGTAGACTACACAATGTAAATCCTTACAGTAGCATGACAGGAGACGACCATATGAAGGAATCTGGCACACTCTGTTTTACTTTGGTCAGAGTAGAAAGAAAAAGTTGAAGTATTCAAAACAGTAGGAAACCTAAGGTCATTCTTTTTCAGCAGAAACTTTAGGCTTCTGTCTTCCCTGTCATGTGACCACCTTATGTTACCTTACTTTACCATGGCATTTTGCTGTCATTACTCCAGTATTTTACCATAATGGCCACAGGAGGTCATTGTTTACATGATCCATTAAATGTTTTTGCAGCAGAAAGCTAAAGTTTCTGTCTTTCCTGCCATCATATTGTCCGCTCATAATAACATCATTGCGCTATGATACGTGTGTTGAAAAGCCACACTAAAACACAATTCCTTTTCACTATCCTCATAAAAATGAGCTTATCTGAAAAACAAAAACATTAACATAGTTCTAATAAGTTATGGATTGTCAAGAAATAATTTCTTTATGTTTCTACATTTAATAATCTTTTAGATTCTGATTTTTGGTGTTTTTATTCAAAAGAAAAAGTATTTTTTTAATGACATAATTTCAATACTTTCAATTATTTCAATTTTTAAGGTTTATTGACTTAAATAAGCATTTAAAGATACATAATAAGCAAAAATGCCATGTGTTTTTTTTTTTGAAGAGGTCAACAGTTATATGAACACACGTCATTATTAGATTTTGGACAACAATGGAGCTCTATGGCACAGGGCAAGAAGACACCTCTGGCTTTAAATGCATACAGTGCCAACCCATTTCATTTTGACATCCAGTAAGATCAACATTTTGTATGTAGAAAACCTTTTTCCTGATATTTTCTTTGCCTTCTTTTCTTTGCTTTTCCAAGACTAAATTTCAAATATTGCCCCTTATTCGTTCAAACTTAGGCCCAAAACATAGATTTTTTTTTACTTGTCACAGGCTCTATACGTTCCATGTTTTCCTACAGACTGGAAAATGAAATCATCAGCTGATGTAAAAATTGATGTGGCAGGTCGAGGAAAATTGTGTACAACAAAAAACTCTTGGAGTTCATTATTGCGTGTTACATTGTCAGAGAACAGAGGAGGTGTTTTCTCTTTAAGAGAAGAGGAGCATGTACACAATGTCAGGGTATTCTTCTTCTGCGTTCCCATAAAGCAAAGGGAGAGTACGGGGGATCAATTAACTCTTCTGAAAGGATAAATGGTGCTGCCAGCTCCGGCTGAGTCACACACTTATTCAAGTGCTTTGTGCAGGAGAAGGGTCCGACTCAACAGCCGTTTGCTTAATTCAACACTGTGTAAAAAAATACACAAAACAATCACAAATCGGGAATGTTTTTTAATCAGCTCAGCCTCTTTTAAAGCCATAATGCTTGATGACTTTCCTCATGAGTTAGGCCATTAACTGAAGCTGTAAATGGATGAGTTCATCTGGGCAGGGAGATGGAGATGGAGGGCTTTGTCTGGGTGGCAGCGGAGGCAGAGGAGGTGGAAGCGATGATTGGGTGTTCTCCGAGTTTGAGGGTTCTCTCCGGTCGTCTTGTCAAATTGCTAATGGAGACATCCCGCTGAGAGATGCTCTGAGCATTTTGCAGAGACGACGTGAGGGCACGCAGACTGACATTGCAGACCCAAATGTCCCATTGTGAACATGAGGCGGAAAACTGCCCACAGTGTACGAGATAACCTGAGGGCCTGCAGGGACCGTGATGAGGTAGGGGACAGAATGGAGGGATCTAAAGCAGACAAGCTGGAGAAGACTGCACAGAGATGGGAGTGTGACATTTGGAGAGTTTAAGGCGAGGGGGTGTTGGACAAAAACAAAACACAGAAGTAAAGAGACACAGGAGGGGGAGACAGCAGCGAATGAAACAGCAGAAAGCAGCAGAGTGAGAGCAGCAATGACATTAAATCTGTGGCTGAAAACAGATGATTTCCCATTTAACACTCCATTGAGTTCTCCGTTATCCTGGGTCCTGCCTGGCACTGTGACGGCGCCACTGCTTTCCTTCTGTTTCACAATAACAACCCCTCAAACCATCCACCCTCCACACACACACACACACACACACACACACACACACACACACACACACACACACACACACACACACACACCTACACACACACACACACACACACACACACACACACACACACACATCAGCCTCTACACCCCTCCTGGTGTTCATCTACTGTACTGCTCAATATCCCTACCACAGAGGCTTCCAGGACATTATTAGACAGCCTGCAGGATACTGAGTGGGGGGTGGAAATGGGGTTTCGGGGGTGGGGGTGGATGGTGTCCAAATAACAACAATCTACCACCCACGCCTCTCTCTGTAGCTCCAGTAATGGACCACAATGGACTCGATGGGAGGCATTGTCAACAGATGTTTTTTTGTTTTGTTTTTTTTTATTGTGGGGGAAATGATCAGGCAGCAAAGTGGTGAGGATGTTCTCACTGTTACTGAGAGAATTACACACAAACAACATCAGACAGGCAGAGAAAGTGAGGAGGAATTGTTTTTCTTCAGCCTCAAACACTCAGCAGATATTCTTAGCCTGGGTAGAACCAAAGAGGACATTGAGGGATGATCTCAGATATGTTGATCCACCTTTCATTTGTCTATGTTTGTGTTCTTGTACAGCTCTCACTGGTTTGAAGACGTAAAAGTAATGCCTTGCCCATCCATGCACCAATCAGGGATTGGTTTCAGTTTCAGTTTTTTTGCTGATGTTCCCAGGCAGTTGTTAATCAATCTGTCAATCAAACCATGCCCACACTGTCCTGCTATTTCTTTTTACTTATTTTACTTTTATTGTTGCGTATTAGTCATGGATATTTCATGGTATCTTGAAGTACACCTTATCTCATTTGTGCCTAAATGTTTTGAGTAAGAAGCACTACAGACATTTTTAGGTTTTAGGTATTTTAGTAGATTTTATGACCTGGACACAATTTATTTTGCTATTTCAACAGTGGAAACTGCGCACAGAGATTATGCCTTTGTGCCAGGTCAGATTGATCACTATAAGCAGATAACTGTTGTAACCAAATTTTTATGCCTCTGCACTGGCGACAGGCTTGATATGAAACATTGTTTTTTGGGATGGTCCACCTTCTGTCCATCCCATTCTTATGGAAGCGATATCTCTAGAACACTGTAAAGGCTTTTTTTTTCAAATGAAATGATTAGAAGTTGGAGGTCAAAGTTCGATGTAAGCTCACAAAACTTGGTTAATAATAACTCATTAATTCATATTCATAGGATAAAATGATGAAGTGATGACTTTTTTATATCCAAAAGGTCAAAGGTCAACATCACATCATAACGTTCTACAGAAACACTTATCGCCATCCATTCATTGCTGTGGCTCAGAAGTAGAGCGTCCACCAATCGGAAGATCAGCGGTTCGATCCCCGGCTCCTTCTGTCTGCATGCCAAAGTATCCTGTGGCAAGATACTGAACCCCAAATTGCTCCCGATGGCTATTCCATCGGTGTGTGTCTTGACTTAAAAAAACAACAACTGAGTAGCAGGTGGCACCTTGTATGGTAGTCTCGACCACCAGTGTATGAATGTGTGTGTGAATGGGTGAATGACTCGTAGTATAAAAAGCACTTTGAGTGGTCGGATGACTACAAAAGCACTATACAAAAATGCAGGTCCATTTACCTGTATAGATCATCTTTTTCTGCCGGCATGTGTGTTGCGTCACTCTGGGACACCAAAATGTAAGAAATTCCTGAATATTATAAAAAGCAGGGGTACTATTATGTCGTGATCCAGGCACCAGAGCTGTTTTACACAGTGGCACCATCTGTTGGGACTAAGCCTCACCAAGGGCCTAACCTCTTCATAGATCTACAATTAAGTATCAAAATTGCTATCAGAAATAGTTAATAATTATTAATATTAATTATTAGTATGGTTAAATAATGTCACTTAATTTACATTAAATCATCTCGTGGGGCACCATTCCCGAAAAGGGTAAAATGCTAGCCAGTTAATGGTATTAGTTTCATAAAGTTTGATTGATAATCAAATTAATAACCATAACCTAATTAATAGTAAAGCCTGAAGGAGTTCTTGACACAGCAGAGGTTAACTATTCATTCATGTTGTGCAACATTAAACAGGTATTTTAGCAGGTATGATTCCAAAAATATATTTGTTCATTAAGGAAGCAAGGCAAATGTAACACACAAATTCTAATTAACGAACTGACTATATACAAGCATGTGTGTGTGTGTGTGTGTGTGTGTGCGAGAGAGAGAGAGAGAGAGAGAGAGAGAGGGACAAAGGTGGATGTGTGAAACAAAGGGCCGTTTGGCCTACAAAACAAAATGGCTGACAACAGAGAACTAAGATGGCCGAATCAAAGCTGGCTTCAGATCGGGGGAGGTCTGCTTAACCCTATGGTCAGGACAAAGACAAAGGAAAAGAAGCGGGAACATAGGTCTCTGGGTGTAGCTCTGTTGAAATCAAATTGGTAAATGAGTCTATGTGAATGTGATATGTGTTGCAAAGGGTCTGTATTTGTGCAGAGGATGTTTAGTTGAATGCAAGACTCTGTCTGTGAACAGCATTAGGAAACTTACATCACATAGCTTTGGCGAAGCCAACTAACCAATAACTGCAATAATCACAACAATAACTGAGTAAACAACATTAAATCACCATAAACAAGTTAAAAAGACTTACTTAACCTGTACAACTGTAATAATGCTATGCCCAGGTGTTACATTACCGATCCTTGAATGGATGGAAAACAGAGTCGCTTTGTATTGTGCTGCTTTTGTTACCCGGCAGAAGAAGGCTGGAAAGGGCTGTGGTTCCAGGTGCAGTCTTTGTTGTGTCCTTGTTCTGAAGGTGCAGATCCAAGGAAGCTGGTCCCTGCAGAGTAAAGCCTGGCTAACACTACAGGATTTTAAAAATCTTAAAAGATTTTTAAATCAGGTTGTATCACACACATAAAGAGAATCTTCACAGATTATCTTATCTAAAATCTTCATTGCGCACTCACTACAAGATTTGAAAATAATGACCAGCACACACTAGGATTATCACAGGATTATCGGACCAGAGAGCGGTGCACCATGCAATGTACGTCATCTCACAAGGAAGCGGAAGTCAACAGTACATGCCATTCTGTGCAGCGAAAAAGGCAAGAGGAAGAAACGCCATCTCCGCTGTCCCAAAGACATAAAAAAGAGTCTATTTTTATTTAGTTTATTATATCTATGCGCTGTCCAACGCACCCTGCTGCTCTGTTGCTCCTTCGCGGTCGCTCTTTCCATCTCGAGGTAACGTTACGTCCGGCCTCTTCTTCTTCGTCTGCTTCTTTTACGGCAGTTGGCATCCACTTCCGGTGTCATCCCGATCAAAATCAAACATGTTTGAAAATTATCGGGTCAGGCTCGACGTGTCTGTGAGCTGATCGTGGAGTTTAAGATTCATCCTTCACCTGCTCACACTAGAAGATAATCTGGGCCGAACATTGGGGCCAATTAAGGTCCGAGACCTGATTTCTCCGCCGATTGTCGGGAGGGCCGAATCTGGGTCAAATCAGCTCGAGGATCCTGTAGTGTGAGCCAGGCTTTAGACGTTGGGATGCTAACTCAACTTGGTTCTCCTTGTTCCTCAGAAGTTAGTTTGGCAAACTGTGTTTCTGGTTTCAGGTTTTGCTCCTGCTGTGAGCGAGGGCAAGTCATGGTCCAGGAGAAAAAAACAAAAGTCTGTAGAGCAATTGCCAACATGTGTATGAAGCATCCATATTTTAGAATTTGTAGCTTTCTTAGCAACATCATATTTAAAGCCTTGTCAACTGTCATAGCAACATATGAGCCTTGACTGGACAGACATGGATGTAAACTGAGACTTGACTGGTTGGTGGTAAAAATAATTCAAGTTGTCAGTTTATCATAAGCTTTGAGGAGACTACGTTTTTCCCCATCAGGATTTTAGTGTTCATGCAGTACCAAGCTCAGGTAGCCAGCCGAAAGCAGATGGGTTACCATAAGGCAAAGTATCATGGAGTAAAAAAAAAGAAAAAGAAAAGAAAAAACACTGGAATTACTTTAGCTTCAAATTGTTTTTCCATATGTTGTCATGAAAAGTGAACAGTGTAAACCCATTTTAATTCATGCCCAACATATAGCTCAAGCTGAGCCATTCCTTTCTTTCAGTGTAAAGAGCTAAATTCTGTACATTCTTTATCCTAGCATGAAAGTCAAGCGCAATCAATCTGCAGCAAAATCTGGGGACCAAAATGTCCTCAGAGGTACACTGCTCAGCACACTGATAAGCAAAAAACAGAACCAAAAAACGACTGCTGGACTTGAGCAATATTAGTCCACTGAGGGGTCTCCAACTGATTATTCACATCTCCGACTTTGAAGGGGGCAGCCCTAGTTTTAACAATACTACGTTACTACGTGCTACTCACGGTCATTACAGTTTTCTATACATTTTCACTCGTGTAGTAATGCTGGCATCACCATAACAAACTAAAGTGGAAGCTGTTGAGGAAGCAGGTTCATTTATTCCCTGCCTTACAAACTATTTACAAATCAATAGTTTTGGCAGTGACTTAGCAGCAGTGTTCCTCCAATATTGTTTTAAGATAGAAGTCTGATACTGAGCTGATCTTTATTATGGAAGCTACTGATTGACAATTTTAATTGTCAATTCAGTTATTAATATTTATGAATTGCTTTTTTTTGTTTGCTTTATTCTGAAAACTGTATTCTGGGTGGGTGAAAAGCCTCTGAAGCAGTATTTTAAATAAAGTAGGCCTCTCACTGTTTAAGTTGCTTCTGAAACCCAACACCCCAAGCCAAGTTCAGACCAAAGATTTGCAATGAGACAAGTTGTAAGTCTTTCACTACTTGCAATTAGGGGTGGGCGATATATATCATTGACGATAATATCGTCATTGTTGTTTTAACGATGTGCAAATTTACGTTATTGAGTATGCAAATGACTTCACAAAAACAACTGAAAACACACGCTGAAACCAGGCTGAAACCCCACACATTCAATGAACAAGAGTTACGTAACTTGCGTGCAGCAGCACGCTGCAGTACACCTAAGTGGTCACATGATCTCTCGCTGGCACCTTCCCGGCAGGTCAGCCTGCTGCTAAACAAACATTAGCAAGACAACATAGCAACACCGCCCACGGATGCTCCAGCAGCTTCGGAAGACGTGGGTCAACTGTAGTGATAGGTCCCCAGCCTGTCAGGCTAAAGTACGCAGTACCAGAAGACCGTCTTCAGAGCTACCTAGCCTAGCCACAGTTAGCTGAACGAAGCGGCAACATGGCACAGTTTCAAGTCTCCCCGCCGGAAAAGTTCACCTTCAAGGCTGAAGACCGGCCTAAATGGATTAGACGCTTCGACAGATTCCGCATTGCTTCTGGATTGGAGATGCAAGCAGAAGAGAATCGCAGGAATGTGATCTTTGAGAGAGTAAAGTTTAATCAGCCGCTTCAAGAAACAGGCGAGACGGCCGACAGTTTCATTACGGCGCTGCACTGCCTGGCGGAGCAATGCTGTTATAGGGCTCTACATGATGAGATGGTGAGAGACAGGCTTGTGGTGAGTCTGCGGGACAAACGCCTATCTGAACAGTTGCAAATGGACCCGGAATTGACGCTACAAAAGGCTGTCACCAGAGTCAAACGGAGAGCAGGTAAAAAGCAGCAAGAAATGTTAAGAACATTTTTCCATTAATATCATCCATGAGAAACAATTAATGAGCTATAACTCAGGCTGTTAAAAACACATATTTAAAAGAATATCGTCTAATTATCGTTATCTTCAAAATCCCTCAAAATATCGAGATATTATTTTTTGTCCACATCGCACACCCCTACTTGCAATTTGCCATTCTGCAATGTTCTAAAAACCACCAATGCAACTAGATGCGATAGTGTATCATCTCAGTGCAACAACTCTTTGTACTTTGGTTCTGAGTTTAAGCTTTTCAGGCTTATTTTGTGGCTGAATATAATTTGTAGCTTCTTAGAATATAAATGAGGATGGTGATAGTGAGATACTGGCTACAGTTGCATTTGCAAGTGGTGAAACAGCGAAAAAACAGAAGTCGAGCTCAGACCAGCCAGTTCACACCACTGCAACTTTTCACTGTAATGTTCTAATCACAAATTTGTAGTCTGAACTGGGCTTTAGCTTTCACAAGTGTATCAACAGCTGTGAGGATAGGACCTCTTTGTGGGCCAGTTCGGGCCCACATGCCGTATGTTTGACACTCCTGCTGCAAGCAAATTACTTAAGTGTGTTTGCGTAATTCTGTTCCAAGCTTTTGATCCATATAAGCAGTTGATCACTGGATATTAATTAGTAGTAATTGTAGCAAAACAGGTATTTATTTAAAATGTCATGAGGTTTTACATTTAGCATCCAAAAGCAGCTAAAACCTCAGGGAGTGGATGTGTGGGATGAGCAAGAGAAGGATATGGAAGGAAGGCAGCAGGCCAGACGGAGAGATGGTAGGAGATGGTTGGGCGCTGACACCAATTCGGGGTGTCGGTAATGAGACACAGTGGCAGTCTTGGCCTGCTTCAGGAGTGTTTGCCAAACAAAAAGTGTTAACTCAATTAAAGGCCAGATTTCCCCCAGGAAGAACGGGAAAGTGAAATTATCCCTGCTTGTTAAACCTGCCACTTAATTTCACTCAAATTATTACTTATGATCCCAAGGACCCCTAGGCTAATTGTTTCTCTTTCTGCCTTCTCCCCCCTCCTTCTGCCTTCTGCTTAGTTTGCAGTGACAGAAAGAAGCTGTTCCATCAGCTCTGGTAAATGGCTTCATCAGAGAGAAGCTGTGAGCTCCCTCCGCTTTGGAGACTGTTACTGTAGTCGTCTGAGCAGCATCATGTCACTTTGTAAAATTAGTTCAATTTCCAGAAAGCACATTACGTGTTGAGGACACAAATCAGATTCATCAGAATGCATTAAATATGTGTTACTAGCATTTCAATATCTTTTATCAGAATCACATTTAAAAAATCAGAAAAAGCTTAGGCCACACAGTTTTACCCTGTTTCCTGGAAATCATGGTTGCATATCACTAAATTGTTATCACAAATGCACTGTGGTGACAGTGTAGTCGCTGCCAGGATGATGTTCAGGCACAACGTTTCTTTGTGTCAATGAAACATTTATGGTCTGTGCTAGGATGGCAGGGAGTTGGTTGAGGTGGATGGCAGAAATATAAGTTTCAAGACTATGAGACCAGACTTCTGTTTGTGTTCACACTCCTGTCTGTGGTTCAAGTATTCAAGTGTTCAGTATTTTAATGGGAACAACAATTTGTGAAATTATGTCAGTCTTCAGCAAGATTGCTACAGCCAGCCATGTAACCATTTGAGGCATGTTTACACCATCAATTTACATCCACTTCAAGTCCTTGTTTTCGCCACTGACAGGCTCAGATTGTTATTCAAAGAGTCAACAACGTGATGGAAAGGACCCCTACAGAGACAGACCTTTGTTAAAGAGTAAGATCCTTTTTATTTAACCAGACCTGCACAGCCCTGAAAATACCATCACCAATATGACCCTACTCCATTGAAGTAAACAGTAATTTTACCATCTTAAAACACACTTAAGTCAAAGTTGACAGAAATAAAATGAATACACAAAAAACAACCTTGGTTCGCCTCCCCACTGTTCAAAAATCTCCAACTCTTTTTTGGTTAGAATAAAACCTTAATCACCGACTGGGTGATTAAGGTTTTATTCTAACCAAAAAAGAAGTGAAAATATGCTGGATATATGTTCAACTTACTGTTTCTTGATGAAGAGTCTGGTGAAGTTGGCGATGGCAATTTTGATGCTGTTTCCAGATAAGAATAAGGATCTTACTCTTTAACAAATAGGTCAGCCTCTCTGTTCGGATCCCTGCCATAAGTTTTCAGACATTTAGAGTCACCATCTCAGCCTGCAAATGGCAAAACGGCTGCAGCGCTCTCTCTCAATACTGGACCAATTTCAAAAATTGTTGTTACTATTAGTCCCTTACAAAATCCAGGTTGTAAAATACTGAAGGCATTTAGGCATTTAGGCAAGTTAGCGGAAAATTGTTGGCTTAATTTTAGTAACATATTAACAAAAAATGAATAAAAATAAAAAAGAAATTAAAGAAAAATAGTTAAATAATATGCCCTAGTCACCACTATTTACAAGTCAGAAACTGGCTATTATGGTATCTCTGTTATGATGTAAATGTCGTGGCAGAGTATCTTGAAATCTTCAGCACATTGTCATCAAAACATGTGGAATCAGCTACACAGCAGCAATTGCATTTTGACTATCCATATGATCTCCATATACTCTCGATGTGAATGCATTTGTTAATCTTTCAAGAAAATTTGAAGATGACTTAGGCTTTGAATTAGAGTAGACAAAAGAATAAACAATTTGCTTGAAATCAGAATGGATGTTCCTCATAATCTCATCATGTACCACTTTGCAGACAGGAAAACATTTGTCTCTTGTCACATGACAGTCATCTCACATCATTTGCTGGGTGTAGGCCAGATTCTTCATTCTTTATTTAGGATTCCCATTAATTGTTAACACAGTAACGACTGCTCCTCCTGGTGTCCACACAAAAACACGAAAATACATACAATTATCACCTTGCAGATCATTTACAACATTAACTTGAATAAAACAAAAATAAGAAACAACAGTACTGAGCTTACATTCACAATGTCACCACATCAATAGATCATCAAGCACACCAATAGGCTGGATACATGCAGATGAACATTTTTATGTTTTCAAACTTTGTCTCATGATCTGTGAAAGTTTTTCCATTTCTTTTTTGCTTCATCACACGGGTTCAGGGAGTTCTCTTCTGTTCATGCTGTACAGAGGTGGTGGACTGCACACATGACGGACAACGAGCAATCATTCAGCTCAGCTCTAATTAAAAGGCTTTCTAATTACATGCAGAGGAAGTGGATATCGGTTAGTGTGATGAAACGCAGCTTTGACATTGAAAGAAAGGCTCATCCTGATGAAACGCTGCTCTGACATTGAGAGAAAGGCCCATCCTGAATGTCACCCACAGCTACGCCTTCTCAATAAATCACCATTTCAAGGACTGCAAATGAAAAATTGGGTTGGTTATATTTCCACAAGAGCACACAGTCACACATCTGGATATCCACCTGCACTAACATCTCCCTTTATTTGCCCTTTTCCTCACACATATGCAGTATGCTCCCTGTTTTTCAGTGAAAACACTCATTTTGCACACCACTACACACAGACACACAGACACACACACACACACACACACACACACACACAAGCGATCTGACCTAGATCACTGGAACACATGCCTCCATACGCCTGCAGAAAATTCGTAGAGCACATTTTTCCAAACATGCTCCCTCGGCAGAGTCTTCAATCTTCCTACCCCAAGGAAATCTTAAGCAGAGGATTAGCTTTTCCAATTTGTGAATTGAAACTTGCATCATTGTTCATATTTAATCGGGCGCTTGTTTCAAACTGACAACAAAAAAAATGCTTGAGGAGGGGAGAGTGGGGCATTGTCACTATGCTTTACACAAAAACTGGATTCAAAATAGTAGCATATCACCAGCTGTAGTAATCTCACAGAAGAGAATGAGTGAGGACTGAATAGAGGAATAATTAAGAAAAAATCTATTAGGCTTTGCTAATGGATTTAAAGAAGGGGAGATCTGTTCCTCTGAGGTGAAGATGCAGTCCAAGAAGACACAACAAAGCAGAAGAAATCTACATTATTGTTTTACAGCTGGATCGTCGGGCTGATGGTGCTGTAACTGATCTAACATGGTCTGTCAGTGTAGCCCGGTATTGTATGGGATTGTACTGTTGAGTTTGTGGTGTTTTATATTACCATGTACATTATTTTTCCCCAACTTCCATCAGTCTTGATTAGATGTCATGTGTTTTGGGTATATTTGCCTTGTAGGCAAGCATGCCAACTGCATACATGTGGAGTATCTATGCAGACACCCGCTGTCTTTTAGTATCTAATGAAACTTCTGCACATACGAAGAAGGATATGGAACCTATACTTGAAATACCTTTTGATTCCATGATGAAAAAATCATTTTGCTGGTATCGGCACCAACTACTGAATTTTTGGTATCGTGACATCCCTACTGCAAACCACGGGTATATTACATTTGTACATTATTATACCAGTGCTGTGGTTAATGGGTGGTTATGTTTAAAATGGAACATTTGGTCATGGTAAGGAAAAGATCATGCTTTAGCTTAAAATGCCCGATCTTAGTTGAACAAGCATTATCTGAAAAGGAGGGATATTTCTGTAAAAAACTACCTCTTTTCTTGATGCCATCCTTGTGTGAAAAACTGTGACTGGTTGCTAAAATTTCCCATATTTGTAGCCTAAAAGCTGCTGGAAAAACAGCAATGGGACGCTAAAAAAATTTCATTTATAGCGCTTAATAAGTGGTTGGAAAAACAGTGATGGGATGCTAAAAAATACCAACTTTTGGTGTGTAAAAACTCACTATAAAATCATAAATATCCATGTTTTGTGTCAAAAAACCTTTTGGAAAAACTGCAAAACATTGCTAAAAGACACCTATGTTTGGTGCCTGAAAAGCCACTGGAGGAACAGTGATAGCTTGCCAAAAAACACAATTATATGATGCCTAAAGAGCTGTCAGAAAAACAGCGATGGGTCGCTAAAAAGTACCACCCTTGGGTGCGTAAAGACCTGCTTTAAAATCAACAATAATTCGCTAATAAATACCCATGTTTGGAGCCACAAACCATGTTGCTATAAGACAACCACGTTTGGTGGCTAAAAAGTTGCTGGATAAACAGCGATGGGATGCTAAAAAACACACCCACAACTGTTGCCTATAAAGTCACTAGATAAACAGTGTTAGGTCACTCAAAAACACTCCTTTGGTGCCTAAAGATCCGCTGGAAAAACAGTGACAGGTTGCTTAAAAAATATCAATGATTGTTGCCTAAAAAACTGCATAAAAAAAACAGTGGATGCTAAAAAAACAACTTTTGGTGCATAAAAACCCATTTCAAAATCGACAGTGACTCCAAACCCCATTGAAAAACTACAATAAGTTGTTAAAATACACCCACGTTTGGTGCCTTAAATACTGCTAGAAAAACAGCTATGACTTAAAAACAACAGTTTTGTTGTTTCTTGGTCTCAAACAGTGATCTGCAGTGGTCTGCAGCTTGGGAGGCTTTTTGTAACATAACGTATTCATGGTTAGCAAAAACACACAATGCTTGCTTTTTCTTTTGGCGACTGAGTTGCTTTAACCACAGTCTTGCTCATAAATTTTAGATGGAGACAGGGACTTATGGTTCATGGTCAGCATCTTAACGCATTCATTAACGCGAGTAGTGGCGAAATACCTCGATAGCATCGTTAATGTGGTCTGTAGGATCTGCAGCGGTCGCCATTAGCGTGGCGCTGATTGGCTAATCGTTAGACCCACTCCCACCCCCGGCGTTCATTGGTCCGTCCATCGTTTGGACGAGATAAATCGCAAATTCATTGCAGTATGCCAGACCAGAGATGCAAGCCTACTCAGTTGAGTGGGCGGGGTCTATGGTCTGGAACCAGGCTATTGATGTGGTAGATATTTGAGAGACCTGAGTTCAGTTTTCTGTCAGATCCTAACTAACTATTGATGTTTCAACTTGTTCAGTTATCTGTTTGGGCTTGGGATTAATACAGTCTTGTTCTTTGCCATATTAAGCGTCATGCCTTAAACCCTGTGCGTTTCTTTTATGTCCTGATTCCTGTCAAGTATCCCAGTACAATGCTCATATCACGCCTTGCTCTGTGTGTTAATGGCTTGTAGTGATCCTTCAGTTGTCACCTCTATCACTCTCATTGGCAGCCAGCAGTCATCTTCAGGACTCATTTCCTGGCGTCATTTTAGGGGCGTGTACGCTGATGGGATGTAGAGAGACACATATTGTCATTACAAAGGAAAGCCAGCCATAGTAATGATTCGGTTTTACACAGTCAATTTCCTCTCCTATTGAGGCACAATAATGTGCCTCAATAGGAGAGGAAATTCTACGCTGTAAATGGTGAGGCGCTGTCATTCCCCCCTTTTTCCTATTGTAAGTTCCTGCTCCTTTTGACTCAACATTTTATCTCCCCGACACAAAATTGTTTTTAATTTAACAGAGCTTTATATATACGAAGGGAGTCAAATGTTGAAGGGAAAAGTGGTTGCCATGGGAAAGATTTTGGAGAAAACATTTGATTTCTGTGAAGTGAAAGAGTATAAAAGCCATCTGGAATCTTAGCCGCAGGCAGAGTTGCAGAAATAAACAAGAGCCTGGAGGCAGTCCACTCTGCTCCCATCTCACAGTCTGCTCCTTTATTTCTAAAAGGTTTTATGTTTGCTTTGCAAGTTGATAGTGTAGAAAGGCTTTGACTGATACGGGCTTTTGAAGGGCGATATCTATAATTTTTTTTTTTTTTTTTAAGCTGCCAAAAGCCACTATTTCACTTGGATCACTTTAAACCAGTATAATTCTATAGCAGGCACAACTCGCTATAACAGAATAGAAATGCTATCTTTTATCCTCAAACTACATGAAGCCACGAAAGCCTGCTCAGCAAGATGTTTAAAATGTTCCACAATGATCTCCATCCATGCTGACTGCAAGGCATCACATAGGTCATTTGGAGTCCATTTTATCTCATCACATATAGTCTTTATTGTGTTGAATAGGAACATCATCGTCATAACACTGTAGAAACCATGTGGACAGATTGTTGCAAGACTATGCATTTTTAGGCAATGTTCTGTTGCTGAAAGCAAGCCAGCAAGAAACTCGTAACGTATTTCATTCAATAGGAGACACAATGGGCATTGGTGCCCCCAAGGGCAATCACTGGCTACCCCCTGTGAAAATATTTGAAGGCCTCTGTTTGGTGTTTTTTAAATTGAGTAGGCTTGTTCCCAGGAATTTTTTGTTCCTTACAATTGATGTACTCCTTCACATTGAAGTTTCATATGTGTTGTTTTAAAGAAAAGGACAACCAGCCTATTTGAAGAACAATTAATCGTCTAACATGTAGAAACACAAAACACATTAAAACAAGATTGTTGTGGAACTCAAAATGTTAAGTATTCTTGTTATGCACACCAGATAGTTAGTAACAATAGTAACTGTAAAATAATAGAGCACAGCATAACAGTATGCGATTCCTTAACGCCATCTAATTGGCATAGTTTTCAAATTGGTAATCAAATTCTTGAAATTCAGTTAAGGCCTTTGATTTTAGTTTACCACCCCAAGATTTTCAGGGTTCCCATCTCAACAACTATATGAAAAAAATTCTAGGGGAGCTCCTGAAAATGGGCTTAATACAGGTGTGTTTGTTTGTACAAGTATTCCAAATTGAATTCACTAAACTCTCTTAACTTTAAATGCACCACAGGCTTGTGGGCAAGCCAGGTGAATATCACCTGTTCGCGAGGATGTGTGTGTTCATGACATTTAAAGTATTATTAAGTATTCGGCAGAGCTAAAATTGCCATATAAGGCTGCCTGTTAATGCTCCATCTGTGAGCATTTCATTCACAAAAATATTAATATGAAAATGAGAACTTGACACCACAGAGCTTTAAATCCTGTTTATGGAAATCAGTAGACCAAAACAGAAAAAGTTTAGCTATGTCATAGTGGTTATACAGGTCCTGAAACAATTTGAAAATATGTTTTTTTCTTCAGAAATACATGAAGCTACAGTTACATACTAAAAAACGTGTGAAGGGTTCTATGACTAATACTGTATATGAGGTGGTCAAGGGGCAGTTACAGTTATGGGGATATTCGACGAGAGACTATTATAGCCTATAGTACATGAGGTAACACTTTCTTTGCATAAAGGATGATACTGGAAAATAGACCGAATCCATGGGATGTCACACTAACAAGAACTTTCAGGAGGACACCTGGCAATTGATTAGAAGTGTGCAGACGTGTGAAACCAGCAAATTTGTTTATTTCTGTTGTCATGATTCAGCCGTAAATGTAACATTTAGTTACACACCACTGGTCCAACCTACCTGACATTTCTGCTTTGCTTATCAACATACTGCAGATGATTCTTAACCGCAATCTCCAGCCAGTTAGCATGACCGATAACTGAACTAACTTACTAACATGCTGCAAACGTCAACAGCCACTCGGGACAATGTTGCTGGCTATGCTCGGCTGTTTTGTAATTTTGTCGCTGTGTGAACAAAGCATTAGACATTCAAACCACAGACAACAATTATAAAATCATAGTGTCTCTGTTTCAATTAATGCTATCATTAATTAAAAAACAAAGTGTTGGCTGACCAGCCTTATGCTTGAAAACCTAATGCTCACCAGCCTAATGCTTGAAAACCTAATGCTCACCAGCCTAATGCTTGCCAGCCTAATGCTCAGCAGCCTAATACTTGAAAACCTAATGCTCACCAGCCTAATGCTTGAAACCCTAATGCTCACCAGCCTAATGCTTGAAACCCTAATGCTTGAAAACCTAATGCTCACCAGCCTAATGCTTGAAAACCTAATGCTCACCAGCCTAATGCTCACCAGCCTAATGCTCACCAGCCTAATGCTTGAAAACCTAATGCTCACCAGCCTAATGCTCACCAGCCTAATGCTTGAAAACCTAATGCTCACCAGCCTAATGCTCACCAGCCTAATGCTTGAAAACCTAATGCTCACCAGCCTAATGCTCACCAGCCTAATGCTTGAAAACCTAATGCTCACCAGCCTAATGCTCACCAGCCTAATGCTTGAAAACCTAATGCTCACCAGCCTAATGCTTGAAACCCTAATGCTTGAAAACCTAATGCTCACCAGCCTAATGCTTGAAAACCTAATGCTCACCAGCCTAATGCTCACCAGCCTAATGCTTGAAAACCTAATGCTCACCAGCCTAATGCTCACCAGCCTAATGCTTGAAAACCTAATGCTCACCAGCCTAATGCTCACCAGCCTAATGCTTGAAAACCTAATGCTCACCAGCCTAATGCTCACCAGCCTAATGCTTGAAAACCTAATGCTCACCAGCCTAATGCTTGAAACCCTAATGCTTGAAAACCTAATGCTCACCAGCCTAATGCTTGAAAACCTAATGCTCACCAGCCTAATGCTCACCAGCCTAATGCTTGAAAACCTAATGCTCACCAGCCTAATGCTTGAAAACCTAATGCTCACCAGCCTAATGCTTGAAAACCTAATGCTCACCAGCCTAATGCTTGAAAACCTAATGCTCACCAGCCTAATGCTTGAAAACCTAATGCTCACCAGCCTAATGCTTGCCAGCCTAATGCTCAGCAGCCTAATACTTGCCAGCCTAATGCTCAGCAGCCTAATGCTTGCCAGCCTAATGGTCACCAGCCTAATGCTCAGCAGCCTAATGCCTAAAGGCCCAGTGGTTGACAACCTGATGATCAGAAGCCTAAATGCTTGCCCATCTAATGCTCAGCAGCCTAATGCCTAAAACCCTAATGGTTGACCCCCTATGCACAGCAGCGTACGACAGCCTAATGCTCGACAACCCAATGCTCGACAGCCTAATGCTCGACAACCTAATGCTCGACAGCCTAATGCTCGACAGCCTAATGCTAGACAGCCAAATCTTCCACAACCTTATGCTAGACAGCCAAATTTTCCACACCCTAATGCTCGATAACCTGATGCTCAACAGCCTCATGCTCAACAACCTAATGCTCAATAACCTGATGCTCAATAGCCTAATGCTCGACAACCCAATACTCGACAGCCTAATGCTCCACAACCTAATGCTCGACAGCCTAATGCTCCACAACTTGATGCTTGACAGCCAAATGCCTAACAGCCTAATGCTTAACAGTAACATTAAGTAGCCCATTGTCAGCTTAATTAATGCAATGCTAGTCACCTCAAATAAAGAGACATTATGCTTTCTTATCACATATTATTTATATTTCCCACAACTTTGGTCATGGGAACCAGAATGCCACGTTCTCCCAAATCCTGACACTGTAAGGGCCTTGTCTTTTTGATTGACACAAGCCTTTGCTCTGTCTCAGATCTTCTACCTTTTGAGACGCTGAGTCCTTCTCCACTCTTTATTGTTGTCCGGCACTCCAACACACAACAAGACTTAATCGTTTTCTCTTGATATCTCAGCTAGAAGCCTAACATGAGCCACAGACACATTGCCACACCATTAACCAAGATTCACTCGAGCAAGTCCAAACATCCAACTCCTTGGTTGTCCAGTTTTGTGTTTCCATGGTCCTGTTAGCTGAAAATACTGCAAGCCAGTTTGGCCTCTGTTGCAGTTCATCCATTTCAAGACTGCTTTGGGCTGAGATATCCTTGTGCACATCACATCTCTCTGTTCTCCTCTGACCTCTATCATCAGTGAGGCATTTGGGCTGACTGGATTTTCCAGACACTGTGTGTAGTAAAATCCCATGAGGCACTGAGCATCATACCACATTCAGAGTTCCATGAATCAGTGTCTGGCCCATTCCAACACTGAACACTAAGAACCTCTCCCCTCTCCCCTGGAGCTTTACACATCTACTTTTTTCATAACATGATATCTGCAGGAGTGAGTTGTTTGCACAGAAGGGCTGCACTGAGTTAAGTGGCCACAGTGAGTACAGTGGTCTATCCCTTAATACATGAAGTTGTCCAATAAGCAGACACCATTCATTTAAGCACCAATTAGTGGCATTTGTCTTGTCTCATTATCTGAAGAGACTCCTCAGGGAGACTCTTGTGTAACCCTTGTGTGGTTGACACCCACATCTCCTTCCTAAGCTGTGTCCCAGAATACATTTCAGTTATTCAAGCCACAGTGACTGACAAGTGTAACAGAAGAGTCTGCACTTTCGTCACCTCCATGTGCCCCTTTAGCTGTCAGGGATCTGTGACGCAGCGCTCTGACACAGTCCAGAGTCAGGTCGTTTTAAGAGTGGATCTAAGTTCATTAAGGTACTTCATTGAAGTGTGTTTTGATATTAATAATGCTCTGTCAATACAGATGCAGAGTTCGAGTGTTACTTGCAGCTCTGAATGCTGTTCCCAAGGCTTTCTCAACACAATTCCTTCTCTTAATAAATATTGGCAAGATAAAGGTCACATTCAAATGATATTTGTTTGTAAAAAGCCAGTATTGTCAGAAAACCTACACAAACAGACATTGAGGAAAAGCTCTTTAGTTTCTTTTTGAGACTTCCCGCAATTGTTATTGTGGTGTGCTCAGAGGCTGCTGCTGACCTTACTTACTTGCATCCTGATGCACAGCCTCAATATTTGTGTTTTTTATTGCATCTTTCTGATGCATAGCCATAGTTTCTGAGGGGGCATAACATCAACAGTTTGCAGAGAATGGAGGTTTGTGCAGGTTAGTCATGAACACGCAGATGAGTTGTTACGGAAAAGTTGAACATATTGGGAAATACAAGTATTTGCTTTCTTGTCCAAGAGCAAGGTGAGAAGATCAATATATCTCTCATGTCTGTACACTCAGTATAAAGCTACAGACAGCAGCCGGGTAACATAGAGAGTAGAAACAGAGGGAAGCCTGACTCTGTCTGGTGGGAAAACAAAACAAAACATTAAAAAAAAACAAAAAACGAAAACATCTACCAGTTCCTGTGAAGCTCACCAATGAAGACGTTATATTTTGTTTTTTTAATATGTTCAAACCCAAAATGGAAACAAATGTTTATCTACTGCACTATTTTTTGACAAGGACCAGTAACCTCCTCGAATCTCTGCTAGATGCCTGGCAACTGATCTTGGCCCATATAAATCATCCAGCCATCACCTTCACCACCATTTATGTGGATGTCCAGTCAGTGTTGATGGTAAATTATTGGAGCAATAAATTCCTCAGTGTGTGCTATATTGACTGGGAAGACTGAGTTCTCCTGCTCATAGAGCTGTGCTGGCATACCAGGATGCATTGTGCACCACTTACTAGCCTCTATATAGCTGATTTTATTGCCCAAAACATGCATAACCATGGTTTATAAGCTGTGCCTATTTTATATTGTTGCAGGTAACGAAATGAAAACATATAGACTTTGTAGTCTGAACAAATGTGGACCAAGACAGCAAGACTACATTGTCTGTGGCAGCGCAACACCACTTCACTTTTCTGTTTTTTACCTTTCACAATAACAGCCCAACTAAAATAAAATTTTGCTTTAAGGTAACTCAACAAAACAGCTTATAATAGTGTTAGGTGACAAAAATATTCCCTCAGTGGTCATCTGTCCTCTCTGCCCTTCTGGTCATCCTACAGAAGGTCTACAGCACATCCTGTCCAAGTGAGGAGTAAAATCTCATGCATAGTACCGCACACATGAGCTCTCTCGCGGCTCTCCCAGCACTGGTGACACCATCTAACAAAAACAGCCCACACTGAAATTCATTGCAGCAGAATGATTTCATTTCTGTTTTCATTGTAGGGAGATTTGAGCAACGGCTCCACCAGTTGTTCTTGACAGGTTCTAGAGGCTCCCCGCTGGCCATATACTCCATACAGCAACCGCAGCCTCATCCTCTCTCTGCTGCACTCCTTCGGCTGTATGCTGGCTCAAACAAATGTGGCTGGATATCCAAGTCAGCCAAAACACTGTAAAATGTATCCTTATCCATTACATCCTCTGCCCTAATATTTTGTTTTCCTTCAGAAGAGCGTATATTGCGCTGAAACACCTTGTCAGCACTGCCTATGGGGCAAAATCTAGCACAGCAGCAGCTTTGTTCCTCCGTCAGTGTTGACACTGGATGCATTTAGCTACAGTACCACTGCAGGTTTAGAGATGTTTTGGCAGCCATTAGACCACATACACAGTGTGTAATCACTGTAGTTACGCGTACAAGCCAGAAGAACTTTAATGTCTATAAACAGTCATCTGTCTATATGTATAAAGACTCTTCAGGGGATTTTGATATTGGAATCGTTTTGTTTCAGAACCCATCAGCTATCATCTGATGAAAATTTAGAGTTATAAAGGCTTTATTAAATAAAAAATTGCTGAAGTGAACAGGGCATAGAGGAGGAGGTCAAAAGATCTGTGGCCAGACCCAAAACCTCAAATCCTACAATAACCATGTGCTGTTCAAATAATTTGCCAAGGCTGCACATCTAAAGTTACCATCTGGGAATATTTTTTAGGTAAACGAAGTCAAAACTGGTAATAAGGATTTTACACACTTACATCTACGCAGTGTTTCACTTAATTGCTAAGCTTTTGGTCCATTAGACCATCAGAGGATACATGAGGCAACAATGGACAGGCAGGTAACAGTAACCAATCTCAGTCTAATTATTGGAAGTATGCAAGAGACACGTGCACAACCCTGGTGGTAGAAGTTTTACCTCCTGGGCATTGCAGTTTTTTTTAACTACTAAATGGCAAACTGTGAGACATATAAATGGAAGGTCGTGCAGAGGACAGAGCTGATGCCCAAAGTCACCAGGCAGGCAGAGGATTAAAAACCTAAAAACATAAAATAAAATTGTTAAAATTTTAATTTAATTTTAGCCAACACCCACAGTCAGAATGTTCTTTGTATTATCCAGAAACAAGCTCAGACATGAAACCAAGTATGTGTGGGTCACCCGCTGGGTGTCTATGTGTATGTGTGACCAGGGTCATAAATAAAGACAGTGCAAACAGTGCGGTTGCACAGTGGCCCATGGGGTGGGGAGCGTTGGGAGAAGAATGGGCCCTTGACAGTGATTCAGATTGCCTCCTCAAAAATGCAACTGTTATTACCTAAGAAGTCATGTTAAACTAAAATTAATGGCATTTGCTATTTATGCCCTCAAAAAGGCCTGGTCAGTAGTAGGGATGTAACGATTACTGATATTACGGTAAATCTCGGTTAATTTTTACACAGTAAGAATTACTGTTTATGTTTAAATTAATAGCATTATCGCAGTGGATTATCAGGATATGTAATAACAGCCTCATTCAAGTCTCACGATGCAGGCGCTGCGTGAATGCGTAGCATGTGTAAACACAAAGAATGAAAACATGGCGGAAGGTGGTGATAGCAGCACTCAGGACATTTTCCCCCCAACTAAACGCATGAAGTCTGAGGTCTGGGTGTACTTTGGGTTTCTGAAGAATGCCGAGGGACAGCTGGTGGAGGACAACTATCCTGTGTGCAGAACATACAGAAAGAAAGTTGCTGCGAAGGGCAGCAACACTACAAATCTGCTGGCTCATCTCCGTGACCATCATCCACAGCTTTACAGCCAATTCAAGTTATGCCATGCAAACGTCAGTTATTGTGTGAGGGACTTCGGTTTTACTAAGATTGTCATAATGTGTAACTCTCGACGTATACGGGACATTTGAGCCGTATCTGTCCTCCTAAACAGCGACGAGGTTTTCCGTTTTCGTTTAAGACACTTAAGAGCTAATACTAGCTGAGTAGCTAATAGCCGTATTAGCAGCTATGTTGCTAAGTGTTTCAAAACGAAACAGAGCTGAAAACACTGAGGGGAGCCAACAGAATATAACCCGACGTAACATAACTCTAATTGAGATCAACTATGATTGAATCACTGTGATTATGGTTATTGTATGGCGAGCTAGAATCGATATAGACAGCCAGTTATGCTTTCTTGACATAAGCTCAAGGAAACAACATAAAACGCTGCCGTGTTAACCTTTGACCGAGAGCCCGGCTCTCGGTTTTATAAGATTAATTAAATTCACTGCTCACAGTCTTGACCTAACACACACACAAGAACATGCACTCCTTTTCTCACACAGGCAGTCCTCTCACATGCACACTTCTAATGTGTGAATTATTCTGTGTAATGATGACCATTGCCCTTCGGGTTTTTTGGTTTCTCCTGCACATTTGTGATATCTATTCTATATATTGTATGTTTTTTGTTCTACTCTTGCATTGTTTTGTTTTATATATATTTTTCCTCTCGTGCTAATAAATAAATAATATAAAAATTGTTTTCATATTTTGCTGACTGTTAAAATGCACCAGACAATTTAATTTGTTTACATATTTTGTGCATTTAAAATAAAATTTTCTGTTGATGAGCCAATCCCTTGCCCCTTTAATGTGAAAATTTCATTTTAATGTAAGATTTTGGCTGTTAACATTTTAATATGATAAGGAAGTTACAAGATTTAGTGTTAGTTATTCAAATGTATCTATTTTTGGACATTTTACAGTGCTTAAAAAATATCGCGATATTATCGTTTACCGTGATAATTTGGTCACTATAATCAAGATATCAAATTTTCCATATCATTACATCCCTAGTCAATAGCAATCTGCAGCAAAATTATTTGCTGTGTTTCTTTGGTATTTTAGTTATATACAGATTATACAAAGATGACTGTTAATTGTTAATTGTTACTGGTAATATGTTGATGCTGTCCAATGTCTTAAGTTGATAATGTGACATGATGCTGGGATATATGGCTGCTAATTTAGACACAAAGTCTGGCACTATAGCCCATCATAGTAACATGTACTGGGGCCCATAATGACTACCTTACGTCACTGTGTGTAACCCACAGTGTGGCTGGAAATCAGGAGTGAATATAGACTTAAAGGATAATGATCAGTGACAGCAACTCAACATCTTGAAATGTAGGTTCCTGCACTTCAGAATCTGTCAACACAAGTAAATTGAAAAGTACACTACAAAAACCTTTCTGTGTATTTAAACAAAAATAGGCTCAGATGCCACATGTGACTAATAAAACTTTTGTTTACAAAACAAGCTTAAGTAACAAAAGGGGAGCAATCACATGCATGCAAACATTCAATAAAAAAGCAAATGTATTAATTCTCTTAAAAATAATTTGAACAGCAATTAAAGAAAACCAAAGCAATTATGTGTGTAAAGTATCAAAGCATATAAATGATAAACAGACGTGTGCATGTCTGTACACAACAATGTATGAAAACAGGCCTTCCACACAAAACATAGGTATTACGTAACACTGATATTAGTTTTAAATATATAGAGATCATATGAGTAGACTCTCACAGAGTATTGCATGAGTAATTTAACACTCTGACAGGGACCTTTCTGTCATGTTGATATCACAAAGTGATGTGTATTTTACAGCTAATTGTTATGAACATTAGATAGATTTAAAAGATGAACTTTTTTCTGAAGCATAATGGGGTGTATTTTTTATTTTTTTTTACACTGGGTATTGTACAGGTGTGGGCATGTGAAGTGTCTGGCCTGGATTTGTCTCCTAAAATCCATGGCACCGTGCTGAAACATCATGTGGGATGGGAAGTGAAAGCTACATGGTGCTGGATGGAAATGAGAGGGGAGCGTGAGGGCATCCAGACTGAGGTTGGCTGGTGAGAGCAGATTTTAATCAGAGAGGCTGGTAGCAACAGCAGCCCGGCCCCTGAGGGCCTGGGCATCACATCACATTATAACCCAGCCCAAACAGAGGCGCCAAAATGGCCGGGCCTGAAATAACAGAGAACCCTGCCAAATCGCATCATCATCCAACCCGCTGCGGTCTTAATCTGCCTCATCCTCCCGCACTAATGAAGCTAATGGAGGGAATAAGTGACATGCTCTTTCTTCTCTCCCTCTCTCACTGTCACTGCTGTCTCTTTAATGGAGTAGCTGTTGATGACGGAGAGAGGGACCAAACTCTGTTCTTCCCTGCTTGTGTTTATTATAGGCTATGAACTTTAAAAAACAAAAGAAAGAAAAGAATAAGATAAATATGTAAAATAGATGTAAGCAGCTATCTAGCTCATGGCTTTTTTTACCCATAGAAATGTAGTCATTCCACTAATATTAACTTCAATGCCCTTTAGCTTTATGTGGCTATGCATGGAGCCCACACTGTAACTAACTGCACTCCCTAAAGAAATATTATCACATTTTTGGAAAACTGAAACAGTGATTCCAGAGAGAAGCAGACAAAGTGGTCTACAGTGTGTGTGGGATATATCTAGGATGTCAAACTGACTCAGCAGCAACAACAGGTTAAAAAGACAAAGACAATTAGAAGCTAAAGCCAAACTATAGGCTACAGATCACAGTGTAAAAGTGAACCACCACATCACTGCTGATCACCACAGAGGACAATGAATATTAAAGGAAACAGGAATCTCTGGGGTCAAACATCGTTCATCTGCGCACAATGCGATGACATACGGCAGTAGGCTATATCTTCAGCAGCTAGCTAGCTAACCCTACACTTTTCAGGGTTTGATTTTGTTTTTGCAACAGGGAAGAAACATCTATCTTTTTCTAACCTCTCCAGGTAATGAGTATCGTTAATACACGACATGCCCCAGGCGCAACATTTAGCTCCAAATCCACAAAACCAGCCTGAAAATGAAGGAAATCTAACACGATTGCATTAGAGTCAATGGAGCACGGGTGTTTTGTTGTCGGACCCTGGTCTGAGCCGGCCCGATGCTACGTTATAATTTGTATATTTGTTTCATACAAATCATATCAGTGTTTCTAAAGTGACGTAATATATGAGGTGACTTTGTCATCAGGAGGTGGAGGGGTGGTGGATAGGTCCAACAATCACTGACTTTCACCTAGGAGGCCAGTGTTTGCTTCTCATATGATTGTAGAGTCACGTGTGTGTGTGTGTGTGTGTGTGTGTGTGTGTGTGTGTGTGTGTGTGTGTGTATGTATATGAGGGGTCAAACGTTTCACCCAACCACACTACAATGCGTCACTTGCGCCTGATCAAACCGCGTGAGCACACGCCTACATTTTACATAGGGTTACTATGGAAACACGAGTGTAACACACACACCCGCTACATGATGCGCAGGCGTTGTTCGCTCCACATACATGACTACGAGGGGACGCGCTCACACGGCTTATCAGTACGCGTGCACAGCGCGTTCCAAACGCCACACATACACTACACTTACGTGTGCGTGTGAATCTCGCGCACACATAGTGCATGTACACATCATTAACACTTGAACGCGTCAAATAAGCCTATTTTCGCAAACTGTCTGTCTCCATAGTTTACACGTGCCGGCAGGCGTGTGTGTGTGTGCTTCGCAAGAGTGGAATGAATAAATGAATCAAGTAGCTGCACACATACGTGTGCATATACACACGCATGATTTTTTTAAATCTTTATTTTATCGTCACAAATCAGAGCTACTGACCACCCTCGATGTCTGGCTGTGGTTTAAAAATATTTAACTAAGATAATATGTAGGCTACAACAGCCTAATTGTGAATATATAGCTTGTTATTGAATTGGATCCTAAATGCTGCAAACCTCCATCTGTATGTTTTTAATCAATAGTTGTGTTTTCAAAAACATTTTTTTTTTTTGCATTTTGCCCTTTTGCGAATTAGACTGTTTATGGAAACAGCTTTTCAGACATCCAGAACTGACCCCCTTTCCACAAGAGCGGCTAACAGAGCTTAGATCGGGCCCAAAAAAATCCAACCCGACTCGGCCCGAGCCCGTGCACGTTATGTCCAGGACCGGCCGGCCCGTCCAGTTAACTGTAATTGTGGGCCCGAGCCCGATTTAAACCTGACATTTTTCAATAAGCTGGCTGTTGTAATTAAGAGTATTAAACCGCAATTCTTTTTATTTGAATGGCGAAACATGGAAGCATGATTATGTAATAAAACAGGTGTTTATTTTAGGATCCAGGTGGTGAAGGGTTGTGCGCACACAATGTCCCAACAGGGGACAACCCTCCATTCCGAAACCCCCCCACTCCGAAATTGATTTTCAAGTCCCTATGGAGTTTCCTGCATCAAACACTGCCTCCCGCTCTCTGTCACTTGCACAATTCTGAAATTCGCTGTACTATAAAAGCTTGAAATGAACATTCAACTCATTGTTTTTTATTTAAAATATGTCACTGTCTTCATTTATTATGTATAACTTCGGATCAACCCAGGAGCAGTAGCATCGCTATGCTAACTAGCATGCTATGCTAATCAGACGTGCGTGCGTTTACAAGTCATGTGAGCACAGGGGTCAAAGTGTCAAGTGTCAGCTGTGAAGCAACAGCACGTCGTCTTACGGACGTGTGACACGTAGCATCGCTACGCTAACTAGCATGCTATGCTAATCAGACGTGCGTGCGTTTACAAGTCATGTGAGCGCAGGGGTCAAAGTGTCAAGTGTCAGCTGTGAAGCAACAGCACGTCGTCTTACGGACGTGTGACACGTAGCATCGCTAACTAGCATGCTATGCTAATCAGACGTGCGTGCGTTTACACGTCATGTGATCAGAGGGGTCAAAAGTGTCAGCTGTGAAGCAACAACGCGCCATCTTACGGACGTGTGACACGTAGCATCGCTATGCTAACTAGGTAGTAGTGTATATATATTTTTACACAGTATCTATCTATCTATCTATCTATCTTTTTATTTTATTTCCTTGTTCAGGCACTATTTTTAAGACTTCTGCAACATATCATTTGTTAGTGTTATGCCCCGGTCTAGGGGTGTGGGTGTGTAACATAGGATACACAGGAACACGAGAATAAATGTACAGGTGAGCAATTTATTGCTACACACTCCAAAAAAAACCCACACGGTACAATATGGCACACGAATGGAGTAATTACGTCAGGGTGAACCCAGGCCAAAACAACAAACAAAAAGCAACCTGTCTACCGACCGGCGAAATAACTAATTCCTAACGAAAACAAAAGAAACAAAAATACAATACTAGGCCTAACTCCCTAGGCTAAAGAAAAACAGGAGAAAACAGGTACAACAGACATAGCAGCTCACCCCTACGCTCCGTGCAAACAATAATATGTGGTAGTGACTATTTACAATATATACACAAACGACTCAGTTGGCCCGAAGGCGCTGGTCTGAACAAAAGGTACAATATTTAGCAAGACAAGCTAAATGAACACACGATAGTCACACAGTAAAGCACTTATCAATCACAAAAACCAAAGAACGATGCGCTGCTGCCATGTACGAGACAGGAGGTGGCTTCCGTGTGGCCGGCATTATGAAGGCCGAGCCCCTCACTCAACCAATCCGGCAGCGGTGACGTCACGCTCGTTACCCAGGCGACTGTTGACACTGAAGGTCGAGCCCCTTGCTCAGCCAATCCAGCCGTAGCGACGTCATGATCGTTCAGCAAATTACCAGGGGTCCGTTTCACAAAGCAGGTTTAGTGAAAACTCAGTGTGTTTCAAAAAGGGAGGTAACTCAAACCAGACTCCACCTTGTGGCAAGAACAGGTAACAACACACAGCACCCCAACTGCTGTGGAAATATGTATGTATAAGTAGGTATAATAAATAATATAACAATTTCATGAGACACAATTTCTTCCCCTTGATATAAAGCTGCAAGTATCCTATTATTGTAGGCAAACAAATGATCTGTTGTAGAAGTGTTAAAAATAGTGCCTGAACAAGGAAGATATATAGATCTTTATATAAATATATATACCATGGTCTGGGTGAATACTCGATTCTGATTGGCTGCAGGGTGTCTGTTAAAAAGTGTTGTAGGACACCTATAAAGAAGTTCCGGTCAAATAGCCTGATTGTTGTAAATTATTGTGTTGGCTCAAATGCTAGTTGGTAACCGTGGCAACAGAAACTCAGAACATACGTTAACATACGTTATTTCACAGTTTATTTATCACAACGGCAAGACAGTAGACAAGACATGAGTGATTTTATAGTTTCCTTTAACCTATTTGGTGAATTTGATAATTTTGAAGACTGGGATGCAGCAGAAGAGAAAGAGAGAAGAGAATATAAGAAGAAGGAGATGCGACACAAGGAGGTGACACCGGAGGAATTGAACAATTTAGAGGATGACAAGGACGAGGTAAACACAAAGAAAACCACAAAATGGGCAGTTAAAACATTAAGAGACTTCCTGACTCAGAAAAACATGGACATCAACTTTGAGAGCTACACTGCCACTACTCTCAATGACATCAATGAAAGAGACTATATGCAAACTGTTCATTTCCTGTGAAAAAGGAAGAGTGTTTTTAAAACAGACAATGCATGTTACAGGCTGACATTGACATGGCATCTCAGAACGTCAACAACCAATGCACTCAGGGTACCTTGCACTTCATATCTTGACATGGACAGTCCATGACCAAACATCAATATGTGATTAGATCAGAGTGAGATGTGTTGGTTTGCAAGCCTATTAGAGTTTTCATTCTCTGCCCGAACCTGATTAGCCCCAACCTGACCTGCCAGGTTTGAGCCGTGCCAGGCTGTAAATTTACAAAATTCTCCTGGACTTGAAATAGGTCGGGTTTAGACTTTAGATGACTTAAGCTTGTGGTAAATGTTTTAATATTGTTATTATTGTGTTTTTTCCCCCTTGGAAATTCTGTTATTAATTGGGCATGGGCAAAAACTGCTGCTGAGGTTTTGCGCCTACATCAATCTTGGGCAAAAACTAGAGTTCATGCAGGTTTGTGCCTGATTTTTCTGGCCTCATTCAGAGCTCTGAAGCCCATGATAGAGAAAAACGTTTGCCACACCATTGTTTGTGCTAATATTAAAATGAAGACCTCATTTCCCAAAAAATCCTACAGAGTCATAAAAGCTACTAAAAGGTGCTCCATCTTCAGAAATGTAGTAGCTTATTTTCATTTATTATCTCCTCTGTCCTTTTGTTTGTTGTGTTTTCTTTGAGTCAGTTAATCTAAATTGCTCTTTTGTAAAACATAGATTGCTCTGCTGTTGCATTGTCACAAGTCAAGTCAATTGTATTTATATAGCCCAATATCACAAATCACAGATTTGCCTCGAGGGACTCTCCGGCAGATTTGTGTTTGTTGCTGCAGTTAAAATGACGAGAATAATGATTTTACTGTGTGCGAGCTCTGTGGACGTGATGCTGATTATTTCTGGACGCTGTAGTTCCTCATTGTGTAGCTCAGTCCAATGAGTGCTGTCTGAAGTGCAGTGTAACGGGTTCATTCTCACATTGATGATTTACATGATGATCTGGTGGTGCCTGATTTGTACATGGGGTTTTGATCACTTATGAAGTAAAAAAAAATCGTAAGTGTTGTACAAGCAACACTATGTATATTTTGCAGTTAATCCATTTCTTTTTTAGAACAGAATAGAATCTTAGAGTCACAAATTCAAGTTCTGCTTGAAGCAATAAGGCATTATTTCAGTGAAATGAAGATGTTTTATTAATCTTGTATTCTAGTTCATTTCAGCTCTGAGAGCTGTTGAGCAACCTGGTGCTGACCATGAAGATACTTCACTGTAAAGTCAGAACATCAGCACCAGCAGCATGAACACAAATAGCTCCCACAGAATCATCATCTTTAATATGCAATTCAAATAAAGAAAAAAAAAAACTGTGAAACTGTGAAAATATGAACTCTCTGAGCAGTATGATCTCCTAAGAAGGAACGTGACCTCTTTGTGCTATAAATAGAGTCTGCATTGCCTTTCAAAGAAAAAATCAGATGAAATAAGACAAGGAGCAATATCTTGGATGTTGGCTCTTTTCTCTGTTAGGGCAGTCACACGTGTGAAATTAACACTGGCAAATATTTGCCACCCATTCACTTCCACTCAATGACAGTGAAGGGGTAAATAAAACATTCACTTTCAGTGGCAAAGTAAATTCTCATCTTTGTATGGCATGGAGTTCAACTTTGACCAGCGAAGTCACAACCTCAACCGATAGCAAAGAAGCACATGTTGAGGAGACAGTGGCCCTGTTTACACTGCCTCGTCAAGGCAGGAATTTTGCGCTGTTATGCCATCTAGCCATTCTGATATTTTTTGATACTGACCATGAAAAAATATACTGTCCCACATGACAGATGCTGCTGGCTGGTGGTGAGTGGGAGCAAGGTGTGAAATGTAAGAAAATGGAAAATATCAATGACATCATAAATCTCAGTTTGTATTAGCAAGCTAGCTAGCTAGCTTTCCATGTGCGTCACTCCCGGCACTGCCCACATCCAGCACAAATATCACCTTGCCTGCATTTGCTCATGTGTGACCGTACACTTAGAATAGAACATTTCCTTATCATTTATGGGCGACTGAGGTCTAGGGCTGTCAAAATTGCTCAAAAATGATGTTCGAATATTCCTTCTAAAAATAACTCATCGGTTCGAACCATTCAAATATTTTTTTTTTTCGCATTATGTCCACAAGAGGGCAAACTAATACGAGGAAACATACTTGTATATGTATTAATACAAGGAAACATAACTACTTGTAGGTATTTTTATTTCAACATAAATTTCTTGGAAAACATTTACATACCTACACATTTAAACAAATAAAACAATTATCTATAACATTACATTATAAACGACCGCGGACCTCTCGCTCGCCCCCCCTCTCTGACCCGTCAGGCCACACCGCCCGCCGAAGCGCTGCGAATAGCCTTGAAGTGCCTCGAAGCGAAGCCAGTTTCCTTTCGGCGCCCATGTTAACCGATTGTGTCATCCTCGCCGGCTGCACCGTGCCACGCAGCTCCGTGGCTGGCTCGCGCCCTGCAGCGATCGTTTTGGCGTCTGGTCTATTTTCTGGTCTATTTTTTTCCTCCACAATTGAATATCAATTTTCACATTCAAAGGTCCATTTTTTTTTTCAAATTCGAATTTAAATTCGAATTTAGAATATTCATTGACAGCCCTACTGAGGTCTATTCTTTGTAACTGTGAATATCTGCAGTATTTTGGGTTGGTGCCTACAAAGAGCTGCAAGTTACAGCACAAGGCTGATATTGCCGATATTGGCTGAGAAACGTGGTACACCCTGGACAGGTGACCAGACTATCACAGGGCTGACACATAGAGACAGACAACCATTCACACCTACAGCCAGTTTGGAGTCACCATTTAACCTAGCGTGCATGTCTTTGGTCTGTAGGAGGAAGCCGGTGTACCCAGAGAAAACCCATGCTGACACAGGGAGAACATGCACAGTGTGGTTCGAATCAGGAACCCTCTTATTGTGAGGCGATAGTGCTAATCACTGCATCACTGGGCCAACTCCCATATACTGAATGAAAATAAATAATTTAAAATAAAAGTAAAATGTGTATCATTTCCAAAACAGTCTTTATTAGTTAAAAGCATTAAACACGGACTCTGTTTTGTTAGTGCAACTATGATTTGGCGTCATTTTGTTGATATGGTTCCAGCAGCTGGTTCCATTTAGGATCCAAATGCAGGTACATCTTCATCTGTCATCTGTTACTAAACGCAGCCTCACACATGATTAATGAGCAGTTTGGTTGGCTGAGAAGTTGTCCCATGAGCAGATCCTTATGCAGTGAGCTACAATATCTAATCCACGGAGCTATTGTCTGTATTTACCCTTGGTTGGACTGGAAAAGGCCTGTGAGGTCAAAATGTTTATTTGGAAAGCTTTAGGAGGCTTGTAAAGCTCAGCCCAATATAGATTTTTTTGTCTGACTGTGTTTCTTGAATCTCCACAACCTAGATGGCAATTGCAACTTTAGCAAGGTCTATAGTCACAATGCCAAATGTACAAAGCATCCAGCTGCATGGTGTTGCAGCTGCGAGTCCACTGGAAACACGCTGAGCGTCTGTTTTTCAGCAGCCACTTTCATATTATATTTTGGTTGTTTTTCTGTTTTCTTTTGTGTTTGCCAGGCTTAAATACACATTTGCAGGTCAGTTAATTTAGATACTAGATACTTTTTGCTGTACTTGAATATGATGACCTTTTGTTGCTTCAAACCTTCTCTGTCATTACTCATCTTAGATGTCTGTATAGAGTAGACGATCTCAGAGCACAGCTGCTGTAATTAACCTTGTAGCTTTGTATATATTTTTTGTCATGAACTTTTTTGTCAGTAACTTGGTAATGCCTAGTGGTCAACCAACACATTCTCACTACGACCTCGTTACATATCGATGTTTGGTCATGGACTTTCCACGTCAAGATATGATGTGCAAGGTAGGGTTGCTGACGTACTGGGTCTTAGTGTCAACTTCAGCTTGTTACATGCATTGTCTGTTTTCAAAATACACTTCCGTTTTCACAGGAAATGTACTGTTTGCATACAGTCTCTTTTACAATAAACGCACTACGTCAGTAAAACAGAGAAAATAGAGTTGTTGTTTTTTCCTTCAACAACAAACGCACTTGGTTACGTTCAGCCACCACACATTCATTGCTGGCTTTAGGAAAAAGACGAGAGCTTGGCTCCACAGTTTTAAAGGAAGCAATCACTAGCCTTCCAGGCAAAAGTCGGTGGTTGTTGGACCCATCCACCACCCCTCCCGCCCTCTACTTGAACTTCCACCCCCTTAACTTACGTTGTTGTCCGGCTGCGTTTCCCCCTGATGCCTGCGGGAACTGTTTAACAATAACGGCAACCGGCTGCGTATCATGCCGCCGTGAAAGGACAGCTTATTTTGTTGGTGTCTTACACCAGAAGTCACTGATATTGTGAATTCAGCTGCATTAAAACAAACTATAGGTGATCACAGAGAGCAGGATCAAACACAACAGCGTTCCCCCCTCCCTCAGTTTTCTTCTTCTCTTTCCTCAAACTACAAACACAAAAATAGTTTTCAGTCAGACACAAATGAAATGCATCATGAGAATAAGTCTGAGGTAAATATTCCAAAACTGCAGCCATGTGGTTTTAATAAATTTGCAAGTGACTGTCAGGCCTCAGAGATGTGAGCTGCTCCGGCAAAAGTAGACTCAAAGACAGAAGACAGGGTTGTGACATGGCTGCAACCTGTGTAAATCAAACACAGAAAAATGCAGGACTTTTCCTTCTTTAGGCAGCCAATAAGAAGTGCATTGTCTCTGCATCACCAGCTAAGTTTTCAGATTTTTGTAGCTTTAGCTACTCTTAAAAGCTATTATTATTAGCTGTTATTAACCCTAACCCTATCTGTTGATGTGTACAAAACGTGAACAAAATGTTGTTGTGTGTCAGTTACATCAAAGCACAGTAGATGTTTTGGGCCAGTGATAGTTGGGGAAATGCAGTATTCAACAATACAGTGATGACATGTAAGCACACAGCAGATGTCACTGTACAGTTTCTGACTGACGTCACTGAAGCTGTTGTCTAAAAATAGCATAAAAGTCACTTTTGTGTTTGATTCTGATTGAATGCAGTAGTCTGTTTCACTGAGTCCAACAAGAGCATTAAACTCTGACCTGCAGGCTGTACTGTAAAGCCGTACAGCACTTTAATACATATTGCATCTATTGCTCATGTAGGTGTTTTTCATTAAAGAAGTGAGAGTTCTGCTATTGTGAAACTATGAATCTTTACACCTTAGCTGTGAAATTCCACACTCCTTCTATTGTTCCTCCAAAATGCCTACCAGTGTTTGAATTCACATCAAATGGTTGCTGTAAATAGTTCTTTTTTGAGGAATACATATCGGCAGTAGCTGGCAAAATATGTGGTACATTTCTTATTTTTGCATGTAACACCTGTTTTTTTCTTCAGATTTTTGTAAAAAAATGTCAGAATCATATGATTTCCTTTAAACATTGGCACTCTGTTATTTGTTTTTGTGGGAGCATGCATACTTAAGGCTGTCACTACATACTGCACATATATGGACATGAGTTAAGAAATTAAGGACATCGTAAGTCATGATGACAAATACAATGCAAAATATCTATGTAATGTGTTTTAAAGCAGCACTTTATTCATTGATATGAGTTAACCATTCATGAACAAGAAATAATCTCACATTTTTTTAGTTGAAAAAAGGTTTGTTCTTCTATTGTCATTTTTCCTATTAGATAGTTTCTGCGTAGAGATTCTTTGTCCATTGGAGTGGACAGAGGGCAAAAAACCCCTCATAATTAAGTATCGTAATCAATTTTAATTGTACTTGTGTGTGTGTGCGTATGTGTGTGTGTGTTTGGAACATAACTGGGTTCTGAACGGGTTAAGCTGTTACACCACCAGTGTAGACATTTTATTTTATATAATTAACCCTATAGCATGAACCAATGCCATATACCAACTGGCAACAACAATACGTTAAATGATATGTAAGTTAAAGGAGCATTGGCGCAACATAGTCTTAAGGTTGTAATTTGGGTGATTGTCAGTGGTTCTCAGGGGTAATGTAGGGGGAGGGGACACACTCTGGTTTTGAAACCCATTTAGAAAATGTAAGGCTGACATGTAGAACCAACAAAGGATGTTAAGTTGCTCTGTAAACTAAGTTGCAGTGATGATATACACAGTGGAGGCAAAAGGTTCAGTTTTTTTGTAGGTTTAGCTGTGCTGATTGGGGAGAACATACAGTTTATAGTTGCACTGGAGACACAGGTGTACGGTGTCTATGTCAGTGTCATTTATTAATTTTACTTCATCTGGAAATTAAAAAAAAAAAAAAAAGAAAAGAAAAAAGATGTATTCATCTGTTTGGTTGATACTGAAGCCATAGTGCAGTGCTGGCCTTTGTAGGGATCTTTTTAAAGTGTAAATCCACTCCTAACATCTCCACAACTCTAAACTTATGGAGAGAAAGGTTTGATTTGAAATAAAACAGTGGCGATGGCTTTACCCACTCGTTCTAAATCCCAGATCTTAAATACCAACACTCTGTCATGCTCCTCAGGGCATGATATTGATGCCAAAACACCATTCAGTGTCTTAATGAGATACACGGGGCTTTCAAATAACTCCAAAGTGAACCCATCTATGGTAATAATTGAAGCTGAGAGCAGAGGGAGGTGAAGGGGGATGGGTCAAACAACACCAGACTCTTATTTAGGAGATCAAGGTTCATGTCCGATTCGAAACCAAAAGTCAAAGTTGTTTTAATGCAATGTTATATAAAAATTCTTAGGTTATGTAACAGTACATAATTTACATATCTACGTCCCATGTAAAACCAAATGTCACCACTTTTTTAACTGACTATTACATAAGTTCCTTACAGTCATCGTGCACTGACATCACTCTTGATGTATTTACAATACGTTAGGCTACGTTACGTTACATTACTTTGTTTTGCGTTGCATTACAAACATACTTATTTTTACCCACATAACTTTTGTGACTAGTCAGTTAAGCCTGATATCAATATCCCAACCAAATCGATAAGGTAGGTTGTTAGTTATGGCCTTCCAAAATTACCAATATAAAGCACTTTCTCATTCCCAGTTTGTCATATACTCACACTTTGTCACGTCCTCTGGCATAGGATTTGGATGCCTAAGGCACCCTTTAGCGTCTTTATGAGACATACCAGGTTTCCTACTTGTTTACCCATCCATGGCGCAGTGGCAGCAATATTTGATGCTAAGAGCATAACACTAAGACGTAGTACCAAGAGTTAGAAAGTCTGCATAAGGTCAGAGGGAGAAGAGGTGGGTAGGTAAAAACTGTTATCCAAAAACTGATATTTTTCTAAGTTAAACAGCCCCATTGTCTAGGATCTCTAAAATAAAAGAAAACTATACTGTATGTTAAGCTATTTGCTTACTTGCCATTACCTATGTGTCTTTCTGTTAGAAAAATATCAGAATCTTGTGACAAGTCTTTTTAAATACATAATGCTATGGAAGTTTAAACTGTAGAGATAAAGCATGATTTAATTTTAATGAGCTCATTTCAGCACATGAAGCTGTCCAGCAGTCTGGTGCTGAACGAGGCGTAGTATCAGTCTGCTTGCCTGTCTCAGTTATTAGCTGGTGAATGCGGGTTTTCTTCAGTTGACATGACACATAACTATTTCCAAGCTCAGCGTTTCAGTCCTTAAATCTGGATGCAAGTGCAGATATGAATAGGTAACTGACAAATTTTTAGCTTCTCTGTCCCTCCTGACACCAGAGAATATGCTGGTATGCTCTGAATAAAATAATTTATGACATATCAGTACAGCTTGTGAGTACAGTGCTGAGAATAGCAAGAATAGCTGATGGCAGTGAGTGACCTAGTCATGACTAAGGCCTCTGAGAGATTCCAAAAGAGTACAAAACATGCTCAATTTTTAATCCCTTCAAGTAGCAGGGAGGAGGGGCCCAAGTAGCCACAGAGGAGGGAGGGAGGGTACTGAGCTGCTTTGGGCTGTTGGCCTTGTGTTAAACCCCCCTCCCACACACACACATACACACACATACACACTCCTCCTATACCTACTTTTCCCGGCTTGTTCCCAAGTGCGCCCTCATCTCTCAAGGTGTTTATGTTTCAATCAAAAGAGCCACAGCAGCGTGACCACAGCTTTCTGCGTGACCAGCAGAGCTCCAGCTGCAGCCGCCACCCTTTACCGCTTTAGGAATCAGCCATAAAACACCACCCTGCCAATCCCCTTTCCCCCCTTTTTCTGCTATTACTAACCTAGACTGTGGAAGCCAGCTATTGGCCTTGTGTTGCGCTTTCTGAGAGGAACTTCAAAATAAATCCATCACTGTCCCCCATGGCGAGATTCTAAGAAGGGCTCAGATTGACCTCTGTCTGTTTGTTCCTCTTGTTTGAACATCTGTCACATGCAATATCACTGATACAATTTTGACAAAACATGGGCAGCAATGCATTTAATCACTGTGTTCCAATATTATTCCAGAAGAGTTGGATCAACATTTTGTGCCAGCATTCTTTATATTGGCATGAGATACCAGTCTATATAAGCCAGTTATTGTAGGTTCACTGCCAATAAAGTAGAGGATCTACTTTGACGACAGAAAATTATCATTCTAAATGCTAAATGCCTGATTGGTTAAAGAAATGTATCCTCTTTTTCTTCAATCTTCAAATCTGGTAATCCTAAACCCTATGAATTATAGACATGTCTGTTTTACCTGTCATGTCAAAAGTTTCTTAACCCTATGGGCCCTAGGCCTTTTGGGGTATTTTTAGTGCCTTTACTTTTAAGCTCATATCACAGTCATTAAAAAGGCTACATACACATGCTATATCTTGTTTTGTTTTTTTAGGACAATCCGGGCTATCCAGATTTGCCATCCATGTCCTTCTTTGTGCCTGTATTTTATATTAATTTTTATATCAATGAAAAAACAAATCTGTGTGCCTAAATTCTTACATTTTGACATGTATCTCACCATAGAAAGTTGGAAGTTGACATATTCTGCCATATATGAAGAGGGGAGACTCTCTGAAATCTGGCAATATAAGAACCATGATGCTGGGACATTCTGTCACTTCACAGCTGTCCAAAACATGTGGTTTGTGCCAGGCAGACATGATTGCCAGTATTGCAAGAAATTCCATTGACTCATTCACAAGTCAAAAATGTGTTTTATCTGAAAGAAACATGCAATATTTACATCGAAGATAACAGAAAAATAGTCAACCAAGTGCAGTGATGTCCTCCAAGATAATATTTGCCACTTTGTTTGGAGTAAAAAAAAATTCTGGACGTTTTCTTGTTGACATGATCTTGACTTACTTCTCTGATCTCCGTGCTGCTCTTTGACCTGACCTGAACGTGTTTTTGTTGTTGTTTTTCAGTTTAAGTTATACACTGGGGGGACATTTTGGGCATTGGTGGGGGGGCACATCCCCCCCTCAATGTATATGGTGTCTACTGCCCTGTCACCATGCATAATTAGGCTGCAGTTGTCTGGGTACGCAAAGGTGAAGTGGCTGGTCTTGTCATACATTATATATGGAGATAGTTGCATTGAAAGCCGGACTACAAATGTGGATAGACAGGGAGAAACACAGGCAAGCCTAAGACGTGGTAAGATACGATATTCCTCACTATATGAAGTGACTGATAACAAGATCTGTATAATGGGTTGTACAGAAAGTCGTCAGGTTTTTATTTGCGTGATGGGATGACAGCACAATGATGTGTGGTATCACTGGAAAGCTCTGGTCCTGCGCTCTCGTGATATGCGTGGCATTTCTGTGCCAGCCTGCATTCGCGAGTAATCCATCCAAGAGTAATGTGTGTGCAAAGCTGTATGAAAGCTCTGTTATACATCATTTTATTCTAACTTTATCAATTTTTTTCGCTGTGAAAACACTGGACTACCGACAAGTACCAACAAGGCTTCTTGCTATGATGCACAGTCGCGGAGAAAATCCACAGAGAAGAACGTGTGTGAATTTGGACGCACTTTGCGTCGTTTGGGCCCATAGGGTTAAGAGACTAGTAAATGGCCTACCAACAAAAATAATGCTTTATCTCCACTAGGAAATGGTGCTCTACATCCATGGCAGTAACATATTTTTTTTGAACAATGTTTTTTATTGATTTTCAATGGATACATACAGAACACATCAACACATACCACACTAATTGCACAATGAGATGCAAACTGACCTCACTGCATACGCACACACACAAAAGCAAACAAAAAAAACCAACAACAACAAAACGTCACACTCAACAGCTTTACAAATAAGTATTCACTGTTGCCTGAGAAAGTCCATTAAAGGTGCCCACACCTCTTCAAATTCTTGCGCTTTACCTCTAGTTACATAGGTTAGCTTTTCTAGTGTAACACACATTACCATCTCTCTGATCCAGGACTGTTTAGAAGATACTTAAGTCTCTCTCCATGATAGAGCAACCATCATCCTGGCCTGCAGGAGGCCAAAGTTTATGAGAGTCTTACACTTAGAGTTAAAAGAAAAGTTATCTGGATATATCCCTAAAATACAAAGTTTTGCTAAGCAGGGTACCTGGAAACCTATGATTTTACTTAGAGTGTGGACAACCATTTTCCAAAAAGCTACCAACTTAGGACATTCCCAAACACAATGAATTAAAGTACCCCTCTCAGTCAAACACTTCACACATGTATCTGGAATGACAGGGGACCATTTATGAAGTTTCTCATGGGTTATGTATGTCCTCATTAGCCACTTATGTTTCAGTAGTTTCATTCGAGTATTAATGGTTTGTGTTTGAGCTTGTAAACAAGCTGTTGCCCACTCAGCTTCTTCAATATTTTCCTTAATATCTAAACTCCATGCCCTCCTTCTGGCAGTAACATATTTGGTTAATCAACTGCACAGGTCTAACGATAATAAATTATTTACACTAGCTGTTTTTTAACTTTACATTATATTTGACATGATTAACCATCATATTCTGCTGCAACAATAGAGTCTAGGTGTGGCCCTCTGATAATTCTCCAACTACGTACATACACTGTCAAAGTAAACTTGTCTCCTGTCAAGGAGTTATCTCAGCTCCTACCAACGTTAAATGAGGTGTGCTACAAAGCTCAGTGTTAGGGCCACCGCTTTTTAATTTGTTGAATCCTAGCGTTTGGGATTCAGTTCGCAGTAGTTTAGTAAACCTATGCCCCATTTAAAAATAAATGTCAAGAAATTCCTAATTGTCAACTCTCCATACCTCTTATTTTGAATAATATTATATTCTGGATGGCACAGATTAGCGCATGACTGAATACACCTAAACTGGGAAGGATAATGTGTCAATAAGCCAAGACAATACTACAGACTACAGTGTCAAACATTGAGTGTAGTCTCTATATACAGACTCTGCATTCAGTGAATGTAGAGTCTGTAAGCAAACCCCGGAGATCTTGCCCTCGGAAGAAGAGCGGAAGAGCCCTGGTTTCCAGTTGTAGGCTGTTTGTGGTCTGCGTGATATTGATCAATCACGTTTGAGCTGGCTGCAGTTGTTGTCAGGTTAAACGGTCCGTGCGGTGAACTAAGGCAGAACATAATTGGCGTCACTCTAAACTCTGAATCCATCGCAATGGTTCAGCTTATTTACTTATATATAAATGGAAGTCGGAAACAGAAATTCGCCCCCTCCGCCTGAATCAAACCGGAATGTCAAAAAATCGGGAGTCTGCCCCCAGACGCTGTATCACTGTCTGCTGGAAGTCAGACGCAGAATACAGCCGATGGGTTCCGAGAATGACCTTTCCCTGACAAGAAAATTGTTTTTTTATGCTGTCTAGAAGGATAGGAAGATGTGTTCTCTGATCTGATTCTCTTATTAGCAGGACATGCTCTAGGAATGGTTTAAGCACAGAAAAAACTGATTTGGGTTAGGGAAAGATTATGGTTTAGGTTAAAATTATTACTTATTTAAATTATGGGAAATATTGTGTTTTGGGTCAAAACTAGTACTAATACTGAGGTAAGGGGGTTTTGTCATCAAAGCTAAAATAATAAAGACATGGTTAAGGTTTAAAAATGATTATAATGGGAAAGAGATAACAGTGTTGACTGCTAAAATCTTAACTGTACTTAAATGATAAAATCATTTAGGAGAGGTTAAAGGGACAGTTCACCCCAGAATCCAAAATATATATATATTTCTTCTCACCTCTAGTGCTTTTTATCCATCTAGATTGTTTTGGTGTGAGTTGCTAAGTGTTAGAGATATCAGCTGTAGAGATGTCTGCCCTTTTGCGTCTACTTACAGATGAGAGGCTAGTACTCGTGACAGCACAAGTTTAAATATTAATGGCATCCTCCTCGACTGAGTTAGCTGTTAGCTCAGTGGTGCCAGGTGAGCTAGCAGTAGATGCATACTTGAATTCTCACCTCTCTCCATTGGTTGCCAGAACTTAGGAATTGATTTTATGATTATTTTAACTAACTTTTAAAGATCAGCATGGTTTAGCCCCAGTTATATAGCTGAGCTACTGACTACCTATGCTCTCATGACCTGAGATCCTTAAGCCTACCCTCTCTAGTCCCTTAATCGAGGTTCGCAACTAAAGGTGACCGGGTTTTTGCCATCAAGGCCCAAAGGCTCTGGAATTCTCTGCCTGAGGGGATTAGGCTGGCCAGTACATTACCCATTTTTAAATCATGTCTTAAGACATATTTTTATAGGAAAGGTTTCCCCTATAATGCCTGATTTGTGTTTTTGTGATCTGTTACGATTGGGTTTTATTTCCTTTTGTTCTATTTTTGCCTCTGTGCCTCTTTTTTGTGTTGTTGTTATTGTTGCCTTATTTTCATGCACTTTGTGAAGCACTTTGTAACCTTGTTTAGATAAGAGCTATACAAATAAAAAATATTACTACTATTATTAGATGATATTATTCTTATCATTATTATTACTTGTTTTATACATATTGTTAAGTTGTGTCCTGTAAATCATTGGGAACTGAAGAGGTTAGAGCTAGAAAATACTGGTGAAATAATACACACAGTAGCTAGTTTAAATTCACAATATTGATATTTTATCAGTCTCTAGAACCTGGTTGTAAACCTTAATTCTTAAGTTAGTTGTTTTTCCTCTGTACCAGGCTCTGCTCTCTGCAGAATGCATTTACAAAGAGAATTCTGCAAACCAGCGCCAGGAAACGATAACCCCCCAGCCCCAGTGTGGTAAAAAGCTATTTCTTGCCACTTTGTTTCCATGGCAATATTGATAAGCTAGTTGGTTAGTACAAGGTGGGTAGGGGAGTAGGGAAGGGACCTTTGCAGCCACCAAATCAAGCCTGGGCATTTTAACAATCCATAAAAGAGTTGATGAACAGTTGAATCTCTCTCACTGTGTCTGTGAGATGAGCAGGAGAGAGACAGCGAGAAAGAAAGAGAGAGAGGGAGGAGGCAACAATGAGGTGGAAAAATAGACAGCGTCAGGGGTAATGCTCATATTGGCTGACACAAGGGAAAAGCAGCTTTTAAAGCATTTAGCTTTAATTTCATTCAGGAGTGACATAATTGATTTTAATGAGATGTTTATAGAGTGAAGTGCCGGTGTTGCTAAATCATTTGAGAGTCTGCCTGACGGGTACTTGTGAGGCTCGCACCGGGGAGAAACAGAGAGGCACACAAACCTCTGCTGCCAGAGCTCCTCCAGCAAGCCTCCACTCATCTTTACTCACTCCTGCACACAACTGAATATATTTGGCTGCTTATTTTAATTAAGAACATATTTAATTCATGAAATACTTTCTTAACTTTGACACCGTATTGACTGAAATGCTTCGGCTGGAATATCTTTGTCAGTTTATCATGAACGAGGCGATGCCAGCCTAGTTCCAACCATCTGGGTGAGAGTACAAGTTTACTTCTACTACCCAACAAATCTCACTGACTTCTCCTGTTCGAAGGATCTGTGCCGTGATTGACAGGGTGTCACATTGCTATTATGAGGTCCCTCTGGGCCTGTGTGGTTTATAGCGGAGAGAATGGATGGCAGTGTGAACATCACAGAGCTGCAGCTCCTGCCCTCAGCACTGAGAGAAAGACTGGATGCCATGAAGCTAGCAGTCACACTGAAGTCTCTCCCACCCAAACACACAAAGTAGCCTTGAACTAAATTAGGTCTGTGAAGGCCAGTATCAGAGGCTGTCCTCACCAGTGAAACAGCATTAGCCATGATTTCAAACACTTAAACCTGCATATGTTGACAAGGACCTCTTGCAGTCATACTAGTGATGACTGTTGAAGGACAAAGGGTCAAGACAAGGTTAGGGCAGATGATCAGGACTTAAACACTGGAGGCTGCTGTTCACACCCTCTCTCCTATCAACAGTCAAAGTGTGTTTCATTTACTCATGACCACACCATTTCTCTAACTTTAACCAAATAGTTTTAGTTGTCTAAACCTAACCAATCTTAACCGTAGAAGGCGCCAACGTAGTCTTACAGAAATTCAGGAAATGACCACAACCCCTAACACTGCTCACTGTGGTAAATTACAGGGTGGTGGCACAGTTGGGTTTAAGCACCAGAACTACTTGGTGAGGTTTTGAAAATAAGTTAGCGGTTTCAGTCGAGAGTACTTCATTTGTTACATATGGGACGTAAGTATGTAGTAAAATTAGGGATGCACGATAACTATTGGGCCGATAACAGGAAATTATTACGTCATTCCGATAAGTCCGATATCATGGCGAATAGCTCCGATAACATATATAATTTTGTCAGCACGGCAGTGCCCCGCTCCCACTATGAGACCTGAATGGCCTGGAGTGAATGCTGCGTTCAAGTGACGTCGGCATAATCAGAGAAACTCTTTCTGACTGGGAAAATACAAGAATACCCCCTCTTGTCAAAAAACAACTCGTTAACTCGGTCATAATTTCACACAGATGCGCACACTCTCTCTCTCTCTCACACACACACACACACACACACACACACACACACACACACACACACACACACACACACACACACAGATGCGCACACTCTCTCTCTCTCTCTCTCACACACACACACACACACAGATGCGCACTCTCTCTCTCTCTCTCTCTCTCTCTCTCACACACACACACACACACAAACACACACAAACACGCACACTCTCTCTCACACTACTGCTGCACGTTATACTGGTACCAATGGCAGACCACGGCACTAAAACTCCACAGTACATATGATACCATAATGTTGGAGTACCGTAGTACTACGTTACCTCACAGTACCACTACTGTGGGATAAGTTCAAAGTCCAGTTGCAAGAGGGTGAGTGTCCATGTGCCGTCCAATAACGGCGTGTGCTGGCCAATAACGGCGAATCCTGCAGGTTGTGGGTTGAATGGGGGTCACAGACACAGACAGGAATACGTATTCCTGTCGAATATGGCGGCCTTAGTGCTCTGTGGCGCAAGATAACAGCTTACCGGCGACAGATAAGTCCGGCTCCAGGTCCGATAATGTCCTCTTGTTGGCATCATGACTGCCCAGAAGTACCTGAACAGCCGAGCCATGGCGGTACACAGGTATGTGACGTGTCAGAGGAGAAACGAGCCGTTCACATTTCTCTCTGTGGCAGGTAACGGCCCACAAACCTCTTCTTTACTTGTCAGGGGAGGAGGGTGGCTGGTTGATTTTTATTTTATTTATTTATTTTATTTTGATCCCCCTGTGTTAATCACTTATTGATGCTGTTTTTGAAGTATGAATAAGTCAATAAGTAATTTATTCCTTTGAAATATCATTGATATATTATAGAAAAGTGATTTATCTTTTTATAAATGACAAAAGGCACATCTGCCTCATTTTTGCTGTGGTATCGTAATACTACTCAGAACCGTGACACTGTCACTGGTATCGTACCGTGGGTCCCAATTTTGGTACCGTGACAACACTATGTCACACACACACACAGACGCGCTCTCTCTCTCTCTCTCTCTCTCTCTCTCCTCTTCTAATATGAGATGAAAGAACAACTGAACCTCATTTACCTTAGTGAAAAGGTATTCATTTGAATGGAACCATGAGCCAAAATTCTTTAAACGTATTTTTTTATTAGCATGGAATGCACTTTTTCAGTTTGTAATCCCGATGCATGTATTTGCATCAGTTCAAGGGGCCTTTATTTTTATATCACTAAATAATGCACCTTATTTAAATTGATGTTTATTTGGGATATCAAATAGTTTTTTGTTCGATATCTTTTCGAAAATGTTTGAGATGCTTGCCAATAGTTTTTCATTGGAAAAAATAAATATCTCTTAATTTAAAGGGTCAAAACTTGATGTCATGATCTTAGGTGTATGTATACACACATACATACATATATATATGTATGTATGTATGTATGTGTGTGTGTATATATATATATATATATATATATTTATAGGAAGCTGAAGGTGAAGGTGATGGACTGGCCAAGTATGTGTCCACGGCCTAAACTTACCTGTGCACGTGTGGGGCATCCTCAAGCTGAAGGTGGAGGAGCACAAGGTGTCTTCACCTCCATCTGCTCCATGATGTCATCATGAAGGAGTGGGAGAGGATTCCTGAAGCAACCTGTGAGCTCTGGTGAATTCCATGCCCAAAAGGGTTAAGACAGTGCTAGATAATAATGGTTGGCACACAGAATATTGACACTTTAGGCACAATTTGGACATGTTCACTGTGGGGTGTACTCACTTATGTTGCCAGCTGTTTAGATTAGATTTATGTTGATGGCTGTGTTTTGAGTAATTTTCAGAGGAAGGTAAATCTATACTATTATACAAGCTGTACACTGACTACTTTAATTTCTATCAAAGTGTCATTTCTATAGTGTTGTCCCATGAAAAGATATAATAAAATATTTCCAAAAATGGGAGGGGTGTACTCACTTATGTGAGATACTGTATGTTTGGGGTGGCATCATGGCAGAGAGGTTAGCCTTGTCACACTGTTTTCTACACTGACTTTTATGATGTTTTTATGATGTATATTTGTACATGCCATTAGCTAGACATGAGCAATGACCAGAACCTGCCAATACTATGAGATGCAGCCATTAGCTATTAAAGACGTGCTGTTTCTTGAACCATAAGGCAATTTTTATCTACTTCTTTTTGCCAACAAATCCCATGTGCAGACCCAAACCAACAATGAATATATCCCACAGTCACTACAATGTGTGTATCCAAAGACTGATTTATCTTATTGCTCAGTTGTCATCTAAAAACTATTAAAAACGCATCAATGAAAATAGTCCCCATGTAATGCACTCATTACTCCATTTAAAGTTACATTTGCAAAAACACTGCAGTACCCAGCTGTCTAATTATTTAGACCTTTTATGAATGAAATCATATGTGAGCCCTCTGCATTTTTAAAGATTTAGATGTTGCTGAAGTGGCTTGGGTCGGAAAAACCACAAACAATGTTGGGAAATTGGAAAATATAGAGACATTGCAGTTTTTGGTATTTTCATAGGATGTCTTGTCCTTTAAATAATATGCTGATATAAGTCTGTCTAGTCATTCAGTGTTTCTCAACAATTTTCATGGAATTCTCTGTGATTAATCAAGATTCCTAGATGATTCTAAGTGTTTTTGACCTTTCTGACTTCGAGCCATCTTTAGGTCTGGGTATTGTTTCAAAAATTATATACCAGTACCAATATCAGTACCCTTATCAGTCTAAAGTGTCCCCATGTATCCACAAAATATGAAAATCTAAAGAGCTGGTTCCCATAAAATTAATCGGGTACATTCCTGCTCTCCAAAGTATGATCCATTTCCGCTTTGGACACTTGTTGACCTTTCCTAAACCACCACCATGAAGTTACAATCTCTACTTGTATCCCAAAAACATAAAGACAAAACATAACATTAGCTTTCCTCCTGTACAACCCCCATGATGAACTACATCACACATGAATATTGGCTGGATTTCTATTAATTTGTTTGAATATTATTAATGGATGAGCCCCCCTGATCTTGGTGATGCTTATTCTCTTCTGTAGTCCATACACCAACATTGTCACTTGCACAGAAGATACTTGACAGTATGACACGTAGCATGACGAATTCTACAACGAGTGTAACATTGGTTATTTCTAAGATAACTATGAAGTCAGTTAAAGTGGGTCATATCCATCCTATCACTGCCGGTTGACACCCATATCTGCAAAACGATACAGCATAACCCCCAACACGCACACTTAACAGCCTCCAGGTGACACCCACACTGCAATAAATTCACACTCTCTTTGCTTCAACACCTTCTTCTAACACAGATTATTAATACCTCACACTCCTGCGGGCACATGCTGAAACCAGGCTGAATTTCTAGAAGGCAAGCTTATTGACTGTGATTGATTTTGAAACATCTCTGGACATCTCCCATGCATATGGATCCAGCTACACACACACACACACACACACACACGCACACACACACATTCACGCATGTCAAAAAGCCACTGGAGTGTCTTCACCACGCTATTACAGCCAAACTGGCATCTTAAGCTGCAGTCTTCCGATGCTCAATCAGGGCTCAAATGGGGGAAAATGACAGGTTTGGGAGTGATTTTTTTCCTGCAGGACAATGCTTTCCCAAGCACCTCAGGGCGCGATTTCCATGCAACAACTGTAGAGAGCTGTTTTGATTGCTTTTCAATCAAGCGAGACAAACACTAATTAGATTTTTTTGAGGAACTGCAGAATTATAGGCTTCTTTCATGAAGCGTGGATGACTGGCAATTCTCTGATAGCTCCGACGACACTCCTGTGTTCCTTCCGACTGTTGACTGTCCAGACTTTATCATGTATATGTGTTTATAGAGAGAGAGAATCACTCATATTCAGCTTGAGATCCTTTTGTGTGTTGTTTATTTGATTTGCTTGAATGGTCTTTTGCTGCTGTATATATATGTATATATATATATATATATATATATATATATATAAATGCCATCATCCTTTATTTAAATGCAGAATAATGCTGCTCCTGGTATCACCAGTGTCTTCATTGACCGTTGCACAGAGTCCCCTGAAGGGTACATATATATATATATATATATATATATATATATATACATATATATGTTAAACTAGCCTAGAATTAATTCAAAAGCAATTGAGGATAAACATTCCACTGTGACCCTTTGGGGCCTCCATACTGTACTACACATATCTTTTACTGTACACTGTATACATATTTCTGCATGCATTAAGTGTTTCTGAGAGGCTTTTCAGAGTTTGTTCTGTAAATTACAGCAGCAGCTAGAAATTCACCATTTGTAGCACTATTTAATCTCATGTCCCTAGGATTTTGAATAATGTTGACTAGGACAAAGCTTTTTCCAAAATAGTTTAAGAGTTTATAGATGGCTGGAAGAGCCTACTGAGCATGTGGAATGTGCGCTCTTGTCATTAAGGAACCTTAAAATAATGGACTGTGTTCCAGAATTAAGGAAATTAACAATGTATGTATAGCTCCTTAAACACTCAGAATGACCCATATATGGTGTCAGCCTCACCACTCCTGCTCCAACCTGAAGATGTCTGTATTCTAAAATGACTGTTACACATGGACTACAATAACCCTAGACTAACTGGAACAAGATAAAACAAAAGTATCCTTTATTGGATCATAGTGTTATTATTAGTAGTATTAGCACTAGTAGTTTCCACGATCGAGGCTAGTGAGTAAGGGAGACTGTGCCTTTGTGATGGAAGCTCCAAAGATGTTGGAATAGCCTTTTAAGGCTTAATTCAAGATGTACATGTCGTTTCAGTATTTAAGTATTTTACAATCTTTTTTTTTTCCTTTAATAAATTTATCTTTTTTTTTCTTAATATTTTTTTTTGCACACACATAAAAGATCCAGATAGTGACAAATAAGAAATGTGTCAGGAAAGGTCAAGAAGCCACTGGTTTAACAAACGTCCGTTCAACTTAAGGAGAAAAACTATGCTGATATGGTTTGTGTGTGTGTGTGTGTGTGTGTGTGTGTGTGTGTGTGTGTGTGTGTGTGTGTGTGTGTGTGTGTGTGTGTGTGTGTGTGTATGAGTGTGTTATTCTTTCTGTTTTAGATTTGTGCACATATTATGACATTGCCTTATATTTCTCCATTGCCATGTAGTGTTGTTTTTGTGCTTTTTATCACTATGTGTGCGCTGTTCACTTTAATTTGTACAGCATTTTGGTCAAGTGTTTTTTAGTAGGTAATAGTAGGTAAAATATAGACCGTGTTATTTGAGTTTAGTAGCTGCTTAACTTACTATTGGAAACTTTACTCTGTGCATAACATTTATATTTGCACATTTTTATACAGTCTAATCTGTCTAATTTATGTTTGAATGCACTTGTATTTTTTTATGAGTTTCCTTGCCCTTATATCCTGTGTGTTATGCTGCTGTAACACGTAATTTGCACCACTACTGCAGATGAATGCACCATTTTGAGCTTCACTTTCAACTTACAGTAAATACAATCAATAATACAAATAAAATTGCCAAAAGTCTATTTTTAGGCTTTGGCAAATGCATTTACTGTTTTTCTCCATTAACACTCAGTAACTCACTCTGCCGAGCCGTACGTCTGATTTTCACTGTGAGGCTTTGATTCTGCCATCATGATATTGATATTTCTCTGATTCTGAAAAGCTCCATGCTGCCATGGCGTGCTGATCTGTCGTGTGCTGCATTCCATGTTAATGACGCTCTGTTTACCCCACCCCCACCCCCCCTGTCTTGGCTTGCAGACGGACGCCGCACTGATGTACGATGCCGTGCACGTGGTGGCCGTGGCTGTGCAGCAGTCTCAGCAGATCACTGTCAGCTCATTACAGTGCAACCGACACAAGCCCTGGCGCTTCGGGAACCGCTTCATGGCCCTCATCAAAGAGGTAGATGCTGCTCTACCTGCTCCCCATTCTGTCTTCCTCCTCAATATACACGGCACCTCCACACAGAGAACACATGCTCTCAGGAAAGCAGACAGAGATGGAATGCAAATAAGGCAGAGGCAGTCAAGAAAGGGAATATGAATAAATACAAATTATTTATCTGTGTATTTATTTGTATGGAAATATTTTATTCAGTGTGTGTACATACATACTCCCCCAAGGAGGGCAGCCATCTTGAGCCTTCTCTCCAAATTTCAGTATTAATCACTGATGCAGAGACAAAAACACATTATCTTAATTTTTGGTAATTGCCCCACAGTTTGATGCATTTGTGAAGCTGGGACAGTTAATCCAGTCTGTCTGTCTGTGAAAAGGCTGGGTATTAGGCAACCTATATTTAGGGCTTCTAACCCTCTGTTCCCCTTTAGTTTGCAGAGACCAAGAGAAGCAAATAATTAGAGTTTATATGCAAATGGGAAGAACATACATGTGGATATATTTATATTAAGCTAACCATACAAATGTTTTCTTCTCTGACCCTCCCCTCATTCTCTCTTTTCTTTCCATCTTCTCTCAATCTGCTACTGTTTGGCTGTTTTTGTCCTCTGATTTGAAGCTTTCTAAGCCCATAGTCACACAAGAGGATGCCAGCATTAAGATGCTGTTAGCTCAATGGCTACAGTGCAGAAAAGCGCTTGTGCTAATCCAGAATGATGCTCTGCACATGTTCACAGGACATTATCTTTTAAATCCTCTCTTCTGCATGAACTTTACTGCACAGAAGAACTCACATCATAATGTCCCCAGATTGAAATTAATGTGAATTTGCTCTGATTGTTATTGCACTGCAGATTCCGTGAGAATACCAATACAGCATGTCATGGGCACATGAGAAATGTTAAATGCCTGTTTTCAAAATGGTTAGTTGAGAAATTCATGACAATATGAGACCATTTGTTTGGATTTGGTTAATTTAAGGTCATGTTGGCCTTGTACATTTGCGCAAACCACAGATGTTACATTACAGTTATTGCATTTGTATGTTTCATACATGTCATATACAAATTTCTAATGTGAGCCTCAAATTACATGTAAATGAGCTGAATTTCTCATCGAAGGATGGAGGGGATGGTGAATGGCTTTATAGCTAAGCAAGACAGGTGCCAAGCAGCAGACCACTGTTTGACATGACTGACAAAAGGTCAATGGTTGAACCTTAAATGGGATTAAGTACAACAATTGACTTAATGAAATATATTACTGACAATACAAGCTGAATGTATTTAGAAGAAAAATAAATGTATTGTTATCATTAAAACACATCTCAATGTGCCATCTGATACTTCCACCCCTGTAGGTATTATGAAATGGTGAGGTCTATCTGATGTGAGTCAGGTGTGTGATGCGCATAAATGCTGCTGATATAAACATGTAAGGTGGACTGCTGCCTGATTAGCTAAGTCAGAATGCATCACCAAAAATCAGAAGCTCCTAAAAGAAATGTCAGGGTACAGAGCAAACAAGAAAATAAAAGGAGCAGATAGGCAACGGCCAAATATATGACAAAAACAAACCAAAAAACACCCAAAAAACATGAAGAAGCACCAGGTATGGCAGGCAGAGCTGAAGGTGAGAAGTGAATAAGACTAATTTGTAGGGCTGTAGTCTCCTGGTCGACTAATCGATTATTTGGTCGCTATGCTCTTGTCGCCGTGTTACTTTCATAAAGAGAAAAGTGCTACATCAACGGCTTTCCAGGATTAATCCATTATTTCTTGTGGCGGCAGGACAGGCTAAGTTACCTGTGAAAATGGGGGTTTTTTCAAAACACCCCTTTTGTTGACAGAAAGTTGAACTTGCCCACCCTCACACTCAGGGTCACGGTGATGCAGACCTCCTGTCTGTTTCTGTGAGCTGAAACCATTTCCCTCAGTGGAAACAAAGCTTGTATTTACTTGTATTTCACAGATAAGAAACAATAAATTGTGAAGACAGTAGAGCCTCCACTAAAATAGCATTTTAAGTCTTGTGTGTGATTTATCCTTCAGGGATTTATACTTCTGGATTTATCCTGGCTTCATATGAGCAGAGGAAATCTCTGCTTGTCGCTAGGCTAATGTATACAGTGTAAAATGCCATAGGCTGGTGCTAATAACATTAGCATGTTGTATTTGCTTGGAAAACGTGTTTAGTGTAAGACAGTTGTTTTGTCGAATGAATGTTGTGAATTGTAATGGAGGCAAACTATGTGCCGCTACCTTTGTTAAGTGTTGCTGTTGTCCCAGGGTTCATATGAGAGCATGAAAATATTGCTAGACGCTAGGCTAATTCATACAATGTAAAATGCCGTAGACTTGTGCTAATAACATTAGCATGTTGTATTTGTGGGGGAAATGTGTCCAGATAAAGACGAGTGTTTGTCTGTCAGTTCTGCGATTTATAGTGAAGCCGATTTGCGTACTAGTGTTTGAAATTGTCCCTGTTAAGCCATGTTTAATGTGAATTTTTATTCAACTGTATAAATAAAGTTTGATTTGAACTAAACTTTACAGCACTTAACACAGTCCTCCACCGCTGACTAGTGTTTTGGAGGTGTAACTGCAGAGTGACACAGACACCACCGCAGAAGTAAAAATAACATGCAGATTTTTTTTCCTCACGACTAATTAGTTGATTAGTTGAAGATTATGTGCAACTGTAGTAGACCAAAGATTTTCTTTGGTTGACTACAGGCCTACTTGTAGTAAGAAAACCTGTTGTGGACACAGGTATTATACCAAACTAGAAGACCTGAGGCATCAATTAGTACCAACCATGTTATGCTAGCTTGTTGGAAAGGGGGTGAAATAATGCCTCAAAGATATGTTACATTTTGGCAAGAGAAAAAGGAACATTACCTTTTTTTTTATTATTATTTCTGTATACTGTGATCTCTAACAGTCTTTATATTGCATTAACTGGGTTTGAGTGGAAAATGAAGTGTCGAAATCCATGTGCTTACTCATGATTTGATCTTATCACCATTATTTATTACTGTTATACTGTATTACCAGTAATTTCTTCAATCAGTGTTCTGTAATCATTCAGTGGCCCAGGACACGTGACTACATCTGCTTTTCAAAATAGAAAAATAAGGTCTGAACACAGAATAGATACAAAACACATGTGGAAATATGATTGATTGGATTACAGTTGCAGGAAGTATAAATGTAACATTCCTGAGGTTTCCAGAAATGTACAATACCGACGTTTAATCTCGTGATTGGGATGAATGTGTACATTCTGCTGGTGATAAATGGAAGTGCAGGGTGCTCTTTTGAGTGCCTCATATTACTAGCAATGCATAAACTGTAGTGAAATGTGCATACAATATATTATGAATGAAAAAGAAAGGGGTAAAATGCTGAAAGGCCAAACTTTCCAATTGTATACAAGAAATAACAAAATGTAATGGGCACATCGTACTGAAATTTTGGGTCACTCATGCTCCCCAGAGACGAGAACACTTCTGATTTGACCCCACTTCACTTTTAGGCAAAGAGGACATATAGCGAAAGGAGATGACATACAGCAGAGGGTTACGATCGAACATGGGCCTCCAGCCTGTTCTCATTCCAAAGTCATTAAATACTGCCTCTTTGTCAGGGACACCAAAGGCCACCTTTTGTGGCAGTATGATAGACCAAGGCGTCATAATGCAGTGGGACACAGCAGTATCAGTTTGAAAACCCCTCCGGTAATAATATAAGGAGCTGGAAAGTCCCTACCGGGCAGGCAGGAGGGTTGGTGCATGGATCCAACAAACCCCAAACTTTCACCTGTGAGGCAGGTGTTCACTTCCCATATGAATGTAGAGCCAAACCATGATGTGTGGATTTTTTTTAAACCTAATTACATGTTTGTTTGTTTTTCCTAAACCTAACCACATCTTTTTGCTGACGTCATGGTTGAAGTGTCCCTGAACATCAACAGCAGATGCTGTTGTGTCTAATATGTAGACCTGAAAGTCCACTGACAAAGTGGCGATATGTGACAACTTGGGATGTGAACGTGTTGGGGCCTCTGTGGTAAGGTAACAGCCTCAGTCCATGGGGTTTGCAGGTACTCGAGTACTCTACTCAAATGTGGGAGTTACTTAAAATGCCCATCCCTTCTTTAGACACTGTCATACTATAGTATATTTAGAAACATTTACTTGCTGAATCACTGCTTTATTTTAGAGCTGCCCATATACCACACAGTGCAGTAGGAGTCAATGTGAAACCTAAAGTCATAATAGCAAGCACTGGTAGGAATTATTTTTAGTTAACACAGATGTTTAAGGGCTTTTTCATATTAGGTGCAATTGATTCATATCGTGCATTCGTAAGTACCATTGGCTTCTGCCCCTCCATTTATCCATAGCTCAGGAAACTTCACTTTAGTAATATTCTTTGCCACTGAAGTACGCATCATCCACGTGACCTTTGTTTATGTTGTCATTACAGTGTGAAAAAGAGTGCCAATCACACAATCCCAAGCCCACACATTGTAGTCCACCTTTACAGTATGCCTTTTAGTTTATATTTTGGAGAGAACATAAAATACAACCCTCTCACCTGCCTTCCTACTTTATTACTCATGGCTGTGTAGGATGAAATCTAGGGATGCTGCAGGCATAAGCATATGCATATGACAGACGAGACCAGCGGCATTAAGAAATGCCTTTGCACCTGCTATTTGCATCATATGGCAGTCTTCTATGCTTTGGTACAGTTGGTTTTCATTCTTGATGCAAACCAAACCCAAGTATATATGAACTGTACTCGAGCCAAACTTTTCAAGTCGGTATACCGTACACAGTTGTAAACAAAGTGGACTTTGTGGTCAAGTGTACTTGGATCCGGGCCTGGGTCCCTGATGTGAAAGCTTCCTTAAATACAGAATAATCTTGTTTACTGGGGTCACTTTATGCACCTTTTTGGACCTCTTGACCCTCGTTTCAGAACCCCTTTGTTGGCTGAAGTGTAGTCTTTTGTATTAGCCCTCACTCTCAGTGTCTCTATGTCAGAGTATTTAGCTAGACCAAAACCTCCTTGAAAGCCTTCCAGTTGAACCAGAGTCAGTGAGCTGGTGTGTGTTGAACAGTTAGTTCTATGCTTCTGGGTACAGTAAACATAAAGTCTGCACTGAGGATAGAGCAGCAACTTGTTCCAACCAAGTCAGGTCCTCTAATATCAATGTCAGGCTGTGCCTGAGATAAAATACTATTCTTCACTTGATGTTCAAGCTTTTTTACTGGTTCTGTCCATAAGAAGCTTTTGTGCTGTGTTTTCCATCAAGTTGTAAATAAGCTTACAAAAAAAAAAAGATTTCTGTGAAGAAATAAATATTTTAGTAATTCTGGGTACACAGCACAAAGAAACTCAGCCATTCATTAAAAAAAGCTGTCAAAGGTCTTGCAAATCTGAAAACAGAAAACTGATCATATAAGCAACCAGTCCCTAATGTAGTTATTCCTGTTTTCTGCTGCCAGAAAGACATTTCATTTCATTTTAATATCATAACATAACATTATGTCCAGTCTTAGGGAATGATTAAATCTGCAGACAAAAAGGGCGACTAACCTTTTTTTTTAAGGCTAATAACAATTCTAATAATTTTTTCCATTTTCATTTCAGAACTGATAGCATAAAGCTGATATTAGGCATATCAATATGATTAAAAACAAGACTAACAGCCTAAAGAACCATTAATGGCCCATAGAGGCACTGACAGCCATACCTCAATAGAAGATGAAGCAAAGACTGATGCTATACTTCGAGTTTTGTTGTTGGATCATAAATGTTTCTTTGTTTTTTCTCCTTTGAGGGTGTTGCTGAAGGAGATGGGCCTTGGGGTAATTTAAATCACAAAGGCCCAGCCTCTGAGCAGCATTAATATGCGGATATCTGTCACGGCAATAGATTTTTTAGGTCTCTCTTGTTCCATTGGAAATTTTGGCTTGATGCTGGTGGTACACAGTTCAGTGGAGTGACAAAGAACATTGGGGAATCTCCCTTTAAAACACGTCAGGGTTTGGGGTTAGGGGTTAGGGCAACAGACATCATGTAAATCAGTCCAATAGTAGTTGAGATACTTCTTTCTAAATGTGATTTAGAAACTAGGCCTCCAAGTGGAAATATTGATCTGATGGTGATAAAGCAAAGGTCAAAGGGTCACCAAAGACATCTGATTTATCCACTGTGGTACTTTAATGTCCAGCAAATTCTGTGGTACCTGGTCATTTGTTCTTGAAATAATGTATACAAAGTTACATTTTGTCCTGAGGATGGCAGTCGAGGCTGAATTGCCAACAGCGCAAAGTAGGCACTGCCCTAGCAACTCAGAACATCCTGAAAGGTCCAGACTTGATTTCTGCAAATTGATTTAAGATATGTTTAAGAGTATGCACCACCAAACCCCAATATAAACTGATGTGACAGAGGCCCTAGGGTGGGTCCTGCTTCATTTTCTGACCTCGAGGCCGTGCCAAAATCTTGTTTAAAAGCTTCAATTATTTAAGTGTTGCACCTGTATACTGAAAATCTGGGGTCAGATCGATTCACATCAACTGAGAGGGAAATTCTGTTATTTGGATAAAGAAGAAGTCAATCAATCAGGCCGCATAGCAGAAAAATACAATTCAAAGCTTGCACAGAGAGGGCATATGGAATATCTCTCTCCAAGTGAAAAATACATCGTCAATGATACCAGATGTTCTATATATGTCTATCTTTCTTCAGCCTCATATAGGGACATCTTTCTAGTTCAACTCCCTCAGATTAGAAATTCAGACATGTTACCTAAAGTTACACAAACTTAGAAATGTATATAAAAGATTGTGGAATGTACATGAAATTATGAATACAATAGATTATCTAAAGTCATTATACAGTATCAACCTATCATTGAAAAACTGTACTTCTTGGACATAGTGTGGGACAATCACAGGGTTAATGGGAGAGTAGTGATGGCAGGACTATTTCTTTTCACAGTTTTCTTTCCTTCGAGTTGAAACATGTCAATGTATTCGTTTTGATCCATTTTTCAAAATATGGTGTCAGTTTCTTTGTGACCCTCACTTGTAGTACATGCATGTCTAACAGCTAATGCTGCCCGCCCCACAAAACTTCTCTTTAATGCATTACCAGTCATTATATACAAGTTTACATTAATGAAGATAAAATATTCATTTTGACTGACATTCAGCATCCCACTTGTATGTAGGTAGGTTATATAAGCTCAAAATGATGTTACAGAAATGTCACTGACCAACCATCTGTCGTTTTTTGAGGGGAACTTCCGTGATAATGCACTTGGCTGACAGAGTCTGGACTAGTTCAGTTTAATTGGTCCTCATTCATTCATTTAGTGCCTTTGCTGCACCACATTGGGACAAATTATGGATTCATGAGCACTCGCACCTTCAGGTGTACAAATTTAAATCTTGACATGCGTGTTGTTGAGATGATGATGGTCGGACACCAAAATCTGCCAGAATCCTCCTCCCAGGACTGTGAATATCCACACAAGACAGCTAGGCAAAATGGCCAGTAGGCACAGACAAAATGATGGACTGATTATTTGTGGAGAGAAAAACAAATCCACATGCTGTTAGCTTACCTAGACAGTTGACCGATGTGCCTACTGCATTCCTTGGTCATAGAATTTCATGATTGTCAGCATTGGAGTAATTTATCCCTCTATCTATTAACAGCAGAAGTATCAATGGAGAGATATTCAGACACTGAGTCAAAGTAGTATGACAAATGCTTTCTAGCACAGTTAACTGTACTGAGTGAGTAACTTCCAGATCTGTGACTCCCACTCACCTAACTAAAGATAGGCCCTTGAGTCCCTGGTTTTCAGTCAGAGCAGCACTGTGATGATTTGCTGTACCTGAGAAAAAGCCTTCCCTGCTCTGAACCACTTTCAAGCCACATTGTATCCTATCACACACCTAAATATCTGTAAAGATTGGGTAATTGCCTTCCCACTGTTACAAATGCAGCCTCAGAGTCTGTGTGGGGACCTTGATGCCAGGGAGCACTGTACAAACAGAAACAGTGTGTGAAAGAGGAAGAAATAGAAATAGTGTGAGTTCTCACTCTTTGACTGCTTTGTCTCCAACACTGACATCAAAAACATATCTGAAAGTGGAGTTGGAGAATTGATGCTGATGGTTAAACGTCTTCTTGGATATTCTCTGTGTCTCTCTGCATCCCTCTCTTTAGGCCCACTGGGATGGCCTGACTGGGAGAATCACTTTCAACCGGACCAATGGCTTGAGGACAGACTTCGACCTTGATGTCATCAGTCTGAAGGAGGAGGGGCTTGAGAAGGTTGTGTGTCTTTAATGTGTGTGTTTGTGCATGTGTGATTCAGCTGGTATGACAATATGATGACCAGATAAAACAAAAAAGTATTTTTAATACACCACCATTGCATAAAAAAATACATGATTAAAATGAACACGACCTTTTCAGAGCCCCAGCCATTTCTGTGGGCGGGCCCAGCATTCAGTAATTATACAGTACTGTACAAAACTTTACAACACTTTTGGTTTTTATCTTCCATTTTTCATAGGTTTAAGTTTTAGACTGACTTTTTTTAATGCACTCAATAGATAGATTTCTCTCAAATTTTGGTTGCAAATTTGCTAAAATCTGTGTCAGTGAGCACTTCTCCTTTTCCAAGATAACCCATCCACCTGTTAGTTGTGACATGTCAAGATGCTGATTAAACAACATCATTACTACACAGGTGTGTCTTGGGATTGTCACAGTAAAAGGTCACTCTAAAATGTGCAGTTTGACCACACAACAGTGCCACAGATGTTGCAAGTTTTGAGGGAGCGTGACGTTGGCATACTGGCCATAGGAATGTCCACCAGAGCTGTTGCTTGTGAACTAAATGTCCATTTCCAATCATTAGCCATCTTCAAAGTCGTTTCTGTATATTTGACAATACATCCAACCAGCCTTACAACGGCAGACCACATTTAGCAATTGGTTTGCACACCTGCAGAATTTCCGAACAAACCGCTTCAGGGATGCTCATCTGTATGCTCACTGTCCTCACCAGGGTCTTGACCTGACAGCAGTTTGTCATCATAACCAAATTGTTTTGAGGCTGGTTGGATGTACTACCAAATTCATGGACACAACATTGGAGATAGCTATTGGTAGTGAAACGAACATTCAGTTCACAGGCAACAGCTCTGGTGGACATTGCTGCAGTTTACATGCCAATAACATGCTCCCTCAAGACATGGGACATCTGTTGTACTGTGCTGTGTGATCAAACTGCACATTTTAGAGTGGCCTTTAATTGTGACCATAACCAAGGCACACCTGTGAAGTAATAGTGATGTTTAATCAGCATCTTGATATGCCACACCTGTTAGGTGGATGGAATATCTTTGAAAAGGAGAAGTGCTCTTTATCATGGATTCTAACAAACTGTTGAGCAAAATTTGAGAGAAATATGTCTATTGAGTGCATGATAAAAGTCTAAGATCTTTAACTTAACTTAAACTGGTGAAAAACCAGACCACCAAAAACCATTTGTAGACTTGTAGAAAGAGCTTCCTTTCCATGTAAAAAGAACAAGCACAATGTATATGAGGGCAGAATGGAGACAGTCTCCAATACAAAATTGATAATGCTGTTATCCAGTGAGAGCAGAGCCTTAAGAATCTGGAATATGTAAATAGCTAAGTAGACTGTCTCATGAGATCCAGTGTGCCTCGCAAGACAAGTTGAGATACTTCACCTCCTTTTGCTCAATTAACATACCACCAAGTCAGCTGAAGACATGAACAGTAAAAAAAAAGCATGTTGGTTCATGAAATTGACTTTTTCATAGTTTTGAGCATACAGCAGCTGCCCCAAATCCCAAAACAAATGTTTTAAAACTTAGCAGAGTTCAGTTGGGTTTAAAACCATTGACAGTGTTTCAGAGTTGAGATGAGCGCCGAATACCAGAAAGTTTACAGTGTCACAGTGTACCACACCGCGTTATTCAGACATGTTCGACTCGTTCTGTATTCAGCCAATGCTTGTGCACAGCCAATATTATGATATTTTTTGACTGGAAGTCATACTTAATTTGCATTTGCAGAGTAGAAATGCAATTTTAGTTATACTTCAGACAGCTTTTAATAGTTGTATAGTTCATTCAAATCAAACTCACCAAATCAAGACACAGTGTGGATATGAGATACATTTCAATCATAGCTGACAGTCTGTCCTGATACAATGCTTGCTTGTCCATATGTACATTGAGAGATATCAATGGCTGTGATCATTCTTCCTGTGCATGCTGGCCATGAAGAGATCACTTGTTAAAGCAACTACATTGTAGAAGAAAGGGTGGAAAGGGGCTGTTAGTGTTTCCCTTTTACTGCTTTCTTACTGAGCCACGGTGGGGGATACTTCCTTTTTGTTAGTGCATCCGCTTTGTTGCTCAAGAAGAGTTCAGTCTCACTGCAGAGGGAGATTTTGCCTCGTTTTTCTGTTGTCGTGTTTTTTGTGTGACTTTGACTGCTGGAAGGCTTTTTGGTTTTTTTTTGCAGGCTGGGTTTTTTCAACACAAATGGCAAGTGACAGCCAACAGTACAGACGTTATATCCAGTGAGCTAACAAAACACTCAGAATCTGTTTGTTGCTTGCCAGGAATTCAAACTTCTTTTTCTCTTATTTTATTTACAACCATCTCAGATTTGCTCCTGTCTCTGTGTATAATAATGGCAGACATAAAAGACAGTTTCGTGATTTTTTGGGGGGATGTTCACAAAGAAAGAAGACATTGACAGTTATTCAGACCAAAAACAGCACCAACAAACCCAAAACAAACATAAAAACAAACAAAAAAAACAAGGGGCCTCAGGTCGGTCAGACTAATAGACCTATGAATTTGAGGGCTTATCAAAAACACTGCATACTGAATATTTTACAGGTCTGGAAAGTTGTCTTGTCTTTGTGGCTCAGGAGGTAGAACAGGTCATCCACTTAGATTTGGCGATTTGATCCCAAGCTCTTCCTGTAAATATGTAGAGGTGTCCTTGGTCAGCCCAGTCACCAGAAGTAAATGTTGGCATTGCGTGTTTCTGCAAACCATGGATACTTTACATTCACGTCATTACTATCCTACAAACATTTCTAAAATGATGTAGTATTTTAGCTGACTTTTTCATCAGGAGGCAGAGGGGGTGGTGGGTGGTTATCCTTTTTTTTCGAACCATAACCTAATAGTTTTTGTGCCAAAACCTAGCCACACGTTCACCACAGCATCAGTCAAAAGTAAAGTTTCAACATATCCGCCACATAATAACGTGCAAATGTAATGTATTTGTGAATTGCAGAATCGTACAATGCCGACATTGCATTGCCTAGGGCAATACACTGAACCTGAAGTGTCTCCTGACGGGCAGGCCAGCTTTTTGCATTGCAGCTTCATTGCCATTTGTGTGTGAATGGGTGAATGAGAGGCAAATTTTCCATTTTTCAGGGCAACCATAATGGCTTTCCCCATCAAAATGATTATTGGGTAAAAAGCAGAGTTATGCTTTTTATTATTCCTTCACACCGGCCATAGCCCTGGCAGGAAGCATTATGTTTTAAGGTTTTCCGTCCATATGTCCCATTCTTGTAAGCACAATATCTCAGAAATGCTTTTAGAGAATTTTGTTCAAATTTGGCACAAATGTCCACTTGGACTAATCAATGAAGTGATTAGAGTTTGATGGCCAGATGTAAGGTCACTGTGACCTTGCATCTGTGCTGACTGTATAGATCCTTGGCGCTGCTGGGGAAAAGATGTGTATGAAGCATCCATGTTTTCACAGTCATGCATGTGAACTGTACGTGCAACTTGATTTGTGTGCATAATTGTAGGTTTATAAGTAATCTCGGAGATATGTGAAGCATGTATTTAATTGGCCAGTGAGTGTTTTGTAAGATGATGCATTGCAATGGTGCTGCAGTTTTTGACACAGTGCTAAACATCCTTTACAAAGGTCTTCTGCAGCTCTGCATGGAAATGCTAAGAACTGTAACTTTAAAATATATCCATTTAATATGGCTAACATCCAAACAAAATCCAAACCCTACCCTGAATGTCATTTAGAATGCATCATGCCTTGACATGGCATGATGCATCAACATGTGTTTGTGTACTTCTATGAATAGGTGCTTCTACAGTTTACATCTTTTCCATGGAATGGCATCTCCAGCAGCCAATTTAAGATTCATGAGATTATCAGCAGGAAGATAACCTGCTCACACTGCTGTTACAAATAATATTCTCCAATGCAACTGCAAACACTTCACACTTCAGCATCCTCACTGGTGCGCGCCTCTCAGTAGCTCCTGACCTCTGGTCTGTGTGCGCCTGCACCTCCATGAATAATTTACTCTATTAATAAAAACCCCTTCAGAAGCCCTCCAGCCTCATGAAGCCTGAATTAAAGAGTTGATTTGCAATTACAAAGCCTATCTCTAGCCCTCGTGCGGGGCATCAGTTGAGCCCTAAGGAGTGTGTGGCTGGTGTGGGTTGGAGTGTTTGTGGTCCCTGTGCTCAGGTTGATGGGGTTGGATAGGATGCAGGTGGGGGTGCTGACAAGGAGGCTTAGGTGTGGAGACTTGAGGGAGAGCTGAAAGAGGACAAGAGAAGCCTTGAGGCACGATCCAATAGCTTCCCTTTCCTCTTCTCCCTTCTTGCCTCCCCAGGATGCTCCTCTCCTCAGTGTTGTTCTCCACCAACCCTGCAAAAGGCCATGGGGCCAGTCCAGATCCCAGATCATCTCTAACATTATTCCCTGCGGGAGTCTCGAAGAAAGTGCCCCCTGACAGTGTTGAGGGTTCACACAGCTGTCAGCTGTGTCCTTAGGGTGTTGCACATTATCCTCCATATGTACCCAGAATAGAAAGAGGAAGTCTGAGTATAGTATATATCTATACTGAACGTGCCTGTTTGGTTGTGTTACCAACTAAAAAAAAGTTAACAAAATGTTGTATCTTCTGTTAATATATACATAAACAACTGTACTAGCCCCGTATCCCTCGCAATAACATTCCCAATGGGAGATTTAATTTTTCTTTCATATTGTCGTTAACTCCTCAAGGAAGAGGTCTGTGGAGGTTTGAGTGGTAGATGGTCATGAAGTGCACATGATTTTAATGGAAAAGGCCACATTTTGTGTTGAACCACAGACCTTCAGTCAAGGTTCTCCTTTGTATTAACCAAAACCTTGATCTTTCCCTAACCTCAGCCATTTGTTTAAGTTGTCTAACCATAATCATACCATACTGGGCACATACAACCATTGTAGAGAGCAAGAATTTTAAAAATGATAGCATTGGATGGAAGTAAATCAAGGGGCCCTATCTTAAACCCCATCCACAAAGCACAGCGCAGCTGTCATTGCTAGTTTCAGACTGACACAGTTGTCATTTTCACAGCCAGCACCCACGCTGTGTAAGTTGTACCCATCTGTGCATCCATTGGCATAAAAGTCTTAAAATGAGGTGTGGTCAGGCACATCATTGGCAAATTGCTATTTTGAGGCAGCAGAAATGAACCATTGATTTACAAAAACTTGATGTAAAGTCAATGGTGCAGTATTTTCCTGTGACTTAAAGAGCAAATTATTTAGATAGTAAGATGTGCCGACATAGGTGGGTTCACAACAGTCTGCTTGTTACATACACAGTAACATGTGGATGGGTGAAATAATACATCATCAATTGAGAAAATTTGAATGAGATTCTCTAAAATGTGAACTTAGCTGAGATCAGAGCAGAGCTGCTGTCCGACATTAAGAAAGATGCTGTGCCTATTTACACTCAAGGAGCAATGTAACTCCATTGGTTATATCAGAAGCTAAATGTTTAGCTTTGTTTCCTCTGTCAAGTTTATAACTACAGTTTTTAGTTTTGCTGCTAAAATGTTCCACGGTATTTGCTGCAGTGACCTTAAACTCTAACTGCTCTGATTGCATTACTACTGTCTGTACTGCAGAAAACCGCTTGCTTCTCCAGTATACTGAATCTGCCATATAAATAGCAGTGTACCAGGTGTAACTGGCTTTTAAACGTAACAGGAGAAAAGACCAATTGGTTGAATTTGTGTTACACCCAAAACACACCTGTGATTAATTAAGGGACTCAATACAACTTTTTTTACCCCTTGTGCCTCACTTTGCACCAAGATTATCTGCCGTTTAACTGGCAAAAGTAGAGTTAAACATGCCCTAAATGCACTTGCACCATGCATTTAGATCAAGCAGTACAGATTGTTTAAATAGGGCCCATTGTCACTGAATGTCTAACAGTCTATTATTAAGGGTAATCATAAGTGGCAGAGGGTTGCAGAGGCACTGATACTTAACCATTTCAAATCTCAACACCATGTTCCACGGCCCTGTGCATCAAAAAAAGCTGATTGACTGATCTAAGACATAATGTTCCTCCCAAAAGTAAAAAAGAAATGCATCAAATGTCTCCAAACATTCAGGAAGTTAACTTACATCAAGGCAGGGCAGCATGTTCCAGCCTTGAATCGCTGTTGCTATAGATGTTTTTGTATTTTTGTACAACAACAATTACACTGTCCAATCAGAAAGCAGAAATAGCTATGGTTCTTGAATTCCATTGGTTATTGCTCTTTCTACATATCAGAGCGAAACTGAAACCCACAATGAGCTTCAAGTTTCAAAGACAAATTGCCACTGCTTTCATTATAAATGCTATGAGCCAAAAGCAAAGCAGCGTAGTACTATTTTTTAAATGAAAAAAAGTTTGATGTACAGAAGCCTAATCTTGCTATGTCTGCATGTCGTGTCACATTGTTCTGTATGTCTGTATAACTGGTATTTTAAATGTATCTATCTGTCCTGGAACCAGTTGAAAAACTGAACAAGTGTATTTTGTTTTGCAGATTGGTACCTGGGATCCTCCAAGTGGCCTAAACATGACGGACAACCAGAAGGGGAAGACAACCAATGTTTCTGATTCCTTATCCAATCGGTCCTTGATCGTCTCCACCATACTGGTACTTTATTTTTTTCATTTTATCTTTAAGTTTTTTGAACTGTTGCTGGAACACTTGCACCACTGCTAGGCAAATATAGCTGGCTTAGGCATTACTATGTAACTATCTGCCTTTAGTTACATAAGGTATTCATATGCAAGAGGTGATGGTATTCCCTGTCTCAGTTTCAGAGCAAACAAACTAAACTTGTCAATGCACTGTTGGAAATACTGTGCAGTATGCATCAAAGACACAGTATTACTCCTTTGACTCTGTCCACTGGCCAAAGAAATGCTGTTTTTTGCTCACTGGTATTGGTATTTTTGGCATCAAGACTGAATTACAAAGGGGGCAAAGCAGGAGATATCTGCAGTAAAGCTACTATGTGAAGTCTGTTGTGGGTTGTGTACCTGGAGGGCACTTAAAGGTAACTGGATGCAAACAAATAGTGACAGAAACATTGGGTGGGGGTTGAGGTCCAAACTGCATTTTTGCCCCGTGACCCTCTAGTGGTTTAATCCCAGCCTGCTCTCATTTTCAGGATGTCAAACACAGATGCTTTGTCATGTGTCTCATCATGTGATATTGACGACAACAGCATCCTTTGGCATCTCTGTGAGACCAAGTTCTCAGCTATTCCAGTGTAAATCCCTCCAGGGCAATATTTGATGCTCAGAGTACCTGACATAGCAAAAACAGCAAGAGAGACCACTTAGGGTCGGAGGGAGAGGTGGTGGACGGGTGTGTCCATGTGAAACCCAAAGTCAATACCTTTTTGACGCAATGTCCCGTAAAATTCATTGTCACTTACTTATGTCATTCATGTGACATATTTACGTCACGTTCTGCACTTATACCCCTCTTCCACCCGAATTAGTGTAAGTGTACACAGGTTTTTTAAACGTGGGAAAACTAACACTAACAATGGGCTTTAGACTGTTTTTCCATTGCCTGTAGACTATATTCATGTGCATGACTCTACAGCAGATGAGCATGCCTTTCTGTTTGTTGATACAGTTTGTCACATTCACGGTTACGACAGGCTAGAAAACAGATTAGTAAACAGTACAAAACAGCATGGAGGCCAGTGAAAATGTTATGGTGGGTATTTCCTTCTATTTATCTCTTACTTATTTAGACTCTTTCAAACTTGGTGCAGACTAATTTGGAACGATGCCTGAGCCCTGCTTGGGTGTAGACAGATAGTTTTTTGTGGTGGCATATTATTGCATCTTGCCGTGTATTTTCATCACTGCCGCTCCAGCCTATAAATACCTGTGACTGCTGCAGAGTCATTTTACCTGTGTGTAAATGACGATTGTAACCTTTCCCATTAGATAAAATAGCCAGATGTTAGCGGGTGTTAGTGGGGTTTTATTGCACAGTGGGAAAGGGGCTTTTATTTAATCCCAGGTTTTTTCTAAACCTTAGTACAGTTATCCACCTAACAGTGATAGGACATGCAGAAGGAAACAGAATGAAAGTGTTACTTTTCTCATGGTCCATATCAGTTGAGTCTTTGGTAAAGAAGTAACACACAGACCCATTTGGTAAACATAAACCTGCTCTGTGCAGTTCACTGATAGTATCTAAAAGGATTTCTGAGTAATGAAAAAAATTCTAACAGTTACCCCTCACTTCCATTTTGGGCTGACAATGTGCAAATTAAATATTGCAGCTTTAAATGTCTGTTTATAGCCAAATCAAATTGTAATGGTGCTTTATGTGGGACCAATTATAGAAGGCTAAAACAGCTCTCAGCCATAACAGACTCCCTCCAAAGATGTCATTATTTTTAAGCTTTTCCTCTTGAAAAATCCTTCACTGCTTTGCCTGAGCTGCCCTTTCTGTTTAGAGCACTTTCTGGGGATGCTGCTCTCCGTCTCAATTGAAGTAGAGTACCCCAAAGCACTGCACTCCCAAACTGCCAGTTGACTTCACCACTGTGGAGGACTCCAATTTGGTGGGAGCAGGCTCAGGCAGGGAAAATTGACTGATTGATTGTCCAATAAGATTTCATGGTTTACGGCTCTGCCTCCTACCGACCAATTTATCAGGCATATTGTGTTATTGTCTCTCTTGCCAGTGGTGCCAAAATCCAAGGAATTCAGACATAACTTTGAGAAGAGGCAGTCAAATCTGTCTATCTGTATCTTTATGGCTGATATTCCCTCTAGTAATATTGAGCAGCAAAAGAATATCACATAATACATTTGACTAATACTACTATGGAGGTCATGGCCTTGTAATAGTTTGGGCTGAGTTTAATGATATAAATAGAAGTTTACGCTCTATGATTACGGACATTACATTATTTTAGGTAATTTTCTTAGATGACATTTCCCCGTTAAAGGGTTTTTTGGGTGGAGTTTTTCCTTTTCCGCCGCGAGGGTCCTAAGGACAGAGGGATGTCATATGCTGTAAAGCCCTCTGAGGCAAATTGTGATTTGTGATATTGGGCTTTATAAATAAAATTGATTGATTGATTGATAAACTTTAGAGGTTTAAGGAGGTGTCATTATCTGTCTCTGTATCCGTTTTAACAACAAAATAATCTGTCTTTGCATTTATATTTGGACATAAGACCAGAAGAGGACATGGTTTATCCCAGAAGTCACGTTAAAGAAATATTAAAGCACAAGACGACAGGCTTTAAGCTTCATTTTGATTTACAGGCAGGGGTGTAGCTTCAAATTCTGGGCTCTATGAAAATGCAGTCAATCCAGCTGCCACACGAGGCTTTTGTCTCGCTACTCCCAAGTTTCCCTGTCAGTGATAGCTGGGAAACTTTGACACACGTCAAGGGTCAACCCAATGTGGTCGGTAAAGCTTACCAGAAAATACCAGTTATGGGTGGGCAGGTCAATATGTGGCAAAGCAGCATTCTGAGCAAAGTTATTAATAATTTACAGAAACACTGCGTGCAATAGTCCACCCTCCACCTGCTTGTCACACCTTTGACAGCACCACGCTCAGTTTTGTCTCTGTCCTTGTCTCAGTTCTGACAGTTTCTACAAAGCATAACGGTGACTCTTAAAGCGTCACTGGATGCAGCATTAAAAAACCCAGACTGGTGCATACTATAATAGTCAGCTCTCAGCTCGCTCCCTGCTATGTGGGGATGACTACGGAATAGTGATCACTTTTCAATAATGTGTAGTACCTGAAATGACCAGTTAGTGAATAGGCATTTTTATCTTGTGCTCAACCACAATGATATGAATAGATCTAAAGAAACATAAAGGCGGATGAACAGATATGTCAGTCATGATCTTTTTCCCCCAAATAAACACAAGCACCCTTAAAAAAAAAAATAGAAAAAATAGGCCTATCTGTTACCATGGCATTATTTGTGTTTTCCCGAAAAACGTATTCAGATTTGGGTACATACCTGATAAATTTAGACTATTAAGCAATAATACATTTTTTTATTTTTTTTTTTTTTAAATGACCTTAAGTTAACCTTAACCAGAATTACACACTTGGCATTTTAGTGGCTTGAAACAACATAAAGGCAAAACTCAAGGTCTTCTTACTTATTTTTGTACAGAGCTTTTAACCATGTCACTCAGTTTGTTCAGTTGTCATGAAGATGGATCTGTCGACCTGAGCTCAGTGGCTGTTCTAGTTTCATGCAGAGCACCTTCAGGACTTCTTGTATGTGTTGGCTCAAATAACAAGCATCGGTGACCATGGTTATTGGTATTGATCAACTCAGGGTAAATGCTCACTGAATTTTACAGTTTTGCCAGTGGCAAGTCAAAATTTCTCCTGTAAGTGGGGTCGTGATGAGAGAATTTAAATCTCAGTCAAAGTCAAGATAAGCCATGTTGATCTACATAGCCAAACATTACAAATTTGTCTCAGAGAGCTTTACAATCAGTCCATCATATGACATTCTCTACCTGCATTAAACCACCAGAGTGTGCCAAGGCAAAAATAAGCTTTGAGGCCATTTTGACCCCAACATTTTATCTATCTACCCTGCAAAATTCAATTAATTACACACTTATTGCCAAACAGAGGACCTGGAGCTGTTGTTTTTCTGGCGCCGGACAATTTACTTGCCCTCCATCCTGAGTGTATGAACATATGCATGCTTTTACTCTTACAAACAGCAGACAGAGACCATGTACCATGTGAGAACCATGACAGTGGAGGGAAACTTGTAGAAGCAAGTCAAATTAAAGCCATTTATGATCCTGTTATTGAGGAGGCAAGCGTAAAAATAACAATATCAAGTAAATTGCGGGTTGTCATTATTTATCGTGGGCCTTCTTTCCTTCCGCGCGTGCTGTGAAGTGATTGGATTGCAGTTATTAGCAAAGACTCTCCACGGCTGTAATTGCCATATCAGGACTGAGTCATGGGGAGATGTGTGATGGCTGTGAGCAGCGAGGAAAAGAAGGGAGGGCTGACAATAATTGGGTTTGTTACATTTGATTGATGCACACTTTCATCCAGCTTCTCATCATTTTCTCAGGGATTATGTACTATAAAACATGATGTAATTACTGTTGAGATCTTGGCCTATCAACAGTTTATCTACTTTGGAAATCACTCCTGTAATGTTGCGGTGGAAATGAAGTACCTTTAGGCTAATGGCTGGGGCTGCAGATAATATACTGTGTAATGTCTTCAAGAGAGCAAGGAGCAAGGCTGCTTCCACTTCCACAGAATCAACCCATTTTCAAACCACTGCAGAAGAATAGTAGAGCTTCTTTCACACTGCTCTAAAACACACAATAATGGACAAACTCTGGGTTAGCGATGAAAAACATTATACTGTACATTTAATTGAAAAGTATTTTTGTTGAAACACAGAAAGGCCAAACAAGATAAGATACCCAGTGGCTGAGGCAGCTGCCTCATCATGGGTATCACATTTAATGATTAAATATCTGTTGTTGGGCCAGCTGTTGAAAGTCAATCAATCAATCAATCAATTTTATTTCGAAAGCCCAATATCACAAATCACAATTTGCCTCACATGGCTTTGCAGCATACGACATCCCTCTGTCCTTTAGACCCTCACAGTTGATAAGGAAAAACTCCCCAAAAAAAACCCTTTACCAGGGGAAAAAAAACGGTAGAAACCTCAGGAAGAGCAACTGAGGAGGGATAGCAATGACTTGCTACAACCTGAAAAAAATAAAAGAAACAGATTACTACAAAACATCCACATTTGGTGCTTAAAAAGCAGTTAGAAAAACAGTGACAAGTTGCTACAAATCACCTATGTTTTGCACCTAAAAAGCCACTGGAAAAACAGCAATGAGTTTTCACAAAAAAAGTTTGGTGCCTAAAATCCCATTTTTTGGTTATGGTTTGGAATAGATCATATTTTGGCTTAAAATACACAGTTTTGAGAGCGCAGTTTCTACTGGGAAGTTCCGTGGTCTGCAGCTTGGCAGGCATCACGCCATCAGTAACCTCCCTATGACTAAGTCAGCTTCTATATTTTGTCACTTTAGAAATGCTGATATGACACGTATGAAACGTACAAATGTAATGTATTTGTGGTTTGCAGAAATGTACAATATCAATATTCAAAACCAACAAACAAAACCAGACATTTTTAGCTGTCACTGTGTTTCCAGGTGGGATGGTACCAAGAAAAGTTGTTGTCTACCAAAAGATAACTGTGTTTCCTGTTAGCATAGTGTAACCAAAAGCTACATTTGTTACATATGAATTGTATAAATATTACACATTTGTAGTTTGCAGAAACTTACAATGCCAACATTCATTCTGGCAAATGGGCTGTCCTTAAACATCTGGTCACTGTAGTTTATATCAAGTGTAACTCAAACAGAAGAACAAAGAGCATGTGTTGGGGACCATTTTCATCAGTGGATTAAACTACATTTGGTGCTCTGTTGGGTTTTTGTAGCAAATGGATGGTGTATGTGGGACTGAGCCACAGAGTCTGTGTTCATGGTTATGAGGAAACATGTCGCCCAGAGCAACAGTGTGGCTCACTGATGTGTTTTAATAGTTTTTGTGCAACAATGGAGCTTGATGGTTCAAAGGCAGAAGATATATCAGGCATTAGCACACATACTTTACTTGTTAGTAGATACCTTTATGTTTCTGTGGACATTCGCACAGGATTGAATGTTAATAAGTCTTTATTCAAAAATATTACACAGCTAAAACCACCTACACATGTCATATTTTTGGTATGTAAGCTCTGATTTTCACTATGCAGTGTTAAAAAAAATCTAAGATGACTAATGTGAATTTTTAAGATGTGGTGCATTGTAGCATTGTCTGCATTAAACTATTGACACAGCCCACCTCAGATCAAAAACAAAATAGTTGAAGCCAAAATATGTGGGGATAAATAATCTCTTTTAAAACTAAATGTTTTTAGATTTGAATTAAAGGTGAAACTACTTAACACAGATTTCTTGTCGAGAAGTTTATGATAATGGGTTTGTCCTCACCAGCAGGTGTTTAGTACACTTTATATTGCAAACAATTAATTGGAAAATTGGAATAAAATTAATGATGTGACTTTTATTTACTTTTATTGGGCAATCTATCAATTATCAAACCAAATCTGTGTCCTTTATCTTCAAAAACAGGAGAGAGAGAGAGAGAGAGAGAGAGAGAGAGAGAGAGAGAGAGAGAGAGAGAGAGAGAGAGAGTAAACCCGGTGATTAAAATGTTTGGCTGAAAAATGAAACAACCTCTGGTCCTAGATCAGGTCTCATTTCCATTTGGCTGTGAATACTCTGGGCAACTGTTCTTGGACAAGACATGAAGAAATGCAAACAAGCCAGTGCCAGACCCCAAAGACCTTCCAGGATGTATCACATTCAGGAAAGAGACAGATGTGGAAAGATAATTAATAAATAGGACCAGTTGCATTAATCATTAGATCATACTGACAACTAAGTACTGTAAAGGATCATTAAGCTCAATGCCCGAGCTGTCGAACAGATGTTGTCAGTTTAACAAATCCTGACGGTTATCTGCTTCATGATGCATCTAACTTTTCTAAAATATATGGAGGAGTCTTTCTTCTCTGTTTTTGCCCATACTAGGCAACGGTACTGTAACTGCACAAATAGATGTGCATCGAAATCCAAACAGTGGCTGTTCACCCAAAACTCCCAAACTGCAAGTAAGTCTGTCTCTCCGCTGTTGTTTTTTAGATAAAGCCTAACGTTAGTTATGAGAGCAACCCGTCCTCATTCCAAAGTCATCAAATATCGTCAATTGGTCATTGATTTGCGTGTCAGACAACAATGAGGCATCCTTTTGTGGCGGTATGATACGGCATTTGGCAGCGTCAGCATAACCAAAGTTAAAAGTAACTTTAACCAGCCCGATTCTATGTTAAAAGCAACAGTATAAAAAGAAAGAAAAGATGTAAAAAAAAACAAAAACAAACCTATGTATAGACCCATCAACATATTCTCATAGAATGTGAGGAAGCAGAATTCAAGGCCTGGAGCTGAGCCAGAAGGCTCGCTTTCTTTGTTTTCTATTAAGTGTCTAAAACTCAAATACTCAGAGGTCAAAAAATCACTGGAGACACGTAGAATCAGGTAAACTGAGTTTAATGTGCATGCAGGCATCAGCACAATACAACTCGTGAGTTAAGCTCCAGAGCAGGACTGAAATTTCTTTGTCTGTGCATCCCCTTTTATTGCTGGTGAAGATTCTGTTGAGTCTCCACCTTTTTTCTTTAATCCTACCCACTTGAGCTGAACATAACGGTGTCCCAGCTCTCCCCTTTCCCCTTGAAGCCAGTTTCACTGTGGAATGCTTTCCCGGGCAGTCTAGGCCCACCTCCTATTACCAGGGTCATCCCCATGCTATTTAAAAAAAAAAAAGATGCACAGTGAATCCTAGGTACTTTTCCACCACAATGCTTAAGTGCTCAATGAGTGTATGTGTGTGTCATAGAAATACATGAAATAATAAACCAGTGTTTGACTGTAAGTGCACAGAGTACATTGCTTTAACACATATCTTTAAAGGTCAACTTAAAGGTACAGTATAAACACTACAGTACTAATGAGTACATTACACTACAAATGGATGGTATGACATCCAACTAAAAATTGCATGCACAATTGTTCGTTTGATACCCTACAAAGAGTAGCACATTACATACTATCTTATCTTATCTCTAACTTATTTTCCGTAGGATATCATAAGCACAGATTGTTAAAACAGCCTCAGACCCAGATGTAATCATCACTCATGACCCACCGCAAGTGTGTGGCGGTGTATTTTTCTGCAGAGACTCTGAACTCTGCCAGTATTTTCTTCTTATTTTGCTGTGTTTGGGATGTTACTGGGCACAGCACATATGCAAGGTTGAGACTTCTCCAACAGGTAAAGACTACACAGGACTGTGTAAAATGAGTACAAACTGTAGAAAAATTAATTCATCTGGTTGTTGAAACAATCCAGTTAATTATTTTAGTACAAGTTCATATAGCCTTTATGGTTCCAAATACTACAAAACCATCACAGTGAGGCTGGCAGCAACCACATGCTACAAAGATGGAATCTGTGTCGCAGGTAAAAACCACGCTCCCCTCCACCTTCGCAATGCATCCTGACATGCACCATGTATGTCGGTTGTTTCACGGATTATAGGCAAATCATGCTGTTTTTGCCCCTCCCCTAAAACTTCTCTCCTTCATGCCAAAATGGTGACAGAAAGTTGACAATGAAAAAAAAAAATTAAAAATCACTGAAAAATACAAAATGATGCAAAAAAATAACAAAATAAAATAAACATTTTTAATGCTCGTGTTTTGTATTTCAGAGGAACTTTTTTCAGTGCCAGTGTTTGCTTTTTCAACACCAGATTTTATTTTGTGTCATTACAGAAGCCAATGTTGCCATCAGCTGATGGGTGATACAAACCAGATTGTAATTTAGTTAAAGCAGCTGTGCAGAACTTTTCGTTTTTGTTGATTATAGCGCCCCTTTGGTTGAAGCGGTATGACACCCACAGCCTGGTGTCGTAAAATTCCGACTGCAGCCGGCAATTACTGCATGCATTTGTTTTGGAGAGCGAGAGGATTAACTAACGTCAGGTCAGTCCATGTAAATAGTGGAAACAGCAAAATTACTCAGTAAATTCTCCTGTCGTGTTTCTGTTTTGATCTAATCTAATCTGTTGTGTATTTTGAGCTACTAAGGCTACCTTAGTAGTGTGAGCCTCAAGTTATTCTGGGTAATGTAGTAACCGGAAACAATGAGAAGCAGCCGTGTACGTTCGGTGTAAGGAGGAATAAACAGTTAACAAGTCATGGAAAAGTGGAATTGGAATCAAAATAGCAGCGGAGGATTCAGCCTCTCTCATCTCTGCTCAGCATTCAACACATGGAGTTCCTCATCTGTGTGCTCCGGCTCAAACAGGTATGGCTCTGGATCTGTGTCCGCTACAAGAAACTCTTCAAAATCACATTCAAAGTCGTCCATTGCAGCTGCTATAGTCCGGAGATATCTTAGGCTAAATAAACAGCTGAGTATTGTTTACAAGCTACGTCTGTGCCTGCTCACCAGTGTATCCCTCCGCAGATCACAGCGCAGGAAGTACTGACCCTCTATAAGCGCGATGCTAAATGCTGAGACCCAGCCACTGGACGTACAGACACAAAAAAGATATCGATCATGTTGTCTCAATATGAAAATGACAGAGAAAGGACATAACTCCCAAATTGTGGGAGTATTCTTTTATGTGAAGATACACAGTGAAGACATAACATAATCCTAACACAGCAAAGCTGTTACCTGCAGCCTTCGCTTGCAAAGCTAACGCTACTAACGTTAGGTCAGTCCAAGTAATTAGTGGAAACATGCTAACATGCTAACGTTACACACAAGTTAGTAGTAAAGTAAGACCTGTTCATAAATGTTCTGGTGTAGCTCTGAATTTCTTATAAACTGAGGACAACTGCCTGCTGTATATTTGTGTTCATGGTCACAGTCACAGATCATTTTACATGATGCTCCTTCGTTATCCGCCATGACATCAAAAGTACAACCAAGTCCTCATAGATACATCTCTGGTAAAACTGTTAGGTGTTATGTGTTCAGCAATGCCCGTTGCGTACTGCTTACTCCAAGAACACTGTAAACACGGCTCCTTCTTCTTATGTGGTTTAATCGCTGCGGCCGCTGCGGGCAAGCAGAATCACTTCCACCTCGGGTGCCGTATTCTGGTTTGCTGACTTCCGCTGTGTGTCTGACCCGAGCTAGGCTACGCTAAATAGCCATATAGAGAAAGGCTTTTTTGTCTCTGTTGGGTTCAAATAAATATGTGAATCTTCAAGGGGGGGTGATACGAACTAGGGACAGTTTTATTAATGGTAAAAAGTTCCGCACAGCTGCTCTAAGTGAAATGGCATAGAAAAGACAATCATTGTTGTTACTAATATCCATTGAAAAATTTGTCTTTGTTTGATAACTGAATAAATTGTCCTTTAATATCCTTAAATTTGTGCACGTTGTCCTGGCACATTGTTTTGCTAAACAATTTATCTTTTAATTAATCTGTGAGGGTAGAATTAAGTTTACTTTTTCCTCAATGTAACAATTTATGGAAGTTTGTTCCAATAACAACATAGCAAACTATAATGTTCTGACAAGAAAAGTTTCTCTTTGCATTGAGATACAGTGGTATTGTGTCATAGTAAGAAAGTGATATGTTGTTATGACAGGAGTATCTTCCTAAAATGTTTATAGTGATACTATAGTATATAGCGATATTTATAGATGTCAGTCATGACATATGTATATACGTATGTATGTATACATGTTTGTGTGTGTTTGTGTGTGTGTGTGTGTGTGTGTGTACTATTCAGTATCTCCCTTTGTTATGTTAAACCAATGGGCAGTCTTAGAGGGCACACCACTGCATGCTGAGAGCACCTGGATGATTTGCTTTGTGCTCCGCTGCATGGAGGGGAAATCAATAATACTAAAATAAATGTTTAAAAATGACTCAAATCAGGCAGTATCATTTGTTTTTGCTGAGGCACAAAATCCATTGTTTTTAATTTGTTGGAGAAGAATGGGCTTGGTTTTGTGTTTGAGGAGAGTCTGCAGAGAGGCGCGGATGTGGCATAGCTTTAATTAGGTTTGTTTCACAGAGATACTCCGCTTCTCCTTCACTCTATCTTTTTAATTAAAGATGCTCCGGCCTCCGTCTGTAGCCAGCCTCGTGGCGGGAGACACAAGGGAGTGTGTGTGTTTGTGTTTGTATGTGTGTTTGTGTATTCAGGGTGGCAGGGGAGGGGGTGACCCTGTCCTAAAACTGACAAATATTTTCAGTGGTTATCTGATCAAGTCAAAGCCATATTTAAATATGGTATATTCAATACAGTTGATACAGCTAAATGATGTGAATGTACTTTACAAAGTTTTTTGTAAATAAATTCAGAATAGCAGAATAATTACGTAATAATTCCATTCTTTTATATATCCTCAGTAGTTTTGACAAGCATAGTAGTATAAAATAGTAACCATAGTATAAAATTGTTTTAAGTTTATAAATATCCTCAGTTTCAGGTTTATTGTTTAATATATTTCAATATCACTAGTTATGAATACGCTGAATGCATTTTTTACACTAAACATAGTTGCAAGCTTTTGTAATTTTTTTTGTTAAAGGGTCCCCCTTACAGACGAAAAACGGAATTGTCTGTTACAACCGTCTCAAAAATCTTTCTGTGCGTGCACTTGTTGACAAGCCAACGATACAGGTGAGCTTCCTGAAGCTGGCCGTGTAATGCGCCATCATCATGTCTTCAGAACAGGTAAAGTAGCCTTATAGCATTTTGTACATACATGATGAGGCCGATTGCTTTATTTATTTATTCATTTTCAAAACTCAGAAATTAGTTGCTCTCTGCATGTCAGGGCTGACCTCCTCCTCACAGTGCGCGTGCACACACGTCGGCTCTGTGTCTAACACATCACATCAGTTAATCAGGTGTGTTCGCTTTCAGCCAATCGTATGGCCTCTTACATTTTCTCCACACTTTTAAACCAATCACAGAGCTACTGAGGTACTGTTTGCAGTGTTCAAACAAGACGCGCTAGACTGAAATGGTGGAAGAGACATGGATCAATCTCAACCTATAAGTAACACATTTATCTTATTATCCCCTCGTTGTAAATTATGCAATGTTATTGAATTATAATGAGTTGAAGCGTTCTGCTTAGCCAAGTAACATGTTTGAATGAACATAAACTATGAATATACCCTATGTACAGAGCCATGTACGATTGGCTGAAAGCGAACACACCTGATTAACTGATGAATCTGTCAATCAGAATCATAAATTTGATTGACAGATTTATCAGCCAATGGTGACGTTCGTTGACCTGCGACATCAGGGGAGTCTCAAAATTCACCACACAGATTTCGCTCACAAATGTAGAGAGGTTCACAAATGAGAGGCAGTTTGTAAATGCACATTCAGCGATTCGCATGATCTGTGAATTTATTTTCCAAGTGTGCCTCAAAATAATATTTGTGAAGCAGAGCATGTGCATTTCCGAATTTATATTACAAGTTTGCATTAACATTATATTTGTGAACCAGAGCGTGTGCATTTGCAAAACAGATCGTGTGCATTAGTGGGTCCGAAATACAACTGCGAACCAGAGCATGTGTATTCGTGAGAAACCCTGCATGAGTGCATTCATTATGAGACTGATCTGACCCCATAAAAATGTACCTGAGGTAGCCGACCTGCAGACAGTAGCCCCTTTTACACTGCCAGATTTTCTGTGAGGCCGTTTTGCCAGCAAGCTGCGAGCGTTTAGACACAGAGCCCGATTGGCAAGTTGATCTGAGGTGCCCAATTTTCCGCCTCGTAGGGTAGTCATGTTGGCGGAACCCTTTTAGCCTAAACAGACTGAGGCGGCCTTCTGCAATGGGAGGGGCTGTTAAAGACTTGTGGGAGGAGCTGTTGATGATGCCGCACATGTGAGCCACTGGAGGTGGATAAACAGGAAACAGCTGATAGCAGGAATTAGCAAGCAGCTAGTAGCAAGAGGGAAACGCAAACCTGAAAGACACTGTAAAGATGAGCAACTGGGGAGACAAGGAATTGCACGCCCTCCTTACCCTCGCAAATGAAGAGGCCATTAACCGTCAGATGAAGGGGACGGTGAAGGACAGGCCGACTTACAAGAGAATTGCTGAAGGACTGACTAGCCGCGGCTTCCCTCCCACTGTTTACGTCACACGCTGAGCTACACGTTTTGTCACGCCAGCATTTCCCCGAAAAAGGCGCATTCCTCATAAACAAATTAGGTAGGCGGCATTTTTGCAACACTCCTGGATTTTGTTTTTATACTGCCAATGCTGAAAGAAGACTGACTGGGCTTTCATGCAAATTTGCACAATTCCTATCTAAAAAGGGCCAGTGAGTCTCCTAAGTAGACAGTGACAGCAGTAACAGAGCCAGGTCACCATCAGTCGGGCATCCCTCCTCCTCTTTCAGCTCTCGCCAGCGTGTGAAAGCCGGGCCAATATTAATCCTTGTTCGAGCTCTTGTTTTATCGCTCTCCCGTTTTCTTTTCTTTGTCTCCTCGGACAACACCTTCACCTTCTTCCTTTTCTTTGTTGCTTCAGCCATGACAACCACGTCTAACTTTGTTCACCTCGGTTCGGCTACGCTACTCTAAGGGGGGATATGACATATGCCGTAAAGCTGACAAATTTTGTACTCCTTTTTGTGTCTGGGTTCCTATCCGAACCCTGAAATTGCATAGTGCATAGTGAAACAGACGCACTCAAGCAATGATGGAGGTGTCATCCAACCTATTGTAAGTTGATGTAACATCACAAGGATCTTGGATATATATTTTGAGGGCTCAAAAACTCCAATGTGTTGCTTTAACTTAAGGTCTAGGAGGACGTATGAGCCCTATTTTCAACAAAAACCTTCGGTACAGTATCTTTGAAACCAAAAGTAACCCTTCGGATATGATACCTAGACCACTGAGCATTTCCACCACAAACAGTACTCTTACAAGTGGGCCAGGTTGTTATCATTCACTGCTCCATCAAGCACTTTTTTTTATTTCCTCTTCACCGGTGGCACAGATGGAATTATCTTCCACAGAACAAGGTAACACACTGACAATGTCAGAGCAAAATAGAACAGGCTGTAGTGAGAGTCTCTCTTGATGGGATATTTCAGATGTATGGGTTTGTGCTTTTAGTCCTTCTCAGGCAAGCACAGGGATTTAGTGTGGCCGGAGTCCACAGTCATGACACTCTGCACTGCTTTTTATTCTCTGAGTGAGGATTAGAATATATGCTGTCCATATAATCCGGTCCAAATTAATATGTATTTTTAAATGATTGAATATTCACTTATTGCTATAAGTGTATGACATCCAAGAGAGACAATAAAAACTAAAGGATGGTCAAAATTGTCATATTGATATGTAAGGAGTGCTGACAGATTCACATTGTCAATTTATGCATTGAGTAACATTACAAGTAAACTTGCCACCTTAAAAGTTGCTAGCAAGGCCCAGTGAATTAAGTTTTTTCTTTCCCCCAGTCTACAGCTGCTGTAAGAGGCAGCACAACATCCTTTCATTTTATAGTTATAGTTTACTAACATATGTAAGACTTACCATGATATGAACAGTGGTTACCTAAGCCTCAAAACCAGCCACAACCCATCCCTGAGCAAGAGTGACCGTTCACAGCCCCCTTTTAAGTACCAGATCTGTGTGCTAGGTACCCCAGCAGAGGGGTGACCAAAATGGGAATGGTAAGGAACGGTTTCATTGGTACCATCCACAAATTGTTACAGTGGAAATAGAAAAAAGTGAACTGATCTGAAGTGAACAGTACTGGACTGCTTGGTGGAAATAAGGCTTTAGGGTGATGTTGTATTAATGGAAAAAATGGGCCATTTGAAATGTAGGAACATGTAATGTAGTTACAGAACGTGATTGTGTGTATGTTTAGTGGTTAAACTTCCTATAGGTGACATAGAGGGTAAACACACAAATACATACATATATGCATACATACAGTACATACATACATATTGACATTTTAAAAATCAAACAAAAGAGAAAAGTAATCCAAAGATTTGATGCTGATGGTCGGTCTCTAGTAGGGGTACCACCTCTAGCTCTGGTAAAGTAGTTCATCTTAATCTATTCATCAGTGAGTGATCATCACAGTAAGAGTGTGAGTGTTGACAAAAAGAAAACACAAGAATGGGAAAAATACATAATTGACCATTTTATCTGTTGATTGCACTGTAGCAGACAACCTTTTTATCCATCAATCAATTTCAATTATTTGTCTTACTGTGATAAAATGTGTTTCCTCTGGGAGTCAGTATGCAGATTGCACACACAGTGCATCACCAACACATGTACTGTATGTAATCTTATTGGGCAATGTGCTCGTGTCAAATTAGGTACGTCACTGGGCCTGTGTTGATACGATTAATTGGGATTAAAGCATGTGAATAGCAGCTGGAGAGCCACACTGGTTGAATCAAACCATGCCATTAAAAATTCCTTTGAACAGCATCTCTTTTGAAGCTGTAATTCATAAATGACAGATATTGCTAAATCTTTGCAGGTCAGTGTTGGCCTTAAACAAACCAGAATAAACAAATTGCAGGAATTATTGCATAATTTCAAGGACTGGAGCAGAGGAGGCTTTGGAGCTGGCTAACAATCAGATTTGGGTCAGTGCAGCATAATCCAAATTGTTAGTTATATACTCTTCTGCCATTGCACCACAATGTTAAACCACAGTCTCCGAAATTACAAATAAAAGCTGTGGGTCTCAGCTCTGGAGTATTTTGTGAAATGTGCAGAGAATGAAAAGTAACATTTCTTTTATGATGTGGCTACTTCTGCTGTAGAAACAGATTCAAATCCCTCCATGCACCATTTCTAGCTCCACAGATTGATGATGAGAGCTCTTTTAATGTCCAGAAAGAATCACAGGTATTGCTGACTGTTCCAGTGAGAGGTGCTTTTTGTTAATGTGCCCAGCCACAGTTTATGATAATTACAGTCTTTCACAGCTGACAGAAGGTGAGAGGTCATAAGCTGCTAATGGGCTCACAATAGCGTCTTTGTGCTCCACATGCTAGATAACACTTGTTCCACTGGTTAACATGGCAGCAAATAGAGACAGGGCGAAAATGCTCACATTATATAAAGAGGAAATAAATTATAATTTAAAGTGGCTGAGGAGGAATTTATTGTCACCATGGTAAAACAGGCCTTAGACATACATTTTTGCTCTACTCTTACCTTTGTCAATGTCTAAGCCTGAGGTATGTGCATGTATGTGTACACTGCAAGGTTGGGTGCAGAGCACACTTTAGAGGCAAAGTGTAGTGTTAGTTTACTCCAATAGGTGGTAGATACAGTAACAAGAAAAACATCTGGAAATTTAATAAGCAAAATCCATAAACTGTATGAAATAATGGCTGTAGTCGTTGTGATGTCACCTGTGTTTTTGTGGACTTCTCTTTTGAAGCCATGCATTTGGCAATTTGGCTGTCACCATCTTGGATTTTTAGAGCCAGAAGTGATCGTATTTGTATGATATTTTTCGGTGTAGCTAACCTTAATGCTTGCTCAGTGACGTAAGGAAGTTATGCATTGCACACTATTATGATTGGCCCTAGTGCACGCTGTCGTGCATGTATTATCTCAACACAAATAGAGACTTGACAGTGGACAACATCTACATACATATTACTCATCATCCATTGAATATCTGACCAAAAAGACAAACAAAAAACTGAGAAATGTATCATTTTATTGAATAGTTTTTAAAGGTCATAAAGATTGTATAGCTTATGTAGATAAATTATGTAATTTTGTTTGGGGAAAAAAAAAGGAAACCATGAGGCAGATAGCACCGTTTTTAAATCAGGAGTATTCTGTTTTTATCATTCCTCTTTCAACACAGGTATATTTCTAAGGTGGCAATCTGAATCACTTGCAAGGACCCACTCTCTATGGGCCTCTTCACCTTAGTGGCCCCAGTGCAATCACATTCCCTGCGCAGTCTATATTTATGCCTCTGCAGTTGCTGCTAGCTTGGTTAGCACTGTGCATCTACAGCTATGATTAACTGTGATAATGCTAATGCTGTTGTTTCCCAGCAAAAAACAGTCTTAAAATCATTAAAGCAAAATGAACTTCCTCTCACTCTGAACATTCAACTCAACACAAAGCGAATCTTTGGAATATTAGCAGGGTTTTGGAGTATTTTGCAGTTCGCAAATATTCACATTTAACTGCTGTGCTAATGGTGCCAGCCAGTGAACTGGTGGAAGCAGGTAACTGCCAACTTGAACCAATAGCTAGATGTAAACACGGAGGCTCTGTGCTCTGAAACAGTGTGAACCAAGACAGCAACACTCATAAATTATCATACAATCACAGCAGCTCATTAAAGACCAACTTAAATTACTCAGAGAATTTTGCTAAGAAGCAACCCTGCAAAATAGCTTACACAAGTCACAGATTCATATTCGCAGAATTTAGCATGTAGGCTAAATGTGGCTTTGTACACTAATCTCTAAGCCCTCAACTTCTTTGTTCTGTTTATGTAGAGTACTAACATTGAGTGGTAGAGCTCAAGGTGCCCACAGACAGCAACATTACTTGTCCTTTATCAGACATCGTCAGGAAAATATCAACAAATTTCTGACTCAATAGTACAAATTTGGTGTTTTAGCATCATTCACATCACCTGACACAAATTGTCATCTATTCGGGCTGTGGCATTGACTTTGTATGTAATCTTGCCATGTGACTGCTCGCTTTGTGTTTGGTGTGGACTAACCATTTGAGGGTCTTTTAGTACAACCAAATGAACAAGGCTTTTTTAGGGGACCAAAAAATTAACTTAAAATTAACAAAAAGTTAACTTAAATGAACTGAAAACAGTGAAATATTGACAGCAATGGCTATGCCTATACTTTCTGTATATGCCATGGTTATGATACCTATCCCAGGGTTCCCACTGTCATGGAAAACCTGGAAAAGACATGGAATTAATGATCATATTTTCCAGGCCTGGAAACTAGTTAAAATCATTAAAAGTTTTGGAAAAGTCATAGAATTTTGTTGTGTGTAATGAAATTGTTACAGTAATCTTCCATGGATATCCTTCCATTTACTGCAGCTGTCGAAGTAACATTGCTCTGATATTCGTTGATGTGTGACAATGTTCTGTTTACCATTTTGCAAATTTCTTCATTGTCTCCCCATGTTCCATCTCTCCCTTCATGTATGCCAGCTCACTGAAATTATGCTTCAGTTGGAATCTAACATCATAACAACATTGAAAAACGCTGAGCAAGAAGGGGAAGAAAAAATATACTTTTTATGGGTCCTTGAAAAGTCATGGAAATGTTTTGTCCATAAACGTGTGAGATCTAGGGCTGTGCCCAACTCAGAATTATGTCAGTTAAATCAGATCCGGCCATTTAATACAGATATACGACAATTCGTCTTTTTAACTGGCTCAGTGGGACGTTCAGTGTGACAGCATTCTTGTAAAATATTAAACAAGTGAACTGTGTCAATGACAGATCAGAAACGTGGAACACCATTTTTGCCCACACTGGATATCAAGCAAAAGCCAGCAACTGTGTCTCTGAGAGTATCTGTTCACTGTATATTCACCACTTCCAGGCAGAACTGAGAGGATAATGTTAAGTCACAGCCTTACAGTGGAAAGTCTCTCCTTCTTAGTGCCACTGCATTGAGCTGCATCATGTCCACAGCTGACTGTACCAAGGACTAGCATGAAGGTTAAGAGCTCTTACTCCACAGCAAAATTTGGGGACCAAAATGTCACCACTGAAAAAAAAAAAAACAAACTCCAAACTACTCGACCTAAAGCTGTCTCAGTCTAGGGGTCTCCAACCGATTATTTGAATCTCCAACTTAAAGGGGGGCACCCCATGTGGTAACCCTGCTAACCAACATTGTCCCCACAGTAGCCACTTGTTAAAGGACGGCATACAGGCATCCACCTTTCAAACCCTAAATATAATTCAGTTAGGTAAGTTATATAAAAATTCACCCCGCTGTAAACATGTTTATTTCTGCTGTAAAGTTGGTCCTTCCACCCTCAGGACTTGTAGACTGAGCCCTCGTGGACTTTAATTGTACTTACTGGCATGAGTTCGCTGTCATCACCTAAATTCAAAGACCACATGCCGCTGATAGAAAGCCCTCGAGTTTTACTCATCCCAATGAAATATTCAAGCGACGATTACGATTATTGTAACTGCTGTCATATTCTGTCTGCTTATCTGTCTGTGCAGATAAAAATGCTTGTCTGTCTGAAGGTTAGCGTTAGGGACGTAGCAAGTGGCTCGCGTCACATTCTGTAAGCCCCTGTTCCACAGCTGATTGAACCCCCGGACCCCCAGAGTTAGACCAGGCCCCGGATGTCTACAGTGTCTGGCACCATCCCTGACTTACACCCAGGCAACCATGTTTCTTTGTTCCGTTACTGAATAAGAGACTTCTGCTGGGCAGTCACTGTGTTTGTATTGTTGTGATAGAGAGCGGGGGTCATGGTAAGCACAAGACTTGCAGTGTGGATATCTTTATTAGATGTTTGTTACTGACAAGATTACAGAGCAGTAATCAGTAATCTCTGATCAGAAATTTATAGAAGAAAACCCAAACAGCCCAAGTTGACCTATCACAAATCTCTGACACACAACTTTGACAATGAAAATAAAAAGTCTATCTAATTTCCTATAGCAGCAGCTCCAAATTGGATGTGATGGGGTTTTAATCTGTAATACAAATTGATGGTCAATGGCTCATTGATTCACAATTTGTACTTTTGCTCTAAAGTAACAAAAGACAAACAACAATCACTTCTATTGTGTGCTAGCAGAGGGAATTTCAGTAATTAATTTGAGATAGGAGGTTTCATTTTTCACCCACTCTTCTCAAAGCAGGACTTGAGTTTACTTCACAACAGCTGAGGTCTTGAGTAATAAATAACCCTGAAGTAAACATACTTGAATATGAAAGAGATAAAGCCCGCCTTTGAAAAGGTGACACCTGTCTTTCTTCCTCCAGATTCTGATATTGGCAGTATCAGTGAGCGCAGTCCCTCTGCACACAGTATTGAAAGTGCCTACAAACATACCTGTGTAGATATAAAAACACTGGTGTGCTCAGCACCACTGAAGCAGTTACCATGTCAATGGGAAGAAAGGAAAACACTGCTCCTACCTTGGATTGTTAGACATTGCAATGAATGCATAGGGGAATTGAACTGTAACTTACACATATTATACACATCACCTGCACACTGCTGTCCCGTGCATGTGTTGGTGATGTCAACAGTAGCTCAGCAACCATCTCATATGTTTCAGTGGTTATTAGGTCCAGTGTGTGTGTCTAATTTAAAAGCCAGCACATGAGCTTATGGAGGTATATGGACATTTCACTTAAATCACCTTCAGTGACACGCCCGTACAAACAAATACTGGTGTGTTTTAGTGTTTGTACTGCACGTCTTGACATTGCAGCCACACTGGTATTGATTTGTATGTGGACAGTGCTTTCTGCTCTTTCATCAAGATTACATCAGTATCCTTGCAGTCTTGCAGCAGCTGAGGTATAATGTACTGTAGCAGCACATGTGCTACAGTAGATATAACATAGTATGACCTGAGCTGTGTCAGCGATGATAAAATAGGTGGTTGCAGCGTGGTTAAAGTGAGGCTCCAGTGTAGCTGATAATCTGAACTGATATCCTGATTTTATTTTAGGGCAGAAAGCAGCAATGGGAAAGAATTACATTTTTACAAATTACAAATGATCGGACCAAGATGGAGACCTCATGATGATCACCAGTGGAACAAATGACTATTGAGCAATGGTCTTGACGGGGTAGAAAATGTTAATGAATTACATGTGAAACTGAATTTAATGTGATATATCCATATGGTTCTCATGAAAAGTTTTTTATATTTTAAATAGGATTTTTCTTTAATCTGTCAAACACATTTATTGCACACCAATTCTGGTTTTAAATCACAAAAACAATAAATTCACACATGCACATGCCTGTTGCCAAGTTACCAACTGCTCAAAAAAATCAAGGGAACACTTAATGATCACAGTATAACACCAAGTCAGTTAAACTTCAGGGATATCAATCTGTCCATTTCGGAAGGACAAGTGATTGTGAATCAGTTTCACTTGCTTTGTTCCAAATGAAAGTGACAACAGGTGCAATGGAGAGGCAAGAGCAAGACGACCCAAAAGAGAATGGTTAAACATGTGGTGGCCACAGACAGTTGCTCTCTCCTTATCCTTCCTGACTGATTCTTCTCTAGTTTTGTGTTCTGCTAGTGTCCTTGTTATTACTGGTAGCATGAGGTGGTACTTGCAGCTCAGTTAGGTTGCACAGGTAGTATAGCTCCTCCAGGTTGGCACATCCATATGTACAGTTGCAAGAAGGTTTGCTGTGTCTCCCAGCACAGTCTCAAGAGCATGGAGGAGATACCAGGAGACCAGCAGTTACATGAGGAGAGCTGGTTCTGACCAAATGGTCTGAAAGAGGCTCCATAAGGGTGGCATGAAGGCCCAACGTCATCTAGTGGGACCTGTGTTCACAGCCCAGCACTGTGCAGCATGGTTCACAATGAGTACATGTGACAGGCATGAAAGAGTCTGGAGACACGGTGGTAAATGTTATGATGCCTGTAACATCATTCAGCATGACTGGTTTGGTGGTGGGTCAGTGAAATCCTCAGAGCGATTGTCAGACCTTACCCTGGTGTAGTGGGCCCTGGGTTCCTCCTGATGCAGGACATTACCCGGTCTGTTGTTGGGCAGAGTGTGTAGGCATTTCCTGGGTGACAGAGGCATTGATGCCATTGACTGGCCCTCTCGTTCCCCTGACCTAAATCCAACTGAACACCTTTGGGACGTAATTTATCGGTACATCTAATGCCGCCAAGTACTGCCACAGTCTGTCCAGAGGCGCACTGATGCCCTGATCTGGGTCTTGGAGGAGATCCCCAGGACACCATTTGTTGACTCACCAGGAGCATGCCCAGATGTTGTCCGGAGTGCATACAGGCACAAGGGGCCATACCACTTCTCATCATGAGCTGCTGTGATAAAATTCACACATGTTTAATTTTTTTTATTTGAGTTTTTTTCCGCGCCACCCTTTCTGTTTTTTACTGGCTTTATCCATGTTTTCTGTCTTTCTCCTTTCTCAGTAGCAAGCACTAACGCTCAAACTAGCCTGGTCTGCCATGAGTAATGACCTCTTTCATATTGGTCGCTCTTATCTCCTCCTTCAAGCATCAAAACATAAGACTGACACATACATTCCCTCTGAACATCTCACAGCAACATGGGAAGGACGCACATTGCAGTACTGACAGCTAGCAACTAGCTTGACATTCACTAGTCTTTTTTTGTTTGTTTGTTTTGGGGTTTTTTTTTTCTTTATTTGACCATCAGGCCGGCCCCACCATCCCTCACTGGCCCACTTGGTGACAGGCCCATCAGGATTCGTCCTGAACATCCCGATGGCCAATCCGCCACTGACGTGGCCTACACCGTTGTGAGCATATGTACTTTGGCTGTGCTGTGTCTGTGTTACTCTTCAGTTACACCTCCAAACCACTAGGCGGTGGTGGGGTTTCTGTGAAGTGCTGTAGTGTTTAGTTAATTTAAAACACACTAAACATGGCTTACTAGCAACAGTTTCAATTACAAATCAGCTTCATTATAACTCGCAAGATTCATGATACAATTATTATTAGCACAAGCCTATGGCATTTTACACCGTATAAATTAGCTTAGTGGCCAGCAGACATTTCCTCTGATCATATGAAGCCAGGGTCGACAGCATCATTTAACAAAGGTAACGTTAAGAAATTTGGCTCCATTACAGCCCACAGGGTTCACCAGCAGAACAACTGTCTTAAGCTAAACACATTTTCCACACAAATTCAACATGGTAACATTATTAGCACAAGCCTATGCCAGTTAACATTGTATAAATTAGCCTAGCAACTAGAGATTCCTCAGAGATTTCCTCCAGTCATATGAAGCCAGGATTAATCACACACAAGACCTAAAATGTTATTTTGTGGGGGCTTAATGTCTTCACAATTAATTGTTTTATATGTCAAATAAAAGTAAATAAAAGCTTTATTTCCATTGAGGGAAAGGTTTTCAACTTACAAAATTAGACAGGAGGTCTGCATCACCACAGAGTGTAGTTACATTTCAGGGTAGGTGCACATCAGGCTACAGCGTCAGTTATGGGATGGATTTGACGCAGCAGTATAAATCCCGCTTTAAAGCCCTGAAGGCAAACTTGTCCTTACAGCCATAAAACAGATCAACAGCAAATTCATTTTACATGAGCATAAAATTCAGTTCAATAAAAATTGTCAAGGTTCATGGACAAAACAACTGTTTTTTCCACACTGCTGATTTATTCCCAAATGAATACCACTATTCTTATTGTCTATTCTTGGCTGCTAGCCATCTGCCTGCTGTTATTTGACAGTAACATTGAATTTCAAAATAAAGGCATGACCTGAAGATGATGTTATGGATCGATGTTTTCACTTTGTTTCCTTAAAAATAGATCATTGATCATTGAATCAGTAGCAGTTATGGCCTTTGGTTTTGATGCGTCAACAAGGGGTTCACAGTTATGTTGACATGTCATCAGTATTGGCCAATACAGAAGAGGCTTGATGATCACTAAAATCAGGTGGGGAAAAAGTGGATATATTGATATTGATATTGGTTATCAGATAAATGAGTTGTAACATATCAGCATATGGGATATCGGCAAAAATTCCAATATCGTGCATCCCTAGTGCTAACACACAATTACAGAGGACCATCTGGCCACCCCTATGAAAAATTGCTGGGGCCAGCACTGGATATAGGGGCAATTGGTCGTTTATTTAAAATAGAATTTTACATGTAATAACACCATCTTGTGATTTTTGTAAGGGCCAAATCTTTGAAGCATAATGCGAAACAGTATTTTACAAGTGATAACATCACATTAGCAAGTAACATATTTACATGTGCTTTTTGCAAAGGACACACATCTCTATATGACATGTGAAATTGCATTTACATTTTCACATTGGTTGTTGGATATTTAATATGTGATACTGTACATGAGTTTCATGTTTCATCGTGTATGACAAAGGAAAGTACTTACTTAAGAATATTTGGGATTAGTAATAGATTCTAGGGAAAAAAATAAACAGAGGGGGGCATAAAGACTTTATGTTCTACCTTTGTTCTACCTTTTTTTTTGCTCTGATCTATCTTTCCTCACAATACTGTGCTGTGAAATCATTATCCTCAACATCTGTCTACTATCACTATTACAGGAGAAATTTATGATATACTGCAAAAACAGCCTGTTTATTTGGCCCTGCCACTACTGAAAAGAACAAACTGTTTGTTTTCCTCCCCTTATGCAAACATCTCACAGCCTGCATACTGTTAAAACTCCAGCCAGTGAAATGTGTCAAAGCTGTTAGCAATCTTTAATGTTTTTTTTTTTTTTGTTTGTTTCAGTCATGGCACAGTTATATTATAAACAACACCTGCCTGACGATATATTTTTGGATTTATTTGTCTGAGAGAGTCAGGGGAGTCGTAGAAAAGAGGGACGTGCGGCGAGAATGAGCATCTAAGGCTAACAAAGACAGATGGTGCATGGAGCAGGGGTAGAGAGGGGAGGAAGCAGGAGGAGATGAAAACGGGGAGTGAAGCATGGAGGAAACATAGGAGAAGGACATGGTGGAGGAGATGCTCAGTAGGCAGGAGAGAGGAAAAAAGAGGTATGAAAGAAGACATTAGTAATCTCCCCAGCTGTTTGCGTGAACAGAGGGGATGTGCCGGCTCTTGCTCTCTCTTTTTGTGTCCGTCTATCAGCATCTCTTATCTTATTGACAAAGCGTGTGGTGTCCTGAAAGCTGGGCCTGGGCCCAAAGCCAGCCTGCTGAGCCTGAGAGCAGCACAGAGTCATTGATATGGGGGATTATCTCTTATTGTGGTCATGCCTCACTTTGCAGCCAGCCTACCTCACATCACAGGACGGGGACCGCTGGCAAACACACACACATAAACACAGCAGCTTTACACCTGCTTTACTAGTCGAGCCAGTGTGTGTTTGGGCTTGCATGGCTCAGAAGCCTATCTCAAACATCAGACACCCTCTCAGATAGGCCTTATCAGTAGGTAAAAGATGCCAAGTGCTGTAGAGACTCATCCCTCCTCCACTATTTCACCTGACAGGAAGAGCCATATGTGATGTTCAAGAAGTCTGACAAGCCACTGTATGGGAACGACCGCTTTGAGGGCTACTGCATAGACCTGCTGAGAGAGCTGGCCAACATCCTGGGGTTCACTTACGAGGTCCGCCTGGTGGAGGATGGGAAATACGGGGCACAGGATGAGAACACGGGCCAGTGGAATGGCATGGTCAAGGAGCTAATGGACCACGTGAGTCTCAAAATATCATTATTTAAGCCAATGAATCAATGTGAAACAGATGTAAACTTACACCTCTTCTTACAGGATCATTGCATTTTATATAACTTGGGTCTCTTTTGAAAGTGTAAGCCAGTGGTTCTTTTACTCACAAAGACATTGTACACACAGCCCACTCTAATTCTCAGGACGTCAAATACAGACACTTTGTCACGCCGCCTCTGCATTTTATATCAACACCCTTTAGCATCTTTATGACCACCAGGCTTTCAGCTTACTCCAATGTATACCCATCTGTAGCAATACTTGATGCTAAGAACAATTGATATAGTAAAAAGAGCAAGACAGTCTGTGTAGGGTGAGAGGAAGGAGGATGGGTCAAACAAAGAGACTTTCATCCAGAAGACCACAGTTTGTGTCCTTTGTGCACTACGTAACTTACTTAGCTATGTAAGTTACATAATTAAATTTAAGTATGGTATTTAAGTATATTTGCATAGCGAACGTACATCTTTTTAACCCAAAACATGTTTTCTCTAAAAATAACCAAGTATTTTGGTTTCCTACCTTCATGTAACCGATTCACAACATTATCCATGTGTTACAATGTGTTTCAGCAGTGCGTCACATAACAACGTATCATATCATAGGCCACTGCAAGCTTTCTTCACCATCTCTGGATGGCCTTTAACAGCTTATGAAAGCACATAGAACCATAACTCTTCCAAGAGCACAGAGCTGTAGTATTAGTTGCTCAAAACAGTAGCCTACTACGTTGTTATAAATCCATTCTTTTCATTCGCTGTACACATGGTATCATGGCATTTGACTGGAAAATTAGCATTGCCTATTGCTTATCTCAGTGAGCCAACAGCAGTGGATGGAAAAGCACAGAAATTTACATTTTCTTTTGCTGATTTTCTGAAAATTTGAAATTAAGAAATTAGAACTTAAGGGCGACCTGTGCATTGATATCACACGCCAAGGGGCTAGGCAAAGCATCTGTAATTGACGACCTTGAAGTAAAAGGGGGATGGTACATGCCAAGTTAAGGTGGATTTTTACTTGTGAGTCAAGTGTTAATAAAGCGCTTGCCTCTTACTTGGCACATTTCCGCCACAAATACACATGCTAATGTTATTAGCACAAGCCAATGGCATTTTACATTGTATGAATTAGCTGAGCGGTTTGCAGAAATTTCCTCAACTCATATGAAGCCAGGGACAACAGCAACACACAGGTACTGTTAACAAATTTGTCTTTCCAGATCTCAGCATTAGCTTGGGAATTATAAAACTGGAAGAAATGGTGACCAAATTCATGAAAGTAAAATTGAAGTTGTAAAACAATTAATTATCCTTACACATATAAAGCATTGTAAGCAAGCAGAGCTGAACATACATGTATACAGTCAGCATGTTGGAGTTGAAATTATAAACAGTATTTAATGGTGAAAACAACAAAAATTATGTACGTGTTTGATATCTACAACAGCAATAATTGGTTAAACACTGCAGTCTGCTTTTGTATTTTTCTAGCGAGTCACACGCATTGACAGTCATAAGTTTGGGTTTTGGACTGTTGTTTGGGAAAAACATCAATTCAATTTCAATATTGAAAGATTTATAGATCATGACAATATTTGTTAGTTGCAAATCTAATTTTTATGCCATTCACCTGGAGAATCCTCATAGCGAAATCTATTACCATCCAAATGTCTGTTGAGAATGACCAAAAATACAATGTAATGAGGTGTATTTCACTGAAACACACTCAGAGGGAAAGAAAATAAAAAAAGAAATCCTTACCCTAACAACTAGCACTAGTACAGTGCGAGGAGAGCATAGATTGTGTCGGGACGAGTTTCCCCAACAGAGCTTATTAAAACACACACACAAGCACACACAATCTGCTCACAGTGTAGATCATTATACCCGACAAAGTCTCAGTTAGGATAAACTGCATGGGCAGAAAAATAGCAGGCACTGCACGGCCAATAGTCAATATCTGACCCAAGAGAGGTCAAGCCTCCCTTAACTCCTTCAGACTTGTCTTTTGCTTCTGCTCTTGATCAGTGCTGCAATTGGCCGCCATGACAGATAGTATGGTCCTTTCATGGGTGAAGGGCCCAATCCCCTGGGAGGGATGTTCAGTGTGGGTTTGCCCCATGTCTTACACAGGGTCTGGGCTTGACTTAGACAGATGGTGATTGCAGCAGACAGGCCCTCTGTAGACTGGGGAGTGTGGACTCACAGAGAAGACTCACAGAGAAGAGAGTTCAGTTGAGGAAGACATGCTGAATTGAGTTGAACAAGTTGGAAACATCCTGTCAAAGGAATTTAGCTGAAGTATCTTTGGTCTTGCTAATGCTCAACGTGGAGCAAACACATTCTGATGTGTTTACATTGTGTAGGTTTGTATTGTGATATGGGCAAGAATTTTTATGTATCACAGCTGCGAGCAGGAAGCTCAGTCAGTTCATCCTGGAGTGATATATGGCAACCTTCATAAGACAAAAAGGATATATCTTTGAGAAATGAACCACTTGACCTTGCAGTGAATGTTTAGCATTTATAGTCACAATGCAGCCCAAGATTTATTAACTGTCAACAGCAGAACACGGTTTTCACCCCAGATATGGAAACATGACTTTCCTGAGCAGGCTCTATACGTTCCTTCTCTATATCTCTTAAGCACACATCTCACATATAAGCCCGACTTCTGTGCTTGCCAAAGAAGGGATTATACCGTAATATAAATAACTCTATAGAAATGTCATGTTAATGTTCAGCGTGTGGCACAAACAGCTGCATGTGTTCAGAGTAGAACAAAAAAAAAAACTCTGTTTTTTCTCCATTGCAGGGCCTTAATAAAACATAAACCCTTACTCTTGACAGAACTTAACTGAAGATGCAGCAATTGTCATGGGTTCTGCTTTTGCAGCCCAGTCAGCAGAAGAGAATGCTGGCAATGTACATTTCTGCAAATGATGATGTTACATTTGCATGTTACATATCATTCATATTCACATGTATCATATCAACTTTTCTAAGGTGATGTTGTATATAAGATGACTTTGTCATCAGGAGGTGGAGGGAATGGTAGATTTTGTGGCACTTACTGTAGGTGAGACGCCTGCCAAGCTGCAGATCACCATTCAAGACCAAGAAATATCCGAACTGGTTGTGATATAACTACCCCTCACTGTTTTTCCAGCAGTGTTTTAGGAACCAAGTGGGTGTTTTATTTTGACTTGTCACTGTTTTTCCAGTGCGTACTAGAAATGATGGGTGTTTTGTAACAACCCATCACTGTTTTTCCAGCGCCTTTTTTGACACCAAGGGCTCTAGTTTCCCGGTGCAGCACAGGGTGGCGCAGGGAGGCGAACCCTGAGCAGGGTTAGTTTCGAGCAGCGCAACCCGAGGCACGTTCAGTTTGGTAGTTTGGCAGACCGAGGTGCGCTGAGATGGGTGTGGCGGTGCAGCAGGGGGAGGTGTCGACAGATCCATCTTGGTGCAGTGACAGTTTCGTGCCAAAAGGCTTCACAGGCAGGTTTCCAGAATATCAGGCACATTAATGATGCAATAAATACCCACAAACACCACTATTCAATGCAACTATCTGCAATCAGCACATAAATGTATCTCTATATGGACTGTCACATCTGATGTCAGATCAAAGGGGATTGGCACTGTTTGGCACGTTTGGCACGCGTAATGGAAACCCAGCCTGATTTGAGTAACACAGCTGCAAACTAATGAGTTCACATCCCTCTCAGCCAACCACAAACAGCCACAGCATCAGATAGGGAGTATATATTCAGCATCTGTCATCTTAGAAAAGTCAAAAGAAAAGAAACAGAGTGAGACTGTGAGAGACAAAGAGAGAGCGCGCACGCACGAGAGAATCGCAACATTGATTTACAATTGTGGTGACCTCCTCCCAGGCTACCTTTGCATCATCAGCCCGTGGAGGTCTGCTCGCAGTTCTGTATATTCGGACACTGCGAGCTTGGACCTCCTGGACCAAAACATCAGTTTCCTTCAGGGTTTGGCCTTACAGTCATAGGGAAGTGAACATCGGCCTTGAGGGAGAAAGTCTGTGATTGTTGAACCCATCCACCACCCCTCCTACCTTCCCTACTTGGACTTCTTGCTCACTTAACTTACATTGTTGTCCGGCTGTGTTTCCCCCTGATGCCGTCAAGCACCATTATACACTGACAACGCTCAGCCACGTATCATGCTGACGTGAAAGGATGTTTTTTTTTCAGCAGTGTCTGATGCAGAAGTCAATGGCCAAGCACTGGTATTCAACAACTTTGAAGATTACGTGAGCTGTTGCCAGATCTTGTGAGAGTGTGCTGCTAAAAGAGAGACATGACTTAAATAAAATTAATTTTCTCCTGATTTGCTTGGCTGAAAAAAAATCCCTTTCAGTGTCAGAACGTTTAGAAGGATCAGGGCTTGTGAAAACTGGGTTTAATATTTACCTCAGTGACTATGGGGTGAAAGAATCGATCATAATCATGATCTCTAAAGCATCAATTTGCCAAACACATAAAAGGTAGTTTTCCCATTGCCAACAAGTGATCGCAGATTCTTCTTTCTCACTGAAGGATTATTTATGCCTCACAGTGACTTGCTTTCATTCATGAGGGCTCTATTTGACAGATTATAGCCCACCCAGTCGTTTTGATCTGTTGAAACGCCTTTGAAGGACCAATACACCAGTAAGATGGACATTTTCAGTTCACTTTATTGTAGCATACATACAATGTTATTTTTGTGTACAATTTAATTTTCAACAGTAGCTACGTATACGTTTTCATTAACTGAATATACATATATGTAAAGAGTGGAATGGAATGCAAAGAAAGATACATTTGAAGTGAGACATATTGCCAAGATATGCGTATTATAAATATAAAGACATCCAAGACATATGTGATGATCACATTGTGCAGTTGCAGTATTACAGTAGGGTACTGGCACCTCTTTTGGTCCATTTCAGGCACTGCCCGTATGTCTCCCTACCTTCCAATACATCATATAATATAAAGAATAGCACTATGATAGGCTACAGCTCCCAGCCATTCCAACAAAAGAAGAAAGTGGGTAAAGAAAATAAATGAATGCTTTGATTTAGGCTCCAGGGGGAAAGGGTGAGTTTAGTGGTGGGAGTATACTTGATGGGTGGAAAGAAAAAGAGGGCTTTAAATTTCTTGCTAAGTGCCTTGGGACAGACTCTGTAGTGTGTAAAGACCCTGTTTTCTTAATTTGATTGCCTCTAAATGCTTCCTGTGCCTGTGACTTATAGCCTATCTCTCTTCCCTTTTATGTTTGCTGTTGACAGAGAGCTGATCTGGCAGTGGCTCCCCTCGCCATCACATACGCGCGCGAGAAGGTTATCGACTTCTCCAAGCCCTTCATGACGCTGGGTATAAGTATACTGTACCGCAAGCCCAACGGGACCAACCCTGGGGTCTTCTCCTTCCTCAACCCCCTCTCGCCTGATATCTGGATGTATATTCTGCTGGCTTACTTGGGTGTCAGTTGTGTGCTGTTTGTCATAGCCAGGTAACATGCCACTTCCAGCGATCACAGCCTCACACACAGTCAGAAACATGCTTAGCTGCCATCGCTCAGCCTCGCCCATCTGACTAACAACAGGCCAATCTCTGTAATTACAGGATGTGCGTCCTAAGCACACTGACTCACTCATGATAAAAGCTTAACACTCAGTGACAGTGCTGACACTAATCAACGGTCATGTTTCAAAACTCAACGCCATCGCTGTGTAATCTGTCTAATGTAGTTTAACCATGAAGGATCACATAAATATTTGCCTTTTTCTAACATAAGACATTCATAAAGGCTTTATTTGTGTTCGTACAATATCTTGTTTCAGATTGGCACTTGGCATGGCTGCTAGGTTACTCCTGGCCTGCTGTTACTCACATTGGTATCAGTAAATAGAACTATGGGAGACACAGACACAAACACCAACACAGACCTTAGACAGAGAAGTTGAAGGCCCCTCAGCCGTTTGAGGATGTAGTGTACAGAAAGGTTGTGGCAGAAAGGTTGTGCTCTCATATGGATATGTGTGTGTTAAGTGTGTGTGTGTGTGGGATGTGTCGAGCTCGGTGTGAACACTGCTGCCCCTTCTCCCACCTTTCCCTCACTGTCCCCAGTGTCTCAGAGTTCATGCTGTCTTTTCTTTTCTCTTGTTTCCTTCACCTTGCTTCAAACACAACCATAACTCAGAGATAAAGTTTCTAACTTTTTTCTGCTTGCTTGGCAAATAAACAAAGGTCAGGTTTAAAAGTAGCTGGTTTATAAAAGTTTTGAGCTGTCACGTCACAGGATGAGACTTTTAAGTTGAATAGAGTCAAATCTGTTCTAGTTCTCGTAACCTTTGCTTAGGATGACAAACTGATCTGTACTCTTTGTCATAACCTTCTCTGGTGTTTATAGCAGCTGAGAATATATCAAGATATCATGAAATAGATATGTTCAGAGGACTTTGCTATGCTAGGCTTTTAAAGGATAAAGAATTGTTGGATGTCAACATCTGCACTTGGTTGCACCAGCTATGCTCAAAGGTAGCCCAGGTTGAACGGAATTTCTTACTTAGGTTGGAGTTTATGGGCAACTAACATTTAAAGGCTTGCACCAGCCTAAATAGTTTTAATGTGGGCATAACTTACAACGTAAACTACACTAGCATTGCCCCCAGAAATTTTTCATGGAGGTGGCCAGATTGGGTGACTAATAATGGTGGGGTGGCACACCAAAAGCCATAACTGAATATCAGGAATTATATTATGCTGTTGTAGTTTATAAGATAGTTGAAAACTATGTCAAAATACAGGGACGAGGAATAGCATAGTGATATGCATAGTGTGGATACAATTATACTGGTACAGCTAACATTTTGAGTTCTGTTACAATCCTGTTTAAATATGCTGTGTATCTCTACATGTTAGGCAATTCAGTGTTCTTCAAATAGGCTGGTTGTTCTCATTAAGAAGACAAATGTACATCTTTAGTTTAAAGGAGAACATTGATTGAAAAGACCAAAACATTTACTGGGAACAGCCCCACTCAAGTTTAGAGAAGACACATGGGTACCCATAGAAATCATTTTCATTCAGATATCTCGAGGTGAGAATTCAAGGAAACCCTTTGAAAATAGCCATGCCAGTTATTCCCTCGCCCAAAATTAGCCTAAGTTTGGAGTCTAATTTTGCCCCCTTTGACACAAGCTCTCATTATATGGTTGTTACCAATGGATGTCTTAGCTTTTCTAGCTTTTGTAAACATGCAAAATAAAGTGCAAACATATAACATAAAATAACACATATAAGTAAGTGGGCAATAACATATTAACATAATTTGTGCAAAATTGGAAAGCAAATATATAGGGTTAGAGAGTGCTTTTTACTGATTGTCTTCAGGAAATGAAAACGCAACTTTCTGTGACAATATTTTGGTTGGTGTGGACTTTAGACCAGTGTAGCAAAGATGATACCTTACCTCTGTGTTGCAGCCAAACATCAATACTGTGTTACGATCAAACTAACTAGTTTCAAAGTATTGTTTAGTGTGGAATTCACACCCTAACTTGAGGGAGAATCTACATATAGCTGGTGCAATAAGCTGTTGTCTTTTTCCCCCATACAACCTTACATTAAAGGCTCTTTTCTGTAGTTGCCTTGGATTACTTTCTCACTTCTGCACCAAAGTTCTCTCATAAGTGGGGCTGTGACCTGCAATTTCAGGTCTCTCGCTGCAGTTAATCGGTGCCACCCAAGTTCAAAATGGCATTGCACTTGTTCAAAGAAACTGAACTCATGGAGGGAGTGCTGCAGAGTTTGAATACATTGTTCGAAATATGCTTGTTGTGAACATTTGGAAAAGAGTACAAGGTTCCAGAACTCATTTGGAGTTGCACTAATGGTGTTGGTGATGGAAAGTGACAGCATATAAGGGCTGTGTTCAGCTGTTGGATGCAGTTGTTCTGCAGAGGGTAAGCCTGGTATGGGTACTGATTTATTGTGGAAAGCCAGGATAAAAATGAATTTTATACCATATTATAACGGTTCTTTGGATAAAAACATCTATCAAGTTTTTGTAAGGGTTTCTAGTTCTTTGCTCTGCTATAACTTGGACTGAATATGACCTAACCCTTATTGTCCTGACAGAAAATCTTGCATAGAATGGTTGGTGTTGTATTTATAACAGACAGCAGCTCTGTATTACGTTATTTGTTTTTGTGTTCATATAAGCCAGTTTAGTTTAGTGACAGAGCTGACATCAAGAATGCTTTGGCTCGTGAAATGACACATCACATTATTTGTGCTGCTTGTCTTTCCTTTCAGTGTCTTTGCTCAGAAAAATCCTTTCAGGAGTTGAAACTAGGCCATGTTTCTTAAGGTTCGCTCATTTGATCTAGTGGCTCTCGCTCGTGGCGCCATTTGAAGCATGGTGAAGCAAAAAGAGAAAGAAAAGGTCATGTTAACTCTAAAACTTTCGGGAGATGTCAGCTCTCTTGCAGCCACAGCCTGACAGTTTTACAGTTAACGCATGTGTGTTTTCCGATGTTACTGGCGATATGATCACACAAGAGAATAAAAAGCGGCAACTGTCATCTAAGTTGGCTCAGAATATGCACCTATCTGTATTTAATATCATAATAAGTAAGTGTTTGGGTAAGTGTATAAATTCCCCCCTCACTTTATTCCTTCTTTTCTCCTGTATACACAAATGCATGCTGGGCTACAGTTGCATGTTTTTGCTGTAGAGTGTAGCACATAAAGGTCTCACAAAATTTCATGAAATGAGAAGTTTAAAAGGCAGATATTGTGAACAGGAAATGTTAAGATTACGTCCCTCCACCATGACCGAATTATGTCACAAGAACATTTTGACATGTTTATAATTTAGGCAGGTTAGATTAGTCTGATTGTACCATCATAGTAGTGTGCATGTCAAGTATCTTCTCACTTTCTCCCTCCTGTGGTATATAGCCATGCAGATAGTCTTGGTTTTACTTTCCCAGGTTATTTGTCTCCAAGATTTGTGCCTTCACTCTAATATAATAAAGGGAAAGAAATTCATTCACCACAGAAATTCACCAGGCACATGTCATACCAAAAAAGATTGTCCCTGTTGTTGAAGATAATCCACAGAGCTAGCTGTCAACTGTTGTGAGACTTCCTTTTACAGAAGAAATAGTGGTGAACTGATTCTTTAATAAAATCACCATTAGATCAGCCAAATTAGGGACTTAATACGCTAGTATGAAATGTTGATCATGGATAACAGAGAGAAAAAAATGTGAAGCTTTGTTGGCGTAAGCTGGATTGTTGTTCATTGTTAAGTATTCTGTCAGTAAAATAGGAGGGAAAAAATCAGGAAGTCTGCACACAGAACAGTACATCAGGAAAAACAAAAAACAAAATCAAACGGAGAAAAAAAACAACTTTCAAAACCATTTATGGTTTACTAAAATCCATTCAAATGATTTTGGTCCACTCACTCTGAAGGGGCAGAGGAAGGATCGGTTAGTTACTGTTGGGTTCCTATGGCTCACCGTTATCTTGGTACATTGATTAAAATGACAGTTTAAAGCAGCTGTGCGGAATTTTACGTTTTCGTTGATTATAGTGTCCCCCTTTGGTCGAAGTGGTATGACACCCACAGCCTGGTGTCGTAAAATCTTGACTACAACCAGCAATTACCGCATGCATTTGTTTTGGAGAGCGAGAGGAAAACATAAATGTTCTGGTGTAGCTCTGAATTTCTTATAAACTGAGGACAACTGCCTGCTGTATATTTGTGTTCATGTTCACAGTCACAGATAATTTTGTGGCGTTTGTTGTAACGTTACTAGACAAAAGCGGTTCACATCAGCTAACTTGCTTATAATTTCCATGTCGTCATACATTGAAGTGAAACAACGTCTAACAAGTTGTGGTATATCCTCTAAATAAAAACAAAAATTACATACCTGTCGATTGGGAAAAGAGCCAACTCGGGATCAGTTTTAAAACCTTTCAAATCTCTCAGCTCTCTCCACTTGGTGAATGCCCGACTGAGGTTTACACTCGTTTGGGCTCGAGCCCTATCACTGTCCCGTTTAGCCTTCTTCTGTTCTTTTTATTTTAGATGGTGCTCCTTCTTTATCCGCCATGACATCGAAAGTACAACCAAGTCCTTATAGATACATCTGGTAAAACTGTTATGTGTTCAGCAATGCCTCTTGCACACCGCTTACTCGAAGAACACTCTCTGTAAACACGGCTCTTCTTCTTCTCTCAATTTATTGGTGGATTGCAAACAACTTCCAGGTGCATACCACCACCTACTGCACAAGAGACTAGTCCCTACTACATGTCATTTAGCCTTTTTCTTAAATCCTATTCATAAACATGGCTCCTTCTTCTTCTGTGGTTTAATGGCCGCGGGCCGCTGCGGGCATGCAGACTTACTTCCGCCTCTGGGTGCCGTATTCTGGTTTGCTGACTTCTGCTGTGTCTGACCCAACCGAGGCTACGCTAAATAGCCATATAGAGAAAGGCTTTTTTGTCGCTGTTGGGCTCAAATAAATATGCGTATCTTCAAGAGGAGGTGATACGAACTAGGGACAGTTTTATGAATGGTAAAAAGTTCTGCATAGCTGCTTTAAATAAATAATAATAAAGATCTATAATTAAGAAAAGGGGGAAATACTATTGAAAGATAATAAATATGAATAAATATACAAGATATATTTGAATTAAAATGGTAATATATTTTAAATAGTATATGTTTAAGTAAAAATAAATACTAAAACATTTCAAATATAACACACTAAAACACCTTGTGGGTTAGTGCTAAAAAAATAAGAAGTGATTTAAGTATTAAATTATTAAATTACTAAAACCACAATTAAACGCGCACGTGCACACACACACACACACACCCTGTGGTTAGTTAATTAAAATTAGGTTATTATAAGAGGGGGAGGAGTATATTTACATGTACAGGTGACATAAACCGTTATAGAACATTTGCTCAGAACAGCTTTAATCGGTGTTAGGTTTAGGGGGATGGTTTAGGGTTAGAGGTTTTAGAAGAAGAATTTGGGTCATTTGTCAGACCTATACTCACATATTGTCTTCAAAACAACAATATTTTTGGGTGACATCAATGTATGTGTAGTCCAACATCCCAGGAAAGCCGTATAACCAAGCGTTCCAGGCCCTGGATCCAGCTTTACCATAATTAGACTGCTATGTGTGCTTTTGGCCATATGAAGGCGCTACACCAGACCCTATGGATCCATCCTCTTAGAAGTCACTTTGAGACCCTTAATATATGCCCCAGGTGGGTTAAGGGTAAAAAATAACATGGTTTGGGTAAAAATAACTACTTAATTCAGATTTGGTAGTTGTAAATGTTATGGTTTTAAGAACTACTTGTTTGGTTTCTTTTGACCATGACGCTGACTGTTGATAAGAAACGGGAAAATGAATAGTGCTCTCCATGTCAGCAGACAACGTATCCTCAATGGGTCATATGATATCCTGCGAAAATGTGCACACAACAGTTTGTATGATATCCCACAAATTAGTGCCCCTTGAATGACATTAGGACTTTAACATAAAGTTATGTAACTAACGTAAAGTTATGGAGGTTACATTTAGGAAAAGAAACATGGTGATGACATACCTTAACATTTCTCAAAGTTTACCTAGAGTTCCCACAGTTCTGCACACCAGTCTCCTGGCTAAGTTACCGGGAGACTTTCCTGTTTTGTGACCCTTCCACCACCCAACCTGCCTTCTGTGTAGACCACTCAGGACCACTTCCTTCTTTACTTCCACTTCACCCTGACAGCACATTGGTCATATGATTGCAGCCTTCCAAAGTGTATGGGTTATACACCAATTACATACCTGACCTGCTAGTTTTTTTGGTTCTGAACAATGTCACACTACTTTTGCCTCTGCATTGACAGTGAAGTCACAATGACACAAACATAACAGGTTGCTTCTCTCTTAAATGTAAATATACAGTTGGTAATTTTTAGGCATTTGTATAGAACAAATCATTTCTTTGGGGACTGGCTCTGCTTATTCTTTAAACCCATCAAGAGTTTTGTTTGTCCCATGTCCTCCACTTAATCCTTTCATGGTGGAGAAGTGTATTTTACCTTCTGTCCACAAACATCATTTGTGTGTTGATAAGTCACACTCATTTCACAAAAGTTTGTGAGACCAAACTGTCTAGCACATAAAACTGACAGGCAGTACCTAATACTACAAGGTTTAGTTCCACTGTATATACTGTTTATATATGTGTGTGTACACATTACACATTTTATCTATGTATGCTTGTGCTTGTGCTGTACTGTGTGAGTGATTGTATGAGTGAGAGACTGACAGAGACTGAACATTAGGGCTGACGCACACAGTGCTAGAGTCAGAGCGGCTTCTCTTTACCATGGATAGGCCTATTCCACATGGGCACACAGCTTAAACCACATGATTACTCTGTTGTACTGCCACCTGCCCCGATATCTCCAGTTACTGATGTTAATGTCACCATTTGTTATTGCTTTTATGTTCCCTCTAATGACATCAGTAGCACTGCTGCTGCTTCTGGCACAGGTGATGACACAGCTAAAAAAACAAACAAACAAAAAAGCCCTCTATAGTACACCACACCTCTGCTAAAGCCTGTGCATTATCTCTTAGTTACACTTTGGGGAATCAAATTCCCTCTATCCTACACATCAAGTGAATTTTCTTAAGATAAGAGAGAAGCACAGGTAAAGCTTAGTGATCAATCGATCGGAACGTTGGTGCAGAATCTCCCTTCTCTTTCTCAAAATACTTACTGTATGATTCATGATGTTGATGCCAGGTTCTCGCCTGTCTTGCTCAAAATTAGAATATCTCCCTGTATGCAAAGTCTTTCTTTTCTCACATCAAAGCGTGATCTGTCGGCCCCGGTCTTTGAATGAAAAGACTTTGGTTAAATAGTGCTCGTATTAAAGGCACAGCCTCATCATGTGGTAAAGAAAAAATCTCTTCTGAATCCCACGCAGAACTCTTAAGTGGGATGTTCGGGATATATTTTCTCAAAATTGAGTCTTAAAGAAGTATTTCACCGCTGGAAAGATCGTCTTTTCACAAAACTGGGCTGTCTATACAGCAGAAGATGCCAGTACTTTTGAATCTGGTGCTATATGACCAGAGAAAACACAGCACAAAGTCTGTGACAGTCACTTTTGCTCAAGATGTAGAAAACCTGCAATTACTAGAAATGCACTGCGCTGCACCAGACCAGTAAACTCCCTAACTGGTGGGTGACATAATGCAAGTTGCCCATCTGACAACAACATGGTGGCTGGCTGGTAACAAACAATATCACATTACAGTTAGACAGTAAGCTAAAATATGTTTCTGAAAACATTTCGGGAAAAAATATGAAATAGAGTTACAGAATCTTGGTTCGTATTTGATAGGTAATGCTTGGTTTTACTGTTCAATCTCAATATGTTCTGAGTTTGAAAGAGAGAGGTGGCTCTCTATCTCAATCTGCGTCTATACTGTTTGTGCTGTGGTGGTGGACAGCATGCAAAATTTAAGAAGCACAATCTGTACTGTGAGCAACAGCCTGAGAGCCAACAAATGTCTGTCGGATGACATGTTTCAGATCTTTGCTGGCAAATGTGCAGGTTGCTAGTAAGTTGGAGGCACATAATACATTTACACATATCACCCACATGGTTAAAATACAAAATATACCTTTAAAAGGTCCAGTGTGTAAGATTTAGGAGGATTCAGTGGCATTTGGTGGTGAGGACCAACCAGCCAATACTTCTCCTGATTAAAAAAGTGTTTATTATTCAGGAGGTTTTAACATGGGGATTACTACCTGCAGAGGTCTCTTCTTTTCCAAAACAAATACACCAGGTGATATAAACTGGTAAAAACACTGAATGAAGCAGGTTAATGTTACAAATCAGTATTTTTCTGATGCGGTTTGGAATGTCGGCGAAGGGTGGCTTGCCCACCACGTGCTGGTGTGTGCTCACCCTTTACTCTGATAACTACAATGTGTGCTGAAGTTAATTTTTAGAAGATTTTAACTATGAGCCTAATTATCTGCAGAGGTCTCCTTCTTTTCAAAGCAAATGCACCCAGTGATTTAAACTGATTAAAACACTGAATAAAGCAGTTTCATGTTACAAATCAGTGTTTTCCCGAATCTTTATGGTTGCCGACACAGAAACAAGAAAACACCAATGGCCCTTTCAGGTGTTTGGTTTGTCCTTTCTGGGCTATTGTCGTGGGGCAAGTAGAAGACGTCCCAGATGCATCCACAGCCTTGTGTTGCATTCATATGGTGTCGGAATAAACTGGATAATGGGTTCAGATCATATTTCACAGCTTATCTGAGCTGTTTTCTTTCTTCTTGATTATAAATGTGCTGTTTTAAGGTCCCGTGTGTACAATTTAGGATCCTAAATATCTGCAGAGGTCTCTTCCTCTCCAAAATAAACAGACTCTGTGATTAAACCAGTATAAACCCTGAATTAAGCAGTTCTACATTACAAATCAGTATTTCTCCGATGCTGTTTGGCATGTCAGAGTTAGCCACAAGCACTTGCTAATGTGTGCTCACCTTTTTTCTTTACCTTCAATTTCAAATGTTCAGAAGGTTTTTACTGGCAGCTGAACTATCCGCAGAGGTCTCTTCCTCTCCAAAACAAACTGACTTGTTCATTTGTGTTTTTCCGATGCTCTTATGTCGATGAAGCTTCTACCTACAGTGGCCAACGCGAAAACACAAATGGCCTATCTAGAGCCAGTGTTTGGTTTGTCCGTTCTGGACTACTGCAACATGGCGATCTCTTTGGATGAGGACCTGCTCCCTATGTTGATATAAACAGCTCGTTCTAAGGACACAAAAACCCAACAAATCTTATTTTTAGTTGATTATACACTTAAGAAGATGTACTTATTATATTGTATTCCATTTCTGCTAATATATCCCCTAAATTCTACACACTGAATTTTTAAAAGAGATTACAGAGAGTGAAAAGAGGTTAACAATTATAATTGCATTGGACCTTTTAAAGAAATAAGTTATTCTTAAAGACATACTTTAGTGTGCATCTTAATAAATGTAAAAAAAAAATGGTGTCAGGTTTTTCAAACTGTGTCAGTTAGGAAGCTGCATTATGTTACTTGTATACACAGTACCATATACAGTGTCCCAGAACTGACTTGTACATATTGGTTGAACCTTAAAGAGTGTTGCCAGTGGTAAGCCAATTTCCAACAACTTATTTAGCCTGCACTTTTCATTATTGATGAACAGTTTCCAAGGCACCCCATCATGTTTTATATTTTTGAATGTGCTCTGCCTACCTCCTAGGCAGCTATTCACTTCCATTATTTTCTTTACGGAATGGCAATCACCATATAACGACATGAAAACTGCTCAAGAGGGGTAATTCTTTACAATGAGCATCATGTCTGTTTTGCAGGTTTCAAATCAATGTGTTTTCCTCGCTCAAGCAAGATCCAAGTCCTTTCTGATTAATATTAATGCAAACCGTTGGCTGCCTGAGGTAGAAAACGAGGCAAAGCAAAGAAAAAGGAGGCAAGATACGTTTATTGTGTGCAGCACGTTTCACACAAAAAGGAAGTGCAGGAAAAGGAAGCGAAGAATCGTAGCAAAAAACATTAAAATGCAAATTAAAACGGGAAGGAACCACTTTAAAATGAATTAAAATGATTTACAGAAACAATAAGTCCTAGACAGGGAAACATGTAACATAAATGTTTTAGCTTAGATGTTAAGTAATCAGAGTTGGTTTGTTTTAAATCATATGAAGGTTTCTTCAAGTTCTGTTGTGCATAGCAACTAAATCCTGCTCCTCTATTTGGACTCTGGAAATGATTACACTGGAGGCAGAGAAGGGTCATAAGACAGACAGGCATGTATTTTGATTTACAAGCAGACGTAATTAAAACTCTATTCTTTGATACAATGGAAGCCAGTACAGAGACCTGAGGATATATTTCTGTAGCAGCAGCATTCTCAATGAGCTCCTTTAGTATGACTCGTTCAAAGACCATTACAATAGTCAAACTTGCTGGAAACAAAAGTGTAGAAAAAACTCAAACTTGAGAAGTCAGCAAAAATGTAATCTGGTCTTTTATTGCACACAGCGGAATTTATAACATCGGTGAAACGCTCGTGTAGATGTATGAAGTCCATCATCCTGTGACGGAGCAACTGTTCTGACTCTGTTGATTCATCTCCCCTGACATTGGCGTTATCACGTGTATCATCGCTGGAGCTTTCTGCTGGGTGACCCTGCCCTCCCGTACAAAGATAAAAGCCTCACATTGTTTCTGGGCTGCTGGTGAATTCCTCGCCTTTTCGTCCGCGCTTATCTCTGCACTGACCTTGCTCAAAGTTTCTCCTTCTGCAGCACAGATGATCTGAGATAATGTAAGGGCAGTGTAATTGGATCAAAATGACAGCAAACAGGCCCAGCAGTGCTACAGCGAGAGATGGGTTAAGCTGTGTTGTCTCCTGTAAAAGGCATTAGTTTAGCATTCCCTGACCCAAGCATCAGCAGTAGCAGCAGTCCAGCCAGCCACTCCCATCATCTTGCACTGCACTGACAACTTCGCTCATCCATGTTCATGGCGAACGGTAATTGGCTTTTCACGACATGATTGGAGGAAACACAGTCAGAGACCTCTGCGCAAGGGATTGGGTCACGCAGTCGCATATGCCACGGCAAGGTCGCAGTTCAGCTGAACTCAATTTGGCATTACAAATTGACAAGCAAGCAAATCTGGGGCAAATTGAGTGAACGGACAGATTGATTTAAGGCCAAGGATTCTCTTAAAGCAGAAATAAGGGAGACATTCAGAGGTCCTTGAGCTACACTACACAATATCCTCCCGAGAGTTGTAGGGGTGAGAAGGAACACCACTGCTAACCACATTATAATGGCAAAGCCCATTAGTCAATGACAGGATACAGTTATGATGCTGTCATTTTATCGATACAGCCATACATCTTCATATAGAGTCAGGTATTAAAGTATTCAACCCAGTGCGAGAGTATTATAACCGGAGGACAATGGATCAAAACCTTGAAACGCAGTGGTGTCTGCATTATCCTCCATGCAGATGTTACATCCGCTTGAGGTTATCGTTTCTGACTTCCAGCACAGTGAGTCTACATTATGCATTGCAATTTGATTAGTCAAACCCTTGTGTCGGTTAAACAGCTTGAGTCAAGATAGGGCCCCAGCTCCCCCTCCACTTCCAGCACAAACCAAATCAGGTCAGAATGCTTAATTGTAGACCAATCAACCTTTACTAATGTAATGTCACTTTTATTTGATATGAATAAATGAGAAATCTCTCTGCTTGAGGAGTGTGTCGAGTGAGGGGGAGCGTCGGGGCCGGCGTGGGCATGATGGGAATGAACCGCTTGATCTGCTGAATATTAATGCCCCTCTAAGATTATAAGGATTATTAGTTCTTTTCTCGGCTGACAATGGAGTTATTTTCAGACCCCATCGATTAAATTACTGAGGGAACTGCCTTTGATATGAGCACTCCCACATGAGGAGCCACCTTTGGAATATGAGTGGTGTTAAACTGAGTCCAATCCCCAAGTATTGTATCTTATTTAAATTTTAAAACACACAAGGAGAGATTCAGATGAGCACTCATTTTTGAAGCTTTATTTTGACTTACAGATTATTTGGTAAATCATCATTTTGCAATCAGTCATGTAATAAACTCTAATTCAGTTAACAGTATCTGATGTATGACGGCATAGCATTGCTTCTTGATCATCTAAGGACATGACTAAATAACCTTTGTTTTCTCTCTCCTGTCTCCCCAGGTAGGATGACAACTCTTGACCTCTTTTATTGTTCACTCTTGTGTCTTTATGCAACTGCAGTAAAACTATATATGTATGTGTGTGTGTGTGTGTGTGTGTGTGTGTGTTCTCTGTTAACTGTCACAGGTTTAGTCCCTACGAGTGGTATAACCCCCACCCTTGCAACCCTGACTCGGATGTAGTGGAAAACAATTTCACCCTGCTAAATAGTTTCTGGTTCGGAGTTGGAGCTCTCATGCAGCAAGGTAGACGCCTCTGCCTGCCCCCCTTTTTCTAGCACATGTCCCACTTTTTTGCTGGGGGTCAACCTTGCTCTTTGACCAGGCCCATGACCATGCATGGGGGCCTCTGTGCATGATGCTAGATGCTTCAGTGGTAGAGTCCAGCAGGATGGACTGAGTGGGATCTGAATGATGTGATTAATGAATGAGGACAGTGTGCCTGCATGCTCCCCTTCTCCATACTGCCCCCTAACTCCTCCCCTCCCCCTTCCCCCACCTCTTCACAGGCATCTGAACAGGTAAGTGTTCCCACCCAGAGTACCTGAGATGGATTAGATGGGTGAGACTGAATGAGAATGTGAACTCAGCAGCTTACCCTGCCTGTTTGGTTTTGTTTCCTTCTGCCATACCAATGCCATATCTTCTCAACTAGTTGGCATCTTCAGATGAAAAAACAAAGTTAAACAGAAAATGGAATATCATCACTTTAATAACTATATGGCGTATATCCTGAACAATGCATGTCACAATGGGAGATATGTTGCATTTTTAATTTAGCGTTTCTTCGAAAGCAACTGACAATGCAACATATGTACACCAGGTGTTGATGATTTTAGGGCCTGGAAAGCATGGTATATTTGTTTGTATGTGTCCTTGCATCTGATCAGTGCAATGGAGCAGACAAAGAACTAGCTGCTATAGTCAAAGCTACTTTAAAGGGGCAGTTCACCCACTGTGCAAGAAATGAAAAAAACTCATCTCTAACTCATCTCTAGTGGTATTCAGCCATGCAGATTTGGTTTTAAATGTCCAGGTTTGGAATATCTGTCTCTGCCTCCACTCTAAATCAGTGATTTTTTGTGGGGCTCACAGTATTGAATGAATATGTGAAAAATAGGAAGCCCCTGCATTTCTGAAAGGTGATATTTTTTGTCTTATGCACACAAGTTATTATCTTATGGAAACAAAAATATTACCTTTCAGGACTTTAGGGCCTCCATAGAAACAAAATAATATATATAGTGTATTGCAAAAAAAAATTAAAATCATATAGGCTAATCAACTAAACATTTTATTGGGAAATTCAACTTGAAATCAACAGTCTATGTTGAAATTTACAGGACTGAGTATTTTTTACAAAATAAATATATTAATACATATTTATATATCTTAATTATAGGTGATCAAAAATTAAGTATCAGTATGGATATATTAAAAAAAACAATAATTCAATTCAATACTTGACCATTTGTGAGTTTTTCTTTTACTAGTTTCAAAACAGCAGTTTTACACACATGCACACACATACACACACACATACAGCAAAACAAAAAACAACAATATCACTTTTCCTCAGCAAACATACTTTATGCATAACTTGAACCATGTTCACAAGCTGTAAACTCAGTAACTCCATCCACAGAATGTGGTTAAAAGCTCCAGAAAAAGCCAAGTGGTGGGCAGTGAAATTTGTTTTTTACAATTTAATTTTCAATTTGAATGGAGAAAAAAGAAAGATCTTTTTATCACATGGATGTTTGAAATAAAATATTTCAGTACATTTAAGTGGTAAATCTAGATGTTCAGTTTCATATAAGATTCAAATTATTTGGCTTTCATTTCCTTCTGTAGATTATATAAAAAGAAATTTAAAAAAAAATTAGCAGAAATAGAAAACCCATTACCAGAGAAGAGAGAGAAAAAAATGGCATTGTACTTTTCTGCAAACCATGGATACGATACATAGTTATTTGTTATTATGTAGTGGATACACTGAAACTTTCAACAATGCTGTGGTTAATGTGTTGATTGGTTTAGGCACACACAATTGGCTATTGTAAGGTAGACATCATGTTTTGGCTTAAAATACCTGCTTTTGGTGGCACTATCCCTGCTGAAAAAGCATCAATGCCTCTGTATCATATCGTATCGTATCGTATCATACTATACCGTATTGTATAATATTGCACCACATCATATTCAATTCAATTTAATTCAATTCAAATCAGTTATAAAGCCCACCCAATATCACAAATCACAATTTGCCTCACAGGGCTTCACAGCATATAACATCTCTCTGTCCTTAGACCCCCACAGTGGATAAAGAAAAACCCAAAAAATCCCTTTAACAGGGAAAAAAATGTTGGAAACCTCAGGAAGAACTGAGGAGCGATCCCTTTTCCAGGATGGACAAACATTCAATAGATGTGTGTAAAGAACAGATCATCATTATAAATATACAGTGATCCATGTAACAAAAAAAGCAATTAATTTATGTGCTTTTCATGGCACTATCCTCAGTGGAAAAACAGTGATGGGAGGTCTGTGCTGGCAGTCATTTGCATCCCCTCTACCTCCCAGTGAGAGAGTCAGCTCATATACTATGTCACTTTTGAAATGATGATATGATTTGTATGAAATTTACAAATGTAATGTATTTGTGGTTTGCAGAAACATACAATGCCAACATTTTCTTCTGGTGACCAGGCTGCCACAGAACGGACTTATGTTTTTTTTTTTAAATCTTACCTCAACCATTGATGGGTTAATCTCAGAGACAAACATCTCAGAACTTGGACAAATAAAATTCATAACATCTGCATAACTAGATACCACTAGAGGTAATGGAGAAAAAAATCTTTTTCAGATGAAGTGACCCTTTAAATCTACAGATATGTCAGTCTTTTCTTAGGATTTAGTAGCTGATAACGTCTCCCTAGTTGGCTGTTTGCATGCTTACTTATACTGCATGCTTACTAATATCCCAAAATTAGCTTCTAACCTTTTTCACATATTTTTATTTATTTGACTCCCAAAATTGATTTTCTTTTTTTAATTATCTGGGATCAAAATATGATGACTGGCTGAATGTAACCCTGCCCCAACAAAAAACACCCAAAATATTTATAATATAAGCAAGGATTAGTTCAAGATTTAGGTAAATGAAATGCATTTTAACAACTAGATGTCCTTTAGGTGAGTGTTGTTTGTGAAAAAAGGCAGAGTAGATGTGTAGGGTTGACCAGTTGAGAAGATGTGGCTGAGGGCTAGAAGGCTGTGGGATTAGACTGAACGAACACAGTGTCTGCATGGCACCGTGCTGGTCTGCACTGTAGAGAGGCTCCCCTGCCCGGCGGCTTGCCCCGCCCCCCAGAAAACTGTGGGATGTGCTGTTTGGTCATGACGTTACCTTGGGTACATGACAGTCAGCCCCAACCAGGCTCTGTTTGGGTCGACTCGCCTCTCTGAGTGGGTTGCCCCTCTTTTCTGTTGTGGTTTCTGAGGTGAAACAGGAAAAGAAGCTTGGAGCTGGTAACATGTTCCACTGATAGCCGGCCTTTGGTACAATACAGAACAAGCAGAATCCACTGCTAACAGTACTGATGAATGATGTGTTTGTGTTCATGCCTGCCACCTTGATTTTTGTTCTCGTGGTTTTATGAATGGGCAAAGTGGGTGACCGGTTCCCCTACGCTGGGTGATGTTTGATACTGAGTCATTCCATGTAAAATCAGATAGAGGCGCTTATTTACATTTTACATATGTTCAAACCATATGTACATGCAATTAAAAAAAAAAAAAAAAAAAAGTTCTGTAAAATATTAAGCCTAAAGCCATTTTTAGGGTTCCAAACCTCCAGACATTTAACTCCTAGAGCCACAAAATTTGGTAGGGGCAAGATAAAATGGTCTATGAAATGCACAAGCAGATGTCACATTTTTCATTGGTGGCCCTTGAAAATGGAAAAATCTATCCCAACCCTATCCCTTCTGATGCTGGGCGAGAGGGAGGCTACACCCTGGACAGGTCGCCAGACTATCACAGGGCTAACACATAGAGACAGACAACCATTCACACTCACATTCACACCTACAGCCAATTTAGAGTCACCAATTAACCTAGCCTGCATGCCGTTGGATTGTGGGAGGAAGACTGAGTACCTACCTGGAGAAAACTCCACACAGAGGGGCATCACCACTCCAGGGTTCAAACCAGGAACCCTCTTGCTATAAGGCGACAATGATTACCACTGCATCACTACGCCACCCAAATACTAAGACCAAATACTATGAATTTTGTTGTTGTTTTTTAAGTTAAAAAAAATACTTTACCACAAAATGCCCATTTGTATATGAATTGCTCACCTTGTGTTACCTCACATTCCTGAAGAAAATGTTTTTCTCGCGTGCCTCCATGGTGAACAGAGAAATCTAAAAAACAGCAAACATTCTTGATGAATTGATGTACAGGGCGAAAGTGTTTAACAACAGCAAAACTATATGGAAACATCCATTAACAAACTCTCACACAACTGCAGTGTAATCCAAGCACATCTGCCTAAACAGTTTTACACATGTATGAGGAGCGATACTCAGTGGAATGCCCGAGTTCAAACGCACGAGCTTGCCCATGCACGCTATGCTGAAGTGTTTTAAATTGTAATGTTTTCATGATAATGCATGTTTTGGGAAGTACTGAACATACCACTGAATCAGTGAGCATTGGGTAATACTGTAGAGTTTTGTGAGAATTTGTAAACAGATGTTCAGATACAGTTTTGCTGTTGGTAAACACTATGACTTCAATTCATGAAGAATGTTCACTGTTTTTGGATTCTCTGTTCACCATGGATGCATGCGAGAAAAAAACAAAACAAGTTTTCGCCATGAATTCAAGGTAACACACAGTGAGTAAATTATACAGAAAATGTAATTTATATGGATGAAGTGTTCCTTTAACTCTCTAAAAGCTTCTCTGCTACATGTTGGATGTTCAGTAAAACACAGAGTGGTAGGACTTTGTGCTACAGACAAAGCACACTCCAGAACAAAGAATTACCACCTGCGTGTGTGTATGTGTTTTGACCAGTAATGCAATGATTTGGTCAGTTCACACCGATACAGTTTAGTGACAAATCAGCTACAGATTCAGTTTACTGAAGACAAGTGACAGAGAGAGGGATTGTTGCACTGCAGATGTGTTCACCAAATCTTCACAGTGTGCAGTTAGTGAAGATGCAGAGGTCTGCTGGTTCTGCCACTTTAAAAACACTGTATTATCAACATACTGTGTGAGCTCTAAACTAAAATGGCATAAAAATATAAATTTAACACCCCATGTTTAAAGTGGCATCATGGTGCTATAAAAGAGTAGGTGTAGTGTCATCGCTCCATTCTTTGAGCATGCTAACAGCAAACACATTTGTGCAAAGACATGATTGTCTTATTATTAATTAAACCAACCACAGGTTTCTTATTATGGTTTTGAGAAGTCATTATAGTGCATACAATGAGTTGTTATCACTTAACAGGTAAATGTATCGCTGAGATAATCTCCAACAAACCTGATGTTCTCCTTGGTGAAGCAGTGGGGGAGGAACCCTTGGAGGCATGCTCCCCCTCCAGCCTGTCGTTCCCTCTCTGTTGCAGTATCAGTAGCGGTGGGCTGGAGCTGCAGTTGGCTGTCATGTCTTTCTCTGCATGCTGCCTCTACTAGACAGCTCACTCGGGGGACTGCGAGAAAAGAAAGAAAGTTTGATGAAAAGTGAGTCTCTCACAAAGGGAGTGGAGCGCAGAGTTCTTAACCTCCTATCTCTCTGACTCTTTATCAGCTTTCCCTCCGAGTGAATGTGCAAAATCCCAGCTTTCAATTGCTTAAGCCGCTTGAGGAGAATAGTCCTGATATAACCCAGGCCCACCTTCTTTCACCCAGACAACAATCCTCCCTCCCTCCCTCACTCCCACTCTGCCCACGCACATATGCTCCGACATGCTCTGCATACATTCTGCATAAAACCTGAATGTAAAAACAGTCAGATTAACTGGAGATTTAGTGCTCTCTATTGTGAGAGACAAAAAAATGGTGAGAGTAACTGATGCTGTGCTAAGTGAAACAGCTCAATGTAGAAAGTGCAAGGGCCGGTCAGCCCAGCATTCATGGGAGCAACATTTCTTAACAAAAGTCATTTCATTCATGCTTGCAGAGGTATGTAGAATTTTACAACTACATGCAATTTTGCGCTGTTGCCCCAAATGTAAACCAGGTTGACAGTTTTATGAAACCCTGTTATACCATCATCAACTGTCACAGCATAGGTAGCACTAATAAAATGATTTGTTGTTTGGTCTGGGGAATTAATTACTGCTAAGCCTTATATATATATATATGTACCTGCTACTGACAAGCCATCAGATATGCTAATACCTATAAATCAAAAGGAAAATTATGCATACATCACATCGAGTCCTAGTGAGGTCAACTAGTTTTCCAAAGTTTCCCTGCAGTGTTGCTCACTCGACTGTGTGGTTGGGCTGGGCTGGTAATCCTCTTGTGTTAAAGAAAAACCTCCCTCACAAAATGATCATTTGAATATCAATCACCCATTTTACAGTGAAAAAATAATTTCTTCACATGCTTCTAAAGTAAACAAAGAATCCAAAAACTAAAAAAAGAAAAATATTGGACTAAAAGGGGACTGTGCTTAGCACCAACAAAATGATATTAAAACATGCATTTGCCATCTCTCTAACAGACAGACAGAAACTGAACCAAAATACTTCAGGGATGGGGGTTAACCTTCGTCGTCCATCAAGCTCTCAACAGAATGTTGCTCTTTGCATTCATCTGCAGCACTCCACTATCACTCCTGGGCCACACCAGTGGTGTGAGCAACATGGAACCTCTTGCATTTTATTCTGGCACCAATGTTAACAAGTTAGAGGACCACACAGTCCGCGTGAGCAGCGAAGCTCCGCTGTGCCTGATAGATATTCAGAGTCTGAGCTATTTTTTCCAATGATCCTAGCAAAAATAGTGAAAAGGATCTGTTGTCATTCTGACATCATACCAGCAACATTACGCCTTTCACTACTGTTTCAGTGTCTGTATCTGAAGAAAATGTCAGAGACAAGAAACAGAAATGTAAATATTTATTTTCAAATTAACATGCACTGTTTTCATGTAAAATCAAAACACTCTAGCATTTCTGGAAACAAATTTTTTTTTACTGTGGCTATTATATGACGCAAACACTGCGTAAAAAGACAGAGCTGGCAGGCAGAGCAATGCTGTCTGTGTGAACACCACAGGTAGAGGCAGGCAGTGTGGTCCGGACATCAAACATACATATCCATCTCCCTCTGTGTCTTACCTCAGGCCAGCTTATATTACATAAGGCCTGCCCCTTAAAGCTTAGAAACCATCAAAAATGACAAAGAACATGTGACCCAGACAAACCGTTGCTTCACAAAATATGTTTGCAAAAAGCTACAAGACAGAAGTCCCAAATGGTACAAATAGTTGGTCTCCAACAAACTGCGTTAAATGTCTGTCAAAAAACGGGAAAAATGTTAAAATAATAGGTTGTTTCCGACTAAATAGCATGTAGTGGATAGCTTAGCATTTTCAGTAGCTAGCATCCCAGGCAAATTTGTGAATCCTGGTATAGTGACGGAATGATCCACCCTACTCTCCTTATGATTGGCTGGTACTTGTTGCCTTCTTTGGTTGAATTGGCTAGGTTTTGGCAAGAGGAGTGGGATTTGTTGGGGTTAGGGTAAGTAAGCATGTCTGGGTAAGCCAATCAGAGGCAGAGTAAGGCACAGTGAAATGGGCCATTTCTTTGCTATCCTAGGAAATGCAAATTTGAGCCCCCTAATGAGTCACTATGACTGTGTTCAGAATCACATACTAACATTATGTTCACTGCGTAGTAAATGATATGCCATTATGAACAGACTGTTCACACTGAAGTCTGCCCAAGCAAGACAGTCATGTGACTGCATCACATAACTTGATCCAATGACTGACAGTCCTGACCTGGCCAGCAACTCACATTTCCAAAAAAAATGCTGCAGCAAATTTCCACTCCATTTCCACATACTTGGAATCTAAATAGTTACAGAGAGATGCAAATGCATTTTTGGGCAGCTGAGTAAGTCAATTAGGCTCATGTCTCATACTCTTACGCAAAAACACTATGCATATGAAAGCACCACATACAAAAATCTACATCATACTTAGCATGAATAGTATGTTAGCATGTGATTTTGACAACAACCTTTGTGAAGTTTTCAGAGGTACCTATTTTGCAAGAACGTACACATGGATTTTCCTGTGCATGTTATAAAAAAAGATTATTTTTTTCTTCTGGTGGAAAATGATCTCAGAAATTTTGGTTGTGGATCAGTCAGTACAGTTAAGACAGACAGAGAATCCAGACTAAACACCAACTACCAGTTCCAACCATGAGGCTGCCCACTCTGCCCAAGTTGTGTATATGTGTCAGAGTGTGTAATTCAGGCAGCCGAAGCAGAGGCCTAGCCTGGCCCGGCCCGGCCTGGCCTGGGTGCTGCCCCCTCCCCAGCCTAGTGCTGTACCAGTCCTCACCACCCTCCTCTGCTCCTCTCGTTCAGGATCTGAGCTCATGCCGAAAGCCCTCTCCACCAGAATTGTAGGAGGAATCTGGTGGTTTTTCACGCTCATCATCATCTCCTCCTACACGGCGAACCTGGCCGCCTTTCTCACTGTGGAGAGGATGGAGTCGCCCATTGACTCTGCTGACGATCTAGCCAAGCAGACGAAGATAGAGTACGGGGTGGTAGAGGACGGCGCCACTATGACCTTCTTCAAGGTTAGTTACAACTTAAAACCAGCTACAGTCTTTTCTATTGTTGTGTTTTGTTCACTGCTCTGTACCAAACCTCAATTTAAAGTTACTCAAATTCACCTGAGTAATTTTGTCAGCATCATGTTCTCCAAACTTTAAGGTCCACTTTGTAGGGTTTAGGAGGATATGCTGGCAGAAACTGTGGAGCAGTTTGACACATGAAACAATTTTTTTTTTTACTTAGTCAAACCCCATAAAGGAACCATAAAACCCATAAAACAGGTCCCTTAACACAAAAATTAAACTGATTTTACCTGGTTTCTGTAGAACAAAAGAATTATACTCAATTTTCAAAAATACAAATCAGTATCAGCAATCAGTTTCAAGAAAGTATATATTAGAAATGTTCTGTTCCGGTCAGTCAGTTCAAACAAACTCCACTCCGGGATTTCCAAATAACATATCACAGTTCAATTCAGTTCAATCCACACAGTGCTCTAAACAAAAGAAAACTCCAACCCAGGTTTTCTCATAAACAAGGAGGTAAAGAGAATCCACTGTTCGCTCTGACTCAGTTCAGTTTCACAACAACAAATCAACCTGGCCTGAAGGTTCCAAATAAGGAATAATGAAATGAAAAGTTACCCCCGGCTTTTGCCAACTCACGGGACCGTGGGTGAATGTCGTAATGCTCCGGCATTGTTTAGGGGCAGGGAGGCTCTGTGGATCCCTTGATATCCGTGGCAGGGAATCTGAGGTGAAGCCGGTGGCCAGATTGATGATATTCTACAGGGAAGCGCACTTATTTCGCAGACTTTGGTGTAAAATGCAGTGGTAGGCCGAATATGCAGAGGACTTCTAGCTCATTTCTCACTCGCTGGCGACTCTCACCATACTACCAGGAGCACCAGTGGGTGTGTCTGGAGGTGAGCAAACCATCAGCTGATAACCACTGTCTTATAAAAAAATATATATTTATAAAATATACAGGATCGCCACAACTGAATATAAGTATGATTCTTTAGTGGGAAATCACCTGAAACTAAGAATTGTTGTGTTTCCGTAACCTTTGAATGAGCCATTTATGTCTACATGGGGAACAGGTCCTTATCCGTGGAGATTGACGAAGACTTGCTTTAGATAGGTTGAAAAAGCACTGATTTATTTCATGAAACTGCTGCATTCTAAATAGCCTTAAATCTTACACACTGGATCTTTAACAGGTCATTTGTCAGTACTTACAAAATCCATATGGCTGGTGCAAAAATGGCCAGGGCCCGTATTCACAAAGATTCTCAGAGTCCTCTCAGAGAGCTCCTAACTTAGCCTAAAAATTCCTAGCAAGGAATCTTAGCTTAAGAGTGATTCAAGAAGTTTCTGAGAGCAACTCTGAGCAAGGAGGGGACAGAAACATTTATCTTAGTGAGGAGGTGTGGTTGATCCCGTTGCTAGGTGTGATGCAGTCTTCTAAAAGCTGTGATTGGTTGTTACAAAAAGAAAAAAAGAAAACCAAATGCGCTCCTCGTAATGAATGGACAGTGAAATCAACCGATCATAGAACTTAGACTGTATTAAGAAATGTGTAATCGTGAAAATAATTTTATGTCGTGATGATGAAACTCAGCAAAATTAAATTAATTGTTACACAGCTTCAAAATGTTTGAACGCACCTCATTCACATGCCGATTATTATATTGATTTGCTTATTGTTAAGTTTACTCGCCATGCTGGTAATTTTACTACTTAATCTATTTGATATTAATGCTGGACGCAGACTCAGCTGTCAGCAATTACTGTGATTGCTGGCCTCCTTGTAAAAAGTGGTTTCATTTGGCAGAATGACCAAAACAACGAATGAAATGGAGAAAAAAAGAACGAGAAAGCCGAACTGGACAGAAGAGCAGTGCCTGCTGTTGGCACAGCTCGTGGAGGAGAACAAAGGAGTTTTAAGAGGGAATTTCGGTCCTGGGATCACGGCACAAGGGAAGAAGTAGACTTAGGAGCGCATTGCCCGACAAATCAATGCGTTCCCTCTCCTTTTACACACTTGTGCGGTGCTGCAATCCAAAGCGGGCGTTATTGCGTTACTACGCTGGGTGGCAAAAGTAAGCTCATCCCTGATGAGGTCAACCACAAACATTATCCCTGCACAATCAAGCTGGTAGGGTCTTATTAAATCACTGTTGCTTAATATATGGAGAATATCTCTCCTTCCTCTCTCTCTTTCCGCCATCTTCTCTGTTGAAGACACTCTTAGGCTTCTTAAAAGTCCTCCTCCCTCCTCTTAACAGTTTTTCATCTTAGGAGCTCTCTTAAGGCCTAAGATGCTGTGTGAATAACTTTTATCTTATCAAGGGGAAATTCTAAGAAAAATCTTAGAATTAGAGGAATTCTAAGATTTTTCTTAGAATGACGTCACTAAGAGCTACTTTTAGTCTTAGGATTCTTTGTGAATATGGGCCCTGTCCCCTATATGGTTAAGGTTTGAGTGGGTTTATGCTATTATGCTCATTTCACTTGTTGTGGCAGATTAAGTTTACATGACCACAAAAGGAGTAAGGACATTCTCTCTCTCAAATGTGACATAGTTCTTTTTAGAAGCATAGAATCTATTTTTTTTTTTTACACGAGTTAGCCTTTAATAAAAGGCAAGGTGGATGTCATGGGTCATGGTAACTGCTGTGACTCATGCAGCACCTATATTAATTTCAGTAGGTAATAGTAAACTCATCATCAGTGGTCTCATTTTAAGCCACAGGCAGCATTGCTCTATCAGTGGAAATGTTTTCCAGTAATTCAGTTGGTTCACCCCTTCCAGAGTGAAATATCTGTGACCCTGAAGAAGGCCATGGAGACTTACCTCTTCAGAGTGAAATGTCTGGACAAATGTTAGAAGGATTATCATGACCTTTTCTGCAGATATTCATTCTGTCCAAAAGTTCAGAGACAGACAAGATATTTTAACTTGTAGTAATATAGGTAATTTCCTGACATTACATCCAGTACAACCATCAGTTATCCTATGCTGGAATAATACTGACACACCAAACTCTACTGTGTGTGTCAATGAGTTTATGGTAATTTGATTACACACAGCTTTTCTTTGGAATATGTTCCCTGTGAGCACAATATACAATAAAGGTGTTCAATATAGATTTTGGCACAGGGCCACTTGACAAGACAGGGTCTCAAAATCATGTAATAAGGTTAGGGATGCACCGATACACGGGACCAAAATTGGGACCTATTGTACGATACCAATGAAAATATCACGGTTCTGAGTAGTGTCAGGATACCACAGCAGAAATGAGGCAGGTGTACCTTTTGTCATTTATAAAAAGATAAATCACTTTTCTATAACACATCAATGATATTTCAATGGAATAAATTACTTATTGACTTATTCATACTTCAAAAACAGCATCAATAAGTGATTAACATAGGGGGATCAAAATAAAATAAATAAATAAAATAAGAATCAACCAGCCACCCTCCTCCCCTGACAAGTCCCTTCATAAGTAAAGAACAGTCCCTAAAGTGCGGTGAGGTTTGTGGGCCGTTACCTGCCACAGAGACAGAAATGTGAACGGCTCGTTTCTCCTCTGACACGTCACATACCTGTGTTCGGCTGGCTCGGCTGTTCAGGTACTACTGGGCAGTCATGACGCCAGCAAGAGGATATTATTGGAGCTGACTTCTCCGTCGCTGCCAGTAAGCCGATGGCCGGCGTATTTGACAGGAATACATTACTTCTGTGTCTGTGACCCCCGTTCAACCCACAACCGGTTGGATTCGCCTATCGTTTCTGCTGGTGGTTGAAATTTGTATTCACACAGCGTGCTGAATGATTTAAGCCTATTTTGATTGCTCAAAACTATTTTTAGTCGCAAATGCGAGTGCGGTGACGGACGGATCGCCACACTGCCGACATTTTACTCCGCTCGTCACGGCATGCTGTTTGATTGGTTATCAAAACACACCGCTATTATTCGGCCTTGCTTTTAACTTATTCCACCGAATACTGAATGTGTGTTTTTTTGCAATATTCGGCCGAATATATTTGGTGCATCCCTAAATAAGGTAGAACCTAACTGAATTGCTATTATACTTCATTGGTGCAAATTTGTACTGTAATTCGAACTGGAAGCCAGTTAGAGTTCCAGCTTTGCCTCGAAGGAAATTTTGTAGTTTTATTAGCCTAATAAGTCAGTGTATACTTTGACTAGTTTCACATGATGAAAGATGTATGCATCTGTTATCTGTATCCACTTAGTCTGGTCTGGGTCATGAGAAGTACGCAACTACGTCTCGATCGGTCATCAATCTATCACTAGACTGACACAGATAGACTAAGGCCCTGTCTACACATATACAGATATTTTTTTGAAAAAGAATACTTTTCTCAATGTTTTATCCCCTTGTTCACATGCAAAGGCAGTTTCAGGTCACTAAAACTAAGAACATTTAGAAAATGCCTTCTAAAGCGCAAAAACCACAGAGTTTTCATGCCCCTCAGTGTCCCATTGTGACCCACAGGGCCGCCTTTAATGTCTCTATAGGTCCTTTTCCACTGCACAAAAAACATTAAAACCTGTTAACATCTGGCTTATTAATGATCAGCAATCAGCATGTACACCCAGGTCAAATGACTCTGCAGTGGTCATGGGTATTTATTGGGTCCAGCTTCAATCCGCATTGGTGGAAACACAACACCCGGTTGAACATGCTAACTTTCACCCCTTTAATGCGGCACCAAAAAATACTGTCCATCTCCACCCAGTCAGCACTCAAACTTCAATCCAATTAGTCTGATCAGTCTGCACCAATATCAAGAGAAAGATTGAATAAGTAAGAGATATATTAGAGAACAAACCAGTGTTAGGTTTTTGCAGGCCTTCGTGCTGCGTTCTTCTGAGTATAAAAACTCACAGAAGAAACAATTACCAGTTTTTCAGATGTATATAGCACAAAAAAACCAAAAGAAAACACAAGCATACAAAGGCATACTTGTTTGCTGCAGAGCTGTGTACACAGCCCTGATCTACTAGCATGGGAAAGGAGTCTATTTCCTATTTTTAGTGAGATTTCCTGTGTTTAAAAAATACAGCGTACATGTGCTAATTTTTGTGAAAAAAAGGGTATATGAGACTTACAGGTGAAACACATTGAAACATGTAGTTAATGTTTTGGAAGTCGCAGTTAGGTTTAGGCAACAAAACTACTTGGTTAGGTTTAGAAAAAAAAATCATGTTTTGGGTTAAAATAAATACGTCTATTACATAACATAATGTAAATACAACAGTGTGCGACAACCATACGTAAATTGTGTAACATTGCATTAAAACAACATAGCCTTTTGGTTTCACGGGGGACATGAACTGCATTCTTTTGGAAGAAACAACAAAGTGACAGTGTTTAACACCCTGGAATTAGAACAGGGTGAGATTTTTTTTTAAAACTCCTATTACTTTGGATCCTTGTGGACAAGTGAACTGGATCTTTTGGGAAATAATGATGTCATCTCCTCAACTTGCAATTGTTGCTGTGTTTGGATTCAGAGATATGTTGTAAAATGAAGGTCGTGTGGAATTTTTCTTTTAAAAGAGGGGGGAAATATCAGTTTTAAAAATATTTTTGTTTAGGTGTAGACAGGGCCTGGCATATTCACACCTTAGGCTCATTTCCACTTCAACAAACTTGCATGAGTTTGGACTGCAAACTTCATACAGAGTGATCGTGTTCAAACAAAGGTCCATCTTGCCATGAGGCGATAGCGCTAACCACTGAGCCACCGTGGCACCATGAACGAATACTGCTCTCCCTTTTTACCAGTGAAATAGCAGTGACAGTCCTGCCCTGACTGAGGCTCTACTGAGGAATCCCCTCAGTGTAGGATCATATAGAATACCTGCTGCACATTAAGGATGCTGTGTTAATCCAGCCTCGTTTGAAAACTTGCCTGCATTAGATCCCTTTGCTCCAAGTTTGATTTCTCACGGAACTGTTTGTATTTTTTCTTCTCATGCAATCCGTCGATGGCACTGAGACAGCTTTAAGATCTCTGGGTTTTTTTTCACACCTCCTTTTCATCCATCTGTGCAATGTGCACGCATGCATTCGCAGGTACTGTTCACACACAGGGACACGGCTGTGATTAATATGTTTGTGTGTGTTTGGGCTTCACACTGAAACATACTCACACCAATTCATTAGAAAACTGCTGTGGTGATAGTTGCACAGTCTCTTTATCATTTCACCACACAAATTAATGAAAACAACAGTTGGTGTAAGAAGCAGCATATGTGCTTGTTCATCATCCTACCTATGCTGAGGTCCTTCTGCAGCCATAATTTACAGCCTCAGGTCAGACACTGTTAGTTCAAATCATTTCTGGATAATGAGCTATGTTGATTACAGTGTTTTTTTAATTGCTTGTGTCAATTGTGTCAATTTTTGAAAAAATATGTTTAGTATTTCAAAATGGCAAATATATGCTCCAAATGTTGTCATACCTTCAATAAAATGACTAAGGTACTGAATGACTATGCTACTGAATAAGGTGTCCAAAAAGAAAAAGCTTTCTTTTCAACACAGAATGTCACAAGTTCACAAGTTTAATTGTGATGCAAAAAGAGAAAATAAAATCAAAATATTTTTTGGCGGACTGGTTACTACTCCACATCTTTCCTTTTGAGTATCTTGAAAAGTGCTATATGAATCCATTGTATTATTATTATTATCTCAGGTGGCCTATATTCATCCCGACATATTGTCATACAATTTGTGTGATATCCTATAAAAAATGCATGCACAAGAGTTCATATCATATCCTACAAGTTTGCACCCCATAAATGACATTAGGTCCTTAACGTACAATTACGTAATTAACGTTATGGAGGCAATAAAAGTTACGATCGTTAGGTTTTGGAAAAGAGACATGGTGAGGGCGTGCCTTAAAATGAGTCAAAGTTCACTTTAAGTTCACATGGATCCGAATTTGCAACTCCCGGGGAAAGTCTGTTTTTTTGTGACCCATCCACCACCCCAAACTGCCCCCTTACAAGCCCTCCTGACTGCTTGCTTGTTTACTGCTATCAGCGAATTGATCACATGATCACAGCCTTTCAAAATACGTGGGTTATGCACGGATTTGGGTGCATTGCTTTTTGTAGGAAAACATAGCAAAAATTTGTAAGAACAGCCTGATTGATCCATGTCACACGTAAAGTAAAATGCTTCCAGGCCAAACTCCAAGGATCAAAAAGCTATGGGTAACAAATCTTCCTTTGGAATATGTCCTGCATAACTTTAATGAAAACACAGCGAAGCACTCTGTCCACTTATTCTCATACAGGCAGGGGACTGTAAGGGGCTTTCAAATAAAATATTAATTAATTGATATAGTTACCTTTTGAAAATAAAAAGGATACAGACCATCTGTTATTCAACAGTATGTAAATTGCATAATATTTCCCATGAAATACTACAGAATACAAACACTGGACACTACACCGACATAAATATCCCACAGCGTGTTAGTGCAGGATGGATACAATCCGAGTGGCACCCACAGGTTTAAGCATTGTGGCTTCAATGACGTTAAATGGAAAAGTTAGCTGTTAGCATCTGTTTTTTTTAATTATGGGTGATTACAAATACAGCACGGTATGTTTTAAAAGTAGCAAGTAGTCACACAATGTGACAAAGAAGTCATGACTGATGCTACTTTCAGCGTTAATACTTTCAAAATCACATGAAAGTTCTTGGACAACAGATAATTACTATATTGCAATGGTGACATTCATACTCCCTTAATGTTCCCAACACCCCCTTTTGTTTCAAGGTAATTCTGTACACATGATATGTTTTAAGTTTGTTACCCCACTATGGTATTGCTGAGCTGTAATATAAAGTGCGACTGAGAAATTCACTTATTGCTGTCAATCTCAAGGGTAGAAAATAGCACTGCATTATGCTGCACAGTATTATTAAAATTGTCTTTCCATGGGAGACAGCGTTGCATAGCACTTTCAATCTCCCTCACACAGACTGACCCCACTCCCCTCTTCCACTGTCACAGTCAGATATCACCTAGTTAGTCACCTATCACTGTTTTTTTTTTTACCCTTTCACACACTTACCTGTGACTCCCTCTCATCTCTTTTTCTTCCATGTGTTAGTCATGTTTCCTTTCTCCTTTTCCCTGCAGCTGTCTCTCAGATCTGCTGGCTGCAGCTTCACTGCTGCTAATGTTAATGTAATAGTTCTCACTTTTTTTCTAGAAATAAATAAAATAATAAAATAATTATGTATGATAATGATGTCCAGTTACTAAAAGTGAATTCACACCTTCCAGTGAAACAGTCTAGAATTTCCAGTGCTCTTTGTATAAAATTTCAAAGAATTATCAATATGCAGGAGGATATACACATTGTATATAATACGTACTGAGTCAACCAAAACAAGCAAGTAACTCCATAAACTGCTGTGGACTAGCTCACGCTACATAAAAGCTAGCCAACCTTAAAGCATTGTGTATTTCTTCATAACTGCATGGGTCAGAGGGGACAAAAACATTTACATGTATCCATGTTTTTTTTTCCTCAACCTATCCACAGTAAGTTTTCTTGTCTAAACTTAAACTCCGTAACTTTATGTTGATTACGTAACTGTATGTTAGGGACATAACGTCATTTGTGGGGTGCTTATTTGAAGGACATCACATGAACTGTTCTATGAGGATACATTGACTCAGGAGACCACAGTTCTTGAGACATGTATAGCTTAAGTCACATTCCATTTGTAGTGTACACGACACGCCCCTACAACCTGAGCTCTGCACTTTTGTCAGGGCAGACCTTGGACTGATGTGGAGGTATGATGGGCAAGTCATGCAGCTAGTGGTTAGGTCACATAGCTGCTCCAGCTGCATCTATACCTACTTGCAATTCTTGTCCCATGTAAAATGTAATTTAATTTAATTACATTAAATCGCTGCGATTTGATCTAAATAAATGTTAACGTGTGTGCCTGTGAACGGGACTGCCTCTCCTGTAGTATGTGGAGTTTGTTTACATTATGCTTACAAGCTATCCTGGTGTGTGCAGCACGTATGGTCAGGTGACCACCCGGCGTGCAGCTGTGACCAACATAGACCCTGATGAAGAGCATGAGCACGACCAAGAACAGGCTGAGTTGGTGACGAAAAAAATGCAACACCCATTAAATGGCCATACTTTGGATTCAGGTATGGCAACGTGGAACAGAAAGATGTGCTGTGTTAAAGTTAAAGTCGCCACGTCCAGCGGCAACACGACCAGTCTATGTCTGCACTTGAGACAGCACAGAGAAAAGTAGGAGGAGTGCATGCGAGAGAAAGCCAAGCCGCGTAACGTTCAAGACAACAAGACAACTGAAAGACACCAGAGCCTCATAAAACAACATCCAAGCACAGTTACGCATACATCTTTAAGTGTCATGGGAAAATCACGGACACCATAACAAACTATATGATAACAAACTAAAAATTGAGCAATTTTGCTTGGGTTCGGCCCACTTGACATGCTGCTGTGTTGTGTTATGGCCTATTCATTTGCTGGAATTTATTAGTTATGTGACAACGCCTGAATGAAACACAGGTTCACTACGTTGTAGGTACAGTGCTGTGCTGCGTTGCTGTGTGAGCAGCGTGTTTGACTGTGCGCAGTCTGTTGATGGTCATTTACTCACTGTCCATAACAATAACTATGTCAGGTCAGTGCCCCCTGATATAATGTAGGGGAAACACTGAATCAAGCAAGAAGACTAATGATACCATTTATGTGTTATATTGTAATCACAATAGCAAAAAGCAATATTGTCCACTCAAATCGCAGTTGCACATTTTTATCAAATTATGCAGCACTATTTCCGTTTCTGATTCCACACCTAATTTTGAAGTGTTTAGTCATCACATCAATGATGATCTAATGGTTGGAAAAAGAGGATTGAGGAGTCAGGTGGGAAATCATTGGGGGAAAAAAAGCTTGTGCAGTGGTCTCATTAATAGCTGTTCATGCCTGTTCTTTGGGTAAATGATCCTTCCGAAACCTTGTTACAACTTGCTCTTGATAATCAAATTTGATCATCTTAACGAGGGTTAGAGTTAGCTGCCTTTTGTTCTGTAGTAGTAGAACTAAAGGTAGCAGGTAATGAATGTAATCTGAGATTTTGCTACAACTGGTTATTTCCATTATGCATTGTGCAATTCTCTCTGTTGATGACACATCCTTGATTGCGATGGTAGATAGATGGTAGATAGAGCCAAGGTTCCAAGAATCCTGAATAGAGTTGATTCAAGAACCAGAGCTAAAAAGCATGAGAGAGACACTAAAGGGTGCCCTATGCATCACTATTGCACACCGAGGGGCAGGACAAAGCGTCAGTTTTTGAAGACTTGTGAATAAAAAGTATTGTCTCTGTTTGGTCATAAAAAACAAAAATACCATGTATTGAGAGAATAAATACATAAATAAGTTATACAAACACATATCCTGCTCACTGAACACCAGCTCTTAACATTTTAATGATCCAGCAGTTGTCTCTACATGCTCTTTTTCTAACACATAGCCCTTTGCGTTCATTCTTTGATGAATGAGTATGAATGATTCCAGACAGATGCAGAGGGCATTTGTCCTCCATGAGTAAACATATTCTGTCCACACACCCTGTCTGTGGTGTTTAAATCACACTACTGTGATGATAGATGGAGTGGTTTGATTATCATCAGTCTTAGCTGATTAAGTACAACATACTCCCAGATGATGTGTGCACGCATCACAATCACTATTCAAACCCAGGAAGAAATGACAAAATACCTACTGTTTGGGTAATTACTGACTTGTGCTGTAAAATACAAGTCTAATGGTTTCTAATTATGTAAATGTCTGCATGGGACAGTCTCTGAAGCATTGAGGCATGTCACTCGTCTTCCTAGTAGGGACATTCCCTGTGGACTGTCACTACAATAACACTGAATAATTTAATAAGCAAACACACACCAGTGTTGTGTCTTGCTTGTTAGCTAATAAAATCACATCTTATTAAATGCATTGCTGGTTTTTCACCTTGTGTGTAGAATGTGGTGATGAGTGGCAGAGTGCGTGGTAGAGACACCAGCCCTCTACTGTGGCACTGAGCTCCATGTCCCCGGGCTATACAAGCCAGAATTGTTTCGCATTAGCCATAAGAGGAATGGGAAGAACACGTCCAGCATGGTGATTAGATCAAGCAGATAAAGCTTATTGAGATGATGTGCGTGATACCTGAGAGAGGAGAGAGAAAGAGGGGAGGGAGAGAGGGAATAAGAAAAAACTGGTCTATTTTCGCGCCAGTTCCTGGCTGTATGAAACAAAGTGTGAAATAGCATCATATTGCATTTATTTATGAGGATGAATTAATCCAAGTCAGTCCTTTTTCACAGCATTTAACTGAGTTGTGCCTCTAGAGGGTTAAGTTTTTTCTCCATTGTAAATTCCCATTTTAAGGTTTTTCTTTTTATTTCTAAAAATACAGGTTTCAGCTTTGTTTTCTTTTTAGGTGGTGGGGTTTTGAAAGAAATCCAGCTGCCACACCATGCTTTTCTCTCCCTACTCTTGACTTTCCCTGAGTGATAGCCAGGAACCATGCTGTGTGCCGTGGGTCGACCCACCTGTAGATCCCGGGCAAGTTCAGAAAAGCTTACTAGAAAATATTAATTAACTATCAATACATAATAAATAGTTATTAATAATTTTAGGGAAACATTGTGCAACATAGTCCACCTCCCAGCTTCTTTTCCCCACTCTTCTCCCCCCTCTCTGTTTCTGACAGACACACATCTTGGTGAGTGCTGCAGCGCTCTGTCTTGTCTCTGTCCTTGTCTCAGTCCTGACCATTTTGCCACTATATAGCAATCACTTTTCAATAATGTGTCATTAACACATTCTCACTCCAACCTCATCACATATCGACAATTGGTCATGGACTTCCCACATTGACATATGATGTGCAACATACCCTGGGTGCGTTGGTTGTTGATGTTCTGGGATGCTGTGCCAACTTTTGCCTGTTACTTGCATTATCTGTTTTTAAAATACACTTGTGTTTTCAAGGGAAAATGTACAGTTTGCATACAGTGTCTTTCAAAATAAGTGCACTATGTGGGTACAACACAGGGAATAGATGTTTTTATCCTTGAACAACAAACGCATATGGTTATGTTTGGGTAGGGGTAGGCAACAAAAGCATGTGGTCGGGTTTAGGAAAAAAGAACAGGGTTTGGCCACATTATCTCAGAGGAAATGAACACTGACCTCCCGGTTGCAAGTCGGTTGTTGTTGGACCCATCCACCACCTCTCCTGTCTGCCCTACTCGGACTTCTGCTGCCAGAACTTTAGGCCTAGTCCACATGAGCACGGGTATTTTTAAAACCGAACTTTTTGGCCTCCAGTTTTTAAAAATCTGCGTCCATACCTCCTTCCACATGACACCAGAAATTTCACTGTCAAGCAATGTAATACACATGCCAAAGCAGTAGGTGGCGATATAACTCCTAACTGTAAGGCCATTGTAGCCAATCAGAAGGCAGTAAAATGCCATTACTGGAAAAACAACAAGTGCAAAAAATCAACAATGGTGAATCGAGGCAGGATGGAATCTTTTGTGTGGACTGACAGCGAGGTAGAGTTACTGCTCACTATTACAAATGAATACAGCCACAAAGTCAGGGTGTCCGCGGGGTCTTAAAAAGTATTAAAAGTTGATACATCAAATGTTGGAAAATGAAGGCCATTAAAAAATATTAAAAAGTCTTAATCACAGTTTTATTAAGTATTACATTTTCTTGGCATTCAAGCTTTGACAAAAAGTATCCATGAATGTATAATTTATTTTCCTCCTCGCAACTATTACAAACAATGTGTACACCCTGATTTTGTGTTTAGATGGGTGGATACAATTTCAGAGTTTAAAAAAAACTCCCTACGTTGCAGAACCAATAGTAAATCCTCAGGGCGGTCCTTCGGTGGCTCACTGAACTCTTGTGCTCGTAAACATAGTCCGACTAGAAACATAGAAACACATGTAGCGGTACAAAATGACTCAAGACACTGTAAGTCCTTCATTTCCACAATCTTGTGGACTGAGCATGACTGACATTTGATAAAACGGAGTTAAATCTCTCGGCATCCATTTTCAAGCTCTCTGTGTGTTTCCTTGCGGACGAGAAAAGGGGGAGCGCACATTTCCGGGAGGGCGTGTCCTTTTCAAAAATGCAAGAGGCGTTGCTTTGAAAGGAGGTGTCCCCAGACTATCAGAAGGTGGAGATCTCTGATTGTCTGGTGGCGAGACTAGCTGATGATATGATATGATATGATATGATATGACATGATAGCTATTCTCCCTGAACTCACCAGTAAAGAATACCTTTGTCCATTTCAAATAACCCGTGGCAATAATAATATCCCTGTTCTCTGATTTACTGTGAAACTTTTTTAGGCAATTCATGCAACAATCAGACCAGATGACTTCTTTACTTGGCCTAATGGGGCCGGCCTTTATTTGTCAACCAACCAAAAACAATCAATCAATTAAAAACACAAACTGGAACTGGAACATGAAATCTTATAGGCCTAACAGACATGGCTTCTTATTCTTTGAGTGTACATATGGCTAAAGGGGATAAAAACAACCGTAAATGGACGGCATGATTAGTGTTGCATTCAAGGCCCCCCCCCCCCCCCCAAAAAAAGAAAAAAAGGCAGCACAGTATTTGTGCTTTCCTGAATAACATATTTGGATTGGGGTACATCCCTTATAGAAACACAGGAGTCTCCTTATTAATGTCAAAGAAAAACATAGACTGTTGTTATGGCAATCAATTATTCCAACTTTGTTTCTGAGAAACAACATCATATTACAATACACATGAGCCTACCCCTTGCTATGGTGGAGAAGCCAGTCAGAGGTATATACCAGAATTGTAACAAAAAAGGATTCGTGATAATTACAACTGAAAACAAAAAAAAAAAATGCATAAAAGCTGCTGAAGTCATCCAAAATTAACCCTGAATCTAAAAAGATGAATAGATTAATACTGTATAATTATTTGATCTTGACTGACCCACTTTGCCCCAGAAATTGTATCCCTATTACTCTGTAACTGATTTCTATGGAGGAGAAAAGTCTGTAAATCATAGAAAAATAGACACCATACAAATTATATGTATCCAGTATAATTTCAGCACCATGGACAGCGCGTGTAAAAAAGACTTCACAAGCGTCTCCTTTTAAATGTGTTTGCTGCTAGAGAAATTATACATAATAAATGAAAACAGTGACATATTTTCAACAAAAAACAATGAGTTGAACGTTCATTTCAAGCTTTTGTAGTACAGCGAATTTCAGAATTGTGCGAGTGCGGCTGGAGGGCGGGCGGCAGTGTTTGATGCAGGAAACTCAATATGGACTTGAAAATCAGTTTCGGAGTGGAGGGGTTCGGAACGGCGGGGTTTCGGAATGGAGGGCTGTCCCCGTACTACAGAGGGGCACCAGAACAGAGAATATCCAAACATGTTTTTTCAGAGGGCAGCAACAAATGACCCATTTCACTGTTCTGACTTGTTAGCCTGAGAGAGTTTAGCGTGATATCCCATGGATGTAAGGACAGATTGCTGGATATGGCTACAGCCACGTTTAATGAATATGTTTTATACTATTTCTTAAAAAAAAGGTAGTTGTAACAGTGATGTTACTCATTTGTAAAAACAGTCATGATTGTCAGCAATTAACCATTGTTTTTGGGTATTTAATATTTTCATTTTTGTCTCAGTTGGTTCTAATATTTCTTGTAATTATTTGCGCTCACCCTCAAAAAAATCATAAATTCTCTTAATTAGTGCATTTCTAACATGTTCTTTACAAATATGCTACAAGTGACTGAGCGCAGAATTGGTTTTCCTTTTATAGCTACTTGTGTTTAGTGTCAACAGTATATCATAAACAGTATGTGTAAATATGGCATGAGAGAATGCTATACAAAAGCAGAGTTGTTTGTGCTGCTAAAAATCGTGTGCTATGTCCCTCCGATCTGTGGATTCTTTTGATTAGGGCCCTTTGAAAAAGATATGCAAAACACTTTGGCAAGCAGCGTGCACCGAGTCTTGACAAGGACCAACAGAGTCTGTGTTATTAATGGCAAGGCTACACTCACACACAAACAAACACACACACACACACTTAATACTATGCAGGCTAAAAGCTAAACCACATTGTGTGAGCTCACTCAGTTTTACTAAAATAAATGTGCTCAGAACACATCAACCAAGACAGTCACATTAACAGGAGGAATAAACAGGCATGCACAGACTTGATCACACATGCACACTGCTTACCATTTCAGCTCTTCTTATTAAAAACTGGAAACACATCAGTCTGTAGCTAAGTTGCAGATTCAGCCGATTTTCAGCCAATGCGTTTGCCTCTCCCCATGGCCTGTTTACCTGCCCCTCAAATGTGATTGGTCAACACTACTTGGACTTCAAATGGTTTACAAAGGGAAACCAGAATACATCTGACACCAAAATATTGTCCCCTTGCCTACAGATTTTGCATACATATGCAGATACCTGTTTTTAGATATTGATAGCTTTGTGACATTAAACACTGGAGGCCAAAAATTCTGCAACTAGGTTTACAGGGTCTTCAACACAGGATGTAAGCAGTAAGTTGCAAACCCTTGTTTGCATGTTTAAAGATCACCTTCACAAATGCATTCTGACCCCTGACCCACACTGACCACCAGCCCTCGACCCCATCATAGCTTAATACCGTGACTGTTCATATAAATTTACTAACTCAAAAAGTTTTTCTTTAAAGAACTTTGGAAATGTTAACAGTGAATCTCACAGGACCATATTCTACACTCTACACTCATCTTGATGAATATCATAAAGTAAATATAGTCTTGCATCTCTAACAACATTATCATGTTAAATGAGTCTGCCCTGTTTAAGTCTGCGATTTGATTTTACAGAACTGGGATGATTACTGTGCACTTTTGTTTTCCTTTTCCCCAAGGTCCTGGAGCGCAGCTTTAGTTTGATTTGTTATTTTGTTGACTCTGCACTGTTGGCCAGAAAATGGGCTCCTTAGCTACTGTAAGCTGTTACGTGATATTTCAGGACTTGCTGACCCGAGCCACTCCCCTCCTTTCTTCGCACAGCTCAGAGAAGTGAAGCAAATAGAACAATTACTGTGTTGTTTTCAGACGAGAAGCTGGATTTTCTGTGAAGGGTGGTATTGCGGTCTGACAGGGCCTGCAGGGGATTTCTCTAAATCGGAAGTTGTCTTAAGGTTTGTGTTAGGAATTTAAATGTATGTTTTCTGCGTAAAACAGAAACTGAGCAGAATGCTGTGTCAAGAGCTTGTGCTATGAATGCTTATTAGAATGTCTTCATTGCTCAGTAGCTAGGACATAAAGACATTTATATAGGGTCGACAAAATGCTGGAAAACCAAGAGCAAGCCACTTTATCACAGTTAAAAAAAAAAAGAAGTTTAACAGACCTGTCATTTTTGCTTTAAAGCAAAGTGTCACCTTTAGATTTACCACTGATAAGCATACTTTGTATACACCCTCGAACGCAACAGCAATAGACGGGCCAAATAATCATCAGTAAATCAGTGATATTCAAGAGCACTTCACTACTTTCTACCCCCATACTTCTGGCCTACTTGCTCAGACCACACCCATCAGCCTTCACTTTGATCTAAACTACACACCTGTTAAGTTTCACAAGTGCAGCTTGCACAGTTGCAGCATTATTGCTAACATATAACAGTCACGCAACCACAAGAACTGAACATAGGTGTTTCTAGCAGGGCTGTCTCAGAAGATCATTAACAGGAATAGATGGACAATCAACGTAACAAACACATAACACTACAGAGCCAGCCATCACCAGTTCTTCCCACAGTCCCTTTGGGTTAAAATGAAATCAGTGTTGGCTGACCTCCATTTCTGCTGCAATTTGCAGGTGAGCCACGTCTCTGAAGTGCTGCTGATGGCTGAAAACTGCATTTGAACTAGTTTTCTAATACTGGGTAAAAAGAGTGGCTGTACAGCCAAATATAGTAAAGGCCCACTCCAAGCTTAAAAATCTGCTGCTGGGTAATGTAGAAAAAAAATAAAGGAACATAAGATAAAATAAATCCATCATCATGTGCCCATGGCTTCAGTAGGTGATGACGGCATGGGCAAAATGCGTTGTTTGTAACACTTCAAATGAAGATTAAATTAAAAGAATAAGCAATTCAGTCCTTTTGTGTGCAGTGTATTTGCTTATTTACTATCAGTCTGATGCTTCCTGCTATCACCTGCACCAAGCTATAAGAACAGACAACGCTGCGCACTGGGCATGTGCTTTTAAGTGAGTTAAATAAAGCCAATTAGTTTTGATATTAGATGGTGGAAGATTACAGCTAACAGATGTCATTAAGGCGAAGAGTTTTCTCTTTGGGGAGCATGAATGTTATAACCCAATTGCCAGTATAAATATTGGTATTGTAAGTTTCTGCAAATCAGATGTTTGTTTTTTTTAATTTGTACATGTTATATGTAGTGGATATGTTAAAACTTCACATTTTTATAGATTTTAATTTTCAATTTTATGTTGTGGCAACATTGAGGTTAATGTGTGGTTAGGTTTAAGCACACAAAGCACTTGGTTAGACTTTGGTAAAGCTCATGTTTAGGCTGAAAATACCCTGTTTCGTCACCACAAACATGGCTGGAAATGGCCTGACATTTCATTTAAAGACACCTGCTGGTCTGCTGCTTGGTCACGCCATCCATCATCCCCTCCATGTCCTGATGAGAAACCCAGCTCATTTACATGTAATCAGAACTACATTACTTTAGAAATCTTAATATGATATACATGAAATGTGGAAATGTCACATATGTGTTGTTTGCAAAAACAATGCCAAGAGTTTATTCTGGTGACTGGGTTGCATATTTGCTGCACATTTCACAGATCACTTGGTTGTCGAGGTATCTTGCCATTCACTTTGGTATTGGTCAAGGGAAATGGCCAGTAGTTCCTTACTCTGAAACAAAATGGCAGTGATAAGGATGGCCTGATGTCGTCATTTGACAACTTTAAAATGCATTTCATTTCAAGTACATACAATACAGTACATTTGCTGTGTTATTTAGGTAGCTCAGTGGTGAGGTTAAGTATCCTGTCAATTTTAAACGCTTTAGAATTTTTTTTCCCTCTCTGACAGACTTCAGTCTTCTATTAGTTGTTGTATACTAGTTGTTAGTTTTGCCAAATACAGTTAGGATAAAAATGTATTTGTTTGGATCATGTTCTCCGTGCAACCATTTTCCAATACAGGAAGTGTAGCGTCCTTGAACTGCAGAAGTTGTACAAAGTAGCTTGGGGTTGATGGTTGCGTGAATTAAACCCATGGTGGTTTTGGATGATTATTGACAAAGGCATCACGCCCTGTCTTATGCTGCGAGTCTACATTGACTTATTTAGTAGTACTGCTATCGGCATGGATCTGCTTGGTTGCTCACTCTCCAGAATTACAGGTCTGGACAAATACTAAATGGATTTCCTTGAAAATTTGTACAGTCATTCATGGTCACCAGTAGATAAATCCTACAGACCATGATGATCCTCTCACTTATCCTCCAGTGCCCTGATAATGTTTTCTGGTTTTGAGTGAAATGACTTGACAGCTCTTGGGCAGATTGCCAGAAATGTTGGTAAAGTTAACTATGCTGCCCAGTGAAATACCCCAGCACCTACAAGAAAGATTGGTAGAAAATTCTGTGCAGACATCCATGGTTCCCACACAACAACAAGTTCACAATGCAAGGTCAAAAATGTTTTGTTATGTATTGGAATGTCCCAACAACTTGGCACATACATTCATGTTCCCCTCAGGATGAGTTGTAATAACAGAGATACTTCGACTTTCCAAAATGTTCATTTGTCCAACACTTCTGAATGTCTGAAAGTCTGAATGAATGCAAAACTCATTGTTGTCTTTTTACTTATTGTCTTGTGCTTTATGCTAATTAGGAAATGTTCACATGCTAATATTGTGAACATGTTAAACTTAACCGCTAAACGTCAACATTTTTTTGCAATGAAATATATAGGAATACATGAAATCAACGTAAAATGCCTATATCTGTGTGTGTGTGCAATTCTGCCCTGGTCAGTGTGTTTGACTTTATCTTCTGTCAGTAATGTATGTAACATGATTGATCTGGACATGTGTGGGTTTCATGGTTTATGGTCCGCTTTCATCCTGTATTATTTTGTACACATCCAATTATTGTGTGTGGATTAGATGTCAGATTGTGATTCTCACCAATTGCTTTGTGCCAGCCGGTTCTCATGCCTAGCTTGTCAAATACAGACACTTTGTCACGCTGCTCAACTTGTGATATCAATGCAAAAGGCACCCTTTAGTGTGTTAATGAGATGCACTGGGCTTTCAACTAACTCCAATGTAAACCCACCAGTGGCAATACTTGACATTGAGAGCACATGATGTAGTAAAAAGAGTATGAAAGTCAGTGTAGGATGGGAGGGAATGGTGGTGGATGGGTCAGACAAAACAAGACTTTCACCTAGGTGACCACAGTTCATTCCTGTCTGAAACCAAAAGTCAATGTTTTGTTCGCGTACCATTACTTGACTTACTTACCTACGTCCCCTGTTGTTAACGTAATGTTTTGTCATTTATGTAGTCCTCGTCTCATATAGAGACACTAAAGGGTGGTCTGTGTCGCAATGAGGTGTTGAGGGGCGTGACAAAGCATTGGTATTTGACTGACTTGGAATGAGAACGGGTTGTCTGTGTAGTGTCATCTACTGGACAGACGCCTCTATTAAAATTTTTGCTGAGTATCCCTCTGTCCATCAGCATGCAGTGAAGACTTCACTGTCCTTCCTAATTACAGATATTTGTGAGACAGATTTTTCCTTTATGTCAAATACAAAAACAAGATTTTGGAGTTAAGTGGATTTAGGAGATACCACCCATAGCCATTTTTTATGCAGTGACAAATAACTCTTTGTAATATTTGGCCAAAGGTAGTGATAACCTGATGAAGTCTCCCCTCTGGAAGCTGTTCAAGGTTCTGATTGTTTGTTTTTTTGACAGATGTATTGCCACCAGAACAAAGATCTGGCCATAAAGTAAGGTTACCTTTGATCTGTCTTTAAGTGCTTCATATCAGATGCTGTTGTTTGCAAGTAGCCTTTGTATGTAGTTAGTATTTCAACCCTGTTGCCAGAGGAAAGTGTTGGCACTGTACATTTCTGCAAACCATGGATACATTACATTTTCGTATCGTATCAACATATCTAAAGTGATGTAATATATGAGCTGACTGTTAATTTTGGCAGCTATTTTAGATTTAGTCTTAGTCTTGAGACGAAAAATGGTTATCAGTTTTAGTCATGTTTAAGTCATTTTTATCCTTCATAGTTTTAGTCTAGTTTAAGTTGATGGAAATTCATGTAACATGATAGTCTGGAGGTTTAAACTTGTGTCCTCTCACAGAGTAAGTAATTGAAAATAAACATTCAACTCTGTCAGAGAAAACTGATCTGAGCTCAGACTGTTTACTAACAGCACAGCTACACTCACAGATAACTGAGCCTCCAAACAGCTATCAACCAATAAACCTTCTCAAGACTGAACTGAGTGGAGTCCAGCGGGGATCAACAGATGTGAAGTTCGGCGGCCAGTGGCTGTTTGCTTTGCTGCCATTCAGGGGCTAACAGGCAGAGCTAACTACTCACAACCACTGCTGCAACTAACAAATTCCACAAATCCATTCAGCAGCTCCACCACCCACAGTCAGACACACACAGCTGATTATTTACTGCTGAATCATAGCTCACAACTAGCGCCAACGGTTGACACGGGTTCAGCGTGAGTGGTTTTGCTGGCTATTAAAACATCCTGGCACAGACTATTTACTGGAGATTACCAGCCAGTTGCTCATGTGGCATTTGAAGATAATTGCCAGCATGGCCATTCTCAGCTTTCAATGTCCGATGATCCACCACGAACATTTTTGTCTCATCTGGTCAACGAAAATGAAACATGGATTATACTCTTATACTACTACTATTTTTAGCTCATCATCATCTCATCGAGAGATGGAGGGGGCTGTTTTTCTAGCAGGGAAAGTTCTTTTCTTTTTTTTTTATTCTTTCTTCTTTTCTTTTTTTTTTTTACTGAAAGCTTGCTGCATTTGCAGCATGGATTGTGCCCCCCAAATTGGATATTTTAAGTCAAAACATGACCTTAACTATCTCCTAACCATAATCAAGTGGTTTTTGAATCTCAGCCTAAACACATTAACCATTCAGTATAGTTTCATGCATCTGCATCATAATAACAAACAAATGTAACATACCCATTGTTTGCAGAAACCTACAATGCCAACATTTTCTGAGGCAATTGGGTTAAGTATATAGTAGTATCTTACCATGATGCATAACAGAGCTGTTATGTCTTTCAGTCTTCAGGCAAGACCGTCATCTTTCACTAAAACTAACCAAGTACTTTGAGATGCTTGAACATCACCATGAAAGTGTTATTAATGCTCTAGTTGCTCAGAGTGGACGTTAGGGAAGATGAATTATTTTGACAGTGAATGTTTGCAGCATCCTAAATGCATTTGCTACTGCAAATAATAATGTTAATGCCAACAAGGGTAGTTGTCCATGAAGGTAATTGTAACAAGACTTTGTTAATATTTTGGTATTAAAATTCATATTGGAAGTACGTTAAGTATTAAAAACGTTCCCCTTACAAACCCATATTAACTTGACAAACTTTGCATTGAAAACTCATTTACTTACAGACTGAAGGATCAGACACCATACGCTGTCAGTCTTGAATGTATCTTCGGCTAAGCAATTACATGACGCAAACCAGTTCACAGTGTAAATATTCACCCGAGCAGTAATAGAGAGGATTACTCACTCATCAAGTTGATCTAACTAGGGCTGATAGTGGTTTTGGCTGGCTCTTTCCTCCCCATCACCCCACATGACTCACTGCTGCCTAGCATACAGCTGGAGGCCTTTCAGCTCTGGTGAACAGTGATTGTGATTTAAGGACATACAGAACAAAATGCTTGACTAAAATCCAGAGATTTTAAAGCATTTCGAATCTACATCCAGTTCAGTTTGATGACGGGATTAACCAGCAGTTTTTGCAGATATGGAAACTGAAAAAAGAGGACAGCATTCTTTAACACAGGCAGGCACATGAAACTTTTATCAGGCAGGTGATGACTTGAGAGGATCAGACAGCGGAGAGCATTTTTTGGACCTGGCATGATTTTAGTTATTGAAGGAGCTAGAATATTCTGATTCGCTTTTACTAAACAAAAAGGGCATCACACATTTTGCAATGCTACGGATGGATTATTTTGGACTTGTTTACTATTTCGCTATGACAGCTATCCATGTGTACCTGCTGCATTTTCCAAGATCTCTCGTATGGTTTAAGCAGCTCTGGATCCCTGTGTGGAGGCTCTGGGAAGCCCTTCTCGGCTCTCTGCCTGACTTGGAGTGTAGGTGGTTATCTGACTCTCCGTGTATTCACAGCCACTGCTCTCGCCTTATCAGCAGTCTGAAGCTTGCATGCTCAATCGCCTGATTTGTCAAGGGTGACTCCGAAAGATTCTGATAGGCACTCCGCAAATCACCCAGTTGATCTAAAATATCGACCAGCCACAAAAAGTCATTACACACAATAATGGCGGGCAGGACCTTGAAGATGTGACTTAATTAGGTTTCAAATGGCTTCAAAAATGTCTTCAAATCTGCTCCCCTGGAGAGTAATGTGCTCTTGGATTTTTCTCCATGATTACAGGTGTAGAAAGTGAGGCACACTGTTAGTGACAACGCTGCTGCTGATCCTAACTATAGGTGATAGCAGCAGCACAGACAGCAGAGACGTACGGTCATACAAAATCACACCACTGCTGCTATTTAACATGCTCGTCTGCTTCAGCCTATATTCTCCTCACAAGTGATAATGACTGAGGCAGACAGAAGGCATATAGTGCCGCTGTAACTGCAAAAATAGTTGTTCTGAAGCAAATGACGTGTTTTCCCAATGAAATTTGGAAAATAATTGAATGCAAATGGTCCGGCAGGCCTTGATAGAGCTACGTGCAGTGGCAGTATTCAAATGAGTGATTTGAGTGCTCAGGCTTTCATTGTTTCTTTTAGTCCCTCAGAACATAACTGCTGAGACAAAAATAATTCTTCATTAACCTCCAACCTAGAACTTCACATTCATCAAAACACAGTATGACTTTCTCAATGAATAAATGTGACAGTGTCTAAGTACTTTCTTTTCTTACACACAGTGCTGTTCTGTGTCTCTTCCCAGAAAACCAAGATCTCCACGTATGATAAGATGTGGGAGTTCATGAGCAGTCGAAGGCACTCAGTGATGGTGAAGAACATTGACGAAGGCATTCACCGTGTGCTCACCTCAGACTACGCATTCCTCATGGAGTCCACCACTATTGAGTTTGTCACCCAGCGCAACTGCAACCTCACCCAGATAGGAGGGCTCATTGACTCCAAAGCCTACGGGGTTGGCACCCCAATAGGTATGTATACTACCATTATAACACACCATGCTTTGCTGTGGCAAAACATAGGCTCTTAGGCCGGTAACATACACAGGGCTAACCCCCTGAAAGTTGGAGACTCCTCAGTCCACTTCAAGTCAAGCAGTTATTTTTCATCAGTCTACTTCCTGGGATATTTCATTCTCCAGATTTAGCGGAGTATTTGCTCCTTGCTTTCACGCTGCTCTTTGGTTCAGACAGCTGCAGACACAGAGGCGGCTTCCCAGAGGAGGAGAGGCTTTGCTTGATCAGACTTCACAATAATTTGATTTGATGGACATAATTCTGAGTCAGGTATAGCCCGAGACATCAGTGCAAATACCGGTACCCTTAAAGTAATGCCCATACCAATAGAGTACTTTATTTGATACCCATAATGTGAATGAAGTGACGTGTAATATAACTATACTTTCAAATGTGTCAGCACGCTGAAGTGCCAACTCTGTCAATACACAGTCCTTAACTTTGCCATACCACAGACTGCATGGGTTGTAGCTGCTGCTTCAGGGATGTAAGCTCTGCAATGGCAACAGTTGTGGTTATTAATGGATCCACGTTGGCATTGGAGTGAGTTTGTTGGGACCGCTTAATGTCTCGATGTTGGATGTTAGCTGCTGCTGTTGTGTTATCTCATGCTAACTGGGCTGACTATTTGCCGGACAGTAAGATGATGGCAGCGATAGAAAGTTGCTGATCCTGTCGGTAGCTTAGATGGTCTGGGATCAGACCCTGCAACACATTCTCAATCTGACCTCATCTCATATTGACATTTGGTTATGGACTTTCCACGTCAATATATGACATGCAAGGTACCCTGGAAGCACTGGTTGTTAACGTTCTGGGACACTGTGTCAACTTCTGCTTGTTACATGTACCGCCTGTTTTCAAAAAACACTTACCTTTTTAGAGGAAATGTACAGTTTGCATACAGTCTCTTTCAAAATAAACACACTACGTCAGTACAACACCATGAATCGATATTTTTTCCCTTCAACAACAAAGACGAGTACTTCGATTTAGGCAACAAAAGCAGATGGTTGGGTTTAGGAACAGAACAGGTTTTGGCTTTACAATCTTACCGTAAACAAACACCGGCCTCCTGAGTGAAAGTCGGTGGTTGTTGCACTCATCCAAAATCAAATCATGCTAACATGGATGAGTGGCTTTTTTGTGTCTGACGCCAAAAGTCACTGACTGAGCGGCGGTATTTGACAACTTTGCAGTGACACCGGGTTGGACCCTGGTGTAAGAAGAATGGAATGTAGGTATTGTTTGACTCGAGACACCCACAGTCTTGCCTCTTTCGCAGGTGCCAGCTGGTGCAGGATAAAGAGTCAAAAACCAAACTGCAGTTCTGGTGCACACCAGGAAATTCAGGTTGACACTTATTTTATAACAGCATACATTAAAAACTAAAAAAGGACCCAACTATGCGTTTCACATATCGCTCTGTCAGATTTGCTCTTTACGTTATTGTACTACTCGGAACTGGGTTATTTCAGTCAATACCTTAAACGTATCACGTGCCAATACCCAGCCCTAAACATACCCTACATATACATTTATCTATGGGCTACACAAAGTAATTGCCCTGTAAAAAACAGAAATTCTTAACTTGTCAAAGTGTTTGCTGTAGTTCTTAATGTTGCAATGAGAGAAGCTGTAGCAGGCAACAAAAGCCGTCTTCTTTGAATGGCTTCCTGTTGTTGTATTGATGCCTTTTGGTGCACTCAGTGCATACAATCCAGTGAGTTTGCAATTCATAAGCCACGTGTTGTCATTTGTTTTTACTTAAGGTAGCCTAGTTATACATGTGCCAAGCTTCAAAGCATTAATGCACTAAATGCAACGTCAGACACAACATTTGATAATTAAAGGGAGAGTAAAAATGTCCTTCATAGAAAAGCTCAATTGTTCTACAAAAATATGTTTGTTTATTATGTTTTATTCATAAAAACTTAGTTAGCACATATCTTAACATGTTTAGCTGTTCTGCTGTGCAATGACAAAAAAAACTACCCAGGTAACACAAGCAGTTCCATGGAAATGTAGCAATTTCACAGTGTAATTTGTTGGTGATTGTAGGAAAAATAGAGACACAGTCCTTTCAGAACACCTCTCTGAAATTGTTAGGAAACTATTCCAAGATTACAGACCTGCAAAGTAAAGCATTACCAAAGAGCCTGTTTTACCAAAGGTTTGTAAAATGCTAATGATGTTTTGGATTGTGTGATGAAAGCTTGTATAGTGCTCTGATATTGCAGTGAAAGGTTAAGTTTTGGACGTCAGAACTTGATGGTCGAAATGTCTGTTGGATTTAGTTTCTCAATCATGACAAAAAGTTTGGGAGTTATGGTTTCATTTTTGTCTTTAACCACGATGCAAGACATTATTTTTTTCCTCAACCGGGAGAAAATAATTGTATTGCACGTTTCAGCAAACCATGACTACATTGCATTTGCGTGTAGGGAGAGGGGATGGTGGATGGCGTGCACCGTAGGGGAAAAGACTGCCAAGCTGCAGACCACTGTTTTGAGACCAACAAACAACAAAACCAATTTATTTTCACTAAGATATCACTGCTTTTCCAGCGGGATTGTGCCCTTCAACCATGATTTTTGAGACAAAATATGATCTTTTCCTAATCATGACCAAGTGGGCTTTGTGCCTAAACCTGATCATACGTCAACCACAGCTTTGTTGAAAAGTAAAGAAATGTGAAGTTTCTACATATCTCCTGTACAACAACGTACAAATTTTCCATGCCCATAGTTTGCTTAATACCATCATTTATTCTGGCGGATGGGTTGCTACAACAGCTCAAAGGTAGAACAAAAATATGATCCTACCTTGATGAATATCATGTCTGTAGGCCATTAACATTTCTATAAAATGCTCAAAACTCTATTGCAAATTAAAAGCTGTGTAAACTGTATCCTGGTGCGTTTACGCTGCAGTACATCCCTCAGGGTAACCCATGTGGAGAAATACTTAGCAGGGAAAATCCTGGGGCTATCTCCAGCAGGCAGAAAAACAGTGTTACATAAATAGAAGGATGAATAGGGAGGGTGGCACATTACACGTTTTGTGTTTGGAGGTGCAACATTTGATTACAGGGCTCAGCGGCAGATTGTCATAATCCTGTTATAAAGGCAGTGAGAAGAAAAACTCTGGTTATGTACCAACAGAATTATAACTGGCAGACAACTTCACATGATGACCTCAGAAAAAGCCTGCTCTTAATCATATTCACTCACAGAGAGGGGATTGGAAAACAGTTCTTACATTGTTGTTGCCTCCTGCAAACAGGGCTTTTGAGCAACATGCTGTTACAATGAATGCCAGTGTAATGAACCTAAAGCTTGAAAGCTCAGGCTACTTGTGAGATGTGTCCTGTTATTTTGACGGGTGGTTCTGGTTCATTTAATACAATATCAGAAGCACACTATAGGAATAAAGATGACGCTAAAGTTAAACTTAACAATCTCATTGCCGATAAATGGTAGGTTCACAGATTTTTGAAACATTGTCCAATTGTTGTGAAATTATCTAAATTAGTTTCTGAATACATTTGAGGTGGGGAAAAGGCCTAGCGTTGTAGAATCAATCACATGACACAATTCTAAAGATTCAACAGGCAAGTCACATCCACATTGTGGACTGATTGTTGTACCTGTGTCAATCTTTGAATACAGCTACACAATACGTAGTTAGATTTTATTCAGAGGCTACTTTCTAAAACAGCTGACCACTGCAGTTTTTAAAGGAATCGCACGGTTCGTTTGAAGTGGGGTTATTTATGGTACCTATCCAAAGTCAGTAGGTTTCAGACTGCATTCCCCCAGTTGTAGAAGGAGTACCGATACAGAAGCTAAGTAATGTGCTGCTGCAGATGGCGGCAGCTGCAAAACACATTGTAGCAACTTAAAAAGAGTCTCAATGAAAGAAATCAGTAACAGTTTCAGTGTATGCTATATTTGAAATATTACCACTACTTTGCCTTGCCACAGTCAAACCTTTCCGGCACTTGAGCCATTAACAGCTTCAGTTCATATGTATTCAATCCACTGAGAAGAAAGAACAGTAATTTAAGATTGCTGAACACGGTTGCTGCTGGTCTACTGCTGCCTCAGTTTTTCTTATTGTGTGACTTTGGAAAAATACAAATTTACCCTTTAAATTGAGGTTTAGACTACACAATGTCATCCCAATTATAGCCCGACACAGCTGTAGTAAGGTGTTGGCTCAGATCAAAAATGACAACGAGTGTCGTACTTGATAATCCATCAATTTATCTTGTGTAGTGTGTCATAGTAGACAAAGCCAACGCTGCATGTGGGACACCTCACAACGTCCCAACAGAAAGTCTAATATGTTTGATTTTCTTTTTGTCATCCACATGTTCTCCCATCACAGCCGTCACTTTGACCAAGAGAAACAAAGAGTAATCTGCTGCCATAGACAACTGTACATCAACAACACCTCAGCCTTTTTGATATTTCCTCTAGGGATGTTACCCTGACAAAATAAAACTAGGAAGAAAGATGGTGTGAAACAGCAGAGGCACTTTAGCAACCTGGAGAGTACTGCCATTAGCATCAAGCTAACAAAGAATGTTATTTCCTCATTATGGAGAAGGATATAAAGGGGAAAAAAATCACAAATAGCAGCAGGGCCTTTACTGCAGAGGGTACCAGCTTCATTTGAAACAGACTAGATTAGAAACAGGCCTATTTTTTACATTTAATCAGGTCCCATTTGCCCTGTTAAAGTTACTACAACATGCTGTCATTTTAAACTCAACACTTCCTTAAAAGCCCCTTATTATCTCAATTGAGAGAATCTCTTTATTTTCTAATAAGGCTTTTATTGTGTATTACGATTTGCAGGAACTTGTTGTGGAGGATTTGGTGACTTGCATAGTTTTCATGCAGTACTTAAAATATAGCTCCTGACATCAAGTGGCACTTTTTATAGTGGTCCCAACAAACTATACTACTACTACTGATAATAATAATAATAATAATAATAATAATAGTATTACAAGAATAATGACATCATGCTCATGAAAGATAACTAGCAATGGTTGGTTGTGGAGCAGCATGTAGTTTGTCATGCCTGCAAGCCAAGTTACTGCAAGATTGGACAACTCTACAATCTCTTAATCTGGACAAAAATGTCATGTAGTCTGAACCCAGGATTAGACGGTGAAGTCAAATAATAACACAAATGAACTAACTGATGGAGGCAGCAGTAGACCAGCAGCTCCTGTATTCAGCGATGTTAAATCACCATTTTTCTCAATGAAGTCTGGCTTTAAAGAGAGCAATTTAATGGCTTCTGTTCCCCATTTAAAAATCAGTAAAACTGTTGTAATATTCTATAGCATACACTCTAATTTTTTGTGAAGGACTTTTCTTTTTTAGGCAGCTAAAACATTTTTGTTGCTGCCCCCATCCACACCAGTACATTTTTTAGCTTCGATAGTGGTACTCCTGCCTACTTTTTCACTGACTAGGGATATGTACCTTGTACAACCCCATTCAAAAGTTCTGAACTATTCTATTAGCATGACACAAACAGGAAATAGTACATTTGTTGGAGACTATTTTTAACAGCAGATTAATACACTATTTGGGGCAGCAGGATGGTGTATGTGTGATCAAGCCAAAATAAATTATAGTGTGTGTTCATGGTAATGACGTCACATTGATGTCACCCAGTGCAACAGTGTGGCTTACTGACATGATTTCAGTAGTTTCTGGACAACAGTGGAGATCTAAGTCACAGAGGAAGAACATATATCAGGCTTTTATACGCATAATACTTGTTAGTAGTAGGGGTGTTGTTGGTTTGGGTATTTTCAAAGGACTCCTTGTCAATAATATAAAATAAAATTTCACTGTACTTGTCCTTTAAAAGAGGTTTGGTGAATCGTTCAACCCGTCTTGATGTTAAAACAACATTGACTTTTTTTCCGGGTATGGAGGTGTAGAGAGCAGATGTGTGGTACCGACCTTTGCTCATTAGCCTGCTAGAAATAGACTTTTTTCGATACTTAACTGGAATTTTTTGATACTACCTGACTTTTACAAGAAGGAACACTGAAAACTGAATCATGCCACCAAAAAAAGACTGAGGCTACAACAACAAAGGACGACAAGAGTAAGCAACCATCGCTGCCCAAAGGTGGCTGCAGCTCCGACAGACCTGATGAGCCTCCATAACTGAGATGGAAAAAGGAATACAGAGGATTGAGAATATGATTGAGGGATGCTTATCTAAGCTTTCTGAAACTTTGGAGAAAGTTGTCAGAGACAACAAAGCCATTGGTCACAGAGTAAAGGGCATCGGGGACAAACAGCGTGTTTGATGACGCCCTGTCCATCATGCAGCATGACCTGGACGGCTACAAAAAAAGTCGCAGATGACGAGCTAAGAGAGCTATGAGAACAGTTGGACGACCAAGAGAACAGAGCCCGCAGAAACAATCTGAGGCTGGTCGGCTTTGCAGAAGCCCCCAGGACGAGCCACCACCAACACACAGGAGAGAGCGGCCCACCACGAGCAGTGAATCCCCCATCGGGACCCCCCGGCAGAGGGCCCAAAAACCACAGCCGGACAGGAGGCAGAACCCCGGCAGGAACCCACAGAGCCCCCAGGCGCCACCCGGCCCACCCGCCACAGGGCCACGAGACCCCCCCAAACACCGGGAGCCCAGCAACTCCACCATGATGTAAATGGGCTCCCTGGCTCCAACCCCCAACCCAGGAGGGCCGGGCCCCACGAGCCATGCCATGTATATCTACAGTGTATGTTAACCCACCACCCCCCCTCTTACTATGATTCTCCGATCCCTGACGGAGAAACATTAACCCTACACCGTGAATGTGCATGTGAGTGCCCATAAGTGTGGTGTGATGCATTAAAATTGAGGGACATAGGAGACAGGTGTGGCCAAGGCTGATGGCTACAGCACACTGCTGTCCTGCAGCCCGTGCGGCCATAAGGCACCTGGAACCTGTTCCCATTTGTCCCCCAAAATGTAGGTGTATGTGGTGCTTTAAAATTAGAGGACAGAAAAGGATGGGCCGGGGGGCAGCATGGGGGGCTACCGGACACCACTGTCCCATAGCCTGCCCCATCATGAAGCTCCCCAATCCATCCGTGGTCTGCGCCTCCAAGAGTGAGTGTATGTGGTGCGTTAAAAACTGTGGAGTGTGTGGAGAGTGAACAAAATGTGGTTTAGGAGGCCAGACCAGTGTGGGCCCGGCCCGAAGGCTGGAGGGATGGATGACAGGGGCTAGAAGGGGGCGCTAACCAGACCCCGCCGCCTCCGGGCACACAGGACGAGCAGTCCAGACGCACCCGCCCCCAGGGGAAACTGCCCGACCCCGTGACCCCACACAGAGCCAGGGAGCGGGCCCGGATTCAAGGGGGAGAAGGTGCGCCTAACACATGCTTAAGACCTTGAAATCTGATGAACCGCTGTGGTATATTGTGGTGTGAGAGATAGAGGGAATAGGGGTTACATCATTAACAGAAACAGAAACAGGTTACATATGACACAACAGTCTTTATAGACTTGTAATATTAATATGTACAGGTGGCATATGCTCACAGGCTGAGTGGCACTATACAGACATGTTTAGTGAGAGAATAAATGGTGACCATTTTTCTGTAAAGTATGTTAATTGATTTCTGTGGCCGGCAGAAATTTTCTCCAGCGAAATATGTTCTACAAGGAGATTCAGCCAATGGATGATGTTGAGGGTCTGTTTATCTTTCCAATTGACTAGCATTGTTTTCTTGGCGATGGCGAGAGCTACAAGAAGAGAGTTGCAGTGGCTGTTTGGGAGGTCAATTGTCATCAGGTCACCAATTAAGCACAGGTTGGGAGATAATGGGATCCTGCAGTCCAAAATGGAGGAGAGTTTTTGAGTGACTGTTGACCAGAAGTGCTGGACAGGTGAACATAACCAGAGTGCATGAAAGTAGGTGTCTGCAGTGTTCTGAGTACACTGAGTGCATGTGTCAGATTGACTAAAGCCCATTCTATTCATCTTTTGTTGGGTGATGTGTGTTCTGTGCAGTACTTTAAATTGGATAAGTTGTATATTAGTGTGTCTTGTCATCTTAAATGTATTTTTGCATATCTGAGTCCAGAAGTCAGGGTCCGGTGAAACACCCAGCTCCTTTTCCCATTTTAAAATTGGTAAATGTATAGAGCTGGTCTTTGACAGTAATTTATAAATCTTGGAAAGGTTCTTCTTATTACTCAGAGAAATCTTTGTAATATGTTTGGCAAATTCTGGTGGCTGCAAAGTGTCCTGAGGCGCTGGAATTCTCTTCTTGATTGTTTTTATCAGTTGTAAATATTGTAGAAAATTTCCATTTCTTAATTCAAAAGTTTGAAATAAGTTTGTGTATGTCATAAGTATATTGTCTTGGAAAAGGTGATGGAGATGAGTTACTCCCTTCAATTTCAAAGTCCGGGTTGTGCCAAATTGGAGAGAGCAAGCAAGGTTCTATCTGAGAGTTAGTGATTTCTAGTGTTTTCCACCAGGCTGACAAGGTGGAAGCAATCATTGGGTTCTTAAAACAGTTATGACGTTTGAGTGTAGTGGTGATAAACGGGAGGTCAGAAAGTTTTATATTGTTGCAGTCCGCCTGTTCTAGTTCGGGCCAGGAGTTGTAGTCTTCGTTAGGGTATAACCATTTCAATAGGTATTGTAGCTGGTTAGGAGCGTCCAAACCCCCTTCCAGTTTGTTTTTCTGAAGGGTGCTTAGGCTAATTTTTGCTGTTTTGTTCTTTGAGTAAAATTTTATAATTGCAGAATCTAATGACAGGAACCATTTCGATGTGGGAGTGAATGGAATCATGGAAAAAAAATAGTTAATTTGGGGTAGAATTTTCATTTTAACTGTGGCTATTCGACCCAGGAGGGAGATGGGAAGATTATTCCAGCGCTTCAGGTCACCACAGATCTTATCTAGAAGCAGGCTAAAGTTCAGGTGGACCAAGTCTGATAGTTTGGATGAAATATTTATGCCAAGATATCTTATGTTGCCCACAGGGAGAGAAAAGTTTTGGTCTGCAGGATTCCAAGAGTTCTCCGTTATTGGCAGTATTGTCGATTTGGACCAGTTGATGGAGTAGTCCGAAAGTTTAGAAAAATTTGTTATGAGATTAAATACTTCATGTAAAGACGATTTCGGTTCTTGTAGGTAAAGTAAAATGTCGTCGGCATATAGATTAATTTTGTGCTCTGAATTGGCGGAATGGATACCTCTGATCTTGCTGTTCTGACGGATTGCCATAGCCAATGGTTCGATGAATATTGCAAACAGTAGAGGCGCGAGTGGGCACCCTTGTCTGGTACCTCTCTGCAAAGTGAAGCTTTTAGATGTGATCCCATTGGTGGTGACTGTGGCCTTAGGGGAATTATATAAGGCTGATACCCACTTGATAAATGACTCTCCAAAGCCAAATCCACTCAGGGTGGCAAATAAGAAGGACCAGTTGACCTTGTCGAAGGCTTTTTCTGCATCCAGTGACAGAACAATTGCTTTGGTATTAGCCCGTTGTGCTTTACTTATCAAATTAAGAACTCTTCTGACGTTATTACTTGAGTGTCTGCCATTAATGAAGCCTGTTTGATCATTATGAATTATTGTTGCAATTATTTTCTCCAGTCTAGAAGCAAGTGCCTTTGAGATAATTTTGATATCACTGTTGATTAGTGATACAGGACGGTAGCTAAAAGGAAGTGTGGGGTCTTTGTCTGGCTTTAGTAATAATTTGATTGCTGCTGTATTCATGTGAGGTCTTATACCCCCGTTGTTTTTGATCTCTGTCACTGTCCTGATGAAAAGTGGTGCTAATATTGTCCAGAAATGTTTTATAAATTCAGCAGGAAAGCCATCTGGACCTGGGGCCTTACCTGTTGGCATTTTGTCTAATGCGCTCTGCAGGTCATTAATAGTCAGGGGGGCATCTAAAATATTTCTGTGTTCCGTGGATAGTTGAGGTAAATTTAGGTTGTCGTGGATTGTTTAGTAAACGTATTATAACGTTCACGGCGCTGCAGGCAGGTCAACCCTAGCTTCATACTGGAGAAATGTCAAATATTAAGCATCCTATCACGCATTTAGACAAAAGTAGATTGAAATGTATCCCTTCAGTCAAGGTCAAAGATGGTACCACTGTAGTCCATGATCCTAAACTCATAAACAGTACTTTTAAGGGATTTTTATCCGAATCTATACTCCTCACAGGGTGTAGATAATCATAAAATGAATGACTTATTTGAGGTTCTTGCCATTCCCGGTGTTGCAGCGGAGACATGGGGCAGTCTGAAGGCTGATATCACCAAGAAGGAAATTCTAGATGCCATAGGGAAGCTCTCAGGAGGAAAATTGCCAGGGCCAGATGGGTTTCCAATCAACTTTTATAAAACTTTTGCATCAAGTTTGATAATGCCATTAATGGATATGTTTAACCATGCAATTGAGATAAACCAGCTACCTAAAATTTTGGAACAGGCCCTGATTATAGTTCTGTTAAAGTCAGCCAAAGGCCCATTGCCCTCCTCTCATCAGAATACAAAGCTTTAACAAAGGTAATGGCCACTAGATTGCAGAATGTGATCTCTAGCCTTATAAATAAGGGTCAGACCAGCTTCATCCAAAACCGCTTTTCCTACGACAGTATTCGAAGATTTCTCAACATAATTCATTATGCTGGGGGTAGTGAGGGGGTTAGCACTGTCACCTCACAGCAAGAGGGTTGCCGGTTTGATCTCGGGCGTGGGAGCCCTTCTGTGTGGAGTTTGCATGTTCTCCCCGTGTCAGCGTGGGTTCTCTCCGGGTACTCCGGCTTCCTCCCACAGTCCAAAGACATGCAGTTTGGGGACTATGTTAATTGATAACTCTAAATTGTCCATAGGTGTGAATGTTAGCGTGAATGGTTGTCTGTCTCTATGTGTCAGCCATGCGATAGTTTGGCAACCTGTCCAGGGTGTACCCTGCCTCCTGCCCGATGTCAGCTGGGATAGGCTCCAGCCCCCCCTCCTGTTTGCAGTTCAAAGGAAAATGAATTTTGGTCCAAACTTGATACGATTGATACAGGTACTATATCTAAACCCATCAGCTATGATTCAAACAAATGCTAATATTTCTTCTCTTTTCCCATTATATTGTGTTACACGCCAGGGTTGTCCCCTGTCTCCACTTCTCTTTTCACTGGCAGTTGAATCTCTTGCAACTGCAATAAGAACACACCCTGCAATAAGAGGCATAATGACTGGACAGGAAAAGCATGTAATTTTGTTATATGCTGATGACATCATGTTGTACTTGACTGATGTGGGGCCTTTGCTCCCTGCCCTTTGCACTTTATTAGATGATTATAACTGCATCTCCGGGTACAAAATAAACATGCATAAAAGTGTGATAATGCCTCTAAATTCAGCAGCCCAAGACTTATCAAGAGAAAGAAATTCCCTTTCACTGAGAACCTTATAAGCTTTGTTATCTTGTTTTGCAAATACCCAACCAATTAGACCAAATTTTCCCCCTCAATTATGACCCCCTATTTAAAGAGGTGGTAAGTTTGGAAAGGTGGACATCGCTACCAATATCCTTAATCGGACAAATAAACCATATAAAAATGAATATTCTACCCAAAGTCCTCTATCTATTTCAAGCACTTCCAACACCATTCCCCAAAGCCTTTTTTTTTAAAAGTTTCGATAGACAGGTCTCCAGATTCCTGTGGAATGACAAAGTTCCTAGAGTTAAAGGATAACTTAGGTATTTTTCAACCTGGGCTCTTTTTCCCCATGTGTATGTGTGCGTATGATTCATAGGTACAACTAGTTTTAAAATTGGTTCAGTATTGAGGGAGGCGGCAGCCATGAGGTAGATATGGGGGCAAATGTGTCCCATATAAGTTTGCGCATTAAAAGTGCTTTTTTTCCGCCACTGACCGGTTCAGATCGCCAGTGCTATCTCTGTAAATAGCATATGAAGCGTTTCCCTGACCCTACACCTCCTCCTGGCTGTGACGTCATCTCACGAGAGCTTTGCTTGCTGCTGGAAGAAAACAGGGTACGATATATACTAGGGCAAAGTATGCAACAGTAAATGTGCATCTCGGTATGCTATTTACAGAGATAGCACTGGCGATCTGAACCAGTCAGTGACGAAAATAAACACTTTAAATGCGCAAATTTATACAGGACGCATTTTTCCCCGTTACCGTTTTAGTTCGTTTTGCAGCTCCCGGTTGCATCCACCTCCCTCAATACTGAACCAATTTTAGAATGAGTTGTACCTATGAATCATCAAACACATACACATGGGGAAATAGTGCCCAGGTTGAAAAATACCTAAGTTATCCTTTAAGCTTTAAACTCTTTGTTGTTCGACTGAACAAGGAGGGCTTAACTTACCTGGCCTTCATTTATACTATTTGGCTGCTCAATCCAAAGCTATATGGACATGGATTAGAGACTTACTACATACTACGGCATGGAAACCAATACAGCAGAGGCATTATCAAGAATTTCGTTTATTTACTCCTACTACTGTCAGAAAAATATTTTAAAAAATCCAATGATAAAACATACAGCTAAAATATGGCATGAGATTAGAGTAGAGTAAAGTTGTCCTGGTCTACCTGAGGGATGGACTAAATGGTAATTGGACATTGGCCAAACATTTGAGGACTCAATCAAATGTCATCTCAATCATTCTCTTAGAACAGCCGGCACAGAATCTTACAGTTTAAGCTAATACACAGGGTTTACTTGACACCGTAATGTCTCCACAAGATTAGTAGTAGCCACTCAGAGTACTGTCCAAGATGGAAGACGGAAGCAGGGACTCTTTTACTGGAGATCTATTTTGGCAACTATAAAAAGAATTGTGGGGGTGGAGATCCCAACCAACGCAAGACTGACATTACTGGGGGACATATCAGTTTTACAAGTCCATATGACAGGCAATATTCGCTTTGTCAGACTAGCCCTAATTGCATCTAACAAATGCGTTGCCATCCCTAGAAAAATGAAGAGCCCCTCAGTGTGTCTCTGTGACTTAAAGAGCTCTCGTTATGCCTACCCTCAGAGAAGATTATGTATAATCTCAGAAGAAAGCCATTATTCTTTGAGAAATGCTGGGGAACCTTTGAATGAGAAAACTCAATAAATATAATGTTGAAATAGGAAAAAAACAACAACATTGAGATTGGTTTCACAAGGGACACAGGTAGATAAGATACATAAGGTTGCCTTAAAACAACATTGAGTTTTTGTTTCATACTGAACTCAAACTACTGTTTGACCAGTTTACCTGCTTTTTCAGTGTTTATGGGTATCCTTGATTGTCTAGTGTACATATCCACTGTCTGACAGCTCTTCTGATGCTGCACTGTCTTTAGCATGACTGAAAATTTCAAAATCAGGCCTTAATGTTTTCATAGCTGCACCATTCCATCAGGTGGAAATACTCTGCATGCGTCAAAAACTGAGCCTGACTATTTGGTACTCTGAGATCACCATTAGAATAAACATGAAAATGGTCACATTTATCGAAATTACCTGTAATTGGCAACAACCAAATATCGTCAGCATCTGCCTTCAGAACTCTGTCTACGTGGAGGGGTAGATGCTATCCAGTGGCTGTATCCTCCTGACAAATCAAGGAAATGTCCTCTGGGATTGTGAGTGTTGGCAAGGTCATTCTGTGCTGTTTGTGTATGCTCTGCTGGTCAGCCACAGAAGGTAATTTGAGTGACTGTTTTGCTGTGTGTGAAAACAGTGGAGGTAGGCTATATTTGCTTTGGGTGATTGCATTTCCTGACTGATGTGCTCCTTTTGAAGGTTTGCTACAGTGTGTGTGTGTGTGTGTGTGTGTGTGTGTGTGTGTGTGTGTGTGTGTGTGTGTGTGTGTGTGTGTGCGTGTATGCAATTGCCTGTTTGCTTTTGTGTGTCTGCATGCATGCCTAGATGACTATATGCATCTATTCATATTATACGTGTGTGTGCATGTGTGTATATCACGGAAAGAAAGAAAGGAGGCATGAGAGGGTGAGGGGAATGAAGGGGAAGTGATTGCTCGCCTGTGGCAGCTTGTGCACCACACAGATTGTCCGTACTGAAGAAAGGAGGGGTGTTAGCATCATTACTCCCTGGTGGCTCATTCACATGTAGTCAGAACAAGGTATTTAAATTGCTAATCCTACCCTTTTAGTACCCTTTACCATATGCAGCCTGTATTCCCATGTAGCTGGGCCATTTAGCATATATCTCATTGACTTGAACAGAGAGTAGGTGTCGGCCTGCATTGGTACTTGGGCCCTGATAGAGCCACAGCACTCAGTGCTCAGCCCCTTGGCAGCTCCCTCAGCTCTGTAATGGACAGACTTAGTTCACCTCCCAGCTGTTAGTCATAGCTCATTCTAATGGTGTGTTTACTACGTGAAACCTCTGCTGGGAACTTGTGTTGATTTAAACACATGAAGGGCTATTGTAGAGCAAAGATTGTTCCTGTGTGTCAGAGTTCACTGGTTATTTTTAGTAGTTATTTTCTATGATTTTTTGTTTTGTTTAAGAGCATTATACAGACTTATGGATTACATTGTTTATACCCCTTTTCCACCAAAATTAGTGCCTATAGCAGGTTTTTTAAACATGGGTAAAGCTGCTAAAAAAAATAGGCTATAAACACTGCGAGTAGACCAGAGCTGTATACATGGCTTTGCAGCAGACGAGTATGCCTTTCTGTGTCTCACTCAGAAATTGTCAAAACCCAGCCCTTGGTCAGTGACTTCCAGCATCAGACACTGAAAAAAAACGCCATCCTTTCACGTCTGTATGATACGTGGTCTGTTGCTGTTTTTGTTAGATGTTGCTTGCCCAGCAGCATCAGGGGGAAATGCAGCAGGACAACAATGAAAGTTAAGGTGGCAAATAGGGTCAAAGCAGGGTGGGTGGGAAAGGTGGTGGATGGGTCCAACACCCGCTGACTCTTACCCAGGAGACTGGTGTTCACTTCCTATTTGAATGTAAAGCCAAATCCAGTTCTTTTTCCTAACACAACCACATGCATTTGTTGTTGAAGGAAAAAGACGTCAATTTGTGGTGTAGTACCACCGTAATGTGTTTAATTTGAAGTGTATTTTGAAAACAGACAGTGCATGTAACAGGCAAAAGTTGACACAGTGTCCCAAAACGTCAACAAATGACCAAATGTTGATATGTGATGAGGTCGGAGTGAGAATGTGTTGTTCTGTGGGTATTTTTGGTGTGTCATGTTCAACATCAAAGACAGGCAGGAAAACAGGTTAGCAAACAGTAGAAAGCAGCATGGAGGCCTGTGAAAACTTCACAGTGGTTACTTCTTTACATATATCTCTTACTCGTTCAGTCTCTCTTTCAAGCTCACTGCAGACTAATGTGGATCAATGTTGTAGCACTGCTTGGGCTTGTATTCTGTGGTGGCTTGTCATCGAATCTTGCCAGTTAGGGATCTAAAATTAGAACATTCACCTGGTTGTTACGATTACATTGCTACCGATCTGAGACAAAGCTGATAAATGCCCATGATTATTGCAGTCATTTGACCAAGATGTCAATGCCAATTGTAACATTTTCCATTACATTAAAAAGCCAGATGTCAGCAGGTGTTAGCTGTTTTTTTGTGTAGTGGAAAAAGGACTTTAAAAGCATAAAACACCCCTTACGTTGTAACAGACCGTTCCTAAGTCACACACGCAAACAGAGAGAGATACCCATGATGGAAAAACAGCCCCAAATGTGACGGAGACAACAGCTGGGAGCAGAAGCTCTTGTTGACCGGCATGGAGAAATGCGTGTCTGATGTGAACGGGCTCGCGTGAGAATTTCAGTGCGCAGCGCTTCGCAGCATTTCGTTGGCAGTGTGGCCCTGGCGTTAGCCGGGTGCCGTAGTGTTTATTAGATGTAGCTCCAAGAAACCAACACCAATGACTACAGTATACAATGAAAAGATATATTTATCATGTTAACTGTTATGAATAAAAATTTAGGCTTGTGGTCTCAAGGAAAAAGGGAGAGGTAGAGAACAAGAATGACAAGACCAAAGGTCAACATTGCTTCAGTACTGGTGGGTATGTTCCCCCTTTTCCCCTTTGGAAATAAGCAAAGTAGGCTACTTTATGTACTTGTTCTGGCTAGTATAATAATTTATGCATTCATTCATTTTCCATAACCACTTATCTTGCTGGGGGTCAGGGGGCAACTGGAGTCTATCCCAGCTGACAATGGGCAAGAGGCAGGGTACACCATGGACAGGTTGCCAGACTATCACAGGGCTAAATGACAATTTATATCATTTTAGGCTTATGTCAGCAACTAACCTATCTGTCCTTTTCCTTATCATTATCAAAAATAAGGAGCAAAGGTGACTTTATTGATCTGACATCAGGCTTTTCCTCTTGATGTAGCAATACATCAGATAGCTAACGTAGTGATCACGTTAAGATCATGTAGCTAACTTAAGGTGTTACTATACACTGTAATGTGTCCATGAAAATTTTGACAGTCCCCTAGCCACATCTTTTTATTGTCCACAAACTGGTTTTCTTTTCAACATAGACGAGTCTGGCACATAGCGTATCTGAGTTTAATAGGAAGAGGGTAAGTTGACTGTCTCCTCGGTTCCATGTTTGCTCACCAGGTTGTGATTTAGAGAGTCACTGCCAGCGGGTTCTTATGCACTGCATGTGGGTGATTTGTAGCTACCAGTTGTTGGGAGTGTGCCCCCAAAACTGAGTATTTTAAGCCCAAACGTAATCTTTCCATATTCAAATAAGTTTTTGTGCCTAAACCTAACCCGCGTTAACCACAACATATCCACTTCATAATAACCTGTAAATGTAACATTTTCCTGGTTTGCAGAAATGTTCAATGCCATTTTTTTTCTAGTGAGAGGTTGAATATGCTGTAAATATGGTCCCCAGATGATGATTTATGTACAAAAATTGATCTTCTTTCAAAATTGACAAAAAATTAAAAAAAAAAATCAAATAAAAAGCAGTAGCAGTATTCCAAAACTGAAAAATGTATCTATCCATTCAATTATTCAATTTGACATTTTCTGCATCATATTTTTATATAGATATCAGAAAGTCTTTATTTGGGGAAATAAGGGTCAGTTATCTGTATCATCATTGTGGTATGGAAATGAGAAAATGGCATCAAGCCATCCCTTATTATAACTAAACAAAAACTGTTAAAATCAAAATAAATTCCCTTTTAATCAGGGCAATTTCAATCTCTCACATCTGCCCTTGCGACAGTAGCGTTTGTCTGCTGGGATCCAGGCAGGTGAATGTCTGCCCTCCATAGCCTCAGGGCTCTAGTTTACCGGCGCAGCGCAGGGTGGCAAACCCCGCGCGGAGCTAGTTTCGAGCATCACAACCCGAGGCGCGCTCAGTTTGGTAGTTGGGCAGGCCGAGGTGCGCTGAGATGGGTGTGGCGGCGCAGCAGGGGGAGGTGTCGACAGATACAGTATGGCGCAGTGACAGTTTCGTGCCAAAAGGCTTCGCCAAAGGTGCGCTAAAAGCTCGCCAACTAAAACCAGGTCTACTGTCAGCACAGGTGGAGCGCAGCCGGTGTAAGCGGAAGTTTGGCTGGCCGGCGGACAGTGTGCACACGTCACCAAAACCTCACAGGCAGGTTTCCAGAATGTCAGGCACATTAACGATGCAATAAATACCCACAAACACCACTATTCAATGCAACTATCTGCAATCAGCACATAAATGTATCTCTGTATCGACTGTCCCGTCACATCTGAGGTCAGATCAAAGGGGATTGGCACCGTTTGGCACGTTTGGCACGCGTAATGGAAACCCAGCCTGATTTGAGTAACACAGCTGCAAACTAATGAGTTCACATCCCTCTCAGCCAACCACAAACAGCCACAGCATCAGATAGGGAGTATATATTCAGCACCTGTCATCTTAGAAAAGTCAAAAGAAAAGAAACAGAGTGAGACTGCGAGAGAGAAAGAGAGAGAGTGCGCACATGAGAGAAACTCAACATTGATTTACAATTGTGGTGACCTCCTCTCAGGCTACCTTTGCATCATCAGCTCGTGGAGGTCTGCTCGCAGTTCTGTATATTCGGACACTGCGAGCAGACCTCCCGGACCAAAACATCAGTTTCCTCCTGGGAGGAGTTTGGCCGTCTGACGCTGCTGCTCTCTTCTGCCATGGCGAATTGAGTAAACTCTCATTACGCCTTCACGCGGCACCTTTAAGGGCGAGGAGAGGGGCTCATTTGATTGGTGTGATGTGTGTAAAACCCACTCCACGCCTTCTCTCCTCCCTCTTTCCGACTTGCGCCGGTAGGAGGGACGGAGGTGGGATACAGGAGTAGCTGCGCCAGCGCGCACGGTGTGCCAAACTTGCAAAATCCACCTGGCCACACCCAGTTGGCAAAGCGCAGGTGTGCTGCGCCCCCGACTCGCCTGGTCTAGAGCCCTCAGTGTGAAGTTAATATTACTTTTGTTCTTTCTGTCATTTTAGGCGTGTGCTTTTGGCAGTTTTTACTGTACTGGATGCTCTGTAGGGTTAGGGTTAGAGATTTGTCCCATAGTTCGAACACTGTGTTTAAAATGCGTTCTTACCAACTTTGGTTGTTTTCTTGTCATCATTTTCTGTGTTTATGTGTTTTTTGGGACATAAACCAAAATGCGTTTTTCTGTGTGTAGTTCTAATAGGTCATTAAATGCACTCACTGCCTGTACTACCATCACAGCTTATATTTGTCCATTTTGTACTGGCAGCTTGTGCAGCCAGTCTCCTCTTCTGCCCTGACTGTAGTCTCAGGAGGCTCTGCATTATTCATCATCCTTCTTTTCTCTTTGTCTCTCTCCCTGATGAGTATCAATCTTCATTTAGCTTCATTAGGCTGCATTAATCAAACAGGGAAAGGGGGAAGTGTCTGCGCTGCTTGTCAGCAGGCTGCTGTCCTTCCAGTTGTCTGTGCCGCTGCCCGCCGGGCTGTTCAGCTTCTCCTCATAAACAGGAAGGGGAAAATGCATTTCTGTGAGATAAAAGATCTCCAACGCAGTGACCTGCAGCGACACACCCCACCTCAGCCTCCAACCCTCAACACCCCCCCACCACTTTCACCACCTCCCGAGCACACTCTGGTATGTGTGTGATAGAGAAAGAAAGGATATTAGACAGAGAGCACACACAGAATGAAGATGCAGCAGGGACCTCAACTCTCTGCAGGGCCCTGCTTTTAAAAATATTTACCACCATTTAACTTTTCCAATATTTCACCTCTGTTTTTGGGGACAAAGGTCATCTGACTGATGACAGAGAGAGGAGAGACAAACTTAAGAGCTTATAGAGTTATTCACTATAAAGGCTTTATTATTTATGACATAGGGTGCACAAAATAGGAAAAACTGAAGAGTCTTTAGCTATGAAACCCCATAGTTGATATGGGTAAAGTCATACACTGAACATTAGGAATATTGCACCAGTGAAGATGAGACAAGGTGGTGATGGTCGTGACGATCTGAAGAAGATTGGGCCTTATCTTAAAATCTTAATGGATGTGACCCAGAGCAGATGATAAGCTCACTGGAAGGATCCAAGGTGAAACACACTCAGCTGATTCTGATGAAAACTCAGTTTGAGGCAGGAAAAGGAAGCATACTGTATAAAGTCACCTTTACTAAGCTCCCCTTCGATGGGATTTTACGCGCAGATTTGGGTTCTGAATAGATTCCTGGGGATTTCCAAGTCATACATATTTATATTTTTTTAACTACTAAGTTATGCAAATTATTTATGGATGACATACCTGTACATCCAGTAGCCGCAGCACCTAAAAATGAAATAATTTACTGAAAATGTAAGTTTGCACTAACCCACTTAAAATGTAATAAATAAAAAAGGTAAGGAAGTCTATATATAAAAATTAAACCAGTAACAACACAACAATTAAACAAGTAATAACGTGACCAATAAAATGCCCTGACTGATTTTCAAGGCTGGAAAATAACAGAAGACAAGGAACTAAATTATGTATTTAAAATACAAAATATGAGTAACTGCATTCTGTTACAATTACAGTCTAAATTATTGTTATTCTGAACACAGTTACGGTCTTTAAAAACAGAAGGGATTACTTTAATTGTTTTATTTGATTTACTGTGTCCTAACTGAATCGAGTGTCAGCTTAATAGTATTGTATTCCATGGGAATGTTCTTGGACACAGTGCTGGCATGTTAAGCTGAACTTTTGTTGCACACCCTGTTTCTATTTTTTCTAAGAACAGCTGATTTGAAGTTGAAATGTGATGTTATCTATACAGCTCCTCCTATGTAACAAAAAATTGAATAAGGCGGCAGAAGGCTGGAGGAGGAGATCACCAAGGGGCTCAAAGTTTCTGGTAAATGAGTATCGCTAAGAACAACCTACTATTTTGTATGTAATCTACAGCAAATATCACAATATAAAGCTTTAGTTTTCTGTTTGAAAGGTACAAATTCAGTTCACCCATCTTTTAAGTGGTTACTTCTCCAGTCAGGCACACAGCTCATAGGAAGCCTACCTACAGTAGTTTGTTTACATGATGTAACAGAAGTGCATATTTAGGGGGTTAGGTGTGGACAGAGAGGGATGGTCTCTTCCTGTTAGGACAAAGTGTAAAATTTATAGGAGGCATGCATTTCCCATAATGAGATTTAAAAGAATTGTGTGCACTGCACCTGCCATTTGACAGTGGCAGAGGAGACACATAGCCATGACAGTGGTGTGGGTTTTTTGGCATTAAGAAATATAAGACCTGGACAAATGACTTCAGCAAGATGATTTTGAACGAATTTAGAATACGTTACTTAGTTTAAGAAAATCTAATGGAATATTTTACAAATGATAGGGCATGTATTGCAATAACATTTTTACTGACAATGTATTTCCCATACCCATGCTGACTGGTCCTTGTGCAGTGATTGTCCATTAGACCAAAGTGGATCTTTGATTCGCCACCATCAGAAGATGGCTAATGTTACACAAGTGAACAATGAAGGAACTTAAGTTGATTCAATCTGCATGATCTTGTAAAATTTCTGTATGGGTAGAGAGGAGTTTACCCAAATATAAGCTGAATAAATTATTATTATTATTATTATTATTATTATTATTATTATATTTATTTATTATTTTACGTGACAAAAAAATACATTTAAACAGTTGAATCAGACTCCCTTAATATTTGTTTATTAAGATCCCCATTAGCTGCAGCAACGCCACAGCTATTCTTCCTGGGGTCCAACAGTATCAAATATACAAATATAATATCATATATATATATATAATATTATATTATATATCAAATATAATATTGAAAAACAAAACATAAACATTATAAAAATTTAAAACAAAACAAACAAGTGAGCGATATGCTTAACCTAACAAAACAAAAACAGAATAAGTGTTTCCATTTCTTAACTGTGCTTCATTCATTCTTCGTTATATTAATTGTTCACATACTAATCCGATTACCGACATTTCTACATATCATATATGTATACATCATTCCACATCACACATCATACTTGTATATACATTCATTCTACAGAATATACATTATATTATAATAACACATATCATATATCCATCGAAATATACTCCATATATAAATATACCTCCATATATGTCTTACTTTGATAAATGCTGTTTTATTAATATTTTGAATTTCTTGTGTTCGTGGTGAGTTTGATATTTCTCGGCAGTGAATTCCATTCTTTCATACCTCTATACAACACCGTACGCTTGATGGCGTTAGATCTTGCTTTAGGTAATGTAAAGTTTCCTACAGCTGCATGTCTGGTGATATATTTATGACTCTCTGCACTAAAAGCGAGGTTTTTAAACATGATAACAGGTGTTTTTAGGACAGATATATTTCTAATAACAACAAACAGCGAGTACAATAGTCTGTCTTTGACCAGTAACCAGTTAAGTTTCTTGTGCATAGAAATTATCCTTGTCCTGTAGTCACACTTAAGTATTGTGCGGGCAGCTCTATTCTGTATACATTGTAGTTTATTTAACATGTCTCCAGTGGCATTTGACCAAACTGCTGGGCAATAGTCGAGATGTTATAATATTATCGATTGGATTGCTGTTTTCAGGATAGCTTTTGCAGGATAACCACAAGGGGGAAGTGTATAGAGAGGATTTTGGTTTTATTGTTCAAATGCATTTATTTGCTATCTACTAAAACTCCTTTCAATACCTATGCTGACTGGTTGTTGCAATGGATTCATTGTCCATTACCTGTAGACCAGAGTCGATCTTGGAGTGGACACCATCAGAAGATGGCAAAAGCAGCAGCAGAGAGCTAACATTACAAAGGTGAACAATGAAGGAAAACAGTTCATTCAGTCTCCATTAAAAATTATTTTTCACCTTCAGCCCTCAGCCTCACCTGATCTAATGACTTTTTGCAAATACACAAATAAAAGACATTCAAACAGTACAATGAAACTCCTTTGTAGTTCCACAAGGATAGCAACTAGCAGGAAGTGCAAACAGAAGAGATTGGTTATACTGCTTAAATGTATTTCTTTACTAGTCACTACTAACTAGAGATCTAATAACTGAGTCAGTTGAGTTGGGAGTGAGACTATGTTGCACAGTGCTTTATATGGAATAAAAAAAAGTGCCAGCACTCTAAACCAGCAGCCTGCTTGATATGCATATGTGGTATTTTAAGGTGTGAAATGGTAATTCATAATACAAAATAAGTAATTAATGTGTATTAATTATCAAAACGTACAGAATGTATTTTGAAAAGGTCTATATTTTATTATATGTAGCTATAATGCCCCCTGCAATAATGGATAAAATAGATAGAATGTTGAGAATAACTTATTTAAAAGTAATCAAGGAAGTGGAGAGTCAGGCTTCAGGATAGAAAGAGCACACATTGATTTTCCCTTTCTCTTAAAAGAAAATACCTGCCGGCTCTGTTCAGACCTTTTATGGACAGGCTATTGGAGGAGCGAGCAGAAACCCAAGCTCATATCAAGCAACTTTTCAACCACATTTTGTACTTCACACAGCTGCTGCACATTTTGGCCTGTTTCCATGGCTTGTTTGAGGAGGAAAGTAGCTTGTTTTGCCTGGAAATGACAGCTACCATATCATGTGAATCTGCATTCATTAGAGGGTATCAATTCTGGGTAACTGAATAATGGCACTCAGTTAGATAGAAATCAAATGTGTCGTGAGTACTGCCTAAAGTGAAGTCTTGCTTGTAGTGGTTATGGTAAAAAGAAACACAAATCAAGAGCGGCTTTCTAATACAATTTTAACATCGAATTTATAATGATTTACAGTCCCCAGAATAAGATCATTTAAAATACTTACACATATGTGTTAGCTGTTTTTGTAATTGTCATTTGTAATTATCATGCAAAACAAATCTTTCTGTGTATTATAAGGGGAGCAGAAATGCACCTGGTGGGCTAAAAATACATATCTTCAGGGTATAAGACATTGCAGCACATTTGAATTTGAAGTTTTGTCCTTCATTGAGAGACAATGCATCAAGGATCGGTGTGCTATTACTCTGCTTTGATCTGGCCGATTACATCTATGTGTCTTATTCTCAATTCTCCTGTCACTTTGCTCTACACTCTTCACTGAATTGAAGGATTAAGCACCTCTTTTATGGGCACACATGCAGCTTGCAAATTAACATATTCTGTTTAGCACTGACAAGGAAAACAACACATTTTCCCATCTATCAGCCAGCCAGACACAGGAGAAAATTCTCACCAGATTTTTTAGTCCCAGTGAGATTTGATTGATGTCATTTACAATACACCTTGTTTATTAACACAGCAACGTGTGCAACATCATATTTACATTCGCACATCAGTGAAGTGTCCTAATTCAGTTTCTTTTTTATAATGTGAACACATCTGACAATGACTAATCAGTGTGAACAACGAAATTAAAGAAATTTACATCAGGATACAAGGACATAAGTAGTGAAATCAGATTCTTAGCAAAACGACTTACATGAATATATTATTAAACACCTAAATGTGTTTTTGTGTTTGTCAAAATTGTGATTTTTATCCCCAAAGCATCACAAAACTGGTCAGTTACAGTGGAATCAATCTATCAATAAATACATATTCACGCAAGGATGAAGTTGTCACACGTCGTTACAGTCAACTACATAAGTGCACACCCCACCCAACTCAAGATAATACCAATTGTGTGTCACAAACCATTACACCATATACATTTTGACAAAAACAAAAAAAAGTTTAAATCATATATCTAGGTGAACAGGAAAATGGAGCCAGATCTAAAAAGGAAACATTTTGAGAACTGATGCTGTAATTTATTCTCACAAAAGTAAGGCTGTAGTCAACCAAAGAAAATGTTAGTCGACTAAAGTCACACATAATCTTCAATTTATCGATTAGTTGTGGGGGAAAAAATCTACACGTTATTTTTACTTCAGCGGTGGTGTCTGTGTCACTCTGCAGTTACACCTCCAAAACACTAGTCGGCGGTGAAGGACCGTGTTATGTGCTGTAAAGTTTAGTTCAAATCAAACTTTAGTTGTTTCAAAACACACATTAAACATGGCTTAACAGGGACAATTTCAAACACTAATACGCAAACTGGCTTCACTATAAATCACAGAACTGACAGACAAACACTTGTCTTTATCTGGACACATTTCCCCCACCAATACAACATGCTAGCGTTATTAGCACAAGTCTATGGCATTTTACATTGTATAAATTAGCCTAGCGTCTAGTGATCTTTTCTTCTTCTCATATAAAACCAGGGACAAAGGTAACGGTACATAATTTGGCTCCATTACAACTCACAACATTCAACACAAAACAACTGTCTTATACTTAACATGTTTTCCAAACAAATACAACATGCTAACATTATTCACACCAGCCTATGGCATTTTACATTGTATACATTAGCCTAGCGACGAGCAGAGATTTCCTCTGCTCATATGAAGCCAGGATAAATCCCGAAGTATAAATCCCTGAAGGATAAATCACACACAAGACTTAAAATGCTATTTTAGTGGAGGCTTTACTGTCTTCACAATTTATTGTTTCTTATCTGTGAAATACAAGTAAATACAAGCTTCATTTCCACTGAGGGAAATGGTTTCAGCTCACAGAAACAGACAGGAGGTCTGTGTCACCACAACGCTGAGTGTAGGGTGGGCGAGTTCAACGTTCAACTTGAACTTCAACTTTCTGTCAACATTTTCACAGGTAACTTAGCCTGTCCCGCCTGCTGCAGGAAAAAATAGATTAATCCTGGAAAGCCGTTGATGTAGCACTTCTTTTCCTTATGAAAGTAACACGGCGATTATTTGACTAATGAGAATTTGGTCGGACAAGAGCATAGCGACCAAATAATCGACTAGTTGACCAGGAGACTACAGCCCTGCAAAAAGGGGGGTTGGATGAGAATACTACAGCTGGTTGCACAGGGGCCTTGGTTTATCATATACTGCTGAAAAAAATAAGGGTCACAAGTCAATTAAACTTCAGGGATATCTATCTGTCCAGGAAGCACGAGTGATTGTGAAACTATTTCGTTAAAGGGTTTTTTGGGGGAGTTTTTCCTTATCCGCTGTGAGGGTCCAAAGGACAGAGGGATGTCATATGCTGTAAAGCCCTGTGAGGCAAATTGTGATTTGTGATATTGGGCTTTATAAATAAAATTGATTGATTGATTGATTGATTGACCTGCTTTGGTGCAAATCAAAGTGACATGCAATGGAGAGGCAAAAGTAAGACAACCCCCAAAAAGGGAATGGTTAAACATGTGGTTTGCTGTGTTGCCCAGCACAGTCTCAAGAGCACAGAGTAGATACCAGGAGACCAGCCGTCACATGAGGAGAGCTGGACAGGGTTGTTGAGGGGCATCAACCCAGCAGCAGGACCCGTATCCGCTCCTTTGTGCAAGGAGGAACAGGAGGAGCCTTGCCAGAGCCCTACAATTTGACCTCCAGCAGGCTACTGGTGTGCATGTTCTTGACCAAACTGTCAGAATCAGACTCCATGAGGGTGGCATGAGGGTCCAACATCCTCCAGGGGGACCTGTGCTTGCAGCCCAGCACCATGCAGCTTGATTGGCCAGAGAACACCAGGGCCCAGTATTTCAAAGTTATCTGATAGGATTATCCTGGCCGGATTGGATTAAATCCTGATCTGATCTGAAAACTGGGTATTTCAACACAGATCAAGAGGATCCTGATCCTGAGGATCAGGATTCAGATCTGGTAATCCAATCCTCCCTTTAATCCAGATAAAGGCTGCATTCGGGTATTTCAAAAGTGAAGGCAGAGATCTGGATCAATTTGATACCAAATTTCAGGATTATTTGGATCCCACCTCAGAGGTGGTCTCAGCTTCACTTCTCCTAGATATTGTTACTCAAAATGTTCATTACACTTAATCTAAATTAGTGTTTTAGTTCTAAGTAATTTCAAGCATAGAAAAATATTGTTTGGCCATATTTCCTGAAACTGCTGTAAGTAATAGTAACAAATACAGACCTATTTCTCAACGTCTAGTTTCACCTAACATTGTAACTTGTTTGTACCAAAACATCCAACATATGTTTGTGGTCAGACAAAGGCAAGCAAATGCAATGCAAAGCAAATTTATTTGTATAGCACATTTTCTTAACATAGAGTGCAAGAAACAACACAGGGATGAACATAATAAGTCTCAATTTAAATCACATTTAAGCACTTTCAATGTATATTTTCATGCTTTTGAATGAAGACCATTTTTTCTTAATTTGGATAAGCTTGAAAATGCACCTTTTAAAATGCCTGGGAAGTGCTTGACTGTGATTTTATAACATGCAGCAATGTATTTCAGGAAGTGTTTGTGTGTACAAACTGATTATTTACTTCATCAAATCAGATGCTATAGTGCTATATGTGTAGTGGGAGCCTTCTACGAAAGGTGATACATGTCCAGGGATTTCCAGCACTCGACCTGTTGTCTCTCATTAGCAGTGGCATTGCTGAGCAGTCCATGGGTGTGAGTGTACTCTGAAAGTAGAAGTAGAGTGTGTATGAGCATATCTTTATCATTATCAGGAATCCACAATAGTCAGAGAAATTGTTCAAGTAACGTTACAGAAAAGCATATCATCAGCATTACTGTAGCATAGCCAAACTCAATCCTCTAACACTTCTGAATGAACCGCAAAATCTATACTAGTAAAGTGTATTTTTCCTACACTGAAGCAGTCTGCTCTGCACACATGTAAAACAAAAACAAAAATAAAAAAAAAACGCTGTGTTGGCAATAACATAACGCTAAACTCTGAACAGGTCGGTGTTTAAAGAGTTCCTGTATGACGTACTTCAGATTTATTCCCTTTTAAATTAAACCATAGACCGCAAAATACATCAACACAGCCAGCTACCTCACTAGCCTGCTAGCTACTTAACGTTAACATGCAAGTCAATGGAGCCGCGTTAGCTACCGTTAGCATGACCGCGGCTCAATTAGAGATCGGTACGCCCACGTTTTAAGTAGGTGACAATTCAAATAGCTGGCTCACATCAGATGGTGAGTGGGCTTCGTATGGTCTTAAAAACGCTACACATTAGATAACGGTATACTTACATTTTGATGCGAAACCTGGGCTACTAGCTGCTCCTTCCGTGAAGTGTCCCGTCGTGTACACAGAGCACAGCAGGTCATAATCTGAAAGCCACGCCCCCAAAGGTGAAACGTTTCAGATCCGGGGGTGGAGTCGTGAGATTTGGAAATCCGTATCCAGTCAGATTGGGATCAAAGTGATGCATCCTGCCAATGTTTTGAAATACCCGGATAAAGTCAGCAGGATCACCTTGATCCCTGACTGAGAAAAGGAGGATTTCATTATCCGGATTATTCTGATCCGGATTACAAGTTTTGAAATACTGGGCCCAGATGAGAGCAGATTCACACTGAGCATATGTGACAGGCATGAAAGGGTCTGGAGACACCATGGTGAATGTTATGATGTCTCTAACGTCATCCAGCATGATCGGTTTTATTATGGGTCAGCGATTGTCTGGGAAGCCAAATTGCACAGACCTCCATGTCATAGCCAATGGTACCCCGACTGCTGTTAAGTACCAGGATGAAGTCCTTAGAGCGATTTTCAGACCTTACACTGGTGCAGTGGACCCTGGGTTCCTCCTGGTGCAGGGCAATGCCCAGCCTCCTGTGACCGGAGTGTGTAGGCAGTTCCTAGATGACAAAGGCATTAATGCCATTGAGACCATCTGCTGACTCATCAGAAGCATGCCCAGACATTGACACAGGCACGCAAGGGTCATACACACTACTGAGTCACATTATTTTCACTTTGATTTTCGATGTGATTTTGAATCCAGCCCTCAGTTGGTTGATGAGTTTGGTTTCCATTGACCATGGTTAACATCATTTTGTTCTCAACAAATTATGCAATAAGCATCAGTAAAGATTTCCACTTGAAAAATTACACATCAGATCTTGATGAACAAGTTAAAATGTTACCTTCATATTTTTTTAGCAGTATTTTAGGAATCATTATGACAGTATACTAGTAATAATAGATGGGTATCTTGTATGCAACTATTATTGGGTCTGCACGCATCTGGGGCAAAACAGCTTTGGTGGCAGATCATAATACTGTAGTCAACCACTGTCCTCAGTAGATTTCACGTCATTTGTAAATTCTCATTGACTTGATAATAAAGTGCAGTTTCAGAGTTGGATCTGTTGTCTTCCATTTGCATATGTATAAATCATTAAGGAAATTGTTTGCTAACATTAGTTCAAATATATGTTTAGCTTAAAGGAGCTAGCCAGAAAAAAAATAAATAAATAAATAGAAAATGATATGTGTTTAACTTACCTGGTCTTGATTGTTGAGCCTGTCCATCCTCTCCTTATTTGGCTACATTTATTGTTAAATGCACACTAATATTCCAGTATTATTCCAAATATGACAATATTCTGAATTTAAGGTGGGTAATGTAAACAGCATATTCCATTTTGATATTCCACATTAGGCCGATTAAGACTTGAGGGATGTGCTGCTATTATGCACGTTTCAATAGCCGTATTTGCACATGTATAAAGCACATTAAGAATATGTGTCTCAGTTTGGGTTTTCACAGCAGTTTGTGACACACAGCCTCTTGCCTGTTTACGGCTGGCTCCGTGCATTGTCATGGATACATTGTACATAAACCAACTCGCCAGCAGTTTGCACAGCTGGTGTAGAGATGCCTGCCTGAAAGAAAAGCCTGCATTGATGGTCGTGAGGAGAAACACGCCTACTTTTAAACATTAAGAAAGACTTGGATATCAATGGGTTTTTGGATATGCGCACATGTCGAAACACTTACCTTTTAAAGAAGCTGGTTGAAGGAATGAAAGAGGGAGGCTGTGTTTGCAGAGTCCAACAAGTCCACCACCAGTAGAAAACCTGGGGAAAAAAACCCAAAAAGCTCAAAAATATTATTTTAATGCAAAGATGCAAAATGACACATGGCTCCAGCTTTTCCACTGTTCCACATGTTGATGTAGGAGGGGGTCTGATTACAGAGGGCTTTATAAGTGAAGACTTTGAAGTGAATCTGTTGATGGACAGGGAGTCCGTAGAAGTCTTTAGGACAGGACTGATATGGTAACAGAAGTGCAAGTGAGTAAGCAGACAAGCAGAGGGGTTCTAGATGTATTGAAAGTTGTTATGGACTGGATTACTTACCATAAAGAATGCTTCTGCAGTAGTGGAGTCTGAATGTGATCAAGACATGTATTACAGTTTCGGGAGAGGAAAAGGAGAGGATGGGCATTGATTTGTTGACTAAGAATGAATAGCTGTTGAGGTTTCTTACATTGAACCAAATGATTGGACTGATTATATGATACTGCCATCCTCAGGCCTTGATACTAGACAAGCGTATGAGTGTTTTTTGTAACTGAGGAATAAGGCCTGTCGTGTTTATGGAGCCTTGAAGTATCAGAGCTGAGGCCAGCTTGCCATCTGGTTCTCTGTATGAAAATGGTGGAGGATCTGATGGTGTGCAGTATATTTTACAACTCTAATATAAAACCCATTTACAAAGGAAACACTATTGCTCTATTTTCAACTCAGTGGGTCAGGAGGCATCAGGCCCATTTCACCCTCATGTCAATGCGGGTTATGACACTTGCCAAAAACGTGGCTGGCACAGTGCAGCACAGGTCTTGACTATACGACACAGCGCTCATGTTCATCTAGTCCATGAAATCACAGCTGAGGTCTTTCCATTTGTTTTGATCGGGCAAAGCTGGCCCAGTTTCAAGGCTGCCTGTTTCTTTGTCGTAGCAAGTGATTTATGTGACACACATTGGCTTGTTGTTCCACTCCGGAGCTGAAGGGAAAGCATCCACTGTAGATGGCAATGAATAACTACGACCAGAGCGCGATTCACATTCGCCATCACCATGGTGATAGATGCTTTTGAAGCATGCTGGCCAGCTTGCTCTGAAATAAATAGTCAGATAGCAGAAACCCTTGGGCAGAGATGAAGGACAGAAGAGATGTTAAAGAGTGTGAACACAGCCTTGTGACTGTGGCCACACCACCACGAGGCTGAGGGCTGCAGCTCAAAGCGCCACTTCAGTAGGGGAGCCCGGCTGATTATAGTCACTGTTTAGGGTCTTTTGGGTCCACTACATAATACTGTTGCAAAACTGGCTCTGCATACTAAGTGCTAATCACAGAGATCACTACTCCACCGGAGCTGGCCAATTGATAATGTTTTCTAATCTAAACATGTTTTTCCCCCCTGTGCTCCAGGGAGAGTTCATTCTAAGTGTTTGCAATAATAGGTGTTATTAGTTTTTTAAATAATTCAAGCTGCATTAACATCCTGATTGCAGTTTATAGGGTGTACCGCAGGGAGGTTTTGGGAGCGGGAGTCTGTTTGTCTGTGTGTGTGTGTGTGTGTGTGTGTGTGTGTGTGTGTGTGTGTGTGTGTGTGTGTGTGTGTGTTTTAACAAGGCTTCACCCTTCAGGTTTAATCAGGGATCTCGACATGTGACTGGTTTTGATCAGCAGAACAGGGGAAGGTGCTGGAGTGCTTTACCTGAATGGAGAAGTGAGGTGCGGGGGGAAAAAAGAGAGGGGGGATGCGTTGAACGCGCTGCAGACATCTCAGATAGGCAGGAGGGAACATTTCAAAGCTCGCTTTGGGGACGTTAACTTATTAAGCCAAGGTAACGGCTCACAGTGAAAACATTAGCGCAGATTAACCATGGCAACTGGTTTTAATTAGACAGCTATAGAGGTAGAATGAAGGGAAATATGAGCCCCATAGATGTATTTTAGGTTTATTAGTTTAGTGTTGTTGGGCCTGTGGGGACAATGAAATGGTAATGCTATACATTAGCATTAATATTTTACAATGTTAAACGTGATCAGTGAGCTACACTGGAATGTCTGCTGGAATGTACTGAATGCTAGCTGAAATATAATGAGGTTTTGATTGAAATACACAAATGCAAAGCAAAGTAGACTTGTTCTAGAAATGTAGTTTCACAGAGTGCTTTCCAGAGGTAGGAAATTGGATACAGGAAGCATTCAAACAACCGCATGAAGTAAATAAAGCAGCAAACACTGATTTATAAAGGTGGAAGTATAAGAATGAAACTGTTCATACACTGAAAAAAAAATTTAAACGCAACACTTTGCTTTTGCTTTGTTTTTGCTCCCATTTTTCACAGGTTTAAGTTAAAGTTATAATACACTTGATATATTTCCCAAATATTGATCAAAAATTTGTTAAAATTTTTGTTACTGAGCACTTCTCCTTTTCTAAGATAATCCATCCACCTGACAGATGTGTCATATCAAGATGCTGATTAAACAGCATCAATACATGTGAGCCTTGGGATGGTCACAATAATAGGCTGCTCTTTGGAGACGTGTTCTCTTCACAGATAAATTCTGGTTTTCACTGTACCAGGCAGATGGCATGTATGGCATCATGTGGGCGAGTGGTTTGCTAATGTCAGCATTGTGAACACAGTGTCCCACAGTGGCGGTGGGGTTATGGTATGGGCTGGCATAAGCTGTGGACAATGAACACAGATGCATTTTATTTATGACAGCTTAAGTGCACAGATACCATGATGAGATCCGGAGACCCACTGTCATGCCATTAATGTTGTTAGTATTTTCTAAGAAATGTTTCATTGTGATAGATGCACTAGAAATCAAACTGTAAAAACAGTATTGTTTTCAGTGTTTAGTGCCTAAAAATCTAAATAAATAAATGCTTAATGTATTCAGCAATTTATAACTTTACAATACTTAAAAAGATTACACAGTTTGATCTTGACTAAGATGATGCATTAAGTCATTATCAGATTCTAATGATTGAGGCCACAATAGAAGAGAGTTGATTTGACTGTGATTTTAGATGCAAGCATGTAAATGATTAAGAGTAATCAAGACCTGTTAGTGTAATCATTATAATCAAGTGTTCTGACTATACTAAGGCCATGGAACCCAACTAATTGGTACTTAGTTTAGGGATTTTGATAGGCATTGGTCATTTAAATCTAGAATGTCATACAAATGTTATATTCATTTGGATTAAAAAAATATATATTAAAAAAAATGGCAGGTTTCATTGCATAGTTAGAATTATGTTTAAAGGGGAACACCACCTCAATCAAGAGCTCCAATATGTTATTTCCAGCCAGAAACCAGAGAAGTAAGTCTCAAACCTGTGATGTCATAGTGTATAAGGAGCTTTGAAAATTGGTGTAGTTTCCATTTGAAGTGGTACTTTAGCTTCACATTAATTATTTCTTGACAAATCTAATAACTACATTTAAAAAAAACAAATTAATTGGGTGAGCATTAAGCTACCCAGTGTTTGGAAAAAGTGTTGGCACTGGGTCTCTGCAAACTACAGACATGTTTCATTTGTATATTATTATGTAGCAGATATGTTGGAAATTTATGTTTCAACAATGCTGTGCTTAACATGTCTTTAGGTTTAGGTACAAAAAAAATTGGTTATGGTTAGGAAAATACCATGTTTTGGCTTAGAATACCTGGTTTTGGTGGCACAATCCCTGCATAAGACACAGGGATATCTTGGTCAAAAAACAACTGTTTCTGGTTGCACTATCCCCACTGTGTCTGAAGGACGCACCTTTATCTCGCTTAAAAACAACCAGTTTTGTTTGGTGGTCCTGAACATAGACTAAAATATCCTGGATACAGCCGCTGCCATCTTGCGCTGGTGAAGTTTTGGTAGCCAGAGTCTGGAGCCAGTCTGGAGCCTGAGCAGTAGCCATCTCTGTAAGACGTGATGACCCCTATGGTGGTTGATGTCACAGGAGGATTACTCATAAAACACACTGACCTTAAAGATACTAAGGCCTCTAGTTTCCCGGCGCAGCGCAGGGTGGCGAACCCAGCACAGAGCTAGTTTTGACCAGCACAACCCGAGGCGCGCTCAGTTTGGTAGTTTGGCAGACCGAGGTGCGCTGAGATGGGTGTGGCGGCGCAGCAGGGGGAGGTGTCGACAGATCCAGCTGGGCACAGTGACAGTTTCGTGCCAAAAGGCTTCGCCAAAGGTGCACTAAAAGCTCGCCAACTGAAACCAGGTCTACTGTCAGCGCAGGTGGAGTGCAGCCGGTGTAAGCCGAAGTTCGGCTGATCGGTGGACAGTGCGCATACGTCACCAAAATCTCACAGGCAGGTTTCCAGAATGTCAGGCACATTAACGATGCAATAAATACCCACAAACACCACTATTCAATGCAACTATCTGCAATCAGCACATAAATGTATCTCTATATCGACTGTCCCGTCACATCTGATGTCAGATCAAAGGGGATTGGCACCGTTTGGCACGTTTGGCACGTGTAATGGAAACCCAACCTGATTTGATTAACACAGCTGCAAACTAATGAGTTCACATCCCTCTCAGCCAACCACAAACAGCCACAGCATCAGATAGGGAGTATATATTCAGCATCTGTCATCTTAGAAAAGTCAAAAGAAAAGAAACAGAGTGAGACTGCGAGAGAGAAAGAGAGAGCGCGCGCGCACGAGAGAAACGCAACATTGATTTACAATTGTGGTGACCTCCTCCCAGGCTACCTTTGCATCATCAGCCCGTGGAGGTCTGCTCGCAGTTCCATATATTCGGACACTGCGAGCTTGGACCTCCCGGACCAAAACATCAGTTTCCCCTGGGAGAAGTTTGGCCGTCTGACGCTGCTGCTCTCTTCTGCCAGGACAAATTGAGTAAACTCTCATTACGCCTTCACGCGGCGCATTTAAGGGTGAGGAGAGGGGCTCATTTGATTGGTGTGATGTGTGTAAAACTCACTCCATGCCTTCTCTCCTCCCTCTTTCTGACTTGCGCCGGTAGGAGGGACGGAGGTGGAAAAAGGAGTAGCTGCACCAGCGTGCACGGTGTGCCAAACTTGCAAAATCCGCCTGGCCACACCCAGCTGCGCCTCAGCCGCACCCGGTCTGCGAAACTAGGGGCCTAAATCTCACTCAAACTAAAGTGCAATGTTGGCAGACCTGAATACAGGTATTTCATTTCTGTATCCAAATACATACAGTATTATGAATATTGTCTCTCACTGTTACCTAACTCTCAAGTGACTGACTACAAGAAATCAGCTACAACACCAACCACACTGATGCCTTTGGGAAGAAAATAATAACAATGTATTTTCTATTTAAGTAAATTGTATTTTCTGTACACCAGACTGACTTTTTCTCTCATTACCTGTTTGGTTGAGTGGGTAGTTTGGCAATCCAAGGTTTGAGTAAATACGAAATTCTAAAGTCAGTATTCAATAAAGGTGTCAACATGTGTCCCCCACGCTTCGATAAGATAAAGGTACTTATTCACTCATGCAGGCTGCTCACGCTGACCTCATGTCTTTTGGTCCTTCAGGCTCTCCGTACCGAGATAAGATCACTATTGCCATCCTGCAGCTTCAGGAGGAAGGGAAGCTGCACATGATGAAGGAGAAGTGGTGGAGAGGTAATGGCTGTCCAGAGGAAGAAAGTAAGGAGGCCAGTGCCCTCGGGGTGCAGAACATCGGAGGGATCTTCATCGTCCTGGCTGCTGGACTCGTCCTTTCCGTCTTCGTGGCGGTGGGAGAGTTCCTCTACAAGTCCAAACAGAACGCACAACTTGAAAAGGTAAGAGAGATCTCTGACTTCCATCTCTGCTTTATTTACAACAAGGATAGCAGAATTTCTTACTATAATCACATATGCTATGAAAGGCATGGCAAATAAATACATCGATAAATGCTAACAAAATGAAACAAAATATATGCTAAATATTATGTTCTCATATAAAGCAATCATTTGTTTGCCAATTTGCGCAAACTCACACTATAATAACAATGCTATATCATATGCAGTAAGATAAGGGTTGGTTTCTTTGCATTTATTCACTTAGGCCCAATGGCGACAACGAGATAAGAAACGTGAGGAATTCTGCTGTCACCATGGATCCAAGCTAGACTTTAACCACCATCTCAAATGACCTCAAGAAAAACTCCACAAACTTTTTTTTTTCTGTTGTAATCTAACATGATCTAAAACTTCCTAAAACTATTGAACTGTTTTTATTTATTTATTTATTTATTTCTGACACTTCTGAGGGAATGGGAACACTATGGGCAGTTTAATAAAGCATTTGGAGTGCTGGCAGTAATATACAGTTGGATCACAGGCATATGTATTGCGAAGGTTTGCTCTGCTGCATGACCTATGTCCTCAAACTCCACATCCACTAACACACACCTCCCCACTGCTGCTGTCCATTTCCATTCTGCTTATAATGTAACTATTATCACTGTTCATATCTGTGGCATTTAGCTCATACACAGCCTTTCTACACCAGTGCAGCAACACAACACAACACTGACATGCTATTTGACTAAAACTTCCCGGCAAATATTAGGACACTGAATAGTTGCTAATATAATAGCCTGCACCCTTGAAGAAATACTTAGGGCAGCTGTTAATACATGAATCATGAATGAAATAGTGAAATCTCCCCATGAATATGTACGTGGGGCATTGGTGTTCAGTATCTACTGTACCTAGTCTGGTCATATAGTTTCACTTTGACTTGTTTAAAAACTTGAGCCAGTTACTAACTCAGTGTAGGACATTACACAAAACATATATGTCCATCCAACACGTTCTCACTCCGACACACTCGTCACATGTCAGCGTTTGGTCATGGACTTTCCACATCAAAATATGACGTGCAAGGCCCCTGGGTGCTTCGGTTGTTGACGTTCTGGGATGCTGTGTCAATGTCAGCCTGTTAACATGCATTGTCTTTTTCAAAATACACTTCTGTTTTCACAGGAAATGTACAGTTTATGTACAGTCTCCTTCAAAATAAATGAACTACATCGGTAAAACACCAGGGATTGACATTTTTTCCTTCATCAACCAACGCACATGGTTATGTTTAGCCAACACATGCACGTGGTTAGGTTTGGCAACAAAAGCATGTGGTTGGGTTTAGGGAAAAAAAGAAAAGGGGTTGGCTTTACAATCACACAGGAGGCAAACACCAGCCTCCCAGATAGAAGTTGGTGGTTGTTGGACCCATCCACTGGCCCATCCACCGGCCCTTCCGCCGGCCCCACTTGGACCGCCTCAATTTTCGTTATTGTCCTGCTGTGTTTCCCCCGACGCAACCGGCCCCGAATCATGCCAATGTGAGAGGACAGCTTTATTTGTCCATGTCTGACGCCGGAAGTCACTGATCAAGCGCCCGTTTTCGACAATTTCGGAGTGAGACTGGGTTGCTTAATCCAGACTTTTTCAGCTACCAAACACATCTTAACTGTTTTTATAATTCTAACCCAGCTTTACTTCAGACTAGTTGCAACTGTAAAATGATTTTGAAACAGAAGAATGTCCCATGAAATATGTATATAATGTAGTATCTTGTTTATATGCAACATTATAAATGTACCCGTATTTATTTCAGAGTCAAAATTGGTGCACTGTACAATGACAGATATATTTATTAAGAATTTTTATCTGACTTAGTGTGTTTGCATTAGCTGACAAAATAGCAGTGATGAATTATTATTTAGGCAGCAGTCTGCTGCAGGACAGATGCTAAGGCGATAGAAGCACTGTGAAGCCAGTTAGCTAAAAGCTAACTGCTAGAAAATGATAGCATAAGCTCTCCATTTAGATTGTAGCTATTATGAGCTTATAAATAAGAGATGAGTATGTGACACTTACAGTATATATAGTTTTTGTATCACCACATCACTCAATGCAAGCGCTAACAGTGAACAGGGAGGAGCCCCCATACTGTACACTGAACAGAGCGGCATTATGCCACAAATACACATTTACCATGGTGGAACATGGAGAAAGCTCTGTATCCTCAGTGGAGATGAAAAAAAAAGACAAAAGAAATTGCACATTGTTATTTAATTCAAATTTAAATTGTATGTTTTTTGTAAAAATACTTAAACTAAAAGATTCATCTTAAACACCATTATTTGGTGTCTAAGTGACTAATGGGAACAATAATTTCTCTAAACTGGTCCAGTATTGACAGAGTGCTGCTACAGCAACTGCAAAGCAGTTGCAAAGTAATCATTCAAGGTATGTTTGCACCGTCACTGCACTGACTGAGAACTTATGAAAAGGATCCCTACAGACGGGGGCGTTGTGGTGGGGGGAAAAGTGGGACTGATTACCCAGGGCCCGAGTGGTAGGGGGCCCTCAAATAGCTTGGAATGAAAAGTTTGGTTTTGTTTGTACTTTTTTATTTTTAAGTAATAGTGCCATATCAATTGAAATTGTTGAAAACATCAGTCGAAAGACTGAACTTTGTGTAAAAAAAAAACAAAAAACAGTTGAAGCTTTCTGAGGCCCTTGAAGGTGCTAAACGGCTTAGTTTGCCTCTGCATTAGGGTTTATCTGTAAACATAGCTACAGTGAGTGAGTGACCGACCAACGTACACTGTCATGTCTTCCCCTAGAAAGGGAAAATAGGGTCGACAGAGAAAGCAAACTGACTTTGAAAAAACAAAATAATAATGTTTGTCAGACAGACAAGGATCAAGACAGGAAGGGCGAGGCATAGAAAATGCTAATGCATAGGGCCCAGAATTTGGAGATCCATTTATTAAATTAGATATACCCTCCATTTAACTAAACAGCAGTGTAATTGTCATCAAACACACTTTATTCAAAGTGGTGGTTTTGAGGCTGTGTCAACAAAAAGGATCTTACTCTTTAGGAGAAAGGTTTATCTCTGTAGGGATCCTTTGCATAAACTGTCAGACACTTATATTAACAATCTGAGCCTGTCAGTGACAAAAACAAGCACTTTCAGTTGATGTAAACTGATGGTGTGAAAATGCCACGAGCAGTTCCGATGCAGTCTTTTTCGCCACTGCTTTCAATCGACAGTGGAGCAAAATCAAAAATTGTTGTTGCCTTGTTCCATTAGTCACTTAGACACAAAAACATGGGAAAATAGGATCCACTTTGGAAAATACTTAACCTACCCATTAACAATGGCACTATCGATTTTAATATTCCCTCATATGCACAAGTACAAGTAAATACTGCACCAAAAGGAAACAACAGCCACAGTCATTTCTACGTGCTACTTAGATCATTTTGTAAAATTTAAATGCGCACTATGTGATTTAAGACAAAGATCATTGATTGATTAGTCCCTTTTCAAGTCAGCAAATACTGACACTTTGGGTTAGTGGTTCAGTCCGACTACCAACCCAAACCAACCGTGTTTGACAACCTGAATATGAGATGCAACAACCAGCTATCTTTGTTCAGAATCACATACTCCACTTTTGATAAAACTGAATTCAATACATTTTTCTTAAAACTGTTTTCTTAAACCTTTTTTGGAAGGTCAAATTATGGGAATTGTGTACTGATTAGGCTGACATCTATTTGTAAATATGTTCTGAAATCTTTTAGGACAATTACCAAATACACAATTATCCAATACTTAGGTGACTAGAGGCAGCAGAGATCTCTAACCAAGTTCTCTGCCTGTGTTGCCTTAAAAGCAATGACCTCACATGGGAGGAATTAAACATTTATTCCATTCTCTGGAGCTATACAGTAAATGCTGAAGTTCCTTCAGCATTTGATTGCATTGTTAGCAAAGTGTTTCAGCTTTTCACAGTGACCCTGTATTGATGAGTCAGACACTCCTGCTGTGTCATTGTGTTAAGTGCATACACTCATATCACTTAAATATGCTTACAGACACATGTATGAACGCACACATATAGTGTGTATAGACAGACACACACGCACGCGCACACACACCACAAGGCTGTGCCTGTGAATAAACAGGTTGAAAGCACAGCAGTGAAGGAATAATACATTATACTGTAAAGGCCATGGCAACCAGGGTTACTAATGTTACTTTATCACAATAATGTTTACCTGCTGAAATGTGTCCATGACTTGCAGTCATTCTACCTTTCAGACAGCATTCTATAACAACCATATACTGTACAAGAAGTGAGCACAAACAAACATGTCTTGGGAAAAAAAATCGTTTAAAGTAGTTATTTTGTTGCTTCGACTGGTGGAAGTATTTGTCTCTACACATGAAAGCTACTGAAAAAACAGATACATTAACAAAACAATACAGATATTACGATATTATGAAAAAAAGCTTAGGTCCTATCACAGTAGTTAAAGGGTGTTTCAATAATGACAAGCAAAAATATTTACTACTTAACACCAAGTCTGAAACATGGGTTTAAATCTTATAGGCAAAATTTATGAATCATAACTGCATTCCTCCACCACAGTTTAAATCATATACAATGGCACAGATGTGACACACTATTACAGCATTTATCAAAAAAATAAGACCGGTTAAGGTTAGGGAACTCAAACAGCTATGGTCTGGTTTGAGGCTATGGTTAAACAGTAGTGCTGAGATTTATTTATTTTTGTATTACTGTTATCATACATATCCCTTAAAAAGACCAACACTGATTAAGACTGTGTGGCATCAGTGGTGAGCTGGGATCAAATTTAGGGATGTCTGTTCACTATTATATGAAATAACAAAGTTAGTAAATGGTATATGTTTAGGGTTCAAGGAGTAAAAATTTTGAGTTGGTGTTATTGTTGGGGGAAGGCTTAAAATTTAAAAAATAAAAATCTCTTGTAAGTTCTTGTATTTTTCATCTATTTTAAAGTAGGATGCTGCATACATGTAATGTACCCTCAGCATTAAGGCTGCCAGGAGGACTTAAATTGTTGCTTCACCTAATTGCCAAAGGTAATGCATCCTGGCATTAAGGCAACCAGGGAAATATGAAATGTTGTTCCAGGCGTAAATAATATAACCTTTGCTTATTGTCTGGGGTATATTACATATTTGCAGAATCCTTCATAAAGTACCCCATGTAATAAGGCTGCCAGGGGTAAATTAGTTGGTGCTCTGCCTTACTATTGGAAGTAATGTGGCCTGGGCAATAAGGGCATGTATGGTGCACCAGGGGTACTAAATATACCCCTGATAACCTTATTGGCTAGGGTATGTGTTTGCAGGATCTATACACCTGACAATAAGGCAAAAAGATGCTACTATATTATTGTCAGAGCTGATATACCCCTTCAGCCTCTTCTCTTTCCCAAATCTTTAAATTCCACTGCTTGGTCAGTGATTTTGGCAATCAGACGCCAACACAAAAAGGCACCCTTTGCAGCGATTTGATATCCTGTAGGACGATGTCAGTTGAAAAGGGCGTCTTTGCAAACAGCGTCGGTTTAAACTGCCGCGAGTTTCAAATTAGAGCTGCACCTTTCACAGTGGTATGTTCTGCCATGATGTTTTTTATTCTAAACCTAACCACGTGCTTTTGTTGTACAAGGAAATAAACATAAATATGAGGTATTTTACTGACAGAGTAAGTTTATTTTGAAAAACAATGTATGCAGAAACTTAAGATTTCTGTGAAATGGATTTTGTATTTTGAAAAGACACAATGCATGTAACAGGCGTTAATTGACATGGTGTCCTGGCAGGACAGATGAAGGAGGATACCTAGGGTGTCAAATGTAGACGTTGAAGTCTACTGACCAAGCGGTGATATGTGATGAGTTAGAACGTGTCGACTCCTTTTACCCCAGTAGTACATTATATGGTGCTATCTCTGCAGTACAGTAGTACAGCACTAGTTGCCTTATTGCCAAGAGTACATTGCGTATGTGTAGGATCTTGATCTAAGACCAGTACCTGGGCAATAAGGTTACCAGGGGTGCATTGGAGGTAGTTCCAGGTGTACCTAATGTACCCTCAGCAGCCTTATTGCCTGGAATACATTATGTGTATGCAGGAGAAACATAATATACCCCTGCCAATAGGGCACCATTTTGCCTTCTTGTCAGAGGCAATGTACCCCTAGTTACCAAGGAGAGCATGAAACGGTGCTTCAGGGGTACACTCTTACCCCTTTTCCACGAAATAAGCTCTGGTTCTTGAACTGGTTCTGTTCAGGATTCTTGGACCCTTGGTTATATTTATGGAACTAGCCTGTTTCGCGTGGGACCATCATAATCATGGATGTGTCATCAATGGAGGGCATTGCACAATGCACAATCAAAACAAACATTAGTAGCTACACTGTGGATGACATTGTTTATCTGCAAACTTTTGTTGGGTTATTACAGAGTTTTGTTTTTACCCCACACCCCCCCACCCCACCCAAAAAAACCAAGCATGTACCACATATTAATGAGACCAAAGAACAAGCTTTTTTTTCCTATTGATTTCTATTTCATTTGATTTGACTTCACTCGTTACAATTTGACGCGTCCACCGATGTCATCACAGTTCACTTTTAAGCTCAAGGAAAACCTGCATTTTGTGGTTCCAGTTGAGAACCAACTTTTTGGGTTCTTAACCAAATTATTTTTTGTCCAAATGCTCTTAATGATTTCAATTACGTTGTGGGAACCAGAACAGAACTGGTTCTTTATTAGTGGAAAACAGTACATGTAATTTTAATGCCTGGGGTACATAACATGAGTGTAGTATCTTAGATGGATAATGCAGTCCCTGTGATACGCAAAACAACACAGGTCGCAAGACAACTGACATCAACTTTTGTCTGTTTGCTACTATTGGTATTTTCTCAGGTTGGTGCAGGCAGTTATGTTAGCATCGGTGTTCCAAATCAAAAACCTTATTGGGATGATGTAATAATATTCTCATAAATACTGCCTTTTTTACTTCCAGTGTAAGATATTTGGGTTACTCAACCAATAATCGCCTTATTCATCTGAATTCAGTGTGCTTTTTTTTTTTTCCAGAAATTTCAATCTTTCAGGCTTTGAATTCAAATAATATATTTGTTACCTGTTTCCCCAGCCTTAATAGAGGGTTTGTATATCCAACAGTGTATTGAGAGAAATTATAATGGAGTCTATAAGATACGACAAACACAGTGTGAGTGTGAGCTCCATGACATTCATTCCTAAACAAGGTTATCCATCTATTCAGAACAAGCTAAATAAAGACAGACAGGATGAATAGACCCAACAAGCACCTCAGAGGCAGAACAGAGAGTCAGATTTTTTTTTTTATGCTCAAGGTTTCTCCATTCAGATTACAACATACCACCCTATTTTAAACCTTGTATTGATAACAAACTACTTTCACTCTTCTTTCATGCACAACTGCCACTATTGTCACATTATGCACTCTGCTAAATGGACATGCCCTTGATTGAAGCACATGAAAGTGTGCCATAACTGACACACTGTCACTCGTTTGCTTGGGACTGCATACACTGATTTACTTAGTATGTAGACAAAGAGTATCACTGGACTAGAAAAACATAGGGTTTGACTTATATTGGTTTTTGAAGGCTGTTTAAAAGCTGCCTATAGCTAGTCTGTGCCGATAATCATTTACTTCTTTTTGACTGAAAACACTTCTGAAACATTCAGACCACCATGGAGGACCAAACTTCTCCACTTAAACCCAGACAAATTAAATTGTTTGATGTTGGTGTTATCCTCCATATAAAGCAAACATCTATTCTGATCTCTTAACTTAAGACTCTGCTTGTGGTCTAATTTGTGTACAGTCTCTTTCACTTTGATATACTCCTTAGCAAAACCTATAGTTTTCTGCTCACAGAGCCCATCTAGCCCACAGGGAATTCTCTACCCGTTCTCATTCCCAGGTCATCAAATACCAATGCTTTGTCACACCCAATTGCCAAAGGCAAACTTTAGCGTCTTTATAAGATGCATCAAAGTTTCAGCTAACTCCAATATAAACCCATCTGTGGCAACTGACATATCATTAAGAGTGAAAGTCCACATGGGGCAGGAGGGAGAGGAGGTGTATGTGTCAGAAAAAACAAGACCTTAGTTAATGTCCCATGTAAAACTAAAACTTAATGTTGTTTTAATGTAAAGCTACATAACTTACATACCAACGTCCCATTATTTTAATAAAATATTATGCAGTTTACATACAGTTTTCCCACATTGACATTACTCATGTTACATTAACAGACCACTTATTTTAACCCAAATCATGATATTTTTTCTAAACCTAACCAGGTAGTTTTGTTGCTCAAACCTAACTGTGACTGTTTCACAACATTGACCTAGTGTTACAATGTGTTTCAGCTCTGCGTTGCATACAGCTGCATATTGCGATTTCATGCTGATGCACATGACAAAGCAACAGTATGTGATGCTCTGGGGATGAGAACAGGTTGGCATACTGTGATTCACTACAGCTTTCAGTCTCATGTTGCACCCTAAACCCCTTGAATTCTGCATTTTGGAGGGTCTCTTTTGGAGAACTATGTGTAGGGTTTTTTTAATGTCTATTGCCAACAGTTTTAAAATAATTTATTTCCACAATATCTGCATATGATGTTGATGTGGTTATGGTAGAGAAATATTTGGGTCAATCAATTTATCAGTCAAAAATTTGATTTCAGTAAAATGTTCCAAAACTTTTGGCTGGTTACATTTGGTGCCCAATCAATATGTGCATCCATAATCAAAAGCGATGATAACCACTTTTAGCGACTACAGTATAACAACAGTTAAAATATTATTGTTGCCATGCAGGCCATAAAAAAAACAACTTCAGCTGAGCAAACCCTCAGTACTTACCAGCCTTCTTGTGTGTTGGCAGTGGTTGTATTACTGGTGTAGTGGTTGTGAAATTTGGAAGTAACCTAGGCTACCATTGTGGGTACAAGTATAAATACATTAGCAAGTATTGTGGATACAAAAGGCATGCAATGCCTAATTACTAAGTTATAGCATTAAGGTTTTAGAATTGACACAATGCTCCTTAGAAATAGAGTAAACCATTCACCCATTTAGTAGAAGGGGGAACTCTAGGAATGCATGTATAAATGTATCACAAAATAATGAAATAATGATGAAAGTATAATGTTCAAAAGAAAAAAAGCTGTGGTCTGGAAGGACCCTCAATCACAATGGCAGCTTATGACTTGGACTGGCAGATATGACTTATTAAAAAGCCAATACTTGAAAACCAATATATGGGTCCAACCCTAGCCCCAGTTTGATTTATTTAGTCCAAATATTGATTAAAAAAAATGAAGACCCACTTTAATGTGTATCTTGTACATCCCACAGTCCAGTGCTAATTAGTATCAGCCTAATCTGTGAAAATGAACCATCTATTTTTTCACTGTGAAAATCAACCATATATTTTGTTTCATTGCTCCAGGCTTCTCATATAATTAAATACCACCTACTTTTACAATATGGGGTTGTTTTCTCACCACGTTGCTGAAAGTGTCAAGTTGAAAAATGTGGTGCTAAGCATCTCTTTGTTGTGTCTCACATGCTTGACAGTGCACACCCTGCAATTTGCATTTTATAATTACTTCTGTAACATTAGAAAGGAGCAAAAATAGCAGCTAGTCATTTATATAAATGGATGAGCCATACACCCTCTTATATAATAGAGGAACTGTTAATAGTTTTTTAAAGGTTTAATAGACATGTTGATGCCATAAGTATGTGTTTTTGAGATTACTGCATTTACTAATAGATTGTAATGCCACGAGATGAGAGCATTGTCAGAAGAAAATATACACTTGTTAAACATTTTAATAAAAGTATTAATAAACATTTGATAACTTTACAGACTATAGACCTCTGTAGGCTTGTCATTTTGATCCATCTACCAAAGACTATGAGACATTTTCTTTGTCTTATCTCAAGTGTGTTCCCTTCACATTGTTCCAGTGCATTCCATCATCATTGCTACTTGGCGACTTGTTCACTTGAAAGGAACTCTCCAAAAATGTTGGCAAATATGCTGTTTGCCTTTAGATCCACAGGCAGATAAGAAAATGGATAAGTCTTATTTCTGTGTACCCACTACAGAGGAGCTCTGGGAACTGTTTAGCCTAGCTTGGTACAAAGACTGAAAACAGCGATAAAAAGCACCATGAGACATGGAAAACCAAAATCTGCTCTCCAAGAACTCCAAAGCTGTCTTAAGCACTATTTGGGCAGGATTTCGGTAGTAGATGGGTAATAAAATCTTTGCCATGTTCCTCAATAACTAACCAAATTGCTGGTGGTAGGACTTTAATTGACAAGGACTTTCTGCAAAACTAACTCGGTACTTAAGCGACTCAAAACAGAAAGTGCAGCTCTACAATACTCAAAGACACTCAGACAAAATTTAAGATATCTGTCTTGACATCACTAAATAATGTGCCTTTGTCAATTCCCTGTACGGTTAGTTTGAACTTGCATTTTTTGGAGTCCAAACTCACAAGAACAGAGAGAAACAGTACACTCAATTTGCAATCAAACCAAATGCATTCTTGCTGACATTATCAGTTCAGCCTGACTTAGCTTCATTGCAAATTCCATGCATGTTATCATCACTACAACAGCCAAACTGAACCAAATATTACAGGACTTTTGGCTCCATGTATATACATATACAATTATTTATTGGCTAGTAACAAACTAGTTGAAACAAATCTCAACTGAGACCAAAGTTTGGAGACGTCACAACCAAAGGGCTCTCCAAGATACTACATTGACCTCAGAGGCCAGCCCTTGAGATGATCAGTCTTTTCCCACTAGCAAGTCATCACGACTCAGAAAATGTCAGATTACATTTCAAGGAAGCATTTCAAAATTTATGAGTAAATTGACTATATATGCAAAATGTAAACTGTTAATCTCTGACTGAAAAAAACAACCCAGCTGTCAGACGAAAACATTGGCATTGTACATTTCTGCAAAGCACAAATGTGTTACATTTGTGCGTGTCATACATAGCATACCAACAATTTTAAAGTGACACAGTATATGAGCTGACTTTGACATTGGGTGGTGGAGGGGATGGTGGATGGCATGACTTTATGGCAAGTTGCCTGCCAAGCAGCAGGGCACTGTTTGAGTGGTCTGCAACAAAACCGGTTCTTTTTTAGCAAGTCACTGCTGAGTAGGGATGGGTACCGCACCCCAAAACCAACGGTTCTGCTAGCAGTACTGGAGCAGTCCCGTTTTTTTGTTGTTGTTGTTGTTGTTGGTGGGTTTTTTTTTTTACAAGATAAATATTATATTGCACATTTATCTCACCAACTCCGTCAATTATCTGTCATTGTATCATAATTTTCGCTATTCTCCCTGAAAACGAGATATCTGTCTTGCTCACCCTGGCTGCCTGTTGTGTGCGAGTGGAGAGAAGGGGGGCTGGGCTGTTGTTCCAGTGACACACACACACACACACACACACACACACACACACACACACACACAAAAGACAGCGCATACACCAACTCATGCTCGTAGCCTACCTTTAGATAGATAAAGATGGTGGAGAGAGCCAAACAGTCAAAAGTGTGGCTTTACATTACAAGAGTTGATGCAGACACAGCACTTTGTCACAAGTGTGACAAATGTTTTGCGTGTAAGGGCGGCAACACTAGTAATTTGTTAAAACATCTTGCGAAAGTGCATCATATTCAGACAGAAAGATGTACAGTGTTTGACTGTCCGAGCACAGCTAGTTCATCTACGTCCAGTCCAGGTTTGTAACATTATGCTAGCAGCCAACACGTGGAGTTAATAACCATTAGCTATTTTGCGACCCTATTTATTAAATAGGGTTTTTGATATAAATACATGAATATAACCATAATTATAGCCTGGGCTGGGTACGTGGGATTTCCCCCCCTCTGGTCTATATATCCATAGTGATTAATGTTACAACACCATATAAAATACCTAGAATACCTAACATACCTAGAATACCTAATATTTTTACTTGTAGGATAGATTTGTTTATATATGCTACAGTGATTTGTTTTCCACAGAGCTCTACGGTGCGAGCATTTTACTGCATTTGCGACTAAAAATAGTTTTGTGCAAGTAAAAGAAATCATTCAGGAGCACACTGTGCGAGTACAGATTTCAACCAGCAGCAGAATCCTGTCGGTTGTGGGTTGAACGGGGGTCACAGACACAGACAGGAATACGTATTCCTGTCAAATATGGCGGCCATAGTGCTCCGTAGTGCAAGTACGGCTTACCGGCGATGGAGAAGCCTGGCTCCAGGTCCAATACTTTCCTCTTTGTTGGTGTCATGACTGCCCAGTAGTACCTGAACAGTCGAGGCAGCCGAACACAGGTATGTGACGTGTCAGAGGAGAAACGAGCCGTTCACATTTCTCTCTTTGTGTCAGGTAACGGCCCACAAACCTCACCGCACTTTAGGGACTGTTCTTTACTTATGAAGGGACTTGTCAGGGGAGGAGGGTGGCTGGTTGATTTTTATTTTATTTATTTATTTTATTTTGATCCCCCCCATGTTAATCACTTATTGATGCTGTTTTTGAAGTATGAATAAGTCAATAAGTAATTGATTCCATTGAAATATCATTGATGTATTATATAAAAGTGATTTATCTTTTTATAAATGACAAAAGGCACATCTGCCTCATTTTCGCTGTGGTATCCTGATACTACTCAGAACCATGATACTTTCACTGGTATTGTACAGTGGGTCCCAATTTTGGTACCGTGACAACACTATTATTTTATGTATTTTACATTTCAAGTTGTAAAAAGTAAAATGTTTTGTTAAAAAACTATTTTGTTGCATAATGAGAATTGAGAAAATTATTTTATTATTATTTAAAGCAATTTATGTTCTTAATTTGTTTTTTTCTTCCTCAAAAAGTATCGATAAGAGTACCGTTAAAATACCGGATCGATAAGCAGTATCAATAAGAGTAGTAGTACCGTTAAAATCTTAACGATACCCATCCCTACTGCTGATCTTCCAACCATACCTGTCAAGTTTTGGATTTGAAAATAAGGCACCCGCCGTGAGACAGGTACGTTTCCAGCTACATTTTAGCCACCAAGCATGGGTGCTTTTTAGCCACCCATTGCTGATTTTCTACCACGGGCAGTGCCATGAAAAGACATTGCTGCATTTCTGCCGGGATAGTGCCTCGAAGGTACTCTATCTTTACCGCGTCATTACTGGTTTCTCCAACTGTGATTGTGCCACCAAAGACAAGTGGTTTTTGTGCCTGCACTTAATCACACATTAACCACAACAGTGGTGTAATGCAAAGAAAAATAAAGTGTCAGTGTGTCTGCTACATAGCAACGTACAAATCTAATATTTTTGTGGGTTTTTTTTCTTTTTCTTTTTTTCTGGCAACTGGGTTGTAAAAAACAACAACAACAAAAAACAAATTTCATCAACACAAATAACAACTGTATACTTAAAATGATGAAAGCTTTGTTTTTGGCTATCATCTACTGTTGCTAGTGGTTGATCCTGTCCAAATGGGGCTTTATTTATTTATTGCATTTTGTAAGCGAGCAAGCTTGTCACCGCACGAGTTCTGAGTTTTGGCCACTAGGTTTTTCAAAACTAGCTGCTTCTACAACCATAATGTCTTGTTAGCTATTTCTGAAGGTTTGATCTTAACAAGATACAACATGTAAAGACAACAGCATGATTTTTGAAGGAGCTAAGCTAGCAGTTTCCACCGGCAAGCCTAAATACTTCCTGGACCTCTATGTATGAAATCTATATCAATCTTCTCAGCTGACTGTGGGTAAGATGGCAAAAATGGGATTGGTCAGAATGTTTTTCTTTCATTTGTATAGTCTAGTGTGCATTGAGTGCCTAATGTTAAAGGTTTGACTATGAGTTTTAGATGGAAATATTAACACATGCTCTAACAATGCCTGTTATAAAGGAAGAGGCCAGTCAAGGCAAAAGAGATAGTGTGTTAGATTTTTTTACTCCAAAGAAGTTGTAAATGTTTGTTAAAATATGCTTCAGAAAATTTGTCTCGCTAATTTAACCTAAGTTAAATCTTTCAGAAAACTGATTTTGGACTTGTCAACTAAATCACATGCCTCATAGACTTTCAATGGAGCATTTCTTTGTCATCTCCGTGCTAGTCTGTCAGATTTCCATGATTACCATGGTTGTCCCCTTCCTCCTCCTCCTCCGCCTCCTGCTCCTTTCTCTCCTCTCCTGCCCCCCCTCCCTCCCTCAGCTTCTCCTCCGCTTCCTCCTCCCACTCCTCCTCCTCCCGCTCCTCCTCCTCCTGCTGCTTTTTCCTCTCTTCCTGCCTGCTGCTGAGGCTGCCGCAGACTAACCTGGCTCTCGGGGTGCGGGGACCACCAGCTGTGTGTGAGGAACCCATCTCATCAACCCAGCACACACACATACACGCTTGCATGCGTATGGATGCACATACACACACACACACACACACACACACACACACACACACGTAGAGATATCTGTGTTTCAAGAAATAACTCTAATGATTCAGGTGGTTGATCTTGTTTACATTTTTTTTACACTGCAAAGATTTCTCAGAGGATTTTGAGGTAAAAACACATTAAGTGGTTACCTCTTGGAATCTGTAGCTGTGTTCCATACCACCACTCACCTAACACATGTTACTACAGACCAATGGGGCAGTCCTATTCCAAAGAAATGCAGCCACCTTTTTCCAAATTTGGAAGACTATCAGTGGATTGTGTATTGAACAATTCTTTAAAAGGCTTGGTCACACTCAATAAGGGTTAGGGCTAAGGGGTTAGCACCTTTTTTTTCTTTTTCATGGATCGTGGTTGCAATTGATTAAAAGGCGAAAGTTAATTACAGATCTATGATAGGAAGCACAATCTGGCCTTCTGCATTAAAGTCAGACACGCTACATGCCCAACCGCAACCTGACCTCCAAACCCATACTTTCAACCCCACTACATAAGGTCCGGCACATCCTGAATTGGCACTGCATTTTGGAATATATTGTGAGGTGCAAAATCATCAAAAGTGGGCGCAGGTCCTAGAATAGTGGGCTGAATTAAAATGTTAATGTAGGTCAAGATTTATTTACCATTACCATAATTTGCCAGCGATCAATGACAGCTCACTTAAAATGAGTTCAACATTAGCAGCCATTCAATGACAACCTCCCTGTGTTACATTCGGCAATGTATGACTTTATTAGCTGACAAGAATAGGCCAATCACAACATTAAGTTTCTGTAAATCTCCTGTAGTATCCTCATAGAACAGTTTGTAAAGCAGAGAATGGCAGATGGTGCAAGGACTCAGACCTTCAGCTGCTCAAATATTAACTTGAATTCAGCCAGCCCAACACAAACCTCCCTGTCAGATCAGCAAACTTTCAGTTGCTGCCTTTACACAGATTACCTAACCCTACTGTGAACCCTGGCATTCATATTTGCACCAGCTGAATTTTTTTTACAACCACAACTGATTCTGTCTCCACAGCTTCTGCCCACTCCCCTTCTTAGGAATCATCTCCTAGAGGTGGGGAGTGAGATAGAGGGACTGCTGAACAAAAATCACAATAAATCTCACTATGGAATACTTGTAGAACTGCAATACTGACAAACCGCAGTATGTATTTAATTGGCACCCAACTACCATGATAGTATTGAATCAGAAGATATTTATAACTTTGCAATTGTCTTTATTTTATGCCTGATACTCCTGGACAGAAATAATAGATTTGAGGGGCAAAAGCCTTCCCTGTGGAAGTGTCCAAAATCTTTCAAAGGTTTCTCAGTTGTTGACATCTCCTTCTCGCTCATTGGCTCACCTGAAAAAATATGCATGCAGGTGGATATTAACATGAAGACAACAATCAGAACACAGTTCATCTGCTGAGCAAAATGCAGGTTTCATTGCACTAAATGTGGAAGACAGCTCAGATGAGCCCACATATTAGACAAACCTTCAAAGCAGCAAACAATTTACTGCCTACCGGGAGCCAGAGACGCAGAGTAAACTGAGGATTACAGCACTACCGTGCCCCATCCCATCTGCATCACAGCTTCACATCTGTTCCTCCTCCGTTCAAGCTTAATAGAGCCCATTAGTTCACTCTCACAGGTGAGGGACCTTAATGTGTTGGATGTAGAGAGACCAACAGTGCTCATTTTAAGCTGACACTATCCCAAATTAAAAATTGTCTGCTTAACATGATAAAAAAAATTTACACACACACACACACACACATATGTATGTATATATATATATATATATATATATATATATATAGATAGATAGATAGATAGATAGAATAAACATAATGTTACATGACTCATCTTAGTCTGATTACTTTTGGATTATTGCACCTATAAAATCCCTACAGAGTGAGATTAAACCAATGATATCCCCCTGGAAATGTCCTCATGACACAGTTTTATTAACCATTATTCATTTGTATCAGATCAGGCCTGTGTAAATAATAGCATGGACTAAATGCGACTTCTTCCTTTCAATGTGTGCTCTCATCAATAGATTTACGACCCTTCCATTCCCCTCAAAGCAGGCAGGCCTTTCCTCTGAGCGATCCCACATTGCTGCAGCTGATTGTTGAGCGTCATAAAAACTCTGTAATCCAATGACCCTAAGCAGCCGCCATCAATCCAGCATGCCAGCAGCAGGCAGCCATGATGGCAATGTGTCCCTTGAGAGCGAGCAGAGTGGGCCCAGTGTTCCACAAAGCCTGGAGCTACATGGCTTTTACTGGTGAAAACACTGCCGTGCCATTTAATTTTACAGGGGGGTAAAATCAATAGGTTTGAAAAGCTAGCTATGTTTCAGAGTGGCTTAGACAATCAGCAGGTACATTGGTGAGACATTTCTTGTGTTTGCTGCAGGTGTGAAATATGGTAGTATTACCAATATACAGTACAGTGAATGCCTGCACAAACAGCAGAGATTGAAATTTGATACGATAGACATTATCCCAAAATTTTAAAGGAGCTAAATGTAGCACACCCCACTATTACTTTTAAAGCTTCACTAATCATTATATTAAAAATGGATTACGTTTAATATTGAAGGTGTTACATGTACTAATGAATTCACAGAACTGACACAGAGTGATACAGCTTTATAGCCCCTTTAAGCCCATTGTTTTAATTTTATGGCTCACAAAATTCACTCAACACAACCTGGTTTATCAGACATCTGTTTTCACTGAAACAGCTTTGATAAACACACTATACTCTAGCTGGTACACTTTGTCAACCAAATAGCCAGAATGAGTGTTGGCACTGAATATTTCTGCAAATTTACAGATATGTAACATTTACACATTATTTGTAGTAGACATGTGGAAACTTCACATTTCAGCAATGCTGTTTTTAACATGTGGTTAGGTTTAGGCACAAAAGCCACTTGGTTATGATTAGAAAAAATATATATTTTTGCTTAAAATAACCAGCTTTGGGTGCACAATCCCTGCTGGAAAGGCAGCAATGTCTAAGTAAAAACTACTTTTCATGACAGTATCCTCACAGTTAAGGCAGCAGTGTCCCAGTGAAAACATTGCCTTTTGTGGCATTATCCCCACTGGAAAAACAGCAACAGGTCGTTGGTGCCTAAAAAGTCACAGGAAACACAGAAATTACTTGCAAAGTCTTCTCATAAACTATGTCACTTTAGAAATGATGATATGATAAAATTTGTTGTTTGTGGAAAAATACCATGCCAACATTTTCTGCTGGGGACTGGGCTGACATAGTGGAGCATTTAGCAACTTAAGAGTCATGTATTTTTCTCAGGACTTGATGGAGACCAAATCAGAGATAAAAGTACAGTGAGCACAGCAGCTTTAGAAATAATGGACATTAAAATTAATCCTGGTGCGCTTGTTTTCATTGGTCTTTTTTTTTTTTTGTTACAGCAGATTGTAGTATCAGAAAACAGCGTTTCCCATAGAAATAAATTCTATGTGTGGCACTAGCAGACACACGGGGGGCTGGACACGGATCCCCAAACTGTCTTCTTTTTTTCTGTGCCCCCTCTCGTGGGTCTGTGAAGGCAGCGCAGGCAAAACTTGCCGTGACGTTTTTTTCTCAGCAGCTGTTTGTTGAATTTAAGTTACACACGGAAGAAGTTTTCCTTCCTTCCATTCTCACAGAAAGCCCTTTCTGACAGAAATCTAATCATTTTTTATCCAAAGTTTTCCTACCCTTAATCGAGAAACCCCTTTCTGGTATCAAGCCCTCTAGAAAAACTTCTCCCAACTGCATTTCAGTCATGAGATTTATAATTGAGGAAAAAAAACTTGTTTGGATGTTAACATTGCGACATTTTGCAGATGTTGGGTTTCGTTCTCCGTAACTCAGGAGTAAATGTCGTTATTCTATATCAGGATAACACTGGCATGTGACTTTTTGAAAATATTGGATTTTGGTTACTTTACAGCAGAACTTCAAATCATCTAATATCAATCAGTTTTGGCCACCCAACGTCACAACACAGATATTAATTTTCAATGACGATGGTGGCCAGCTGTTTAAATGAATGTGTTGAAAACCTGTAAAAAATCTTAAATTCAAATAGTTCAAACTGATGAAATGTAGCATAAATAGTGAAAGCTGTTTTCACTTGGTTCGCTGCAAGTGGTGGCATGGTACAGTTATGATGATGCAATAATTTGCATTCAGCCAATTAGAGCAAGAAAGTTTGTAAAAGACAGGTCTTAAACAATGGCAGCCAATCAGGGGTGGTGACACTTCTCAACTTTTTTTTTTTTTTTTTTACTAATGTCACATTACCAATCACTTTGATATTAAAATGCCTTAATATCTCCTCTGAATCACTATAACTCAACATTATAAAAATGTATCCATTTCTAGCTGCATAACCACTTTTGCTTTATCCACGAATGGCATGATTAGTGGTCACAGAGGCAGATTAATAGTAAGGATAGTAAGTGTCTGAATTAGCCTCTGAGTGATTATAACACACACTGGAAGATGTCACACCCAATCACATTCACTGTGTCTCTGTGTAAATATAATAAGGATAAGTATAGACTGGGCCGCAGTGCTAATGATGGCTTTCAAATACAACTGAACACTTTGTTCGTCACAATAAACTCCTTTTAAGAGGGAGCACACACACAGTGGCTCTCCTTGTAGCATCTCCAGTAACAGGACTGTTCCGCTCCCAGCTGCTGCTGTTGTTTCATGCAGTATTTGCAGATGCCACAGTAGCTTATGAGAAAAGACGAGGGAATGTGAAGAAGCAGCAGTTTAATTGGGCATGCAGCGACAAGGAATTTCAGTCTGATGAGATACAATGTGCATCAATAAGTGATGATGTTCTATGGGCCTGTAAAACCCACCGTGCTCACTGAGATTGTGTTTACGCACATGTGGAGACGCCTGTCGGCTTTGTGTTTGTGCATAGTTTTCGTCTGTGTGGTCCTGTACGACTGAGATTCAGCTGGTGTCTTGTGTTTCTGAGTAGATGTTAATGTGAATCACTCTACCACAAAGCACACTGTTCATGCTATCCAACCTGGGTTAATGAAAAATCCCCAGAGGTTCTATCCACGTGTTCAGCCAGTACTGTCAGTTCATTAGAATAAATAAATAAAAAACCATAGAGACATCATTTAAAGAAACTACCTTGTCTGAGGAATCTTCTGTGTGGTTAGGCTACGTTTCATTGAGTCCCCAGCTTTCTAAAGTACAGTGGCAAGACATAAACTATTTCCAGCTACTGTAGTCTATTACCCATCCATCATATGAGCGAGAATGTTGTGACACTGACAGCTGCTGGTTGTGATTCACTTCCTTGATGAACAGAATGAACAGCTTGATGCTGAAAATGTAAGCAGGGTGTCTGCTGAATTTAAAACTACGAGTAGCAAGTGAAGGCCTGTTCACAGCCAGAAATTAATTTGACTGGGCATGAATTATGAACACAACCCCAGTATCCCTCATATTATGTTCATATTGGACTAGTCCACACAGCATGTCCAATGCCAACATTCAGTGCCAAAGCATGAAGTAGATTGCCCTTTATGTAGCAATGCTGGATTGGTGCATGGGCATATCCGATTTTGGTGAGACAACAGTTTGCATCCTATTATAATAGTACAGTTAATATATCCTCTTCTTTTTTTAAAGACAGTAACCCTAATCTTTTCCTACCCATAACCAAAGCCTAAATCATTCAAAATTTTTTATCCCTATCCCACATTTCTGAGTGTCCCTTTGCCATCGAGACAGAGTTAAGGGATAGCAGTTAAAACCTTCCCCTATGAAATGGAACAACTCTTAAGACCATGATGCGCCACCAGCAGTTCTCGATGAGGTTCCATTTTGACATGGAAATACGTCAAAATGTGGGACTGCCATGCACAAATCAGCAATAATAAATTAAGGTTAGCTAGTTAGCTACCTCAGCATGTAACATCAGAAAGGTATTAGCATTTTTTTATTGTGCAGGACAGTAATACATTGAAATAACATTTAACTACGATAATATGAAGATTACTGTAATTGATTTTTAAATCTCTATTAAATAAGAAAATACATTTGTGAGTTTCTTTTGTTTCTAGCACAGCCATCTTGTATCACTCGGTTCAGAATGTATGTCTGAACTATCTGTGTGTGGAAGGGCCATGTAGCCCTAACACTTTGCTCTATCCCATCTAGAATCAGAATACACTACTCCTGTATGTGAACGCACCGAGCGGAGGGGTAAGGCGTGTATATTGAGCATTGGGCCCCAACTGCTGTGGCTGCCTAATCTTAACTGTACCTTAAACGGATGGATGGATTGATGGATAGACTGTTAAGATAAAACTGAACTAAAACTAGACACTGGCAAGCAATTTCTGTAAAAATTTTACACTGACAGCAACAAAAACTTTCTAGAGACACATAATGCTAGCCAGACATTCCTTTTTTTAAATCAACCTAATGAGAAACAATATTAATGAATACCTGTAAAGCTGCAAAATGTTAATGCTGTACATACCTGCAGAACACTCAGTAACAGTGTTTCAGCTTTTTTCTGGCAATATTCACTTAGTATTAATAATACATAATAGGGGCCATTTTACACTGTATTGGACAGATCATAGTACAGTGATGGCTATGGCACGTAACAAAGGTTACATGCCATCTGACGGGCCAGCGCCTGCACATTTCACACCACATTCACTGTAGTCGTTTTGTTGATTTTTTTTTTTTTTTCATTTTACTGTTCATGCCAGTAATGTATCTTTTCGTTTTTAGTTTTATCACTGTACACAAAAGTTGCCCAAAATACAGTAGTTAAAAACCGCCAAGTGTCGTCCGCATTAGTCAGTAGCATGAGCATATTTAAGGCTACAGGAATAAATAATCATAAATATATCTTTTTGGGCACTTTTGGAATGTTTATTTTGCACCTGGCATTTCCTCACAGCTCTGACTGGACCTGGGTTGATCATCCTGAAGCTCTGGTAGCTCTGAATAACTGGAGCTTCTTCCATCAGATAGAAAAGGAGATGACAGCTCTTTATTTTCAGTATTATTTTCATGCATCTTCTGCTCTCCTGTGAAATGATTAAATGCAAACGTCACTATTAGTTTTCTAAAAGAATGAACTTGGGAAAGCAGTTATGATATTGTGACATAATGAGGCGGCTCTGCTAGCATGTTTTGTTTTTTCCTTTTTTTTTTCAAACACCAACCATGTCACTCACTTGTGAACATGTCTGTGGTTTTGCAGTGTTTAGCTTCTCTTCCTGCTGTTTTTTTCCCTCTTTAATGTGCTCACTCTCACCTTTTCTCTTTCTGTCATTCTTTCACCTGCACTGTTTTTTGTCTACACCTCGTCCACATGCACTAACTGAACATTTCTGCGTGCAACCAACAGCATGTGTTAGCAGGCAGGGATCACACCATCAGGTTAAAAGCAGGCAGGGGGCTGACGTCACAGTTCTGTGTGACTGTAGCCGCCTTGTGGTTTTTTGGCTTTGTTTTAACCATTTCACTGTGCATTTTTAACACTGGTCAGACACTTAGGGCCAATCAGCTGGCCAGGGAGTTCTCTCAGTGCTCCTCATGCCAGTGTGGGCCTGTATGATTAATGTTCTTGGGAAACAAGGTTACCAGGTTTGTATCCATATTCAGTCTCTAAATCAGTGAAACAGTTTGTTTTTTGTGAAAAGAGTTTAGACTTTACAGTCTGCAAATCACAGCTTTATCATTCTTTTTTGGGATCAGCTTCACTTTAATGGATCGTGCAGTATGTAGATACATTTAATCATTTAATTATGTATGAATCTTCGCATTACTTACATATTCATGTTATTCATATCCAGTCAGGCTCTATACAGTGACATTTTCTGGCATGGTGTCCAGATGTGCAGCTACAGTTGTGATAATCACAGTATGTGGATAAGGCTGCACTTGGCAATATTTAAATGAAAATCTGTAGATATCCAGCTGTTAAGTTACAAACTGGTGCTGGAACACACACAAGTGTCTTATTCCCGCTGGGGATTTACAGTAGCTTGTTTTTCCAAAGTGATCTATCACATTCTGTGTGGAGATTTCTTGTCAGTGTACTCATCACTGTAATTTAAGATAGCTGATGTAAGATCCTGATTAGCACATACCAAACAGCCAGCAATATTTACTGCAATCCAAAAGAGTCTCCTGAATTGCACCAAGTTAGCCATCTAGAGAAACTTGCATTCAAGGGATAGTTTGCCAGTTTTCAATCAGCTTTGTAGTACATCAAGGTAGTGCTGACCAAATATAAACCAAGACTGTCATTGTATTGCCTTTTTCTTCCCTAAAATGTCTTCAGAAACATATTTTAGTGCCCTGTTTAGCTGTGATACCTGAGTGTGTCATACTGTTTCCGATATTGTGAAAAGCGGAGGTTGAGGAAAATTTAACTAAATGGTAAAAATAGGCAGTGCTGATAAATGAGAAACAAGATTCACATACTGTGTTGCGTATATTTCTCGCCTTAAGTATTTTCAGAAAGATATTTTTCTTATCGTTAAACTGTAATTTAAGATAATTTGTTACCAGCTGCTGTCATTGTTTTCATTCAAGCAACAGCAACAAGCAACAAGCAGCAAGAGTGTTCAATGGTCCAGTACACCACGGTGCATTTTGGAAGGTTTTCTACCTCCTGAGCAAAATGAATGCCACAGCCCTTTTCCTCCATTTTCTCTAGTCACGTAGCACAAATTTTAAGTTTTTGTATCCTTTTACTGCAAAGATACTCCAGTTTAGTGAAAAGACATTTAAACAACACCTGACCTTGTGCTTCACATAAAACGGAGGCACTAGCATTAGTAAAATAAACATGTCAGGTTTTACTGATGTTAAGATGTTCGCATTTTTGCTGGGGAGAATTTGTAAATAGAACAAGAACAACTAGTACCTCAGAACAATATACTGTATGTTAATATGCGAGCGACAAAGCCCTCTGGTGGATGTGGAAATTATGACAGGAGCAAAGAAGGTAGTTAATTGAAGTTACTATAAAGTGACAAAGTCTGTGTCGGGAGGAGGTTGGGGTGGATGGATGGGTCAACAAGACATCAGACTTTCACACCAGAGAATTTCTTGCATCGGGTATCCAGGTTCAATCCCTAGTCAGTTGGCCCTGTTGAATACAGCCGGCATCCAGTACATTTACATGACATTAGAGAAAATCAATTTATTGTTAGTCCGACTAAAACCGGACTTTTAAAATACATGTAAACATGTTAGTTTGTCTGAAATTGTACTAAATTGAGTTTCTTAAAGTCGGATTGACACATCCAAATAATGTGACTGGGAACTGAATTACTCCTGCCAGTATACAGCCAATTGGACCAAAATTGGCCAAGGCACTCTGCGCATGCTCCAAAGTTTCTGCCCCAGGCTTTGACCCAGAAATATACTGAACAAAAATATAAATGCAACACTTTTGTTTTTGCTCCCATTTTTCATGAGCTCAACTCAAAGATCTAAAACATTTTCTATACACACAAAAGACCATTTCTCACAAATATTGTTCACAAATCTGTCTAAATCTGTGTTAGTGAGCACTTCTCCTTTGCCGAGATAATCCATCCCACCTCACAGGTGTGGCATATCAAGATGCTGATTAGACAGCATGAATATTGCACAGGTGTGCCTTAGGCTGGCCACAATAAAAGGCCACTCTGAAATGTGCAGTTTTGCTTTACAACAACACATCTCCTTCACATAGAGTTGATCAGGTTGTTGATTGTGGCCTGTGGAATGTTGGTCCACTCCTCTTCAATGGCTGTGCGAAGTTGCTGGATATTGGCAGGAACTGTAACACGCTGTCGTATACGTTGATCCAGAGCATCCCAAACATGCTCAATGGGTGACATGTCCGGTGAGTATGCTGGCCATGCAAGAACTGGGATGTTTTTTCAGCTTCCTGTGTACAGATCCTTGCAACACGGGGCCGTGCATTATCATGCTGCAACATGAGGTGATGGTCGTGGATGAATGGCACAACAATGGGCCTCAGGATCTCGTCACGGTATCTCTGTGCATTCAAAATGCCATCAATAAGATGCACCTGTGTATGTTGTCCAAAACATACGCCTGCCCATACCATAACCCCACCGCCACCATGGGCCACTCGATCCATAACGCTGACATCAGCAAACCGCTCACCCACACGACTCCACACACACTGTCTGCCATCTGCCCTGAACAGTGAAAACCGGGATTCATCCGTGAAGAGAACACCTCTCCAACATGCCAGACGCCATTGAATGTGAGCATTTGCCCACGCAAGGCGGTTACGACGTCGAAACCCCGATGAGGACGACGAGCATGCAGATGAGCTTCCCTGAGACGGTTTCTGACAGTTTGTGCAGAAATTCTTTGGTTATGCAAACCGATTGTTGCAGCAGCTGTCCGGGTGGCTGGTGTGGCTTGGAGGTGAACATGCTGGATGTGGAGGTCCTGGGCTGGTGTGGTTACACATGGTCTGCGGTTGTGAGGCTGGTTGGATGTACTGCCAAATTGTCTGAAACGCCTTTGGAGACGGCTTATGGTCGAGAAATAAACATTCAATTCACGGGCAACAGCTCTGGTGGACATTCCTGCAGTCAGCATGCCAATTGCACGCTCCCTCAAAACTTGTGACATCTGTGGCATTGTGCTGTGTGATAAAACTGCACATTTCAGAGTGGCCTTTTATTGTGGCCAGCCTAAGGCACATCTGTGCAATATTCATGCTGTCTCATCAGCATCTTGATATGCCACAATGGAAATGGTCTTTTGTGTGTATAGAAAATGTTTTAGATCTTTGAGTTGAGCTCATGAAAAATGGGAGCAAAAACAAAAGCGTTTATATTTTTGTTCAGTGTAGAATACCATTAAATGGTTAACAGAAGAAGAAGAAGCTGGTAACAATATGGTGAAATGTACATCCAGAGCCACGCATTTTTGGGTGGACAAAATGTACAGTGCTGTAAAGTTGTCCACCAAGGTACCAGTTTGCTGCTAGCTAACCGTAGCTAACTTGTTTGTCGATTGTTTGGTCTGTGACGAAATAGGTCAATTGGAAAAAAGTTCAATACTAACAAGCTGAAAGACAGCATATTGCCACCTATTGTAGCACAGTCAGACATACTACGGTTAATAAACCAATTCCCCACTATTGCCTGTATACTGGGACAAGGACAGTCGTCCATAATGGCCTAGTTGAGCGACAACCACAGCTCCACTTAACTGTGCATATAAACGTACTGAGTGTTTATTTGGTGGGAAGTGAGTGAGGGATCATGTCATTGTTGACCTAGTAACTCCAACTGCTTGACATTCGCATTCTTCTTCTGTCCAAGACTAGGAGTTAGCAGCAATGAGGAACTGGCCAATCTAAATTTGGTAAATATAAAGTAACAAAACTGGATTACAACATGTGGGAGGCTGGCACTTTTTTTTAGAACACAAGACAGTGTAGCCACAAGACATGGTGTCTTTTAAAAAAGTTTGAGCTCTTGCTTTGTTTCAATGAACAACAAAAGGCATAATTATCGTTATCACTGTGCCTATTGCTGTCTGTATCTATATGCACAAGAAGAACAGCCCAGTATCATTAGGAGTTACCCTGACATTTGGCAATTCTGCACCTCCCACGTTAGTGAGTAGTTGTAGTGTGCCTTTATCAGTTTGGAGTTTACATGGAATCACAGAACTAACATTGTTTGCTGTTTTCTAACTGCAACCAGGATTATACTGTTACTTGCTTAATATGTGTATATGACGACCACAATCTTTTCCTAACCTTAGCCTTACCAAACTATATGGAAAAAAAAGAATCTCAAAATGTTGGCATTAGATGTTTTGTAAATGTTAATGTGCTTACAATGACAATTCTAGCATGCTTATGCTAAGCAGGTATAACATATAGCATGTTCACCATCTGAAACAGAAGCTTATAGGCTAATATTTCAGGTATTCAAGAATAAACCAGACTATTAAACAAATAAATTCTGTCCTGATGGTGCGCCACTGTAGCTCATTCAATAGAGTGCAGGTTTGAGTCCAGCCTGGGGCCCTTTGCTACAGGTATTCCCCTCTCTTTCCCCTTCCATATAATTGTTTATCACTATCTCAATTAAGCATAAGAAAATGCCTTAGAACTATCTTCAGAAAAAAAATAAAAATAATAATTAGTGCATAATGATGGCACAAGATAAATAGTCAAGGTATCACCAAAGTTATTTGCTAATCCAGCAGCCTGCCCTGTACTTGAACCACCCCAGCCTGATTTCTCCAAGAGGCAAAAAAATTGCTTGGGCCCCAGTTAGCTGCACTGTTTTCACCATCGATATTTATGCCATTGTGCAGAACATTGGCTATTGCTAATGTAGGAGTAGACAAAATGTGTATGTATACACCAATATATGTAAACAACACTTTACAACAATAATTACTGTTGAAAGTTATTGGACATTACAGAACAATAATGGACAGCGGTTTGAAATGTAGAACATTTTGAACGCATTATATTCTGTTTGCTTAAAAAGCCCTGCATGAGCAGCAACAACCACAAATTCACCGCTGATGTATTTTGACACTATGTTGAGTAATTCCATGCCTTCACACTTTACACTCTACTACACAGCCTATGGACCTGCACCTCCTTCCATTTCACTTCTCTCCCTGCTTCCATCCAGCATTCCCTCCATTCCCAGCCTGCTACACTGTATATTTCACCATTTTCCCCTATGGCAGCTCTGAGCTGCGGTCGTGGGTGGTGATGGGGGGAGGCTACAAAACGAGGCTGCCCACAGGGAGAACAGGCTTGTTCACTTGCCCATAATATTTGGACAGGGGAAGCGGTCTGAAACCCATACTGTTTTCCTTTTTTCTGTTTCCCTCTGCAGAGGTCCTTCTGCAGTGCCATGGTGGACGAACTGCGGGTTTCCCTCAAGTGCCAGCGCCGGCTCAAACACAAGCCCCAGCCACCCGTCATGGTGAAAACGGAGGAGGTCATCAACATGCACACCTTCAACGACCGCAGACTGCCAGGGAAAGAGACCATGGCCTAAAATGGGAATCTCAATCACTTTTTCAGCCTCTCTCCTGCAGTGAGGAGGTGTGCAGAGACACTGGGGAAACGGGTGGGGGTAAATGGTAAAGGGGGAGGGTGGGGTGGCAATGGTTAACAGTTGGGTTATTTTGAAGGTAGTGCAGAGGTGCTTGGGAGTATATTGACAAAATGTCATTCTTGTTTCTTTATAAATAGCTAGGGATAAGAGATTCAACAATATTTCCTGTGGAAATAACGAACCTGGGTGAAATTTCAGCGAGTTACCTCAGTACTCTTACCACCTCGGCAAGGCGCCAAACTACGGGTGCCAAGATTTTCAAAACCCAGGAGTCAAAGAGAAATGGTCTGGAAACAAATTTAAGGTGGGGCAGAGGTGGTCCCTTAAAAGAGTAGAAAAAAAGAATTGGACCTATCATGTTAAGCTGCTGCTCAGTCAGTCTTTCACTGCACAGCACCAAAGAGGCTGGTCGAGCAGCATTAAGAGCATCTCAGAGATTATGAGCCAATATAGAGATGCTAACTTGGGGAACGGGGAGTAAAGTTTGTACAGGATTGCTTATTTTCAAAAGTTGTGAACAGAATGACAGCATGGGCTCTCTCAAATTAAACCCAAAGCCCTGAAGACGAAGGCGAGCTCCCAAAATGTACAGAGAGGTTTTGCATAGTCACATATGATATTGATCGACACAAAAACGGATATACTGTATATCATCCATCAGGCAATAAGTGATATAATTTATTTGTGTTTCAGAGTACTAACACTTTTAGTCTTTAATGTAGGGGTTGGGGTGGGGGAGGGGGGCAACTGGTGAAGTACAAGCAGAGAATGCAGGAGTAGGGGCAATATATCGTGAGCTGTTGATGTCCATGTATCAGCCAGTAGTCACTCAAAGAGGATCCTATGGAGGTACACACTCTGTCAATAAGGATGAACCTTGGAATGGTGTGGGCATGGCTCACCAAGTCTAAATTCATAGCAATCACACGACACAAACTCTATTTATTCAAAGTATTTATTCTTTTTATTTATGAAACTCCTTATTTATTATCTCTACGGACTGGATTTTCACTACTGCCATAAGTACACCTCACTTCAACTCTGTATGGGTATACACAGTTTCTTTCCATTTGCTCAGTGTCAAGTCTCCAGTTTCATTTTGTACTCCTGTGGCTTCTTTTTTTTTTCTCCTTTCTTTGGCAGTAAAGCTCCACATTTACTTGTGCAAATGCAATTTCTATGAAAAAGTGTTTTTGTACGAAGAGAATCAAAATTTTGTAATGATTTTTATCGACACGAAACGCACCACGAGGAGTGTCATCCGTGGCAGAGGGGTGGTACTCCAGGCCGGTAGTTCAGGAGGTTTTCCGAAACACTAGACAGAGCCAACACGCGCACGCACGCACACACACACACACACACACACACACACACACCAAGAGTGCAGGGTGCACCCATCCTCCATGGAGCAGATTCACACCAATTAGTACTATTAGTACAACTATTAGTACAGAGAATTCTGGTAAGCATCAGTGACATAATGTTTTGGAGAAGAAGAAAAAAATTAACTATTTTTATCATGTAAAGGAATCATATTTAAAGAAAGATATTTTTACTTCACATGAAAGAGTAATACTACTGGTTAGAGCAAATATATAGTGTACACACACGGGAAGGGAGGAAGATTGCTGATGATGCTTATCATTCTACACCCCTGATTACTGATAGACTGCTAGAATCCAGTGCTGAGCAATCGTGTGTAAATGGTTTTAAAAAGGAAAAAGATGTATTAAAAAAATAATGAACACTTAACTAATTTTGAACTTGTTGTGAAAACAAAATGGAGTGCACACAGTTTACCCTTTGGAGTTGATGCACAAGTTTAAAGAAAATAAAAAAGTATTCACAACTTTCACCTCATCTGCCTCTTCATTGAATGTTGAATGATGCACGGCAAGAACAGGGTCAATATGACAACACTTAATGTCTTTACTTGTAGAGGGCTATTAAATGAGTGTGATTAGAATTTTATACAGTGTACTTAAAATACATGCCCAGCAAAAAATGCCCCAGTGAGCCATTTTAATAATGGGATGGAAGCTGGGCCTCATTTAGATAACCCCATTAGGCAGGGGTGTGTCCAATCAAGAACTAGTTAGAGAAATGTTTATAGCATTAGAATTAGAATCAGAATTAGGATCTGCATTAGGTTCAACCAAAATATAATGTATAGTGTACAGTGGCGAGCAAAAATTTGGCACCCCGGTTCAAAATTTCTGTTACTGTGAATAGAGAATAAACTGAACTCCAAGAAGAATGAAGTTAGAGATGGAACATGCTTGTCAAGAGATTACAAAGCATTAATATTATTATTATTACTAAGCAAAATTGCTGTATGTTTTGTTGTTTTTGTTTTTGTAAAATTTTAGAGTAAAAAAAGGAAAGGAGCACCATGCAAAAGTTTGGACACCCGAAGACATGTGAGCTCTCAGACAACTTTTACAGGGTCTCAGACCTTAAAGGGATAGTGCACCCAAAAATGAAAATTCAGCCATTATCTACTCACCCATATAAAGATGGAGGCTCAGGTGAAGTTTTAGAGTCCTCACAACACTTCCGGAGATCCAAAGGGAGAGGGGGTAGCAGCACAACTCCACCTAATGAAGGCTTACGGAGCCCCAGATTCAGATATGCTGTGGTTTCAATTATGTGTTTTTGGATGTTTGAATCTGGGGCGCCGTACGCCTCCATTAGGTGGAGTTTTGTTGCTACCCCCTCTCCCCTTGGATCTCTGCAAGTGATGTGAGGACTCTAAAGCTTTACCTGAGCTTTCCTCTGCATATGGGTGAGTAGATAATGGCTGAATTTTCATTTTTGGGTGCACTATCCCTTTAAGTAGCTTGTTAGGACTATGGCTTGTTCACAATCATCATTCAGAAAGGCCGGTGATGCAAATTTTAAAGCTTTATAAATACTCTAACTCCTGAAACCTTGTCCCATCAATCAGCAACTATGGGCTCCTCTAAACAGATGCCTACCACTCTGAAAACTAAAATAACTGATGCCCACAAAGCAGGAGAAGACTGTAAGAAGATAGCAAAGTGTTTTCAGGTAGCCGTTTCCTCAGTTCGTAATGTAATTAAGAAATGGCAGCTAACAGGACTTGTAGGGGTCAATTTGAGGTCTGGGATACCAAGACATTTTTCAGAGGGAGCTGCTCGTAGGAAAATCAAATCAAAACTCCTGTTTGACTGCAAAATACTTGCAGGAAGATTTAGCAGACTCTGGGGTGGTGGTGCACTGTTCTACTGTGCAGTGACACCTGTACACATATGACCTTCATGGAGGGGTCATCAGAGGAAAACCTTTTCTGTTTGCAAAGTTTGCAAAGGAACATTCAAACAAGCCTGGTGCCTTTTGGAAAGAAGTCATGTGGACTGGTTAAGTTAAAAGAGAGCTTTTTTGGACACAATGGTCAAGGTAAGCTTGGAGAAAAAAGGTGCAGAATTTCAAGAAGTGAACACCTGTCCAACTGTTAAACACGGGGGTAGATCGATCTTGCTTTGGGCTTGTGTTGCAGCCAGTGGCACAGGGAACATTTCACAGATAGAGGGAAAAATAGATTCAATTAAACTCCAGCAAACTGTGGAAGCAAACATCACACCATCTGTAAGAAAGATGAAGATGAAGACAAGATGACTTCGACAACAGGACAATGATCCTAAACACACTTTGAAATCCAGAAAGGACCACCAAGAGGCACAAGCTGAAGGGTTCGCCACGGCCCTCACTGTCCCCCGAACTAAACATTAACAAACTGTGGATAGACCTCAAAAGAGCAGTGCATGCAAGACGACCCAAGAACCTCATAGAAGTAGTGGCCTTTTGTAGGAAGAATGGATGAAAATCCTTTCAAACAAGAACTGAATAGCTGGATACAAAAAGCATTTAGAAGCTGTGATACTTGTCAAAGGGGGTGCTACTGAATATTGACAATGCAGGGTGCCCAAACTTTTGGTTTAGGCTCTTTTCCTTTTTTGTTTTTTTGAAACTGTAAAGACTGAAATAAAAAAGAAATCTTGCTTGAAATATTGAAGAAACATGTCATCTTTAACTTTTTGCCTTTGGGAAATTTGGTCATGTTTTACATACTTAGCTAGCAACAAAACTACTCAGTTTTAGAAAAAAAATAAAAAAGGTTTTCGGTCAAAACAAGTACCTATCATGAAGTAAATATGTCATAGAGAGACTTAAGATATGTAACACTATGTGAAAACAACACGGACTTTTGGTTTCACACAGGACGTGAATCGTAGTGTCCTGGGTGAAAGTCCTGTGTTTGTTTGATCGATCCACCTTCCCTCCACCCCACCCTACACTGATTTTCATGCTCTTTACACTATGTAAGTTGCTCTGAGCATCAGATTTTGCTGCAGGTGAGTTTACATTGGAGTTGGTTGAAAGTCCAATGCGTCTCATAGAAATGTCAGCATCACATGCCGAGGGGCATGACATACAGTAGCATTGGCATTTGATGACCTGGAAATGAGAATGAGTCGCACTTATACTCATTTTACATACAAAAAGAGATCCGGCGATTTCAAATGTTATGAACATCCCTGCTTTTATACTTCCATGTTTTTTTATGTTGTCATAAATACAGCCAATAGATTGCACTAAAGGGCAGAGTCAAAAGTTTCACACATTAACAAAGGTGACGGTGGAGGAGTTCATAATATTGTACCTTTAAAGAGATGCCGAATTGTAGATTGCGGGGGTCTGTGTGGCCATTATATACATTCCGACATGTGGACAGAGAATTCTTTTGACTATATTTCCTATATATTATCATGAAATATATATTACCAGTTGGCTCTGTTCCACCTTTATTTAAATTTCTTCATCCTGTCCTATGCTGCACTGCCTACGCAATGTCCACTGTTACTGCTTCGTTTCAGAAAATGTGCAAAATACAGATGAAATGAGCACAATGTATAGACAGGAGGCTGTGTCATATATACATATCTAACGTTAAATATAAATGAGCCCTTATGTTGTACTCACACCAGGCGCAAATAAAATAATACCCATGAGTGAATTACAATAAAGACCCAATTAGACTTGAATTCCCGCTGGGCGGCGCAATGAAAACCTTGCAAGTGAGGCAAAATATCAACCAATGACTGGAAACATCTGTGTGGCTGTTCAGGCCCATTAGTTCAACAGCTATACCACATATTCATGCCTTTAACAATTCTTTAAACAATTCTTGACATTCCAGTGAAAATAAGGTCAGTAAATATTTGGCCTCTACTGCCGATGTGACAAAAAGGGCCATTGTGAGCAATCATCCTCTGGCCCCGTGGGCCTTGTTGTTTTCACTGATAATTTGCAGGCTAATTATTGGGCTGTGATGGACAACAAATAGGCCCCAAGCGTGGTATCTGTTAGTTGATATTGTCCCACTTGTACCCTTTTTAGCAACTCACATGTGTATGGGATCTATGCTAGGGCTGTGTGTTTCTGTCTTGTGTTTTAATCTGATACCAGTAATAATTTCCATATAATTAATAAGGCTTAATCTTTTAAAAAAGATTGCAGCTTTGAGAGAAATGTTTTTATATAGGAAACCATATCTATGTGGGTCCCTTTGGATTAAATAATGGACTCGAGTTTGTTTCCTGTTTGAATAACTCAGTTAAGCAGGAGGAACCCAAATGAGCAATTATTCTCAAGAACCATGGGCCCTTTTTGTTTTTATTGACAGTATGTGAGCTAATCATTGGGTCAAGGTGGACGAGAGATGGGCCCCGAGTGGGACATCTCGTAGACGTGTATACAAATTCAAATAACAAGCTTGTAGTCAAAGTTATTAACACAAATAAATAAGCACAAAAAGGCCTCATGTGGGCCTTAGGATGATTGCTCGTATCGCTCCCACTTCTATTCCCTTCTGTGACTCCCATGGTGTCTGTTAAATGTAGTTTGGTACATTCTTATATGACTGATTTAATTCTTATTTTTTAGAAACTGATGCTGGCAAACAAATGTAATAATGGTTTAACTAATATTTCAAAATTAGAAGAAAAAGATATCAGTCTAAGAACATGTCCCCTGCAGAGAGTGATGATGGGCATTGATGCCTGCATCCATTTTGTTCTTTTGTTGTGTATTTTTTCTCAAGACATAACTGGATCGAAGATAATATCACAATACTTAGATTTTTGATTAATTTTCTGAAAAGCTATAAAACCGAATGTTTTCCATCATTCTCTATTACTGTTAAAAGCATGTTTTCAGCACTGAGAACTGGTTGGAAGATTCACTCATAAAACCACTTCACTCAGCAAAGACTGAACCAGCTGACAAGGTCACTGCGTAGCCAATGTGTGACCTCTGTCAGGGACTCCAGTCAATGCTAGCCACAATGACTCAGCAGAATGGCAGCCAACCAGATTAAAGCACCCATCCTCCTTGCCCTGACCCCCTGAGGAGGCACAGAACTGAGGAGAGGAAGCTGTGGGAGATGAAGCCAAAGATTACATTACACACATTTGTACTTAGTTGTCTGTCCTGCTGGTCTGGAGAGGACAGTGCACTTACCTGCTCGACCTCAGAGTTTGGCTGTTAACTTCACGTGTGTCTGGCAGCAAAACAACCCTGGCATTATAGCTCCATCAGTGCATATTTGTGCTGTTTACAGCTTAAGGTACTTACTGACCTCTATGATGATGCTAAACTGTTGTTGAGAGAGCAGAAGAGATACAGGGGCTGCTGATTTTCATGTTTCATGTTCCCATCCCACTAATATGAATGGCTTTCTCACCATACAAAAGTGTTTATTGTTGGGGTTTTTTTTTGCATGACCTTTTCTTTCTTTCTTTCTTTTTTTTTTTTTACTTTAAAATGCATTTATCATGACCTTTACATTTATAGATGAATTATGGCTTATGGCTTCAGAACCATGCTCACTCAATAAAAGAAAAACAATTGTCAAAAAAGTACAGTTACAGTACAGTATTAGCACCTCAAAATTATACTTTATACTTTAAGTTCCTTTCTACCACTGGAATATTAAAGAATAAGACTTGTCTGCCTTCGTCGTCCTCCGTTTATCCGGGTCCGGGTCGCAGGGGCAGCAGCCTCAGCAAAGAAGCCCAGACAGTCCTCTCCCCAGCCACTTACGTCAGCTCTTCCATGGGAACCCTGAGGCATTCCCAGGCCGGCCAGGTGATGTAGTCCCTCCAGTGTGTCCGTGGGCGGCCCCGAGGTCTCCTCCCGGTTGGACACGCCCAAAACACCTCCCAAGGGAGGCATCCGGAAGGCATCCTGACCAGATGCCCGAACCACCTCAACTGGCTCCTCTTGATGTGGAGGAGCAGCGGCTCTACTATGAGTCCCTCCCGGATGTCCGAGCTCCTCACCCTATCTCTAAGGCTGAGCCCAGCCACCCTGCGGAGGAAACTCATTTCGGCCACTTGTACTCGCGATCTTGTTCTTTCGGTCACTACCCAGAGCTCGTGAACAAGATCCCAAGATACTTAAACTCCTCCACCTGAGGCAGGACCCCCCCCCGACCTGGAGTGGGCAATCCACCCTTTTCCGGTTGAGGACCATGGCCTCAGACTTAGAGGTGCTGATTCTCATCCCAGCCTCTTCACACTCGGCTGCGAACCATCCCAGCAAGAGCTGGAGGTCACTGTTCGATGGAGCTAGGAGGACCACGTCAACCTGACACCCTCCACCACTCGGCTGCGCCTAGAAATTCTGTCCATGAAAGTTATGAACAGAACTGGTGACAGAGGGCAGCCCTGGCGGAGTCCAACTCTCACCGGGAACAGGTCCGACCCAAACCAAACCCACGCTCCTTCGGTACAGGGACTGGATGGCCCTTAGCAAGGGGCCACCAACCCCATACTCCCGGAGCACCCCCCACAGGATGCCCCTGGGGACACTGTCATAAGCCCTCTCCAATTCCATAAAACACATGTGGACTGGTTGGGCGAACTCCCATGCCCCCTCCAGTACCCTGGCAAGTGTAAAGAGCTGGTCCTCGGTTCTGCGTCCAGGACGAAAACCACATTGCTCCTCCTCAATCTGAGGTTCAACTATTGACCGGACCCTCTTCTCCAGCACCCTGGATTAGACCTTACTGGGTAGGCTGAGGAGTGTGAGTTGAGTTGGAACACCACCCCGGTCTGCCACTCCAGAGGCACTGCCCCCAATGTCCACGCAATGTTGCTGAGGCTTGTCAGCCAGGACAGCCCTACAACATCCAGAGCCTTGAGATATCCAGGGCGAATCTCATCCACCCCCGGGGCTCCGCTGCCTCGGAGTTGTTTCACTACCTCGGCAACATCTGCCCCAGAAATTGGACGACCCACCCCCGAGACCCCCGGCTCTGTTTCCTCACTGGAATACGTGTTGGTGGGATTGAGGAGCTCCTCAAAGTTTTCTCTCCACCGCCCAACAATGTCCCCAGTTGACGCCAGCAGCTCCCCGCCCCCACTGTAAACAATGTGTGCAAGTTGGTGCCTTCCCCCCCGAGGTGCCAGACGGTTTGCCAGAACCTCTTTGGAGCCGATCGATAGTCTCTCCATGGCTTCACCAAACTCCTCCCACGCCCGAGTTTTTGGCTCTGCGACTGCCGCTGCTGCACTCCGCTTGGCCCACCGGTACCCGGCAGCTGCCTCCGGAGACCCACAGACCAACCATGCCCTGTAGGCCTCCTTCTTCAGCTTGACGATTACCAAATAATCAAATAATATGACTACAAAGTCAATCATTGACCTGCGCCCTAGGCTGTCCTGGTGCCACGTTCACCGATGGACATCCCGCACAGAAGTCCAATAACTGAACACCACTCGGGTTCAGATCGGGCAGGCCATTCCTCCCAATCAAGCCTCTCCAGGTCCTACTGTCATTGTCCATGTGAGCGTTGAAGTCCCCCAACAGAACAATGGAGTCCCCGGTCGGGGCACTATCCAGCACCCGCCCCATGGACTCCAAAAAAGGCAGGTACTCTGTTGTCTGCGTTCATGCACCAAACAGCAGTTCAGTAAGGACCCATTCCCCGACCTGAAGGCGCAGGGAAGCAACCCTTTCGTCTACTGGGGTAAACCCCAACGTACAGGCAGAGAGTCTGGAGGCTATCAGAAGGCCCACCCTGGCCTCTCACCCGGAGCAACTCCAGCAAAGGAGAGTCCAACCCTCTCAAGGACTTGGGTTCCAGAGCCGGAACTATGTGTCGAGGTGAGGCCGACTATATCTAGCCGGAAGCGCTCAACCTCTTCCACAAGCTCCAGCTCCTTCCCCGCCAGAGAGGTGACATTCCATGTCCCAAGAGCCAACTTCTGTAGCCGAGGATCAAACCGCCAAGGCCCCCGCCTTGGTCTGCTGCCCGATCAACACTGCACCGATCCCTTCCGGATCCCTCTGCGGGTGGTGGGCCCGCAGGAGGGCGAGCCCATGTGGCCGGTTCAGGCTGGGCCCGGCCGGGCCCCATGGGCAAAGGACCGGCCACCAGGCGCTCACCCACGGGCCCCAACCCCCGGCCTGGCTCCAGGGCGGGGCCCCAGTAACTCTCCGGGCTGGGTACACGAGTCCTTGTTAATATACATCATGAAGGGTCCTTTGGACCATTCTTTGTCTGACCCTTCGCCCAGAACCAATCTGCCATGGGAAACCCTACCAGGGGCAAAATGCCCCTGACAGCATAGATCCTAGGGTCATTAGGGCAGTCAAACTCCTCCACCACGATAAGGTGTAATATTCCTCATACCACTTGTGATTTCATAGAATTTTTCACCACTAAAATCGACAACATCAGAAAAGCAATATCCTCTCTCCCATCTCCCACCCAGGACATGGCGGTTTCATACGACCTGTCTTCACCTTGCAAACTCACCCACTTTACATATTAAATCCACCACAGGCTCTGCGACTTCACTGATGTCATCAGCTCCTGCCTGCCTCTGATTGGCTCCATCTGTAGTTTCACTGGGGGCAAGCGTCATAGTTGAATAGCATAGCAGTGATCCAGAGTGTTTCTTTCCCCTTGTGGCGCAGGGTGAGCAGGAATGGGACAGCAATTCAAATTCCCTCTGTCACACCAGCCCTAATTCACCATAAAGTGCTTGCCTCATCTCCCTCTCTTGCTCTGTCAGATTGGCGTATAGGTAAAGAGACACCTGGTTGAATGGTGTTGACAAAGATTTAAACAAGTGCCTGTGAATGAAATAATATTACAGTTCCCGATATCCTGTTGGAAACTGATGCAGGCCGGAGGCCATCCGGATTATTATCAAATGCCTGTGCAGTGACTTGCAGATTGCTAGTTCAGTTGGTGCCCATTTTCTCCATCCTTTCCGCAATGCTTATTGATGTTTACAAAAAGACCTCGACCTGGCCAGCTGGAAGCAATTTCCAATGAAACAAATTCTAAACTGGTTTTCTCCTCCAATTCCACTACCTCCCTACTGGATCCTATTCCCTCTAAGTACATTAAGGACCTCTTCCCAATTCTTAGCCTACTACTACTTCATGTAATTAGTAGCTCTCTTACCAATGGAACAGTACCTGCATTTTTTAAAACGATGTAATCAAGCCACTACTCAAGAAACATAACCTAGACCCTGATATCATCAATAATTACAGACCAATTACAAATCTCCCCTTTATTTCAAAAATTCTAGAAAAAGCAGTAGCCCAACAACTCACTGATCACCTCTCCTTCAATAATCTGTACGACCCTCATCAATCCGGTTTCAGAAAATTCAATAGTATGGAAACCGCACTGACAAAAGTGGTCAATGATTTACTACTCGCCTCCGATTCCGACTCAGCTTCAGTATTACTGCTACTAGACCTCAGCGCAGCGTTTGATACACTTGATCACCATATTCTACTTCACTGTCTAGAAAACTACATAGGGCTCACCGAATCTGCTCTCGCGTGGTTCAAATCCTACCTTACCGACAGATCTCACTTTGTTTTTCATAATAACTGCTCTTCAGAACGCAAAAAGGTCAATTATGGTGTACCACAAGGGTCTGTGCTTGGTCCCATTCTCTTTACTATTTAAATGCTACCCCTTGGTTCATTAATCAATAAATACAAATTAGGTTCCCACTTTTACGCAGATGATACTCAGCTCTACACATCCATCAAGCCTGACACCTCTCATCAACTGATCCATCTAGAACAAGAAATCAAACAATGGATGTTGTCAAACTTCCTTCTCTTAAATACTGAAAAAACTGAAATGTTAATCCTAGGTCCAAAGTACATCAGACACAAATTCTGCAATCTCACCTTAAACTTAGCTGGTTCTATCATTTCACAAAGCCCCCATGTTAGAAATCTTGGTATTTTATTTGATCCTAATTTCTCCTTTGAAGACCATATTAATAATATAACAAAAACAGCATATTTTCACCTACGTAATATTGTCAAGATGCATCCCATTCTCTCCATGACTGATGCAGAAACACTAGTTCACGCTTTTGTCTCATCCTGATTAGATTATTGCAATACACTTTTCTCTGGCTGACCAAATTCAACCATTAGGAAACTATAACTCGTTCAGAATACTGCTGCCAGGATATTAACCAGAACCAGATAACGTGACCATACAGTATCACCCCTGTTCTCATTTCATTACACTGGCTCCCTGTACACACTAGATTGGACTTCAAGATTTTGCTTTTAACTTATGAAATATTACACAGACTTGCACCATCCCACTTATCATCTCTACTTAATCCACCTTTATCAATCAGGCCTCCACGATCCCATAATGTCGGTCTCCTATCCATCCCGAAATTAAGAAATCATCAGCAGGTGGTAGAGCCTACTCATACTGAGCCCCTCTCCTCTGGAACCGCCTTCCCATTCAAATCTGTGAAGCCAACACAGTCGATTCCTTCAAACTAAACTCAAAACACACCTTTTTGCATCTGCCTTTAACATCACATTGTCTCTGTCCCTACATACTACATCATGTTTATCTACTACTACTCAGTCATTGTACGCATCAATTTATGTTTAGTTTTTTATATTAAACAAGTGCCAATGTTTTTTGTTTTTTTGTTTTTTTTTGCTTTGTTTTCATTTTGTTTTGTTTATTTATTTTGTTCTACATAGTCATTTCACTTGTTTTTATATATTTTATTTGTTGTGTTATTTGTAATTTGCTTATGTGTTTTATGTACAGCCCATTGAGGCATTTTTTGTGATTTTGGGCATTAATAAATTTTGACTTTTTTAATGGATTTATGTGGGACGCACCAAAAGACACCTTAAGGATAGAAATTCAGAACACAGGCAGTCAGGACGCAGAATGAGGACTACCCCATAGCCAAACACATTAAAGAGGTAAACAATAGTCATGATTCCTCACTGAGGAGAGAGGGCTTAGAATCAGTGCAGGCATCCATCAGAGGTGGGGATCAGTTACGCAGACTTCTCCAAGGGGAAACCTTTTGATTTTTAAACTTGATGCAATGGTATAGTCTTGTTTAAATGAGGAAGTTGATTACATACCCTTCCTTTAACTGTAAAATATCATTATAGACAAAAGCAACTGATCTCTTCTTCTTCTTCTTCTTCTTCTTCTTCTTCTTCTTCTTCTTCTTCTTCTTCTTCTTCTTCTTATTATTATTATTATTGTTATTGTTATTGTTATCATTATTTTTTTTAAGATATTATTGTAATCCTAGATCCAAAACAGATCAGTAACTCCTGAGCAACATAGGATAGAGATGGTCAAACTTACATGCCTTATTTTTCTTTTATATGTTTCTGTACAGATGCAATTTGTATAATCTAAGTAATGAGGTGACTTTTCTTTTACTTTTTTCCCCCTGTGATCATCTTTTAATGTGATGGATGTAATTTTGATGTTTGTTAGTAATTTGGCATTTTTGTGCAAGATGTTTTTCTGAACACTAGTGGAGGCCCATCATCTTCAAAATGGCCTCTCATTGTGATCCACTGCTGTCACCCATCTGCATTCACTTATCAATCAGGATTGGGTGACACTCCCTTCAAAGTTTATGAAATGTTTGCTTGACTCATTTCCACTTTTTTGCACCCTGATAAAGACCTTAGATTCAAAACCGGCCGGTGTTTTAATCTAAGTAGACATGTTTTATGAGTAAAGGCTTTTTAACTTAATTCCAGTGCATTTGTACCTGCTCCACGCATGCCTGAAGTGTGCCTGAAGTTTTTTTTTTCTACATAGACCCTGACTGGTTGATACACTATTAAAAATTTTCATGATGTGTTCAATATATTCAAGGCTCAAGTTGAAAAACATGACTATAACAATGCTAGTGGGAGACAGCAGCCTCTACTGCTACACAGAGCTCGGCTGTAGCTGTGTCCTCCCCGCCCAAAGGTGGAAACAGCAGAAAAAAAAAGACAAGATTCCAAATTATCAATCCATAAAAAATAAATCAAATGTGTTCTTTGTCTGCCCCACCAGACAACAACTTAACAGTAGGACACACGGCACTCAAACATCAACACAAAACACTCTTCCTTATGTTGTAGATCATTACAATGTTGCCTGTGGTGTTTGTCTCCTTTGTGCGTTATGTGTGTAGGTGCCAGACTATCCATTATCACACTAGCGTTTTCACACATAGGTGCGCTCTGATGGGACGTTCATCTTGGTCTCTCAGCTGGGTCAGGGGCAGATAACCACCTCACATGCCAGATCCCATTAATTGGCTAATTATCATGGCTGGTGAGGATTTGCTCTGATGTGGACACGGGAGGCAGGGACTGTGTCCCTGGCTGCAGCTCACACATCCTGTTGATCAATCAACAGTTTTAATGAAGCCTTCAACAGAGCTGCAGCAGGGTGACATCTTCAAGACGTATGCTCAGGTCTGATGTCCTCTGTAGATGTGTCTGTGATGAAGCAACATGATATCGTAACAACCTTTTTAAACATGGGCCCTGTTTTTCCATCTTTGTTTGAAATCTGTCATTTGGGTGGAGTGCTACCTGCAGCTTTCAAGAACAGTCTAAAAGGAACAGTCAACACTTTTCCAGTCACATGAGTCAAATGAGAAAATCAAAATTAAATTATGGCATGACATAGGCACAGGTCTTTCCAGTTGCCTTCCTGTGTGCTAAATTTTGGCTAAATTTATGCTTTTATGTCTATTTTGCAAGTTTTGGTGGTGCTTTTTGTCATTAGTGTTGGGCAGTGGTGGCATGTAGCTGCAAGTTTTTGGAAAGAGGAAATCAACTTATCAGTCTGTAAACTCTCCTTTCTGCCAGCTTCCAGCTGGCTGGGTCGAGGTCTTTTTGTAATCATCAGTAAGCATTACGGAAAGGATAGAGAAAATGGGCACCAGCTGAACTAACATCCTGCAAGTCACTGCACAGGCGTTTGATAATAAACCAGATGACCGCTGGCCTGCATCAGTTTCCAACAGGATATCGGGAACTGCAATTTTATTTCATTCACAGGCACTTGTTTAAATCTTAAATCTTTCTACAGTTCCATCATTCCACAACCAGAAACCATGGATTACTTGAACCATCCAGTGTGTCATGAACATGCACTGCAGTCTGTCTGTAAACATGGACACCTATAAAGCAACATCCTGTAATGTAAGAATAGAAAAAAATCAGGACTAAATTGCAATGTATAAGTTGAACAAGCTGACAGGCTTGTATTGCATTAGAGTTGTACCTTGTATGATTTCATATGACAAATAAATGATAGACTGACATCCTGCATAGAAAAAGGTTGCAGGGTGTGATTAGCTTAGCTCAGCACAAAAACAAACAAACAAAAACATGAGTTTTTGAGTATGTTAAGCCCTTAAAAAAAGTGCACTCAAAGACTACCAATAAGAATCATAAATAATAATAATAAACAGGGATTTCAATAGGGTCCTCTCACAGTGTGGTACTTGGGCCCTAATAATAAACTACATAATACTATATCATTATGATATGTATTACCTTTTCATGTATGCATTTATTAAATATATTATGTTTTGTTAGGTGGTTCCATTCACAGCACCTAGCAGTCTGTCTCACCTCTACTGTTTGAGTTTGTATGTAGGCCTGAACAGTGGTGTAGTGTAACAATAGTAACAATACTTTTTTTTAATACTTAAGTAGGGAGGGATGTGAGGGGTACTCGCCTCAAGAAAAGTTCTTCTCTTATTGTGGCTAAGAGGAACATGAAAAACTTTAATGAACAAGCATTCCTGAATGTCTATAGTGACATTCATCTAACATCTGAAATTCTTGACACTGACCTAGCCTTGGCCTTTTTTTCAAAGTTATTCCTTTCATCTGTGGATATACATGCACCTTTTAAAAAGATCAGAGTTAAAAATAGGTCCAACCCTTGGTTTACCTCTTAACTATCCTCCTTACTTTCTGCAAGAAATAAAGCTTCGACCGTAGCTAGACGTACGCAGGACATATCCAAATGGTCAACTTTTAGGGGGATTAGAAACAAATTTACATCTTTAACAAGGAAGGCCAAATCTGATTACTTCTTGGATTTGGTCTCAAGATCATATTCTAACCCCTCAAAATTTTGGAAGGCAGTTAATGTTAAAAAGAGCAATACTGCCATTACACCTTCATGTATTAAAGTAGAAAACTATCAAGTATATGATAGCGATGAGATTTGCTCAATATTTAATAAACATTTCTTCAAGGCCTGCCATATCTTTGATAGCAGTGTTACACCTCATGACAACACCGTTGATAAAATATTTGACAATCTAAGACCAAATACTCAATTTCTGCTTAATCCAGTGTCTGTCAGCACAATTATGTCTACTCTGCAGGCAATAGATCCCAAGAAAGCTACAGGAGAAAATAATCTTGACCCTTTCTTCCTCCGCATTGCTGCTACATTCATTGCTGAGCCATTAACTCACATTTTTAACCTATCCATTTCTACTGGAGTTTAGTGATGGGCAAAGCAGTTCTTTAGATGTTACTGAATCACTTGCATCAGTTCATTAAAAAGATTTGTTCACCATTAAAGGTTTTTTTGGGGGAGTTTTTCCTTATCCGCTATGAGGGTCCAAAGGACAGAGGGATGTCGTATGCTGTAACGTCCTGTGAGGCAAATTGTGATTTGTGATATTGGGCTTTATAAATAAAATTGATTGATTGATTGATTGATTGATTGATTGATTGATTGATTGATTGATTGATTGATTGAATTGAATCGTTCAGTACTTGGTGGGAGGAGCCCTGACTGTGTACTGCGTAGTCCGACTCACTGAACTGATACATGACTGGAAACGAAGTCTGTTAAAACAATGGGGAGGTGTGTGATTGTGTTCATGTGGCTTGACTCCTGGCTACATTAGCCATTAGCTTGAAGAAAACGGTCCCTATGAAAGTGTACTGCTGAGAAGAAATGATTTGAATCCCTCAGGGATCAGGGTTGCATCGTTCACCGAGTGATTCATTTACAGAGTGATTCGTCACACAGTAGGCAGTCCCTCCCTGCACCCTGGTTGCCTCGCAACTCACGAGTGATTCATCGTTCGCACTTCAGTTCCACTTTTGGCCTGCACACTGGCTGCTGAGCTCAAGTGAACTGAGAAATGAACGAATCAGTTCCGGAAGTGGTTCATTTCAGTACATTCACTCAACAGATTCGTTCTTTTGAACGATTCGTTTGCGAACGACACAACGCTACTGGAGTTGCTCCCAGGCTCTGGAAATCTGCCCATACCATTCTGCATAGGGGAGGTGATAAGACTGACCCCAGTAATTATCGCCCAATATCAAAATTGTCCTGTCTGTCCCTGGTGAACTCTCAGTTAAAGGTATTTCTCAATACCAATTATGTTCTGAGCCCACATCAGTTTATATTGATAACATTGTCCCCCTACTCAACTGTCAGGTGCATCTTTATGCAGATGATACGATTTTATATTGTATTGTCGACTCTGAAAAGACAGCCATGGAACAGCTCCAGGTTTCTTTTAATGTCCTTCAGAATGTCTTAAATGATCTTAAACTTGTACTAAATGCTCAGAAAACCAAATGTATGCTGTTCTCTAGGTCTACAAATGATAGACACAATGAAATGAGCATAACTACTTTAAAGGGGTCTACCATTGAGAGGGTCTCTGAATACAAATACTTGGGAATCTGGTTTGATGGAAAAACTTACTTTTAAATTTCACATAGATAACCTGGTGGTTAAATTATGACAAAAGATAGGCTTTTTATTTAGAAACAGATGTCATTTCTCAATTTTTTGTCGAGAGAGGAATGTTGAGACAATTATCCTCCCTGTTCTGGACTATGGAGATGTAATTTACAGACATGCATCTGTCACTTCTCTCAACACCCTGGATGCTGTCTATCACTCAGCCCTTAGATTTATAACAGAGGAAGCGTACAATACCCACCATTGCACCCTATATGATAAAGTTGGATGGTTTTCTCTATCCGTTTGTTTTTATTTATTTATAAAGGCATTTTTGGGGGAACTTCCTGCCTTGTTAGACTGGTACTCAAACCCTTTACCAGACATGAACTGGCAGGCTGGCACTAAAGATTCCTCAAGTCCGTACCAAGTTAGGGAAGACTGCTTTCAGTTTTTATGCCCCATCAGCGTGGAATAACCTGCAGCATGAGCTAGGTATAAATACCTCGGTTCCATTTAGCGTTTTTAAGACATTGCTCAGAGACGACCTGTCTCACTCATGTAATTTTTTCGATTAATTGTTTTCCTCCTGTGGTTATTTATATTGTATATTTGTACTGCTTATCCTTTATCTTTTATTAATTTATCTATGTTCTTTAACTAAGTTCCTATGTATTTCACTCGACTTAATTGCAAATGAGGGCCTTGAATTTTCGAGTTTAAATAAATAAAAGTATGTTTTGGAAGTATCTGTACCCTACTTGAGTTCTTATATTTGTCAACTTTCACTTTTACTCCACAAATTTATACTTTTTACTCCAATACACTTCTACAGCCCTGTTGCAACCTAATAACTTTGGTATTTTTCATTTGGAATCAAAAGTAACCCTTCAGACATGGTACCAATAGACCCTAAGTCCATTTAACATTTTCGCTGCAAACAGTACTCTTAAGTGTGGGCGGGATTGTTGTCACTCACTGCTCCGCACAGCACTCACTGTGATGCTCATCACCGTTGACACGGATGGAAGTCTGCACCCTTACTTATCGTCCACAGAAAAGGGTAGCATGCTGACATTTTCAGAACAAAATAGAACAGGCAAGAGTGAGAGTCTCTCTCGAAGGGATACTTAAAAATAGTGGGTATGTGCTTTTAGTCCCTCTCAGGCAAAGTCAGGGGTTTGGTGTTGCTGAAGCCCAAAAGAACGACACTTGACCCTTTTTTTCCTCCAAGTCAGGATTAGAATATATGCAGTTCACATAATCTGGTCAAAATTAACGTTAATTTAAGGATGTCTGCAGTCACGGTCTTGCAATCTCAGGCCCTGCTTAGGCGACAACGGTTTCTCTAAAAACGGAAAAGCCTGTCCTTTGTGTTTTAAAAAACGTATGCGTTTATATGACGATGTTACTGAAACGTTCACATAGAGCTGCAAAATCTACTGGAAATGCTGTAGTATGCACGCCAGGCCAATGGGTGGCAGTGTAAATTTGCAAAGCAACACCACGGCATGACACCATGCGCTGAAGCACCTTCCTTTTACAACGCGGGATAAAATTCTGAAATTTGTTGCAACCTATGTCTACTAACCAACCACTAGAAATGCAGCATGAAATGACACACTGGAGCTAAACCCTAAACAAACAGATGGATAGCTGCTCACCATGGAGGCAAAACGGGCTAAAAGATGTGTGGGATTCTAGCAAAGAGGAAACCTTGTGGAGTTGTGGCAGCAGAAGCCAGCTCTTACCATGATCGCATAAAGAATGATGAAGCATTAAAAGGAAATAATGGCAGAGGTGCAGCTGCCAGGTGAGCAAGATAGCAGCTAGCAGACACACACAAAGACACACCGCAGTATACTGTGCTCACAGAACGTAAGGTGTTTAATATGTGACTAAGTTGGGCTTCACAGTTGGAGAAGTCATAACCTGTGCAGCATCCTTGTGCATCATAAGTGGGAGCCTGCAATTCAATAGGCCCTGTCATCATACAGTCTGCAACTTCATGATGTATCCAAGTTTTAGATTCATGTCATTCAGTGTAGCTTGCACTAAACTTTATAAGATTTCTAATACCTTACAGACTGGAGGAGGCTTCAAGGCAAAAGTGTTTTCATTGGATCAAAATGGCCACACAACCAGCAAGGCTGTTGTTGCAGAGAGGGGAAAGACAAGATGAAACTAACAAAATGTGATGGTGGCCAAAATAGACAGACCGTCTCACCCCAAAGGCTTTTGCAGCATAGCACTCAGTGCAAAAGTAGTTAAGTGAGGAACCAAAACAACAAACCTATAGGATGTTCTAACACCTGGCCAACTGTGAGGGTAGGTGTGTTCGGCTTGACCAACCAGTGGAAGAAATGAGCAAAACACAACAAGCTGAAATTTGCAAGTAATTATTTTTATTAACAATTCAATAGCTTAAAAAAAGCTAAAAATGGGGGCCCAAGCTAGAGGAGAAAATAGATCAAATGGGGCTGGAAGCCAGTTCAGTTGAGAGGGGAAATAAATGTCTGTGGCTGGGTGTGCTGTCCTTGTGTATGGCGAAGCCAATATTCTTACAACAAGGTCGGTGTAGCTGTATCTGGTCACTGCTTTGTGGCTGGTCAGGTCCAGTGTTGCACTATGCTTCTAGTAGTTCTGCTTGACTAGGCAGCTCTCCACCTTGACCCAGCCGTGTGGTAGACCCAGCAGCCCTTTCAGCACACCAAGAACTGCAGAGGAGATTCACAGCCAAAATTAACAAACAACTAACAAACATCCCATACCAACAGACACAAACAGTACTCAAAGTACTTGTCAGAGAAAAAGGAAAAAACCTATTTGTACCTGCAGAGGAGATTCACAGCTGAAATTAACAAATTGTCTGTGTGTGTGTGTGTGTGTGTGTGTCTGATAAGTACTCAGCGAAATAGGAGGTAACACCCATCACACCTGCATGCCATCAGACCATCACCACAGCAATTCACCAGACATGGAAACCACACCCACTAACCACTGCACTCTCTCACACACACACACACACACACACTGTGTACTCAAACCATAAATAAATAAATAAATCACTGCAACCAAATGAAAAACCAAACGACACAGGTCTAGCCTGTTACATGTGATAGTTGGACTGTCTTTTTCAGTGGGTTACATAGGTTTAGGCCTGCTTTTAGGGTTAGAAACTGACCCAAGCCTTAAAATTAATACTGTGTAATTTTAGAATTGTGAATGAGCTAGGGCCACAATAAGCGCCAAGTTTACAAAGCTCTAGTTTAGCAAATTAGCAGGCAACAATACACCAAACCATTTCTTTTAAGCATCTGACAGCTAGACTTGCAATACATTTTTATTCATTGTGAAAACTGCAAAAAGAAATAAAGACAAGTGTTTTGTTTTCCCTGAGAGAAATCTGAGGACAAGAAAGGTTAGAGTTGCCATACTGATGAGGGAAAAGGGCTGTTTGCGGTAGGAGGGATTTGGCCAGAGTTTTATGTGCTGGAGCAGAAACACATCCCAAGAACCTGTGATGGTGTGTTAAATCACAGGTGAAATTTACTAGGTCCAGCAAAGCCTATCATGTAACACAAACAATGGCAGCACCTTGGACTCTGTCAGGAAAAGAAGATGAAACACTGCTAAATCCTCACACAGCTCTAAGGGATGAAAAAGTGGGTGGGATCAGAAAGAAAAAAATCACACCATGTGGAATATGATGCCAAATCAGACAACAATACATTTCTTCCCCTGTGGTATTTAGGTGGAAATAAAGGCGTAAAAAAATAAAAGGGGTTAGGCTGTGTTTCTCAGTCTGTGTGCTTCTGGAGATTATTGGCCCAGTAAACACAGGTCTGAGCAGTTCAGGGGAGAGTGGTGAAAAGGGATAGTCACAGACGTTTACCCGCCTCTGATCCCCACCACAGGAGCTTTACAGACATAATCCTAAATTCCACTAAGGGAGAACCACACAGACCTTACAAGCCATGACCTGATTACACAGATTGAGACCCGCGGAGGACTAATGGAGCGTGACCAGATTAAGGCATCTAAGATCCACCTGTGGATCTGCCTCCAGTAGAGACCATTTATTGAAGTGGTGCCTATTCTTCAATGAAGGATACAATTTCAAAAATGGTAGTTTTGTAAAGGGAGCTTTTTAACAGTTAGTCCTTGTCATCATGTGGAGATAGTTTTCATGATTCCCAACAAACATATCAGGATTCAAGAAAATATAAAATCAGCTATATTAATATACATTGACAAGAGAGAATGTAAAAATGTCCATTCTCAATATTTTCTTTTAACCAGTCAGGAAGTTCTTCAAGCCACACAAAGTTTTAGAAATCTAAAATCAGAAAAACAGAACTTTCTCAATCTTCGTTGTTGTCTGTACTTGTGTTCTTGTGGACTACAACATTACTCAGTAGATGCGTTGGTTACCAGGAAGGAAATGGGTTTACTCGCCTATATATTCCAGTGGCTTTTTGGCTGATAGGTGGACATACTGTAAACGGGCAGACAAAGAGGGGGTTATATCCCATATACCTACATATACCCTTTCATTACATCACTGGTCATGACACAATTACTGTTCCAATTAAAGTTCACATTTAGCCAAGTACAATCCTAATTCCCATAAGTGTCACCTTGTTTCTATCATTTCCAGGATTTAATTTTGCTTAACAAATCATTAGATATCAACATATTTGCCTGGATCCAACATCATTTTAAGTCCACACTGATGTGTAGCCATGCAATGCCAACATACTGGTTTTGCCAGGGTTTTTGAGTGGAGCAAAGCACAGTAAAAACAAACTACAATATCAGGTGATGTTGAGAGGATATGCTGGCTATGCAATCATTCAACTCAGTGGATTCAAAAGGTTCGGACCCAGGCAAGCACCAAGCTTGACAATGCTTGACAAAAGCTTGCCAATGGCATTTATCCATTTATTTATAATTGGCTAATTGTTAGTGTCTCTGCGACACTCACTAGATCCATTGTTTTTCAAGTGAAACTGCTGTTTCATGTAATAAAGCCAGAGTAATCAATAAATTCGGTGTAGTGGACCCTGGCCACAGAGGTGTTGTTGCTCCACCCATTTTGTTGAAATACCTCTGGGTGACTTAGAGTAGACAAAAGTATGCAAACATGAGGTTTGCATCAACCACATTCAGTGTTAGACTCTCACTGCTGTTCTTCTGTGACTATATACAGTTTTGATGTTTTTCTCAGACAATAGATGAAACTTACTGACGAAGGATCATAGGTCACACTGAAAAGTGGTAGTAAAAATGGCTCCATAGAGGTACACAGTTACATGTCATGGCTGTGTAAATTTCCCATAAAAGTCTAATTTAAGTCAGACAAATGAACAGCTTCATCTGTGAGAAACTAAAGAGGCCCTACACTTACCTGTGAGGGGGTAATGCTGCTACAGTGGGCTTACTTCACTGAACCGCTGTCGAGCTCATTATTAGTAAGCAGGAATTTAATTTTGTGGATAATTGGCCTAATTTCTGGAGCTACATTGACCTGCTGAGAGTGGGCAGCTTTCATTATACTGGAATAGGCACCACCTTTTTATCTAGGAATACAGACTGCTGTTCATGTGAAGTTTACTTGAGGGACTTTTGGTTTTATTTGTCCCTTGGATTCTTTAGAAATGACATTGTAGAAATGAAAGAGATTGTCTTTATCTAAATAACTTAATTTGGCAAAAATATTTACAGGAGGCATTGTGTGTGTTTAGTTCACCTAAGACATTATTCTGTCTGTGTGCATGCTCCATATAATAGGCATACAACAACAGGCAAATCGCTATTTGCTCTTTGCTCTCTCGGCAGGTTACAGGTGATTAGAGTGTCTGCTAGGTTCATAGTTGGTGCAGATTTGGATATGTTAATAGGTCCAGCAAAGAAGACCTTCATAGTTCAACAATCTACTACTAGCCCAGTTTACAACATTGAGACAGTCTTCCTCATTAGTCCTCTTTTCCTAAATATGTGTTTTACAAAAATCTGGTTGTCATCTCTACCACTGGTGGTTATGAAGTGTCCCTTAGGTGCCTGATAAAGTCCTAAAATCTAAACATTGACTGTAATCAAAATTGACCTATGGCTAAGCCACGCCCCCCTCCACTCACTCGGACAAACTATTATCATTTAGTGACCGGCGCTATGGCAGGTGTCACAGTACACGGCATTTCACAGGAGGCAATTGATGATTTTTGGGGACATAACGATCAGATGTCACAGAGAAGTAACCAAAAGGGCCTAAACTACACATTGGAGGGATATATTCATCATTTTATTGTTGAGCAGGTCGATGAAAAGCTTAAATTACAAGTCAGAATTTACAGGTCACAGTGTACGCTTGTGAACCGCATCTCGTTGCCGTCGTCATCAAAGACAACAAGTGAAAGTGCTGCTGAAGTTACTACACAACTACACACCTTTTTTCCAAGGTTGTACGTAAAGGATAACTTAGGTATTTTTCAGCCTGGGCCCTATTTCCCCATTTGTAGGTGTGTGTATGATTCATAGGTACAACTCATTCTAAAATTGGTTCAATACTGAGGGAGGCGGATGCAGCCGGCAGCCGCACATAAAACTGTAAAACGGTAACGGGGGCAAATGCGTCCCGTATAAGTTTGCGCATTAAAAGTGGGTTTTTTTTCACCATTGATCGGTTCAGATCGCCAGTGCTATCTCTGTAAATAACATACCAAGCATTTCCCTGACCCTTCACCTCCTCCCGGCTGTGACGTCATCTTGCGAGAGCTTTGCTTGTTGCCGGAAGAAAACAGAGGAGCCATGCTGAGCTCTGCTCAGAGTGGCACTGGTTGTCCCGGAGAACAGTTGAGAGTTTTACTGCATCGGTATCATGGCTGCATATTTACCGATTTCGAGAATGAGGATGAGCCCTTTTATTATGATGGCCGCCCGTACTTATTTGAGCCCGAGTATACGGACGAGGAGCTCCTACAAATTGAAGAGCAGACGAGGATAGAGAGAGAGGGCCAACGAGCAGACAAGAGTGAAGCAGTGGCTGCACGAACGTGAGGACTGGTGGTGCTCCTTGCTGTGACTCCATGCCCACAGAGGAAGAATGTCTGTGTTGCAACGAGTGGGGCCTGCTGCCCAGTATTCATGGTCTCGATGTGTCCTGGGATGATACAGAAACTATCAAACGCTGTGTAACTACGTTAGAGGATTTCCCCCCTCTGATCAACAGGGCAGTGCTGGATACCTTTTTTCATGTGCCCAAAATAAATTGGAGGAGGCGGCCAAAACCACAGGGACCAAATGGTCAACTATCCATTGAGTAAGTATAACTAATATGTCTTCATGCATGTAATACTGATACCTAAAATTGTCTCCGAGATGCACATTTACTGTTGCATAGTTTTTCCTCGTATATATCGTACCCTGTTTTCTTCCGGCAACAAGCAAAGCTCTCGTGAGATGACGTCACAGCCGGGAGGAGGTGAAGGGTCAGGGAAACGCTTAGTATGCTATTTGCAGAGATAGCACTGGCGATCTGAACCGATCAATGGTGAAAAAAAAAAACACTTTAAATGCGCAAACTTATACGGGACACATTTGCCCCCATATCTACCTCGTGGCTGCCGGCTCCCTCAATACTGAACCAATTTTAGAACGAGTAGTACCTATGAATCATACGTACACATACACATGGGGAAAAAAAGCCCAGGTTGAAAAATACCGAAGTTGTCCTTTAACAATAATGCAGGAGTAAGCCTACTGTATTATATGACAGACAGTAATGACTAACTTTCTATTTCACACAAACTGAGAGGAGTTTTGGTGAGTTGAGCAACAGTGGTTCTGAAGATGGTGAAGATGGAGGAGGGGCAGCAAGCACTTTGAACACTTCAGATGCTCCAGGTGAAGTGAGGAGCAAACCACCTGCAAAATCCAAAGCTGACACAGGTAGTCTTAAAGCTAGCACTGTCAAGACAAGCAGCATGAAGGAGTTAACCACTCTAATATCATCAGTAATAGAATAACAATGGCAAGACCATGTGTTGTTCATTCTCAAGGAAGAGGAACATCATTGCAGAGAGATGGAAGTAGAGCGAGAGTACGATAAGCTCCATGTGGAACTGGAAGAAAGACGGCAACAAGTGCAGATGGAGTGTGACCAGGCCATGATGCACATGATCGCCCAGCTTAAGACCACTGTTGCTACACATAGTGTGATTAGGGTATGGTGGTGTAAACAAGGCTGGTGCACTGTCTCTCACAGCCATCTACAAGAAGAACCATCATTTCATAGAGCCACTCTCACATGTCTTGCATGAGCTGAATAAGTTCAACTAAATAGCTATTTCAGCCATAAAAAGTGAACATTAGTTCAAGGTGTTCATGTTCCTTGTGTTGTTTGTTTTGTGATAGAATCATTTTGTTGGGGGAACCTGATGACTGATGAGCATTAATACCTGTTAGCCAAATAGCCTTATTTGGTTCTTTTATGAACAATGCACTTTATTTTTGGCAACCTGGTGACTGTTGAGCAGAAATTGTGATCAGCCATTTAAGCTTTTTTCTTTTGTAAACATTGATGACTGAAGTAAAAAAAATGTTACCGAACAATTTTGTTCATTTATAAACAATGCACTTTTTTTATTTTTGGCTCTTTATGCAAAACGATGTCAGTATATCACCTGACGTCTACCTCTTATGCCCCTGTGTCTATTAGCTGTTTACAGATAATATTTAAATTAGGCAACTCTGTGTTGGTAACATAACTTATTTACGTTGGTTTACATTTCACATTACAGCGTTACAATAAAGTATGTGAAAATAAGGTTTTGAAAGATGTTTATCATAGATTAGTAGAAAAAACTGCATAGGACTGCATAACTGGAACTATATGGAATGTTGTGTTCAAACATTTCATTTAAAAAAATAACAAAAACTAAATTCAAATGTCTTAAGTCATGTTTCAGTGTTTCAGACCTACTGACCAAAAACACAGCTTAGACCATTATCATTTCATAGTTGAGCAAACTACTGAGTCAGTGCCCTGCGTGTGTTATGTCCAATGGCGTAGTCAGGGATAGGTTCTTCATCATCCATGTCCACCTCTTTCATCAGACACATTTTCCAGAAGATGTGCCTCCAACTCACACCCTCTGCTTTAACATATGCTGTGTAATATGCAACAAGCTGTCACCACCTGATTAATAATCTTAATGTTGTGATCATTTCTTTTGAGTAAGCAATGCCAGCGAGCTTTAAGTCTGCCAAAAGCCACCTCTACACACATTCTTGCCCGACTCAGTTTGTAGTTAAACCGTGGCTGGTCTTGTGTTATGCCCTGTCCTTCAGGATATGTTTTCTGGACCCATGGCAGCAGTGGATATCAGATATTATTGATAAGGGAACCCTAAACCTCTGAAATCCTTCAGTCCACATTGTGAAAAGTCTTCCAGACTGGCCTTTCTGGAAAAGTGAAGAGTTTGCATACACTCTCGCTTCATGTACTTTTCCAGGCCAACCAACATTTATGTCCCAAAACTGTAGTTTATGGTCTACTACAGCCTGCATTATTACTGAATAATGGCCCTTAAGATTGTAATAATCTGCTTTGTTGACATGTGAGGCTATTATCAATAGCTCCAGCACACTGAGGAAAACCCCATATATCCCTGTATCCATTAACACTGTCCCTCAAATCAGTCTGTCTTGGACCTTTGATAAAGCGTAACTTGAGTACACGTACAATGGCGGAGACAGGTTCTTGGGTTATCATGCAGGCTGTAGAGAGGCTTTCACCAAAAAGGTGTGGGAAGGAGCGGTATTCTATGTTAGTGGAGAGCCAACTTAATGTTACAGCAATGTGGAGCTCCATTGTCAAGGGTATACTGTACCGAGTTCAGTGTCACTCGAGGTATGGTCTTAACTGCTGGCAGAGGTAAAGTAATGTGACATTGCCCATTCTGAAATTTCAACACCAGTCAGAGACTCTGGTTTAGTTGTATTATAGTTCTATGGCAAATTGACCCCATAGGACATCATAACAGGCAGCAAATCAGACTAGCCATTAGTTACACCAATTTTAGATGGAGCAGGAGAAAAGGAACAAGGACTATCTCTTCTCTTACTTGGGGTCTCCAGACACTCCAGGGACATGTATTTATGTTGAAAAGCAATGAATGAAAAATTGCATTTTGCATGTCACATTTAAATCCAAACTTGTTTACTTTCAGTTAGTTGCTTATTCTTTGATTACGTTGGGCTTGTGTTTGTTACCATTATCAGTCTAGCATACTATGAAGCTGAGTACTATAGTCCATGTTTGACCTGTTGATAGAAATAGGTTAAACTTTATGAAAACCCCTGCATTTCTCCAGTGCTCTGTTTGTCTCACTAGCACAGCCCTTCTCCCTCATTTCTCCACGTCCTTGGCTGTTGGTGCTCAATTTCAGATGTTTTGGATCTGGATGTTTGTCCTCCAGGAGATTCAGCCTTTCCTCTTCTCTCTCCCCCTCTCCCTTGTGTGCATGTTGTCCTTGTCTCTCTTTCACTCTGTGTCAGTTTCCTTTCTGCTATCAGTATGAATGGTACGCTTGAGCTTTGCCTCTTGTAAATTTGTATAGGTTGACTTTTTTCAGGTTCTCCATGCTCTTTGTAAATGTTGATAATATTTAATTTTGTCACCCTGATTGTCCATGCTGCAATTTTACAATGTAGGTCTAATCTTTACACACAGCATCTATTTTATGTCTGTCCGTCCTTAGTCTGACCAACAAGATTTAGACCAGCTGTATTAGCTTGCCATTGGCCACCTATTCTCCTCCCCTTCCTCTACATTTTACTGTTTTCAAAATCCCTGTTATTATGTGAAACTAGTCTTGCATAGCCAGTCCTATCTCCACACTTTGATTTAGCATTGTGCATGAAACAAAAACAATCTTTGAGCTAGCAATCCACATGCTAAAACTTTTATTGTTAATGTGATATTTTCTTTTGCAGCAAATTTTACATTCTAATGCCAGGGTTCACCTCCCCATGTACAAATGGACCTGCACATGTATAGCGCCTTTCTAGTCATTGGACAACTCAAAGTGCTTTAAGACTACGGGCTCTAGTTTCCCGGCACGGCGCAGGGTGGCGAACCCCGCACAGAGCTAGTTTCAAGCAATGCGCAAGGTGTGCCAAACTTGCAAAATCTGCCTGGCCACACCCAGTTGGCGAAGCGCAAGTGCGCTGCGCCTCCGCCTTGCCTGGTCTGCGAAACTAGAGGCCTACATGTCACATTCACCCATTACCACACACATTCATACACTGCTGGCTGAGGCTACCGTACAGAGTGCCACCTGCTACGCAGTTTTTGAAACACACACATATCAATGGAACAGCCATCAGGGATTTGGTATCTTGCTCAAGGATACTTTGATATGCAAGCTGGAGGAGCCGGAGATCAAACCGCTGATCTGATTAGTGGATGCCCTGCTCTACCTCTGAGCCACACACTATTTTGCAAGGGCACTGCTGCTACATCCTGGACTTGGCACTGCCCAAAACAATTGTAATTGGGTCAAAGAAATACAAACAACCACCAAGCATTTTTTTTTTTGTATGGAATGTGATGAGTTCAGCCAGACCTTCGTCTAGTGCTGGCACAGCGAGAGACTAGTCCGTCTTGGAGGAGGGAACCCTCCTCTGATACTCTTCATCAGGTTTCTTACATCTGCTTTCCCTGATTTAACACTAAAACTGCCAGAAGTCTAGCAACCCCACAGTCTGCCAGACTGTATTGTGTAATTTCATTGTCCATGTTCACAAGCACATCAATAATTCATCTGTCTGATGAATTTACAAGAAATTATAGGAAATAAACAAAAGATCGCAGTGCAGAGAGCAAGACTGGCGACTTTTTTAATGTCTAGTGCCAATTTACAATGTTTACTTATTTATTTTTTTAGAATTAGCATTGATTTATTTACTGCTGCTGCATGTCTCCTGTCCAAACGTCCCAATCTGAGTTACAATGATAAAGGCTTGTATGTTGGGTATTACATATGAAAATATTTCTGGAATACTACATGTGAGAGACTTACTTTTTTATTAACCAGAAGCTTACTGTTGTGCCATATTTGGAGACTTGGTCAAATAAATCCATAATGATAAATCCAAATTTTCTGATAAATCCAAACCTGAAAGTCTTGTGTGATTATTTATCTTTTTTTTCCCATGTGGAAAACGGATACTGTTGTTGTTAGCTGTCCACTAACAATGCCATTACACCTTGGGTTGAGTCAGTCGACCAATCAGAAGCTCTGTTCCTGACATGTGGACCAAAATTAAAAACAGAAAGTCAATGCTTACTTCAGCAGAAAATAAATAAGAAAAAAACCTGCCGTAACCGAATCCAAACGCCACTACTAAATAAATAAACCAGCAGAACCAGTGCCCGCCCCCCAGCGCACACGTCTCCCACTGACGAAACACTGGAGTTAAGAACTAAACTATGATAAATGGCATAAAATATTAAGATGTAGGCCTAACGTAAAATAAATTTGTTATTAAATAAATTAAAACATATAGCCTACAGTAGATAAAAGTAGAACATGCTAAAAGTAAATATAATAATAGGCTAAATAGTATCTAAGCCATAATAAATAGTGTCTAAACAATAATAAATTGTATCTAAGTTATCTATTAGACTACCATTCCACTCTATTAATAGATTTTAAAATTTCAATATATTTTTAAAATTATTTTTGCTTATTTCATTATTGTTGTTATTGGTTTACTTTTTGGTAGTATTGTATTATCTGAGGATGACTCATTTTAGTAACTATCTACAAAAGAAAAAAAACAAGCAAAGAAACAAACAAAAATCATTTTATACACTGGGCCTTCAAAGTGCTCTCTGAAACTACACCTGGCGTGGCTTGTGTCCAAAAAATGAAAAAAAAAAATCAACTTTGTCGTAGAGCTAAACCAAATACATCATTGGAAAGGTCTCAACCTGGAGAGTAACATATGTCAGTATGATCATTCTACATGGCTCCTGCTTTGAGCCATTGACCTTTGAACCTTGACCTCAGTGCATGTTTGAGGGCTTATAACTCAGCAACAAAAGGGGGTACAGACATGGGACCAACTGTTATAGAGAGCTCTTGACCTCAACTATCATGTGAGTGTAGTCAATAACTGGGGGTGCTGTCATCCCCTTAAAGTCCACAGTGCACTCTCAATTCAGTGTTTACAACTTCCAAATCTAGGAAAAACACTTATATTTTTCAAAAACTACAATTCCCTAGGTGTAATGGAATAAAGCTTGATACATAGTTGTAGTTCTTCTGATTTGCAAAGTGGGGTTCTAAATAGGGTTGTAAAAAGATAGATTTACCCAGTATATCTAATGTCTAGTAAAGCCGAACTAGTTATTATACTGCACCTAGATGAACTATGTTAAGAAAAAGTACAGATGCCGGCTAATTTTTGATATTTTAGTTAATACGCTAGAAACTGCGTTTTTAAGACGGTAGGTTTGTTTGCGGCTTGTAAAATAGAGTTGTAAAATAGGGTCGTAAAAAGACAGATCTACTGATTATATCAAATGTCTAGTAAAGCCGAACTAGTAATAACACTGCACCTAGATATATGTTAAGAAAAAGTAAGGATGATGGTTAATTTCAGATAATTTAGCAAGTACTGTAGAAACAGCGTTTTTGGGACTGAATATTTGAATAGGCCTATATCAAATATCTAGTACAGCTGAACTATCATGTTATTATTATTATTATTATTATTACTATTTGTGGGAAAGTATAACAGAGGAATATATTTGCCGTTTTAATATCAAGTGTTTGGTGTTTTTGTTGGTGTTTTTGTGTGTATACAGGACGTTGTTGAATCAGGAAATCAGTGTGGACACCACGACAATGGATCCTAATTGACTTTACATTGGCATTGTTTCCATGGTACCGGCACCTAATTTCAACCCATTACGTGCTGCCACCACGGAATGCGGTGTTAAGAGGTCGTGGTCATTTCACGTATTTCTGTGAGATCAGGTTGCACTAAAAACAACCCAAATTGGCTCCTGAAATTGAAACTTCCACAGACATGAACGTTGTTGAAAGTTTAATACTTTTAATACAAAATTACAACTAGGCCTAAATATACTTCTAATAGGTATGACCAACCTCATTCCTAGGTCATCAAATACCAATGCTTTTTCATGCAGCTCAGTAGACACAAAAGGTAGACCTGCACTATAACGTCTATATTTAAGTAATGCTATGATATCCACCACATTTCTTAACACAAAAACACAAGAGTGTCTTCAGCAATTCAACAGTACCTTAGGTTAATGCTATGGCCATCAGTTTTAAATATTTGTGCTTCGATTTTCTTAAATAAAGTTTGTTTGTTTTTTGTTTCTTTTGTTTACTGCTATTCAGTTTTGAATAGCAGGAGGGATAATTTTCCCAGCGTCACCTTCTTCTAACTCCCCCAGGGGCAGTCATCTGATATAACCTCTGAGCAAAGCAGAGAAACGGACTGCTTCAGTGTTGTCTGTCTTCCTCTGTTTCAACAATACATCATTCAATCACTACCCCAAAAACTACTACCAATAACACAGCAATAAACCCACATTGCAAATTTTATGTAGACACCTTGTGAATATCAAACTGGTAAAAGGAACCGCAAAACAGGATAAATGGGCGAACAAAACTAACATGCTCAGTAATCAGTCTACACTCCGTAAGCTACTAACCACTAAGAGAAGGGTTAGGGCGGATGTTCACATAGCTTCTTTCTTTGGCAGCAAAGCAGTGGCATTTGTGGCATGAAAAAGCTCTCCCAGCGCCTTTTTTTTATATGACATGCTCAGCATTGGTTTTGTTTCTATGACAACAATATCTTGACAGTAGACTAAAGTCACACATAATCTTCAACAAATCGATTAGTCGTGGGGGAAAAAGGCAACATTTAACAAAGGTAACGGCACATGATTTGGCTCCATTACAACTCACAACATTCACTGACAAAACAACTGTCTTATACTTAACATGTTTTCCAAACAAATACAACATGCTAACATTATTAGCGTCAGCCTATGGCATTTCACACTGTATAAATTAGCCTGGCGACGAGCAGAGATTTCCTCTGCTCATATGAAGCCAGGATAAATCCCGAAGTATAAATCCCTGAAGGATAAATCACACACAAGACTTAAAATGCTATTTTAGTGGAGGCTTTACTGTCTTCACAATTTATTGTTTCTTATCTATGAAATACAAGTAAATACAAGCTTCATTTCCACTGAGGGAAATGGTTTCAGCTCACAGAAACAGACAGGAGGTCTGCGTCACCGCGACGCTGAGCGTGAGGTTGGGCGAGTTCCATTTTCTGTCAACAAAGGGGTGTTTTGAAAACACCCCCATTTTCACAGGTAACTTAGCCTGTCCCCCCCGCCACAAGAAATAATGGATTAATCCTGGAAGACTGTTGAAGTAGCACTTTTCTCCTTATGAAAGTAACACAGCGATTATTCGATTAATGAGAATTTGGTTATTTCCTCTCACGCAGGCGCAGAACATACATGCTACTTGGCCGTCGGATGTAGTCTTTGTAGTGTGTTCAAATGCAACTGACACAGGGCGATGTGAGGCAATGTAGACGACGCAACAGTTGGCTTTCGTTGCCGCTAGTTCTTTGATGTCAGTTTGGTGTGTCAGCACCTTAAAAGCAGCGGGCAGATCCACGGCTAAAGTCCCTTGTTATTTTATTTGCATGTGTTTTTCCACTGCAGGGCAGGTAAAAGAAGTTTACATGTTGGCGGTGAGCTGTTTATAAGGTGCAGTAAGAGCCTGTTTTCTGCAGCTCTTCATTGAAAATCTCACTTTGGCTTTTTCTGCTCTCTCTTTCTCCCTTCATATCATTAGAATAATTTCATTTCCTACGGATTCTTAAAAATTAAAGTCCCTCAATATTTTGTTATGTTAAAACTTAGATTATTAGGCAGCAAAATAAGGAAATTTTGAGTTTTCAAGTAGCAATTTCGCACAACTTCTAACACGGCTGATAGCAAACATGAAACAGCAGATATCTAAAGTACAAACAGGACACAGAAGAGAAACTAAACTCCAGACCACAGAGATTCAGCCAGAAGCTACAAAAGTACTGAGAGCTGAACACAGAGACTGTTAAAAATGCCTTTTTTTCGTCTCCTGCAGACAGCGGTGGGTAGAGTCTTGCAACACACACAGCTTGTTTGAGGAGGAGAAGCAGGGTTGTAGGGGTCGGCTGCAGTTGGTGCAACTTGGCATGGCACGGGGCTTCCTAGCTGATCATGAAAGTGCCAATCAGCGCAGCATGGCTTGACTCAGTGTAATCTACTTTAAAGAGTTTTCAAATCTGTTTCATGGCATTGTGAAATTTACACATACATGATAAAAGGACTAAATGTAGCTTGTATCTTTCCTAATCATCAATATGCCCCTTACTTAACACGTTCCCTGCCAGGGTATTATTTCTAAGTTGCCAGCTACCGCCAGCATTTTTGATCATATTCACTAATCTTTCTACAGAATAATTTGTTCTATGAATACGTAAACAGTGTATACATCAAAATAAAGAAAGGACCTTTGTTTTTATACACACACACACACACACACACACACACACACACACACACACACACACACACACAAAATATATCCTATTCAATTCCTTTTTTTTATCAACACTTAAACTTTTGCATTTTCATTATAGGGAGAAAAAAACCCCATTTTGGATAAAAACCTGAGAAAATTGCATATTTGTCAAAGACAGTCATTTTCAAGTACAAAATCAATTTCATATTACATTTTTTTCTTATTTCCTTATATCAATTTAAATTGTATTAATAAAGATAATAATAATAATAATGACAATGATCTGCTTGAAGTATAGGGGAACATGTTGTCACTTTCTCCAAATTGGATTCAGAATGTTGATCAAACAGGACTCTGAGTCTGAGTCCATCATAATCTCCACAGCTTGTGCAACCATAACTTTTTGGTCTGCATTTCCACAGTGTAGGCCTAGCGTTCTGTCATAAATGACGGAAAATTGTGTCAATGATGGGGATAGTGTTAAAGTAAAGTATAGTGTTAATGAAGGCTCATGAGAGAACTTAAAATGATCAAAGATTAAAAACAAAACCAGTAAAGGGAGGATTCCTTCCTAAAAGGAATAAAAGAGCTTACATATTTTAAAGCCCCTTAAGCACATATGTGATTTATTTTCATTGGGCTATATAAATAAAATTGGCTTGACCTGAGACATAGAATCATTAGAATCTCTGTATAATAATTTCAGGCTTTGTTAGGAGTGTATGTTTACAGGTGCTACACACAGGCCTGTAAAACACTTCTAATATGCTCATATTCCCCCAGGTCTGCGCATCGTAGAGCACACAGAGAGTGATATTGTATGTCCCAATGGGTGGCAGGTGCTGTGCCACAGGGACAACAAACAGCAGCAGCCTTGCATTGTTTGTTCTATTAGCCAACAGCAGAGTTACAAGCAAAGCTACTAAAAATGGGAAATCCATGTGTAAATCACTTCTTCATAATCTGTTACTGCAGCAACGAGCTCAGTCTGCCGCCGGCTGTGGGCTGAATGAAAACAAGCCAAAGCCATCAAGGCGCTTCATCTGTAATCCTTCCCCAGGATACAGCTTACAAAACAACACAACACAAAAAATAAAAACTCGGCCTTTGTTCCACGGAAATCAATAGGGCCAAGGAATAGTACGTAATGGTGCAGCATTACTGTAACTATAAACTGGACAAAAGGGGAAAAAGTGTGACTCAGGTCCCCTCTGAGATTACTGTAATTAAACTTAGACCAACAACTTTTAATAAGTCCAGTGCTGAAGCACTTGACAACTTCAACAGCAAGATGATTTGAAAATTAAGAGAAGCCAGTGTTTTTGTTTGGCCCTTAATCACAGGTAAAGTCTCAAGGGGCTTCAGGTTGGACAAATTGTTTCACAATAAAAGAAAACACCACACCACAAACTCAGAGCCTCAATCAGAACAAGGAGAGGCTCCAAATCTTTTGCAGACAAAAAAAAAAAAAAAAAAAAATAGAAATAGGAGACTTTGAACGCAGTGAACAGAACAGAATGCTCCCCTCCAGGAGGGTCGGCTGTGCCGTGTGTTCTGAACGGAAAACACTGCAAAAATCCATTGGGTGCACTCAATATTAACGTAATATTCAACCTCTAAAACCTATAATATTTGAAACAAGAAATATTAATTTGCCATTAAGTAAGGACAATTACACCTGATCCCAAAGCAGTTTATCTTATTGATACCATGTCGTTCAAGAAGTAGACTGCCTAAAACTGAGGATCCAATCCATAGATGTGTAAAGAGAACTGGATACAGCATTGGAGATGGGACCCTGTTCATTCTTATCAAAGTTGCTCTGTGGAACATAAAGCCAGAAAGCCTTGATTTCAGGGCCAATAAGAGCAGGTGCACAGGTCACAAACCCATTATTATTGTTGCCATCTACTGACAACCAAAGCCCTCCTCTGTTTTTCTCACTAAATTCTCCTTACTGGTAACATCTGTAAGTGCCATGTCCCCTACTGTCATTCTCTTGGGTGACTTTAATATTCACATTGATGACCCATCCAACCATTTTGCCGATGATTTCATTTCACTCCTTGACTGTCTCAGTATTACACAATATGTCAACCTCCCAACACATAACAAGGGTCATACACTTGACTTAATCTGTTGCACTGGTATCATTCCCTCTAATCTCTCTGCCACCGAGTTCCCCGTTTCTGACCATAAAGCTGTTCTGTTTGAGTTTCATGCCTCATTATCCAAAATAAAAGAGCATCGCACTATCACCTTCAGAAACATTACAAACATCAACCCTACAGACCTCACTACTTTGATCACCTCCAACCCCAGCCCTCCCCCATCATCCTCCCCTGCTGACTTGGTGAATCACTGCAATTACTGTCTCTCTTCTTCCCTCGCTGTCCCTCTAAGAACCCGTACAGTCTCCTTTACCCAGACTGCTCCTTGATTTACCTCTGATCTTCGACAACTGAAAACTGCCAGTCGTCGACTGGAGCAGCTGTGCAAAAAGACCGGACTTTCAGTACAAACTTAAATGTACGCTGATCATCTACATCACTACAAGAATGCTCTTTCCACTGCCAAATCCTCATACTACTACAACCTCATTAGCACTGCCAAAGATAACAGAGCCCTCTTCACAACAGTCCTACTCCAACCTCCTAAAACCCTCCCACCCTTCTACTGATCAGTGCTCTGCCTTTCTGGACTTCTTCATTAACAAAATCAACACCATCTGCATACAGCTGCAGTCTTCATTTACCTCCTCAACGGACCTACCCTGGTCGGATACAACAGGCCAACCACTCATCAGCCCCCTCTCCAACTTCAGCTCTGCTACAGAAGAAACCATCTCTGAGCTCATCCGCAGGAGCAAAACCAACCACCTGTCAGCTCGATCCCCTCCTCACTTCTCTCCTCAAAGCTTGCCTGCCATCCGTGTCGTCCATGATCAGTGCAATAATCAACTAGTTCCTCACTTCTGGAACTGTACCCCCCACTCTTTAATTGGCTGTAATTATACCCACCCTCAAAAAAACGGGTGCTGACCCAGGTGACCTTAACCACTACAGGCCAATCTCTAACCTCCCCTTCATATCCAAAATCCTGGAAAAGGTGGTTGCCCTCAACTTCCGTCCCACGTCGAGTCAAACAACATCCATGAACCCCTCCAATCTGGTTTCCCCCCAAAACACAGTACTGAAACAGCCCTCGTAAAAATCACCAATGGCCTCCTCCATGCAGCTGACTCTAGACTGCTCACCATCCTTATCCTCCTCCATCTCAGTACTGCGTTCAATACCATCTCCTACCCACTACTCCTGGAACGCATGGCTGAAATTGGGATCACTGGTGTTGCACTTTCATGGTTCACATCATATCTTACTGACAGGCAACAGTTTGCTCAGATGAGGAACCACAGAGGCGTTCTACTGTTTCACTGGGTGTCCCCCAGGGGTCAGTATTGGGTCCTCTTTTATTCATCATCTACCTCATTCCCCTGGGTGCAATCCTCCATCACCATGGTATTCATTTCATTTTCACACTTCCATCACTGTCCCAGTCCACCAATGAAGTCTTGGTCCACGCATTTGTTACATCTCATATTGACTTTTGGAACGCAGTTCTCTCTGGCCTACCCACCAAACTCATAAACAGGCTTCAAATGACCTTTGACCTTTTGGATATAAAATGTCATCACTTCAGTATTTTATCCTCTCAAAAACATATTTTGTGAGGTCCCATTGACCCTGACCTTTTACTACAAAATTCTCATCAGTTTTTTCTTCAGTCCAAGTGGATGTTTATGTCAAATTTTGAAAAACTGTTCTTGAGATATCGTGTTCATGAGAATGAGACAGACCCTTTACCACCAGTATCCAATCAGTTCATCATTGAGTCCAAGTGAGCATTTGTGCCACATTTAAAGAAATCCCGTCAAGGTATTCCTTAGCTATCACGCTCACAAGAATGAGAAAGATAAGGTCACAGTGACTGTGACCTTTGACCAGAATCTAATCAGTTCATCACTGAGTCCAAGTGCAGATTTGTGTCAAATTTGAAGATATTCCCTCAAGCTGTTCTTGAGATATCATGTTCACAAGAATGAGATGGAAGGAAGGTCCCAGTGACCTTGATCTTTGACCACTGACCACCAAAAAGTAGCCAATTCAGTCTCAAGTCTAAGTCACCCTTCGTGCCGTATTGGAATAAATTCCCTTGAAACATTGTTGAGATATAGTGTTCACAAAGATGTGATGTGTGGATGTCTGTATGGATGTACGCATGGATGGATGGACAACCTGAAAAGACATGAAAGGAGTTTTTATGTTTTCCTGTCACTTATGGGACAATGAACAAAACATGATCTCGTCTTGCACAAGATAGATGCGCAGACAGTAGGAAAACAGCAGCCGGTGAAAATATTTTTCCAACACGGCATGTCCCCTGGACAGTAAAGCATCATTGGGTTATCATCAACATGAGTGAAGACAGCATAACATTTCAGAAATGTCTATAGTAGTATCCTACATCTTCTTCCAAAAATATGGATATCGATTACTGGTGGTGCCCAGGGATGCCCATGCTGCCGAAACCACCTCTTTTGCAGGCAAAATCAACAGAGCCACCTACAGGGCCTCAGCCCCACCCAGTGAACGAGTCACACCATGGCACTGTTTGTATGATTTCAACACAGATTTGTTGTTCACAATGTAACATACACATTATCAAGAAAAAAATAAGCTGTGTCCCCATGACACATTGATAGTGAGTTTACTGCATCCTTTCAAATTTTATTGTGTCAGAGATTCAGGACACGTACCAAGCATCATCACTGCTAAAGTAAAGCAGAGGCTCGTTGCATCTTCACCCAGCCAGATAAATAAAGGTAAGGAGCAGTGACAGGCAGGATAACTCGCATAACTTTGATCATGCATTATGAATTCTGAATGTATTATTCATACGGGCGGAGAAGCACAGCTCGAGGATGTGGCCTTTTTCCCCTCTCCCCGGTGCTCACTCCTACATGAGGTAATACAGCCTTGTTTTCTCTCCACTGCTTCGTCTCCACCTGCAAATCAGAAAATCTCTCCCCTCTCCCCCGAGGCCTCCTGCTCTCCACCTTTTCACCAACCGGGGCTCTGCTAGCGCTGAGAAAAGATTCAGTGCAGAGGAGGTACTGTTGGTTAGGCAGCAGAACTGTTACAACATATCATTTGTTCCACTGTGATGTGCTTTGTGTCAGCTGAGGAAATTGGCTCTGGATTTAGGTGATCAGAAAGACGGAAAAAAGACTTGTTTGTGTGTTTGATCACTGCAATTGTTCTAACATCAAACTCAGGCAAAACAAAATAAAAGTTTTAATCAGTCTTTAAATTAAAATGTAAAGGTAAACTAAAGGTAAAGAAATTTCACATATAATGTGAAAGACAAAATTTGAGTGAAGAAAATTATAAGACATAACAAATCCTCCCAGCACATGGTCTGCTTGGCCACTGTAGTGCAGTGTACCTTCTACAGACAATGTCTGTCCCTCTGTATTAAGAAACGGCCTGCAGGCATGAAGAAGAGAAATAAAAACAATGGAATGTTGAGTGTCAATTGGTTTCATTCATTCATTTATTGGTTATTATTCATTTAGTTTATTCATTTATGACCTAATTTCATAGGCTGTGCATGGCACCGAACCCTTTAAAAGGAAAGTCATTGTCAGGATGATTTCTGGCTTTCATCAAAGACTCACATAAGAAACAAAGGAGAAAGGAACTGAAGTTGAATGAATGTGCATTAGGGAAGCCAGGAAGCTTTGTTTTAATATGTTGATTTTGATGTAGGAACCACAAAAACTGAACCAACAGAGACTGTTTACACAACTCTCTTCATCTAGAGGTCTTTACACTTTGCGCAGAAATAATAATAATAATAATAACAAAAAATACAGCATATATAGTCTGAATTTCCATACTACACAATGTATATTTATGTATATATGCAGTGCACAGTATAACACCAAGTCAGCTGGACTTTGGGTGTATCAATCTGTTCATTTAGGAAGCAGAGTGATTGTGTGTGATCAGTTTCACCTGCTTTGGTCCAAATCAAAGTAACAACAGGTGCAATGGCGAAAGCAAGGCAATCTGTGTATCATTCATTCATTCGTATTTCAAAATAAAACTAAATATGAAAAAACAAAATAATGACTTGTTTTTGTGTGTTATGTGTTTCCAGAACACATATTCCAAAACGGATAATGACTCGTTTTCCGATTTCCGAATTTCTGTTTAAATGGAAAATGGAAAAAACGGATAACGGGCCGGGATTCAGGCCTTTCATACACTTTCAATATTTTCATTTCTCGCATATTGTGTGACCCGGGAGCCAAGTTTTTATTTTATTATTATTATTATTATTGAAGAAATATACAAATATACAAAATATATCACACAAAATATCGGGACAAAAATGTTACATCAGTGAATAAAGGCATAAAATAAATAAATAAATAAAAGAGGCTCGAGGTACTTGTATAAAGAGATCTGCGGAGGAACTTTTGAACTTCGCATAGGAGCGCTCCATTCTCAACTGCTTGTGGCCTAATTATGGCTTTATCCTTATATTCAAGAGAGTGGTAAATCAGTTTGAGAGCATTATTTATTGATTTCACATTCAGATTTTTTAATATTGTCCCTCAAACCCTGCCCTCACACTCAAATAGCCTCTGCTTGCGCTTAGATCTACTCTGTTCAACCTGATCTCACAGAAATACGTGAAATGACCACGACCTCTTAACACTGCATTCCGTGGTGGCAGCACAAAATGGGTTGAAATTACGTGCTGGTATCATGGAAACAATGCCAATATAAAGTCAATCAGGATCCATTGTCGTAGTGTCCACACTGATTCCCTGATTCAACAACGTCCTGTATACACACAAAAACACTGAAGTGTTCTTGATATTAAAACGGCAAATATATTCCTCTGTTAAGAATTTCCCACCAAAATAATAATAATAATGATAGTTTGGCTGTACTAAATACCTGATATAGGCCTATTCAAATATTCAGTCCCAAAAACACTGTTTCTACAATACTAGCTAAATTATCTGAAATTAACCGTCATCCTTACTTTTTCTTTCATAGTTCATCTAGATGCAGTGTCATTATTAGTTTGGCTATACTAGACATTTGATATAATCAGTAGATGTATCTTTTTACCACTCTATTTTACCACAAGCCGCACAAAACCTGCCGTCCTAAAAACGCCGTTTCTAGAGTACTATCTAAAATATTTAAAATTAGCCAACATCCTTGCCTTTTTTCTTAATGTAATTCATCTAGGTGCAGTGTCATTACTAGTTTGGCTTTACCAGACATTAGATATATTGAGTAGATCTATCTTTTTATGACCATATTTTACAAGCCGCAAACAAACCTACTGTTGTAAAAACGCCGTTTCTAGCGTATTAGCTAAAATATCGAAAATTAACCGACATCTGTACTTTTTCTTAACATAGTTCATCTAGGTGCAGTGTAATAACTAGTTCGGCCTTACTAGATATTGGATATATTGGGTAGATATATCTTTTTACAACCCTATTGAGAACCCTACTTTGCTAATCAGAAGAACTACAACTATGTTGCTGATATATATCGTGTGTAAGCATTTTTCCTAGATTTGGAAGTTGTAAACACTGAATTGAGAGTACGCTGTGGACTTTAAGGGGGTGGTAAACACACTCAGATTTTAAATATCTAATTTCTAAATGCGTGAAAATTAATTTTATCCATATTTTACCCATACCCATGACAGCACCCCCAGTTGTTGACTAGACTAGTTGAGGTCAAGAGCTCTCTTTAACAGTTGGTCCCATGTCTGTACCCCCTTTTGTTGCTGAGTTATAGGCCCTCAAACATGCACTGAGGTCAAGGTTCAAAGGTGAATGGCTGAAAGCAGGAGCCATGTAGAATCATCATACTGTCATATGTTACTCTCCAGGTTGAGACCTTTCCAGTGATGTATTTGGGTTAGCTCTACGACAAAGTTTTGATTTTTTCATTTTTTGGACACAAGCCATGCCAGGTGTTATGGGATGTATACATAGAATAGATACACATTTAGGTATGATCCAAATTAGCAACAACAGGAATAAATGGGGAAAAAATGGTAAAAAAACAAAACAAACAAACAAAAAATTTAAACACATTTTCCCGTCTCAGGTTTGTAGATTTTATTAATGCCACACAATTATTTTCAATGTCCTGACTACAACACCAACTATTATAATCCAATGTGAAACAGAGCTCAAGCTTTTCACTTAGAACACTGGTGCTAGGAAGAGCATCGTGCATCACTGCTGCTCCTGTTGTCAGTACTACTGCAGCTTTCATCACCTGGTGTAGAAAAAAGAAATCATTGTATAAGAGTGCAGATATTTTTATCTACATTATATACACATTTTGTACACATGGTTACGGTCACAAACATCTGGCCATGTGTAAACTGCAAAAAGCTGAAACTCTACACGAAATTATAGCATTATTACTGCTGTTTTTTTTTTTTTTTTATAAGATTCACAGAGCATGAAGTGGGGAAAAAGAGAATGGGGGAATGACACGGCCGCAGGCTGGGATCATGCCCGCGGCCACTGCGGCGAGGCGGTGCCTCTGTGCATGGGGTCTGTGCATGATGCGTACAGACTACACTCCTGACCAGATGATGACACTGGCAGCAATAGGGGCGTCGGTAGCTTAGTGGATAGTGCCGAGGTGGTGTAGGAGTGTAGTCTTCATCACTATCCCCACTGTCAAGACAGCTGTCATCACTTTCGACTGGTGGAACCCTGGTTTGAAGTCCACCTGGTTGCTTTCCATAGAACATTGATGCATTCATTTTGTTCTGTGTTGTGTACAAAAAATGCATTTATATCCCAGCATGCTACTTTTATAATGTTTATAAAAATTGTAGCATTTCCCAAAGAAAATACATGTGAGTGGTGAAATCCAACTAAATTCAGCATTATTTCTATGCTGCTGTTGTGGCTGAATGTGGCAAATTCGCAAGTCACATGTCAGCTGTAGAAGCAAACAGTAAGCTGGCAAGTATTGTTACCTTAGCACAACTTACCTCATATTAAACACTTTCTCCAAATTTGCAGCCTCCACACTCAGCAGTTGTTAGCCAAAGCATTAGCTTCCATGAACCGCATGTAGTTGTCACTCCGACCGGTCCGACAAGAAACCAGTGCTTGCAAAAGAAAAAAACTGAGATGGAGGGATGAAAATATTGAAAGTGTATGAAAGGCCCGAATCCGGCCCGTTACCCGTTTTTCTCCATTTTCCATTTGAACCGAAAATCGGAAATCAGAAAACGAGTCGTTATCCATTTTTCAATTTTGGTTCTGGAAACACATATTGAAAAAACAAGACATTATTTTGTATTTTCATATTTTGTTTTATTTTGAAAAACGAATAAACGAATGATACACGGATTCAAGGCAACCCCCCAAAAGAGAATGGTTTTGCATGTGGTGGCCACAGACAGTTGCTCTCTCCTTGTCCTTCCTGACTGATTCCTCTCAAGGTTTGTGTTCTTCTAGTGTCCTTGTCACAACTGGTAGCATGAGGTGATAACTGCAGCCAAATCAGGTTGCAAAAGTAGTCTAGCTTTTCTAGGATGACACATCCATATGCAGTCACAAGAAGGTTTGCTGTGTCTCCCAGCACAGTCTCAAGACCTTGGAGGAGATACCAGGAGACCAGCAGTTACATGAGGAGAGCTGGACAGGGCTGTAGAAGGGCCTCAACCCAGCAGTAGGACCTGTATCTGCTCCTTTGTGTGGGGAGGAACAAAACCCTACAAAATTACCTCCAACAGGATACTGGCGTGCATGTTTCTGACCTAACTGTCAGAAACAGACTTCATAAGGGTGACATGAGGGCCTGATGTCCTCTAGTGGGACCTGTGCTCACGGCCCAGCACCGTGCAGCTCAACTGGCATTCGCCAGAGAACACCAGAATTGTCAGGTCTGCCAATGGCACACTGTTCTCTTCACAGATGAGAGCAGGTTCACACTGAGCACATGTGACATGCGTGAAAGGGTCTGCGGACACTGTGGTGAATGTTGTGCTACCTATAACATCATCCACCTTGGTGGTGGATCAGTGATGGTCTGGGGGGGCATATCCTTGGAGAGTCACACAGATGCTGGTGCAGTGGGCCCTGGCTTCCTCCTGGTGCAGGACAATGCCAGGCCTCAGAGTGTGTAGGCAGTTCCTGGATGAAGAGGGCACTGATGCCATTGACTGGTCCTCTCATTCCCCTGACTTAAATCCAATTGAGCACCAGGGATGTTATGTATCAGTGCATCTGACACCGCAAGTACTGCCACAGACTGTCCAGGAGCTCACTGTTGCCCTGATGCAGGTCTGGGAGGAGATCCCCTGGGACACCATCTGCCGATTCATCAGGAGCATGCCCAGAGGCACGCGGGGGCCATACACACTACTGAGTCACATTATGGGTTGCTGCGATAAAATGCATGCAAGTTGGATCAGCCTGTGATTTCAATGTTTAACTTAATGTATTTTTAGTATGATTTTGAATCCAGCCCTCAGTGGGTTGATGATTTTGGCTTCCATTGACCGTTGTTACATCATTTTGCTTTCAACAAATTATACAATGTACATCAATACACATTTTCAACTTGAATAACTCATTCATCAAGATCTGATGTGTGATTTAAGTGTTTCCTTAATTTTTTTGAGCTGTGTACATACTCCTATAGTGACTAAGAATCCCTGAACCTTTTGCAGCAGTACAACATGCAGCCAGGTGGCATCAGTTTGAAACACGGTGGGACTGAACCTTTTGTGGTGGTATGATGCACTGCTGTACAGTAATAACAGTATAATAACAATAATTAAGTTGCCGGATGGCATCTGTTGCAGTGGCAGACTGGACGGTGTCAGTTTCTAATGCCGCCGGTAACAATGTCATATAAGGAGCTGGAAAGTCCCTATAGGGCGGTTGGGAGGGGAGATGGCTGGATCCAAAAAACCCTGGACTTTCGCCCAGGAGCCAGTGTTCATTTACCATATGGATGTAGAGCCAAACCATGATTTTTTTTTTTTTTAAATGTTAACCAAGGGTTTTTGTTGCACAAGTGAATAAACATAAATATGAGGTGTTTTACAGATATTTTGCATTTATTTTGAAAAAGACTGTATGCATCCAATGAGCATAGACTGTGCATATCCTATGAAAATGGAAGTGCATTTAGAAAAACCAGAATTCATTTAAGAGGCATAAATTGACACACCGTGCTGAAAAATCAACAACAAGCTCAAGACAATACCTAGCTCATAATACGTAGACATGAACAGCACTGCCAAAGCGGCAATATTTGATGAGTTGGGCCAAGATTTCTTTTTCCTTACCTCAGTCAGTTTGTACAGTTTGACCAGAAATTTGAGACAGATCCAGACAACACTTCCGCTTATGTCCATAAAAGGACATCTGCATATGAATGCAGATACATTTAGTTTGAAGCTAATGAAAAGCTAAACTGCTTTCAGATGATACCTCATCAGTTCTGAGATTGCATTCTGGCCAATGAGTCCTACCTCTTTTGCTCTTCACATAGACCTTTTAATCTGCAGGGAACTGTAATAAGTTTGACCATGTACTGTCAGGCTTCTTCAATGACAATGGTGAAAACTTTAAAAGTAATAAGCATCTGTGTTTTAAACTAAACATGCATTACACATACATGTAAATAAACATGTTTTTAACTAACTTGTCAAATCCCATTTTTAACAAATAGCATTAATAAATACTTTTTAACATTCCTAAGATCATATAAATCAATATGGCATTGCCTCTATGATATTAATAAGTGGATTAAGATGGATTGCTCCAGGTGCATGCAAGACATTTCTCATGGCAGGACCAGGAAAACAGGAAGTATTAGAAAAGGAAATGACCTAACAAGATGTGATGTTACTATGTTTCAAGAAATAAAAAACACTAATTTAATAAATAAAACACTACATTTTACAATTTAAGCATTAATCAAGTCAAGTAATAATCCAGTTCTTATTTTTAACCAGAAACCAAAATTCTATTGCGAATAAATAAAACTGCATGTGGAACTTAAAGAAACTGCCTTCAAGGCAGCACAAGCAGCTTGAGAGAGCAGGAAGAGGCGGAATCAGGATTGTACCAGGATGTTATGTTTGTACCAGGTGAAAATTGTATGTAATTGTGGAAAAGCTGACTCTGATTCATTTCAAGGTATGTGCTGTTTTGGTCCAATTGTTAAAGAAGTATTTCACCGCTAGAAAGACAATCTCTTCATAAAACTTGGCTGTCTATTCAGTGGAAAGACACAAAAACCTTTGAAATTGGTGCTACGTAATCACAGAAAAAGGACTGTGGTTTTAGCTTTTGCTCAAGAGGTAGAAAACCAACAAGTACCAGAATGCACAGTGTCACACCAAACCAATAAACGCTCCTGCTGGTAGGTGACATGATGTAAACTCATCTGTTTGTCACAGTGGTGGTTGGCTGGTAAGAAACTATCTCATAGAGCATTTAAACAGTAAGCTAAAACATGTTTCTGAAAACGAGAAATAGTCAGCTCAGTAACAGAATCTTGGTTCATATCTGATCAGCGGTGCCTAATTGTACCATTTGATCTCATTTTTTTCAGCCTCTGTTTTCTCTGTGCTGGAAACAGTATGGCGCTCACTTCCAGTACACAAACTCTCACTATTACAGGGCAGTAGAATATGTTTCGAAAGATCATTTTAGGCAAAAAAAAAAAAAAAAAAAAAAAAAAAGGCTGTGTAGTATCACAATCTTGGTTTATATTTGATTGCCAATGCCTAGTTTTACCATTTGATTGGATTTTGGTCCAAGTTTTGGTAAATGATGAATGGACCTGCACTTGTATAGCACCGTTCTAGTCACCCAACCACTCAAAGCGATTTTTACACTATGAGTCACATTCACCCATTCACACATACATTCATACAATGGTGGTGAGGCTACCATTAAGTAACACCTGCAACTCGGTATTGGCCGGAACGACGCATAGTGCGTCCAAATTCACACCTGTTCTTCTCTATTGATTTTCTCCGCGACCGTGCATCATAGCGAGAAGCCACGCATATCACGTGAAACAGTGGAATTGTAGCTTTCCAACAAGACCAAGCACTTGTCGGTATTCCAGTGTTTTCACAGCAAAAAAAAAAAGATAAAGTTACACTAAAAATATGTATAACAGAGCCTTCCTACAGCTTTGCACACACATTACTCTTGGATGGATTATGCAGGGTCGCATAGAAATACCACGCATATCACATGAAAGTGCAGGACCAGAGCTTTCCAGTGATACCACACATCATTGTGCTGTCATCCCATCATGCTATAAATACAGATTAATTGTCTACAAAATAAAACCTGACGAATTTCTTTACAATCCATTATACAGATCTTGTTATCAGTCACTTCATATAGTGAGGAATATCGTATCTTACCACGTCTTAGGCTTGCGTGTGTTTCTCCCTGTCTATCCACATTTGTAGTCCGGCTTTCAAGATGCAAATATCTCCATATTGTCCAGTTGACACTCCATCAAACTTTGTATGACAAGACCAGCCACTTCACCTTCCCGCACCCCAGATAACTGAGGCCTAATTATGCATGCATGACAGGACCGTAGTCACCATATACAATGCCCTTTTTTACTGCAAACAAAGTTTCAAATATTATCTTGGAGGACATCACTGCACATGGTTGACTATTTTTCTATTATCTCAGATGTAAATATTGCATGTTTCTTTCAGATAAAACACATTTTGACTCGTGAATGAGTCAATGGAATTTCTTGCAATAATGAAAAAATACTGGCAATCATGTCCGCCTGGCACAAACCACATGTTTTGGACAACTGTGAAGTGACAGAATGTCCCACCATCATGGTTCTTATATTGCCAGATTTCAGAGAGTCTCCCCTCTTCATATATGGCAGAATATGTCATTTTCCAACTTTCTATGGTGAGATACATGTAAAAATGTAAGAATTTAGTAACACAGATTTGTTTTTTCATTGATATAAAAATTAATATAAAATACAGGCACAGAGAAGGACATGAAATCTGGATAGCATGTGTATGTAGCCTTTATAATGACTGTGATATGAGGTTAAAAGTAAAGGCAGTAAAAATACCCCAAAAATGCCTAGGGCCCATAGGGTTAAAACGCTCACACACTGACACACAAAGAATCATTGGGGGCAATTTCGGGTTCAGTATCTTGCTCAAGGAGATTTCGACATGCAGACTGGAGGAGCCAGGGATCGAACCGCTGATCTTCCGATTGGTGGACCTGCTCTCAGCCACAGCTGCCCCGAGTTTTTGAGGGATAGAGGGGTGGGTCTGTCTTGATCAACTTCTTCACTCTAAGTATCCATGGTGATGGCACTCATGGGGGGCAGTACAGAAAATGCTAAAGTACAGCCTGTATTTCGAGCAACAGCCCGAGAGCCAGCAAAACTTGGCCAATTGACGAGTTTGGTATCATCAGGTGGAGTTTTGCTGGGAAGGGGGGCAGAGATATCTAAGCATTGGTTCAGTGGGGGGAAGTTTACCACAAACAAAGCTGGCTTTAAATCAGCAAAGTATCAGTAGGGCCCACCCACCCACCGACGCGGTGGGTGGGTGGGCCCTCCTGCCCCGCCTGTCTGGGGTGTGTCTCTGGCTCTCTGGGGGGGCCGACCATTGCCGCCCCGGGTCCTGGGGCCTGCGGGGTGTCCTGCCGCCTCTGTGGCTCCCTGGTCGTGGGGTCTGGGCGCTCCTGTGGTCTTGGGGTGACGGGCCGCCCCCCTTCCCCCGCAGGGCCGGCCCTGGACCCTGGTGATGGTTTTCATAAACACATTGGGAGGGTTCAAATACACACATGCATGTTCAATACTTCAGCCTCGTGACACATTGCAAAGAACCGATGGGATCACTTCAAAGGGGCCCACTTGCTTCTCAAACCTTCCTCACTGCGCTCTCTCTTCTCTACAGGCGGGCTTTCCCCCTCCACCAAGACTCTCACATTTTGGTGTTCAGTATAGACTTCTCTTTTGTTTCTGTTTCTCATTACAGTATAGTAGACATGTATATGTTTATTTCTGATAATCTGCATGGAGCACAACCACCTCAAGGCCACAATACATCAGCTACACTGCCTGTTTATCCCTTTTTTTTTGTTTGTTTGTTTGTTTTCCCTCCTTCTCCTCCGCATGCACTATCACTATATAACTCAGGACTTGCACCTGCCCCCTCCCCCTTGCTTGTTCCTTACTTTCCCCTTAACACACCTTGGTGTATCACGGCCCTCTCTGGCTCATATTTGGAAGCTTTTCCAATATAGGCTGATAGGCTAGTCTCCAGGGAGGGTGGGTGATGGTCACAACCACGCATTATGGGTAAAAAGAGAAAAAAAAAAGAAAAAAAAAAAGAAATCAGCAAAGTATCTCTTTCAAAGGAACACTAGAATTACCACCCCACAGTTGTATGCATCTACCCACCAGTCAAGTTTCTCTTACAGTCTACATCCATGTTCAAGTGAATGTTCATGCCAGATTTGAATAAATTCAAGAGATCAAGAGAATGAGATGGATGCAAGGTCACAGCGACCTTGACCTTTAACCCTTTACCACCTAACTCAATTCAAGTTGTCTAAGTCAACCTTTGCATAAAATTTTAAGAAATTCCCTTAAGGTGTTCTGAAAATGTTGCATTTATAAGAATGACACAGACAAGGTCATGATGACCTTGACCTTTGACCGATAGTCATCAGAAACGAATGGACTCATCGTTGAGTTCAAGTGGACATTTGAGCCAAATTTGAAGAAATTCCCTCGAGGCATTCCTGAGATGTCATGTTTACAAAGATGGTTCAAACATATGGATAAACGGACAACCCCAAAATATAGTAGTTTTGTCATAAATAATCTTCCATAATTCAGAATTATTTTGGGCTAACAGGCTTTATTAAGTTTGGCAGTAGTAATCGAAGGAAGCTACAGCTCACTTGTATCTTGACTATACTATCAGTTATCTTGTAATAGACGGCCAGTCTTGAAAACATCCTCCTCCTGATGTTTTTAGCTCCATTGTACATAATGCATCAGATCACTCATTAGGTCTACTCCCACAGCTTGTTGGATAAGTGATGGAGAGGCTCATCTTCGACTCAATAATAACTATAATCTGGGGCCACAACAACCATTTGAACTAATTTACTGTTCACTGTAGTGGCACTTCCCTGCGATCCATCTTACAGAATGATAAGCCTGTCTAGGATTCAAAGGACTGAAAATTCCATGGACTGTTTTATGTTTTGAGAATCAAATAAAACCAGAGCAATTAGAAGGAGAGTTCTGGGTGTGATAAATGTCTTTGATGCAGGGAGAATGTCCGTTATAAATTAGCGGATGAAAATGCAGTAAATATTCATTATATCTGCACTTCAAGGAGCTAAACTTCCTCAGCTTTTCATCATTATCAGATTTCTGATTAGTTTCTCAGCAGGAGTTTCTTTCATTTCTTTACTGAGCTGCAGGTATGATCAGTGTTAGACTTTCACTTATAGATAACCCGACAACATTTTATGATCCAACAGTATAGTCCTGTTTTGAGTATTTGTTTAGATTCTGCTATTTACAGTACACACTTAGTCTACATTATAGCTGAATTGAAATTACTAAAACATAACCCGCTGTTTTCCTGTGATATTTTGTATAACGTGCTTATGTATTTGAGAGCACTGTGGATCTGTATTGGCAGGAGGGTGTGGACAGGACTTAGACAGCCTCTTGAACCAAAGGATTAACTACATACTGAAGTTATGACCAAAGATGGGTCTTTGGTCATAGGGTAGAGCTGACCACATGACCTAAAAATCATTCTGCAATATTTTTAGGCCATATCGCAATACACAATATATATCGCAATATTTTGAAATCTCCTCTAAAGTACTGTAGACGACTAAATTTCAAATTTATTAAACTATAGTTATAATTAGTGTTGGGTACCGCCAAAAATGGCTTTTTTCAGTAACGAGTAGTGTAAGGCACTACTGTCCCTAAATGCAGCAATCACATTACAGTTACTAATCAAACACTTAAGTCGTTACTTGCGTTACATAAATTCATCTTACCCTTACTTAAGAGTTAGTGATGACAGGCTTCAGGCTGTTGCCAACAGGTCGTCCTCTGGTGATGTGCCGTATTAAGCACGCCTGCCGTGAAAAGCACCCCTGGTGACGGTAATGCGCGTTCCCACCGCAGCCAGGGGTGCTTTTTACAGCAGGCGTGCTTAGTATGGCACAACACCTGTCGGCGGCGAACACAGATGCGGTGACGAACCAGAGGATGGGAGGATTTCTGCCGCAAACAAGCACAGAGACCCGGGGAGACATGGGAGCAGCTTCATGTGTTTACAGCAGATAGCAGGAGCGAGGACAGATGTCTCACTCCGCTACTCTGTGCTGCAACTCTGCAGCACAACTCTGCTGACAACTCCGTTGTCCTACTAAGTATTGATAACACGCTTAGTATTTTACAAATTCAAGTTTTTTTTAATTTGATGAACGTGGTGCTGATATGCAAAAATGAACTAAATGTCTGTGGGGCAGTGGGCAGGTAATATAATCATAACAACTTTACACAACGGTAACCACCACCCGCCTGGCATAACAACTTCTCTGGCGGAAACCCTGCAAATACTTAAGGAGAGAAAGAGGGAAGTCTGCTTGGGGCCTACCTTGTGAACCAGCTGTGCAATGAACAAGAAGCTCTGGCCTGACACCTCATGCAACAGCCTAATAGCATAATGGATCTCAGTCATCGCTACAATTACACTGATGGGAGAAAACATATGCTTTTATATAAGTGAGGGGGCACAGTGAATGAAGTGGTGGGGCACTGCCCCCTGGTGCCCCCTCGTGAAGCCGACTCTGGGTATATCTAGTTAACTATACCTACCTTAGGATTGTTAGGGGGCTTTCAGACCTGAAAGTCCGGACCAAGGTCCGCGTCTTTGCTACATTGTATACATTTGGTCCGGCTGGTTTGGTTTCACACTACATTAAGGCGACTGGACCAAATGACATATTGACGTTAACTAGGTGGCCTCTAGTTTCACAGACCGGCCGAGGGGGAAGCGCAGCGTACCTGCGCTTTGCCAACTAGGTGTTTTGCAAGTTTGGCACACCGTGCGCTTTGGCGCAGCTACTCCTCTTTCCCACCTCCGTCCCTCCTACCTGCGCAACTCGAAAAGAGTGAGGAGAGAAGGCGTGGAGTGGATTTTACACAGCTGATTCACATCACACCAATCAAATGAGCCCCTCTCCTCGCCCTTAAATGCGCCGCTGGAAGGTGTAATGAGAGTTTACTCAATTCGCCATGGCAGAAGAGAGCAGCAGCGCCCTCCTCTTCCTCGCAATAATGTACTCCATCTTTGTAGATCACGTTAAGCAGCAACATTTGTATAGGCAATCACATGAAGCACGTAAACCCTTAAGACATCGAACATAACTTACAATTTGTTGACAGCGTTTCTCTCGTGCGCGCTCTCTCTCTTTCTCTCTCACAGTCTCACTCTGTTTCTTTTCTTTTGACTTTTCTAAGATGACAGATGCTGAATATATACTCCCTATCTGATGCTGTGGCTGTTTGTGGTTGGCTGAGAGGGATGTGAACTCATTATTTTGCAGCTGTGTTAATCAAATCAGGTTGGGTTTCCATTACGCGTGCCAAACGTGCCAAACGGTGCCACGCCGCCGCAGGAGGAGGAGGACGAGGATGAGCCGGGCGAGCCGGCCGCACAGTCTGGGGCACAGTCGGGAGCAGCTCCATTATGCGGGCCAAACGTGCCAAACGTTGCCAATCCCCTTTGATCTGACATCACATGTGACGGGACAGTCGATATAGAGATACATTTATGTGCTGATTGCAGATAGTTGCATTGAATAGTGATTTTTGTCTCCTTCAATGTATATGGTGACAACTGCCCTGTCATGCATGCATAATTGGGCTACAGTTGTCTGGGTGCGCAAAGGCGGAAAGCTACTGTTCCGCTGTTTCATGTGATATGCACATTCTTCTTGCTATGACGCACGGTCGCGGAGAAAATCCACAGAGAAGAACAGGTGTGAATTTGGACGCATTATGCGTCGTTCCGGCCCATAGGGTTAAAGGTTTTTAAGTCCGAACTATCGAAAAATAAGCTTTCACACTGCAAAAGTCCGAACCGTGATTTTGTTTGGTCCGGACAGAGACCACCTATTTTGGTTGGACCAAATTTCGGGTCTTTGGTCTGCACCATGGTCCGGGGAAGCTTTCACACCTGTAAATTTGGTCCGGATCAAACAGAAAGGTCCTGAAGTCCGGACCAAACGAGGTAGGTGTGAAAGCACCCTTACACATATGTAAGGTTTAATGCTATATCGTTAACTGGCAAATTATGTGGCAGTGCATTTCAGGCAATTTTACAGATAGTAATGTAACGTGTATTGGAACTAATTACTTTCTCCAGGGAGTAATCAAGTAAAGTAAGGGATTACTTTTTTCCTAGCCTGAGGCTGGAGCTCACAGAAGCTTCAGTCTGACATCGCCTCCATTGAAGGCGATTTACAAGGGGGAGGGAATTTGATTTTTTCCCTAACCAATCAGTAGAGATCAACAACTCACCCAGAATCTGACGTCATTAGTATCCATGCCTCGGGGGAACCGAAAACAAGCGAGCATTGCCCGTTTAAAATGTCTCCATCGTCGTGCACGTCCAGCTGCATCGCCATTAAATCCAGTTCAGCAGCTTCCTTAATTTGGTCTTCCATTAATGCGAGTAGTGGCGAAATACCTCGATAGCATCGTTAATGTGGTCTGTAGGATCTGTAGCGGTTGCCATTGTTGCTATCCTCACCAGTTACCCACCGGCGTACAGCTTGTCATCAGCATGGTGCTGATTGGCTAACTGCTAGACCCCCGGCATTCATTGGTCCGTCCATCGTTTGAACGAGATAAGTCGCAAATTCAATAAGGTATACCAGACCAGTGAGACAAGCCTACTCAGTTGAGTGGGCGGGGTCTATGGTCTGGAACCAGGCTACTTTTTTCCCTAAGTAATGTGTAATGTGTAATACATTACTTTTTTGAGTAACAACCCCCAACACTGGTTATAATAAAGTTACATGAAGTAGCTACTATCACAATACTGTTAAGGAAAGTAACAGTCAACAGTGAGATGTTAGCAGAAAATTAAACTGTTGCTGCTGCGCTTTTCAATGTCAGGATCAATTCACTGCAAGCAGGCAACAAACTGATAGCTCTCCAGTTCATATATTAATAGGATTTGCAATTTATTTATTTATTTTTTAAAATTTAATTTAATTTTTCCTTAATGTTATATACTTTATTAATCCCCCTGAGGGTAAATTCAAGTTTTTCACTCCATTGTCATTAACACACAGGTCCGAAAGACACACACATGCACAAAAAAGACCTATACATGCACAAAGAGGAGAGATGTCAGAGTGAGGGGGCTGTCATGGACAGGCACCCTGAGCGTTTGGGGGGGATTCGGTGCCTTGGTCAAGGGAACTTTGGCAGTGGCCAGGAGGTGGATTGGCACCACTCCAGCCACCAGTCAACGCTTCATATTTGGTCTGGACTGGGACTTGAGCAGATGACCCTCTACTGCCGCCCACTGGTGCTTCAAGGTTGCAAAATGTGACTAATGTCCCGTTTATATGACAACGATTTCAACTGAAAACAGTAAACTTTAGTTGCGTTTTTGCTGATCGTTTACATGACAGTGGCCTTTTGGGTGCCTGACAACGCAACGTTTTGAAAATGGGTTCCAGAGTGCAACTTTGTGGAAACGGCAGCATCTCCATTGTCATGTAAACTTGCAATATGCAATTCCTCTGAAAACGGAGACTTTTCACGCACGCGCATTACGGTTCCAGTCACTAGGCATGCGCGAGAAAGTCAACAACAATGCCAAGCTCTGTTTGTGCTGCTCACCCTGTTGATTTGAAGTGAAGTGTAGATCTGTTACTGTCGCAACTCCACCTCGTCGTCCATCCAGACGTTATCTGTGCATACTTTTACCATTGTGCCTTCTTTGTTTTGGTTTGTTATCACCGCGTTGTAGAGGAAGGCGCTTCAGCGCAGGCGCATGGCGTCATGCCGTGGTGTTGCTTTGCAAATTTACACTGCCACCCATTGGCCTGGCGCGCATACTACAACGTTTCCAGTAGATTTTGCAGCTCCGTGTGAACGGGGATTGTTTCAATAACGTTGTCATGTAAATGCAGAAGTTTTTTAAAACACAAAGGACAGACTTTTCTGTTTTTAGAGAAACCGTTGTCATCTAAACAGGGCCTAAATAGTTGTGCTCTGGAGCCAAACATGTACAATGACACATGCTTCCTCTGCTCACACCATCATTAATCTCATTAAGTTAAACATTGGACCATTACGGACTAAAGCCGTAATGGTCCACTGTTCAAAAGAATCAAAAGTGTTTTTCATAAAAATGGATCTAAGTTATGGATATTGTTTTAGCAGGATAAAGTTGTGTTGTGTCAATATGGCGGTTGCCATTATCCTCAGGTACCCTAATGTATCATATCATAGCACATAATTGATATGTTATTCAAAGCCTAATTTTTACACATGTTATATTCATACTGGTTCAAGCAAACTGTTTCAATGTATTTCCCATCTTTGCTGAGCAACATTTTGGTGTGAGAGGAATTCAAGACCTGTCCCACACAGACGCTTTCCCCAGATATAGGCCTGTTGAGTTAAGTGATTTAAGCAAATAATAGCCTGGGCTACTAATTGAAGTTTTACGGTCACAAAGCCTTTATAAAAGGTAAAGGTGAGTTTTTCGAAAAATTCACCCTCATACAGTTGTCATGAATGAGGAAATTAGCTATAGCGATACCAGGCTGTAAACATGTTTATCTCTGCTGCAGAGTTAGGCATTTTAACACTGGGGTCTATGGGGATTGACCTGCTCCTGGAGCCAGCCTCAAGTGCACATTGCAGGAACTGCAGTTTTTGGCACTTCCACATTGGTGTCATTTCTAAGCACCGGAGGTTGCTGCGTGGTCAAAAGTAGTTAAGCAATGGTTACCAGCTGAATGAAAATCGAACATTACAGTCTTCTCTGTTAAATTCCTGAGGCAAAAATCCTGTATAGTAACAGGATTCACTTGTCGGCGAGAACTTTACTGCAATCACTCACATGTCTGGCCATCTTGAAAGCTCCTTGTTTACCAGCACACATCATGTAAGCTGCTGTGTACGTACACACACACACACACACACACACACACACACACACACACACACACACACACACACACACACACACCTCTAGAATCAGGTTATACAGCAGCTAGTCAAAGAATTCAATACCTAACTCTGCCTCTGTTGATCAATATCAACGCCATGAGCTTGAGTTCCACAAACACAACTCCATAGAGATAGAGAGTGTTTGAAGTGAGGGGGAGTGTCACATTTTGCCTCCCTGTCCATCCCCCCAACCACTTTTCCACCTCCCTAACCCAATTATTGCCATTCTCTATCTGTTTACCATCCTGCTCACTGGTTTGCACTTTGCCTCATCTGTTCTGCAATAACTCCCTTACTTCCAGTGCCAGTCAACTGACCTTTCATACCCACCTGCTCAACTGTTTCCACTTTGCCTTGTCGTCCCTGCTGTATGTAACTGGTCAATTTCCACTCACTGGCAGTGTAGTTAATGCTTTGCTTTCAAACATCTGAACCTTGGTCCCTGAACCCTGTTATCTGAACCTATATCTGCACTTCCTGCCAGAATTTTTTCCTGTCCCATTCCTGCTATCCTTACTTATTTTTATTAATAGAATTATTATTTTCTATTTAGGCTTTATGTATCATGTGTTCAATAAACCCCTTGGCTGTCCCTGTCTGCTTGATTGTGTCTTGTTTGGGATCCAAGACTTTGTTGCCTCACACCCACCTGTTTGAGGAAAGGTGGGGGGTGGGGCGGGGGGGCAGATGTACTGTATCAGAATGATTAAGAAAGGGATACAGATGAGAAAAATAAGATAAAGGGAACAAGAATGAAGGGAGGACGGTGGGAAAGAAGGGGAAAGAGGAAGAATTGATTGGGTCCTTTTGAAGTTAATCCCCATCTAGCAAGCAGCCAGCTTCCCAGCCCCACAATTAGAGACAGCTGTAGCTTCAACCATCATCTTGATATTCAATAAATGTCCTATAAACACAGTCATTAAACTGATGGATCCACCTTCATACCCAGCATTTGCATTCTCCTCAAAGACGATGTTTACTGCCATTTGAGAGAACGGATCTAATGGTGGAAGTTGCTGCTGCATTAACACTTGCACCAGCAGAGGTGAGCACCACCTTGAAGATGGAGGACAGGCTGATTTGTTTGGCTCAGCCATGCAAAATTATATTCACGCAATTATGTAGCGTTTGTATTTATGGGTCACAAGTCAGAAGCCAGCCTCTAAAAGGCAGCAAATCGTGTTCTGGATGGACAATGACTTTTCTCATGTGGAATGTATTGTCATTTATTTGCAGCTCAGAAGAAATTGGCAAGGAGATATATACCTGAAACAGCTCTTGACATTATAGTATTCTTAATTAAATAATAAGACATGATAAAACCCTCATTCTGTTACGTTGCATCTTTTTGATGTGCAGCAGGGCCTTTTTTCTGCATTCCTTTGGTGTCAGGACAAATTTGATTGCAAAATTTATGCACATATGTTTTTAGGCCTTTTTTGAGATTTATTTCCCAGTTTAAAACATTTGTTAGAATAGTTATCAAAAAGTAAAATGTATATGTTACATTTCTTTGATGAAGTTATTAAAATGGTTACATACGCTGGCTTGGGGTCCGCTCTCCCCTGGTGGGGTGGAGGGTGGCCGGGTTGCCGGCTCCATGTGATGGTGTTTCCTCTCTGGTTCTTCCGTGCTCAGCCTTTTTTTTTTCTAATTTATTTATTTATTTATTTATTTATTAGTGGCGTTTGGATTCGGTTACGGCAGACGAAGGGCAATTTGAAATGGCTACAGTAGCTACAAAACAGTAGTGGAACGTGCCCCATCCGCCCACAGCACAATGCTCTTAAAGCCCTACGCTATCAAAAGCTGTCAATATACATGTATTTTATTTTATGGCCTGACATTAACCTGTCATATTGGTGAGTTATCAAGGACACTTTTCGTGTTTTTGTGTTTATACAGGAATGTTAAAGATATCATTGAGGAATACGAGGTTGATGTGACATTGTTGAATCAGGGAATCCGTGTGTCCACCACGACAAAGGATCCTAATTGACTTTACATTGGCATTGTTTCCGTGGTACCGGCATGTAATTTCAACCCATTACGAGCTACCACCACGGAATGTGGTGTCAAGAGGTCGTGGTCATTTCACGTATTTTTGTGAGATTAGGTTGAGAATAAACCTGGCTGTTCCGGTGCTGCAAAACGTCTTTAATCATGGTGACACAAGACAAGATTTCAGGCTGAGCAGAGAGTCCCTGGAGGTGCTGCTGGACAAGTATTACGTAATTGTAATTGTTCTCTGTAAATAGTGATTTCTGCTGACCTTCTGTAAGTAGTTTTACATGTTAAGAATGCCCACTTGTAAACTTGTAAATACTTGGTTATCAAAGAAAAAAAATAAATGAATTGTATTGTCACTGAAATATAGTTCAAAAGTTTACTCTAGGTGCAAATAAGAAATGGAACCGATATTGTATAATCCCTCCTGTCTCTGGCCCTGGCTGCCTCTCCTCATCCTCCTCCTCATGCTGCTCATCCACTGCAGCACCTGACCCTGGTGTGTCCTCAGGGATGGGGAGGCAACAGGACAGGAGGGGCAATGGAAGGACTCTGTCCCACAACCTCATCCATGAGGACAAACCAGAGCCAGGTGGCAGCAGTGGGCTTCCCGCCGACCCCCTGCCCTGTCCCTGGATCTTTGCATTCCTAAGGCAGAGGAAATCATTCACAACAGCAGCAATTTTCTGCAAAGTATTCATTTAAAAAGTCTTGAAAAAGGAGTATGTCATGGACTCAAAAAGAGTATGTTTGAGGTGCTCTTTGAAATGGGATTCATGTGGTGATAAAGAAACGAAGAAAAAACTCCAAGGCACTCTCCCAAAGCAGTTAAATGCCTTTATTCTTATGGCATGGTCATATAAACCTTAAAATCACAGTCCTTCAACACGTTTCGGCATCAAGCCTTCATCAGGAAGTTAAACAGGTTCAAGGAAAGAATAAAGGCATTTTAAATACTACAGGAGAGTGCCTTGGATTTTTTTCTAAGTTTCTTTATCAAAGTATTAACTGGGGTAAAACAAATGTCGTTTCCATATCATTATCCAAACCTGCACATACTTTGTTGATATGTTTTTTAAGTAGTCCCACTTTTTTTCACCTGTTGAGCCTCCACTTATCCCTCTAGGCCCATTTTTTAAAGGATTGTTCTATACAAGAGAGAAGCATGACAAAAGGTAATCACACAAGATCACAAAAGGTGACATCAGGACAGACATAAAACGCCCACCCCACCCAAAAACATCATTCACTTATTGTGAGCTTAAGATTATGGTCTCTGGTCTATTATTGGTCTCTGTACAGGATTTGGGTTAATTTAAGAAACCTTTACATACACATATGTAATAGAGTACAAATAGGCTATTTATTATTGCCTTAACAGGTACCTCCATCCGAGTGTGGCTGTATTTTGAATTTTGTTCTAATGTGAACAATTGGAGTCAATGTAAAAATGGTAATTTTAAACATCAGTTTTTCACTTATGGAGCAAATCAATCATTGTGACAAACAAATTGCCAACATCTCCATGCTGTCTAGATGCAATATGTGTCTTTTCAGATTTTTGTTTTGATAACTGATTTTTTTACAGTGGTTTGAAACCTCCTTTTCCATGTGTGGATGGCTGCTAAACCTGCACGTCTGGCTTAGTCAATTTGTGAAGCTACACATGAATTGTCACTGACTAATTAGCTCAGTGAGATAAAAATGGATCCTTAGTCTACGGCACTTGCAAAACAAATTTTATATATTTTGTATAGGCTAGTGATGGGACTGTGTGGAAGCATAGCCCACACAGCCAGGATTATGCACTGGGAGAGCATAGTCACAGAACATCTTGACTGAAGTAGCTGGCACCAAATGCACGTGTACACCAGAGCGGTGCATGGTTGCCAACACGATTCCGCCATGCACGATACAGAGAGCAGAGGAGAATTATAACCCTGTGCAGAAACGAATTTCGTTAGCCTCATCCAAGTGACATTTTACAATTCTTCATATTTAAGACTGTCAGTCAGTGAGAGATCACAGGCTGAAATTGGCATTTCATCCTCACATGCAGCCGCAAGATGGTCAAGCTGCACGTAGCCTGCAGAGTTTAACTGAAAAGGAGTGGAGTAATTTCACTAACACAACATAATGTGGTCTTGTTTATCTTGGAAGGTGAGAGAGCTCAAACACATAATTAGCATTACCATGAATCTTTTTTACTGTCTCTGAATGGGTGAGTGTTTCCATCTGAAAAGGTTTCCCAGTCTCAGATCATCACACCAAGCGGGCTATACAAACTTTTGATGCAAACATTCAACAACACATCGTCACTGTTGATGTCTTAACTACCACATAAAAGTGACATTTTACAATTTTTCACATTATAAACTAAAAAAATGATTTTGTCTCTTAATTAATGTTAATGTTATTTTAAAATTTAAGTCTCCTGAGCAACTTTTTCAAAATGATTTAAGTAATTATTTTCAGGCACTAAGTTATGTTTCTCATTATTCTGAGACTGACTCAATATTTTCAGATAGGGGAGACCTGGGCCAATTGTAACAGCATTTTGGGTTTTCCTTAATAACGAATGTGTTTATAACTGATGCTGCAGCAGATAAAGGTGGTCATTTTAATGACTTAACCTGTAATAATATAACCTGGTGTTACGAGTTTCAATGCGTGGAACTGGAGTAACAAATGATTTTTGTTGGGGTTCACTGCCCTCAACTCTCCTGGAAGAAACCCTGGAAAACAGAATCACGGAGTCAGTGAGTGAAAGAGTGAACCCCCATCTTCTCCTTCAGAACTCTGTCTCTTTATTACAAATTTCCAAAATCATGGTATAAAACAATAAACATTCCCTAGTGTAATCATGTTTCCGTTTCAATGCCCATTTGTTAGTTTAAATTTAAATACATCAATACAGTTGTCTCTGCTTTTCACACATCAGTGGGCAACATCTTCCACACACACATTCACAGACATAATCATGTCTTTATAAATATAAACATCACTCTTTCTCTCCAATGCAATAATATCCAAAGAATGGATCATGTTTTTAACTTACATAGATATATTTTTCTTTAACTCAAGAAATCCACCATTATATTAATGTAACAATGTAAATCATAAACACCATTTGGCTTTAAATGAATATTGAAATGACTTAAGGGTCAAAAACATGAACCAGAGTACACATAGGGAAAACTGCTCAACTTATAATGCATCTTTAAACACAGCCCAAACTGTTCCTGTATAACTTCCTTTAAGTTATAAACTGTAGACCTCCCTTCCTTTAACATTAACAGTCATTCATAACATGTCAGGATAGCTCAACAACCAAAATAAATACATGCCAGGGAGTGAGGACACCAGCACGCAGAGGCACACATACACAATCACAGTTCACACACGCTAAATGGCCGCTAGCGCCATTTAGCACCATAGACTCATTACAGCTACAATACACCACTGTACACTTCAAGAGGAAACAGTCTTTGTAAGTTTCACCGAGTACCGACCTGGAAAATAGAATCACGCAGTCAGTGAGTGAAAGAGCGAACCGCCATCTTCTCCTCTCTAGCCGTACCCGAAACCACATACTATACTAGAAGTACGTACTGATTTTGCCAAAATGTAGTATGTAGTATGCAGTATGCAAACAAAAGCAAAATTTGCAGTATGCAAAAAATACCTGGATGTTGCACTGATTTGGAAAAATTCCACAGGATGCATCAGACCAGTCTACCTCGCCTACTGTGTCCCACAATGCAATGCGCCCTTGACCGGGACCAGTCAACTGTCGTAATGGCGGACAAGAGTGATCAAGCTAAATTCCGTCCTAATAACATTAACGCAAAGCCATAACGTAACGTTAAGTCTGCTAAACTAACGTAACATTAACATTAGCGAGCTTTCAAGAAGAAAACAACATGACATAACGTTCCATAACTTAAAATCTATCGTTAAGTTATATTTTTTTTATTATTAGGGACAGAGCAGGACACCGAGGCCCTCATCTGTTGGCGATCCGCCAATGAAGCACTCTTCAGTGGGCGGCAAAATGCTTCCCAAATAGGAATTGAGTAAGTTAGGTTTTTCATACTTATCTTAACGTGCTTGCTAGGTAGATATTTAAAATGTTATGACAACGTTATATATCGGGAGTTCGTTGAATTTTCATGAACATAACTACTTTTCATTGCTGTTTTTTGACAGAGAATTCGTCCAGGAGAAAGGCTTGGTGGGTAAAATCGAGCCCACCAAAGTGAAGAGAAAGTGGGAGAACCTCAAGCAAAAATACAAGGCAAGTTATCTAGCTATGTAGCCTATTTAGCAGAAGCTGTTGCATCCTAACATTCTGTTAAACCTCCTACAGTGCCATTACTTATCTGCTGCTGAACTAGACAAACGTGAGAACAGATGCAGTTGCCAGATGCTTTGTGTGTGTGTGTTGTGTAGGAGCTAAAGGCCCCAAGGACAGGGGTTAGCACAGAGGTAGGAGAGGCCACTGCCGCATCCTGGAAGTGGATGAGTCACTGGGCCGGAGGCCTAACATTACGCCTCCGGTCACCATTGACTCATCCAACCAGGATGTGGTGGTGGTCTCCCCTCCCCTTTGTTTATAATGTAGACAGATATATTGTATCCTAATTATCATGTTATCCATAGCATATTCATATAACAACATAACATCTGGTGTAATTTTCACTGGATGGTGTATTGTGTCACATATGGTGGATGACCCACATAATCATAAGAATTATGATTTTGAGTGAACATGCATAATACTTTTTATTACCAAGGTGGGTAGTATCTGTTTGAATAGAAAAAAACAGAGGTCAGATGTAACATACAGTGTAAATGTGTAATAAAGCTTATAGTTAGGGCTGGCTCAGGCTTGCCTTGTACCAGCCCCTAGTTAGGCTGACTTAGGCCTAGTCTGCCGGAGGACCCCCTATAACACACCAGTCTCTCTCTCTCTCTCTCTCTCTCTCTCTCTCTCGGCCATTCTGGATGTCACTAACTCGGCTTCTTCTCCTTTGTGCTCCACTGTCTCTCAGGTTAACTCGTATTGCAGCGGTGCCTGGATAGTGTGACGTGTGTGGTTGTGCTGCTGCCGTGGTCCTGCCAGATGCCTCCTGCTGCTGCTGTTATCATTAGTCATACTTCTACTGTTATTATACACATATGATTATTGTCACACATGTATACTATCAGATATTAATATATTATTATTATTCATAATATTATTACGTTCATTAATGTTGTAAACTACTGCCATTACCGTCTGTCCTGCATCTCTCTCTCTCTCTCTCTCTCTCTCTCTCTCTCTGTCTGTCTCTCTTTCTGTCTCATTGTGTCATACGGATTACTGTTAATTTATCATGTTGATCTGTTCTGTACGACATCTACTGCACGTCTGTCCGTCCTGGAAGAGGGATCCCACCTCAGTTGCTCTTCCTGAGGTTTCTACCGTTTTTTTTCCCCTGTTAAAGGTTTTTTTGGGGGAGTTTTTCCTTATCCGCTGTGAGGGTCCAAAGGACAGAGGGATGTCGTATGCTGTAAAGCCCTGTGAGGCAAATTGTGTTTTGTGATATTGGGCTTTATAAATAAAACTGATTGATTGACAGATTGAAGCAAACGGACAGACAACAATAACAAAAACTAAAAAAGACAAAAGGAAGAGAAATTTATCCTCCACACGTTTCAAATGCTCGAAAGGGGGTAGGAGGAAGTGTAAACTTATCTAGTCCTACCCCTTAACTCACTACCAATACAAAGTACATACACATATACACACATATGTACATGTGCACACGTGTACATGTACACTTTAAAAGTATTTCCAATGTTACTCCCTGAGAAAAGTAACTCAAGCACTTTTAAAGTATTTTTGAGTATTCTACATTTCCTATTGGGCAATGGACCACAGGGTGCTAAGCCTACATTTTTTTGTCTCCAAAATTAAAGTTATCACTTAGGGCTGGGCGATAAATCGATTTTATCGATTAATTCGAATTTGTAGTTTAGGCCGATTTGTTTTAATGACCGCTCCACGCTGGGCTCCCATAGTTCAGAGTGGGCTCACCCCTCCCACGCCCGCTTGATACACAAACAACATGGCAGCGAGCGCTTAAGAACTCTTTCTCAAGAAAGGGAACAAGTTCTTCAGCGCTTTGTGTGCACACCTGTGTTTGTGGCTGTGTCTGTGTGCTCACCTGTGTGTGTGTGCGCATCAGGGCCGAACTCCGCCGTGTGCGACACAGAGAGCAGAAGAGGATTTTAGACGCGCACCGTGTAGGGCCATATTTGACATGCCGTTGTGTAAATAAGATAAATAAGTGTTACCAACGCCAAGCTGGCAGACCCTCAAACTGTAGTAAAGGGACCTCTGAAGACCATTAGCTCCTTTAGCTTGTGTTAGCTTGTTGTGGCAACAACACATAAACAAGCGGACTTCGTCTGCGTTAAAGAACAGCACTTTATTTTCAGCACTGCAGGGATGATGCACAGCCTCTCTCATCAGTGTCTGACTTTTACATAGAGGGAAATAACTCAAAAACAGCATGCAGAACTGCGTAGGCTCCTTCACTGTGGCTGCTCGATGTGAACAACACCTGAGCACAAATCTACAAAGACTATTATATAATACATTAAGAGGACGGAGATTTGTTTCGGAGGTGTTCCCATAGATAACATCAGCATAGTCTAACATTGGAAATATCAATTGCATAATAATTCTTTTCCGGACTTGTTGTGAGAAACAATCAACAGAACGATAAAGTGATTTCGGACAACCAAATATTTTCTTGGAGACTGAGTTGATACAAGGTTTGAAGGATAGCTGGGAATCAAGCTAAAGGCCCAGATATTTAAATTCTTCAACTTTTGCTATTGTTGTTCCATCAAGAAAACTAATACACCAGTTTTTGGTTAAAGACAAAGAATCAGGTCAAGAGCGAAACAACATATTATATGATTTTTTCTTGTTCAAAAGAAGCTTATTTGAAGAAACCATTTTTGAACCAAGTTAAAATCAGATAGTAGAGAGTGCTGAATTTGTGAAATATCATAGCTGGAGGAGTATATTACAGTGTCATCTGCATATAAATGAATTTGGCAGTCAGAACAGATTTGAGGAAGATCATTGATAAAAATGGAGAACAAGAGAGGACCTAAGGATGAGCCTTGTGGAACGCCCTTATCAATAATCTTGAAGTCTGATTGGCTACCCTGAAAGCAAACACAATGACTTCTGTAATGAAGAAAGGAGTTAACCCTATTGGCCCGAACGATGCATAGTGCGTCCAAATTCACACCTGTTCTTCTCTATAGTTTTTCTCCGCGACCATGCATCATAGCGAGAAGCCACGCATATCATGTGAAACAGCGGGTTATAAGTTACACTAAAATTATGTATAACAGAGCTTTCATACAGCTCTGCACACACATTACTCTTAGATGCATTACTCGCAAATGCAGGGTCACACAGAAATGCCACGCATATCACATGAAAGCGAAGGACTAGAGCTTTCCAGTGATACCACACATTATTGTGCTGTCATCCCATCATGCTATAAATCCAGATTAAATTGTCTACAAAATAAAAACCTGACAAATTTCTTTACAATCCATTATACAGTTCTTGTTATCAGTCACTTCATATAGTGAGGAATATTGTATCTTACCACGTCTTAGGCTTGCGTGTGTTTCTCCCTGTCTATCCACATTTGTAGTCTGGCTTTCAAGATGCAAATATCTCCATATTGTCCAGTTGACACTCCATCAAACTTTGTATGACAAGACCAGCCACTTCACCTTTGCGCACCCAGACAACTGAGGCCTAATTATGCATGCCTGACAGGGCCGTAGTCACCGTATACATTGAGGGGGACATGTGTCCTCCCCAATGCCCAAAATGCCCCCCATTATATAACTGAAACTGAAAAGCAACAACAAACTTTGTTTACTGCAAAGTGGCAAATATTATCTTGGAGGACATCATTGCACTTGGCTGACTATTTTTCTGTTATCTTAGATGTAAATATTGCATGTTTCTTTCAGATAAAAGACATTTTTGACTTGTGAATGAGTCAATGGAATTTCTTGCAATAATGAAAAAATACTGGGAATCATGTCCGCCTGGCACAAACCACATGTTTTGGACAGCTGTAAAGTGAGAGAATGTCCCAGCATCATGGTTCTTATATTGCCAGATTTCAGAGAGTCTCTCCTCTTCATATATGGCAGAATATGTCAACTTCCAACTTGCTATGCTGAGATACATGTAAAAATGTAAGAATTTAGTAACACAGATTTGTTTTTTTCATTGATATAAAAATTAATATAAAATACAGTCACATAGAAGGACATAATATGATGGTAAATCTGGTTAGCCCAGATTGTCCTGAAAAAAACAAAACAAAAAAAACAAAACAAGATACAGCATGTGTATGTAGCCTTTATGACTGTAATATGAGCTTAAAAGTAAAGGCAGTAAAAATACCCCAAAAACACCCAGGGCCCATAGGGTTAACAAATAATAAAGAGTCAGTAGAAAGACCAATAGCATATAATTTGTCTAAAAGAAGATAATGATCAACCATGTCAAATGCTTTAGTAAGGTAAATGAATATAGCATCTCTTGTAAATTTTAAAAGAGCAGTGGTGGTAGAATAGTTAGGTCGAAAACCAGATTGGTGTGGGGATAATATTAAATACGATCTGTAGTTTATGTTCATGGTTTATCCTCCATTTGACATGAACTCTCCTGTAAATCAGCATCATATCAGCTTGACCTGTCCCCTCAACTACTCAGGCTGAATAAACTGTGTTTGACTATAAGGTTAATGTTTTCAGGGGAAAAAAAACCCAAGACAACAGCTTTCATTAAGGCTCAGTCAGATACAGTCAGGGCTTCACATCTGTACGCTACAGATGTTATTTTAAGAATCCTCACATCCCGGTGACCACAAGTCTCTGTGTTGCTAAATACTTCAATACACAAAACAGTCCAGTGTTAATATACAGTAGACTCTGTATAGTTTATGATGAATATATTGAGTCTCTGATGACTAAACTTCGCGCTGGAGGTGGGTGTCCCACATTGTCCCTCACAAACCTACTCCTTGTCCCACATTTGGTTTACTGGGACCTGGTCACCCTACTTCTTCTTCTTCTTCTTCTTTCATTTAATGGCGGATTACAACCTGCTTTTTAACAAACAAAAAAAAAAACACAGGCAAAGTTCCCTTATATTCTATTTTCTAATCCTGCGTCTTTGAGGAAACTACGTACTGCCCTATAACATTCCCTCATTTTCCCACTCATCCCTAAAGTTCCTTCCAAGCTCCATTCCCGTTCCAGCTCATACATCCTATCACGCAACCTGTTCCTTTCTAACTCATACTTACTACATTTCAAAATGACATGCTCAACATTCTCTGGAGCATCGCACCTATCACATTTATCAGACGCAGACTTTGCCATTAGATACAGAGTTGATTTTTAACTAGTGTGTCCAAGTCTTAACCTGGAAATGATTATTTCTTCTCTTCTGCATTTCCCTTTAAAAGCCTTTGTGTTAACTGACTTTTGTATTTTATAGTAGTGTCTCCCTTTAACATCCGTATCCCACTTCTTCTGCCACAATTCTATCACTGCCTTTCTGATTATTGATTTTGCCTCACCTTTTCCCAAAGGGAATTTTCATTATCTCTTCATTACTTAATCTTAAAGCTCTTTTGGCAATATTGTCTGCTTTTTCATTCCCACTAACACCTACATGTGCAGGAACAAAACTGAACAAAGATTCCACTAATGTTTGTTGTGATTTCCCAACACTTAGTTAACATTTCTCACCTGTGTCCTGGATGTAGCAGATTGACCCGACCGACCGGACGCCATCATCGCAAGCGAAGTGGTCACTACACTGCATTCACAGTGCTATGTGGAAATCGGACATATCAGCACTTAAAATGTGGCTGTTGAACTGCAAAATCTGGCATAATTTATCGCTCTTATACTGCAATTGGTGCTCAGTACTGTCTAAAACAGATTTCTAAATGGAAGTTTGTCACTGGCATCAATTTTTACACTGCGAATCACATGAATATGGTGTATATAAATGCTGAGTCAGAATTTTTTTAGTTCCTACGTTCCCTGAAGGCACTGTCACTCATGATTCCACGCCCTTCTCAGTTGATGCCACGCCCCCCACGCCACATCAGGGTCAAAAGTCTGAAACTCAAAAAACAGATTTGAAACTGAAAAACAAAAAAGATCTGAAAGTGAAAAAATAAGATTTGAAACTGTAAAAAATAAGATGAAAAGATAAAACATACAACTGAAAAAATAAGACCTCAAATGTTCAAATGGAAGTGAAAATAAATTATTTATTCAAAAGAATTACCAAAGTGAATCAAAATTATATTTAACCTGAAAAAACGTTTCATACACTTATTTTTATTTTGAATACATTGTTGTATTTTTCAAAATTCAAGATCAACACATGAATCTTCAGTACAAAACTTTTGACCCTAATGTAGCTCCACAGTGGAGAGGATCATAATCTCAAGTGCTCTTTTTCCGGTCATTCTGAGTGTCATCACATGAATTGCTCATGCGCACAGTTCTGCTAATTGCCATGAACCTGTCTCTGGTCATGACAGAAGCAGGAAAGTGTACACTTGTGTGATCCCTTAATACAAATCAAATCATAAATCATAAGGCCCACATACTGCAGGAATGTGACAGGCTTCAGCTCTTCACAAACAAACTTCTTCCTCTTAGCATGCTCCTTCTCTGCATTTCTATTTGTGTTGTGACAGATTATCTGGACAGCTTTCTCACTAAAAAATTGTCTGAAAATCTGTGCAGGGGAGTATGTTACACCCACAAAGCCCTGTAAACCAGGGGCTCTTTTGGGGAAAAAGTGTGGAGGCTCCTGAACAGTGTCTGCCACTCCAGGTCCATTCCACCAAGCTCCTGGCTCCTCTGGGGCCTGAGGTGTCGTGTCTCCTCTTTGCCTTCCTTTTCCACTGCCTCTTCCTCATCCTCTTTCTCTTCCTTTCTCTGTGGGGGGGGGGGGGGGGGGGGGTCAGTAAGGAGGAGGAGCAGGGCTTGGCCCTCTTTCTAACGCATCCGTCACACACAGTGTCTGCAGGAGACACGCTGATGGGGACAGGTGGCTGTGCATCCTCTCACTCATCTTCTGGACTATTTTTTTTAAAATTACAGATATAAATGTGTCCACATTTCTTTTCATTACTTTATTGTTTTTATTTTTCCTGCAAGCTGTTATCCTATCTCATATTCACACATACTCACATACTACACACATACATACATAAACTTAAGCACATTCTACCCCCATGCCAACATCACTAGCTAATTTGATAGTAACAGCAACTGAATTGTTATACAATGCATCTAAAATAAACCTTATAAAAGACTACAAAAAGGGAAAGTCTGATGAAGCAAAACGTGAAATGCGTGTTTGCCATGTCTTTTACTAAAATAAAGGTACAATGATCTAGTGGGTCTTGAGCTTTGTTAGCTTGAACCACTAACAAAATTACAGCAAATTGCCATTTATTAGAATACACAAAGGGGAAATTGTGTCCATGTTGCGCAGAAATAGCAAGCAAAAAATGATACTGAAACTGCAAAATAAGAATAATCTATGTAACTCATTTATTATCTTCAAGTGGATCAATCTTCCAGTTGTATCTCTCCTCGCTTCACCAGCTGTCCACTTCGGAATCTGATGATTCCACAGCAACATCGTCTTGCGACTAGTTTGAGAAAAACAAACCTAGAGCTTCCTTGGCTGTGTACCGCCATTTTACCACAATGTTTTTGTATTTTTACTTCAAACCTGCTATGTTTGTGTTTATATTTTTACGTAAGCTAATGCACAACTACCACTCCATCTTTGTCTCCATCTCCCTTTGTGTTTTTTTCAATTTTCCCAACAAAACAAACTGACAGCTATCTTGATTGGTGGATTACATGACAGCTGCTATGGCAAGAGGGGGCAGACAAAGAGCAGTGTCAGAAGAGCAGCGATGGAATGTGCAATCCATGCCGCACACACAAAGGTGGAGTGTGCAGCCACACAGCAAAGCAATCCACAGCACAGAAGATCACTGGTGACTGAACTGATAAACTCACTTTGGAAAGCTGGGTGATGATCTTTCCAGATAGCTGCAGGAAACAGGCGAACAGGAACCAAGAAGGCAGAGGCAGAACTCGTGGTCAAAAACAGAAGGCAGAGTGGTTTAGCGGGGTGCAGAAGAAGCAGGAGAGTCAGGGACAGCCAGGGTTGATAACAAAGGAGCAGTCTGGAAACAAATGCTGAAAAGTCCTGCATAAATGACAAAGAACAATCTGGCAAGGAGAGTCTGTGAAGCAGGAGTCTTACAGTGGCAGGAGGTAATGATTCTCAGGTGAGAGCAGTTGGCTTGATGAGGTGGGTGTGGTTGACTGGCAGTAGTGGGAGATGTGTGGACAGGTGATAAACTGGCAGGTCGGTGTGGTAGAGAGGCTGGGTTAGTGGAAATGTAATGGGTTAATTGAGAGAGTGGCATGTATGGGAGGTCGACAGTAGAGTTCTCAATTTCAGCCTGAGCCAGACAAGAATAAGTCGGTTTGGGCTGACTAATTAAGTTAATTGGGGCGGGCTGAGTCGAGCTCGGACGGCGGGGAGAGAGAGAGGGAAAAAAAAGTGTGTCTGTCAGAAAAGCGCACTGTGTGAGGATGTGACAGCAGCACTAACACACAATGCTGCTGTCCATGGTTCTGATTTTGGAGTCTGTCAATTATCAACATTTCCTCTATACTTGTAAAAATGTAGCTTTCATCATTTTGTTAATCCATCATCTCCAGTTTGCCGTAAGCTATGGTGAATGTAGAAGAAGCGCAATGTCACAGAAAACCTACTGACCAATGGGAGAGGCAGAAAGTTAACGAGGTGTGAAGTATCGTCTGCTGTGTGTGTGTGTGTGTGTGTGTGTGTGTGTGTGTGTGTGTGTGTGTGTGTGATAATAGGGCTATAATAATTAAGCAAGAAGAATATGCGAATTATAAAAATAAAGAATGCTGAATTCCGTTCTAACGAAAAAAATAATAATACTAAAACAAGATATGCTGCTGTGAAGTGTGAGCGAAGTTCAGTCAGTCAGTCAGCGTTCAGGTGCAGGAAAAGTGTTGAGAGCAGCTGCGGCTCATTAAATGCAGCGGCGCAGGCTACATGATGTGCAATGGTTGCTCTCCCCCATGCTGACGTTGAAGCCTGTCTGTCTGGTAATATTATTTTGGGACATGGATGATTGGTTGACTTTAAGTGGTTAAAGATACTGTATTTGAGCCAGGGAAGCCAGACTGCTGAGGCGCACAGGGGGAGCATCATTTTCCCCCCTTCCATTTAAAAAAACCCCAAAAACTCGAGTTCAGTCGGGCTCAGACCCAGTGATGTATGTGATGATGTCGGGCTGAGCCGGTTTCGGGCTTCAAGTCCCTCGGGTCATTTAGGTTCCGGGTTGAATTTTTGGGCCTGTTGAGAACTCTAGTAGACAGTGCCAACTGAGACAGAATGGTTTTTAAAGGTTACCTCTCTTGGACACTACAGTGAATATCAGAATGCTAAAGGGTGCATTAAGGGTTGCCCCTAGACCACACAGTTAATACAGTGGCATGCAAAAGTTTGGGCACCCCATGACTTTTGAGCTCTCTGACAACTTTTACAGGGTCTCATTATTAGCTTGTTAGCTTGTTCACAATCATCTTGGGCCCTTTTTGAGGTATTTTTACTGCCTTTACTTTTAAGCTCATATCACAATCATTATAAAGGCTACATACACATGCTATATCTTCTTGTTGTTGTTTTTTTCAGGACAATCTGGGTAATGATTTGCCATCATTACATGTCCTTCTATGTGCCTGTATTTTATATTAATTTTATATCAATGAAAAAAAATCTTACATTTTTACATGTATCTCACCATAGAAAGTTGGAAGTCGACATATTCTGCCATATATGAAGAGGGGAGACTCTCTGAAATCTGGCAATATAAGAACCATGATGCTGGGACATTCTGTTTTTGCTATCTCTCTGCGATCCGATGGATTTGTTTTGTTCTTTCAGCCTAATGATGGCTTGCTTCACTGATAGTGACAGCTCTTTGGACTTCATATTGAGAGATGACCTCACCAGATTCCAAATGAATATACCACACTTGAAATGAACTCTAGGCCTTTTATCTGCTCCTTGTAAGTGAAATAACGAGGGAATAACACACACCTGGCCATGGAACAGCTGAGTAGCCAATTGTCCAATTACTTTTGGTCCCTTAAAAAGGTGGAAGGCACATATAAAATGTGTTGTAATTCCTACACCGTTCACCTGATTTGGATGTAAATACCCTCAAATTAAAGCTCAGAGTCTGCACTTAAAGCACATCTTGTTTGTTTCATTTCAAATCCATTGTGGTGTTGTACAGAGCTGGAATGCTGAAAATTGTGTCAATGTCCAAATATTTATGGACCTGACTGTAGACCTCAAAAGAGCAGTGCATGCAAGACAGCCAAAGAATCTCACAGAGCTAGAAGCCTTTTTCAGGAATAATGGGTGAAAATCCTCCAAACTACAACTAAAAGACTCTTAACTGGCTACAAGGTTCAGAAGCTGTGATACTTGGCAAAGGTGGCACTACTATGTACTGACAGAGTGCCCCAACCTTTGTTTCAGGCCCCTTTCCTTGGGCCTTTTTCTTTTGTTGTTTTTGATTGAAATAAAAAATAAGTAATCTTGCTTAAAATATAAAAGAAATGTGCCACCTTTAACTTCATGCTGTTTGGAAAGCAGTTCGTCTTCTACTTGACTACTCTTCTTGGCCCCATTTTAATTCATGGCTAGTGCAAGTTGATGATATCAGCTATGACAGATATTTTAAACCTGTAATGTTGGAGGCGAAGGATAATGATTATTCACATCTGCTTGGGTCTTTGAGTATAACTATAAATGCTGAGATATGTTTCCATACCCGTTACCATGGCTGTCCCTTAAATATCCCTGGATGTAAGGGGCCATTGTGGGCAATATTGCAAGGAGCACCTTGGTTTGTCAGTGATTCAATTACCTGTAAACAGGCTGGTGACAGATTAGTGGTAAACAATTTCTTCATTACTTTAACAGAAAATTTAATTCATTATATATAGTGATATTTAATTTATAAATTACATATACTTTGACTATATTATCTATGTCAGACTTGAACAGTCATCTATATTTTCATCATCGTATTTCATCTGCAATATGCTTTATGACAGGCAGCTGGGGCATGGCAGTAAAGACTGATCACAGCGTAGCACAACAGTGCTATCTCACTTTGATTAAACTGACGTGGAGACATTAAATTTTGTCTTTCAAAGGACATGAATTGACATCCTCAGATTTCTTTGTGTTGTTTTTCTTTCAAACAGTTAACTGCTAAATCTGAGGAAAGGCAGCCAACAAGATTTATTCATTCTTTACCTTATATCTCCAGCTAAAGAAAGGAGCCTTAAATATTCAAGCAGTCTTACTATTATCAGCCCTATTTTTCCATGCTTTGGCAGGTATACGCTGTTATCTTTGCTGCGAAGGAAATTATAGCTCTATCATCTGGCCCAGATGCTGTGTTAGCTCATCCCAGCCATGACCCCCACCACCCCAACCCCTACTTCCAACCAGCCTCTTTTCATCTTTTTTTGTACAGGTAGGACGCTCTTAGTAAATCTCCAGCATATTAAAACAGGATGATCGTTGCTCCTGCCTTTGTTAAAGTTACAGCAGGTCAACGTCAGTGGTCCGGTTCAGGCCACCCCAGTTGAATTCAAGACATTTCCAAGAGCTGGTCCAAATGGGATCAAGATCATGGAGGTAAAAAGACCAGATCAAACTCCTGGAAGTCTTATTCATGATTCAAGAGTTAGACCAACATTATCTTTTTTTTTAAACATGTAAAATTATGCCAGAAGAAACTGTGGATTAATAATGCACTTTAGCAAGTGTTGTCAAGACCACCTAAACTGATACCTAGGCACAATCCCATTTCATATTTTATTCCCTACCCCATATTTTTGAGTGTTCCTTTGCCCTTCAAAACAGAGTTACAAGCTGTAGTGGTTGAAATCTTCCCAAATGAAATGGGACAACCCTTCAAGCATCCCCTGTTTTCAGGGTGACAGCAGCTGTAATGGCATTTTTATGAACTTATGCTACCTACTCTACCTACAACTTCCCAAAGGATAGACAACTGGCTCTCAACTGTATGTCTGAGCTATTTACAGTGTGCCTGTATCCCTTGCCATGTACTCACAACTGATAGTACCTTTGATGCCAGCAGCCAAAATGAAACCATGGTCATTGATTCCGCAATACCAAGTATTGTGTACTGTCTATATGTGCACTCACAACATTGTTACTGCAATACAGTAATTTAACTGTGCAATATTCTTTTCAGAAGATGTTCTTATTTAACACTATTCTTGCATTTATATATAATACACTTTGTAGTATGATGGACATGATTGTGACCCCGTTCAGAATATTTTTTTTTTTTTTTTTTTTTTCTTAATTTTATATACTTTATTAATCCCCAAGGGGGAAATTCAATCTTATGTTCCAGGTTACAGTAGTGGATCTCTGCAGACTAGCATTCTACCCTGCCAGTCTGCAAGGATATCAGAGGAGTGGTGAAAAGTGCCCCAACATCACTGCAGGACTTTAGGTAAATTGGGTGTAAATTGAGCCCAAGTCATGACAAAGACTGAAACAACATCAAGAGTTTGAGGGATTGAGATCGAGTAAGACCAAGACCAGACCAGTGTGAGGCCCACACTGCATGACACATTTTGATGACAAATTTACCTGAAAAATTTTAAATCCCATGAAAGCACTCACAGAAAACAAATGAAGATTCCTCTTCATTCACCTTTTATTGCCACTGACAGTAAATATGTGTGTATGTATAAGTGTACCATGGGAGATATATTGCTAAAATAATCAGATGAGCAAACAAATATGGAAGCAAATACTAAGAGACTGGCTCCCAAAACACCAATGGGCAGAAATAGCATCAAATACAATCATCAAATCAACCTCCGCCTTATCAAGACGGCATTTTTTCAACCAAGTACACCCTAATTGGAAAGATCCTTCAAGCCCCAAAAGGTACTTGTAGTCAGAAAATGCACATGTCATTTGTGGATGAGCCTAACATATGGAAAAAGTCAAAACCAATAATACATTTTTTACACCAAGGCCATAAAGGCCTGAAAAAATTCATGCAGCCTCACTGCATACATACAGTATGTATAAATGTATATATAAATGGACACAATCAACAGGACACATTGGAAAATGAACCTGATAATCTGTGTACATATACATATGTATCCATGACAATCTAGAGGTGGACAAGGAGCCCATGAGAAGAGTCTTTAGTGTAAGAGTATGCAGAAAACAACTTCCCTAAAATATACAGAGAATATTGAATATATGATGAATCACAGGAAATACTATTAAGTAATTCATCATTCAGTCCCTTCGGAGCCCCTGTTTGAAAAGTATAAATCCAGTAAGGCTCCCACTGTTAAAGTTGTTTGTCATGTTCACCATTCTTAGGTGGTGAAGTGACCTGTTCAATACCACAGAAACATAATGAGGAGATGTCATGGTGAGCATCATTAAAATTTATTTCTGCATATTGTGCTTTTGTGCTTATTGATCCTTTGAGTTTTCTGGTGCTTTCCCCAGCATACGCAAGCCTACATTGATAATGTATCAGGTACATCACATGTGGATGCATCAGTGATAACACTGTTGATGGGAAGGACTTTACCTGTGTGAGGGATGGGAGAAATCATTCAAGTTTCATGGTTTAATTGCACTGTGCATATTGCTGCACTGGTAGATTCCTTTAGGAAGGGGGTGTGTTTCTTGGATTTTGGATTTTGTCTTATAGTCAAAATTCGTGTGGATCAAGTAATCTCTTGTGTTTTTTCCTCCTTTTGCTTACAAATAGAGGTAGATCTACATGTAAAGAAGAAAGTTCGTGGTCAGACTTTAAAATGCAAGAGTTTTGTTTTTGTTTTTTTCTGAAGAAAGATCTTACTGCAACAGAGAGAACCCTAACCCTAACCCCAACTCTACCCTCACCTTGCCATAACATTAATGTTTGCCCTTAACCAAGCAGTAGTTGCAATGAAAAAATAAAATAAATAACAAGAAATAATTATAAAAATGTTGGCGGACATTAAGAAACAGTCACTGAACATGAGCTTTGCAGAATTGTCCAATATCAACATTTTGACTGGTGATAGGACTGAATATACTGAGCCTCATAACAGCCAAGATGGCTTTGCTTGTGTGGTTCAGCATTTTAAGAGGATAAAGAAGACCAAGAGTGAACAGCAATGCCAGCAGCTCTGTGAGCCTGTACTGTGGCACAGTGGTACAATGGCAATGGTAAATAAACTTGCATTTATACGCTGCCTTCCTAGTATTCCAAGCCCTCAAAGTGCTTTACAATGCATGCCACATTCACTCATTCTCACACACATTCATAGAGTGGTGGCCAAAGCTACCATAGAAGGTGCCACCTGCTCACACAGCCAGGCACAGCCATCAGAAGCAATTTGGGGTTCAGTATCTTGCTCAAGGATATTTCGAAATGAGGATTTGAGAAGTCGGGGATTGAACTTAGGGTCGGGCAATAGGTTTGGGAACCAAACTATGCTCTTTTAAGGGTATCAACCAAATTATGTTGGTACTATCATGTTAAATCCATCGGTGCCAAATGTGGGTACCTGGGTGAGAACGCTGGGTTTAGACAAAGACTGAATGCCAGTGACAGAGGGGAGCGTATCTATGTTCTATATTTCCCAGATTCTGTGTTCCCCACTTAACCCTGCAAAAAAGGTTCTATGTTCCCCGCTTACACAAAAAAGATTCTATGTTTCCCGGGTTCTATGTTCCCCACTCAACCAAAAAGGGTTCTATGTTTCCCGCTTACTAAAAATATTCCTATATTCCCCTCTTACCCGAGAAACATAAAACCTTTTTGGGTGGTAAGCGGGGAACATAGAACCATAGGGATGACCCTGTGTTATCATGCTAATGTTAATCAGGTTTAATGTTTTTACTATGTTTACTATCTTCCTTAAGCATGCTAACTAGCACTAAACACAAAGCTCAGCAAAAGGCTGATGGGAATGTCACTAGTTGTAGACACTAGGTGAGCGCTGATGAACTTAAGACAGATTGAGTTGTGTTATTGATCAAAAACAGGGAGTAGCAAAGTTTTTTTTCTTCCGTGGGAATGTCACTGATTAATTGTTGGTGTAATCCAGTCGAGCACTTTACATTGTGACCTGTCCCGTGTGGCTTTGAGCACATCAAATCAAAGACTCACACAGACTTGTCCTCCCTGACCGTGTACATCCCAAACAGGACAGGACACATGTGGTGTCAGAGGTCTGATCTCCCAGCAGCCCACGCTGGGGAAAAAAATGCTCAGCTCACAAATTAATCAATAGCACTGAATCCCAGCTTGGGGGGGTTGTGGGCCCAGTGCCAGAGGTCTGTATGCCTCTCTGTGTAACTTAGATGGGGTAAGCAAGGCCTCAAGGGACACTACTCTGTTTCTTTCTTTCTCTTAACCATCAGCAATTAAACTGAGCAGGTTTTTCTTTCTCCCCTAATAAGAGTGGATGATTAACAGAGTGCTGGCAGGAGGCAGCCTCCCGAGCCACAACAGACAACCACAACCTCTCAAAGTGTCTGCAGATGTGTTTTTTTATGTTCTCCTTACACAACTAAGCAATATGTCACAATGCATCTCCCTGAATCCAGCGATATGACAGAGAGAAAAAGTAAGCATTAAAAGGGTTGACAGGTGCAGGAGATTGTCCCAGCAGGGGATTCTAGAGGAGTAAATGGTATTTAGAGGCTTCTGTATGCACAGGGAGATAACTGCTCTCCAATCACTGAAACTGACTCTTTTTTTTTTAAAGAACTCCTTCCTTTTACAGACTCTTTGTGTTTCTTGTATTTTGTGTGGAGACAGACAGAGACAGACATGCTGCTGCCCTATATTAGGGCATCATTTCTATAATATATCAGCTCATTTAAATTCAATTTCAGACATCTGTTTTTTTTAACTGTTTTTCCTGTTCACGGTTGCAGGCAGGCTGGAGCCTAGGGTGCAGAATCAAATTCTTCTCAGCCTCTTTGCTTTTTCTTTCTATATAGGCCGATCTTGAAACAACAGGTAAGTGGAGTCAGCAAAGAGGCCTGAACTGCTTGGCCCAGCAGTAGCAAGCACCCTTCCTGTTGCCTTTGAGCAAGACGATGTATCCCTTCCTGCTGCTCTGCGGATAACCCTTTTTTTTAACCTCCCTGTGGAAACACCAAGATGAGGATAAATATTTCTTTTTTTCTCTCTTTGATCTTTGCATTCTGTTCCAATGTGACCTGACCTGGGTTCTCTCTCCAGTATACACTCAATACACTAAACACTAGCATTTCTCTTGACTTTTGACCAACGCAAAAGTTGCAGTCTCCATAATTTGATCAGACTGAAAAGTTGGTAACGCTTTAGATTACAGCCCACAATTTACACCGTAACTATCGGGTAGTTACGGTGTAATCTGTTGTACTAACGGTGTACCAGTGTAGTACGTACCAATACATATATGTTGGTACAGGGGAACAAGATGTTAAGTTATGGAATAAGGGGCTAACAATTTGTGAATTTACAGAGAATTTATATTATAGGTTTTTTTTTAACTACTGGGTACCGATTCTATTATAACAGGGTATGTGCGACCTACTGATCAATAATATGGACGTTTGGGGGGAATTTAGAGAGAACTTATACAGTAGGTATTTTGAATTGCAGGGTATTTATTCTATTATTACAGGGTACAGTATGACAATAAAACTGAAAAATCGGAGGGAAGATGGATGGAAGACTTCTGCAGCAAGTAAGGAATCAGATGTGATTTTATTTCAAAATGACCTAATTACAAACAAACAGTCAATCCACATCGTTCCTTTATATTTTCAGTGGGTAGCCTATACAACTACAGGGTACATCTGTGCGCTTACTTCAGAACAAGGGTCCAGGTGACAGTATGTTGTCATGGATACTGTTGGCGTCTGAAGACCGTCTCAGCTGTCGCTCACCTCACCAGCTTTACATTACTTGACTTCATGACTCTACTTGCCGTCGGCAGACAGAATTCACCCACCCCAGATGTGACTCACTTGTGTTTTGGTGTAAACACATGCTGACAAGTCATTAAAATGTTGAAGGTCTTCTCCCTGGCAATTGTGTTCGTCCGGCATTACGGCTCCTCAACATGCAAGCTCACCTCTTTCCAGCTCTGTGCACGCTCTCCTTTCATCCCAGGAAATACATACAAATATAGCAAGATAAAACACAACACATATGCTTGATATGCTTTACTGACAGCTTACTGTGCAGTTGATTTGCAGTTTGTTCTTCCATGTTTTGAAGCAAGTAAAATCAAAACAAACATCTCACATTGTTCTCTGTATTTACAGAACAAGTGATATATGCAGTGGTAGTTTTCCTCTTGTTACATTTAGTTACAGGGTAAGTACAGCTGTAAAAGTGCTAATTGTTCCCCACTAGTTACATTTAGTTACAGGGTAAGTACAGCTGTAAAAGTGTTAATTGTTCCCCACTAGTCACATTTAGTTACAGGGTACAGGGTAAATAAGTAAACTGATAGCATTTAATTCTTTATTTCTTAGTTTTTCTCAAACTGTTGGCCACACAGCTGCAAAGCCATCATCGCTGGCACTCTAGATGTGAATAAATACAATATTAATGGTCTACGTAAGGCTATACAAGAAATACTGTATAGCTAACTAAATTCAGCGCCTAATTTCTAGTTTGTCAACAGACCATTACAAATATGTAGCACATTAATAATGGAAAAGTTGCAGTTAATTTCCAATTACCGTGTGGAACAAGCTTGCAACAACAGTAGTCATCTAGCAATAAGCCATGAAACCAGAAGCATGAGTGACTTTTCCTTTTATTTTATTTTACTGACAAAACCTAAATGCAGCATAGGACATGTTTGATATGCTGCTAATCTGCAGCATAGCAATTATAAGAGTATATAAGTTCAAAGGAGGAAAGTTTAGCCAGCGCAGTAACAACACTTAAGTTAGCTTCTGATTTGTAGCTTTCGATTCCCAGTTAAGTGAAAGTTCTGGGAAACATTCATGGTTCATTTTCCTGTTTTGCACCACTTACACTTATTAAAGAGTGTTACACATCATAGCAAAAGCCTTAAAACACAGTTTCAGAATCGTGAAACCTTTATTTTGCTTATGGAAACAGAAAAAGGGCAATTTCACTGATATTTCTCCATCAACCACATTTGACCAGGTCCAGATCAAATAACACTGTACTTATTATACTTAGACGTATTTTTAACTTTTGAAATACGATCACACAATATCTCTTAAGAACACATTGTCAAATCTGTTTAATGTGTTCTTGGTGGGAAAAAAGCAGTGAAATCTCCTTTTTTTCAGTTTTCCCCAAAAGATTAAAGGTTTCACAAATTTGAAGTTTGACAAGTCTAAGTATAACATTAGTGGTTTTTGATTCATAAATATCAGTGAAATCACCCTTTTTTCATAAACAAAATAAAGGTTTTAAAATTCTTAAACTGTGTTTAACAGCGTTAAGACCTTTGCTACGATGTATAACACTAACACTTTAATAAGTATAAGTGGTCCAAAAATGGAGAATCCGCTGCTAAATATCATTATTTATATTCCCCTAAACTTTTCCTTTCATCCTGAATTGGATGCGACGAGTCACAAGCTGACTTCAGCGCTGTGGTGCACCACAGGACAGTAATGTTAGCAGGTTAGCTTACTGCAAGTTGCTATGTGACTAAAATCACCTGAACATGTTTCTGCGTCTGTAAGACACAAACCCACATGCATTATATTCTATTGCATTGAATGTAATGACACTTTAAATTCTATTAGAGCAATCATAAGTGTCAGATTGTAAAAGCTGCAGGGCAACGTTAATGCTTTGCTCTTTAGCTGGACGCACAGTGTTAGCTTGGACGTGAACGTCCGGTAGCTAGTAAATGATTAGCGAGCTAACACTCCAACAACACCTTTCATTGTTCAGTTAAAGCTACATTTGACAGGAGCCACAAACCAGACTGTTTTGTGCCAGTAAATATATTCAAGTTATTACCCACCGTATGTTTGCTGTAAAGTAGGTTAACAGCAGTGCCATCTACAGTACGTCTCTCTGGTTAGCAGGAAACAGATTAGGTACGTTGCCTCATCTCACCAGCGTACGCCAAAGTGTGGGCGAGCGGAGAGCTTCCTCTATTTCCTTATACACAACATCTCGTCTTCGTCTGGCCTGGGAACGCCTTGGGGTCCCCAGGAGGAGCTGGAAAGTGTTGCCGGGGAGAGAGATGTCTGGGGTGCTTTGCTTGGCCTGCTGCCCCCGCGACCCAGCCTCGGATAAGTGAATGAAAATGGATGGATGGACAACACTGTCACCCCCTGCTGTCATTTGATATTAATGAAGCGTACCCATTCAAATTACGCTGAAACGCTTTTGTGAAAGGTTATAGGTCACAAGTTTGATTAAAAAACAACAACATTTCTTTTTATCGTTTTTCCTAACCAAATCTGTGTCACTTATTTTTTTTAGTACTTTATTTTATTGTCATCATGGCATTTCATACATTTAACCCATGTTATATAGCCTATGTAATGATGACAAAACATTTTTGACATACATAAATAATGTGTGCAGGTGTGTCACCCAGTGATACATCATACAATAAATTATACAATAAATTAAAATAAATAAATAAATAATGACAATATTTACAGTACAGATTTAAATTATACAATGTTGTAATAATTCTGAATTAATAGAAAAACATCCTTCTTCCACCTTCTTCCTTAGAAGAGGAAGAAGGGGGTGAAAAAATACCAAAACAAAACACTTTGGGCCGGATCTACTAAGATCCCAATTTGCATTAGAGGTGTTGGTAGATGAGGCCAATAAACACTTAAATGAGCTACAGCAAAGAAAACTGACTGTCTCACAAAGGAAGGCTATATCACTACGAGCGCCAGGATTTTTTTTTCTTTTTGCTGCTGCTGCGCCATGTCGCTAGTTACACACACACACACACACACACACACACACACACACACACACACACACACGTTAAACTCACGACTGAATGACTGAATGAACATTGAATAAATACCCTGTAATTAAAAATACCTGTTGTAAGTTCTCTGTAAATTCCCCCCAAACGTCCATGTTATTGATCAGCAGGTCGCACATACCCTGTTATAATAGAGTAGGTACCCAGTAGTTAAGAAAACCTATAATATAAATTCTCTGTAAATTCACGAATTGTCAGCCCCTTATTCCTTAACTTAACATCTTGTTCTGCTGTACCTACATATATGTATTGGTACGTACTACACTGGTACACCGTTAGTACAACAGATTACACCTTAACTTCCCAATAGTTACAGTGTAAATTGCGGGCTGTAATCTAAAGCGTTACCAAAAAGTTTTATTTTTAATTATTAATGCTTTTGCTTATGATTATTCCAACAATGCAGAGCAGTTTTCAAGTGAAGCTGAGTTACTTATCTTTGCTACCATGTTTTCAAAATAATTTGTAGGCTTGTGCAATATGACAAGATTATCTTTTAACACAATACTGGTTACGATTTTGATTCTGTCCACAATAACAGAAATATGTTCTGTTTTGATTTTTTATGCTATATTTGGTGTCTTATTACTTCTTTTCTTCCCTCTCGTTGCTTCACTTGTAGCGTATCAAAAAAAGAGCAACAACATACTAGCATACATCTGACGTTGTACGTAATTACCCATGTAGCCCTAACTCCAGTAGAAAAGATGTCAGCTCTTGTTAGCAAAAATAATGCAAATTTGCCTATATGACAATTCTTTGATTTTAAACCAAAAAAAAAAGGAGAGCCAGAGGTGAGCAGTCAACCCTCAATCAGCAGGGGCTTTGCAAAGGCAACAAAGGATGGCAAGACTGGAACAACATGTTGTTAAATAAAAATAACCTCACCAATAGACTGATGTGATTGATCTCAGCGTGCACTTATGTAAGAAAAAGTGCATCCTGTCTATAGATTGTGGCCACTTACGGTTAATACAACATAGATATATATAACATAATATAGATATTTATATCTATGTCAGGTGGTGGTGGTGGTGGTGGTGGTGGGGGGGGGGGGGGGGGGGGGGGGGGTACAACATAGTATTGCAATATTTTGCGTGGCTATGTTGTATGTGGTACTTGAACATGAGGGCTCACCTCACACGCCACCATCCAGAGGTAGTGTTGACCGCTGACATCCTAGCTAATGCTAAACCCGCTCAGCCAAAAATCAACCAACACTGGACACACTGAATTTGACAAATACATATACATTGACATATAATAATTTGACAATAAATTACAAATGTTGCAATTAATTTATAGCATATTGCAATATCACAATAACATCGTATTGTGAACTATGTATCATGATAATATTGTATCGTGGGTCCTCTGGCAATTCCCACCTCTCTCTATATGCGTCTCTGTCTTCAAGCTTTTTTTGGACAATAATTTTGTGTATTATTGTTTTACTTAAAGCATATTGAAAGTCACTTATGGACAATACCATAAGTGACTTTCAATATTGCCCTATCCTAATAATTACTGTGCATACAGTGGTTACTCTCGTATATTAACTTGTCTACAGCTCTGTTATACTTTCCTGTAGCCAACTGGCTGCATATGCCAATAGACTTAGATGTGTGTTTGGATTTTCACTCGTCTGTATGTATGTATTTTTTGCTAAACTAATCCTTTTTTTCATGGACATGTCTAATAATTGTTTTATGACCTTGCATGAACCTCAGGGTTTGTGAAACCTTAATAAATTAGGGCTGATTGACATCGTGCTCCTTCAGTCTTACCCTGTCCATGTGGATCAATGGCTGAACACCTGAGCTGGATATTACTTTTTTGGGTTTATATATATATATGTACACACAGTACATGTATAGATGCAGGAACCTTATTATACCCAAGGCTGCTAGACATTGTTCCCTTGGCCCAAGTCTAACTTGTTAAACTAAAATGATGATAAGTGGAGGAGACATCTTTTGGTAATGTAGTCAGTAACTATTTTTAAAGTGAAAACAGAAGGGAAGGGCAGAGGGTTGTTGCACTGAGATGATACACCGTCTCATCTAGTTGCATGGGTGTGAACATTACAGAACAGTGCATAGCAAGTAGTTGCATGTGAATCTTTGGTCTGTGCTAGGCTTTAGACACCAAGGGTTCTATTGCATCTTTCATAGGAGTTTCTGGGTGGAAACTTTAACAGAGGGCTCTAACCATTTATGTTGGGTCCTGGGTAGAACCCTCTTAAAGGGTACTAGAACCTTTATAAAAGGCTCAACCAGGAACCAAAATGAGTTATTCTATAGGGACTAGCCAAAAAAAACATAGTGTTAACCAACTTTGAAACTTTGGAGGAAATGTATCAATCATGTAGCCGCAGCCTTAAGTGTTGTTTCTGGTTCAAGCTGCTGGGTCCAATCAAGTACAAAAGTAGCCTGTAACAAGTGTAACTGCTCTAACGAAATAATTCATCTTGCTATAAACTCAACACTGTGGTCACGGTCAGCCAAACTTCGGCTTACACCGGCTGCGCTCCACCTGTGGACATCGTTTCAGTTCTCAGCGCACCTCAGTCTGCCAAACTACCAAACTGAGCGTGCTTGGGTTGCGCTGCTCGAAACTAGCTCTGCGTGGGGTTCGCCACCCTGCGCCACCCTGCGCTGCGCCGGGAAACTAGAGCCCTGTGTGAATGCAGTTGAAGGGGATGAGGACAACTGCTCTCTCACCAGCTAGGTGGGATTTATTTTCTCAACAAGCCTGGATAAAATAAAATTACCAGTCCAATGTCATATGGTGGTGCTTCTGCATGCACACCTTTTTCTCCGCAGGGCCTCCAGCCAGCTGACTGAGTATATGTCTGTGTGCCAGAGTCAAATAAAAGTCCTTTCCTTGCAATAATAAATTCAGTATTGACTAATTCTGGCAGCATATGCCCTCAAAGACATATTCGCACCCATCAGCATTAACCTTTGCTTTATGATTTAGTTTAACAAATTATATTTAAACACCAAACATGAATGTACAAGAATGGTCAGTTAGTATAAGTTATTAATACAAATATGTATACAAAACAATTGAACAAAGAGGGAGCTCACATACCAAGAAAAAATAAAATCAGTCTCGCAACTCCATATCACCGGCCTTTTACATGGAGAGAGGAAAAAGTGCAGGGGGCCGCATGAGAACCCACCTGCATGCTCCGGCAGCCGAGCTTGACAACTGTAAAATACCTAGTTATAATAAAAGGCTCAATAGTACTCAATAAAAATACCTTTCCAGGATAAGCCAAGGAACACAAAAATAAAATATGAAGTTACTCCTACAAAGTCAGATTTGCACCACTGGTTGGCCTTTTAAAATATTTTAACTTTCTGACTGAGCTCTTTGCACAGCGTCACCTCTCCTCAGCAGGGCCTGCAGCCAACTGAGGAGAAGAGTGTGAATCACACAGGTAGTGACTTTGCCAACAGGGTTAAAAGTCACAGAGTGAAAACAAAATTCACAAAACAAAAGGCACACAAAAAGAGATGCAGGATTGACAATGAATAAAACAATATGCACAGCAATGATGGGTGAAATGATGCAGTGGACAGCTGCTGGTTTCTGATGTAGTAAGTGTGGATAAAGGTTTGCAAAAAAAAATCATCTTGCATTTCTCAATTATATTCCTATCTGACGAAAGCAAGCAAATCTGAAAAGCTTGCAATGTCTGTCAACTCATCAATCAGGGGAGCAGTGAAACAGCTTGGTCATATTCTGTTCACAGCTTCTGCCATTTCAATACCACGCTTTACTGTGTTATCAGGTAAAAAATCACATTACATTATTTAACTGCTTTCTCTGCAGTGATCACTCCAACCATCTATTTGGCAGCACAAAAATGAAATGAAATGGTGTGAGGTTTCCTGTTTTGGCCATCACCATTGCTACTCAGTAGGACACCTCCACTGTCTCAGTGTTTTCACTCCCAGTGACACATAGATAGTCTCAGATAGTCTCTCAGCTTATTGTTGAGAAATCTTTAGGCTTGGATGAATATAACCAATGTTTAGATGGCAGTGTAGTTTGCATAGTTTCAGGGGCAGGGGATTGTCCTCTGGTCCCACACCTGTAAATCCCAGTCATAGGTACTCACTTAAGTACCGTCTGTAAGTCTTTCTTTTTGTTTCCTCAAGTTTATTTTGATCTTTTGATGATTTGCTTGTTGAGCTTAATTCTCCATCGACAGCTTTTCTTTCACCACCGGGTAGCGACCTGCCAATAATCAGGTATTCAGTCAAGTCCCTGCCAGTGGAGGTAAGCTACATACTGAATCATAAATATGCCAGATAAATAAGTTAATTAAATCCTGTGGTTTTGTTGTATTTGTTCCTGGTACTTTTTAAAATGTGAATATTTATTCAAAAGTATTTTGTGGTAATTTCAAACTCAAAGGGATACTTTGCTGATTTTCAACCAACCTTTATATCATAACAGTGTGGGTAATGTGATGGAAAATTCTGGTATTTGACCTTTTTAACCTATAGCATGTTTTGCATGTGTTTTGTATAAGATTACTTGCTATGATGAATGATATGTGTTGCTCAGTTAACCCCTACTGTGACAGCAGTGAGAGATACAGTAGGGCCTAAGGGAAGTAGGTTAAAGATTACGAGCCAGGGAGGCTCCCACACCAAGTGTCCTTGTTAGTCTCAAGAGATGTTGTGTCTTAGGGATGTCAAACCACCTGAGCGCCATATATTTTGACTATTGGCATGCATGTGTTATGGGAACTATTAAGATAGCAGGGCTAGAGAACATCTAGCCACTCACTGACTGACTGACTGTTCATGCGGTTGTATGTGTGTGGCTCCATTTGCGAATGCTTATTAAAAACTCAAGAAAGACAGCCGACGTGTTAAGACTTTTCTTTAAACTGTTTATTAAATAGTTGTTTTGCCACCACAGTAATATGTGTGAATGAACTGGTTATGGCTGTGGTGGCTCTTGGGCTGCTGCTCTAAATACAGATTGTACTTCCGTACTTTGGTATGCCCAGGACACAAAGAGGTACTGTATTCATACTGTATTCATGTAAAACGATATCAAACTGATGCTCAACAGGCTATCTGGCTAGTTTTAATATGTCAATTTTCAGTGAGACACAGATTTGAATAGCTCAAACATATTCGTGGGCGTTCCTTGTCAATTTAATTTGATAACATTGATAAAATGATCTCCATCTGACAAACAACATTCTTGTTAATATATAATTATATATTGCCAGTGGAACTGACCAAAATCGAACAGGTTCTAATCTGAGGTGTTGCCATGTTTGGTAAGGGGAAGGGGAAGTCTCTAGCAAGCCAGATTTCAAAATTTTACTTTACTGCCATAGTTCAAAGCAGGCACCAGTAGTAAGTTGTTGTATTATCAGCTGTGCCCATCTACAGTAAAATGTTCAGATTTAAAGTAACACCCTAAACAGAATGTTACTGTAAATCCAAATAATCACAGAAATATATCATATTTGATGGACGCATCTGCCTGCAGAAGCTGTAACCTCGAACTTTAGTTTTGTGTGTTAAAGCTACCTGTGACTGTGATTAGAACAGCTTATCGTAAGCGTTGTAATATTGTAAATAATCTTGCTCAGTTCGGTAGCAACCTTAACCTTGTTGATCCCTTTTTCTCCTGTTTATTTCAGTTGGGAGGTAGGTTAGTTTGATTGTCTTTTGTTTCCACATTTATTTTCTGACAGATAAGGTAGGGATCTGGATTTAGTTGTTTTGTTTGTTATTTTTGGCATTGCTCCTCTCTGAAGCTATAAAAATAAAACTGCTACTTTGAACATTTTACATGGAAGTTGGCTGACCCTCTTGGAAGTGGGAAGAGCGGGGGCACTTTATCATGTGTGGCACAGGTGCCCCTGGGCTTGGTTCATAACACCAGCAATAGGGTAAATTGCTGGCATCTGTGCTGTCAGCTCTTTACTGTTACTTTACAATCGGCTGTGGCTCAGAGATAGAGCGGGTCGTCCACCAATCGAAAGATCAGTGGTTTGATCCCAGGTTCCTCCAGGCTGCATGTCGAAGTATCCTTGAGCAAGATACTGAACCCCAAATCGCTCCTGATGGCTGCTCTATCGGTGTGTGAGTGTGTTAGAACTGAGTAGCAGGTGGCACCTTGTATGGTAGCCTCGGCCACCAGTGTATGAATGTGTGTGTGAATGGGTGAATGTGACTCGTAGTGTAAAAAGTGCTTTGAGTCATCACTAGATGACTAGAAAGGCACTATACAAATGCAGGTCCATTTACCATTTATAGTGAAATTATTAGTGTGGCTCATTCATGGTTTTTCTATGTCATGTAGAATAAGATAAGATAAGAATAAGATATGATTTGTTATAGATTGCTACTGATTATTTTACCTATCATGTCATTAACAACCTGGAAATGTTCAAGGTTACCAAAAACTATTTTCAATTAAGGTGTAAACACACAAACTGGTAAATGGACTGCATTTATATAGCACTTTTCTAGTCTTAGCAACCACTCAAGGTGCTTTACAACACAAGAACCATTCATCCAGTCACACACACATTCATACACTGGTGGCAGAGGCTACCATGCAGGGTGCCACCTGCTCATCAGGAGCAATAACCATGCACAGTCACAAACAGATGGCACATCGGGAGCAATTTGGGGTTCAGTATCTTGCCCAAGGACACTTAGACATGTAAACTGCAGAGGCCAGGGATTGAACCACAGACCTTCTGATTGGTAGACAACAGCTCTTCTCCTGGGCCTGGGGGCTGGGGGATGACAGCTCACAGGAAATGTCCTGCTCATCAACATCTGCTTTACTGAAAATGTCTGAAATGTTTACCGCTGACTGCTCTTCCTCCTCACCCAGAATTTAGAGAGACCGTTAGCAGCAAAACAAGCAAAAAAGTAAGTTTCTGTTGATGTTACATAAAGTTGAATTTATTTTTTTTTTCACCACAGATGATGAATATGTACAGGTAAAGAGTATCATACTAAGTGGAACTCCACCTGCCACATTTGCTTTTTATTGTCAGAGCCAAGATTCATATTGTCTGGTCTTTTAAAGCATGCACAAACAAGCAGGATGTCTAAAAAATGCAATTAAGTACCAGGTGTAAATGCCAAGTTATTGAAATGGTCATAAATACAGATAGCATTAACAGTTGCTGTATTTATGCCTGTGCAGTTTAAGGGGAGTAAGTAGACTGAGGAAAAAACAGTGACCACCACAGACAACAATGGAGAACAGAGCTTTTTATTCCCAGCCAACACCAAAATAAAAAAATGTTTTAAAAAAAATCAACATACTATCCGCCACAGGCACTACTTTGGTCTCAGCACGTGGACAGGAATGGCAGGTTGGCTGGTTCAGGGCCTGTATGGTTTGTCATCAAGGGGCCAGGCTGGCCTACAAGTGATCAGACACCGGCTGGAAGAACAGAAAGGTCCCCCTCGCCTTAGCCAAAGAAAGATGTCTGCTGCTGCTGCCTTTTAAGTCTGGCAAGGTTCAACAGACAAGTGGGTTCAGTTGGGCTGATTGGTCACTGGTGCCAGATGTTTTAGGCAACCCCCTAGTGTTCTGTAGGCCAGGGCCAGAGCTGGCTCCAGTGACTGGCTTGGATTTGGGAAGCTGCTTTGAAAGCATAGCTCTGTGAGCTACCAATTACTTCATACTGGACAGCAAAGCCACCCTAGGGAGAAATCTAGTTTGGTTAACTAAAACTAGTGAGAGAAAGTAGTTCAAACTTTGTAAAAATGATGACATTGACAATGTACTTGTGATACAACATTCTAACAAAATATAATACTAAAACAATAACATGCCATCGAAAATGATACATAATTAAGATTTTTGCAAAAGTGTCCATGTGTTCACAGGCTCACTGGTCATGCGAGAGTACAGGAATTTAAGTTTTGGTTTTTGTTTTGAGTCCAGGTGGGGGATTGCACCACACAGGATTACTCAGTTAGTCAGGTAACTTCCGAAATAACAACTTCTCTCAACAATTGGTAATAAGTAGCAATAATCAATACTAACTTATTGAGGTAAAAGAGGGTTCACTTACAGTAAGAAGCAATGGTAAAATAAATAATAAAAAAAACCCATTCCTTTTGTTCTACTCATTCTTTGTAGTTTCAGTACTTAACTACAGATAAAAAGGCAAAAAAGTCACTATGTGTGATAGATTGATTTCATGTAAAAGCTGATCATTGATGTAAATTCAATAGGCAATGAAAAGCCATTAAAAACAATCACAGGGACAAGGGAAAATCATTTATAAAAAGGTCATTACTATGAATGTAAAATGTCCGATAAAAGTTTTGTGAAAGAATTTAAAATGTTTTAAAGTGTGGAAAGGGTTAAGGTACGAACACACTTATCTGTCGAATGAGCTGATCTGTGATCTATTGGTAAGTATTTTGAGATGATGCTGTGATTGATTTGTCATGCCTGTGGAAGTGAAGGGGGGAGCTCTGGGCTATGATCAAGCCCCAACCTCCGGTGGAGACGAGTGAGACCAATGCGGAAGTGCCAAAAACTGCAGTTCACTGACTGTCCACTTGAGGCTGGCTCCGGAAGTGAGTCAATTCCCATAGACCCCCATGTTAAAATGCCAAACTTTAGAGCAGAAATAAACATGTTTACAGCCTGGAACAAAATACAGTTTTGGTCTCTATAGTTAATTTCCCCTTTCATGACAACTGTGGGGGGGGGGGTTCTAACTCTTCCGTTTAAATGTTATTAAGGTTTGAAATTGCGCATAATTAAGGGCGTGGTCACTTTGAGTGACAGGAGGCACCATCACGGATGGCTAACTAGCATGCTAACTAGTCGCTGGCTGTCGCAGCTAATTCGCAAGGCATTGAACCTGACCTCGCAGCGTGTTTGTGCCTTTCGGTCATATTCTCATGCAAATATTGGAGTAATATGGCTTGCTCTTTGTTTAAATGTACTAACAGTCTGTCCAAGAAGTCTGGGATCCAGTTTTTTCGGTAAGTGAAATTCGGGAATTGTAGTATTATTTGATTTATTTGTTGGCACTAACGTTAATTAGCGGGTATCGATGTCTGCAGTCCCCAGACCTAGCTTAGTAGCCTAACGTTAGCTCCATAGATATATGGACGTAGTCACCGTGACAGCTAACGGTTAACGTTAGCCTTCGAGCAAGATGCCACAATTACTAACTTAATCCGGGTTGCATCGAAGTCAGAACCTAACAGAGAAGTTCAGGATTTAGGCATTTATGGAGATAATATTTTGAACAAAAGTGGTCTGTGTGAGGTTTGAAAATAAAGGTCCACGTTAGCTAACTTTATGCAATGTTACTTAAATGCCGCTTTGGGCTGAAACATTATCGGATAACATTACGCCTGTATTTCAGGAGGAATTGTGCAAAGTAGCTTTACGTTAACGTTAATTGACATTTAATATTTATTAGAAGAATATAAAATAATGAAACGGGCAGTTTAGCTGTTTACTGAATTGTAATGGCTGTTTCAAAATACAGAACAGCTGTTTAAATGCTTGTGTTTCGCTGCTACATGTCGTTGGCGTGTTTTCATTTTTTCCTTTTCTTGTCATGATCTCAATGTGCACGTGTCACCAGCCTCAGGTCGGCCTCAGGTCAGCCTATGCCCTATGCTCAGGCCGCAAAGAGAAAGTTGAACCAGAATCAACTTATGGAAACCCTGCCACGAGGGAAGACAAAAACATTGCTAGGAAGAGGGGATGACATTTCTTTCCGTTTGATAACATTAAAAGTAAGGTTAGGCTTTGCTGACGGCTTCCCAACTCATTGATAGAAAAGATGACAGAGAGAGAGAGAGAGAGCGAGAGAAGCAGTGGTACAGTGAGCTATAAAGTGGATGAGGAGAGCGAGCAATGATAGCTTGATAGCCAGTATATTATAACACTTACAGAACTTCCTCAATTTAAATGTGTTTCACAGAAGTTATTATGGCATGATAAAAATATGCATTTGACTAGCACATTAAAAATATTAACAAAATTAGTGTAGGATATAGGCCTGTAGCTACACAACAATAGATAATGCACAGACAGAATATGAGGACTGACTAACCCACCACCTTTTGTTTTTGGTTAAAATAAATTGATTATGATCGGTTGAACAATTAAGTAATTTAAGTTGTATTGTTTGCATGTAAAGGAGTCTGTGAAGTACCTTAGGTAACCTAACACATATATCACTTTTAATATCTATTTCTCTGTGTAAAGTTTTCCTCTAGGTGACCCAGACAGACTGGACCAGTGGACACTCAACACCAGAAGACAGAACTGGACTCCAAACAAGACTTCCCGTCTGTGCAGTGAACACTTTGAGAGTCATCACTTCAGCACTGACTCCAGGATAAAGACACCTTTTTTCATGAAGTACCTCACAAAGAGTCAAGAAACTTATTAGTTTAAAATGATGAATTATTGGCCATAATACTTTTAAATGCATTACATATATTAATATTAATTATATATTAATATATATTAATTGTAACTTGACTACCTGAGAAGAACAATTAGCCGCTGAGAGAGTACGTAGGGATCTGTCTGACACACTGAATCCAAAAACCAACACGAGACTGGAGATTCATTTCTCAGGGTTGCCTAGTTGTTTAAACCCACCGTTAAAGCACTACAACACTGCATGATGACAGGTGGATATTTCCATTAAGTGGTTGGATTAAATTATGTTGCAGTCAACAGAAATTGTCAGGTCAGCTCCTACTCCCTCTCTCTGACAAACAAACTTGAATGACAAGCAGGTGTAGGTGGTAATACTGTTGTTTCACCCCGCCCAGTGACGCACGCACAAACACACCTCCACACAGACACATACACGCACCCACAACTCCCCCAGTGAGGCCAAATGAAGATTTTATCAATCAAGGAACATGACATGTATTTACCAACTTTAACATTTTAGTGCCTTTTATGCAAAGACCCTTTATCAAAGTGAGAATTACTACCTTTATCCCCACACACAGTCTGTGAAGAACCAATGGAAAAAATATTCTCATAATGAGACAGCTGAACACAGCATGATTCCACAGTGGCAGTGAGCTTTGAGAACAGTTCACTTTCCTTTTGATAGCAACAATTATTTTAATGTGGATAAATTGCATATTGTACATTCATACTCCAGTTGTCTTGGTAGCGCACTGTTATATATAAAATCACATTGAAATATGAAGTCGAATATCTACAGAACTTAAACACAAAACTATTTTATGATTGACAGCCACTTACTCAGCAATAAGATCATTTTTCATGTTTCATGTCATTTTTGTTAGGGAAGGACATGCCTTAAAGACACTGCCGTGCCTACCATTTTCTCTTTACCCAATGGCAAAGAAGATCAGCCAGGACGAAAGTGCTTGGTAAGTGAGGAGGGTAAGAGACAGGCCTGTTTCTGCTGTAAACATCATCGAGGAGGTTGCAGATGAAGACAATGGGAGTAGTGCCAACAATCTTGCTGCCGATCAAAGCAATGTCATTATGATGGAAGAAACACCTGAATGGGCCTTTGTTTGGGCCTTATGATGTCTCGCACGATGACATTGCTCTGACAGTGAATGTGTGATGCTGTTGGTTTGGGTAGCAGCTTTCAGCGAGACAATCTGAGTGGAAAACAGGCAGACTCAGCATCAGATCACTCTTACAGTATGTCAACACAGCAGCCAAGCTGCTCTGTAAGTGATGACGGCTATATTGTTTTAGAGTCTCCAAGAACACTCAAAAGGAAAGCCTCTGCAGTACGTGAAAAGCTATGTGCAGCTCGCAAAAGGTTGAGGTTGCAAAGCCAGCGGTCAAGGAGACTGAAGGCAAGAGTTTCTTCCTTGAAAGGTCTGATAAAAGTGCTTCAGAAGAAACTTCTAATTTCAACTGAGTGTGCCCCCTTTCTTGATGGTCTTGATTATGTTCCACGAGACGTCTTTCAGAGAATCCAAAAGAAGAAAAAGTCAGTGTTTTCCAAATAACTGAAGCAATTCGCTACCACACTACACTTCTACACTCCAAAGGCCTATGAGTACGTCAGAGAGAAATTTCACTTGGCTTTACCTCATCCTCAGACCATACGAAAATGGTACAGTAGCATCTCTGCGGATCCTGGATTTACTGTTGCTTCATTCACAGCTTTAAAACGTCATGTTGCTGAACAGAAGAAAGAAGGAAAAGACACAGTTTGCTCATTGATGATGGATGAAATGTACATTCATAAGCAGACTGAATTTGATGGGGACCAAATTCATGGCTATGTTAACATCGGTGCTGGTGAAATGGAAAACGTTGTGGCAACACAAGCATTGGTCCTCATGGTTGTTGCAGTCAATGAGTCTTGGAAGATCCCCATTGCCTACTTTCTTATCAACAGCATGACGGGAGCAGAGAACATCATCCGAGAGAGCCTTGTTAGGCTTCATGCAATTGGAGTTAGGGTTGTCTCCTTGACGTGTGATGGACCCTCCCAAAACTTTGCAATGATCAAAGAGCTCGGTGCCAACCTGGACATCATGGACATGAGATCTTACTTTCTCCATCCTAAGAATCACACACAAAAAGTCCATATGCTCTTGGATCCATGTCACATGCTCAAGCTTCTTCTGAATGTGTACTCAACAGTTGAAGTTCTGGTAAGAGAAGATGGTCAGCAGATAAGGTGGCAGTATATTGAGGAGCTCCACAAGCTTCAGGAGATGGAAGGCCTGCGTCTTGGCAACAAACGAAGAATGGCGTACATTCAGTGGCAAATTCAGAAAATGAAGGTCCATCTTGCAGCCCAGCTTTTCAGCAGCAGTGTGGCTGCTGCCATTGAGTATTGTGATCAGGAGCTAAAGTACCCCCAGTTCAGTAGATCTGCAGCCACGGTCCAGTTCCTGCGCACAATTGATGCAGCCTTTGATTTCCTAAAAAAGAGGCACTTCTCTGTGGGCTCAAAATGAAAGGGAGAGACAATAGACTTGTACATGTGCACTCCACACAGAAGAAGACACCCATCTATGGTTTCATAGCTTGTTGCAGGAGTGTGATGGGCATCTACGAAGACCTGGTAGAGCAGCCGGCTGCCCCGTGCCGATACCTTCTGACCTACAAACTCAGTCAGGACGACTTGGAGCTGTTCTTCTCTGCAATCAGAGCTCGTGGAGGTTACAACAACAACCCCAATGTAAGGCAGTTTCGAGGAGCATACAAGCGCCTCCTTGTAAGGCACCAAGTGAAAAGGGCACAGGCAACTGTCTCCTTCGTGACAACACAACCATCCTGGACTCAACACCTGCGACTGTGAAGATCGCACGCAGGGTGGATGTGGAGCCTGTCGAAGTGCTTGTGCCTGACGATGATACCGTCTCTGACCTTCCAGATGTGGACAATCTGTCTGAGTACAAGGAGGCAGCAATCTCATACATTACAGGCTTCATTGTAAAAAGCTTACTTGCATGCCTTGTTGACAAGCACTGACATCTCATGATTTGGTGCATCGATTCCTGACTTTGAAGGACAGAGGTGGCCAACAGAAACCATCACCTGGCATCACCACAGTTTGCCAAGCTACTGAAAGATGCTTCCAGCAGATTCTAAAAACCAATGAGGGAAAGGCTCCACAGGGAAGGGGAACAACAGCAGCCATTGTCGCCCAGGTTCTTTCTGATTGTTCGGAGAAGAATCTCTTCCCACAGCTTCACAGCCGCATGTTTGACGTGTGTTGAAGCTAACCATGTCCATGTTCTGGTGAAGATGGCTTCCGCGTGGTACTGCAAAATTCGGCTAAATCATATAGTAAGGCAGGAGACAGATAAAGTAAAAGAAGGCAAGGCAGTCCGCAAGAAACTCACCAAACTAATCCATTTTTATGGAGATTAAGGAAAAGTTGTGAAACTTTTGATCTTTATATAAACTACTAACATCTAATAGGTCAATAGTCTAGATATCTAGCAGAGTACTGGGTCTGCTAGTTATCTTGACTATTGACCTATTAGATGTTCACTATGTACATTAGATCCCAAATTACATTATTTATAGCATATCATAGATACATACGCTTCCCAAACGCTATTGATTTCGGAATGAATGGATATTTGGCATTAGTTTTGGCATTCAAAAAATTATTTTTTGGCCTGGCAGGGGTTTTCATTAGCCTGGCAGCCCGCCACGCCTGTACAATTATAGAGGAAACAATAGAATTTTTACCTGTTGGACAGAATGTGGCCAACACCTTTTTGTAGTTTTCACACATAGAACATGGAAAATGGCAAGTACAGAGCCTATCTCTCTTGGGACAACATTGTAAATGTTACTTTGAGCCTGCATGAAAAGGGCCAAAGTAACTTTCAGTGTCTGCTGCAAAACAAGTACATATCTTGTCTCAAACTAACTCCAATGTCTGATATGCCTATCTGAGATATGATCAATTGTTGTATATACTAAGTATATACTGAAGAAGCACAACCCAACCGATTACCAGGATGATTTTCAGTTGGAGCCTGCATGAATGGGGCCCAGCTGAACAGGAAATCATAGGACACTGAGATGCTACACTAATAGACACAGAGAGTGCTACCCAATGTCATAGCTTGCATGGGGTTCAATATCTCTTAGAGTCTGCATGAACGGGGCCTAAGGATGATATTGTTAACCATGTATTATGTTAAATACATATGCAACCTCCCTGGTTAGTGTAGCTCCAAGTCCTGAAACAGGTAAGTGCATATTTTAAAAAACAAAACAAAAAAACCTTAGGATAAAAAGCATTAAAAAAAAAAAAAAAGTTTACGGTCATTAACTTCAGTTGCATGCAAGTTAAGGTCCATGGTTTGTTTCATTTTATATCATTAAGTTATTGAAGTGTGTTACACGTTATACAGTAATTTAGTTTTGTAGGTTATGTTATAAATAATTGAGTTGTATATTGTATCTGTATTGTTATTGTATATAGGTTCTCCAGTGTTGTATATGTATTGTTTTCTCTTTTTTTCTCCTTATGTCTTGTGCCCATGCTTTTTAGTTTCTTGTATGTTTGTCCCGTGTTATATGTTCCCACTCTTGGCCTGGACCTTGTCGTGGTGAGTGGGCTTTTAACCAAGACAGGCCACACTCAATGTTTTCTACCTGTGTTTTTAACCTGTCATTTTTCTCTCTTGTAGGACACTTGACGAAAGTTGCAACACCTCGGCCAATGTGATATTTACTCCACAGTAAAGAGGTTGTTTAACAAGAATTTTAGATTTTGCAAATTATGACACTGGGTCCTAATTCATATGTTTTATAATTACTATTATAAATCTTTTCATTTATTTCATGTGTACTTTTTGTAACCTTTTATTGTGGATGTTTTCATGAATGCAAGCTTTGACTTTATCTTGTTAAAGTGTTGTTTGTGTAATGGTTATAGTTTTAGTTATATAAAATGGATCAGACAAAATATACTTTCGAGTAAAAGCAAATTTTTTGAAAGCTGTCATTCATCAGTTTCCTGTGATGATTGGAAATATAGTGGTGATTTAAACCATGAACAAAATATAATAGTTATTAATGGCATCTTAATGTTTTCATTTCTGTTTTAACATTTACCCAAGTTTGCATTTATCTTAGCAGAATGTAAAAAATGAAAAGCTGATGTTACGTGCTGGTTTTGTTTGAACATTTGTTTGAACAAGACAAATGAAGAAAATTCACTGAGAAACGATTCTCCTTTTGTGAAAAACAAGGAAATATCTACACACTGAATAATTTTAAGTCCCGTAGGAGGTATTATTTATTTGTGACATTGTGACATATGAGAAGGTTCTGTGGGTATTGCTCGGTATTGAGGCTTATATAGTGAGGCTAAAAAAACCAACAACACATAATTGGCTGATTATCTGTTTGCCTCACTATAAAAACGTCACGATACCTTTGCCTGAAGAAGACCCTCTCAGAGTTGGCAACATAGCGAACAAGTGATACCTTGGGGGCTTCAAAACTATTGTGTCCAGCTAATTCTTTGTTTTTCACTTTGAGTCCTTTTATCCAGTCACATTCTTCTGTGTTAAAACTAGACTTCTAACAGAGCAGCAAACAAAGATTACTTTCCAAAATCTTCTCAGGCTCTGCTGCTGGGTCTAAGGTGCTAGTTATCTTCAGGTACAAAGTTAAAATAATCAGGCCCACACAGAAATGGACTGCTTAATTTTTTGTCAGTGACAATGTTAAACATTAATGTTTTATGTTTTATCTGTAGTGTATGATTTGTTTGCCCTTTCAATTGACAGTCAGATTTGATTGTGAAATACAACATTCAGTCAGTAACAAAGACAAAAGGAGTGCAAATAGAAATAGAATTTATTAAAATTTAAGTGACATGTTTAAAAAAACAACAACCAGACAGACTTGGCCTGTGAACGCAACAGCCATGCCCAGCATGGGCCCAGAGAGCTGCAGAATACATGGGGTGGTAGGGGAAAAGGGGATAAAGGGTGAGATTATGGGGATGAGGAAGAGCAGAGGTGTTAACAGTGTTATGACTACAGAACACAGAATATATAAAAACTCAACATTGGCCATGACAGCCTGGGCTATGTTCAGGTCTAACAATATGTGTCCTAAAGGCCAAATTCAAACACAGTGACACTGCTAACTGTAAGCAGTTCACTGCATTTGGAGGTGGTCTTTAAGACAATTAACTAATTTACTTAAAAACATATCATTTCTCCTAGGTGTGAAATGAACTCCATCTTTCAAAAATAGCCCAGGACTGTCATGTCTGATGTGAGGGTGCTCAATAATGGCACCACTCAAACTCTGAACCAATGTAGCCATAACACTGTAAACACATTTCCTGGCCTTATCAATCTTTGCTGGATTGCCACCAGCCTCCCACCTGCACCTTTGGGCCAATGAAGAAAATATTATCTCAATGCCAGGATGCTGGAGGTGAAGCTGGTGCAGGTCCTCCTTCATCATGCTGACCAGCTTGACACTGCTGACCTTCCCCAGGTCATTGCCGCCACAGTGGATGTAGACTTAAAGTCTTGACAAAATCAAGTGTTGCAAATTAACGTACCAAATTTAACGTTATATATTTAAAAACATTGAAGCATTTTTAATATTGTGTTATCTCAATAACAGCTGAATCATTGTTTCAAGTTTTGCTGTAGGTAAACTCAATTTACCTCAAGTTTCGTGAGGGAGCTGCAGGGGAGCTGGCGGTTGGCAGCTGGCAACTAAGCGGGAGCATGAGTGGGAGGGGTAGCCTAAGTTGTTGTTAGCCCTAGCTTGTGAGCCTTAGCTACCTTAGCAGCGTCGCGCGAGGTGGGCGTGTTTAAGCAACCAGGCTTCCTTCGACCTGCCTCTTTGCCCATTTTTGATTGTCCCGGAGTTGGGCAGAGTCAGACACTGCCAAGATGGCGACGTCCAGAGCGGAGTATTTTGAGCTTCAAATCCACTCTTCAGAAACGGATGGGTGACGTCACGGTGACTACGTCCATTATTTTAAACAGTCTATGGCTATGATGCCTCATTCTCAATGAAGCTGCCAGAGAATCATGTCCGAGCACCTTTATTGATTTCTTCAATGATTTCCCCTTTTGGGGTAAAAAATTAGTATTTGTGCTCTTGAACTTTGTAATATGTTTGCTATCTTGTTTTGTCAGTCTTTTGGTAACTTACGGACTGAATTTTGGAAGTGTTCCTTTGATCGTTAAATTGCTAATTGGTATACAGCAAGCAGTTACTGTAGCTCAACGGCTCGATGACTCAGTGGCCATTGTTATCTTGGCAGGGTATGGTATGAGAGAGTTAGAGCTGAACATGATCGAATTAGGTGCAACACATACCGCCGCCATACGCCGCGTGTTTCCATTATATTATGAACAAACCAACACCGGTTCCGTGAGAAAAGCCTTTTATGTATGTCTCGGCCGCTGTAGTATCAACTCCAGTTGCAGCTTTCAAAGGGGTATCCGGATGCTTAACGTTATTATGTTTGCATTATTTATTATGTAAGGCGATTTTGATAAGTAACTCACCCGTGAAATCCAAGTTTCCTCAAAGTTTTTCCTCTTCTTCTTCCGTTACTAGCAGTTGGCAACCGTTGGCAACTAGTGTAGGTACAACCACCTAGCGGGCTGGGGTGGGAAATACACTTTAGTGTAGACGGTGCCACTGCACGCCACTGCCAATGTGTTCCCTATCGTTTCAGAAGCTGCTTCTCCATCGGAAACCAATTATCTCTAATTGGTAGGGGAGTGATCTCACCGAGGTCAGAGTGATGGAGTTAAGTCTTTAAGACACACCGGCCTGCTCGTCCCCGCCCACAAGGTGCAACTATAAAGCACCTGTGGAAGCGTGAACCCAGTGATTGTTTGATCTCCACCTGATCGCCAGTGTGTGTCAATGTGTTAAGCAAGTTGTGTGCAAGAGTGTGAAAGAAAGCAGACTTGGGGTCCAGAAGTATCTGCATAGGTTGAGGATCTGTCAGCTGGCAGCCCTCGGGACATCACTTTCTCTCTTTTTCCTCTCTTGCTGTTTCTCGTTGGTGCAGTCCCAGTCTATACGTATTCCTCACCCTCACGGGAGGTTCCGCGTCAGCTAGTCTGTACAACAGCTGGTCTATAAGTATCGCCCAAGCTTCCGCTACTGGCCGGCTGCTGAAACTCCACGACAGCTACGTCCATAGTATTGTTTGGTTTGCCCAAGCTTCCGCTATTGACACGTGGGGAGGCGCTCTCACCCTCTCTCTCTCTCTGGGCCGTCAGCGGTGCGCTGCTGACACCTAGTGGTGCCAAAATAAATAAATAAATAAATAAAAAATAAAATAAAAAAAAGGGTGTATACACTTCCCCCCCACGAAACAGCCTGTAGTATACAGGGTTAGATAAATAAACCAAAGGGCTTTGAAGGAGTGCATGGCCAGTATGGATGCACACAAGTGCGTGGGTTGTGGGGTTGCTATGCCCATGGAGGACGGTAGGGGTGACCCCGAATAGTCAATAATTCGATGATTCGATTCGGAGAAGTTTGATTCAACTGCCAGTCTCGCCGTCGAATCATCACAAAATATGGTTATGAAACAAGACCGTGCCATTCTGACTATATGGGGGTGCTCACTGCTGCTGAACATCTTGATTTGACATAGAATGTATTTGTTTTCTAGTAATTCATGATATATAGCCTATTTTGATTCAAACATCAGCCTAATTTCTGTTAATAAAAAAATTGAAATGATGCGTGCGTTTAATCAGTAGGCATAATCATTACTACGCATGAATAAATCACCCAGTTGCTCGATCCAAAAATAGCTGAGGTGAGTGAGTGCGCTGCAGGGCCATCAGAGCAGCATGGAGGCCTACGGTGATTTAAAGTTAAAGTTAAAGTCCACCTGATTGTCACACACCTGAGTGTGAAATTTGTTCTCCGCATTTGACCCATTCCCTGAGGGAGCGGTGCCCAGCAGCGGTGCCACGGTGATTTACGGTGGCGGAGCGCATAAACACACTTTGGAGAAGGATTATTCGTTTACCTGAAGTGTCTAAAAAACAAATTTCACCGTTGATTGTTTTCTTGATAGACTCTGGTTATTTATTTGGCTATTTTTTGTCCGACATGGCAAAACAATTGAGAGCGGTGACGCACGGTCCGTGTGGATGAACTTTTATGAACCTGAGTTGATAAATGAAGTAAAGTCGGGAAGAAGGAAAACTGTTTCTAAACCTTGTGATGATGTTTTTGGATGTTTATTGTGAATGAAATGGCAAGTTCTGACAAGTCAGAAACAACTCCTGTTAAAGACATGGATGAGGCTGCAGCGCTCTGCGCTCAGAGCATCATACCTTGATGAAGTTAAAGGAATAAAGATAAAGATAAAATGATAACCCTTTTACTTTTTTTTACTATTATCTTATTATGCCAACTGAAGAATTAAATTTGTTTATTTGGGTGTTTTAGCTCTTTTCTCTGGAGCGGAAACTGACGCAAATGAGCTCATTAATTAATGAGGGAGAAATCAACATGATTCGACGATTAGTTGGCTAAAGGAAAAATCTGTCAAATCAGATTTGACTATGAAAATTCTTAGTCGGGGACAGCCCTAGAGGACGGGCATGACAGGTGCGTGTCATGTCTGGGTCTTGACCATGCTAAGGTGGCCAGAGACAGTCCCTCTACATGCATGGACTGTTTTATTATGCCTGCACGCACGAGAGAGGCCCGCTTCTGTTTCTTTGAAAGGGTGAAGCGATCGGCCCCCACTCCTTTAGGGGGCCCCCAGGCAAAAGCAAATAGGATGGCAGTGGCCGTCCAAGAAAGAGGAGAGGGTTCAGATGGTCATAAAGGGCAGTTCTGTGCTACTCCCCCGTTGACCAGCCAGCAATGTAGGCTGTCGCCCCCCCCCCCCCCCATGAATTTGGGGTGGGAGGAAGATTATAATATCTATGAGGAGGTAGATGATGATGTAGGTGAGGTGGACGTTGTGGGAGACGTGTCCTTGGAGGAGTCCAATTACTCGCATGAACATAATACGGCAGCTCGTACTGCTCAGGATGAAACAGTCAGCCGCTTTGATGATGTGATGGCCAGGGCTATCAAGGTTCTGGGAGTTGCTCTCCTTCAGAAGCCTGATGAGTCATTGTCCCTGTTTGATGATGATGACGTACCCGCCACATCGGTTCATATTCCCCTGCTGCCAGACTTTAAAGCGGTGGTAAACAAGCAGTTCAAGAAGGCGGGGAAATATTACAAATGGTTGCCCAAGAATAGAATGATGACCAACATGCAAGACAAGGACCAGATTCAGGGTGTAAAATTAACATTTTACCTCATCTGCCATTGGCTAGTGACCCCCAAAAATTTATCAGCCAAATATATTTTTCACCAGCCAAATAAAAAATTTGTGCCTTATTTGATGAAAAATAATTACCTTACATTTTTAGTATGAAAATCCAACTTTCGGAAAATCCAACCCTATCCTCTGTGTTTCTTTGGCGTGCTTGCGACAAAGGCTGCAGTAGTAGTATCACGATACCACGGCAATGAGGCAGAGGTGCCTTTTTTTATTTATAAAAAGATAAATCACTTTTCTATAATACATGAATGATATTTCAATGGAATAAATTACTTACTGACTTATTCATACTTCAAAAACAGCATCAATAAATGATTAACATAAGGGGGATCAAAATAAAATAAATAAATAAAATAATAATCAACTAGCCACCCTCCTCCCCTGACAAGTAAAGAACAGTCCCTCCATGAGTAAGAACAGTCACTAAAGTGCGGTGAGGTTTGTGGAAATGTGAACGACTCGTTTCTCCTCTGACACATCACATACCTGTGTGCCGCCACAGCTCGGTTGTCCAGGTACTACTGGGCAGTCATGACTTCTCTGTCGCCAGTAAGCCGTTATCTTGCGCCGCAGAGCACTATGAGCCTCCGCCGTATTCCTGTCTGTGACCCCCGTTCAACCCACAACCTCCTTTCCTTTCTGCTGCTTGTTGAAACTTGATAATATGGGCACCCCAGCGCCCACTCCACTAACTTGACGTGGAAATGAGCGGTAGTCTACAAAACTGGCAAGTTTTGTTTTGTTTTTGTTTTTTTTGGAGCTTGTGCGCCCTCACATAGATTGCCCCCTGGGCGGTTGCCCACATTGCCCATAGCAAAAACCGTCCCTGGACACAGCTGGCAGAAATGGTCGAAGCACATAAAAAACCCACATGCGGCCACTGGCAGGTGTATGTTTTTGTTTTACATGCCAAACCCATTTTTTACCCGCCATTGGCGCTTGGTGGGTGTTAATTTTACGCCCTAAGCAGATTGCTTGTGGGGACCTCCCCCCAGTGGATCAGGTAAATGTTTACATGATCACTCCCTCAGCCCCTATGTTAGGGCAGGCTAAGTGCTCGAGGAAGAACTGTAGTGCTATGGACATATTGCTTGGGTGCTGTGGCAAATCAAGCCAAGCTCGCTAATACAGCGGCCATTTTATCCTGTTATGTGCGCTATCTGTCCCATCAGGGACAAAGGATGGCACTGGAGGCCTCGACTTGGCAGAAGAGCTCATTGCAGCTTCCACGTTCTTGGCAGTGGCGGCCAAAGAGCAGGGTACCGCTGCAGGCAGGTCTCTGTCCTCCCTGTGGGTGGCTAGACGCCACCTGTATCTGTCCTAGTCACAGCTGCCTCAGGCAGATCGTGAAGAGCTGCTGAAGAGCCCCTCAGCCATGTTTGGGCCTACCGCAGTCAAGCTGATTAAACAGGCCCAGGAAAACCATAAATGTGCACGAGAGTTGTCAACAGGGTTCTTGCGTGGCAGGGGTAGGCAGCAGAGTGGGAGGCCTCAGCCATTGGCAGACAGGGGATCTCAGGCCCCAGCTGAAGGCGTTTCGTAAGCAGAAGAGCAAGGCCAAGGGCCAGCAGGGACGGGGAAAGGCCAGACGTGGTTTTAAGAAGCCCCAGGGGTCCTCTAAGGCCCCCCCTGCTTTCTGACTACACCGGGTGCCACGCCAGCCAGGACACCTTGTCAGCCCATCATGAGGCTTGGTTGGCACTGGGGCGGATCCTTGGGTGGTGTCCACCATGACTCAGGGCTACCGCCTGCATTTTACTCGCAGGCCTCCTGTGACAGTGGTGCCCACCTTTACTATAGTGGCGGACCCTCAACAGGTGGAAGCCCTGCGGAACAAGCTCACTACTCTCCTAGAGAAAGAGGCCATAAGAGAGGTGGAACCCGGGAACCATCAGGCAGGATTTTTCTCCTGCTACTTTCTGACTCCAAAGCGGGATGGGGGGATTCATCCTATTCTGGATGTCAGGGGGCTGAACAAGTTTCTTCGCTCCCTGCGATGCAAAATGTTGACCATTCCCAGGGTGAAGCAGGCCATCAATGCAGGGGATTGGTTCGCAAACATCGACCTGCAGGATGCATACTTCCAGATACCAATCTGGGAGAGGTATTGGTGCTTCCTGCGGTTCGGGTTTGAGGGCAGGATTTTTGAATTTCGGGTTCTGCCTTTCGGCATTTCACTTCATTTCATTTTCACTGGCTCCCCGGACATTCACCTGTTGTATGGATGCAGTCCTGGCCCCTCTGAGGTGTCAGGGTCTGAGGATTTTCAATTACCTCGACAACTGCCTGATTTGTGCAGAGTCAGAAGCCTTATGTCAACAGCATGTGACCATGATCTTGGCTCACATACAGAACCTGGGGTTGCGTCTGAACACCAAGAGCCGTCTTCAGCCTTCCCAGGTGACAACCTTTCTGGACATGGTTTTGGACTCCAGGAGTTGCACAGTTGTACTGACTCCAGAGAGACAGTAGTCCCTCAACACCTGCCTCAGTCATTTTCAGCTGCAGTCCCAGGTCGAGTGAGGACTCTGAATACGGCTACTGGGCTTAATGTCTGGTATGGTGTAGGTAGTTCCTCTTGTCCTACTGCACATGCGACCAGTCCAACGATGCCTGTTGGGCTTGGGTCTGAGTCCACAGGGACCCCGTCGTGCCAAGGTGGTGGTATCCAGGGGCCTCTACAGGGCCCTCAGCTGGTGGAGAACCCCGACCAATACAGGCTCGGGCAGTGTGCTAGGACCAGTGATCTATCGCCAATTGGTATTCACAGATGCATCCCAGGACGGATGGTGTGCGGTTCACGGAGGCTGCAGGATCAACGGTCGCTGGAAAGACAAATGGTGGCCCCAGCATATAAATATCCTGGAACTGAGGGCAGTGCGACAGTTCTTGCCAAGGCTGAGAGGTCACCATGTGATTGTCAGGACCGACAGCACCACGGCAGCAGCATACATCAACAGGCAGGGGGGCTTGGGCTCCCCAGTCCTGTGCAAGCTAGCAACTCAACTGTGGCTGTGGGTCCACCCTCACTTTTGCTCTCTCAGGGCCGTTCATGTGCCGGGACCAATGAATACAGCAGCAGACATCATGTCAAGAGGAGGCCCGAACCCGGGGGAATGGAGGCTCCATTCCATCACTCTTCTCCAGGCCCTTCGACTGAGGGTTCAGGTGGAGGGGTTGAGTCTGATCCTGGTAGCTCCTCTGTGGCCCCACATGTTGCACTTTAGTCACCATCACAGAGCAAGAACTCAAACAAACATTAAGGCACAAAAAACTAAAAGATGTTTACTAGTACTACTTAAAATGAAGTGTTAAATAACGTCACTTGTGTTAATTCCACTTGTGTGAATCAACCTAATTCTTTCCAAATAGAGCTACTCAAGTCATCTGGTGAGAATTCTTGTATTTTTTAACATCGCAATATACATCACAAAAAAAAATAAAAAAAAATCGCAATGTCAGTTTTTTCCAACATCGTGCAGCCCTAATATATATCAATATCCTAACCCAACGGCACATAAACCCAAGGCACCAGAATTTAAGTTTTGAACTTCGAAGCTTGTTATATATCCATCTAGCACCCTATAATAATTTGCACTTTTGTCTGCATTGGTTGTATATGTAGGCAGTGGATATAAATCACAAATGCATGTAAATGACTGATTAAAAATGGCTTAGGAATGCCTATGACTGGTTTGAGTAGTTCGAAGCTCTGGATCTCACAGCAACTTTTCTCATTACCATCATCCATCACTGATCACTCAAATATTTCTCTCTATTTCTCTTATTTTTTAAGGCCTTACCTTGGATGTCAAAGAAATTTTACATTTTTGCTTCTGTCAGCTTAAGAGAAACAGTAATTATTGCTTGTCACCAAATATTACAAACCAGTCATACAATGATTTAATCTGTCTTGGTGATGTCCCTTCTGTCTTCTTGGGTTTTAGTAAAATATTCTCTGCACTCTTCAACTTATCCAAAATGCAAAAGCCATAGTTTTGACTGGCATTAAAAAAGAGAACACATTACAGCAATCCTTGCATCATTCGACTGGTTACCTGAGAGTTTTCCCAAATCAAGATTTTGGCAATTGCCTTTTAAGAGCTGATGTGTCTGGCTTCTTGATCTGACCTTCATCACTGCTACTTTCTTATGTGCTCCTTTACCCTAAACCCAACCCTGCACTTTGTCCCTGGACGCTAAAAGATAATCTCTAATGATTTTGGTGATGTCCTGTCTTAAAATATCACAAAACATCCATTTGACCTCATAAATTTCAAAACAATATTTTTATGCAGTCCTTACTGAATGCATCTTTTGCAACATAGTACACAAATGAATGGTAATAGAGATGATCTAAACTAAATTAGTGGCTGATTATGTTTGTTGTGCAAGAAGAAATCAAATAAATTAAGCACTTAAAAAATAGTCAATTTTGAGGATGAGATTAGAACCAGTTTTCCCCATTGGACAGACATGTATTTATTTTGTCAGGGGCTGATGGATTTAAATGGTGATCTAAAACTTCACCATAACATTTTTGTCAGAGCAGTCAACTGTGATAAAGATTCATGACAAGAGCTTTTGCCACTGATGATAAACACCAAATTCAGGTTCCAACCCAAACGCCAGAAGAAATGTTGGCATTGTACGTCTCTGCAAACCACATTTGTATCGTAGTATGTTGCAGATACGCTGAAACCTTAATGCTGTGGTTAAAGTTTTACAATACAGAATTAAAAATGAAAAAAACTAAACAAAAACATCTCAACTCAAAGAAGAAGAGAAGTTATCCATCTCAATCATCACTTATGACCCATCAGAAGTGAGTGGCAGTGTATTTTTTCCCTCTCCCTACATTTTCTCGTGCTCATACTCCTGCATTTTCTCGTACTCATACTCCTACAGTCCTCTCCCCAGCCACTTCCGTCAACTCTTCCGAGGGAACCCCGAGGCGTTCCCAGGCCAGCTGGGCAATGTAATCCCTCCAGCATGTTGTGAGGCAGCCCCGAGGTCTCCTCCCAGTTGGACATGCCCGAAACACCTCCAGCACCCTGGAGTAGACCTTACCAGGTAAGCTGAGGAGTGTGGTCCCCCTGTAGTTGGAACACCCCCTCTGGTCCCCTTTCTTGAGGATGGGGACGACCACCTGGTCTGCCATTCCAGAGGCACTGCCCCCGATGTCCATGCAATGTTGCCTCACCGAACTCCTCCCACGCCCGAGTTTTTGCCTCCGTGACTGCTACTGCTGCGCTCCAGCCAGCTGCTTCCGGAGACCCACAGACCAACCATGCCCTGTAGGCCTCCTTCTTCAGCCTGACGGCTCCCCTCACCTCTGGTGTCCACCAGGGGGTTCGGGGATTACCGCCGCGACTGGCCCCAGTGGCCTTGCGGCCACAGCTCTCATCCACCGCCTCGACAATGGCAGAGCGGAACAAGGCCCATTCAGACTCAATGTCCCCCTCTGCTTTCCGCTGAAGCTCTCTCGGAGGTGGGAGCTGAAAATCATCTTGACAGGTTCTTCCGCCAGGCGTTCCCAGCAGACCCTCACTGCTCGTTTGGGCCTGCCAGGTCTGCTAGCGTCCTCCCCTGCCATCTGATCCAACTCACCACCAGGTGGTGATCAGTTGACAGCTCTGCTCCTGTCTTCACCTGTGTGCCCAGAACATATGGCCGCAGGTCAAATGATACGACTACAAAGTCAATCACTGACCTACGACCTAGGCTGTCCTGGTGCCACGTGCACCGATGGACATCCTTTTGTTCAAACATGGTGTTAGTTATGGCCAAACTGCGACCCGCACAGAAGTCCAATAACTGAACACCACTCGGGTTCAGATCGGGCAGGCCATTCCACCCAGTCATGCCCCTCCAGGTCCTACTGTCATTGCCCACGTGAGCGTTGAAGTCCCCCAGCAGAACAATGGAGTCCCCAGTTGGGGCACTGTCCAGCACCCGTCTCAGGGACTCCAAAAAGGGCGGGTACTCTGAACTGTTGTTCGGCGCATAAGCGCAGACAACAGTCAGGACAAGTTCCCCGACCGAAGGTGCAGGGAAGCAACCCTTTCATCTACTGGGTTGAACCCCAACGTACAGGCAGAGAGTCTGGGGGCTATCAGAAGGCCCAGGCCGGCTCTCTCACCCGGAGCAACTCCAGCAAAGGAGAGAGTCCAAACCCTCTCAAGGACTTGGGTTCCAGAGCTGGAACTATGTGTCGAGGTGAGGCCGACTATATCTAGCTGGTAACGCTCGCCCACGGGCCCTAACCCCAGGCCTGGCTCCAGGGCGGGGTGCTGGTAACCCTCCGGGCTGGGTACACGTCCTCCTGTTGTTGTCCATTATGAAGAGTCTTTTTTCAACCGTTCTTCATGTGACCTTTTGCCCAGAACCAATCTGCCATGAGAAACCCTATCAGGGGCAAAATGCCCCCGACAGCATAGATCCTAGGGTCATTAGGATATTCAAACTCCTCCACCACGATAAGGTGACGGTTCTTGGAGGAGCCTGCATTTTAAATAAGAGAAAAAAAACAACACATTTTCTAATTTTCTTATTTTCTATGCTTGAGATGTTTATGGGCGCGTAACTCACTGAAAAAGCAGCATGGTCTCTGTAAAAAAACTAACCACTCACTTAAAACAGCAACATGTCAGGACAAAACACCCATTTGTGGTGCCTAAAACCGCCGTTGCCGCTGGAAACACAGCAATGAGTTGATAAATGCAAACCAATATTTGTTGTTTGTTTGTCTTAAACAAAGGTGTCCACCTTGGCAGGCATCTTGCCTAGGTGTGTCACTATCCACCATCCCGTCCACCTTCCGATGACAAAGTCAACTATTATAGGACCAAAAAGTTGATAACTTAAAAATTATGACGAATAGGTAGTTTCTTGCAACCCTAGAATTCAGATAAAAATATTCACAAACGAAAAAAACACTTCTGGTTGCTGTTAAGTAGTGTTTAACTTTTGATTTAACACTAAAAATTAAAACCCTTGGCGTGCACTGCAGCGCAAGCAGACAGATGTGCGTCTCAGAGCAGCATGTGTCACTGACACCAGACTCAGAGTGCAGCGGACCGGTGGAAAATGTCACCATCAGCATATTATTTTACATCAATAAAATCTATTTTATCATTATTTTGAGTCACATTGTTGAAAAAATTCAGTCGTCTGTGTTCAAGCAGGATAATAGGTCTCCATTCATTGCACGTCGGGCTTTCTATTTCCTTGTCGACGATGTTTTCTTTTTTAATTACATGATAGCTATTCTCCCTTCACTCACCAGTCAAGAATACCTTTGTCCATTTCAAATAACCCGTGGCAATAATATTATCACTGTTCTCTGATTTACTGTGAAATTTTTTTATGCATTTCATGCAATAATCAGACCAGACGACTTCTTTACTTGGCCTAATGGGGCCGGCCTTTATTTGTCAACCAACCAAAAACAATCAATCAATTAAAAACACAAACTGGAACTGGAAGATGAAATCTTACATGCCTAACAGACATTGCTTCTCGTTCTTTGAGTTTACATATGGCTAAAGGGGAAAAAAACAACCGTAAATGGATGGAATGATTAAAACTGCATGCACAAAAAGTAGGGGTTTAGTGTTGCATTCAAGGTCCCCCCAAAAAAAGGGAGAAAAAAAAGGCTGAATATTCGAATTTTGTTTTTCACAATCGAATCCCGTGCCATCGAGCGAAGCTTTGAAGCTTCGAAGCTTCGAAGCTTCGAAGCTTCGAATTTTTTGGTTCAGCCCTAATTATTAGTATATTTTTTTACAAAGTTGATGCATTCACCCCACGAATTACTGCGTACACACGTTGATATATGTATCCACCTCAAACAGACATCAGCTGTAGCCAAGCAGCAGAGTTACACCGCGTATGCGCGTTAATATATGCATCCACCTCAAACAGACATCATCTGTAGCCAAACAGCGGTGTTATATGTGCACATCATTAATATATGCATCCACCTCAAACAGACATCATTTCAGCTGCAACCGATAAAGGTCGGCTTATCTTACTATATAATAACAGAAACTCTGTCTGTCTGTGGGTGTGTGTGTCTGTTCCACGTTTTTCTCCTCACTGACTTGGTCAATCCATGTGAAATTTGGCACAGTGGTAGAGGGTCATGGGAGGATGCGAATGAAGCAGTATTACATCAATTGGCCAAAGGGGAGCGCTATTGCAACTGATTGAGCAACTGCTATATTTTGAATGATCATTATTCCCTGTTATTTATTATGTTGTAATTGTAGGCTCTGTGTGACTTTTTGTTGTTGTTGTTTGTTTTGTGGTTGTTGTTTTTTTTTTTCCTTGGTTGTTTGTTTCTGTTTTGTTCTGCTGTGTTTATCTTGGTTGCATGAGTGTAATGTTTTTGTGGTATTTTGTTCAGGCCCCCCTCGAAAACAAGATGGTACATCTCAAGGGGTTATCCTAATAAAAGAATTTCAATAAAAGAATTTCAATTAAAAATTTCAAACTTTGAATGGGAATATCTCATACCCCGTATGTCGTAGAGACATGAAACTTTGCAAAGAGATGCCTCTCCTCATGAGGAACAAATTTTCTTCAAGAACCCATAACTTCCAGTTGTATAGATTTTTTGCCATTTTTAATTTTTTGAAAAACACTTAGGGCCCTATTTAGATGGCCTAAAACACGAAGCGCCAGGTGTGCAGCGCATGGGCATGTCCCAGTCACTTGCTAGTTAGACAGCACGTTTTCAGACTGTGCGCCATGGCGGAGAGTCTAAAAGGGTTGGACTTACTCTGTGTATTAGTCATGGGTGTGTTGTGGGCGTATCATTCACCTCTCATTCCCTTTAAAAGAGGCGCGATTGGAGCGCGTGGCGGAGAGCTAGTAAGATGGCGGACCTACCAACTGGAAAGAGTGAGCGTTTTACAGCTGAGGAGACAGATCTCCTCGTGCGGGAGGTGAAGGCCCGTCAGAACTAGATCTACGGGGACAGCAGACAGGCATCCAAGCTCCCCGAGGTAAAGCAGGCGTGAATATCTGTGGAATATTATTCAAACCTGTTTTCATCATATAACAGAGCACAGCTGTCAGGACTGCCGCGGAGCTCCCCAAGGTGCTGATCCTGCAGCTAGGACCTGTTCAGCGTTTTCTCCCCCACCCACGTTTGTTAATTGTTTTCACATGTTTCCTAGAACTGTGTTCTGCCGCTTATTTGCATGTGTGTCCTCTCTACACTCAGATAACAATTTAATAATATAATATAATGTAGCCTAGTATAACTATGTGTGGGCTTTGATTTTCAATCAAAAAAATGATTGATTGGTCAGATAATTTCACAATTTCATTTGTCATTATTACAAATTATGATGATCATTATTACTGCGATTAGATCATTCTGAATAATGACTGACCATTAAGACATGTTTCTGATAAATATTTTAATGTGCACAATAATAACCTTTCACATTGTTATCATATTTTTATTTGTTATCTTTTGCATATGTGTGGCTGCTCCGTGTGTGTCTGAGCAGAGTGCACGCGTGTTGTGCACATGCCTAGAGACGCATATTACTAACTTATTTGACAGTGAAATACTGCGCCGTTGACTTTAGACCAGGTTTTTGTTGGTCACTGGCGCATTTGCTTTTTACATAATCTAACTAGCAACGCGCCATGACTGGGCCTGGCCACTCCTCATTTTTAGACCAACACACCCTGAGGAGCGCAAGTTCATTTGCTAGTTAGACGACGAGGGCGCAGGGCGTGAAAATGACAACTACGCCTGCATCTAAATAGCAATGACACTTGCGACATGGATTATGCACCCTCCGCCATCCGCTTTAGACCATCTAAATAGGGCCCTTAAATCAATTCCTTCCCAGGAAGTTTGACCGATCTGCATGAAACTCAGTGAGCATAATCTGGGGACCAATAAAAGTTCCCTCTTGGCAAAAGTTGGAAAACTTACTAAAACGGGGTTTTTTTGCCTATATTTGACAGGACAGTGAAGCATGACAGGAAGGATGGGAGATAGACAGCAAGGAAGGCATGCAGCAAAGAACAATTTCCTATGACCTGTATCCCAAACACACACCATGTGAAACTGTACGTGGGCAACTGTGCACTCAATGGGTACAGACTAGTGATGTATTACATACCATATTTATGATCTAATCTGATGAATGATAACGTATGCATCTCATGTGACTGTGGCCATTTATTCAGTGTTTACCATGATAAAAACTCATTAGTATAGGCACTCCAGAGGTGGACATATGTGTACAGTGACACTGACATTACAGGTGCATGAGGTTGCATTAGGTTGTAACCTACCCATGGTAAAGGTTCTGGTGTGAACAGCTGGGCTACTTACTGCATGCACAATAATGAACATATCACAGCAGGCTGTTTTTATTCACTGTTTGTACATTTTCCTATGCATAGTAATGCAGCAAAATTTGCATATATCCAGCGTAATCGTGAGCTTGTGTTTTGTGTTTGTGTTTTGGAAATCTGCGATAACAGGACCAATGCATTGATGGGAGTAAAGAGGGAAGCGATCCCGGAGACAGGCTGGGGTGGAGGATGAGACACAAAAACAGGACTTTCAAATGGGCTTTCTCTTGGAGATCAGCTTTTCAATACTGTGTGAACTTTGAGTAAACTTTGAGTCATTTCAGGGTTTGTCCTCACCGTGTTTCTTTTCCTAAACCCAACCACAGTAACTTTACTTGCCTAGAGCTCACCTATCTTTATATTAAGCACATAACTTTACATCAAGTACATAATGTCATTTGTGGGGCACCAATTTGTAGGATATCACATTAACTGCTGTATGAGGATATGTTGATCACAGTATACATCATGCAACTTTTGGATCCAACAGTGCGGTGGAGCAAATCCTTTACCCTAATCATCAGTTGGGTGAGGTTATTTGTTAACACTTGTCTGTCATCCCAATCCCCCATAGCTGGCCTCATTATTTCTGTCTCCAAAATGCTGATGCTGTAGGTCGGAATCATTTCAATTCCAAACAGTAGTTTTTTTGTTCAATTTTCTAGTCTTCACTGTTGTTGTTGTTGTGTTGGACTTCTCTGTTTTGCAGCTTCTAGCTTCTAACTAATAGCCAAAGCAGCACACTCACATCAAATATTCAAACATAAGGTCACACTCCAGTTAAAGTTCAAAATTTTACATTAACAGCAGCCAAATATTTTCACAAAATTATATACAGTATACAAGGTTAAACACCCTGTGCTTGATAACAAAATATTTAGCAAGGGTCATTCGAAGTCAAAGACACACTGATAATATGTAACTTACTGTTGTGTTTGTTTGCTTTTAGTACTTCAAGAAATCATTTAACAAGAGTAGAAAAAAATGGTCTACATAGTTACTGTAATTGGAGCAGGAGTCTCAACTTTTCAACGAAGAAAGACAGAAATGGAGGTATAACGTCACTGATTACATCAGCCAGGGGACTACAGGGTGGACAGAAATTTCAGGGATATTTGAAAAATCTTTAATATTATTTTTAAAGTAGAATATAAATGATCAAGGATGAAAGGATGTAGATCTAGAGATTAAGGGATGAGAAGATGATAGGATGATAAGATGTGGGATGAGGGGATGAGGATAGAGGGATAGAAGAATGAGGGGATGGAGGTAATGGTAATGGTAATTTGTTTTAGTCCTTGTTAACAATTTTCCAAGAAGAATGCACATAACAAGAAATAAATATAAACAATTTTGGACCTAAAACTGAACTTTGTGGGACCCCACAAGTAACCAATTATTTTTGTACATGTTGATACCTATTATCAAGGTAGCTTCTTAGCCATAATTATGCTATGCCTCTTATACCATTCTCTCCAGTTTTTTCCTTAGTAAGACATCATCAATAGTATTGACTGCCTTTTTTTAAAGTCTGTAAACACCCCCACAGTTCTTTTGCAGTAGATATCTCCTGATGATGGTTTAACATATTGTGTTTTTCTATTAAATGATCTTTGAATGATCACAAATAGTATTTACAAAATTTTTAAGAACTGGGAAAGCAGAAAAATTGGTCCATGATTGGGTAACTGGAGAGAAGATGTGAATCTCTATTTTTATTGATAGGAATGACTTTTGCTGTTTTAATTTACTGGGAAAATACCTGTTTGGAATAACTGATTGTAAATGCTTGTCAGTGGTTTCACAATACATTCTCTGACCATTTTAACTAACCACATATCTGTTCCCATCACATTTGTGGACTTGAATGGTGATCTTGAATGTTTTAATGGTATCCAGTATTTCTTTTTCATCAACACCCCTAATAAAGATGGAGTAGGAGTTTTCATGAACAGTAACCTCATCTGCACCATCCATGGTACTTATTTTGTAGGTGTTGGATACAGCAAGTTGTGTCCAACACCTACAAAATAATTATTGAATTCACCAGCTATTGCTTTTGCTTTTTTTTTTTATAATTATATCGTCATCTCTTAGTTCTGCTTTATCAGTAGCCATATTTCTGTTGTCTTGTTAAGCTCTCTCCATGTTTCTTTAGAGTTACTTCTATATTGCTCCATTTGTCTTCCATCTTATATTTATTTTGTTGAGGGATGAGGGGAGAAATAGATGAGGGTCGAGGGATGAAGAGATGAGGGGATAAAGAATCACGTTGTTCTCACAAACGTATGTTTTCCTACAAAAAGTAAGGCACACAAGGCTGCGATGACGTGAGCAGTGTGCTGATGGGAGCAATTTTAATTTGAATAAATTTTAAATTAATAATCGTAATCATAATTAAACATACACATTACAAATTGCCATTATTATTACCACTGGTTGTAGTGTGAAGGTGAACTGCAGTTCTGTGCATGGTTTGTCCAAGTGTTGCTATTGAACCTCAGCAGAAGCTGCTGCTCGAACGCAGGGGCAAAGTGGACGCGGGGTACGGGGGGTACATGTCCCCCACAGCTGCTGTATCTGTCCCCCTGTGTTCCCCCTATGTTCATGCTAATGTTAAAGGAACCCCGACTAGTTCGACATGTAGGGCTCAATAAGCCACAATTTTTTTATTGTACTAAAATATGTTGTTAGAAAGACATGAAATGTTGTCATTGCTTTAAAATTTGTCAATGTTTACAATGTATTTTTACCATAGGAGGCAGCCATTATTTCACTCGTGCAATGCATGCCAGGGTGATGATGTAGAATGGTTGCTCTATTTAAGTGAGTTGTTTACCTGGCTGCTGCTACCTGACACTATCACCAGACAAAATGCCAAATTGCGCTGCATTCGGATGTAATTTCCAGTCGAAAGACAACAAGGGAACTGATGTAAGTTTACACATGTTTAGTTAGTGATAAAAAGAGGAGAAAACAGTAGGAAAGTGCTTGTGGACGAACAGCACGTCTCGGTTAAGACAAACTGCCCCGAAGTTGTTGTGTGCTGTGATGCACGGGATATCTTCAGCAATGATCAAACTCGTATGTTTTACTGTGTATCACAACATATAAAGCATATGACAGTGGTGGATGCTAATCTCTGAGATCATTGATATTGGATGACGTTTTACGGTACCTTGAACAGCTGCTGACAAAAATTGAAGCTCCTGACAACACACGCTCTCTCGCTCGGTTGTCATGGAGATGCAGTTTCCGCACTGACACCAGCTGTTTTGTCCCACTTGCACCTCATGTCTCTGTTCGTCTACTACATCTTCGTGTTCTTCCTGTATATTTTCTGTGTTGTCCTCCTCGCTAGCTTGTCGCTCGGGTTCAAATTGAAACGGCTGAATAGCTGACATTTTTCACGCAGTTACCAGTTGTCAGAAACAGTGGTTGCAACCATTTGGTGTCACTACCCACACTGCATTGCGACGTAAACAACAATGGCGACCTACGAGTGAAATTATATGTTCTTTTTTTTAAAAATGTTATTTATATCAAATTAATATAACGGACACTAATATTGATGATATAAGGCCTTCACTGTCTACCTAGTCGGGGTTCTTTTTAGATCCACATTCCCTAATTTGCACTCACTATTTATTACACATATATTTTCTAATCTGTAATACTGTGATGGAAAGAGGGACCACAAAGTGGCTTTCAGGTATCACTACAGGGTGCAGGCAACAGCAACACAACTGACAGTCAGAAAGCTTCACAGGTGAAGAGTGGTATTAAGTGTCTAAAGAAATGTCTATATGAAAGGAGTGACTTTAAAAGTAACCACAGCTGTTTCAGAAGTACTGTTTTTAATTCTTAATTTAGAATTTCTTTGTACATTTTTTTTTTTTTTAAATCTGTATTATTGCAATAGAAAGGGCAACAAGGCAACTTACAGGAATCACAACATGAAGCAGGCTGCTGCAGCAGCAGCACTGGCAGTCAAGAATCTGTACTCAAGCAGATGTACTGTTATAGTACTAAAATATTACACAACAACAAGTAAAATTACTGGTGATGAAAAAAATATGTAATATATGAAAAAAATGTTTTGGTTGTTTGGTTTGGTTCCTTGGCTGCTAAGAAGAATTGCAATTGAATGGGAGAGAATATTTCAATGAATCATTTAAAGAACATTGTCTTACTCCTGAACAATGTGTTCACTTCTGAAATGATGGTGACGCCCCTGCTTGACAGCCCTCCCACTGGCAGATTTGGTCCCCCATATGTTGACTCCACAGTTATGGCCTCATCTGGGTCTATTCACTGTGGTATAATTTTTGATAGTCTGGTAATACAGAATATAGAAGTTTATGATCTGTGTTTAAAAGGTTAATTGGTCTATAAGATGAATAATTAGTTGGATTTTTCCAGTTTAATGTAATACTGTTATAAAAGTAAAGGTCCATGTCACTGCCCATGTTTCATACCCAATACCCAATTATAAGCTTTTGCATAGAAGTAGAATTATTTGTAAAACTCATGTGTATATCCATCACTTCCATGTGATTTATGTATTGTAATTTTATCAATGAGTATAAATCCCCTCTGCTGATCTTTGCCTTTGAGATATATTTTGTTCTTCTGTAACTTGAGGTAAGTTTAACTTTTGAAAAAAAAACAACCCAAAAACCTGCACTCATTATTGTTTGTTTTAAAGATTATTATTATTCAATTTAATATATTTTACATCAAAAATGTGCATATTTAAGCTTTAATTCTATGTTTTTAGCTAAAACTAATTTCCAGGTGTTGTAACAAAAGCATGTGTCAGTGCATCAAGAGACGGACGTGTAGCTTTCTCTTCTGGAGACAAGATGGATTCAGTGCGAGCTTAGTGGCTGCCATCCTGACAGGTGATTAATGTGAAAGCTGCTGAACGGGATGATAAATCTACATATTAGACGCCTGACTGTGGTGTACATGATGGTGCAAGTGGCTCCGGCTCTATCACAAATGAGCTTCATCGCTGGTCATATTCCCAAAGGACAGGGCAAATGTTTTGTTGATGATTGAGACGTGGCACGCTGTGAGTATGCACTGTACAGTGTGCATGTATATATGATGGGGGCTGTGTTTGTGTGTGCAGTGTTGGCTCCATTACCATGGAATAATGAAAAAGAGAGGAGCACCTTGCATGTTCTAATGTGCACCCGTCAGCTGAAGGGCTGTTAGGGCTGCAGCTGCTCCATTAGTGTGATAGAGGTGAGAAGCAGCAATAAGGCATAAGTCAGCTGTGATCACGAAGGAGACTGCGATATGATGGCATGGCAGATGCGACAGCTCAGGAACTTCATCTGCTTTGCTCTCTATGAGGGGAGAAATGCCAGAACAATAGGGTCTTTACCTGTGTCCCAACTATACAATGTATAAGAGGCAATTTAGACCAGAGGTAGCACTGAAAAATAAATAAATAAATAAATAAGACACAAAGAATATGATCCTGAGAGTCAATTCTACATAATATATTAATTCAATAATAATAATAATCAAAGAAAGACAGAATAAAAATTTATGCACCCAAATTCATACATTTTCCCACAAAGTTTGAAAGGCTGATGAAGACACGTGCACTGATGGGAGTAAACAAGAATGCAGTCCCTAGCAGTCTTTTAAGGAGGCAGATTGGTGGATGGATAAAAAAAAAAACACAAGACTTTCCCCAAGGACTTTCCCCTGGAGATGCATGTTTGGAATTGTGTCAAATTGGAGTGAGCGCTAAATTATTTTAAGGTACTTCTCCACCATGTTTCTTTTCCAAAAACTAACCACAGTAACTTTAATTTCCCAAAACTAACCTCCTTAAATCCACATGACTTACAGAACTATACATTAAGAATGTAATGTTATTTGTGGGGCCCAAATTCGTAGGATATTACATGAACTGCTCTATGAGGATAAGATGGTTGGAGTTAGTTGAAAGCTCAGTGCATCTCATAAACATGCTAAAGGCCGCCTTTGGCATCGTTATCACATGCCAAGGGCTGCGAAAAAGTGTCAGTATTTGACAGCCTGAGCATAAACTGAAAGTGCTTATTTATTCAAGATAGCATTTCATAAGCAGTCTTTTGTTTTAAACTTGAGAGGAGAGTTATTAAAGTAGAAATCTGAAAGACAATGAGTGGATGCAATTGTGGAGCAAACTGTTAAATAAAGAACAAATTACAATTAAGAAAAACAATGTACACAAAATGCCAAGAAATTATTGAAATTAACAGTTTATTTAGACATTTACCACATAGGAAAGCAGTATTGCTTTTTTTGGGTCTACCATCATGGCGCCACATTTATGAGCTGCTATATTTTCCATCAGTAATTCATGTAAACAGTGAGCACATATGACAGAGAGTGCAGCCATTTATTCTGGTTATATATTCACACAGTCAGCCTTCTTTAGCACCATAACACATTGTGGCTGAGCACAGCATTTGTCAAGCACACACTCTCAATCACAACACCTAGCCCAAGTCTTTGATCACAGTCTGTGACCAATTCAGCTCAGTCCCCACATTAATTGTCAGAAACACTGTGTGGTCTTTTGTTTACTTGTACAGCAAATCAGAGGGCTTTTTAATGACCGCATGTTTACACATTGATTTGGCCCTGTACCATGGTGACATTAATAACGTGGATGACTTGGTTGCAGAGTGCTGAGTAAAGCAACACAGTGAAGGATCTAAAGAAAGGTGTCTGTTTTTAAGAACATAACTGTCTTATTAGCTATTGTATTTCACATTCACAAAGTAAATGTTTGCTTGGTAATATATTTTTGGAGAAACCTTAGACATCATGCAGGAAGACGGATGTGATGTTTGGTGGCAGTGAGATGATAAAATGGTCCATGTACAGTGACAGTACAACATGCAGCGCTGCATACTGACGACGCAGTGCCAGTGAAGTGTGGATGGATACAGACAGTTGAAGGAATATTCACTTATTTTGAGGAGAATGCCTGTTTGTTACTTTACCTTTACTTGAATAAGCAGTTCATAGACGATGGAATCAAACAGTTTCATAGCAGGCATTTTCACTTGGTAAAGGTGTTACCTAAAGTATTAATGATGGCTAAGTTCTATTCAGTTGTCCCAGTAAGCCATGTTGGGTGACACAGGTCATGTACATTGAGTTATATCACTCACTTGACATACATCGACATTCAACGTTATCTAGTTAAAGTAACCCTGAGATGGGGCACCCAGTAGCTCTATGGGTAGAACAGACGTCCCATGTATAAAGGGAATGTCCATGCAGAAGCAGCCGTGAGTTTGATTTCAGCCGTGGCCCTTCACTGAGTGTCGTTCTCAGTTGTACCAAAACTATGTGGATAGATCATGGTCTGGCTGAGTACGTTTGTTACTACGGTAATTTACACCACACAGGGCACATACATAAGTTTATATCACTCACTTGACATATGTTGACATACTACGTTCCGAAATTAAAATACCTCTAAATTGACTTCTGGTTTCACACATGACGCGAACTGATCTCCAGGATGAAGGTCCAGCCCTTGTTTGACCCATCCACCTCCCCTCCCTCCAACCCTTAGTTGACTATGTTGCTCTTTATACTCAGTTTGCTGACTTCTGCCTTTGCTCCAGGAATAATTACTATGGCCACTAGAGTTTTTTTTTTTACCACTATGAGTTACTTTAATGTTTCCTGTGGAAATTAACTTGCTGCACATCGCCTCCTCTGTACCTCCTGGGTTTCCGTGGCTCCTTCTGTCTGCCCCTCACACTACCGTTTTGCATTGCTGGGGGTAAGTGGCATTGAAAAATGCTGCTAAGCCACTTCATATTTAAACTGTAAATTAAGCTGTTTATGTTGTAAGCTGTGGTGCATTTTGTTTACTGTTTATATTGTCACGTTAGCAGGTTTTTTGTTTTGACTGCTAATATGAGTTTTGTTGACTTCTGTTCAATTAACTTTTCACTGCTATTTGTTATACAGTGAGCCGCCTTATGTCATGTGATCAACACAGTGCTACAATTTTCAACATCCGATTTCTGGTGTAAAATGCTGTTATTCTGTGTTTTTAGAAGCAGAGGTGCAGAAATAGGTATCCAGAAGGCAATCAATGTGTCATATTGTCTCCTGCAGGAGTAAATAAATGCCAATAAAACTGTATCCTCAAGTCATCATCTGTCCATGCCATGTTCACATATGTTACTTCAGCAAAGGGAGGAGTCAATTCTACCTCTTGCCACCTGCAAAATAATTTAATGATACAGCTTTTTCTTATTACCCTTAATTGCTGAAATTGTGATGACAATAAGACTGATTTATTTTTATTTTTTATGTTTTTGCTTTTATGAGACAGCAAATGGCAAAACTGTGACAGGAATTGAGAGACTGAAGCGGTTGGCCTATTCAACAAAGGTCATCAGCCATATTGGGACCATCAACATCGTAAGCCTCTAGGCCACAAAGACTCAAACAGTCTTTGTTCGCGAGTTGTGAGCTGTAATTTCAGTCAGGATTTAGAGTGCATCATAGCACTGAGACAGCACTAGCTAAAATTACAAATGACCTTCTGATTGCTTCAGACAAAGGACTCTGTACTTGTTTTATTAGATCTTAGTGCGGCGTTTGACACAATTGACCATCAAATTCTGTTACAGAGACTGGAACACTTAATTGGCCTAAAAGGTTCTGCACTAAGCTGGTTTAAATCTTATTTATCTGATCGTTTTCAGTTTGTTGACGTTCATAATGAATCATCCTTACGTACTAAAGTTTGTTTTGGAGTTCCGCAAGGTTCTGTGCTCGGACCAATCCTATTAATTCTATATATGCTTCCTTTATGGAACATCATTAGAAATCACTATAAATTTCCATTGTTATGCGGATGATACACAGTTGTATTTATCGATGAAGCCAGAAGAAAGTAATCAATTAACTAAACTCCATAACTGCCTTCAAGACATAAAAACCTGGATGAGCACCAATTTCCTGATGTTAAATTCAGACAAAACTGAAGTTATTGTTCTTGGCCCCAAACAACTCAGAGACTCTTTATCTGATGACATAGTTTCTCTCGATGGCATTGCTCTGGCCTCTAGCACTACCGTAAGAAACCTCGGAGTAACATTTGATCAAGATTTGTCTTTTAATTCTCATTTAAAACAAACCTCACGGACTGCATTTTTTCATCTGCGTAATATTGGGAAAATTAGGCCTATCCTGACCCAAAAAGATGCAGATCTCTATTATCAGGTAGCTCTAGTAAATCCTTAAAAACCCTCCGGCTAATTCAGAATGCAGCAGCACGTGTACTAACAGGAAATAAGAAACAAGATCATATTTCTCCTGTTTTAGCTTCTCTGCACTGGCTCCCTGTAAAATCCAGAATTGAATTTAAAATCCTACTGTTAACTTATAAAGCTCTAAATGGTCAAGCTCCGTCATATCTTAGAGAGCTCATAGTGCCATATTATCCCACCAGAACTCTGCGCTCTGAGAACGCAGGGTTACTCATGGTCCCTAAAGTCTCCAAAAGTAGATCAGGAGCCAGAGCCTTCAGCTATCAGGCTCCTCTCCTGTGGAATCATCTTCCTGTTACGGTCCGGGAGGCAGACACCGTCTCCACATTTAAGACTAGACTTAAGACTTTCCTCTTTGACAAAGCTTATAGTTAGGGCTGGCTCAGGCTTGCCTTGTACCAGCCCCTAGTTAGGCTGACTTAGGCCTAGTCTGCCGGAGGACCCCCTATAATACACCGGGCACCTTCTCTCTCTCTCTCTCGTATCCTAGTACTGCATCTTGCCAACTCGGCCATTCTGGATGTCACTAACTTGGCTTCTTCTCCGGAGCCTTTGTGCTCCACTGTCTCTCAGGTTAACTCGTATTGCAGCGGTGCCTGGATAGTGTGACGTGTGTGGTTGTGCTGCTGCCGTGGTCCTGCCAGATGCCTCCTGCTGCTGCTGGTGCTGCCATCATTAGCCATTAGTCATACTTCTACTGCTATTATAGACATATGATATTATCACACATGTATACTGCCAGATACTAATATATACTCTCAACATATTGTACCACAGTAGTCAAAACTATAACGATAATATTATTACTTTCATGAATGTTGTTGTGAGCTACTACAGATTGCTGTCATTTTATGATGTTGATCTGTTCTGTACGACATCTATTGCACGTCTGTCTGTCCTGGAAGAGGGATCCCTCCTCAGTTGCTCTTCCTGAGGTTTCTACTGAGGGTTTTTTTGGGGGGGGAGTTTTTCCTTATCCGCTGTGAGGGTCCAAAGGACAGAGGGATGTTGTATGCTGTAAAGCCCTGTGAGGCAAATTGTGATTTGTGATATTGGGCTTTATAAATAAAATTGGTTGATTGATTGATTGATTGTAATTTAACAGTTCATAATCCGCGGTGTCTGACTGTCGATGGTGGAGCTGCAGGATGGATTTGTGGAGTTTGTCAGCTGCAGCAGTGGCAGCTACCAGTTTGTTGTTTGCTTGTTAGCTGCTGAAAGGCAACGGAGCAAGCAGCCACCAGCTGCTAGACTTAACAGCTGATCCCCACATGACCCCACTCAGTCCGAACTGAAGATGGTTTATGGGTTAATGCTGTCTGACAGGCAGGTAGGAAGCTCAGTTATCTGTGAGTGTAGCTGTGCTGTGAGTAAACAGTTTGAACTCAAATCAATCTTCTCTGGCGGACATAAACGTTTAGTTTTAATCACCAACTCTGTGAGAAGACACGAGTTTAAACCTTCAGGCTAACATGTTGCAGATTAAGAAAGTGTTGGGACCTGACCTCGCAACAGATATCCAATTACTGGGAAATCATGGTTCAGTATCATAATGGCTATCAGATATAATTAATGATAATTATCAATAATCATTGATCATATTAGAAAATGTGATTTAATTTACATTAATTCACATTGTGGGGCATCATTCATGAAAAGGGAAAAATTATAGCTATTTAATATCGGTCTCATAAAATACACTTAACTATCAATGGAGATCTTGACATAGCAGAGGATGACTGTTCAATTACTCTTTTGCAATATTAAACAGACAGCAGGTATGATTCCAAAAGTATTTATTCACAAGAATGCAAAGCAAGAGAAAACACACAGATTCTAACTAGTTATTATTGTGTGTGTGTGTGTGTGTGTGTGTGTGTGTGTGTGTGTGAGAGAGAGTGAGTGAGTGAGTGAGTGAGTGAGTGAGTGAGTGAGTGAGTGAGTGAGTGAGTGAGTGAGAGAGAGAGAGAGAGAGAGAGAGAGAGAGAGAGAGAGAGAGAGAGAGAGAGAGAGAAGAGAGAGAGAGAGATCTGGCGTACAAAACAAAATGGCTGGCAACAGAAAATTACAAGATGGCAGAATCAAAGATGGCTTCAGACCAGGGGAGGTTTTGCCTGACACTGTGACAGTCAGGACCTAAAAAAGGAGATGAAGCCTGTACAACTGTAAGAATGCTATGCCCAGTTGTTATGTTACCAATCCTTGAGTGGATGGAGGAAAGGGTTGCTGTGGCATGCTGCTTTTGTTAGCTGGCAGTTGAATGCTGGAAAGCGCTGTGGTTCCAGATGTAGTCTTTGCTGTGTCCTTGTTCAAAAGGTGCAGATCCAAGTAGACCAGTTGCTTGGTATCCTTGCAGAGTTAGACGTTGGGGTGTTAACTCAATTTGGTTCTCCTTGTTGCTGGAAAGTTAGTTGCAAACCTTGTGTTTGACACACTAACTTGTCTGGTCTTCAGGTTCTGTGTCTGCTGGGAGCAGGCCACATTGAGGAGTGAAGCTGCAGCTCCTGCTGTGAGCATGCAGAGGTAAGAGAATGAGGAAAGGGCATAGCAGGCTCTCCTGTGTGATGTCCTACCTTTTCAGAGGTTAAGGAGCAAGAGCAAGGGAGTCTGATGGAGAACAGAAACTTAACTTGGCTTGGTGACATCACAGAGTCACATGTCACTGTGAAAATAGTGTCCAATTAAATTTGGGAACTGAGCTCATGGGTCGGGCTCTCACTTAGGTGTGAGTGACCATGAGGCATCCTGTGGAGATGAGTGTCAAATGGCTGTCCTTTGTTTGATGAACCAAGAATAGGTGGGCAACAAAAAGGAGAAGAATTAGTTAAAATGTGAATTCTTTAAACAGTGGGATCAGTAAGTCATGGTTTGACTGAAACAACCACTATGAAGTCTAAAAATGCCTTACATGAACCAGCCTGCTGCTGCATATCATTACCTAAGACAAGCCGATATTAGTTAAAGACACACCTTCAAATAGGTTGCCCTGTTGTAATAGAGACGCAAATCCCTGCTGTGCTGCCCTGACATGCCAAGTCAAACCAAACCAGGCCAAGCCAGCACATGTATGTAAAAAGTATGAAAAAAGTGTATTGAAGATAGAGTTATGAATAGAATAGAATAGAATAGAACTGTATTGTCCACTGTAGTTGGAAACTCAAGCTCACCAAACATAAAAAACAACATTAGAAAAAGCAGACAAATAGTCAGTAAAACAAGCATGTAAAGTCATTACAAAACATTAGATCAGGTCATTGTCTGTCTGTGGTTTAAAACTCATCAGTCACTTTGCTGAGTTAAGGATACTGATGATAGTGAAAGGAATACACAGTAGATTGGCTGTTGTGGGTTATTTGTGCTCCTCAGTTTTCTTTTATTACTTTTTTTTTTTGTCAGGCAAAATTACCTTACTGTTGATAAACCAAGAGTGATGAGACAGGCAGGATATGTGGGGGGAAAAAGAAAGAAAGAGAAGGGAAGTTAGATTTACATGGTACAGTTTTTCCTAGAGGTGGTAGCACTGAGCCAACAGGATTCCCCAGAAATTAATATTCTAAACACTTTTCACCTTACTCTCATTTTCTGCAAGAAAAAACACAGCTGTATTGTGAACAGGTTCAAAAGTGTTTGGGTGTAAAATTAAGGTCCCTTTAGGCTAATAGCACATGGGAGCAGCTCTCTGGTGCAAAAAGCATAAATTAGCATGTTCTCATCAAAATGTGTTATTTTCCATGAATACCTCCAAACTCTATGGGAAGTAACAGCCGTGATTGTTGTAACGTTATCACATATTTGTATTTTCTGCCTTGTGCTTTCATTTGGTATACGTTCAGGGGACAGTTTTGGTTTTGGTTTGGGCTTGGGTCATGGCTAATTTACAATACAAAACCATTCTTTTAAGATAGCTAAATTATATAGTTAACATAAAAAAGCAAGAAATTAGTAAACTATAACAAGAGTTCAGTTTTGCAGTGTTAAATATATAAGTGGATGCTTCACTATGCCATAAACTACACTAAATCTATCCACAGAGAAATCTGAAGTACCAATTTTGCGACAAGGACAACCTCGGGTAACCTCATTAAGAATCAAGATAAAAGTGAAGGTAAATTCTGTAAGTGCACGTTTGTTGGAAGCACCTTGGTGGGGACCATGGCCCCTGAGATTCTGTGAAGTAATTGTCATTCTATGAAAACATTAAAGCTCTTTATCTAACCCTTGGGCCACAAACAGAGCTGAAAGAATGGAGCACTTTATTTGCATATATTTACCCTAATGGTTTTTCCATTAGGATGAAACACTCATCAGCATAATAAAATTGCTCTAGCGGGAAAGAGAATCAGTCACATCTGGAGATGGTCACAGAGACGCTGGAGCCACTAATGCAGGATTACCCAGCCCTGCCTCCAGCCCTCTGCACAGTGAGGTGAGAGCTTTTGTTTAAAGAATCAGGCAGACTATACAGTTAGTGTCAAAACAAACAAACAAAAAAAAAATGATTAAAAGGCTGAGCCCATACAAAGGCATGAGTCAAACTTTTCGAAAATATACAGTAATACTCACTAGGGATGTACTGGCATCCAAATACATTATTTGGAAGAGCAGATATTATCCAAAGTAGAAAGGAAAAAAAATCATGATTGACATGTCTGTGTTTCATCCTTCATGTTTCTTCAGACTGATCTACATCATTGTGGATGACAAGATTTTAAAAAAGACCATTCTGTTTGCAACATGGTCTTTGATTTCACTAACTGCCTCCACACAGCAGGAACAGTCCCAGAGCTGACTATTCCACTATGGTAGGTCAGGGTGTTTTTTTTAAAACTGCTACAGACTCGTTAAGAGTCTGTGGGTGTAAGAAGTGACGACTGAGACAAGGACAGAGATGAGATTGGGCACTGCAACATTCTCCAAGGTGTGTGTGTCTGTTTGAGAGAGAGAAATCGTGGAAGGTGGACTATTGTGTAAAATGTTTCTGTAAATTATTAATAACGTACTCAGAAAGCTGTTTTGTCACTTTTGCCCGAACATGTGATATTTTCTAAAAAGCTTTCCTAAACCCATCTGGGACAGATGGGACAGTTAGTTACACAAAAGCCTACTGTGGCAGCTGGATTTCTTTCAAACCCCCACAACTTGTCAGGCTGTTGTCACAGATTTTTTGTATGTTTTCTCGAAGAAATGCAATGCACCCAACATATCCCACGTATTTTGAAAGCCTGCCATCACATGACCAATTCGCCGACGGCAGGGCAGGAATTTCACAAGGGCCATGAGGGCCATGACCCTCGTGCTCTCCTCATTTGGCTCTGTGCCCTTGAAAAAAATATCTGCCCTAAGGCCACATTGGCCCTGGTGCCCCGCCCGCACTGCCCCAGGTGATTTTGCTGGTTTCTCCTCTGCCTCTTTCTTGTCAGCACGGCTTTGACTCCTGCGTCTATTGAGAAAAAAATAATGCGATGACATTCTGGATTCTTACTGTGCAACATCAAATGAGACGATGCGTACATCACCAGTGGGGGGTTTGATTTGAGCCTGGCATGAACCGCTCGGACGGTCTGTAACGACAGTTTGACACTAATCTATCATCGGCCAACCAGGAGGCTTCATCAAACGCCCGGGAAGGGATCGGTACTGAAACCCGCTATTAAACAACCCAAGACAAGTTTAATCAACACCGTAATAACAGTAAGCTCCGCCATTATCTGCGTTACTTTTTAAAGTTTCGGTTTCATCATCATTCTGCAGCCTCTCTCCTGCTCTCTGCATGTCACCCCTCACAGCGCGCGCACACAGACACACAAACTCAACAGCGGAGAGGCCGCGGTGCAGATGAAGGGAATAAGTGTGATAAAACCTCTGCCAGCCAAGCCAATACTTTATCAATACATGTGATCCACATGTAGAAAGCCATATTTCAACCCGCTCTGTCCACTGTCTCTCATTCACCGTTATTATGATTTATGATGGCGGTCAACTCATGCACATCACGCTTGCGGTGCTAACAGCAAAGTGTTAAAGACAAACTAAATGAAAGCTGTCTGTATGTAGGCTAACACTTTATCTGAACATGTACCTGAGGCAGCCGACCTGCAGACAGTGAGTGTCCTCAGTAGAGGAGGGACAGAGAGCAGGATGAATGACTGATACTGATGTTTGTCTTCATGCTGAGATAACGTGACTTTCTTCACTCAGTATTGTGATGTCAGGAGGAATATTTATATTCCAGTGAGGTAATAGTGACTTTGTTGTTGTAAACATGACTGTTGCTGCCATGGACTGTATAAAACTATGTCCTGTATAACTGACCTGTAAGGAAAGCATCAGGAGGTGAGGTGTGTGCATGTGTGTGTGTGGAGGAGAGGGGAGAGGGAGATGCTGGTAGAGAGATAGTGTGTGTTGTTAGATACTGTTAATGTCACTTATTATGCTTCTGTGCATTGACAGCACTTTTTAGTCTGTTTCTGCATCATGTTGAGGAGGGCCATGCCTGTATATATAAATAAATATATGTATGCATAAAAAACAAAAGTGGATCAGTTGCTCGCTGCTAAAAATGTGGCCCGTCGACATGATCTGGTTTTGAAATGCGGTCCAGTTGAAATAGTAATTGAATAGCCCTAGTTTGTTTGTTTGTTAGCTATCTAACAACACATCAACAATAATTGTAAGCCAGTGTATCAGTTTATCATGTACACTCAAAAAATATTTAGGCCTAATATTTAAGATTCTTTGCTTATAAATACATGAATCTGGTTGTTCTATATTAAAAACACATTAGGTTTATTAGTGCTATGAAATAAATCACATTATTAATTATTATACTCATTATTATTACTTGAGCTTGTTTTATTTATTCATTTCACAGATAGTTATACATCCTTAGTCCTTAAATTACATTCATTATGGACGTGGACTTAAAATCATTGTTTTACTGTATGGCCTTGCTGCCCTGGCTTTTGGCCTTTCTGCCCTCAAAAAATTGAAAACACGAAAGGCCAAGTGGCCTCGTCCCTAACATGACGAAATTGCGGGCCTGGCCGATGGCAATAAACAAGGCAGCAGTCCTGTGCGCTTGTAAGGAGGCAGGATGGATGGTGGATGGGTCGGATATGTTGAACTTAAAGTGAACTTTGAGACATTTCATGGTACGTCCTCACTAGGGCTGCCTCGACCGATGTTGGTAGAGGCAGGTCGGTCTGTCTCACCCAAACTCAAAAATTACATCATCTAATGTCTTGTTTCATACTCACACCAAAGGGTTTTATGTCACTGTCACGGGAGAGTGTGTAAAGCTCTGAACGTCTGAAGCTGCAGTAAGAGTATTTTGGGGTACTTTTATAGTACTTTTCTATGAAAAATGACTCAAGCCGATTAGTTGACTACTAAAATAGTCACTGATTATTTTAATAGTCGATTAGTCATCGATTAGTCGACTAATCGTGGCAGCCCTAGTCCTCACCATGTTTCTTTTCTTAAACCTAATCACACTAACTGCTATTGCCTAAACCTAACCTCTGAGGTACAGTTGCGTAATTAACAGAAAGTTACAAAGACGAAACGTCTTTCTTGGGGCGCAAATTCATAGGATATCATATGAACTGTTGTGCATGTGTTCTTTGTAAGATATCAGAAGTACCATTCTTTAGGAAAACCTTGAAACTGCAAACCAAATTAAACTTAAAACCTCTAGGTTTTGACTGTAGTCTGGTGTTCATTTCCTTCATAACAAAAAAAAAAAAAAAAATCACTCAAATAATGAATAAATCCAAATGAAGCATCACTGGAGTTTGAGACTATTCATTTCAACTGAAGAATATATTTTTCATATATCTTTAGTGTAAGTAGTTTCTCTTTACAATGCAAAACACACTCTTTCAATTGTAAAACTTTTTTTTTTTAATTTCTGATTGATCAATGAGAGAAAGGGATGAAAGTACAGTATGAGGATGTGGAAATATATTTCACAATTAATTATATGCCAGTATCAAATTGATTTGATGCTCTGAAGGGACAACAATTTCATTGCAAATGAATATTAAGTCAGAAAATACATTTTTCCCAATTAAACGTGACTTTTCTTATAAACTTCCATTATTCTATCTGAATAAAGATACAGAGACAGATCATACTGTTCATTGAACAGATACAGATAATGACATCTCTGTACACCTCTATTAGTCATATGTAAAACTCAAGTAAATGCAAGGAATTTCAGGAGCTGCTTTTTCACGGGGATCATATGAATCTGAAACAGAGTAGAGGTATACTGCAGAACTTCACCCGCTTCCAAGGTACATGGAAGAAGAGCTACATTGGTCTAACTATAAAGCTTTTCTGTATACTGTCAAAAAAAATGACTATATTGTCATTTTAGGGATGAGGCCACTGGACCTTTCGTGTTGTCAATTTTTTGAGGGCACAAAGGCCAAAAGCCAGGGCAGCAAGACCATAAAACAATGATTTTAAGTCCACGTTCATAATGAATTCAAGGACTAATGATGTATAACTATCTGTGAAATGAATAAATAAAATAAGCTCAACACAAGCCACCAGGGGCGGAGTGGGGCACCAAAATCCACAGGGAAAATTCTGACCGCACTGGCCCACCAACGGCCCACCAACGCCGCCCCCCCAACTATATCAACAACACAAACAAAATTTATGTCAATTTAAAATACTAAATTTATTTTTTTAATCTGGATGAAGACACAGATTATGTCATCTTTCTTTGAGTGGAATTCCTCCATCTGTTCTAACACCAGCGAAGTCTACGCATTTGGGAAGGACTTAACAGAAATATGAAATCTGACCACTAGATGGCACTAGGCAAATGCACATTATTGACAATAAAGTGTAGGTTTAAAGATTTTAATGGGGTTTAATAAACAGATGCTGAAATATAACATCAAAATAAAATGATAAAACTATATTGTATGACAGACCTGGATCAACAACATAAATAATAATAGTAGACATATACATATTTTACAGTATCTGAAGTTAATGCCCTGGCATCTGTAACTATAGCTTACTTGGATGATGCCTAAGACCAAAACTCTATAGACATTTTCAATACAGGCCTAGACAGGCCATTCAACTGCTATACATATCAATCTGTACATTTCATAATAATTGTTTTATTTGTGATCATAAAAGTTCTGTAACGCCTGAATAAGAAGAATTAAATTAAGATAGGCTACACAAAAATCAGTAGATTGATGGGAGAGATCAGAGATGAGTGTGCAGGGTAACCATGACTGAGATATAGAGGGTGAGCAAGTGGTATAAATACTGGGTGGACTTCAGTATTTTTCCAATGTAGTAGGTCTTACAGATTTTCGCGGTAGAAATTAAAAGACGTGAATAATTCCGCTGAGCCAAAGGGCCAGTCGCGGTAGTCTCACGGCCGCTCAGAGCATACATGGGCCGGTTCGCGCAAATTCATCAGCCGGCCGGCCGACCGGGAAAACTCCCGATCGTCCCGATTGCCACTCCGCCCTTGCAAGCCACACACGCTGTCTGCCATCTGCCCTGAACAGTGAAAACTGGGATTCATCCATGAAGAGAACACCTGACGCCATCGAATGTGAGCATTTGCCCACTCAAGTCGGTTACGAACTGCAGTCAGGTCGAGACCCCGATGAGGACGACGAGCATGCAGATGAGCTTCCCTGAGACGGTTTCAGACAGTTTGTGTAGAAATTCTTTGGTTATGCAAACCGATTGTTGCAGCAGCTGTCCGGGTGGCTGGTCTCAGACGATCTTGGAGGTGAACATGCTGGATGTGGAGGTCCTGGGCTGGTGTGGTTACACATGGTCTGCGGTTGTGAGGCCGGTTGGATGTACTGCCAAATTGTCTGAAACGCCTTTGGAGACGGCTTATGGTAGAGAAATGAACATTCAATTCACGGGCAACAGCTCTGGTGGACATTCCTGCAGTCAGCATGCCAATTGCACGCTCCCTCAAAACTTGTGACATCTGTGGCATTGTGCTGTGTGATACAACTGCACATTTCAGAGTGGCCTTTTATTGTGGCCAGCCTAAGGCACACCTGTGCAATAATCATGCTGTCTAATCAGCATCTTGATATGCCACACCTGTGAGGTGGGATGGATTATCTCAGCAAAGGAGAAGTGCTCACTAACACAGATTTAGACAGATTTGTAAACAATATTTGTGGGAAATGGTCTTTTGTGTATATAGAAAATGTTTCAGATCTTTGAGTTCAGCTCATGAAAAATGGGGTCATGTTTTGGATTAAAATAAGTGTGTTTGTTACGTAACATAAGATGCTGTTAATACGTCAACTGAGTGATGTCAGCATGTAACAGTACATTGACTACAATAAAACAACACGGACTTTTGGTTTCACATGGGGCACAAACTCTGGTTTCAACATTTTGTGAGAGCAGCTCAGGGCAACTGACATAAGCCCTTTGTAGACAGGAATTGCACAAATTTCCCGTTCCTCACCGTTCCTCTCATCTGATGATTAATGGCCTCTTCGTGTGTGAGGACAAGCACGGCTCGCAATTCCTTGTCTCCTCAGTAGCTCATCTTTACGTCTGTCAGGTTTGCGTTTCCCTCTTGCTACTAGCTGCTCATTCCTGCTCTCAGCTTTTCCTGTTAGTCCACCGCCAGTGGGTCGCACTAACGGCGTCATCAACAGCTCCTCCCACAAGTCTTCAACAGCCCCTCCCGTTGCGGAAGGCCGCCTCAGTCTTTTTAAACTAAAAGGGTTCCGCCAATATGACTATCCTACGAGGCGGAAGATTGGGCACCTGGGATCAACTCGCCAATCCGGCTCTGTGTGTCTAAACGCTTGCAGCTTGCCGGCAAAACAGCCCAACGTTTGCGGAAAATCTGTAGGGCTGTACCCAAATATTCGGATATTCGAATATTTGTTTCTGTGGGTAGGTATTCGTTATGAAAATTTGGTATTCGATATTCGTTTTTTTATTTCCTATTTTTTTATTTTTTGTTTATTATCATCATTATTATTATTATTATTATTATTTCCATATTTTTTGGTGCTAAATGTAGTCTTTTTGTTGTTGGTAAATGTAGGTTATAAAAATCAAAACTTTTAAATTGCATTGTTAAAAATGTGAAAATATAGTATCGTCTACCAAAGGAGCTTGTGCGCATGGCAAGCTCGAGCGCATCCGTTTGAGGCTGTGGATCAATGCCAAGTTTTACCACTTTATCACTATTCCCTCTAACTTGTAGCTGTTTTTTTCGTTATCTTTTGAATTTAATATGAATTATGGAACCGTTTTTGTCAACGTTTGTTTCCCCCGTTTTGTACAATAAATTATTGTTATTATATTATTATATGTGTGACACAAGTGTGTTTTGAAAACGGCCGCGGACTGTCAGCTGCTCAACACATCAGTACCTTCAGATGCCATGACAGCAATAGATTATAGATTAATAGATTATAATAATAATGTCAACATATCATTTACAGACGGATTTAACAGACGATCACTGCTGCCCGACCCGCAGGTCCATTTGCGGGTCCCGTGGGTTACGGGTCGAGCCGCGCATCACTACTCAGCTCAGTCTATAAGGCTGTACACAACAGTAGACATTATATTCTATTCAGGCCGGCAGAACCAGCAGCACATCGGCTCTACAGTGCACGGCACTGCTGATTAACCGTTTTATTGCAGCGCAGAGTGTCTGCCAGCAACCAATTACTTGCAGAGGCTTTCTACAACTTGTTTCAACAGTTCCGATTTAATCAGATGACAAATTAAACAGGATGACTAGCCAATGTGAAAATCAAAAGAAAGCATAGAATAATGTACTGAAGGAGACTGTTGTGCCACCACATTTTCTTGTGGTTTGAGAGCAAAGATCCGGTCGCTGCTGTGCAAAACTCCACAATACAATTAGGTCCGAAAAAACCCCGGAGGAGTGCTTCGCAAGGAGTCTTTCAAGTAGCCGTGCCTGTGCGTTAAACCGGAGAGAGAGCAGCACGGCCACATATTCGGCCACATATTCGAATATTCGTTATAAATTCTGCCGAAGGTCCGAATGTAAAAAAATGGCATTCGGGTCATTGAAAAGATCAGTGCTGCAATATTTGTGCATATCCAAATCATCCTAACATTCAAGTCTTTTACAGTGTTTAAGAGTTGATGTGTTTCTTTTTCCACACAAAAATGTGGCCTTTTCTTCTGGGCATGCGTCTCTACCCCAGCTTTCAAACTGTTGGTTAGTTCATTTGTGCACAATACACAGAGCTGATGGTTAACAGACAGGAAGCAGTGTGTCACAAACTGGGGTAAAAATACCACTTGAAATGCATATTTTTAAGTGCTGTATACATGTCCAGAGAATGCTCCTAAACCAGCATATCCCACTGCTTTATAATTCTGGTCGACTTGACCCCATACCAAAATAGATGTATATCCTAAACTGTAGCCTATGGTAGAAACCTCAGGAAGAGTAACTGTAACTTATGCTAATAATGTTAGCTTGTGTTTGATGGTGACATCAGTATATAGAGAGATTAACTATGTGAAAGTGTTAAATATATATATATATATATATATATATATATATATATATATATGTATATAGGGTTTTTTTTTTTACCAGCATTGTCATTTTTCAGTAGCGTTAGATGTTCCATTATCCATTACAGTGAGAGAGACAGAGATTTATCCGTGTGCTTAGACCCACTATAAATGCTGCTCTGCTAATTGGATTATAAGCCAGTGGAAAATGTAGGTTGCCATTGAACGTGTCAGAGATGTTTCCTTTTTCCTGCGGGGCGAAATGAGTTTTCCTGACATCAATCAACCCCACAAATTAATTGTTATTCCCTCAAAACATTAAGCCATGATTCAAAGCTGCCTCAGAAATCAATGCCAAGAGTTATTAAAAGCTCACCAACATCGGAATCATTTAAGTGTGATGGCAAGTGTGAAATCCAAAATAAATCCTTTCACACTGTGCGGTGTTGTGAAATGAGTTGGGGACAATGTACTAATTTCCCTCAACAGTATTTATGAAAACTTAAAAGCAGTATTTATAATACTTGTTTCCATGGCTTCCAGTCTGTGTATTTTCATTTTTTGCCATCAGTGCCCAGTGAAATCTGAGCCTGCTGTAATGCACTTTGATATAAGAAATACATTTAAGCAACTGCTGTAGACATTAAGTCAGAGACCCGTTTTTTTCAACACAGCATCATATGCCATAGATTCTAATGTGGAGAGAGAGCCAGGCCATTACTTTAAATGTACATTAACAAAGGGCAGTCTGTTATTTCAAAATTTCCTTTAAATTAATTTGTCATATTTTTGTAGCATGTCTGTTTTCTGATCTCCTCTTGTGTTTAATTGATAATAAAGCAAACTCAACAGTCCCTCCCTGATTACCTGTTTTAGAGATTAATTTAGCATGATGTACAATAGCCATGTCAGTAGTCATGTCACAGTCCTTAGCTGCACTGAGCTTATCTCAACCCAGTCAGCAGTAAAAATGTTGGCAGTGTACATATTTTTTTTTACAAACCATGGATAAGTTACATTTGTCCATTATTATGTAGCAAACATGTATTGAGACTTTATGTTTCTTTACATTTGAACAACACCGTGGTTCAAGTGTGATTTAGGCAAAAAAAAAAAAAAAAAAGCTTGGTTATGGTTAGGGAAAGACCATGTTTTGGCGTAGAATCTGGAAAAGCAGCAATGTCTCGGTAAAAACAGGAGTAAGGAAGAAAAAACAGAAAACACAGACAAAAAGAAAAAACAAAAGACACCTCTACCATCGATGATACAGTTAATACAAAATAGACAACCAAATTAAGCAAAGATCTGCGCAATGATGAATGCTAACCCGTTCTTTTTCCCAGGTCATCAAATACTGGCACTTCGTTACACCACCCTTGAGTGTATCTGTTAGAGCTTAAATTCTCTGCCCGAGCCCGAACCCGACCTGTAATTTCCTGCCACTATCCTTGGGCTCGGACGGGTCGGGCTCTTCATAATAGACCTAGGCTATGGAACCAACTACGACAGCGCCACTGGCCGCGCACATGTGAGTGATCGATGGTGACAACGCGTGTGTCGACTTCGTCGAGTGTACCAAGTGCAGCGCGATGCTGGTATATGACAGCAAAAAGACAGGGACCTCGACACTTAAGAGGCACATGACGAAGTCTTGCCATGGAAAGAAAGAGTCAGCCTTCAATGTCCACATTTGTATCCTTAAAAAAAAAGTCGGGTTTAAACCGGGCTCGGGCTCATAATTACAGTTAAAGGGACGGGCCAGGCTGGGCTCGGACAGAACATGCACGGGCTCGGGTGGGGTTGGGCTGGATTTTTTGGGCCTGATCTAAGCTCTGGTATCTGTGTGCAAAAACAAAACAAAACAATGAAACACGTGGTATTGTTGTGAAACGGTTACAGGTCATGTTTTGGATTAAAACAAAAGTGTTTGTTACGTAACATAAGATGATGTTAATACGTCATCTGAGTGATGTCAGCATGTAACAGTACATTGACTACAATAAAACAACACTTGCGGCATCATCAACAGCTCCTCCCACAAGTCTTCAACAGCCCCTCCCGTTACGGAAGGCCGCCTCGGTCTGTTTAAACTAAAAGGGTTCCGCCAATATGACTACCCTACGAGGCGGAAGATTGGGCACCTCGGATCAACTCGCCAATCCGGCTCTGTGTGTCTAAACGCTCGCAGCTTGCCGACAAAATGGCCCAACATTTGCGGAAAATCTGGCAGTGTAAAAGGGGCTACAGATTTTGTAAGTTGCTCTTGGCGTCAAGTACTGCCATATATGGGTTTATATTAGTTGGTTAAAAGCCCAGTGCATCTCATCAAGACACTAAAGGGTACCTTTGGTATCGATATTGCATGCTGAGGGGTGTGACAAAGCGTTGGTATGCAATTGGGTATGGGAACACACTGTAAGTGCAGCACTTGGACAGTATTATTATGGAGAAAGATTAGCAATGGCTACATAAATGTGAGGGTTATTTTAAAAGTTGGTCCCTGTAGTAAAAAGGTCAAACCCCTGATGAAAAGGTTACTTTTTGAGTACTGAACATATGAATATAATGTGTCTGCAGAGTAATTCAGTATAGGGTATTGAAAGTTGCCATTGAATGCTTTGTCAGAGTCTCAGACTTTTGCACTTTTCCACTGATTCAGTAGCTGCTGACCTAAATCAAAAAGCAAAGAATACCAGCTTTTTGTGGCTCAGACCCATTTGGAAATGAAATGATGTCATAAAAAAACAACCCCTTTTCTTGCCACAGTCATGGCAGGAAATGCAGTGGCATCTCTGTAAGAAACAACCATTTTTGTGGCTCTGTACCAGCAGGTAACACAGCAACATCTTGATAAGAAACAACTGCTCTTCATGGTGCTATGCCAGCAGGTAACCCAACGACATCTTGGTAAGAAACATCACCTTTCATTGCACTATCCTGGCAGGGAATGCAGTCACATCTTGGGGACAAACAACTGCTTTAAGTATCACCGCTGGAAAATCAGTGGCAGGCTGCTACAAAACACCCACAGCTGGTGGCTAAAAAGCTGCTGGAAATGCAGCAATAGGTTGCCAAAACACAGTTTTATTGTTTGTTGGTCTTGAACAGTGGTCTGCAGCTTGGCAGGCATCTTGCTCCGGTGTCAGGATGGCCAGATGACAAAGTCAGCCCATTTACGCCGTCGATTTTGAAACACTGATATGATACGTATGAAACACACAAATGTGACATCCATGGTGTGCAGAAACATACAACTTTTTTATTCTGGCAACTGGGTTGTTTACCTAGTCAACACTTTACTCATATATTGCTTCTACGTAGTCACATGCACAGTTAAGCTATTTTCAGTGAACCTTCACCTACTGCACATACTGTATGTATTATATCAAAAGTCAGTGGTCTGAGGACATAAGCCCTCCTGTTTATGGTAGATTTTTAATGTGAAACAAAAGTGGAACAGTATCTTATCGTGGCGGAGGAATTTGAGTGCCCTCATGACCCTAGGAGCTATGCTGTCGGGGTCATTTTGCCCCTGGTAGGGTTTCCCAGAGCGAAGGGTCAGACGAAGAACGGTTCAAAAGACCCTTCATGATGGACAAAAGCAAGGATCTATGTACTCGGCAAGGGGGTTACTGGGGCCCCGCCCTGGAGCCAGGCCTGGGGTTGGGGCCCGTGGGCGAGCGCCTGGTGGCCGGGCTTTCGCCCATGGGGTCTGGCCGGGCCCAGCCAGAACCGACTACATGGGGTCGTCCCCCTGCAGACCCACCACCCGCAGAGGGATCCAGAAGGGTTCGATGCTATGTGGATTGGGCAGCAGACCAAGGCGGGGGCCTTGGCGGTCCGATCCTTGGCTACAGAAGTTGGCTCTTGGGACATGGAACGTCACCTCTCTGGCGGGGAAGGAGCTGGAGCTTGTAGAAGAGGTTGAGCGCTACCGGCTAGATATAGTCGGCCTCACCTCGACACATAGTTCCGGCTCTGGAACCCAAGTCCTTGAGAGGGGTTGGACTCTCTCCTTTGCTGGAGTTGCAGTGGGTGAGAGGCGGAGGGCCGGGGTGGGCTTTCTGATAGCCCCCAGACTCTCTGCCTGTACGTTGGGGTTCACCCCGGTAGACGAAAGGGTTGCTTCCCTGAGCCTTTGGGTCGGGGAACGGGTCCTGACTGTTGTCTGCGCTTATGCGCCGAACAACAGTTCAGAGTACCCGCTCTTTTTGGAATCCCTGGGACGGGTGCTGGACAGTGCCCAACCAGGGACTCCATTGTTCTGCTGGGGGACTTCAATGCTCACGTGGGCAATGACAGCGGGACCTGGAGGGGCGTGATTGGGAGGAACGGCCTGCCCGATCTGAACCCGAGTGGTGTTCAGTTATTGGACTTCTGTGCGGGTTGCAGTTCGGCCATTACTAACACCACGTTCAAACATAAGGATGTCCATCGGTGCACGTGGCACCAGGACAGCCTAGGTCGCAGGTCAATGATTGACTTTGTAGTCGTAGGGGGGAAGACGCTGTGCAGACCTGGCAGGCCCAAATGAACAGTGAGGGTCTGCTGGGAACACCTGGTGGAAGAACCTGTCCAGATGGTCTTCAATTCCCACCTCCGGGAGAGCTTCGACCGCGTCCCGAGGGCGGAGGGGGGACATTGATTCTGAATGGGCCTTGTTCCGCTCTGCCATTGTTGAGGCGGCGGCTGCGAGCTGTGGACGCAAGGCTGCTGGGGCCAGTCGCGGTGCTGGTGGACACCAGAGGTGAGGGGAGCCGTCAGGCTGAAGAAGGACGCCTACAGGGCATGGTTGGCCTGTGGGTCTCCGTAAGCAGCTGATGGGTACCGGCGGGCCAAGCGGAGCGCAGCGGCGGCGGTCGCGGAGGCAAAAACTCGGGCGTGGGAGGAGTTCGGTGAGGACATGGAGGAAGACTATCGATTGGCTCCAAAGAGGTTCTGGCAAACCGTCCGACGCCTCAGGGGGGGAAGGCGGCAACTTGCTCACACTGTTTACAGTGGGGGCGGGGAGCTGCTGACGTCAACTGAGGACATTGTTGGGTGGTGGAAGGAATACTTTGAGGAGCTCCTCAATCCCACCAGCACGTATTCCAGTGAGGAAGCAGAGACGGGGGTATCGGGGGCGGGTCGTCCAATTTCTGGGGCTGAAGTTGCCGAGGTAGTGAAACAACTCCGAGGCAGCGGAGCCCCGGGGGTGGATGAGATTCGCCCTGGATATCTCAAGGCTCTGGATGTTGTAGGGCTGTTGTAGGGAGAGGACTGTCTGGGCTTTTTGCTGAGGCTGCTGCCCGCGCGACCCAGACCCAGATAAGCGGAGGACGACGACAACGCCGATGACAACAAAAGTAGTGAGTTTTATTGACAGTCGCTTAACAGCGAACAACAGAGGCAAAGTAGAAGGTACACTGTTTAGTAAACCAAATCAAATTTCTCCAAATTAGACACACCACTTCTGTGGTGGTGATATCTCGAAATGGTCAGCATTAATTCAACCGTGAGGAGCATAGCTTTTGATATCATTTGAGTATATCACTGAATTATCAACAAATTCAGGAGTTGTTTAAGTCTCATAATCATCAAGTAAAACCTTAGGATTTAAGAGTGTCTCTTAATTTTTTTCCCAAGACAATATTTAGTAGTGAATGCATGCACATGCTGTAAAATGATTCTTAGTGTAAGCTGACTGTGGTACTGAAGAGGTTACTGAACACACTTGCAGTAACATGATGTAATAAACTTATCTTTAGTTATATTTTCTTATAAACATTACTAAACAAAAAGCATCTGTGGTCACCATAAAAGAACAGACGAAAAATAAGTATAGTTCCTCCTGCAGGTTCTGGAGCTTTTTAAAGATGTTCTCAGCCTCTGACAGTGGGAAGGAGGCACTTGTTAATCTCCAGTCATATCTAAGATTATCAAAGATGTGTTAAAAAAAACAACAACTCTGGAATACTGTGTTAATCTGGTACTTGATTTATTGTATTTATAGATTAAGACAGAGTTAACAGAAAATTACATTCCTACAAATGATTCATTACGAAGTCTATTTTTATTTATAGTTCAAGCACTTTGTGACTTAAAGCTTTCCCAGCTTTTTCTTGCACACTGTTCTTTGGTGAAGTATATATAAAAAAAGGTCTTTGTAAAACTGCAGGTAGCCAAGTCCTAAGGTGATATAACACAAGCTTTGCACTTACTGAAATGTGTGTTTAAGGTTGTGGATAACTCAGTTCATTTGGCTGGGAGTAGGGTGAGACCACTACAGTGACTTAATGCCCAACTAGTTTTGCTCTAAGTGACAGCTGGAGAGCACTTTAAGGTCCCCACATGGGCCCATACAATATTAACGTTGTCTTAGTAAGCAACAGAACACATGAAAAATACAGCTGTCTCTGCCTCAACAGCCCTTAGGCATTTACATACGGGTCAGTGTGGAGGCGGCTGCTGTTTAACTGAAAAGACTCTACAGCCACATTCAAACCGTACACAATGCACAGCACAGCCTTGATTTGTTGTATTCATAGAATTAGAATGTTTAAGTTTTGTTTCTTTTTCCAAAAGGCAAAAAAACAGTAAGTGGTGACAATTATTTAAATTATGCAATGTGTGCAATCTTTGTGTTTTATTTCCAGAAAGGCTGCCATTTGGGTGTTTTTTCAATTGTTGTTAAGTGCTGTCAATGAACCTGTCACTTCCTGCACGCAAGTGTTCCACACTAAAAGCAGTGGTGACAAAATAACTACAGTAAGTACAGTTACAGCCCAGCGTCGGCGTTGCACATTTCTGTAAACCACAAATATGTTATATTTTCAAGATTCAGACCCATCAATGTTTCTAAAGTGATGTAGTATATGGTTGTCTCTTACAGAGGCATTGCTCATTTTCTCACACTCACAGGGATTCCGCTCCTGAGATGGGGTATTCAAGTAAAAACATTATCTTTTCCTAACCACGTCCAGGTGTTTTTGTGTCTAAACTTAACCAAAAGTTAACTACAGTATTGTTCAAATCTAAGGTTTTATGTTCTGCTGATGTACTGCTATACTATCGTATATTAATATATACTTCACTGTACAACATATTGAACCACAACCACTCTCTGTCTCTCTGCTTCTGTCTCTCTTTATGCAACATTTTGTCATATGGATAACTGTAAATTTAAATTGTTGATCTGCTCTGTACGACATCTATTGCATGACTGTCCGTCCTGGAAGAAGGATCCCTCCTCAGTTGCGCTTCCTGAGGTTTTTACCATTTTTTTTCCCTGTTAAAGTTTTTTTCCCCCGTTATCTGCTGTGAGTGTCCAAAGAAAAGAGGGACGTCATATGCTGTAAAGCCCTCTGAGGCAAATTGTGATTTGTGATACTGGGCTTTATAAATAAAACTGATTGATTGAATTGAAGCCCAAAGCATGATTGATCCACCCCCATGTTTAACAGTGTTCTTTTTATGATATCCTGCACTCTATTTTCTCAAAACATACCTTTGCTCATTGCGTCCAAAAACTTCTATTTTAACTTTATCAGTCCACAGTTGTTTCCAAAAAGCATCAGGCTTGCTTTGCAAACTTCAGACGCTGAATTTTGTGGTGAGGACATAGGAAAGGTTCCTCTGATGACTCTTCCATGAAGGTCATATTTGTACAGTACAACAGTGCACCACCACTTTAGAGAATGATACATTTTCCTGAAGGTCTTTGCAGACAAACAGGGGTTTTGATTTGCCTTTCTAACAATCCTACCAGCAGCTCTCTCAGATAGTTTTCTTGGTCTTCCAGACCTCAACTTGACCTTCACAGTTCCTGTTAACTGATATTTCTACTTGAACGGTATTATCCCACTTATACCATGGCCACTTACCAAAGAAATAAAAAAGTAAGACTATTCATTCATATTGTCATGCTTTTTGCAATCAAAATGCAAAGTTCACAAGCCATAACATGGTTAACAAGGTGGTAACACCTGAGGGTTTATCTAATACCTGGAATAATCATTACTGCGCCATAAGGTTCTTATGCAATGGAGACATTATTCACTACTTAAGGGAAAAGGACGAACCTTAGATACGACTTTGCAACGGGAGATATTTCTAGACTGCTCAGCTTATAGAATCATATGGCTCAGCTATTATCCAGAAAGCTAACGTTATCCTAGCAAAGTCAGTAGCATTTTATACAATTGAAAACAGTAACAATAAGTTTAACAATAAGAGCTAGCTATCCAGCCATGCCATTGTCCCCAAATCAATATCAAGATTTTCCCAAACAAATGATAAGCCATGTGTAGTGTTACTGTCAATGGCAGCCTGAAGTAGCAAGTTGATCAATGAATGGGATATGATATGATTAAGGTCAGAGGGGCAGTGTAGTACCTGCAGGGTGCATTACAGTCTCCCCCCTTCAGCATTCAGAGGATGAGGCACTGATGGATTGAACTCAGTGTTATAAATAAATTGTAAACAGGGCATTTATTTTGAAAAAACATCGTGTTTCATCTTTGAAAGAACAGAGAGAGGCATTCTGAGTTAAATAGTGAAAAAGTGAAATATTAGTAAAGAATTTAGAGGAGCATAATGGTACAGGATCAAAAATTAGCACCCGCAACTTCCCAAATTGGAGTAAAAATCTATGTAGGCAAATAAAATAAATGAGGTCAGCCACTATTGGCAGGATCCTGACGTGGCCTGCTTCACCACAAAACATTGCATCAGTGTTGGCATGGTGATGCAGTGGTAAGAATTGTTGCCTCACAGCAAGAGAGTTTCTCATCGGAATCTGGGGTGGGGGAGCCCTTCTGTGCAGAGTTTGTATGTTCTCCTTGTGACAGCGTGGGTGTTCCCTTCCACAGTCCAAAGACATGCAGGCTAGGTTCTTTGGTAACTCAAAATTGGTCATAGGTGTAAATGTGAGTAGGCTCCAGGAAGCGACAAATTACAGACATATTAGTATACTCCCCACCATCTCCAAATTGCTTGAAAAAGTGATTGCAGAACAGTTGAAGTCTCATATTGACAAATCATTCTACTGAAACGGCCTGCTGAATAGGCTTGACAAAGGTGGGGTAGTAGGGGCTGTCGTTCTGGATCTACGTAAGGCATTTGACACTGTGAGGCATTCTGTTCTCCTCTCCAATCTAACCAAATTCAAGCTCTCAGATAACATACTTCAATGGCTGCAATCTTACCTGACAGATCACTCTCAGTATGTTAAAATCAAAAACAAATTATCAGACATCCAACCATGTAGTATGGGGGTGCCTCAAGGATCGATTCTCTGTCCTCTTTTATTCTCTATTTACATCAATGACCTCCCCACAGTCTGACAAAGTAGGAACAATAATGTATGCGGATGACACAGTCTTACTTACACATGGGAAAATCATGCTGAAGTTGCTGCCAAATTATCTGAGGCTATGGACAGAGTAGCACAATGACTTGACAGTGGCCATGTATTTTAATAAACAAAGTAAAAAAAGTGTGTATCACAATGTATTTGTGAGAGGACAAATGATAATAAATGCTGTTGAAGTTAAATACCTAGGAGTTACTCTTGACTCAAATCTGAGCTTTAAACGACACATTAAAAAATGGCTCGTTTTGAAATTTTACATCCTCAATTTCCGTCACATTAGGAGCTCGTTAACAACTGAAGCTGCTAAAATGTACCTGAATACAATCCTTCCTTACATGAGATATTGCATGCCATGCTGGACGCAGGCCAACCAAACCATGTTAAAGCCAATCAAATCCCTGTATGGACAGGCCCTAAAAATACTGGACAGGAAATCAAGACAGTACCACCACTGCAACATCCTTTCCAAATACAACCTACTAAGTTTTGATAATCTAATTACCTCCTCATATATTAGTTTTATTCATAATTCACAATGTTGCCCCCCCTCCATTGAAAAAATATGTGATAACCTGTTCTGAGCAGAGAACAAGGGCATTAAGATCTGCATCGAAAGAAACCCTGCTTTTGGCCAATCCTCCTTTTCTCTCAAGGCCATCAGATAATGGAAGAGGATTCCCAGTGACATGAAAATTAATGCAAATCATAAAAGCTTCTGCCTTGTCACAAAAAATGGCTCCTGAGTAATCAGTGTTGCAAACTGGGGTGGTGCTGTCTGATTTCCTGCCAGTGTTGTTTTTGTTGTTGTTGTTGTCTGTACTTTGGTTCTGTATACACTTAGAATGTTACTACTGTTTACTGTTACCTTAGTCATGCAGTAGAACTCTTCTGTAACTCTTAATTACCAAGATGTCAGTATTGTCCTTTCACTGTGAACTTAATACTTTTCATCAGCACGCAAATTACATTGGCACTCTATGTAGGCAATATTGAATATTTAAAATAGGCTAAACAGCAGATCCTGATCTACTTTTGGAGACTTTAGGGACCACGAGTAACCCTGCGTTCTCAGAGCGCAGAGTTCTGGTGGGATAATATGGCACTATGAGCTCTCTAAGATATGACGGAGCTTGACCATTTAGAGCTTTATAAGTTAACAGTAGGATTTTAAATTCAATTCTGGATTTTACAGGGAGCCAGTGCAGAGAAGCTAAAACAGGAGAAATATGATCTTGTTTCTTAGTTCCTGTTAGTACACGTGCTGCTGCATTCTGAATTAGCTGAAGAGTTTTTAATGATTTACTAGAGCTACCTGATAATAGAGAGTTACAGTAATCCAGCCTTGAGGTAACAAAAGCATAGACCAGTTTTTCTGCATCTTTTCGTGTCAGGATAGGCCTAATTTCACACAATATTACACAGATGAAAAAATGCAGTTCGTGAGGTTTGTTCACGCCTCACACTTACTGTGTGGGCCCCACAATATGGAAGATCCGGGTAATGTCCTACTACAAAAATAAAGCTTTTTGTTTGGCTTCTTGCACCACTGAGCAACTTTCATGAATGAACACTACCACTGCTGTATCCAGTGGCTTGGTGTTGGATGTAAATCGCTGCTGCTAAGTAGCTCTGAAGACAGTCCTTTAGTGCTGTGTCTAACCTGTAGCTGCACAAAGGTTTTTGATCTGGTGGGGTTTCGGGCAGTTGGAAATTGGACCCTCAGTGCAATCCTGTTGTCTCCCCCTGAAACAGTGAAAGACGTCCACACCACAACATGTTTTGCCCTCTAGACAGCGTGCTGCAATTGATGTTGCTTTTCCTCTCTGCTTATTGGCAGCTCTCAAACCAAGTTTAAAGGTACATGAACCATCACCCACTATGTCAGTGTGTAGATGCTGCCCTTGTTCAAGTCAATGAAAGCAGTCTGGCTTCTTATTATTGGCACTATATTATTGGAATAATGCATAATAATAAAAAATGTCCCATTATCACCCGATAATTTATCGGCACAATGTATATCATGCATCCCTGTTAAATATTGCATACATTAATCAGCAACTGGCCTTCATAATTGAAATTCTGTCATAATGTGAATACTGGCATTTATTTGTGATATAGTAACATGTTCTGTTGTTAGAATATCTTCTTTTATTTGTTGCATGTAAGCTTTGAAATATAACACTGGTACATTTTTATTTGACATCGATCATTAAATATTCCCGTGGCTAGACACAGGCCAGTCTGTTTGGGGAACTTGAGCATGCTCCCTTTCACACTCAGAGACTACAGAACCATAACCGCAGTGAACAGTGTGATTTAGTTGTAAAGCCTGGAGCTGCTGCTATCAGTAACACAATTTATGAGTCTGTGGTCTCATAAACTGTTTGATTTACCCAAATAAAAATCATTTCAACTAGAAAATACTCTTATTTCCAAAATAGTTATTCATTCAAGTGAGCATCACCATTAAAGTTTTAGTATAGCATAGAGGGTAGACAATCGATAGAATACTGGCTTTTTGTTTTATTCTCTTTTTCCACCAATATATTTTGCAGTCAGTGTATTCCTATTAGTCATTATATTTCGTATGACATTGTGCTCAGTATGCCGCAAGACCTTGAAACTGTAATTGCCTGTTGTAAGTTATCTGTATACAGAGCAGAGAATGAATAAGAGCTATGATTTTGACAGAAAAAGGGTCAATTGTTTGACCCACAGAGATGGTTTATTATTTTCCATCTGCAGGCCTCCACTGAAGCCTTGATCAAGAGCTTCCTCTCTTACCTTGGTTACCAGTTTCCCCACATCCCTTCCATCAGCAGTTTGAGCTGGAGGTGCTGCCATTGAAATGAAAACTAGAGGAGACCAAAAGGTGTATCTCACCACAAAATAATTGAATAATAAAATTATAGATATGTCCCGGGACATGGATGGATGGATGGATGGGTAGGTGGGTGAATAGATGGATAAATAGGTGAATGGATGGGTGGATGGATGAGTGAATGGATGGATGGATGGATGGATGCTGAATAGATGAATGGTAAATTGAAAAATGGTAAACGAACGGCACTTGTATAGTGCCTTTCTAGTCATCCAACCACTCAAAAGTGCTTTTACAGTATGTCACATTCACCCATTCACACAAACATTCACACCCAGGTGGCTGAGGCTAGAACACATGGTGCCAACTGCTACTCAGTAACCAGTCACATGTAATCACACACCGCAATTTGGGGTCCAGTATCTTGGATACTTCTACATGTGGACTGGAAGAGTCGGGGATTGACCACCAATCCTCCCATTTGTGGATGACATAAAGCATGAGCTTTTCATTGTAGGCAGATAAGACGGCTGCACTTGTCTGGCTACAGTGTCAATCTAAGATTGTGTTTATTGTTACTGATTAAGCAAGAGGAATAGGCTGCTTTGGCAGTGGACAGAGCCTGCTTGCAATGTAATACACTGGTGCCATGAGAGGTAGTTAACTTCAGTTATAATTTACACCACTTATGTTCAATTTTCTTGCAGGCTTACTTAAGAGCATGTGTTTCCTCTGACAAGCAAAGTGTAGACCTCTCAGGTGCCACTGTATCCACGATTCCAAAGTTTCAGCAGAGCCTATTGCTGCAGTGGAAGGAGCAAGGACCACAGGTAATCACTCACCAAATGCAGCTAAAGTTGACAGACCAATGTGGCGAGTGGTTAATACATCAGCACCAGCAATACAAGGACAGGCTAGTGTTGCTTCAAATTTAATAAGACAGTCAGAGCAGAAACCTCTATCCTGCATGATAGAATGAAGTCAAGGGTGTTACCACTGCAGCTGGGACCATGCAGTGGTTTCACTGAGTGAAACCAAAAGTATCTATCAAGTGCCAGGAAGGCTTTACATTGAGTAGTGACTGTCAACTAGTGGCCCATGGACCATATCCGACCCACCAAAGCTTCTGCAGAAAATTAATGAATTCTGAAATTGTGAGGAGGAAAAATCTTAAAGATTAGGGATGTCGGTTTTGGTTAATTTTGCTCTCAATAGCCCGACAGTCACTAACCTGTAACTAACCAATTAACTTTGAAGAAAAGTATGACAATGATATGAAAAAGAGACTTTTCCTTTTTTGTCTGGCACTCCACTGACTCAGTGAGCTTTAGCACCACTTTTCAGAGCACTGTCCATTTAAAGGTGACATTTTCATGTTTTGTGCTGTATATGATTTGCCTTTTTATTTCCTGTTGGCTTTGCTGACAGACAGATGGCTGGCCACATTAATATCTGGGAACAAAGTGTCCACTGCCCACCCTCTGGTTTCCACTGGTTAGCTCACCTTGGCCACTCTGCACTGCCCACCACCAGGGCTCAGGTGGGAGCCAGCAAGTGGTGCTGCTCACCCGCAATTACCCCTGATAATGCTGTCCCGACCCAAGGCGTTGCTGCTGATGCATGTCAGTGGCTGAGTAAGCGGCTTCATTTTAGAAGCCCTTTAGCATTGTAAACTATGTTAGCACCACTAACTGTGTTGACGCTTCTGTGTTATAATAGCTAACAGTCAGGGGCGGATCTAGAAAAATATTTATGGGGTGGCAAGAGGGAGGCAGGAATTTTTGAGGGGTGGCAACATATGGCAGATGTGTATATATACTGAATTTAATCACAGTTATCACAGTTTGATGAGAAATAGTATGTTCACACTACATAAGGACACGGGCTGCCATTTACAAACTCATACAGACAAACTTAATCTCATGCAATCAATGTCTTGCATTTGAGGTTTCATGTGAAACAGTTCATATTAGGAATAAGTGTTGAAGGAGGTTCAACAAACCCTGAGTCTAACCCTGAACTCTGAGTTGATTTACACTGAGATGGGGAAACTCTGAGTTACCGGGTCTAGAACAGCTGATTTGACTTAGTCAACTCTGAGTATGTTCACTCAAAAATAAAAGACAGCGCCTCCATTTTAATCCAATGGATGTAGAGATATTAAAGCATGTGTAGCAGACGGTGCACGTTTATCTTTAAAAGAAGAGCCTGAGTCAGAGCGAGGAAAGTGTAAATAAGTTAACCATAAAGTTAATAAAAAAGTTTGATTCAGTGTTGTCCGTTTATTCATCATTTATCAGACTTACATTTCCTTAATGAAGATAAAGTGGTGGAATCTGACTGTGTATCAGGCTGTAGATACATTACATTATATTAATAATAATATATTTGTTCAGATTTAATCTGATGGGGAAAAACACAGGAGGCAGCAACTGAAAAATAGGAAGATTTAAAACATATAGGCTAGGCTATAGATCAAAGACATAAAGACATGACTGTAAACTCACAGTCTGACCCAGTAATAATATGTTTGGTGATTTGCACTTGAAAAGACGTTGAGGTTAAAATACAGTAGATTTTAAAATGTTGGACATCTATTTGTATCTTGACTCAACAGCATTCAGTGACTTTATTTCAGCTACAAATGTAGTAAATTTAAAGACACTGGAATGCTGCACCATTGCTCACTCAGAAATATTAACATATAATCCCCAATATTAGGCTATAGGAATTATGTTCCATCAGTGCGACCAATGACATCAGTGATAGAGATCATTAGTCACTGATACTACGTGTCTAAAGCTTCATACCGATTTTTAAAATTTAAATAATTAGACCTACACATTATGTGCAATAAACATTTGCTCTAACAGACTGACAGACTGACTGACTAATATCCAGCAGGATTTAGACTGTGACAGACGGTAAATCTCCGCTAATGAATGCGCTTTGTAACCCACTACTGGTGAGTGCACTGATAGTCTAGGTTCGTAAGGAGCTAAGGGAAGAACCACTAAAATCATACAAGAAAGTACACATGACAAGGTAAGTTTAGTTGCAACTGTTTCTTTTAGTAAGTGAACTTGCAGGTTATAATTAACAAAATATGAAATGCTTTCAAGTTACAATAAAATAAAATGGGCCCTTTAAAAATAAAAAATGAAAAAAGAGTCTTGTCCATCAAAAGTCAATAAAGTCTGTGTCCCTTGCTGTGATCACTGTCACAGTAAAGTCTCTTTCAAATCCGCTATCTGGGATTTCTTATTCAAGTGTTCAGTTTTCAATGTTGTGAGGTATCAGTGTATGTGAATATGTGTGTGACAGTCCTGGCGGCTGACACCCTCCTACCAACAGGTGGCGTATTCGCTGTATTGGTCCTCAGTTCCTAGCAGAATCACGCTGGGTAGCTCGCCATCAAGTTGCATGGATCTTCTGAAGAAGCTCCTACTCCGTCCATAAGACCTGACCTGTACGTTTCAGAAACAGGAATTCAACATTCTTTTTCTCATCATCTTGTTGTACAACTATCACTGTAAAGCATAATAGTAACATAACACTAAGCATAACATACAGTACAATACTCAGTCATTACGTTTTAAGGCCTTCCATTACACTTCAGTTCAATAACTCTATATCTTTATCAATATTTGAATCATGGCACAGTAGTATTATGCCATCAGCATACATTACTGTATTTCACCTTAAGGATAATAGCTGTAAACCTGACACATATGGCTCTGCTAACATTTGCAATGCCCACTCTCAAGTAAAAATACAATTACATTTAAATAATACATATTTCTCTGAGTTAACTCACATTTCTTAACAGTAACTGTATAAACATTCACATCTTCAAAAGAATAACATTAAAATGAAAATATCATTGTATTTCAATACTCTCTTATCAGATTATACTGTTTAGTTGGCTAATGAGCAGCATTAACAGAAGCGATTTGCTTAATATTAGCAGCTAGGCCGCTAGCATTTACCAACTAAATTGCAGGCAGGCTGCTTGACACAGTACACATGGTTAGCAACATTAGCACAACACTGCTTTCTTACTTCTTTCCCCGCTCCGGACCGTCTCCAGGTAAATCACCAGTGCTCTGTATTAACTCACTGGTGTGCATAAACTATGTGTTTTAGCAACTATGAACTTCTTGATGATTCTTTACACTTTTCTTCTCTTACCACTCAGATCGCTTTGAGTTCGTCTCCTTTCCTCTCCACACACACACCTCATCACGCAGGTATGTTGTGATCTGTCAATCAAGCCCAGTCAGAGGTGGGACTTAACCAACTCTGTGTTCTGACTGGCCTGTCATCTCTCACTCTCTCAGCATAGAAATAGTACATTTAGATCAGCATTTAATGACTTTTTAACCCATTTTCTGTCACTGGGTTACAGCTTCATACAAGCTTTGACACAGACTGAATGAATGAGGAAATGAAACAGCGTGTAAGAGGGAGGAGACAGAGAGAAACCTAACCTGTTCACAGACTCAGTTGCCATGGTGATTGACTCAGAGTTTGATTCACCTCTCTTTCTGGAACTGAAACCCAGAGTTTCCCTCATCTCAGGGTTAACTTACTCAGAGGTCTTCCTGCAATAGGCTGCTACCCCTCTGGCTCCACTCAGTTTTCCAAACAAAGCAGTCTCTAACCGCTCTCGTGCTGCATTCAGTGCAGTCGGACATTGGAGATTCACGCTCGTAAAAAGGCAAATTGTCCATAACTTTTCTTTGCATTCGTTGCTGCCAACTGGGGTGGCAGCAGGGGTGGCATGGCTTTCTTTGAGGGTGGCATTTGCCACCTTATGCCACCCTGGTAGATCCGCCCATGCTAACAGTTAACAATGCTTAAGGGGGTTTGAGGCTCAAAATTTAGCTGCTCACCAGGGTGACCTGGATGGAGATCGGAGGGCGGGCACAGTGTTTCCACACCAACACTGTTGGGTCTGGACAGTGTTGCTAGTGGTAAAAGCCAAAGGACTGGTGCTGCTAGCTAGCTCCCACCAGAGCCAGGTGATGCACAGTGCAGAAAACTGAAGGCTTGGAGGGTAACTGATATACATCCCTAGCTATGATCGTTTCAAAAATAAAAACTAGTAAGTCTTAGACTTAGCGCAGAGAAGAAGAGTAGACAACAGTTTTTGATCCCAGTGTGTGTAAGGGGAAGCAGTATCACAGGTTAGGCCTACCTCTTTTTCTCTGCCACCACTGCCATCATTGCCTCTGTTTAGTGTTTAATTTGAGCCGGAACGTACTGGAACGCATACCAGGATCTTTTCAAAAAAGGCCTTGGTGCGTTCCAGAACTAATTTGCTTGGTTCTAGAACTTTTCACATCTAAAAACTACATACAGTATTGGCTGATGTCAGTAGTGTTGCAGGTTATACTGGTAATGGTAGACCGCAGAACTAAAACTCCACAGTAGGCTACATATGATAGTTCAAAGTCCAATCACAAGAGGGTGAGTGTCCATGTGCCATCCAATAACGGCACGCGCTGGCCACCTGGCACTCAATATGCTGCTGTAGTGGTTTGTTTTCCAGACATGTGAGTATCTTTGAACAGTGAAAATTATTATTTATTTCTTTTTACTTGTCGGCAGTGATTTGTTTTCCACAGAGCTCTATGTGTAAGCATTTTACTCGCATTTGCGACTAAAAATAGTTTTGTACAAGCAAAATAAATCATTCAGCAAGCTGTGCGAGTACAGATTTCAACCAGCAGCAGAAAGTAAAGGTGAATCCTGCCGGTTGAGGGTTGAACAGGGGTCACAGCTAGGAATACGGTGGTCAAATAGCCTACGGCGGACATAGTTCTCTGCCGTGCAAGATAACGTCTCACCGGTGACAGAGAAGTCCGACTCTAGGTCCAGTAATTTCCTCTTTCATTGGCGTCATGACTGCCCAGTAACACCTGGACAGCCGAGCCGTGGCAGCACACAGGTATGTGGCGTGTCAGAGGAGAAACGAGCCACTCACATTTCTCTTTTTGTGCCAGGTAACGGCCCACAAACCTCACCGCACTTTAGGGACTGTTACTTACTTACTTGTCAGGGGACGATTGTGGCTGGTTGATTTTCATTTCAAACCACCAGTTTAAAGCACCTACTACAATTGACAGCACAACAACATAAAGCAAAGAAGCAATGAAGTTTGGGGCGGCACGGTGGTGTGGTGGTTAGCACTGTCGCCTCACAGCAAGAGGGTTCTCCCTGTGTCAGTGTGGGTTCTCTCCCGGCACTCCGGCTTCCTCCCACAGTCCAAAGACATGCAGTTTGGGGACTAGGTTAATTGATAACTCTAAATTGTCCATAGGTGTGAATGTGAGCGTGAATGGTTGTTTGTCTCTATGTGTCAGCCCTGCGATAGTCTGGCGACCTGTACCCTGCCTCTCGCCCAATGTCAGCTGGGATAGGCTCCAGCCCCCCTGCGACCCTCAAGAGGATGAAGTTGTTAGAAGATGGATGGATGGATGGCAATGAAGTTTGTGGTTGGATATGTTATGGATGAAATGTTGTTTCACAAGTGACTCTCCATCTTTCAGGCAGAGCTTTGGGAAAATACCGGTCGCAGGCAACTTACGACCGCCAGGTAATCATTTGCATGCTACCTAGCTTTAGCTACACTTACGGGCGATTACTCAGACATTCACACAGAGGCACACATCTGAATTCTGGGGAGATATCCAAATACCAATTTTATGGGGCGTAACAGAAAAATAACATAATGAGTAGCGTAACAAAATACTTTTGGCAGGGAGTAATAAGTAATGTATTATAATTACTTTTGAAAAGAGTAACCACTAATCAATAACGTATTACATTTTTAGAGTAACAAGCCCGACACTGTGCATAACTTAACACTACGTCCGCAACGAGGCTGTAAAGAAATAATTTGTAAGATGAAATTTATAGTCTCATTCAGCCACTTGTTAGCAATCGCCTTTTTAAAGATACATAGAGGCTTCGAAATTCAGGAGGATTTACAGAATATTTATGTCACAGAACAAGCGTGAACGTTTCTGAACCTTGTGTTAGCCACAGATCTTATTTCAGGCATCTACCCAAAAAAAGCATTAAGGAAACCCATTGACTCTGACTCATTTATGACTCACTGCTTGAGCACTCTATTGCTGTTATAGGTCAGCAATAGAGTGCTTAGCATTCATCCTCAAAGACTTAAGTGCAAATGTTTTATTTTGATAGGTAATTGTGAATGGTTGCTGAGCATTCTTTTAGTAAGTACAAGCTCATTTTCTATGGAAACATTCATGGGTATTTTTTTTTGCATTAGACTGCACTATCAACTGTATTTAGTTTAAAAAAAAAAACTCAGCTGAGAAATTTGGAGATTGGGGTGCTACAAAAAAAACGGGGTGTAACTATAAAGTTAATGGAGGGATTCTGTGGTAGCCTCCAGCTCACATTTAAAAGGCTACATCGTCAGTATGTCATGAGTTGTCCTGTCCCCATCCCTCATCTGCTTGCCTCTACTGAAGAGGATATACATGCGAATTGCATATTTTTTTTATTATTGAATCTGTGTCTTTACAATAAACTTTAAATGATCTTGCTTTTAAAGAACAGTGTCCACATCTTCTGTGGGGCTGTGAAGTGATTGGGCAGCACTGAATTCATCATCTGTAAACTGTCTCAGCAGTTCCTTGTTCATGTGCAGTAATAAAAAAAAATAGCACAAAATATTAATGACTTATTGATATTAGACTGACACACATGCATTAGCTTTGTATAAACATGAGTGCAGGTTACTGCAGCCTGTAGGAGATCAGAGAGGGAAACTCATCCAACCAACTCAGCCATCTCAGACAAACAGCAGGGAGTCCTGGTTCAGGGAAACTGTGAGGCATCAGTAGTCACATCACATCATTGTGTTCCAACTGCAATTTTCAGCCGCTGAGTGTTGGAGAGTGCAAATAGAGAGAGGTGGGGAGAAAATTACAGTAGTCACCTCTGTGATGCAGCCTGTCTAATGGCATGGTGTGGAGGCAGCAGACACACCCGCATAATAACCCAACAAAAGAGAGAGGGAAAAAAAATGCTACAAGAGACTCATGATACAATAAAATCAGAATTACACGTTAACTAGCAACGAATGACAAGTAGAAGAAAGCTGAAAAAAAAAAATAGATTCTCATGGATACATTGTCAAAAACGATTATGAGTCTGTGATGAAGCAAAACAAAACAGACGCTGTTAAACGTTATTTATCCTTGCTGAGCAAAAAGGTTTATGCTTCAGCTTAACCTCAGCAATGTTGCTTGTGGTAACTGCTTCTTGTTAATAATCTATTTTTATATGTAACATCAGCAGCAATGTATGTGCATAAGTACACACAGTTAGCAGCAGCAGCAACCTACTGTCCGACACCAGCACACTGTGAGGACAGAAACAGAGGACTCTGCGGGGACAGAGCACCTGCCGCAAGCGAACATGCCATCTGCGGTCATTTTAACTTGACCAGTGGACTTCACTACAAGCTGACTGGCTGTTGAAACAGGTGACATGCTTTATGTTCTAAAAATCAAATCTTTCATTTTATTTAAGCAACGGTGTGGTTGGTGAGACCTTCAGGCATATGTTCTAAAAGCAGCCACCGGCGATTTGACCAGCTGAGTGACACCATGAGCCAGCTTGAGTTGAGCTCAGACCGGCCAGCTTACACCACTGCAACTTTTCTCTGCAATGGTCTGAAACGGTTTGGTCTCATTGCAAATTTTTGGTCTGAGCTGGGCTTAACAGACAACAGGGGGATTAGGGGATTTGAAGAGTACAGATGACTCTTGCCCAAGGCCCAAAGGAGGGCAGTGCAACGAGATATGGTTGACCCTTTAGTGACTTGTATCACTGACCAGTGTACAGTATTTACATGATTATTACATTTATGATGGGTATGACAGGCAGAAGCAATATGAGGAGCAAGGCAGACCAGCAAATAAAACCAACTGTAAAGGGCTCAGTTTTAATGGTCCAGTGTGTAGGATTTAGGGGAATATATTGGCAGAAACGGAACATAATATAATAATTCTGTTTCCTTAATATATAATCACCTGAAAATTAAAGCATTGTGTTTTTGTTACCTTAGAATGAGCTGTTTATATCTACATAGAGAGGGTCCTTGCCTACAGAGATCACTATGTCATACCCCCATGTTTCTACAGTAGCCCAGAGCAGACAAACCAAACACTGGCTCTAGATAGAGCCTATCGTGTTTTTGCGTCAGCCACCATAGTTTACACCCCCTGTGATGAGACCATCAGTAAAGCACTTATTTTCTCAACATGAAACTGATTTACTCAGTGTTTTACTGGTTTAAATCACCTGGTCCATTTGTTTCAGAGAGGAAGAGGCCTCAGCGGATAATTCGCCCCCTGTAAAAACCTCCTCGACAATAAACACTGAAGGAATTTTAACCAGGATAAGATTCAGCTGACTGCAAACTGCAGTCCTCACTGCTAGATACCACTATACCCCCCCTACATTTTACACACTGGACCTTTAAAGTTAGTGAGAAGATACTGGCATATGAAACTAGATGACCTGAGGCTTCTATTGGTACCAACCCTGTCATGCTGTCATGTCAGGAAGGGGCTAAATAACGCTCCCCAGTTAGGCTAAAGTTTATTTTTCAAAATGGTGCATTTGAATATTTCTGAGTAAAAGGGTCCCAAGACAGTCCTTGAATTGCATAAATTACCACATTATGTACACTGGTTTTGGAAATAGTGATAGATGAAGAATGTTTGTTCACTCATCATTTAATTAAATTTCTTCAATCAATGTGTGATTTTACTTTTCTCTAAGCATTCACCAGAGGGCATTTTTTGCTCTCCTCATTTTGTTTGAAGGCTTTTAAAAGGTATCTTTATTATTTTAAGGCCAAAATGCACTGAAGGAGTCTAACACATGCGTTTTGAGGTACATCTATAAATGGCCAAACTAACCCCAAAAGCATTATATGACATGTCAAACTGCTTTGACACGCCTACTCCAGTCTTGTTTTGATTTTTGAGCGTCACATGAGCGCCCAGCGGCTCCCATGCCCTAAACTGTGTTGGTCCGTTTTACTGAGACAGTGTTTCCATTGAGGTGGGTCTTCATTAGATCCAGATTAGTCATTAATCAACTGGTAATTTATGTTGTAAATGAATCAGCTGTAGGTTTTGATAACATGGATGGATGATGGATGTTTCTGTGAAGAGGAAACTGAGAAAAAAGTTTGAAGTCATACAGCTCAGTCGTTGTGTTAGTGTTTATGGCTGTTTTGTTGTTTTTTAACAGTTTGGCAGGCCTAAAGGCCCGAACATACTCGGGCGTACTATAAGCGGAGCGGACTATGTTCAGGCCTTAACTCTAACCTTCCTGTATAATGTTATAATGATTTTCAGTGTGGAGCAACATAAGTCTGGCTTTGGACGGAAGTGCAGCATTTGATTTTATTATTTGATAACAGTCACTTTGTTTGTCCATCCCCCTTGTTAGCCAAATCTTCCTCCTTCGGGCTCTGACACACCAAGTCGACGAGTGGCTGTTGGTCAATGCTGGGATGTTGGTGAACGTCTGTTGCCCTAGTTTTTGTGGTTCATACCACACCTTTGGCACAAGCCAGCCAATTCAGCAGAATGACTTAACAATGGAGATAGCGGAGCCTGTTGGTGAGTGAAATCTCTCTGATTGGCAGTTCAAGAATAGAACCAGAAGTGAGGAAAGCAAAAAACAACAAAAGTCAAGAGGGAGTGAGCTAAAACAAGCTTGTTATCTTTATATCCTTTGTTCTTTGTCAGGTTGTGTAAGGCTAACCTGTAGTATATAGTGCCGCGCACTTATACTGTCATGATGATGTTACTGTGCATTCACACCAAACGTGATGGACGCGATGTCATCGTCCGTAGCGCGAGTTTTGCGTCGCTTGATCACAAATGAAGCTTAGCGTAAGTTCAATCAGGAAGACCTTTCAGTACTCATTCATTCACAATTCCCTCTCTCTCACTCCCACTGCTTCCTCCAACCAGCTGCCTCCAGGCGTGCACTCTCCTAGCTGTCCTATCAGAAATAGCCACCACCTCCAGCAGCCAATCAGGTCATCACTACGAGGTTTTAAATCTGTTCTCTCCTCTGCCGCTTTCAGCTGTCATGCTAGGCAGAATCGCCGCCCCTCCTCCACCCCGTTCACCTCCAGCCGTCTCATCCAAGGTCAAAGATAAACCCGAAGCATCTGATCCTCATCCCTCCATCACTTCCTTTACCACCACCAGCGTTTAGACCCCGGGGGGGTTCCCTAACTGGCTACAGATCCATCACCCTCCTCATAGCTCACCGTCTCGAAGGGGTCTAATTGCCAAAAGACTTTTCACATTTTCACATTTCATTCTCATGTGCATTTGTAATTAAATAATTTCCTTCCTATCCAAAAACGTGTCTCTCCTGATTGAAATGTCACCTTTTTGATCATGGCTTCATCGTTTCATTCAATCGCGATGACACAACCCTCCTCCCCCCGCTATTTTAGATCGTGCGGCACAGGAAGTCGTGCACAGAAACAAAATAAAACATCCGGTTAATTTTCAAAATAAAATACACAGTGTTCACGGTGGCTCATATTTCCCTGCACTACACCTTGAAAACGTCATAATGGGCGGAGGCAGGTCAGAGGTTTTCAGACATCATTTCACCCCGTTGACACCATGGACGAGGAGATGTTAATCATGGAGGTGCACAGAGATGTGTTCCTACTACTCCTCTGGTTTTGTGGTTCTGTTTATAGAAACTACATCTTGTAATATCGCGTAATTATGCATGAATTTGCAAGATTTCGTGGGATCTCGTGACTCCCGCTGTGTGTAAGTTTTGTGATAATACAGCTCAACAGTACACTAAAATACGTTTAAATAAAAAGATACATTTCTGACAACATCTAAAGCAAGAAAACGGCAATAGAATATTATAATCTGTATTTATGTTTGATCTGTGCTGCTTAGTTTGACAGTTTAATGCAGTTCACGAGCAGTGATTGACATGACTGACAGCTGTGTTAGAGACTCCTTGGCTCTTATTGGTTGATTTTGTCCATGTGCAGTGAGGCCATTAGAGCCACTACAAGGCAATAGACTAGACTTTTTTTATGTATGATTTTTTTTTTTTTTTTTTTTTTTACAGATTGTCTGTCTCATTTAATGCCGTGTGAATATAGTGACAGTTTAAGAAAATATTTAAAAAGTTCTGGGTTTTTTTTTTAAGTTACCAACTATAGCTCTAACTCACCCTTGCTCACCATCCTCTGGATCTGGACATGCATGCTGTTCTGGGCCCTAAGGCATGTTAGTTGCTAGTCATGTGCCTACACTAGCTTCTTCATGTAATGATATAGTTGTTTTTTTTTAGGTTGTTTTTTTTAGTCTACTTATAGTTTATGGAGAGTGAGTTAATATAACAACAACAACAACAACGACAAAAGAACAGACACAAATGAAAAATGTGATGAGTTGAACTACCACTGTGTTATCAGTGATTTTGGCACCTTTTGTAGCCAGTGACATGCTGTCAGGTAGGCACTGTGCCTCCCTTGTATATTACAATTTCTAAAGCAATAATATTTTCATGGAATACATTTTTATTTGTAATATTACTGTTATTCTTGTGATTTCTATCTTTCACTTGTGTATTAATTCAATAGTTTAGACAATACTATGATATATGTAGCAGCGGTGCATCATCAAGGATGAAAATAATTGGGAGAAAGGTGGGACAAAAACAAAAGAAAACATGATGGGTTTGTCTTTTCAAAGGCGCATACAGCAAATGGATTTTTTATTTGAACACAGGCATATTTATAAGGTAGCAATATAATTTATTCACAAGGTACTGTTTTTTTTGCCCAACATAGAGTTGGAGGGCCCACTCTCTCTATAGGCCCCCTCCCCCCATGGGCCCCAGTGCCACCCCACTGCCTGCACTGTTTACATTTACGACAGTACATTGTGACAGAGTGTTTCCACTGTAACCTGTGCAGCATCTGCACCTCTGGCTTACCAGACCACGGACCAATTGCATGCGTGATGCTACTCAGCTAATCAATTTTGATCATCAAGCATTGCGACTCAAGAGAGTGAGATAGTTTTAGATGTATCACTTTTTGTATCAATTCTGTCATAACATTCTACAGTGTCTTTCAGAATAAAGTTCTGTCTCCACAGGAAATGTAGATGTCACCACCAAAACTATTTTAGCTTTAGGTCGGTTTAGATTAACAACCATGATTTAGGTTAAAATAATTATACATGTTACGGTAACTTAAAGAGTTCATCACTTGACGATTATGTCACTTGACGTACGCCAGTATGATGTGTGTTTGACCCATCTGCCATCCTTTCCTCCCTCCCTGCTAGGACTTTCTCACTCTTCCTACTACATTATTGCCACAGATGGGATTACATTAGAGTTAGGTAAGGGCTCAGTGCATCTCAAACACACTGTAAGGTGCCTTGTGTGTCTGTAACGGAAACCAAGGGCCACCGACCAGGCTGCTGTATTTGACATCCTGCAAATGAGAATGTTAGTGTGTCTCATTATATGATCCGGCACCATAGAAATTATTCTGAAATCTGAACTAAAGGAACAAAACATAAATTTTTACATGACACTGAATCATAAGTGCAACATGTTTTGACAGTCATCTTTGGTCAAACATGAACAGTGACGTCACTGACAGGTCAAAAATCAATCAAAAAAAAAAAAATCAACCAGCCAACAGTAAAGGTTTCTTTTTTGTTGTTTGGCCAACCTACAATAGACATTTATTATATACATCTGAGCAAATTTGGAAGCCACAGTCGTAATTGTAACTTGTGAGACAAAGGTGGATAACTAATTATTTTGCTTTATATAACATATAAGGTATACGTTACATAATTTTCCTAAAAAACAATAACAAATGTCACAAAAGTAGTCCCTTTCAATCATCACTTAAGACCCACCACTGTAAAACCAATCCATCCATGACACAAAATTCTAATGTAAAGTCTACACAAAGGCCCTGATCATCAAAATGACAAATCACAAAATGACTACTTTCACTTGACCAGATGCCTCCTGCTGCTGCTGTTATCATTAGTCATACTTCTACTGTTATTATACACATATGATTATTGTCACACATGTATATTATCAGATATTAATATATTATTACTAATTGTAATATTATTACTTTCATTAATGTTGTTGTAAGCTACTGTCATTACCGTCTGTCCTGCATCTCTCTCTGTCTCTCTCTCTGTCTTTGTCTCTCTCTCTCTGTCTCTCTCTCTTTCTGTCTCATTGTGTCATACGGATTACTGTTAATTTATCGTGTTGATCTGTTCTGTACGACATCTATTGCACGTCTGTCCGTCCTGGAAGAGGGATCCCTCCTCAGTTGCTCTTCCTGAGGTTTCTACCGTTTTTTTCCTTATCCGCTGTGAGGGTCCTAAGGACAGAGGGATGTCATATGCTGTAAAGCCCTGTGAGGCAAATTGTGATTTGTGATATTGGCCTAAATAAAAAAATTGATTGATTGATTGACACAAAAACTCAACCCTTTTGAGCTTGTCTTTTTTATGTTGAATCAACAATTTTTGAGTTTTGAGGTAATTTGACTAAAATTTATAAAGCTGATTTTGCCTAATTAGTTTAAGGCCAATAAGCATGCTATGAGACTCATCCATAACATGTTAGTAAATCTGTGAGTAGATTTATAAAAACAAACACCTTGGTACTAAAAACCAAGACCACATTCATGAACTCCAGGAAACAAGGATTTGATCATAGGCATATCTGCATATTCATAAATGTCAATCATTATAAATTGACAGCGGGCTCCCACTAGTCAGCAATTAGCACATCCATGCCCATGAATAGCCACTGACCACCGTATACGGAAATGATAATTACTATGGATAGGTGCATCCTGTTGACCTGTGAACATGGAGAAAACAGAGAGAGAGACAGAGAGAGAGACTTTCAAAGGTGAGACAGAAGTCGTTTTAGGTGAAGTGGGCTTGGGATAATCATTTTCTTTTCTTCTAGTAGAGATGTGACAGGGACAGGTAAATCGAAGACCTGGAAAGAAGTAACAGGTGCCATTAACTTTATTTCCTCTGTTAGAAGAACCATCCAAAATGTTGAACAGAAATGGTTCAATATGGAACTTGGTGCAAAAAAGTGTATAAGTACACAACAAAAACCACAACAGCTACAGGAGGCTCCTCCCAGTCACAGCTATCTTGGTTGCATCATCAGAGAGACCTCTCTGCCAGCAGAGACAATGACATGCCTCCATTGGAGCAGTCAACAGCAAACTCAGAAGGCACGATGATGTACTTGATATATTAAGTGTTAAAAAACTGTATATTCTAACAGCCATCACTGATAGCTCAGTGTTTTGGTAGTGTTGTGGGTTTCACAGTGTCACCATCCATCCATCTTCTAACAGCTTCATCCTCTTGGGGGTCGCAAGGGGGCTGGAGCCTATCCCAGCTGACATCGGGCAAGAGGCAGGGTACACCCTGGACAGGTTGCCAGACTATCGCAGGGCTGACACATAGAGACAAACAACCATTCACGGACAATTTGGAGTTATTGATTAACCTAATCCCCAATCTGCATGTTTTTGGACTGTGGGAGGAAGCCGGAGTGCCCTGAGGGAACCCGAGCTGAGAACATGCAAACTCCACACAGAAGGGCTCCCACACCCAGGATCGAACCGGGAACCCTCTTGCTGTGAGGCGACAGTGCTAACCACCACACCACCGTGCATTGTCACCACTACAGGTAAATTACATACAGGTAGATTTCCTTCTGAGAACAGATTACACGCAGATTAGTTCTGCTCACATTTTATGAATGAGAACCAATGTGTTTAAGGCCATAAACTGAAGAAAACTGTGTTCAAATGTGTTCTAAATCACTCATGCTACCCATTTCCCAGTGAAAAATGTTGATGTATTTCACAAAAATTTTAAATTAATGCTGTATACACAGGTCGTGACCTCCCATCTATGTGGATATTGGCATGTCTAACATAAAGTTATGTTGAGCTGAATTAAAGCGCATGTCCTAGTTCAGAGTTCATCTCTTTGTCTTATTCTTGGAATCGAGAAAGCTAAGCTTGCCACAATATATTTTATAGTGCAATGAAATTGAGGTTATGTTAAACTGACATAAAATTCCTGTCAGACAAGGGTCATGTGACACATTTATTTTGTGTCTGGTGTACTCAAAATGTTTATGTTACCATATTGTACTAAACTAAAAGTTTTGAGTATATGCTGTCTCCAAAAAAATATTTAAGTTGAGTGAGTGAATTGAGGTTTACAATGAATGTGTGGCAATGCATTTATCTTTATCTTTTTTTTTTTTTTTTTTGTTCTTATTAATTTGCTGTGTTTGGGACATTCCTAGGCACAGCATGCAGGTGAGGTCAGAACTTTATAAAGAGATAGGGACCAGGTGCCAGACCCTAAGCAGCACACATCCAAGAGGAAGCTTTGAAAACTGCGTACCATAGTACCCCCCAAAAAAACCCACAAAACAGATTGAGCTTTGATTTTAACTTTCGCTGGTGATACTGTTTATAAACAGCAGTTTCCAAGTCCTACATAGTATATCTTCAATATTAATTATGTTGATTCCAATTAAAATTTCAGCTCTTGCACTTGCACATTTTGAAATGATCATATTCTTATATAAAAAAAAAAAAGATTATTTGCTCAATGCAACAAATATAACTGTATTCAAAGTGTCTGCAGATTTTGATACAAGAGAATGACAATTTTATATTAACACATTATTATCAATACCTTATACTTAAATAGGATAAGTACGCTTGTTATGCATTAAACATGAAGGTCAAAGGAAGTGTTTGATACTAACATACAAACCCTACTTCAGCATCAGGCCTGAGTGCAGTTAATTACTGTTTGATGCAAGAAGTGGAAAATAGTAATTTACTGTCACAGGGTGTTAAAGCTCCTGCTGTACGAATGTTACCTGACTGTGCTGACTAATGAGTTTGCAGCAGAGCAGCAGTGACTTTATTTGAATAGACTGTATACGCCATCTGCAATCCACTGCATATTGTCTCCTCTGCAGATCAATGAGGCTCATAATAGGAGTTGGTCTTCACTGCTGTGATAACTGGATGAAATAATTACACTGGAGAGAGTGATCATAACAAGAAAGGAGGAATGCATTTCATTACAAGTTGTGTTTGTATTGATGTATACAGTAAAATCAGATCAAAGCTGTGGAGGAGATGAACGATAGAAGGAGCAACAACATAAAAAAAACGTCCAAGTATGTCAAGATGCAAAGCAACAAGCAGTTTAAAACTGGGTAGGAATAATGCTGCAGTCATACAGAGTAACTCTTAAGGCGGATTTACTGTGCATTCACACCAAAAACGTCATGAGGTTGCTGGCATTGCGCTGCCTGCCAGCTCTGGCAGAGCTTGCAGAAGGCTGCCAAGGGGCGGGGCTTTCAAGCTGCGCTGCAGATGTGTTCAGCTGATCAGCTGTGCACAGGATGACTCGTAGGACCAAGAGAAATGTAATTGGTTGAAAATAATAAGCTGGTTGGTGGTAAATAAGCAGGAGCTCTTTGGAGGGAAAAAGTGTGTCTATATATAGCATGTACATCTTCCGCTTCCTCTTTCGCCATGGATCGCACTTTGGGGAGCCTGTTTTGTATTGCAGGGGTGTATTTGCTGAGGAAACGCAGGGCTCGGCACCGTCTGGCCATCTGGGTCCGCCAAGTCCTGCGAACCCGGCTACTCCACGGGGAATATCACGGTCTGCAATTGGCTGCTGCTCGCTGCTGCTTCGGTGGCGTCGCTGCTCATCTGCATAAAGTTGAGCTTCTCTCAACTTCACAGTGACACTCCAGTCGCTGGCATCGCGCTGCTCGCTGCTGCCGATGCTCCAGACGCCCTTCGTAGCAAGCGTACTTTGAAAATGAATGGCTGCCGGCCGCTTATGACGTTCATGACGCTTTTGGTGTGAATGCACAGTTATACTTGTGCATGCAGTGGCTACACCGTAGCCTACTTATGTGGCCTACGCCGTCATGAGCATTTATACTTTATGCACACTGTGGTGGTGTGTCTATGTCACTCTGCAGTTACACATCCAAAACACTAGTTTGTGGTGGGGTTTCTGTGAAGTGCTGTAAAATTTAGTTGATTCATAACACACCCAAAAAACACATTAAACATGGCTTAATCGCACACAACAGCTCACAAGTCAGATCAACAACTAATGCTGTGAGTGTTTACTGGAGTTAACCAGCCTTTTGCTCATCTAAAGATTATTGCAAGCTCAACTGTTCTCAGCCTTCAATGCTTGATAGTCCACCACTAACATTTTCATCACGTCTTGTCTCATCAATGAAAATGAAACATAGATTTAATCTTAGTTTTTATTACCAAGATCTGTTTTTAGCTCGTCATCATCTAGTTTTTTTCATGGAAAACAGATGATTGATGAAAAATCTCCTCAAGTCATAGTTTTCATCAGTGGAATTAACACTGTAGTTTAGTGCATGGGCTAATTTTTAAACCAACATTACCTTGACTGAGTTCTGAGTAGTGGCTCTCACTTTCTGTAGCAATAAAGTACTTTGAATGGGTAGTTAAGGACTAGATCTGCTCCTCACTAACCAGCACACTGGACCCACTGCAGTGGGTCTTTGACTATGACCCCAACGCATCTGCAGAAGACGCCATAGCACACACCCTCCATACCACTCTATCTTACATGGACAGAAGAGGGAGCTATGTGAGACTGCTGTTTATTGACTACAGTTCATCGTTTAACACCACAGTTCCCCCCGAACCGGTCACAAAACTCAAGGAGTTGGCATCAAACAGCTCATTGTGCATGTGGATCCTTGACCTCCTACCCCAGGTGGTGAGAGTGGGCAAACACACCTCTTCCACCCTCATCCTTAACACAGGGGCACCCCAGGGCTTCATTTTGGGTCCCCTGATGTACCTCCAATACACTCACGACTGTGTAGTCATGTCACACTCCAACACGATCATTAGGTTTGGTAACGACGCAGCTGGTGGGCCTGGTAACATATTAACAAAGACTACTTTTTATTACTTTTTTTAAATTAGCTACTTGGATATTAAGTTGAAACAACAACTGTTTAGTCACACCGATAACGTTTACAGACATATCTACTTTCTATTTACATTTTCTCAGTTTAAAGACTTAGCGCTGTAGCCACTTTTAGTTGGAGCCACTTTGTAAGTTAGTAAGTTAGTACAACAGTAACATGCATGCCTTTGCCCAGTGACTTTGTTTTCTAATTATTAAATTATAAGTGAGGCTACAGACTCAATCAATTCCTTACAATCACTGTTGGTAATCTTTTTTATTTCTTTTGTTTTTTAAATTAAAAAACAAAACAAAATGACAACTTATATTATCATGCATTAGACGCACAGCTGTAGGAAATATTGATGTTACGGCATTTATTAAATAAATGCTCGCCGAAATTCTCCACCATTACATATATGTAAATTTTAATTTGATTATAAACAGTTTATTCAGGTGCCTACGTTTTTCACCATGAATACTGTAGGGTTTGATGAGCTCAATATTAGCAAAAAGTGACGTTAATAAGAATTATTAAACATAACCACTTTAATTATTCGTCCAGCGATATGATTGTCAGACTAATAAAACCACACCTCTTGTTGATCCGACAAGAATGTTTAACGCACTTTGGGGAAATTATTAATTATCAATTGTCAATTGAAATAGAGCTCAAATAGCCAGGATCTTTACACCGGTAAAGTGACTGAATGTAATCCTACAAAAAACCAAGACGACGTCTTTATAGACAAACATGTATTCTAATACTACTGACACAGAAGACCAAGACGCAATACAACTAACAACAGATAAGACAATGAGTGAATGCAACTATGAGCGGAATGAAATGAATACAGCGATGCATAATGAATGAATGAACGAATGACCAGAGTGAACCAGATGAAGCAGTGAGCAATGGTAAGATAATCAGCAGAGGACACTTTGACATGGACCTGTGAAAAGCACCATTCAACAGCTGAGCGCCATGGGAAGCAAAAAGGGAAACATCTGAAAACTTAGGGGAAATCCTAGTTTTATCTAATGCTCCCTACCATACTGATTAAACTAAACATCAAACCCCAGCACAGGAAAATTATGTTGTTTTACCTGAGTTGTTGCAGACCAGAAAGAAGATGCTCTGGAGCGGGAAGAGGAGAACGCAGCGCTGCTCCTTGGTGTGAACTGCTCTTGGTGCTCAGCTGGTCCTTCGCTTCTCCTCAGTCGAACTCCTGGTGCCTTTGGGCGTTCTTGAGCCCACATGGCAACGTTGCTCGGATGATCTTGGCTCTCCAGGTCGGTCATCTTCACACATCCAGTGTGGGCATGTGGGAGTCTGCCTTTCCTGTGTCCTGGACCAACAAGGTCAGGACTGAAGAGTTAGGCAGACTTTGTGGCATAAAGTTCTTTCTGTTGGGTTTGCCTGGCGGGACCATGCTGAATGGGGCCCAGCATGGCCCGCCAGCTTCTCACAAGTTCTTTTACACTTAACTTTGACTCTTAACTCTTAACTGCCAGACAAAAAGGTCACTTCTCATCTTATAGTTGTTCCAAGGGGTTGAGACTGGCAGGCAGGCTCCAGCCTCTGTGCTGTGATTGGCCTTGCCAGCTGTCTGTGTCAGGCTGATGTCCAGTAGGAGCAGTTCACTGTCACTGGCGGGACATTTCACTCCTCCCCTCCTGTACTTTCGCTAGTTTAAAGTTTAATTTACTTTAATTGCTTCCTAGATAATTAATGAAGCTTGGAACATTTCTAATGCTTCCATAATTACCAACGTGGCGCTGTCTGCTATTGAATGGTACCAAACACACATTGTCTGCAACAGGATATTACCTACTTATAAATAAGTGGTCAACAGACACTACTAATTCAGATTTAACTGTTATACATGGTGATCATGTCATAATATCAGATATATATATATATATATATACCTGTGTATGTATATGCACTGAAATAGAGAGAAAGGTGAAACATAAAATTTACAATCAAGACATGTTGGTTCTTGGAATCCATGTTTCTGTTGGGTTCTCTTAAAAGACAACTGCAGGGAAAGGGTGTTATCACATTACCATACCGTACACACAGTCGTCTGCACCATAGGGGACCTGGTGAAGAGTCTTCTTCCCGCATGACACCAACATGTGAGATAATAAAGTTACGTTTGAAACACCATATCCATCAAATATATTTTATTCAAACTACAAACTTAATTTAGTGAAGTGAGTAAATTACAAACCCAACATTTATTCAACTCATCTTTATGAATCCAAAAATTTAAAGTTAGAAGGACTCATGTTGTCAAATTGAAAAGTGGTCTGAAAATAATAATAATAATAATAATAATAATAATAATAATAATAATAAGTTGAATTAACTTGCAAAAATAGCACATTTATATTAGTGTTAAGTAAATGAGAAAGATCAGTTGATATTCAAGTAAATTCCTGTTAAGTATGCGTGTAACAATAAATAAATATGGATCGATATATCTAGAAATATCAGTGCATAGTTAAACTGTCGATAGCTATTGTCATCTTAATCTTAATTGTTATCTTAAGATCAGCTCGTTTTCACTCCCAACTCATCAATTACGGCTGTGTTTTCAGTGATTTCAGCATCAGTTACCAATGCACAAAGGCACCTTTCGCGGTCAGTGATGTGCCGTCAGGGTAGGCATGGTGCCTCCCTTATATGTGTCATTTTTTAAACCAATAATATTTTCATGAAACCAACTTTTATTTGTAAAATTACTGTTTATTCTTGTGATTTCTATCTTTCACTCGTATATTAATTCAATAGTTTAGAAGCTACAATGATAAATGTAGCAGCTGCACATCATCGAATATGAAAATAATTGGGAGAAAGGCAGTGCTTTTGACTCCTGTTCACTGGGAAAAAAGCGTGTTGCGCATACAGACTTCGATCCTGTATTCTACAACTGTTACAACTGCCTTTTTACGTAAATATGCCAGAAGTGTCCTTTGTTATGTGTGATATGTATAATCAAGTTCCCACACAGGAAGTGTGCGCTGTTTGATTTGGACGTCACTACGTCAGAGCTCACTGTAGCTAACGTTCACTAACATCAGTGTTATGGCGGTAGCCACGGACAACTCCCAACCTAATGTTTTTGCAAAAGCAAAAAGAAAATTTTAAACGAGAGGGAAGACAACATCAGCATTTACCAAGCTACATCAACAAAAAGGACAGAAAAGTGATTTTTACTGATTGATAAGAAAAAAAATGCCTATGTATTTGACTGAGTTTCACAACACTGTACTTGGTGTTTTAACTGGGAATTGCCAGATGGATGTTATCTGAAAGTAGCCTAGATCGATGTAAAGTAGCCTGGATCCAATGCCAAATCTGTGTCCTCTTCAAAATTCAGACAGTGCTAATGGCCTATAGCACCTGGCAGACTATTGTCTCTTATCTATCTCAGGCCCCTGAATTGAATCAAATCGAAATTATATCGTGGTAGACATTGAGATACCAGCAAATATCATATCGTTGTTGAGCAGTGACTTGCAGATCATCACCAGTACTGTGGGAGGAAATGACATAGCCTGCAGTAGTTTGCAGTTAAGACAAGGTTCAGTCAGTAACAGGGGTTGAAGTTGCCACTATAATACCAGATAACAGGAGAGGTTTCCTTTTTATGTTCTTTGTACCAATGCTGAACTGGACCAGACTAGTTTACAGTAATATGCAACCAGCCACTGGGAAGAACTGCCAAACAAACTGAACTGGAGAGACACATTCTCTGAAGGACTTTTAAAGTTTGACTCACTGCTATTTTAAGTATATTTTGCGAATGTTTTATTGTGTGTGTTTGTGTGTGATAATGACTACTTTGTTTTACTTAATTATTTTTCATTTGGTTTCAGGTCTCTCCTCTGAAAGAGATCTTAGTAAGATGATGAAAAATCCTGAATATATAAAGCTTAACAAAGTAACTGACTAACATGTCTCTTTCTATTCTCCCTGCTGGTTTCTGCTCTCAGTCAGAGGAGCTCAGAATATGAGTAGTTTTTTTTATCCATTTACTGCCACTTATTCTTCTATATTATGAAAAACAGCTTCACAAAGCTTGATAATCCATCCCATAAACATGAACCCTTCAGGTTCGGTCGAACCTTGCGATTTCTCATTATTTTGCTGCGTTCAATTCAAGTGTTTTCATGTCAGAGCCGCATTACGTTCCACTTAGTTCGCTGTCAATCACCTGACACCCACAGGAGGAAATGAAAGACAGCGCCAGGAAATAATCCCTTAATATCATGTTGCCTTACAAACGATATTGACAAATCTGTGACTTTTTTATTTTGGATATCTTTTTTAACCGGAACAGCAGTTCAGTTGAAGCTGGGATTGACAAGGAAAAATAAAATAAATGTTACGTGACAAATCATACTCAGCTTACAGTCCAAATGTGCCTCGAAAACATTGGTAGTACTACAGTGTAGTATATTTTATGATGATAGAACCTACCCTCTTCAAGATGCATTAAGAGCAGCAGAGTTATGAGTATGACATCACTCTGTTTAAAACAAGATACAGTATGCTGAATTGACCTATTAAAGCCCCCTGCCAGTGTATTTTGCCATTTTTCTGATTATTCATAACAATAATTGTCATGTCTTGATAATGTTGATTTGCCAAACTGTTTGCCAAATATTTTTCGACAAACTACTAAATTGTGTGCCAAAAAAAAAAAATAGGTTGTTGCTAAAAGAGAAAGATGATGTATGACATATACATATACATATAGCACACCTTGTTCATTGCTAAAAATATTACTCCGTTGTAACTGCCAGTAGTAGTAGGTAAATAAATAAAGTACACTGGAAGGCAAAATGTATTAAACTAATGAATCTGAAACATTTTTGATTGTTAGGATATCTTATAAACAAATCATCTGACAAATGCTCATGATAGGGTGTTTCTAGCAGCTGTTATAATACTGTTCATAGAAAAATAAACTATTTCAGGAACTTCAACTTAATGCAGGTGCTTGCCTCCCTGTAGTGCAGCAAGCCATGACCAATAAGTGTGACCAGTGAAGAAGCTGGTTTTGAAAAGTTAAACAACATCAAATATGGACTGAAGCAAAATATTTTGTTCGATAAAAACATCTTTTTTAATCATTCACATCATTTATCTATTCATATTCTTCCATTCATTTTCTGTAACTGCTTATCCTCTTGGGGGTCATGGGGGGCCTGGAGCCTATCCCTGTCTAAAAGGGTACACCCTGGACAGGTCGCCAGGCTATCACAGGGCTGACACATGGAGACAGACAACCATTCACGCTCACATTCACACCTACAGCCAAGTCACCAATTAATCTAACCTGCATGAAAACCCGTCCATCCAAACCCATGCTGACACAGGGAGAACATGCAAACTCTGTACAGAATGGCTCCTGATTATATCCGGCTTTTTTCAGTTTATTTTGACTTTTTGACTTGAGAATGCTCTTGAGTTATTATAAATGTCTGGCATCCTCAGGCGTCCTCCATCGGTTTGCGGATGGAGCTGCTAAATCGGTTTAAGGAAAAAAAAAAATTTCAGCAGATATCTTAATCGTAACAAGACTGAGCTCGTAAAGCAGTTTGTGTGTATATCTGGAATATTTATCTATTTTGGTGAATCCCAACATCTTTAGAAAGTATTAAACTCATGTTGGCTGGCAAACTCAACAAGGACAAGAAAACGTGTCTGTGGCTAGGATGTTCTAAGGTTTAATCTTCTTGGAGAAGTAGTACACTAGGTTTCATTACTTATAAGAGAACACTGATGTGACTGATTGTTTTCCAGTTATTTGTCAGACCCCCATGTATTTCTACGGAAACAGAGACAGAGGTCGCAAAAAGTTATTTCTTTATTTTGAGAGGTAGAAGAGAGTCTGCCAGGGATGATGTTTTTTTCTGTAGGCTAACACAGAAGTACGCATCACAGTACCTATGGGATTTTTCCATTGGATTTTGGATTATTGCCAAAAATAAGCCCTGTGGTTAACAAATGTGGCAGGGTTAGTGTTGATGGGGGTTTTACGCATTTTTTAATATAATTTTGCTGTGTGTTTTAGAACATTTTTTATTGTGCTTTTAAGTTGCAGTGTTGTTGTTGTTGTTGTTGTTGTTTTTAGAGATATGTTTTTGGGCATTTTGCCTTTCATTGATAGGACAACCAAGTGTGAACGGGGGAGAGAGAGAGGGGGGATGACATGCAGCAAAGGGTAAACTGTGAGTATTTCTTTAACCCTGTTTGCGGCTGGTGCTGGAGGGCCGGCTACGGGGCCAGGCAAGGGGTGTAATTTGGGGCTGGTGTGCCTCCGCGGTACTGGTTCTCCTTGTTTACTTCTCCAGAACAACCGGAGCAGCGAGGAAATGACCTGGGACGAGAAAGACCAGTAGCTGCCACTGACAAGGGAAGATTAGGCTGTTGAGGACGCTGCAGCCGCTGGTGTTTCACTTGGGAGAGTGGTTTGACTGGAAAGAGGAAAGGCAAAGGACTGGCAGAGAAGTACCTCGGGACTTATTGACCTCTTAGGCACCAGAATTCATGTTTGGCCCACTCACACTTGGCAGGGTCAAGTGTCATCCCTGCTTGCTGTATTTTGTGGAGGACCTGAGAGACATGTTGCACGTGCTCTGACCAGGTGTTGCTGAAGATCACCACATCATCCAGGTACGCCACACTACAGTGGTCACACCCCTGGAGCACTCTGTCCATCAGGCGCGCACCACCTCGAACTAGAAGAGTCTGGCTGGGGTATGGAACGCGGTGTAAGGTCAGCTTAGTACCCTTTGCACAGATCCAAGGTGGTGATGAACCTGGCAGCACCAATCTTCTCAAGCAGATCGTCAACTCGTGGCATGGGGTATGCATCAAACTCCGAGATGGCGTTGAGCTTCCTGAAGTCGATGATGCGAAGGGACCCATCTTTCTTAAAGACGATAACCATCGGACTGCACCACTCCGAGCTGGACGGCTCAATCACCCCAAGCTTCAGCAAGTCCTCCACCTCCATCTGCAGTTTCTCCACCAGCTGTTATGAGACACGGTATGGGCATTAAGGGATTGGCTGCTCATCTTTCAGCTGAATCATGTGCTCCACCAGGGTCGTCCTGCCTGGATTGGCAGCAAACAAAGAGGGCAGCTCCTTAAACACCTGAAGGTGCTGTGTCACCTGATCAGGCCTCAGATGCACTAGCACAGGATCTGAGGACTCTCTGAAGGTCTCTGGTCCAGTGTCCAGCTCCTCCTCCTCCTCGTCAACTGTCCTGGCCAACAGCACCTTCACTGGACCCTGGTCTGGACGTTCCTTCCACGCTTTCAGGAGATTCATGTGGTAGGTTTGCTTCACCCTATTCTTTTCATGGTGATTAACCTCATAGGTGACGGGACCCATCCTCCTGGTGATGGTGTATGGTCCTTGCCATTTTGCAAGCAAATTGTGGCTGGAGGATGGAAGAAGCAGCAGGACCTCTTGGCTAGGCTGGAACTCCCGCTGTCTGGCCTGTTGGTCGCACCAGAGATTCTGGCTCCTCTAGGCCTCTCACATGTTGACCTTCGCCTCCTCCTGGTATTTTGCAAGGAGCTCCCTCATCTCCAGCACGAACTGCACAATCCCTCTGTCCCTTTGATCGGTGGATGGGGCTTCCCAGCCCTTTCGTAGCAGGTCCTGCGGGCCCTGCATATCCCAACGGTACAGCAGTTCAAATGGGGAAAAGCCTCGCTGTAGGCAAAGAGCAGGAAGGGTAGCCAGTGTTCCCAGTCCTTTCCGGTGTCATCCACAAACTTTTGTAGCATGCTCTTTAGGGTCTGGTTGAACCTTTCCACAAGGTCATCAGTCTGTGGATGGTACAGTGTGGCTTTTATTGCAGTGATGCCCAGTTGTTTCTGGAAAAGCTGCATCAACTTGGAGGTGAAGTTGGTCCCCTGGTCCGTCAGGATCTCATCTGGTATGCCCACCCTTGAGAATGACTGGACCAAGGCTCGCAGTACAGCAGGCGCAGTGATTGTCTGTAAAGGAAAAGCCTCTGGGAAGCGGGTAGCATAGTCACACACGACCAGGATGTACTGACCACCACTGCTTTTCACCAATGGGCCTACAATGTCCATGGCAATCCTGCGAAATGGGTTGGAAATGATGGGAAGCGGTTGCAGGAAAACTTGATCTGATTTATGGGCAGTGCATGTTTTCTGACAAATGGGGCATGTGGAACAATATTGTTGAATGTCTGTGTACATGGATGGCCAGTAAAGCAGTGACTAACAGATGTTTGTGGTCATCATTTACAGCAAGCAAAACATTGTTTTCTTCAAATAAACTGCTCTTTTCCCACACTTCTCACATTTTCTTAATTTACTGTATTTACAAAGTCGATTCAAAGTTTTATCATTTCTCTGTAATTGGGCAACATTTTCAGCCACAGTCCACATAGTAGTCAACAATGAATCAGCCATTTCAGGCTCGACTAAATTAAAGCACCGGTTAATTTAGCTCTCCGTAAAGGACACAGAGAGGCTTTGTGACTGGCCTGTTGGCAAACACACAAACTCCTTACCAGCTCCTTGTTGGTTTGGGGCAGAACCAGAGGTACCAGGAGGCTCCTAGTTGGTGATGTCCCTCCTGGCAGGCCTGGGTTGGGGCGGCTGGAATGGAGCCCTTGGCTGGGATGGCTGGAACGGAGGACTTGGAACTGCGCCGGTGGATTGTGGGGCTGGTCCTGCTCTGCGGGTGTTGAGGTACTGCAGAGCCAGCTTGGTTGCCTTCTGGCCGTTGGTTGGCTCATGCTCCTTCACCCAGGTCCTCACCTTGGCAGGAAAGACTCGCAGCAGCTGCTCCAGGATGAGGGCCTCCCTGATCTCCTCCTTTGTGTGTTGCTCCGGCCAGATCCAGCGTCGATAGAGGCCTCTCAGACAGTGGTAGGTCTCGGTGGGGTTCTCACCAGGTGGTACAGTGAGGGAGCGGAACTGCTGTCGGTACATCTCAGGAGAGATGTACGAACTTCGCCAACAATGCTGCTGTCAGGTCCTTCTAGCAATGGACCCTCTCCTCGTCCATCACGCTGTAAGATTCCAAGGCCTTCCCAGACAGCAGGGGAGTCGGCACACCCATTTGTTCTCTGACCATCTCCAGGTTCGAGCAATGCACTCAAAACGTAACAGGTAATTCTCAATGTCCTCACCTATCTGGTATGGTGGAATCTTGGGGTCAGCCTGAGGTCTCCATTCAGGCCTCGACTGCTCTGGACCACTGTTGGTATCTGGCAACTGCAGAGGGGCAGTTAGACTGCCAGCAGTCATTGTCTCGGGCGTCGCAGCAGCACCTTCAGCTCGAGGCAAGGAAGCTCTCAAGCCTCGTAGCTCCGCCAGTAGACCTTCCTCTCTCCGACTTTGGGCTGCCGGAAAGTCTCTCATTAGTCCCAGCAGCTCTCCCCCAGTGTCACTCACTGCTACTGGATTAGGCCTCAATTGTTCATCTTCTTCCTCTGAGGAAGATGAGAAAAGAACTGTGTCCCAGGCTGCGTCAGAGCTGGCTGCTGCTCTTTCCCCCTCCACAGCTGTTGCTGTGAACGCAGTCCAGTTCTTGTTTTTGGGAGACGAACGATCTTCTTTCAACTAGCCATCCCACTTCTGACACCATATGTAGCGGGGTTCTTAGTCGGTAAGATATGTTTTATGTTTTTAGATATGTTTTTAAAGGTATTATATTTACAAAGTAACAACAAAGTATTTACAAAAATGTAAAATGGGTTCAGATTGAGATGAGTTCTTCAGTAACCCAAACTACAGCTGAACAACCAGCAAAAAAAACACAAGCCAACAGTCAAAAAAAAAAACCCATGGTCAATCAATAATTTGTTTCGCTCTCGAATACCTGCCATGTACCACCAACTCTCCACAAAAACATGGACAAGATGGCTGCCTTATAAATAATAAGCCCACTGGGTCACTGGGTGTGACACAAAAAGAATAATTAACTTTAAAAGCAGTGTTTCTTACAAATAGAAACAACCAAAGATGGATTGAATAAGAGTTAAACACAGAGAAATACCTCCTTTAAATATTTACTGTTCGATATGTCAACATACAGTCTCCAATACTGAAAAATAAACGTAATTAGAGCAAACACACATTTAAATTAATCAAGTTAAGTTAAAATTAATCTTCACAAATGAACTCCATTGAAGCCTAAATGCCATTGCCAGAAGTAAAAAAGCTAATGCTAGGTTATAAACCAAGTAGACTATGGTCGTAATGTTACCACATAACAATGATGATGATGTTCTGTAGTAGGGCATTAACGACTTTGATTTTTTTCACGTCGACTTATCTGTCAATAAAGTCGAAGTCGAGTCGACACGTCATTTGATGACGTCATCACATTGACACAGCGGAGCAAAGTGAAGTATCTCCATACGTGATGTGTGTCTGTGAAGGCCCGAACATACAAACATATGCAGAACGGACTCTGCGGACGTCCACAAGCCCTGTGCGCACAAAGCTCAAGGCCCGAACATACTCGGGCGTACTATAAGCGGAGCGGACTCTGCGAGTAATGTCCGCAGTCGTTCGGACTTCCATAGTCGAGTGCACTTCCGCGTCGTAGTTTATTGTAAAAATGTCCGTGAAAAATCCCGCGATGTGCTCCGCTTATAGTACGCCCGAGTATGTTTACTTAGTCAAGGATAAAGCACACACAGAGACAGAGAGGGAAAAAACACACGACTTGTCGACTCCTCCCAGGGGGCGTCGACTTGTGCCACTGCAGAGACGCATCGACAAATCGACTTTTCTGTTAATGCCCTATTCTGTAGTCTCATTTAGCCACTTGTTATTAAGCACCTTTTTTAAGACACAGAAGTTTCAAAGTTCACGAGTTGGATATTAACTGATGTCTTTTGTGTCATAGAACAAAACGTGAAAGTCTCTTGAGCTTGTGTTCATCTAACCAAAAACCCTTTGACTTTGAGACAACAAAACCAGGAGTGGTAAAATGCTAACTCATTTCTGGGTTTTAGGACTCATTCCTGGCAAACTCTTTTGCCCCCCAACATGAATACATTTTGATTATATATTTCAATTTGTTGGTAATGGTTGTAAAATCACAATATTACACTGACACCCTCGAGTGGAATATTGCTTAACTATGATTGCAAGTCATATGTCATATGTCATCTTCCAAGGTGCACTATTAATAAACATCACTGTAAGCTAGCTAGTAAATGTACCTTGTATTTAACAACAATTGCAGCATCATAGACATATCTATTGCTGTCTGTGTAGTTGGTCATTCTGTCTGTTCTAGTGTGTCTGTTTTTAGTTAGTTAGGTAACTTACTGTAGTTTGTTAGGTAGTCTAACTGGTTCCTGGCACACAGATGGTTCCCATCTGGTGGGTTGTGGTCCAAAAGTGGGTCGTAGGTCCATTCTGAATTGACTTGTAAATGCGTCAAGTTTGTCAAAAACACACTTTATTTTTAAATACAGTGAATTCCCGGCACAGAGCTTTAACAACATTTCCTGCTGTAGATTAAGTAACTGTTACATGTGCCCATGCTTTGTTGTGTTGTGTTATGTTGTATTGGTTGCCTTTTTCCCCTCCTTCTCTCTCTTGCTCCTCCCTACCTGTCCTTCTACAGAAGCAAAACACCTGAAAGCAATTGGGAGGAGAGTATTAAAGGAACCTGCATTGAGCTTATGGAGAAATAGGTTTTCTCTTTCGTTCCCAGCCCAGAGTAGGGGGTCGGGCTTTGTTATTTTCGTTTGTTACTTTAGTTTGGGTTGGAGGTTGCTGGCAGTTCAGTTTTCGGGTTTTGTTTAGCTTAGTTACTGGGTCCAATGGCCCTCTGCATGGTTGGCCAAGCAACTCCCCATCTTTTGTTTTTTTCGGCCAGGATCACCAACCCTCTTTTGTTCCTCCTTTTTGAATTTTAGGGATTGTTTCTTCTGTTAATGATAAAAATGTTGGTTGTTTCCCTTTTGCAAATTGTGTCAAGCGTCCTTCATATGCTCCAATCTCAGATTAGCCTCTTGTCTGGTAAGTGAGGCCGTAACAGTGACTAACGGACTGCTACTTGAAAGAGACAGCAAATTAGCTCGACGTTATAGCCAAAAGAAGCATGCTTAATGTATTAAACTGTGTGAACCTTGAAGTCATGACGAAGGAGAAATCTGCACCCTGGGGCTGGACCAGTTGGGAATCACTTATCTAGCTTATTGCAACAGCTAACTGAGGGTCTTCAGTTCATTTTTTAGTTTCCTCCACCTCAGTTTTGTGTGTTTTTATTTTCATTGTGGCATTTGTAACCCATGTGCAAAGAATGGCTGCAATCAACGCGGTGGATTACACAAAATTCCACTGGCATAAATAATACAACAGATGGTGACCTCTACCTCACCTGGTGGAGTGTCCGCCCTTGTGTCATCCCCCTCTCTCCCAGCTTTCCTGTCAAAATATGGCTGTCCTATCAATAAAGGCAAAAGGACTCTTCTTTGCTGTTTCTTGGCCACAGCACACTGCAGGATGGATAGACATGTTACCGTGGTCCACCCATTGACTTTACTTTACTTTTGGGGAAGTGTTGAAAGTTTGCACCATCCACCAGCACCGGTCTCTAATAGGTCTGTATGCTGGGAAGCGCAAACTTGTTGTCAAAAAGTTGGGAAAGAAGAAAAAAAAAAATTCAAAGCCCTGGTCGGGCACTGTCGATGCTGAGCTGAGGTGAGAGTGGCCAATGCTGGTGGATGGTCCACCACCAAAACTTCCTGTAACTGCATTTCAAACAGCGAATCTCGGCAACATAGCCTGTATATCCTTCCTGCGATGCACTGTGGTCAGTGTGCGGCAGTGTGGCAACAGCAGCTAAACGGTGCATCACCTCTCCAATAACCAACAGTTGCAGCGAGATGGTTAAAAAGAGAAAAGGTGAGACAGAGCATTTGCATGTTGAGCTAATTGTTGTCTCATTTGTGCTCTGGTAAACAGTAACGTGTCATATTGCTGTTTTTCAAGCTACTGTAGCTTCTCGTTGCTATGGTAATGGATTACATCTGACTATCAAACACACCCAATCTTTGTTTAAGAAAGAACTTTGTAGGGAACATAAATTAGGCATCACACGGAGGCACCAATTATATGGGGAACATTAATTAGAGCGTCACATGGACTAATTATGTAGGGATCAACATTTCTAGGCGCCACACGGAGACACCAATTATGTTGGGAACAACCCTCACCAAGGGTCCATTCTCGGGCCTGTCCTCTTTTCCATCTATTTACTTCCCTAAGGGGCTATTATTAGGAAATACAATATCTCGTTTCACTTTTATGCTGATGATAGCCAAATCTACATGCCCCTGAAGGCCAATGACCCAAGTTGCTTAGAGCCCTTGTTAAAATGTCTTATTGACATTAAAGCGTGATTGGCCCGTACATTTTAATGAAAGCAAGACAGAGGTTATAATGTTCAGACCCACCAGTACCTCTAAAGCCCCTCTTGACTGGGTTTCTCTTGCTCTTAAACCTACTGTGACAAATCTTGGGGTCAAAATGGACAACGGTCTTAAAATGGATCAGCAGATAAATTCTCTTGTAAAATCCAGCTTTTTCCAGTTAAGGATCTTATCAAAGGTTAAGCCCTTCCTTTCATTTAAAGATTTTGAGAGGGTTATCCACACATTTGTCTCTGGTGTCTCACAGACCTCCCTTTCACGACTCCAGTTAGTTCAAAATGCGGCTGCTCGACTTTTAACTGGAGCACGCAGGCAAGAGCACATTTCCCTGATATTACAGTACCTACACTGACTTCCTGTATATTTTAGGATTCATTTTAAGATGGTATTGTTTACTTTTAAAGCTCTTAATGGGTTGGCCCCCTCTTACTTGTCTAGTCTCCTGCACCCCTGTGTTTCCTCTTGAGCACTGAGGTCTGCTGACAGATCACTCCTGGCTGTCCCGAAAACACGGCTAAAGCAAAGGGGTGACAGAGCCTTTGCCGTTGTGGCCCCAAAATTGTGTTGTGGCACGAGCTGCTCCTCCAGATTAGACTCGCCCCTACCCTGCCTGTTTTTAAGTCTCACTTAAAAAAACATTTGTTTTCTCTGGCCTTCTCAGTCTCTGTGTGATAGTGGTGTTGGGATTCACAGGACCACAGATGATTTGTCATTTGTTAAAATCTAAACTGGCCATGTGAAGGCTTCTCTTCCCTGCATGCTCTGTTCTTCAGACAAAGAGAGCTACTTCTCAACTCAGTGAGAACAGTCGCCAAACTTGATTGGACAGGACTTTTACAGTGACATGTGACTCTGTGATGTCACAGGAATCTGTAGAAGGTCTGCTCCCTTAAGACAATTTTTTCTCTTACTCTGGAGCTGCCGAGCAGCCCACACCTCTCTTCTCGTTTGGGCATGGACCAGACCAGATACCCAGATCCTTGCTCCATTGCCCCAAACCACTAAAGGGAGGGCAATTGCTCACAGACTCTCTTTTTCCAGGACCATGACTTGCCCATTCTCAAGGCACAGGCAAACCTGAACCAGAGAACTTGGACTTGCAAGCACAAGGTTTACAACTAGCTTTCTAACGACAAGGAGAACCAAGTGAGTTAGCACCCAGCATCTAACTCTGTAAAAACCTCGAGTGACCAGCTGCCTCAGAGTTTCACCTTTGGAACAAAGGACACACTAAAGACTGCATGTGGAACCACAGCTCTTTCCAGCCTTCTTCTACCGACTAACAAAGCAGCACACCACCAAGTGACTCTTTCTTCCATCCACTCAAGGATCAGTAACGTAACAACTGGGCATAGCTTATCACAGCTTTACAGGCTAAACAAGACTGTTAAACTTGTTTTATGTGATTTAATGCTGTCATTGAGTTATCCTTGTGAATGTTTGCAGTTAGGTCATTGGTTAGTTGGCTTCGCCAAAGCTAAGTATTTAGTTTGCTAAGTGGCCTCGTGGTAGAGTGTCCGCCCTGAGACTGGGAGGCCGTGGGTTCCATCCCCTGCCTGGTTATACCAAAGACTATAAATATGGGACCCACTGCCTCCCTGCTTGGCACTCAGCAGCAGGGGTTGGAATTGGGGGGTTAGATCACTACGTGATTCCCGAGTGTGTGTGTGTGTGTGTGTGAGAGAGACCGAGAGAGAGAGAGAGAGACAAAGGCGGGTGTGATGATCAGAGGGCCATTTGGCCTACGAAACAAAATACAGGAAAAGACAAAGGAAAAGAAGTGGGAAACTGCCTGTTTGGGTGTAGCTCTGTTGAAATCTCCACGGCCAGCGCTGCAGTGATTGTTTTGGCGTCTGGTCTATTTTCTGTGTGAGCCTCGAGCGAATGTGTCAAGCCGGGCAGGAAGTCAAACAAAGGAACAACAACAGCATTCGGTCAATTTTCAGAGTAAAACAAATTTCAAAATAAAACACCCCGTTTGACAAATGCAATGTATATGTGTGTGTGTTTATGTACATATTAGTCAGTGGTATCTGAACAGAGCGCGAGAGAAATGAACACACACACACACTCACACCCACAAACACACACACACACACACACACACACAAGAAAGAGAGAGAGAGTGTGGGCCGGCTATAGGGGGTGGGGGTTGGGGCACACACACCGAGCAATTGCCCTCCCTTTGATGGTTCACGGCAAGGGACAAAGGTCTGAGCATCTAGCTCAGGAACAGGAAAGAGAGCATGCAGAGAAGAGAAGCCTTTACATGTCCAGCTTAGATTTTAACAAATGACAAATCATATGTGGTCCTATGAATCCCAACAACTTTAACCATTAAATAGGAAGTGACACTGGCCAAAGGGGGGCTTCAGAGTACAGGGGATTCCACTCATCCTCTTACCATGCATTTAGATTCAGCAATTATACAAATACTGGCATTTATTTAATAATATACTGTAATGTAGGCATCATACTTACATACACAGTTGACTGATATCAATACTGTATAATGACAATAATATTATTGTTGTTATTATAATAATAATGTCTGTCTTTCGTCATTTCAGCCATCTTAATTCACAAAATAATATAAAGTGATAAAATACAGTCAAACAACACTTCCCAGCACTTAGCTGGCCAGTTTTGACACGATGATGGACGGATATGTTCACAGTCTCTTAGATTTCCAATCTCGACTCGTGTAGCCTGAATTATTCTTGCCCTTCAAATGCCAAGCACCTTCCTGTGATGCAAGACTCCAGCCAAGGCTTCATTCACACCCACTACCTCCAAATCACCATGCTGTCAGATCTGAAACCATGGCAACAAGCATCACAGTCTCCCAACACAGTCACATGTGTGACTCATTAAAATGCATTTGCATGCACATTAACATTCCTATATTTTTAGGATTACTCTGTGTTCTCTTCATGAGTTGGCAGGTAGAAAGGCCGCAGCCCAAGTAAGCTGCTATTTTGATAGTGGAAAGTCTGACTGATAGTTAGGATGTACAAATACTATACTGCTAATACTATTGTCAATGGTTAGTGCTCATTAATTTTAGGCTTTTATGGATACATAATGCATCAATTTATTGGTGCTGATTTGGATTTTATCATTATTATTGTATGAAACATGGACAATGCTTTCAGTAAACTGATAAAGTTGTCAGTTTGTTTGAACAGGACAAAACATACCGGCTGTTAGGTGCACATGAAGAGCAGATCAGTTTGAAATATTTTTACCCAGATTCAGTAAAAATTTGTGTCAAATTATTTTATTTTTGTATTTATTATTACTATTTTGTTTACATTTATTGGCTTTTTTAAGCTTTTTAAATGTTAATACCATGTTGAGAACAAATATCAGGACAGTAGTCGTTCGTCTACGTTAAAAAAAAGGAATAACATTAGTAATAATGATGGTTTTACATAAAAATTTTAAAAGAGGAAGTGGTAGTGTTTTAAGATAAAGTTAGAATTTTATTTGTAAAGTAACCACTTCTTTACGAAAATATTAGAAGTAAAACATACTGTAAATGTTACTGACATGTCATATGTAGGCCTAATTGAATTTTTAGGTGAGGTTTTATTTATTTATTTTGTCTCCTTACCAATGTGTACACACAAGTGGCTACAATGTAACTGTTCCCATCATCAGGCTCTACCTTTATTTGTTTGTACTTAGATCAGTGTTCAACATAACATTTTTTCCCCACTGGCCCCCCGGGCCAGTAGTGCAGAGTTTTACTGGCCCCTTGTATATTCTTACTGGCCCAAGTAAAAACAAAAAGAGAGAGAGAGAGAGAGAGAGAGAGAGAGAGAGAGAGAGATGAATATAAAACTTAATTTAATTTAACTTAATTTCATTTAACTCCATTATACCTCACTGTAGTGCGTGATGGTATATACAGCAGTCCTCACAGAAGCTGATGTATGATGTCACAGCCTCTGTGTATTCATCCACTTCTTAGAAGACCTCTCAACAGGTTTACAGAGCTTTAACTTCTGCTTGTATGAGGGAATCAGGTGGACGGTGTTGTGGTCAGAGTGGCCCAGTGCAGCGCGGGGAACCGGGTGATGGGTGTTGTTAACAGTTGTGTAACAGTGATCCAGGATATTCTTCTCTCTGGTCGGACATTTTATAAACTGTTTGTATTTGGGGAGTTCATGGGTGAGGTTACCTTTGTTAAAGTCGGCAAGGACAATAACTAAGGAGTCTGGGTAAGTCCGTTCCACACACAGTAGCTATCTGGTCGGTGAGCGTGCGCTGTAGCCTACCTTCTGCATGTTGACCTGCGGTGGGATGTAAACACCGACCAGAATGAATGAAGCAAACTCACAGGGGGAGTAAAAAGGTTTGCAGTTGATGAAAAAAAGACTCCAGATCAGGAGAGCAGTGCTGCTGGATCACTGTCACGTCATTACACCAGCCACTGTTAGTATAAAAACAGATACCTCCACCTTTAGTTTTGCCAGAGAGTTCTGTGTTATGATCCGCTCAAGAGTTGGAAGCCTGCCAGCTGTAGCAAAGAGTCCAGTATCAATCCACACAGCCACGTCTCCGTGAAGCACAGAATTGCAGATGTAGAAAGTCTCTGTTTTTCACCATCAGTAGCTGAAGTTTATCCAGTTTACTGGCCAGCGAACGCACGTTAGAGAGAAATATATCTGCATGGCAGCGGTGTGCGGTGTCCGCATTGGCGGAGACGCACAAGCACACCAGCACGTTTCCCCCTCCTCCGGTGTTTCATTGTACGAGCAAAGGTGCGGGCACCTTTGGCCAAAAAGCCCAATAAATCCACTGAAGGCTCGAGTAAAGTGGTATAAAAATTTGCTGGAGTTGTTCCCCTGACTTACAGCGCCACTGGCCCGAGCAGGCCTGTGACCTGTCAGTCAACTTGCCCGAAATACTTTTTGATTGGCTCGGGCCATGGGTTATGTTGAACCCTGTAGATAATTAAAAAGTATATTGACCAGGGGGTGCCACATGAAAATGTTCCTTATTATGGGCCCGAACGTAGTGCGTCCAAATTCACACCTGTTCTTCTCTCTGGATTTTCTCCGCGAACATGCGTCATGTCAGTTGTCCAATGTTTTCACAGCAAAAAAAAAAAGATAAAGTTACACTAAAATTTAGGGCTGACCCAAAAAAAATCGAAGCTTCAAAGCTTCGTTCAATGTCACAGGATTCGATTGTGAAAAAAAAAATTTAAAAAAAATTTAAGCTTCTGCGCTTTTTTTTTCGTTTTTTGGGGGGAGGCCTTAAACGCAACACTAACCCCCACCAGTCCAATACTTACAACGAGCGCACTCAGAGCTGGCAGACAAGTCCAAGAGGTCATCAGATGTGTGGTTGCACTTTAAAATATGCCCTGACAACCCCCAGAAAGCAGAGTGCCAGATTTGCCAAAAGCAATTGGCATATCATAACTCAACAACAAATTTGGGAAATCACTTGAAAAACATAAGTGGTAACTAGTAGGCCTAATATGCATTTTCCAGTTCCACCGGTCCGCTCTGAGTCTGGTGTCAGACACTTCTGAGTTGTGCATCTGTTTGATTGTGCTGCAGTATGCGCCAAGGGTTTTAATTTAGTGTTCAATCAAAAGTTAAACACTACTTATCACCGACCATTAGTGTTTTTTCGTTTGTGAATATTTTTATCTTAACACTCTTGACACTTCATCAAACTTTGTATGACAAGACCAGCACACTTCACCTTTGCACACCCAGACAACTGAGGCGTAATTATGCATGCGTGACAGGGCAGTTGTCACCATATACACCCCCCACCCCCCCCACCCCGCCCCCCAATGCCCTAAATGGCCCCCCAGTATATAACTGAAACTGAAAGACAACAACAAAAACACTTTCAGGTCAGGTCAAAGAGCAGCACGGAGCTCAGAGAAGTAAGTCAAGATCATGTCGACAAGAAAACGTCCAGAATTTTTTTTTTACAGCAAACAAAGTGGCAAATATTATCTTGGAGGACATCACTGCACTTGGTTGACTATTTTTCTATTATCTTAGATGTAAATATTGCATGTGTCTTTCAGATAAAACACATTTTTGACTTGTGAATGAGTCAATGGAATTTCTTGCAATAATGAAAAAATACTGGCAAGAAAGAAGAAAGAAGAAAGAAACCTGATTGTGCCACCTGGAGTACTCCGATAGAAGCCGGGATACTATACCGGGATTTATCATGTATACAGGGATATGAATAACCGTGTTTCTCTGTGTTCCATGTAAACATCATATCCCATACGATTGGATAAATGAGACTTGGATTATACTGCACAATTTGTGTGAAAGTTTATAAAGAGATGTTTGATATAGTTTTGCTGTTTTAAAACATGGTCACTGTTTACTTCAATCAATGACCATGTTCAACCTGGTCTCACTATGAAGTCATCGGATACCAGCGACTGGGCAGTGACTTCCGGTGTCAGACACTGATGAAAAATGCCGTCCTTTAATGTCAGCATGATACGTGGCCGGTTGCCATTACTTTGTAATAGTGCCGGGTGGCATCAGGGCGAAACACAGCCAGATAACATGTAAGTTAAGGGGGTGAAAGTCCAACAGTCCAACAACCACCAATTTTCAATCGGGAGGCCAGTGTACACTTCCCATATGATTGTGAGGCCAAACCCTGTTCTTTTTCACTTTTAACTCAACCATGTGCATGTATTGGCTAAATGCAACCATGTGCATTTGTTGTTGAAGGAAGAAAAACAGAAGTGTATGTTGAAATGCATGTAAAAGGCAGAAGTTGACATGGCATCCCAGAGCCTTGCACGTCATATGTTTATGTGGAAAGTCCATGACCATACATTGATAAATGATGAGGTTGGAGTGAAAATGTGTTGCAATGTTTGGCATTTTAGTATTCGCTGTTTATTGTGGAGGCATGTGAAAAAGAAAAAAATGCTTGAATAACTGATATATAGGCCTAAATGACCATTTTGTGGGTAAAGTATTTCTTTGAAGTCTGTTATTGAAGTGTGTATCATTTTAACCAAATCTACAATAGAACATAATCTTCAGTCACTGGACACTAGACCTGTTTATCTGTTTCCCTTTCCAGTAATGTGATAATCACTGCTGCTTTTATAACTCTTTATTAGCTAAAGGTGCTTTTTGATAAATAGTCCTACTTTTTAAACAAGATCCGCACACCTCTAATATTTCTGTATTATCTCTCTGTGCTTTTATCTCAGCTTTCCTGGCAGCTTACTTCAATGCAGGCCCCTCTCCCTCTTTCATAGCCCATATTTTACCCCTGACTTCACATCATGCTCTTTCAGATTGCAGGGGAAGCTGTCAGCTTCAAAAACACCCAGATCGACCTGAAAACTCTAAAGCATCCCCTTCATTCTCCAGCGTCGCTGCCCTCCCCCTGCTCCAGCCACCCCGTTCCATCCATCACCACCACCAATACCACCACGCCCCCCATTCCTGTCCCTCTCCTGTCTGAAGGCATCACTCTTCTATTCCATTTGTTCCTAATTAGAATCACCAGCCGCCTGTGAAGTTCAGAGTTAAGGCAAACAAAATAACTTCATAACTATTTCTTTTTAGAAACAAAACCTCCCTGAAAATAATTGTGAATGCAGACCTTGGGTGCACCCCCTGCTTCTTCTTCAGACTCGATGTACAAAGTGGGGAGAAATACAGGCTATAATACAAACAATAAATACATAATGAGGACAAGATGTTTGAAGTACCCTCTTCAGATCTGGGAGCTTACTGCGTAATGCATTCCTGGGTCTAGGTGTCTGCTGATGGTGTTGCTCCCCCCCACCCCTCCCTCCTTTGCTGTACCTCATTTCTCCCCCAGAGCTGTCAGATTTACTTCCAATTAACGTATATCTGTTCCAGTCCAACGACTCAACACAAGCACTGCTGCTGCTGCCGCCGCTGCTGCTCCCAGCTCACAACTTCTCAAACTTTCTGCTGTTGCTATGGTGTCTGTCTTCCTCCTGCAAGGGCCTGATTGCCTGAATGTTGTTCAGCTCTCTGCTGGCAAATATGGGAAAGGTAAACAGTGCAGATTCAAATATTCAGAGTTGCTACATTGCTTAGTTTCACAAGTTTATTCAAATGGTATGGTTCTGCCATTGCTGAAGGGTATATACACATACTTAAATTTATATGTCATTAAAATTTTATCTACGGCTTATATCAGCTGACATTTGTATGTCGGGCAGGGGCGTAAATATAGACAGCGCAGGCAGTGCAGTTGCACTGGGACTGTGAGGTGGGGAGGCCCTCCAACACTCTGTTGGGTGGCAAATGGGTCCTTATGAGTGATTCCCAACTTGGATGGCTATGTTCAAAAAAGAAATCTCATCAAAATTAAAAACAGTGCCATTTGCTGTATCTGCCCTTGAAAAAGGCAAACCCATCTCAATCATGTGATTTTTTTTCTTTTTTTTTTTTTTGGAAAATAGACAATAGCATCCATAAAAAAATGATATGCTTCTTGCAAAAAAAACTATAATCAATTAATATTTTTTCATTTTCCTTGGTATTTCTGTCATACACAGATATGCAGGAATGACTGTTGGGTAATATGTATGTTATCCAAAGTTAAGTCTCATGTGATCATGTGACGATGCATGCACTAGATCCCGTCATAATAGCTTGCACCGGGGCTCATCGCAACTCCCTCATGCCACTGATGTGGGGTCCGTGTGGGTAGTAAATTGACTGAAAAATGGGTCGTTTATGGGTTTAAAGGGTCCAGGGGCACCATATTGGCCCCATCCCAATTGCCCACATGGGTGGGTTTACCCAAGTTGGCCCCATATGGCTTATGCAGGGCTACCTGGTTATCAAGTGGGTATAGGCCCATAATGGGCATTTTTTAGGCCCATACTAGCCCACATGGTCCCCACATACTAATGTTGGCATAACACTACTAATTTTCAGGAGGAGGAATTAGGTGTTAAAGCAACAAATAAGTAAATAAGCAGATGAGAGTAACTGGGGATTTTTTTGTGCATATGAATGTCGTTTCTTTGCTTTAAAGTTCTAATAATTTACATTTACTGTCTCAGTTGGTTTTGTGACATCTGTGGTTACTGGTGGTAACTGCAATATGTTTTGATAACAGAAAGAAATAGAAACAGACAATTCATAATGATGTGAGCAGCTGCAATCTGCAGACAAGCTTGCTGTGGCTGTTTCTGCTTTTTTCATTATCCCCTTGCCGAAACTGAAAATAACCCCCTGACAAAAAAATATGTATATTTTGTAGACCCATCAGCACTAGCCTCTGAGACAAAAAGCCATATATGAGTGTTCTTTTTTTCACTGAATGTCTTGAGTTAATCGAGCAACCCTGTCTCCTTAAAGTTAAATGCACATATATGCCACTGCTTTATTTTGTAAAATACTTAATTTGCAGGAAAACTGCTAACTTGATCTTGGTCCTACACAAAGGTTGTCGGGGGGTGGTCAGGGTGAGGACAGGACTGACACTGAGGACTGGGGTTTGCCTCTTAAGTCCCATGTGTTGTTAGTTTAAGCCTACTAAAACATTTTGGTCAAAGTTCGGAAGAGATGGTGATTTTGGTTAACCCTTTGAATTACGCATTACAAATGGTCCACCAGTGACTTCATTGGTATTTTTGCTTATTGTGATATCATTTCTTGGACTATCTTCAAATGCTGCATATCCCTCAAATCTCTTCAACCTTAGTCAGTAAAACCCTGATGATTGCTAAAAGTATTGAAGTTGTGTCAGTAACAAAAAAAGTTTTTTCATCAGATTTTAGAAAATAAAAACTCAAAACATTGTTCCAAAAGATTTCTAAATGTAACAACATTAACAAAATATTTCCATACACTCCATACGGTCTTTGAGCTCTGTACATTATTTAGTTTTTGAGATATGCTTATTTTTATGAGCTGGGTGCAAAGGCATTGTGATAGATTCATCATTCCCCTGGCATCGCATGGCATTTGTGTGGTTTTGCAGCAATGTAGCACAGTGACATCATTCTGAGTATACTAGGTGATGACACAAAAGACAGAAGCCTTGGCTTTCTGATATAGCTATTGTTATAGTTCTGCTGTTATAGCCATTCTAGCTATAGCTATTACGATTTTTATTTTAGATATGTCCAAGATTATGCAAGCAACAACCTCCTGCGGCCATTACAGTGAAATGCCATGTGTGCATTCCATGTAAGGTAAAGTAACGCAAGGTCAGTATGTGATGACGGGGAAGACAGAAGCCTTAGCTTTCTGCTGCAAACAGAATTAATGCTCTAGCTATTATGGTTCTTTTTTGAGATCAATTCAAACAGGATCATTCAAACAACAATCTCAATGATTTTTAAAGGGTTAGGTATTGAAAAAGATGAATAACTATCATTAGCTTTGAAATTAAAAAACATACTGGAATTATTAAAAATAATGATTCATATAATTTAAGTTGATTTTTTCTTTCATTGGACCTGATGCTCAAGGGCACCTAGTAGGGCATTAACGACTTTGATTTTTTTCACGTCGACTTATCTGTCAATAAAGTCGAAGTCGAGTCGACACGTCATTTGATGACGTCATCACATTGACACAGCGGAGGAAAGTGAAGTATCTCCACACATCTGATGTGTGTCTGTGAAGATACTCGAGCGGAACGTATGCGAAACGGACTCTGCGGACGTCCGCAAGCCCTGTGCGCACAAAACCTCAAGGCCCAAACATACTCGGGCGTACTATAAGCGGAGCAGACTCCGCGAGGAATGTCCGCAGTCATTCGGCCTTCCATAGTCGAGCGCACTTCCACGTCATAGTTTCCTGTAAAAATGTCCGTGAAAAATCCTCAGATGTGAAAAATACATGCCGAGCAGTCACTGGTCGTAAAATCTGAGCTTTGCACGCACAGGGCTTTGAGTCCGCACGGACCTCCGCGGACTCTGCTATTTTTCACAGACATTTTCACAGGAAACTACAATGCGTAAGTGCGCTCGACTATGAAAGCCCGAATGACTGCGGACATTCCTCGCGGAGTCTGATCCACTTATAGTACGCCCGAGTATGTTCACTTAGTCAAGGATAAAGTATCAGCGTGAGCACACAGAAAGAGAGGGGGGGAAAAAACACACGACTTGTCGACTCCTGCCGGGGGGTGTCGACTTGTGCAACTGACGTCGACGCGTCGACAAATCGACTTTTCTGTTAATGCCCTAGCACCTAGCGTGTCTACTGAGTCAACAGCAGGTTTGACAAAATGTCAGGCATGTACAACTTGAAAATGAGAATGGGTTGGAGTCACAGCTCTGTTTGGGGTCTGCATAGCAACATGACATAAAAACAGACAAGCAAGACAGATGGCATGTACACTGCCTCAGACACAGAGAAAGAAGCAGAATCAAGTCAAAAAAGGATTTGAAATTATACCGGGTGAATCTGGGCAACAGCCTGCTGTCTTAAAAAGAAAGACAGAACTGCTCATGAACTTCAGTTTGGAACCTTTAAACACAAACATCTCTCTCTCTTTCAGTGCTCTGGGGAGAGTCCAACTGGCATGGTTAAAAATTGTCATTTGGACTACAGAGAAATTTCAGTGTGTGTCCAGTAACAGTGCCAACATGATGGATTTGGAGGACTAGTAAGAAAGACAATTTAATCAACAGTCTAGACCAGGTCTCTATAAAGAGTCTGGAAGGTGCTTCTTTCTTGTAACCTCACGATGAATCTGACTTATCTGCTGGTGTTATCTCTTAGATATGATGATACGATCTTCTGTAGCTTTAGATATTTCTAGACATCAGTCAGTTCAGTTAAACCCTGATGCACCTTAAGGTTCTATTTTCTGACTTGTCTAAGGGCTTCTATTGGTAAAACAATTTAGATACACTCTCAGAAATGAGGGTTCAAAAAGGGTTCTGCCTGAAGAACCATTTGCCTCTAAAGAACTCTTTTTGGAAAAAACGGCTCTTCAAAGATTGTTGACAGCATGGATCTGAGGAAGATCCTCATCCTCAGATCATTTTACTTGTGGTATACCATAGCTGATATCTTTACCATCATACCATGCCATACAATACCACTTGGTCTGCTGTTTTTGTTTGTTTGTTTGTTTGTTTTTGTTTTGTTTTGTTTGTTTGTTTTCACAGGTACCTTTTGTTTTGGTTTGGCTAATTTGAAACTATTCTGGATAGAACCCCCAGATACAGATTTTCCACCAACATAGAACAGATTCTATTTTGGCTTCCGCGCCTAAATTTGTTCATAATCTGAAAAGTTGGTTTCCATCTGCAGCCCAAGAATAGCAGGGTTTTTAATTAACCTGAATTGGGAAACTTGATTCCATCAGTGATTGTGTCATTTTCTACAGGTTGACAATAGTCTTGCACATAATAGTATTCTACATTTTCTAATTAATAACAGTTGATTCACGCTTGTATAATAACAGAAAACAAGCTCAAAGGTAATCACTGTGATCTGCCATCTTGCTACTATTATTTACTCATACCTGTGGAAGCTTGGGCTGGTTTTCTACTTAGCACCAAGGTTCTAAGACTCTTGAACAGAACCAGTTCAAGAACTAGAGCTAATTTGGTGGAAGAGGGGTAGGTGACAATTCTTGGTGAAACCATTAAAAGGGCTATAGAAGGGTTCTCTGTAGAAACAATTAAAGTGGTTTCTGCTCTCCTTTTCCAGCCACATGGAACTTTTGAACCGTTCAGAGCAATTCGACTAAAAATAATGGTTCAGAACCTGAAAAGTTGGTCTTCAGATAGTAGAAAAAAAAAAAAAAAGGTTTTTCCTTGACCTGAAGTGCAAACCGTTACATCAGTGGGCCTGCTTGTCATACTATACAGGTTGGAAAGGCAAGATGTAGAAGGCAATGGTGGGGAAGTCAAGGGAGAAATATTCATAGAGCAAGCAGAAGTCCCATTAATAGTTGGCCCATGCTTGTTTTTTTGGAGTAAAAACGAGTATCTGTACTAATAGAACAAATGTTTACAATAATCAATGCAATCTGCAATATTGCTATTAATGTTTACTTCCGTTGTGCATTGTGCAATACCCTCAGTTAAAAACACCTCCTTGATCACAATGGTTCCCCTCAGAACTGGTGGAAATGGAAGGAACCCTATATGGTAATTGTCAGCACCTTTTATTTCTATGAGTGTGTAATGTATGAGAATCATGTTAAACTAACTAGTTAGTGTCAAGCATACCCCAGCCTTTACTCCAGTGTCATCATCAGTCCAAAATTTATCCTCAGCAAACACATTTTAAGGGATTTGGGTAACTTCTGGGTTGTTATGGACTTAAATATAGATATATGACCCCCACAGGCTAAAACTAAACAGTTTATGGCCCCCTCCTGACTTTTCTTCAGGCTCACTTTTTTTCCTTAAGCCACTGTCACAAATGATCAAAACTGACACAATATTTTTCATAATTCAACACATCAACAGGGCAAACTTGACATTTTAGTTCCACTGCTGGTGAGTATGCATGAATAGAAAACGCATCATTGTTTGTTCCAACCAACATTTTATTATTGTGCAGTATTATGAACATTACAGTCTCCGGAGAATACTGGCAGGGTCTAAAACATTTAGGTGCTTGCCATTGCCAAATTAGTGAAATGAAATAAAGACAAAGTGTGTTAAAAGTGAGCAGTGTTGTCGTTCAGCGATAAGTTCCTAACAAATACAATGTTTTCCTTGAAGATATACTCTCGGGAAACTGGGCCCTGATCAAAATCCATAATAATGAGGAAATCCTCCAGGAATGGCAGGAGATAGTCTTTGTTTAGAGTAGAGGCATCATTTATTTGCTTTCAGAATATGAATACCATTAAAAATCTGAGTGTGTGTCACAGGATATAGTTATATGTAGATTTTCTCTGATTAAAAATGTTTTGTTTTTTTGTCTTTATCTATATCTTCTGTCACTGCTGTGCTGGAGTAAGTTTATGAAGTGGGTGGGTTATGTTCCCTAAATCATGACCATTATAATGACTTTATATTCAGTAAATACAAATGGTAAACACTGCTCTTGGAAGGCAAAAGGATGGATTGTCAGGCAAATGGTTGTGTAATCACTGCTGGTAATTGTGGCTCTATGAGGACAAAGGATTCTTTCCAATCTCCTCTAAACTAATACATCATTCATTTCAAATGCAAGAGCTTCATTTCATAATTCTCCTAATATTCCTTTCAGCACTCATTCTCTATCTCTGACAATAAAGGGGGGAAATGATTTGAATTAATCAATTAAAATTCTAAAATGATAAATTTGATTTTTCTTGCTTATCATAATTAAACATCCCCCTTGTCGATACTGTCCTGTGCTCACATTGTGCGAGTCATTTAGTGGCGTTTGGAATTATTATTGAACCCAAATTAATCTTGTGAGACTCCAGTGGATGGATCAGGCTTTGTATAATGTACTCTGAAGGCATTTAATCCTGTTTAATGTAAGTCTCCATCTCCTCTGTGAGGGGGTGTTGTCGTAAAGAACAAAAGGGAGTTTAACAGTGGACAGAAATGGAAGAAATTCAAATGCACTCATAGCATATAAATATTATTACCTGTGATTTTCATTCATCTCGGACTTAAACAAAACCTCAGACACTGATGTGTGGCACCACAGTCAAGTATCCAATGATAACACCAGTTATACAGACCTAATGAGCTTCTTGATATCAGTGATTTTTTTTTCATGTCTGTATAGCCGCAGGGACGTATTCTGAACAGGATGCTGGAAAAAAAAAAAAAAAAACGGGGATGAGAGGGAGGGGGAGCACGACTGGCAGGAATGACATGAGTGCACATATAGGGCCTTATTCAAATTATCTGTAGCAAATGGCCATAAGTGCATGACGCAAGTGCATTTAGGGCATTTCCACTCCACTTCTGATGGTTAAACAGTGCATAGTCTGGGCACAAAGCAAGGCACAAATGGGTTGTATTTAGTCCCTTAATTAATCAGTGGTGTGTATCAGGCATAACATGAATTTAACCAATCAGAATGTCATCTTCCATTCCCTTTGAAAGCCAGGTGCTAAAGTCAGTTGGAGAGGTGAGCAGTTTTCTGCTGAGAGTAATGCAGTAAGAGCAGTAATGTCACTGCAGCAAACACTGTGGGACATTTAAGCAGCAAAACTAAAAACAGTTGTATTAAACATGACAGAGGAAACAGGGCTAAACTTTTAGCTTCTGAAAAAAGTTATGCCGCTCCTCTTGCATAAATGTGCACAGTGTTTCTCTTAATGGGGAGTCAGACAGCAGCTCTGCTCTGCTCTCTGCTATGTTCACATTTTAAAAAATATGAATTAATATTATTTCACCCACCCACAACCCATCCCTGTATCTCTTGGTTTGTAACAATGACAGTGACTGTGTTTACAAGGTCTTCAGTATCCCAGTTTTGAGGCTTATCCCGGTTTTGAGCATATCCGGGATATGATGTTACACAGAGAAACTCGGTTATTCATATCTCTGTATACATGATAAATACCAGTAACCTGTTTTCTGATCACTGCATCCTATCTGCGCAGGCGTGTGTTACGTCTTTTGTTTACAACAGATTGAGTGGGAAATGTGATATATTTATTATATTTAGAAGTAAGACAAAAATGAGACCTCTGCCAATCAGAGTGTCACCTCTCATTCCCTTTAAATGAGGCGCGATTGGAGCGCATGGCGGAGAGCTAGTTAGATGGCGGACCTACCAACTGGATTGGCACCGTTTGGCACGTTTGGCACGCGTAATGGAAACCCAACCTGATTTGATTAACACAGCTGAGTTCACATCCCTCTCAGTCAGCCACAAACAGCCAAAGCATCAGAAAGGGAGTATATATTCAGCATCTGTCATCTTAGAAAAGTCAAAAGAAAAGTGAGAGTGCGAGAGAGAAAGAGAGACCGCGCACACGAGAGAAACGCTGTCAACAAATGAATGTAAATTATTCAATTTATTGTATTTAAACCCGGGAGGTTAGAGAGCCCAGCTCCCTCTCCAGCATCTTGAGCAGTTCTGTATATTTGGACACTGCGAGCAGACCTCCCGCATTATGATGATCATTATTACTGCAATTAGATCATTCTGATTAATGGCTGACCATTAAGACGTGTTTCTGATAAATATTTTAATGTGCACAATAATAATCTTTCACACCTTTCTGTGTGAGTACAGATTTCAACCAACAGCAGAAACGATAGGCGAATCCCACCGGTTGAACGGGGGTCACAGACACAGACAGTAATGTATTCCTGTCAAATACGGCGGCCATCAGCTTACCACGGCAAGAAGTTGGCTCCAATAATATCCACTTGTTGGCATCATGACTGCCCAGTAGTACCTGAACAGTCGAGCCAGCCGAACACAGGTATGTAGCATGTCAGAGGAGAAACGAGCCGTTCACATTTCTGTCTCTGTGGCAGGTAACGGCCCACAAACCTCACCGCACTTTAGGGACTGTTCTTTACTCATAGAGGGACTGTTCTTTACTTATGAAGGGACTGTTCTTTACTTATGAAGGGACTGTTCTTTACTTGTCAGGGGAGGAGGGTGGCTGGTTGATTCTTATTTTATTTATTTATTTATTTTATTTTGATCCCCCCTATGTTAATCACTTATTGATGCTGTTTTTGAAGTATGAATAAGTCAGTAAGTAATTTATTCCATTGAAATATCATTGATGTATTATAGAAAAGGCACATCTGTCTCATTTTCGCTGTGGTATCCTGATACTACTCAGAACCGTGATATTTTCATTGGTATCGCACAGTGGGTCCCAACTTTGGTACCGTGACAACACTAATCTGGAGGGGGTTCATCTGTAAAAACTAATGACAAACTAAACAATGATATTCGGTATTCGGTACTTGGTATTCGGCCAAGCGTTTAATATTATTCGGCTTTGGCCCCAGATTTTCATTTTGGTGCATCCCTAGCTAACAACATGTTAAGTATAAGACCATAAACATTCACACAGCATCGACAAGTCTAAAGGGCTTTCGTAAGCTCTTTTCCATGATAATGTAGTTTTTAAATGGATGCTCTTGTCTTTGCTATTATTATTATTATTATCTTAGTGAGTTTTTGTATCTTTGGTATTACTATACCTATTAGATTATAATAGTTCTGTGCATAAGTTAACTTTATGCCATATTTTGCATTAGAGAAAAGATCAGAGGCTTCATCCTCTTGGACAACACATTCTCACTTCAACTTTGCCACATATCGTCATTTGGTCATGGACTTTCCACATCGAGATACTTGCAAGGTACCCTGGGTGTGCTGGTTGTTGATGTTTTTGGACACCATGTCAACATCTGCCTGTTGCATACACTGAATGTTTACAAAATACAATTGTGTTTTCACAGGAAATGTTCAGTTTTCATACAGTCTCTTTCAAAAGAAATGCACTACATTAATACAGCACTGCGAATTAATCCTTTTTTCTTTCAACAACAAACAGATCTGGTTACGTTTAACAAACACATGCTCATGGTTGGATTTAGGAAAAACAGAACAGAGTTTGGCTTTACAGGTTTACAGGAAGCAAACACCATCCTTCCAGGTGAAAGTCTGTGGTTGTTGGACCCATCCACCACATCTCCCACCCACCCTACTAGGAATCCGTCCCCTCAACTTATGTTGTCACGTCGCGTTTCACCCTGACACCACCAGGCTTCAGTAAACAATAACAGCAACTGGCAGCATATCATGCCCACATGAAAGGAAGGCTTTTTTCCTCTGTGTCTGATGCCCGAGGTCAGTGAGCGCTATATTTTAATGTCTTTGGAATAAGACTAGGTTGCTTTGTTGAGACAGGTTATCAGCCCCTTAGACTGTTACATCCACAATCTAAAGAGGACTTGGTTGATGATGTTATCATATGACAAAAGTCTTTCCTCAACTTTGAAGGCAATATTTTCTTTGCCTTAACCAAATACTTTTTTTCTGAACATTAATCATAGAGATGGCAGATCTAACAATGCTAACATGAGGATATTTTGCAATGGTCAAATGTATTTTAGGAAACGACTGACAGCTGCTGCCGTCCTAATGAAGGGTGCCAAAGTTTTTTAGTGGGTCATTCTGAAAGGGAACAACTTCCTGATTTTCTCTGCCTAGAAAAGGAATAGTTTCATCCTCTGACATGAATTAATATGCTGTGAAGGCAATCTGTCTGTTAGATTCATGTTGCATAGTATTAGTTCATGCAGAGCACTGAAGTTGTTCCGTTTGGCTTCAACTCCTTCATTTATGCTTGTCTGTCATTGTGTCATTGGCCCATGGACCCATTGCCTGGCTACCAGCTGACTTGTAAGGTCCAATCATATTCATGCATATGAAGGCTACAGCACTGCCTGACACTTATGTTACTCTGCTGATACTCTTGAGCCACATTATCCTCCTTCTCGCAGCATGCATATTTCTGGTATTCTCTTAGCACACTCCTCATTGATGATCAGCAGCAGAGCAGAGCCTCTTCCACCAAATCTAATTGTAGAACAATTTACAACAAATGGTCAATGTCTTCATGTAATTGAGTCTCTAAATTATATTTCTTGTGCACAGGTGGAGCCTCTTGCCAGATGATGGCACAACAGTAGGAGTTATGGGTCACCAAACACATTAGAAGCTACTGTGTCGAGATCCTGAATATTCTCGGCAAAATTAAGGTCAGCAAAATCATTAGTAATCATCCTTTAATGAACATTAATATATAAACAAATCAACTGTCCAGTCAGGCCAGTACTTGTAGTAATACCTTTCTTTATGTGACTGATGACTGGACAGACCAACAATTATTGTCATCCCTGCAGCTACTGCGGCAAAATATATGAAGCAGCCTAGATTATATTTTACAGATGAGAAACAGGACATTTAACTGGGCCATTACAAGTTAACTGGGCCATTTAATTGCATTAAAGATTTAACTAATCACTTGTAACCAGTTAAGACTTTCAAAAACCCCATGGGTCAGTGCAGCCTCATATAGTCCTTTCAAAAGTCACTGTTGGGATTCACAGGACCACAGATGATTTATCATTTGGTAAAATCTATACTGGAGATTTAAAGGCTTTTTCCTCTGCATGCTCTTTGTTCTCCAAACAAAGACAGCTATGTGACACCCATCTCCACAGGAGATCTCACCTCACACCTCAGTGAGACTCGAGTCTCAAACTTGATTGGACAGGACTGTTACAGTGACATGAGACTCTGATGTCACAGGCATCTGTAGATCTGTGCTCCCTTCCAACAGATCTCCCTCTTGCTCTACAGCTGCATAGCAGTGCACACTTCTTTCCGGCTGGGCCTGGAACAGCAGAGGCCCAGACCCTTGCTCCATAGCCCAAACCACTAAAGGGAGGGCAATTGATCACAGACTCTCTGACCTGAACTGAAAAGGTAGAGGTGCAAGCACAAGGTTTGCGACTAGCTTTCCAGCAACTAGGGACTAAGTGAGTTAGCACCCAGTGTCTAACTCTGCAAGGACCCTGAGCGACCAGCTTCCTCGGAGTTTCACCTTTGGAACAAAGGACACAACAAAGACTGCACCTGCAACCATCTTCCCAGCCTTCTTCTGCCGACTAACAAAGCAGCACCACCAAGTGACTCTTTCTCCCATCCACTCAAGGATCGGTAATGTAACAACTGGGCAAAGCTTATCACAGCTTTACAAGCTAAGCAAGACTGTTTAACTTGTTGTATGTGATTTAATGCTGTCATTGAGTTATTGTTGTGATAGATAGGTCAGATAGGTCATTGATTAGTTGGCTTCGCCAAAGCTAAGTGTTTAGTTTGCTAATACTGTTCACAAACAGATTCTTGCACCCAACTAAACAATCTCTGCACTAATCCAGACCGTTTGCAACACACGTCACATTCACATAGACTCATTAACAAATAGGCTTTCAACAGAGCTACACCCAAACAGGCATCTCCAAGTTCCCGCTTCTTTTCCCTTGTGTTTGTCCTGACCACACGGTCAGACAAACACCCCCCCCGACCTGAAGCAAGCCTTGATTCGGTCATTTTGGTAGTTCTCTGTTGTCAGACCTTTTGTTTTGTAGGCCAAACGGCTCCTTGATTACCACACCCGCTTTTGTCTTTCTCTTCTTTCTCTCTCTCTCTCTCTCTCTCTCTCTCACACACACACACACACACACACACACACACACACACACACACACACACACACACACACACACACACACACACATATACACACCAAGCTTGTGTATAGTTAGTTAGAATTTGGTTATTTGTGAATAAATATAATTCTTTGGAATCATACCTGCTGTCTGTTTAATGTTGCACAAGAGTGAATGAATAGTCAACCTCCGCTGCATCAAGAACTCAGAAATCCCTCAGGCATTACCGTTAATTTTGGTTGTTGTCATTAATTTAATTATTAATCAAACTCCAAATTAATAGTTTAGCCTATTTTATGAGACTGATATCTTTAACAGGCTATCATTTTTCCCTTTACGGGAATGGTGCCCCACGAGGTGATTTAATGTTAATTAAGTCACATTATTTAACAGGATTATTAATTATTGATAATAATTATTAATTATTTCCGATAGCCAATTAAATCCCTACGTATTTGGTGTCTCTTGGTGAGACCTAATGTGTTGACCCCAAAATATTTGGTGCCGCCATTTGAAGCCCGAATTTATGTTCCCAACATTTGCCTCCGTGTTGACCCCAACATCACCAAACTTAAACACACTAAGTTTATAAATCAAAATTAGCTCACTAGTCCTGGGGGTTGCTACTTAGCCTGTGTAAACACACATATATTGTACACATATATGTATGTATATATATATATATATATATATATATATATATATATATATGTATATATATATATATATATATACAGATATATATATATATATATATATATGTATATATATATATGTGTGTGTGTGTGTGTGTGTGTGTGTGTATACGTACATATATATATATATATATATATATATATATATATATATATATATATGTACAGTGCTGTGAAAACATTTTTGCCCCCATCCTGATTTCCTATATTTTTGCATATTTGTCACACTTATGTGACACTAATGTTTCAGATCATCAAACCAATTTTAATATTAGACAAAGATAATCCAAGTAAATACTAAATGAAGTTTCTAAATGATGATTTCATTCATTAATGGAAAAAAGCTATCCAAACCTACTTGGCCTTATGTGAAAAAGTAATTGCCCAATAACTGGTTGTGCCACCCTTGGGAGCAACAACTGCAATCAAGCTTTTGTGATAACTCACAATGAGTCTTGTACATCGCTGTGGAGGAATTTTGGCCCACTCATCTTCACAGAATTGTTTTAATTCAGCCACATTGGAGGGTTTTTGAGCATGAACAGCCTGTTTAAGGTCATGCCACAGCATCTAAATCGGATTGTAGCCCAGACTTTGGCCCATACCCAATTACTATCTTAACCCTCAATCTTAATTCTCAAGCTCAACCCTCAATCTCACTAGCCCTCAAAACCAAGTGTTAAGGGCTATCTTGTGACTTTAAAATGGGACATCCCTCAAAGGCAAATACGTCTTAAGACTGTGGGGGGCCAAAACTCTGTCCGGTCTGTCAGTTCAAAGAAGAAGAAATATACCTCATCAGTAGTTGTCAATAAAAAGATGCGACAATTTTTCCCCCAACACTTTATTTCAATTCTTGTACAAAACAAGCAGTGGCAGACATGAACAGGACAAATATACCAGGGTTAAGAGAAAAGAAAGAGAAATAAAATAAACACATAAATAAATAAATGAATAAAAAAGTTCAGCAGCTCAAACCATTAAATTGTTGTACAAAATTTACTCTTATGAATATAGAATTTCACTAAGATAATAAATAGATTAATGACATAGAATTGTTTTAGTTTAGAAATGCTGACATCATAAAATCCAAACAGCACATCTTTGTACAGTAGTGAAAGTAGAACATAAATGTTGCAACGAATATACTCGACAAAATCTTTCCAAAAAGTGACAGTATAGGGGCAACAAAACAAATGTGCAGTTACCAAGCAACAATCTTCTACAATGCCGTCTGCAGCTGTGTTGATTTCATATTGAAACAGAATGCTTGATCACAGGGGGAACAGTTGCCGTTGTGCCCGAGAATTATGTTATGAATATGAACAGTTCACAAGTTACAAATTACGCACTCCCATAGTTTTTTTGGAGCCTGCTTGCTTTTTGTAAACTTGTCTTCATTGGTGGCCCTGAAATGAATCAGGGCTCGTGTTTTGTCTGGTGGCCCTGAAATGGAACAGAGATAACAACAAAGAGATTTTTTGGCTACCTGTCAGATATTCGTTAAGTTATTAGTTTAGTTTCATGCAGTATTGCAAGTATTATCACAATGAATACTGTAGTCAACATCCAGCAAAACTAGTGAGGCTGTTTATACGGTCACACAAGTGTTATCTGGTGACTTTCATCCATGTTAACGTTTCACTCTTTGGGTTATAAGTTGATATTCAACCAAACAATCTGTACCACAACAACCGACTGAATTTATTCAGCAGAAAGTCACCAGATAATACGATCACTAACGTTAACCTGCAGCTGTACCGTTACCAGCTGCAGACTCTACGGCTACAGGAGATGACACCGTCCGGTCATCTTACAAAAATGTCAATGCAAACATTTCACGTATAGTAAAACAACTTAACAACTACATTATCACTGAGAAAAATTACTTTTTGTAACTGAATAACTCAGTTATCAGAGAACCGGGGTAACGTGCAGGGGCAAGCGCCCGCGCCAGCTTCGTTAGCTAGCCAAAAAAATATGTGTGTTACGCTACAAAGAGGTCTGTAGTCCATAAAATGATGTTAAACTAAGATAATGCAATGGTTATCATAATTTTAAAACAACTATTAACAAGGACAATACTCACATTGATAACTCTGCTTCCTTACGCTTGTCGCTGCCATCTTGCATTGACTGAATCTTCTGTACTCGGCTGGGCTCGGCAGATGATGCGCAAAGGATTCTGGGATAGCACTCACTACCAAGGGTGGTCCTGGAAAATCTTAAAATTGCGGGACATACAGTCCTTATTCTTGACCCTCAACTCAACACTCTGAGAATCGGGACGGCACTAGCACTTCGCGGGAGCGCGGATTTTGGAGACTGAGGGTTAAGATTGAGGGTTAAGATAGGAATTGGGATTGGGCCTTTAGCTAGGTCACTGCAAAACCTTAATTTTTTTTTAAAGCCATTTAGAGGTGGACCTGCTGCTGTGATTTGGATCATTGTCCTGCTGCATAACCAAGTGCGCTTGAGCTTGAGGTCACGAACTGATGGCCAGACATTCCCCTTCAGGAGCAGAATTCACTTTAGGTAAAAATTGGCAATGCAGTAACAGAATCTCTGTTTATATTTGATCACCACCACTTGACTTTTGTTTAGATTGGAGGTAAGATGGAGGGAAGTTTAACACTTACACATACTGCTCAGGCTGGGTATCGGTTAAAAATTACAAAACCAATACCAGTACCCTTAAAGTGATACAGATACTAATAGAGTACTTTATTTAAAAACAATAAATTAAATGGACCTTCAAATGTTTTGATGGCCTCTTGGCACACTGAACTGCCATTTCTGTCACATACACTGCGTTCAACTTCACCACACCATGGCACAGCCATAGCTGCTGGGAGGATAAGCACATACAGCGAACAGCACCGGCGACTCACTGTCCAACACTGGCACACCGTGAGAACGGGAACAGAGCACTCAGTGGGGAGGGAGCACCTGATGCAGCAAGTGAACACATCATCTGTGGTCATTTTGACTTGATCAGTGGACTTCACTACAAGTCGACTGGCTGTTGAAATAGGTGATGCACTTTGCGTTGTAAAACCAGCTGGCCAGTTCACACCGCTGCAACTTTTCTCTGCAACGTGCTAAAATGGTTTTGTCTTACTGTAAATAATTGGTCTGAACTGGGTTTTAAATTGAAGACAGCTCACAGTGAGTGGATGCGAGCAAAACCATACAAATAGTATTTTTTTTTCTAGATCTGGGATCAATAAAGGATTGAATGCAGGTGTTGTTTGACTGGAAAGTTTCAGTTCTACTTAGTTCTGGGTTATTTCAGTCAATGCTGAGTACTGAGTACTTAAACCCAGCCCTGCATCCCACCCACATTGTTATTTTACCCTGTTAAGGCTAAAAGCACAATGGAGCATCAAGCTGGCATCTATTAAACATCTTATTTTTATGATTTCTTCTTCTTGCTTGTGGCATATTTTATCTTTATTAGGCTTGTCTTCTTGTTGTGCACTTCATAGTAAGATACTATGCCATTAATTCAATCGTGGTTGTGATGATAACAGTATGTCTGTTTACATTTCTACTAGCGAAACATGTGAAGTGTGACTGTCAACATCGCATCTCACCTCCCCCTTTTATTCCACCTCCTGATAAACAGTGCAGAGATGTAAAGTGGTGTCATAGGAAATGTGTTCCCACACAGGTACTTCCCACATTTGTTGGTGTGAATATTTGATAGCAGATATGTGGCGCAGCAGTTTGCCCCCAGTGTTTGTGTTGGTTTAGCTGCCATGTGGTTACACACAGACAAATGCTCCACATCCAGACAGCACTTGGCAGGTTGGATGTTTCATCCTAAAGCGGAGAAAAATTAGCACTGTGCCCTGTGTCAGGATACATCTGCCAATTTGTTCTCAACACTCACTAAAATATTTTGTTTGACCTAGTTGAAATATTTATAGCAACACTTTCTGACTGCACATTAATAAAAATTTGTCATAGTTTTATAGTTTTGGTCCATCATCTATATCAGTTAAAATAACATTGTACTCATCAGTAATGGCTGAGATCTTGACATTACTGCCACAAAGCCTGATGATAAAGAAACATACACTTTTATTTGCAGGTACAACTGAAAGTGAGCGTACCTGAAATAAGTTTGTCTCCCCTGGGGGCAGGGTTGGGGATACCGTATACAAGTAACTAAGTTAGGTATTTAAAATACAAATTATGAGTAACTGTATTCCGTTGCAGGTTACAATTTAAATTTGTGTTTGAACTGAGATTATCTCCTCACCCAGTAGTCATATCATATAAATATACATAAATATTGAGAATACCATTGGGTTACATTGTAACCTTGGTTCTCTGAGTGAGGAGATTATCTCCCCACCCAGTAGTTACATCATAACTATGGGAATTATCCCAATCTGGGGTAATCGACGTGGAAAATTAATAATCTTTAAGACACACCAGTGTACGTGGCCGGCATGTGCCAGGCTGTGAAAGCCCCACCTTGCGCATGCACCCACTGATTCATTGATTTCCACTTGTCGGAGTCGATGTTAGAGCAGAAAGGAGAGAGGAGTTGAACGTTTTGTCCACTTACCTTAATTTAGGTTGGAAAACTGGCCTTCGCGGGTCCCTCTCAAGAATAGCAAAACGCAGTTTTTTCTTTTTGACAATAAGGAGTGAAACAGTTGAGAGGAGTGCTATATCTGTGTATTGCAGCTGTCTGTTTATGCATGGTGGAGGCATAGCAGCTTGCTCGAGCCTGACTTAGTCAGGGGGCAGCGTGCTGCATCCCTCTAGGAGGTAGTTGCTGGCTCAAACCCAACCTGGTCGGGGGCAACTCAAGACGTACCTCAGGGGTTTAGTTGCCTGCTCAAACCCGACAGAGTCGAGGGGCGGCGAGCAGATTATCTCCACAGTTAGCCACCACGAGGTGTAGCTGGTTTTCTGGTTCACACCTGTGTTGGCTTCCCATTTCCTCATTAAAACACAGAATCTCCCTCCGTCCGGTGTCAAAGAGAATACACTTACACTTACATCTGTTGGCTCAGGGAAACTAACTAAAGACAGTTAGCAGCACTATTGCTATAACTAAAGAGTGCACTTTCTGGTCACACTACAGTGATGTCACTATTCAAAAAGCATGAGCATGCAGGGCTGCTTGTGAAAATCCAGCTTCATGCATGAACTGCTTTTGCTTCTGGAAAGCCTGTTGCCATTCATTTGGCACGTCCACCAGCCCCTTCTCAGGGCCTGCAGCCAGCTAAGCGCCCTACATTGGCAGGTCCAGTAGTGGGAGACGGGGGCCCATCGGGGTGCTCCCCTGCCTCCTATACTACAGTTTCAGGAGGGGGTGAGTGGACTGTGTCACATAGGAACTTCCCTGCTCCTGGGTCCTCTGTTGGATTGGATAGGAGCCCCTCCTCCCCTGAGTCGGAGAAGGAGATAGACATTCTTGGCCTATGGCCCTTAGAGAATGATGAGTTGGCCTCAGAGGGGCAGCAAGTGCCTGTGAAAGAGCATGACCAGCAGTCTCCTCTCCATCAGGAAATTATTGGGTGGGCTGCTTTGGCTCTGTGGCTTGACCTGCCAGCTGGTCAGGGTCCTGCCCCTTACTGTTTCAATGATGAAATGTGGGGCAACCCACATGGCTCCTTGAACCTCTCCTATCTGATTTTGGGGAGGTGGTCAGGAGTCGGTTTACAATACCGATGGCAGATGCACGCTGGTTGGGGCTGTCCCTGTACCAGTGCCATCTGGTTGGCCAGCTAGAGTAGTAGTGTAGTACAGATCTAATAGCCGAAATACAACGTGTCTCCTCACTTATTCGAAAGCTCATGAGAGTAGGGTGAAGCGGCTGGCAGTGCTATGGCAAATTTTTGGGTGGCCAGGCGCCATGTCTGGCTGCAGCCAGAGGATAGGACATATCTGCTCAAACTTTCTGTTGAGCTATCTGCCTTGTTTGGGCCTGATCCATCCATTATGATTCAGCAGGGCCAGGAAGCCAGTCACTTTGCTAAGAAGATGTCATGCACCTTGAAGTGAGGTCATGGCTGGCAGTGGCCTCAGCCTCAGCAGCCCAAGCAACCTCAGCCTGCTATGGGGCAGGAAGAACTGTAGGGCTGGCTGGAAGCAGCACAGCATGGCAAGTCTAAAAGGGGCAGAGGATGTGGCAGTGGCCAGGGGCCACCCAAGCCTACGACTCAGTCCTGATGCGACATCACCCCTAGCCTTCCCTTGCCCTCAGATGGCATGAGAAGCTCCTGAGGAAGACCCCTAGGTTGTTTCAACAGTGACTCAGGGGTATCGTTTACAGTACCAAAGCGCTCCTCCTCTGACAAGGGTGGCTGCATTTTCCATTATTGCAGACCACCAGCACAGGCAGGTCCTGCGCTCAGAAATCTTCACTCTCGTGGCAACGTCAGGTATCAGGGAAGTGAAGGAAGAAGATCAGCAGGCAGGATCTCAGGGGGCTGAACAAGTTTCCCAGGCCCCTCTGCGGCAGCAGGGTCTCAGGAAACTGAACTATTAAGATGCCTGGCTAACATGTGCACAGACAGGGGAGCTGTGCTGCCATCATATGTCATGTGCTACTGGATCACATAGGGCTGCGCATCAACGAGAACGGGTGCCAGGGTCATGTGGCAGCCGTGTCGCAGCGTCTTGGGTCTTATGGTAGCCTCGGTACAAGTGGTGCCATTGGCTCTTCTACACGTGTGTCCAGTCCAGTCTCCTGGGGCCCCTTGCGGTCTGTTTTATAGGGTTCCTATAGTTATGATATAAATACTGGATGAGGAGATAATCTCGATACGATAGAGAATGTTCGGTAACATTGTAACCTTGGTTCTCTGTGTGAGGAGATTTTCTCCCCAGGCTCAAGGCCACTCGGTACCTGTTCCGATCAATGTTAGTGGGTGCATGCGCAAGGTGGGGGCTTTTATAGCCTGGTGAATGACGGCCACGTAAAGTGGTGTGTCTTAAAGATTATTAATTTTCCACGTCGTTTACCCCAGATGGGGATAAATCTCATAGTTCAGAGAACCAAGGTTACAATGTAACCCAATGGTATTCTCAATATTTATGTATTTGATTTGCTCTAACACCGTGTCCTAACTGAGTGTGATGTGAGTGAGCATCAGTTTAATTGTTTTTTATTGGAAAATTCTGACTGGCCCTTAACAATGGATGCCCTGTATCTATGTATTCCTGTATTCCTGTTGCTCATCTTTAAAGAACTGCTAATAATGGCAGCTGGCCGGAGAGGGATTGCTAACATCTAATAACAGCCTACTTGCTGTTTGCTATTCATGCCATTTACAACGAATATCAAAATATAAAACATGTGTTTTCTGTTTAAAAAGTACAATTGCAGGACAATAGAAAGTGCTCACCCATCTTTGAAGTGGTTACCTCACCATTTGCTCACACAGCTGATAGGTAGACACTGTTGTGTGTTTTTGGCATGGGAATATACAGTAACACCCAGACAAATGAGTTCAGCAAGATGATTCTGAAGTATTCCAAAAGTAATCCAAAAGATTTAGAATAAGATATTTAGTTTGAGTGATCTAATGGAAGACAATACAAATTACTAGGGCTGTCAATCGATTTAAATGTTTAATTGCAATTAATCACACGATTGTCCATAGACACAAATTAATTGCACATTTTTCATCTGCTCTAAATGTACCCTAAAGCATTAGTATACAAGTTTTTATTACTTTTATTAACATGGGAGTGGACAAATACGCTTGCTTTGTGCAAATATATGTTTATTCATAATACAGCAATCCAAAACAATGACAAACACTGTCTAGAATAACTTCAAAGGTACTTCCTGCTCAAAAAAATATGCTGAAAGCATATCATTGCAAACTCAAGCCCAACAAGCAACAACAGATGAATGTGCTGATCAGAATGTTACATTAATTAGTAATGCTAACATAATGCAGTGTCCGACTTTACACTTGTAAAGGTTAACTAAACATCACCTGTTTTCCAAAACAGTTAAACATCAATAGTAAATGCAAATAACTTTGGTCTTGTGGAAAGAACCATCTGGCAGGGCGTTGAAGGTGAACTTGCCATTCAAAAGATGCCTTTCTTTATCTATCACTGCTCACGGGGGTTTGTTTCTGTTTGCCATGTAAACGTTACTGCTGCATCGCTTCCTGATTTCCCAAACTACAGGGTGGTCCGAAGGTCATAATTACAGCAGGTACCTGCCTCCACAGCTGCAGCTCATCAGACAGTCAGCCTGGTGTATGAGCCTCTCCAGCACACACACTCTTTGCCAGATTGTTCTCTGACTTAATGCGAGACTTTGAAGCATTCACTCTTGGTCTGACTCCCCGGTACTGACCCTGCTTGTTCCTGACCTGCCTCCATCATCTCTGCCCTGGTAATCACCTCAGCCTTCTGTCTGCGACTCCAAGTCCTGCCTGCTCCCTTCCTGGTTCTTGTCTGCTCGGCTCTGAGGCTGCATGGAGCTACACTCATCCTGCTTACCTCAGCTCTCCTGGTTTGGCTAGCTACTTCAGTCTACACTTCACTACCAGCCTCAAGAGAAAGCCACCTGCACTCACGGTACAGTCCCCAACGCTCAGACTGCTCTCACGTGTTGTCTGCCTGCTCTCGGCTCACTCTCTCACTGCCGAAACTACAAGCAAGCTAAACCCAAAGACCTCTGAACTGTTCAAAGGGCACATATTTAGTAATCTGTGGTGGGATACTTTTTTTTAAAAGTAACCCTACCTACACTGCCAGGGGTCCTGTTTCCAACTTGTCTGATCATCTGACTGGCCACATATTATCCATGTCGTACTTATTTAGAGTGATGCTGTGGTGTTCCACAACTATTGATAGATAGGCCAAGTCTACAAATATAAGATGTAACTAACCAGATTATTGTATAGCCCTGATTTAACACAACAGAAATCTGTGTCTCTCTGAAATTATGAATAAAAGGCGTAACAGTATAGTAACATGGCATGGTCTGAGACAGCAGGATTCAGTCTGATTTCAAATAAATGTCTCAGTTTTCAGAGCATTAAAACCTCTTGAAGCCAACTGGATTTGTAATTAAACTTTTGTTACGATGGACATGCTACACACTGTTAAGCCACAAGCACCAAAGTATAATTCATTCAGGTATACCGGCACTTTAAACAAGAGAGACAAAAAAAGATGTGACTTCCTACCTCTGAAGCAGTCATAAAGTAGGAATATGACTACATACCTCAGCTGTTTATAATTTTTTGTCAGGAAGGATCCCCCAGTTGAAAAGTATCAAAAAGGTTTTCATTGAATTCAACGAGAGTTGTGTATATTGTCATGAAGTCAAACGTTCATCAGATGGATCACAGTTCTTATGACATAAACAATATTTTCTTGTCATCATACACTGTGTTGTTGGATATGCTTGCTTTTGTTACCTTGTTGGCCACAAAATAAAAGTGTCCCCCAGTTTTACTGTGTATGTTTAACCCAGGGACTGTTGCAGCTGTGTGCTGTTGGACTGCATTTCCCAGTGTTCTCCTGTTTTTTCCCCGCCCCTTTCCCCACTGTCTGTCTGTGTCTTGTGGCTTCCCTTCCCTGGCTCCTGGCTGATTACACTCACCTGGCTGACTACACACACCTGGCTGATTACACACACCTGCCTTCCATCAAGCTCATCAACCTCCAGTCTATATCTACCCCTGGTTGTCACCCACTCATCGCCAGAATGTTGTTCAACCCTCTGTGGTAGTTCTCTCAGGCCAGACTTTAAAAAAAAAAAATATTAAAAAAAATTATTGCTTGTGATTCCCCGTGTTGTTTCCGCCTTTTTGTTAATCCTGATGCTCTGTATGTTCCAGGACCAGTACGCATCTGCCTCTCCGTTCTCCAACCAACCTGCCAGCCATCCACCCATCTGCTCCCCAGCCAGCCCTGCTCATCATCCCCCTCACCCTTCTCACTTGACCCTTGGACCCCGCTCCCCACCATTCACCATTTTTCCTTTTGTTGGAATAAATCCTTATTTTTTCCACCAACTGTTTGTGTCCTGCGTGTGGGTTCCCCCAGTGTTCTCAACAGGGACAGCCCCTGGAGTACTGCATGTACTCTCAGTGTAGAAGCTCAATGGGCTCTGTCATGTCTTTGTAGCCACCGTTCTACAAATGTTGAAGGTGTTTTTCTAAAACTCATTTGTCCATGAGTCATTATGTAATGTGGTGTATTTTGCTTGATACTTGGAATACAAAAACAATACTGATATCTTTAAAGATTAAAAACCTCCTGTGCCAAAGTGTATAAACTGAACACAATGTGTTTTGTTAATGTGACTGAAAAATTATAAAGCAAGACACATGACATTCCTAAATACCAGAAAATATTTTAAAAATTTTAAAGTCATAAAGCTTAGTGAAAGTTTGGTCAGTAAGACTCTTTATGCTCTGTCATAAAATTGTCATATGGAACCTTGATCTGGCTAGCTAGCAGCTAGCTATCTAGAAGCTGACAGGAGGAGAGTTTACAGACTGCTGAGTTGATCCTGATCTTAAGGAGTGACACCACCACTCTCAAACACCAGCAACAAAAAGCACCACCAGCACTCACAAAATAGACATAAGAGCATAAATTTAGCACAAATGTAGCCTAGCTGAGAGAGAGGCAACTGGAAAATGTCCATGTTGATTCTTTCAGTCTGGATCTGCGACAAATCTATTCCCTTGCCACTGCCAGTGTTTAAAGTAAAAAATTGAGCAACCCTTCTCCACCCATCACTTGCAGGTTTCATCATATCCAGCATCCCGGGTTCCTTCCGCTGAACACATGAGAAGCCCTGCTTCACCTCACATCCATCCAGATTTTCAGCCAACTCTCTTCATCTCTTCACCACTACTGCTAGTGTCTAGACACCATCAGGGGAATTTTCCTGTACTACTCATTGCTTCACTACCCCCTAAAAATGACAATGGCATGATAGGGTCTAATCGCTAAGGACTCCTTACATTTCTCAACTTTATAGTGCACCATATCAATAAATGTGTTTGATAATTCTTAAAATGAAGTCACTCCTATTGAAATGCCACCATAAGTACGTACTAGGAAATCATTCTTGAGACATCAAAATGTTATTAAAATAGGCATTTTGGACAAATACTCCATCCTTTTCCAAAGTTGAAAGATGAAAGCTTTTGAAAGGACTTTGATGTAACTGTTTCGAAGACTTATTACTGCACAGATGGAGAATGCAGCAGATTTGTGTGTGCGTATTAAGAAGGGGGAGAGTTAGATTGAGAAAATAACTGTGCATGCGTGTGTGTAGGGGAGGCGTCTCCATGTTACAGATAAAAAGAGAAAAGATGATTTGTTTGAGTGTGTGCTGGACTGAAAGGTCAATCTCTCAGCCTCCATCGGCAAGAGTGTCTCTTTAGAGGAAAAAGGCAAAGGTTGTTAATCAATAACACTTCAGATTGGTCCCAAAAGTCTGTTGTGAGCCTGGAATATTGCTGCCATTTTGATTACCCCAATGATTAATTAAAACTTATGTATCCTGCAATCAAACTGAATTTAATCAATACAGCGGCGAGCTCATCTTTCACACTTTCACTAACAAATATCACATCAAAACTTTCTGCTAAGCGCTGCACTCCCACCTACACCACCACAGGTAAACACAGAGCTGCAGAAGGTTTAAGGGCTCTGCTGTTTTATACTGCACCAGTGGCTACTGACTACAGTCTGTTCTCAGTTCAGCGTGATCTCACAGAAATACATGGCATGACCACGACCTCCTAACACAGCATTATGTAGGCTGGTTTCATGCACTGTTTGTATGTATACTTTGGAAAAGGACATACATAACCTATGTAATCATGAGCCAGTAATTAGCGTATATCCAACATAACTGGGAAGGATACGATCATATAACAGATGCGTTGACAGTAGTAAAGAACGCAGTAGGATAAAGACTCAAAGTACATGTAAGGAGGCAGGTGGGGAGAGAGGATAGGTCAAACAACACAGGACTTTTTCCCAGGAGACCGGTGCTCATAACCATGTGAAATCACGTGAGCTCTGAGTTATTTTAAGGTATGTCATAAAAGTGTTTATTTATTTATTTATTTAAACAGGGACAGTACATATTGATGAACATTAAATGTAAATATGTAGGATTGTAGCCAATGGCTAATTTCCATCTTCAGTCCCTTGGCAGGTTGATGGTGGTTGGTTCAGAAAAATTTAAATTTCTTAGTTTGGACAGAGGGACTCGTGGTCTACAGTGTCAAATGCCCTCTTCAGGTCAAGAAAAATGGCACAGGAGTTCCTACCTAAGAGACTTAACTTTTTCTAGAAAAACACCTATTGCTGTCTCAATGGAATGGTGGGCACAGAACCCAAACTGCATGGGGTGCAGAGGGGAATGACACATGTTTAAGTGTTCAATGAGTAGATTAGCTATCCACTTTTCCACAATTTTAGATATTACTGGGAGAATGCTGATTGGCCGGTAATTTAACATCTCTGCCTTATCCCCAGAATCAAAGATGGGTGTGACAGTGGCCACCTTCCACGCAGACGGGAACTCAGACTGACTGAATGACAAGTTAACCAAATGTGTGATGGGATGTAACAAGGCATCTCTATGTGACTTAAAAAAGTTAGTGCCTAGTCCATAATCATCCTTGGCTTTTGAGCTTTTGAGACCATCAATAATTTTAGCCACCTCGTATTCTGTTATTTTCCTAATTATAATAATAGACTGTGTGTGATTGATAAGGGTGTTAGTACAATCAGGTGGAGTGAACAGCTTGGAGATCTCCTGAACAAAAGAGGTGTTAAGCTCAGAGGCCAAGGTGACAGGGTTTCTTACCAACACATTATCAAGTTTAAACTTTATTATTATCCTGTTTATTCTTTAGGTTGGTCAATTTATTTAAATTTTGCCAAATTACTTTACCTTTTCCCTTCGCATTTTCAATAATAGACATAAAAAATTTTTGCCTTGGCCTTTCTTACGGCCTGTGTTACCTTATTTCTCATGGAGTTAAAATTGAGACTGTCAGTAGTCAGACCAGTTTTGAGGGATTTTTTTTAACAGATCTCTACTAGCCATCATTTTTCTACAGATATCATTAATTCAAGGGAGGGGGTTCCCCTTTTTCCTGTCACTGCCCCTCTTGGAGAAGGATGCCACAATCTCCTTGATGGACACATTAAATAGATTGCAACCATTGTTTATGTCAGTACATGATAAGATATTGGCCCATTATGCTCTTGCAGAGCTGATGCAAGGTTCTGCTGTTGGGTTTTAGGAACAAAATTATAAGCAGACCCAATTTTAGAAGAATTAGAAAATAAAGAAAAATATTGTTTGGTGAGTTTCCTAGAAAAAATAATAATATTATGATCAGACAGGCCAGTCAGGAGATTATAAATTTTAGCGATTCTCTCAGGTTTATTCATAAATAATAAATCTATTCTTGTTTTAGAGTGACTGGTTATTCCAGTAGGTTGCTCAATTAGCTGAGTGAGATTAAAATGATCTCTGATCTGTTGAAGAGATTTTCTATCTTTCTTTACATCCCGATTTACGTTCATGTCCCCAAAGATTATTACCTCTTTGTTGAGATTACAATGATTATTAAAAATAACTTTCAGCTGATCCTAAAAATCAGACTTGGCTGATGGTGGTCGATAGACACAGATTAGGGCAAAAGACATTGTATCCAAGAATGATATATTCACTCCAAAATATTTTGTTAGGCCACGTGAGTTGAGTGCAATTTATGGTATTTCTGACATACAACAAAGCCCCCCCACCCCTCCCTATGACCCTGTCTTTCCTGAAACAATTATATCCAGGTAAGGGTCAACCACATTTCAGTTAGGCAGAGAAATTTGACATTAGAATTAAGTGTTCAAGTTCTTCACGTTTGGGGAACATGCTATGAATATTTAAATGACCGCCTTAAAGCCCGTTAACCTTATGTTGGGAGTCCCATACTAACTTTGCTTGATTAAGCGTCTTGAATAGTCCCACAGACTGGAATTTTTTTATATGGAATTCCTAGGCTTTCTGTTGGGAAAATATTAAGCGTGTCTGTAGCTGATGGGGACGACAGGGCCAGAGACTCACCACTAGCTCCACGTTGGAATAAGTCCTGCTGAGTGTCCAGCTTGATGGTCTGAGTTGCAGCTGGGGGCCTGGGCTGAGAGCGGGCCGCTACCATAGCGGGAGCTGGGATCCCTGGTCGTTGTAGTCAAGCCTGCTGCTGGAGCGCTGATGCGGAGCCGGGCTGAGGACAATCCACCACTGCGGCAGATGTTAGACAGCTCAGACGTTGAGAGGCCAGCTGCTGGGCTACACGCAGTGGGCATGTAGCTGCTGGTGTCGGGGCTGCGGGGCCAGGATGGAGGCGATCCGCTGCCACTGCAGGTGTGGTAAAGCTCCGACGTTGAGGAACCAGCTGCTGGGCTACACGCCGTGGCCAGGAAGTGTTGACTCCTCAAGGCTGGAGGGTTGGCTCGGAGGCTGTTTTCAGCTGCAAATCGGTATTGTGTTGGACATAAAATTAGATATAAGATTGTAACCATGATTACCGTCCAGCCACATGTAGGAGAGGGGACAGAAATAAAAGAACAAGAGGCTCTGGGTGGTTTTAGGTTGAGCAAATGCAGCACCTGCCACGCAGTGTGTCTGCTCACTAGCAGCCAGCTTGAGATGTTTCTCTTCCTATACCAAACCATACGAAACCTTAAGTTCAGCCAGGGCCACTTAAGTCAAATAAAACTTTATTTAAATTGCAGTATTTTATTTGGTAGTATGGCTCAGTTCTGGAGCCTCTCTGCCTTTCCTAGGCCTATGCAGAAAGCCTAGGGCAGAGAAAGCACACATCTCTGCCCTTTGATGCTCCTACACGGAAAGCCTAAAAGGGGATTTATTGTAGTAATAATAATAATAATAACAACTTTATTTATATAGCACTTTTCAATATAAATAACAAGGTGATTTACAGCATAAAATACCAGCACACACTCAATATCAACACAAAATACATACAAATCAAATATTACATCAACTTAAACATTACATCATAAAAGCCTTCCTGTGAAGGTGTGTCGTGATGAGCGAGGTAAAACGAGGAACAGGCTCTGAAAACCTGATTTCCTCAGGTAAATCGTTCCAGAGTCTAGGGGCCCTGATTGCAAAGGCCTTTATGGTTGTGCGTAGACCCTACGCACATCGCCTATGCACATAGCCTTTGTCGTTGTGAGCACTTCTGTGGTGGTATGTCTGAGCCTCTCTGCAGTTACACCTCCAAAACACTAGTTGGCGGTGGAGGTTTCTGTGAGGTGCACTGAAGTTTAATTGATTCAAAACGCACATTAAATATAGCTTAATAGAGACAATTTCAAACAAGTACACAAATTGGCTTGACTACAACTCGCAGCATTCACAGTCAAACGCTTGTCTTTATCTGGACACATTTTCCCCACAAACATGCAAAGATTATTAGCACAAGTCTATGGCATTTTACATTGCATAAATTAGCCTAGCAACTAGCAATCTTTCCCTCTTCTCATATAAAACCAGGGACAACAGCAACATTTAACAAAAGTAAGGGCACACAATCTGGCTCCATAACAACTCACAACATTCACCGACAAAACAGCTGTCACACTAAACATGTTTTCCAAACAAATACAAAATGCTAGATTATTAGCACCAGCCTATGACATTTTAAATTGCATAAATTAGCCTAGCAACGAGTGGAGATTTCCTCTTCTCATATGAAGCCAGGATAAATCCCGAAGTATAAATCCCTGAAGGATAAATCACACATAAGACTTAAAATACTATTTTAGTGGAGGCTTTACTGTCCTCACAATTTATTGTTTCTTATCTGTGAACTAAAGGTTAATACAAGCTTCGTTTCCACCGAAGGAAATGGTGTCAGTACAGTGACAGACAGAAGGTCTGCGTCGAAGCAACACTTGGTTACATGGCGAGGTTCTATGTCGAAGTGAAGCCTATGCCGTAGCTAGAGCTATAAAATGCGTGCAAGTCTGAGAGAGCATACCTCTCCACCCTTCCACGTGCAAATGAGGAAAGTCTCATGCAGAGAGAGCATTTTGGGCTCAGTCCTAATGGCAAAGATGAGCCAGCCAAAAACTAATGAACCTGTGTGCACTATTTGCCTCATAGGCACATCATTTTATTCAACCACCAGTCTACCATAACCACCCATATGTCTTCTTCATTCAGCCCACTGGTATCTGCCGCAGCAACACTTAAATAACCAATAATAGCCAATTAAATAACAACCAATTTTCCATCAAAAAAAAAAAAAAGAACTTAGGCTTTAAGAATTTATGGAAGACGGGCACCTATTTCCAACTGAAACCCAGCAAGACTTGACTAAGTAGGCTTACTTAAATACATACAGCATTGCAGGATAGACAATGGCATACATGCTACAATGACAGCTCTGCTTTGACATTTTTTTTAACACAAACACCTTTACATACTGTGTATCCCAGTGAAATGTCAACATGATATGAAGGTATAGATACCTCCCAAGCCTATCACCTACATCATTTGGGATGGGATAATATCACAGTAGAGCATTAAACCTATCTAAGTGAGTTTCAACCGAATATGGTAGGTTGTTCTCACATTTTTTTTTTACAAAGTTTTACTACAAAAAGCAATGCTCCCAATTTCCTACATATCCCATGTATTCTGAAAGGCTTTAATCACATGACTGTGCTGATGGCAGTAAACAAGGAAGCAGTCCTGAGGTCTTTTAAGGGCGCAGGTTGGAGTGGTTGATGGGTTACAAAAAAAACACAATCTCACCTGTGATTGAGTCACCGGATCCATAAGAGTCATTTTAAGGTATGTCCTCGCCATGGTTTCTTTATTTTTACTCAACCTAACCTTAGTAACTTTATGTTAATTACATAACTGTACATTAAGGATGTAACTCCTGGGGTGCAAATTCGTAGGATATCAACTGTTGCTTGCATTTTTTGTAGGATATCATATAAAACGTGCAATGAGAATATGTTGAATGTGATCTGATGGGTAATATATTCAACACAATTCTCTCAATTAGAGAATATCAAGATTCATATTCACCTCTGTATGTCACTATTTAACCAGGTATGCTTTAGTTAAGAGAACTATTATTGGTAACAAGGACAATCTTATTATGTGGTAACCCATCTGTCTGATTACTTTAACAGTTCAAAAAAAAATTTAAATTAAATTAAAAAAAAAGTAAACTGTAAAATTTAATTGAAAGTATGCCCACCTTTTTATTGTGGGCTGAGCTGCTGAGATCACAAAGATCAGTAAGGGAGGTGAAATCTAAACTGATCAGAACTGAACAACTTTAATGTTATAATTGGAGCTGGTAAAGCAGAAAACTATGTAGTTAAAAGTTAATCCTTTGAACTCTGCGATAGCAATGATCCAGCAGTGCCGTTACAGGTATTTTTGCTGTATTTTGGTATCTTCAAATGTATCATATACCTAAAATCTGTACAACCTGAGCTAAAAGGTTATGTAAATCAATAAACCATAATAATTGATAGAATTATTCAAACTGAGTCATAAAAAATAACCTGACCAATGGTGTGGAAGACAGGAGCCTCAGCTTAGCTTCCTGTTGCAAAAAGAATGAATGCTCTTGTGCTATTGTGGTTTTTATTTTGAATTGATTTGAATGGGATCATGCCAGCAATAATGCCCAACAGCCATCTGCATCCATTTTAATAAGGGTTAATAATGAATGGAAACTAATTAAATAGGGAAGTTTCTGATAACTTATAAATATCTGAATGTTTCCACTGATATTACAAATCCAGCCAGGTTGAAATTTCACAAAGGTTTCTGAAAGAAAAAAAAAGTGTCTTTTAGTTATGTTAAAAACAACAAATTACATCAAAATAAACACAAATGACTTCACTGCTGTTGTACAATGGCACCCTGACAGTATATGGTGAGGGAAACTAATTTTGGAAAATGATGTACCTCTTGTTATTTACCACCAGAAAAAACACATCTCTAACCATTACACTTGTCACAATCACAGCTGTTGTATCAGTTATAACAATATTGTTGATGATCATATGAATAATACAAATGTGCATGCTTTGAATTCAGTTTATAGTTAATGGAAGCAACAAATAATTATTTAAACTGACATAGTTGGCTCAGAGAATGAATAATTCAGAGATGCAGATATTGTCAGTGTCATGTGCTCAGAAACAGCTTGCCTGGGGATACAAACAGTGAGATGTAAGATGAGCAAGCTGCTTTATAAACACAAACTTGCATGTCAGTTAACATTTGTTAATTTACTATAAGAGTTGTTAATTATACAATAAATACACAGATTCTAATTACTAATAAATACTGTATAAAGATATTAATAAATAAACTGCAAACATATTCTTGTAATTTGTAATTTCCCCCCTTGTCCACTGCATATTCCACCTTTTCATGGATATTTTATTAGAATACACACTCATTCATGTTTTAGTCATCTATTCATGTCAATTTAAACATTATATTCTCGACATATTGAAATTGCTATCAGTCTTGTTATGCCGGACATATTTAAGGGACACAACAGTGTCTGATAGACGTCAAAACACCCACATCCATTGCTTTGTATGTAATGGAAATATGCAACTCTGCATTATTTAGTGATATTTTTTTAAGGACATTTTTTTGCCTTTAATTGACAGGACAGTGAAGTGTGATGGGGGGGGGGGGGGACATGCAGCAAAGGGCCACAGGCTGGACTTGAACCCGGGCTGCTGCGGCAACAGCCTTGTACTGTACATCGGGCAGCTGCTCTTCCACTAAGCCACTGAAACTGTATTATTTAGAGTTGATGAATATAAGCTCATCAGAATAAACCACTGTCCTATTTCCTGGAGATAATGCGCTTCTCCTGCAAAGCACCTATTTTGCTCAGTTGTGACTTTACTCTATTTTCACTTACATCTTTTTCTGTATCCAACTTTATTGTTGCTATGATCCAACACAGGTTTGACACATAGACAGACAACAATTCACACAGGCAGTAGGACTCAAAATATAGTATTTCAAGAAAACAGTATGTTGAAAACCTGCTGAGATAAATATATTCTGTGGACATCATCAATAGGATGCATTATATGCTGATTGTATCATTCGAAAATCAAATTACAACAGTATTTCCCTTTTTTTCCCTTTTACAATGACACTCACATCCACAGTCCACTTTGACATGAATATGTAATTTAACATCTCTAGTTCACTTTCAACACAGATTTAACAAAAATGATGTACTTTAACATGATTTATAGACTGTAACACATGACCTTGCACTGTGTCAATCATGTTTGCACACACGTCCAAAACTTTAGTCCGTTATTAAAGTTTTCGGAACAGGTTTGATTTTTGTCCCATTTTTGGCATCCGTCAGAAGCTTTTGGAAAGATGTTTGACCAAGAATCAGTGAAGAAAATGTGGCAGTGCCACACAGTGGCAACAAGACAGAGGATACACAGAATCATAACTCAGATAGCTACTTTTAACAGGTCTGATCATAATAATCTGCTGGTTGATGATGAAGAGGAGGAGGACGTGGACCGAACACAGAATTTAGAAGCCCTTCATACAACTGCAAAGCCAAATGCATGACAGCCAGATAGGTAACTCCAGTGGAGTAAATGTGTCTTCTCATTTTGTCAGGTTTTGCACATTTTGACAATGAATAGAACAATAAAACACATTGGAATCGATGTGCAAGGTCTCTGTGCATGACAATTTCCTTTTTTTTGGATGAAGGATTTAAAAGAACGCATCCGAAAAAAAATGGACAGTGTGCAAAGGCCATTATTCTGCCTTACTCTGCCTCTGACTGGCTTACTGTGACATTCTTACCCTAACCTTAAAGGGACATTGTGTAACATTTTCAGTCGTTTATTGGCAAAAATTGATGTCTGCATTCATAAATATGTCATCACTGGTGTACTATTACCTCCACCAATAATCTGACTTATTCTCGTCAATGGAGAATTTAGGATTTGTTTGTACATTGTGCGGGTAAGTCGTCTGTGGGGTTCCATTACGGTTCGCCATCTTGAGAATACATCCACCAGCAAGGGACATACAGCACTGCCTTCGGCGTTTTCGTTGAGAGCCAGGCCAGCACTGCGTGACTGAGGAGCCGAATGAGAGGAGCAAGAGGCGCTTCGCTACTACCCTGGCAAATTTGAAACAAAGTCCCACTCTTTGAGCATAATGCAGGATCATGCATATGCAGCATCATGGGAGACGGAATCCTTGTCGCCGAAGGCCCACATCGGGGTAGCCTTTCCCAGGTAGAGAGAGCTGCTGAGGGAGAATGGTAATGCTGACATATTCTGCCATATATGAGGAGGGGAGACTCTGGAATCTGGCAATATAAGAACCATGATGGTGGGACATTCTTTCACTTCACAGCTTTCCAAAACATGTGGTTTTGGACAGGTTTGATAACAAAATTTTATAATTCACAGTATCAAAAGCTTTTGATAAGTCTAAGAAAATTCCTAGAGCGTATTCATTTTTTTCGAAAGCAGTTGAAATCTTTTCTCTAAGATGTAAGAGAGCCATATATGAAGAACAATTCATTCTAAAACCATATTGGTTTTTAGAAAGAATTGGCTTACAGACATTGTGTCTGCACATTTGGGTTAAGTCAGATGACTAGTCATATATCTAGACATCCTAGAAAAGTGTTTGTCCATTGGAATGGATGGGGGATCTGAATGTCTTAACTGAACAGCAGGTGGCACCCTATATGGAAGCCTCGGCCACCACTGCATGAATACATGAGTGAATGTGACATTGACACAACAGTGTCAGTCACATAAGATGAAACTTCAAAAAGGCTATCCTCAGGTTCTCAATAGGGATGGGAATTGATAGGATTTTATTGATATCAATGCCATTATTGAATCTGCTTATCGATCCGATTCTTTATCGATTCCCTTATCGATTCCTCCTGTGAGTTAATGATATCACCTCCTGTTGTTTGTAACCCAAGACATCTGCTTTCATAACGTTTTATTATGAACCTTAAAGCCATGGTCTAGTTTAGAAAGACGATGAGAAAGATTTGAAAAAAAGCACGCTGTCTAACCACACAAAAAACTAACGGCAGCTTTCACAGTCATAAGCCAGCATTGGCATACAGTTATCTATGTCACAACAACAGCCACAATGAGTGTCATTAATGTTACTGCTAGCTGGTGATCTAGAGATAAATCCCGGCCCACAACCTGAGTGTGTCAACACCACGCAGCTAGTGCAGCTAACTCAGGTGAGGCAGCTAACGCAGCTAGCCTAGCATATTATAACAACAAATGGCGTGCAAATCAACTCAACTGCCCTCATCTTACCATCCTTGGTTTTCCCACGAAATCTGACAACTGTCTACCTGGAGCGGGGACGCGCCGAAGCTCCACAGCAGGCTGGCAGCTCCAGGGAGGCTAACAACAACAGCGTCCTGGCCGCCGTCTACCTGGAGCGAGGACGCGCTGAGGCTCCACAGTGGGCTAGCAGCTCCAGGGAGGCTAACAACAACAGCGTCCTGGGAAGCGTCTCTTTCCTTTCTCCTCCAGACCAGACGCCATCACCCTCATGGCACCACGGGACACGTGTTCAACACCAAACCACGGACGGAGGATTGAGCCCCACCCGGACCCAGGACGCAGGTAGGCCACCCCCGCTGCACTAACTTATAATCTTGTCTTTTTTCCTTCCCTTTTTTTTTTCAGAACTAGGTGTTCGGGACAGGCTAAACAATGAATGGACAGCCCACACATCGCACACACACACATTCATACACTCCCCGTCCCCTTATGTCCCTTATCACCAACACACGGACACACGCAGCTACCCGGTCCACACACACACGCAACAGACACCCTGTTCCAGTTCATTTATACACGCATTCATCTCAAGCCTCCCTGCCTATTGTTTCCCAGCCTCCCTCGCCTGAGACCCACTGAATTTGCAAATCCTAATTTAAGCGTATTCAGGCGGTTCATCATGAACAAATTATTGATAATGCCATCTCCAAAAAACATTTTCCCCCTTGCATGATGTGGCAGGTTTCCCGCTTAACGGAATTTATTAAACCTGCTGCACCATCCCCAGAAACCCGAGACAAGGTGGCGGCGAACACGGCGAGATGGATGGAAAACAATATGGAAATCCTCCAAGAACATTATTCTCACACCATAACCTCCCTTACGGACACTCGGCAGAACCCACAGGCCCTCCACGTAGCTACTGGCTGGGCCCGCAAACGCTATGGCCCCAAGCTTTCTACAACCACCCTTCACACGGTGCAACAGTTGTTGGGTTTCCCCTCACCAGCTCCCTCTTCCCTCATCCCCCCTCAACCAGCTGCCCGGCCCATACCCCCTCCATCCACATTTACCACATACGGCTTCATTAGCGCCCACCTTGGAAACTCCTGAAGACACTAATTTCCCTATTTTACCCCCTGCACAGGCCCCCCATAAACTTTCACTATATTTGGGCCCCCGCGCGTTATTCAGCCTCCACGCAGCCCTCTCTCCCTCTGGACCCCCTCACCACTACACATCACTCTGATGATAACCCCCCCCCAGACTTCATCTGCCCTCACCCCCATGTCCATCCCTGGGGCCCCTTCCAAGGCTTCCAATTGCCCCCCCCCCGAAGCCACCCTCCTTTGCCCTCCTCCTTTAATGGAGGGACCCCCTGTCCCGGTGACGCATCCTCACATCCGGCCACGGGCTCTCTCTCCATCCCCCACGTGTCCGTTGAGTGCATCCACCCCTCTGCCCCAACGATCCAAAACACGCCTCTCCTTCCGAATCACCTGGGACATACAGGAACCACTTCCCAACTCCCCTACCCCACAACTTTCTTCTGTTCTCCCCATCTTACACAATAAGCCCTCTATTCCATCGTCTTCATCCTCTCCCATTCTCCCCCAGCAGCCAACTGAAGAACATCCACTGGCATTCTCCCGTCAACCCACACATGGCACACTGCTATAGATGATGATGATGATGATGATATTTTTATACATTATCATTCATATTTACGCTCAGTGGCCGCTTTATTGGGGATGCCTACATGGTCTAATGCAGTCAGTATAAGTGTTCTGTCATAAAGTCTATTTTTATGATGCCTAATATTCAGTCTCTCTCACACTGTCACAGAGGTGTTAATGTAATTCTGTCCCAGCACTGAGGTCAAAGTTAGTAAAAGTGTTGTAACAGACTGCACTATACTGAAAGTGTTTCTGATATTCATTTCCCTCGTGTATGTAAATGAGAGGGACAGTACAACACCACCTTTAACTATGACCTCAATAATAACTACATATTGAATTTACACATATCCAACAATGATACAACACAAAAAGAACATAATTATCTCTGTAGAGATAGATGTTATGGCAGAGCTGTTGTTTTGGACTACGTTAGAATACAAAGGTATACCTAATAAAGTGAAATTGAGTGTAAATATGTATACTCCACCCCCATTTTGTAGCGAAAATGCCTAAAATGACATACCCAAATTAAAATGACTGTAGCGTCTGAACCGCTCTGACTACATGCATGCATGAAGTCTCCCTTAAGTTTCTTGTGGAAGTGTCAGAAACACTCTAGGTGATACAGAGACAGAGTAATGGGCCTCAGTCAGTAAAAAATCTAAGATTTTGCCTAAAAAAAACATGTATTTCAGGATGAATAACTGTCTGTGGCTTCATCTGAGCAGGTAAATGACACTGTGGGGCTGTAGGCACAGTATCAATGGACATTTGTTTCAAATTTGAAGAAGATTGCTCAAAGTATGACCATTCTACAGTGTTTTTCCCATGAAAAGATCCGTTGGCGTCCTGGCGGAGTTAGAGAGGTTAAGAATCAAATATAGCCTATCTATGGTGATTTATTGGCTACATGATGCCTCAATAAAGTGCATATATAGACCCTACAAACAAACTCAGACACAACCCTGAAAATTGCAAGATAGCTGTGAATATGGAGTATGGTGGGCCGGAGAAGAGTTGGCGTCATGTTTTAATTTGACTTGCACTGAAGCTCACACTGGTCAGCACCCTTCTGTGTGAGGGTTCTCAATGTAAAAAAAAAAAAAAAATCAAATTTGTAGGTATTTTCTCTGATCTGAAAAATAAAGCCAATGGCCACTTGATGTTGGCTCTGGGAGTGAGTCAATCATAGACCCCCATGTTTAAATACCCAACTTTACAGCAGAGATAAGCATGTTTACAGCCTGGTACATAAAAAAACAGTCTTCTTCTCTGTAGCTTATTTTAGAATTTTTTTTTTTTTTTTTTTTTTTTTTTATATAATTCACCTGTTCAAATGTTAACCTGGGGGCAGTGCAGCTGAAAGCCCTGGCACCCATGATGCTGAAGTTGGGAATAGTCAGGAGACCAGCGGAGAATATGTTTTATATTTTGTTTGGGTATTGCAATAAAGCTGAAGTGTCATTCAGAGGAACCCTGGAAGTTGCCGAAGTTTGATGTGACTGAACTGTACTGCTTGGTAAACTGTGTCAAGACGATTCAAGACAAGTGGGTTTTTCTCTAACTGTGACTGCAGGGCTGGTTTCGTTTACATTGTAGGAATCTCTCAAACTATCCCATTTTGAGAGATTTCTTTTTCTGTGTAATGTTTTCTGCTCGCATCTGAGTTCTTATAGATGACCTGCTCACAGACAGACACAGACTCGCCCACACACTCTCAGCATTATAAATAAAGACAGTAAGCACATAAGCAGGAGCCTTACTTTTCCCCAGAAATAACAACCTCCTGTTTGTGTTGAGGTATCAGACGCCATCCATCAAAGGGCGATCTGTGTTTCTATCAATAAAAACGCTCATGCATTTTTCAGCATTCAAATACCTTGCAGCTCCAGGGACGGATGTTGCTTTCCTGCCTGTCTACCAGCTCTGCCACAACAAAAGAATGATTCATAAATATTAGAGTGAAGCATTCCCAGCCTCCTTTTTCACTCAATGCTCTCCCTTGATTTACTGTAGAACTATAGAGTTAGACCATTTCTCTCACACGGGCTTTTTGGGGTTTTATAAACTCCCTGCCTGCCTGCTGTCGCCAACACTTCCCCTGAGGAGCAGCCTGCATATATATTTACCATTAGTTTGCTAGCAGGTTATCCATTCAAGAATGTGCCTCTAAAACAAGCTAAAGAGACACCAATAGTGTGTACACACACACACACACACACACACACACACACACACACACACACACAGACACACACACACACACACACACACACACACACACACACACACACACACACACACACACACACAGAAACAAAACCTTACACTTGTGTTGAAGTTAGGAAATACAAAACACTTGAGGAAGAAACTGAATCGGGCGAGACTTTGAAGCACACAGATGATAGATCACACAGCATTTGCTCTTTGGCTGTTAAGCTACTGCGTTTTAAAATGATTCATCTCTGCATCTCTGAAAGCTGAGTCATTTTTTTTCTTTGTTTGTGTGAATTTAATCACAACACAGACACAATCCTTGTCTGAGTGTGACACCTCACTTCAATTCCTGGGTCGGAATTTGCAGATGCGGCCAACGTTGTTATGGATCTCTTGTATATTTTTTTCAGAGTGATTATGATAAACGGATGTTTCTCTCACCCGCCCGTTTCCAACCTATTCATCACAGGGCCAATAAAATATAAAAGATCACAACAGAGGCTTTTAGAATGCCTCACAATGGAGGCAGCGGCACAGAACTCGTACATTTAGCCTCAAGGGGCTGGTGACAAGGACAATACAAAAAGGGCCAGATATTTCCATTCCAACACATACACACATACAGCCCTGTCCGCTTCGAGTTGCTGATGATGACTTCTGGTGAGTAAATTCTTGTCACACATAGTGAGGACAGGAGAGACAGACATATTGTTCTGCTGCTTGAGATGGTGACGGATGTGCCGGAAAAATGCTGACTGGTCACAGAGACACACAGAGGCAACAGTGATTTGCACACATGCTGTAAAAGCTGTCATGTACATATAAGGGGAACAAAAAATGATATGGACATGTTTTCGCTGTAGCAACCAGCTGGTTAAGTATAACAAAGGCACCACATATCCAGCCACAAGCTTCATCGTGCAGCTATCCACGATTAAAATCCAGTTTTGGTTGTTTAGCCAGTATAGGGCTACAGCTGACCTCCACAGCAGAGGAGGGCTCACCTTTGATGGTCTGTATTTCCTAGAGCTTCACATTGTTTTGCTCTCCTAGTAGGTGTTTCAGACCGGAGGTTTGGGGACATGTTTTTCACAGTGGAATGCATTTTACTACAACTACTTGCAGCAATAGTGTTCTTGTCATCTTTCCTCCTGACAAATTCAAAGTAATGGCAATATTTCCAGATGCTAATGCTAACATAGCGTCATTAGTGGGGTGATAACAAAAGTAAGGTTGTAACAAGTTATTTGGTTTTGGGGTAACTGCAATGTTATTACTGAAATATTAGTAGTAATTAGTTACACCATGCGTTACTGGCAAAAGTAATAGCCTATTATTACTGTTCCGCAATTAGTCGTTTTTTTTAACATTTACCATTTTTTTACCACACCACTATTCTTGTCCAAAGCCTTGTCACCTCCCGCATTGACGACTGCAATTCTCTCCTCCTCCCTCACAAGTCCCTCCATTAGCTTCAAATGGTCCGAAACTCCGCTGCTCGTATCATCACCAAAACCCCCTCATTCCACCACATCACCCCTGTCTTCCAGCAACTTCACTGGCCTCCAATTAAATTCAGGATTCAATTCAAAATCCCCCCCCCATAGCATACTCTTTCTGATTGCACTTTACTTTTTTTTCCTGAGGTTTTTTTTTGTATTGTTTATTCTGTGTTGTTGTCTCTCCTTGTTGTTATTTATTACTTTGTTTACTATTGTACAGTGACCTTGAGTGTTTTGAAAGGGGCTTTCAAATAAAATGTATTATTATTATTATAATATAATTTGTATTTATTTTGCTTAATATGCACTGTCGCTCTTCAGACAAAGTTCCTACCGGAAAAATAAAGTTCTTTGAATTGAACTGAATTGAATTGATTGATAGTTGAATGCAGTTTGCCCTTTCTAGTCTAAATCAAAGCCCGAGATGACCCCCTGTGTTTTTCAAAGTTGTGTCAGAGTCAGAGTTAGAGTCAGAGTTGTAGGGGTATGTCTAACCAGGGCCAGGTCTAGCATTTTGGAGCTCTAGGCAAAATCAGTTCAGGGCGCTGAATTCTGTAAAAGATAGATACCAGCCAAAATAAACATAAATGCATGTATTTAAACTAGATTTTGTGCAAAACCCACTCTGCATCTCAGCATTTGCATTTAATCACTGGCCTAGGTCAGTCCCACAAACAATCTTAGATGTCTTTTAGTCTGATTGGGCATTTAGCCAGTGTAAAACACATTTTTATAATATCTCATAATATATTGAATTTCACAGTCTGGGTAAAGTTTAATTGGTGATTTCTTTATAAACACATTATATATATTAGAAGATACTTGTTTGAAAAATGAAAAGACTGGAAACTGGACTTCCAGTGAGTGTTTCAAGATGGCGGCATAGATCTAAAGCAGTCAATCTAATATGAAAACCCACCAAACTACTAATATTGCCATCACAAGAAACTAATATGATTTAGAATGAGTAGGGCAAGAAGCAAGAAAACTGCAGGGAAAAGCAAAAAAACAGGAAAACAAAACTCAAGACGAGAAGAGGGAGAAAAAGAAGCAATTAACGACAACACAGCTAGCATGGAAGAATCTGGCAGGGAAGAGGAGGATTTCACGACCGTCAAAGCCATACAGAACTTGCGCAAAGAAGTTCAAAGCATGAAAACAGAACTCAAGTGGGATCTAATGGAATTTAAGAATGACATTAAGCAGAAGTTTAACAACTTCAAAGCGGAGATAAATCAAAAGTTGCAAAGCGTCATCAGCGATGTCCACAACCACGGTACAAGGCTAACTGAAGCAGAGCAACGAGTGGAAGAAACGGAGACCACCAACAGTGAGTTGAGGGATGCTTTGCTCGATTCACTGAAACAGAAGAAACTACTTCAAGCCGACGTAACAGACCTGGAAGGAAGATCATGCCATAATAACAGTTGTAATAACTTCTGAAGACGGAGCTAGCCCTCGACAACATTGACAAATCCAGCGAGCCCACCGGTCTATCGGCCCAAAACCTCAAGATGAAGCAGTTTCAAGATCTATTCTAGTTAATTTCCAATGGTACAGTATGACATCAGAGATAGGGCGGCATGGTGGTGTGGTGGTTAGCACTGTCGCCTCACAGCAAGAGGGTTGCCGGTTCGATCCCAGGTGACGGGACGACCACAGTTTGTCAGGTTGGGGAGAGCAGCACTGGTGCTCCGCAGGGGAGTGTGCTGGCTCCGTACATGTTCACTTTGTACACATCAGACTTCAATTACAACTCAGAGTCTTGCCACATCCAGAAGTATTCGGATGATATGGCTATTGTGGCGTGTGTGAGGAAGGGACAGGAGGCGGAGTACAGGGAGCTTACGGGAGCCTTCAGCAGCTGCTGTGAGAGGAACGGCCTTCTCCTGAACACCAGGAAGACCAAGGAGATGGTTGTCGACTTATGCAGGTCTAAACCATCTCTGCAGCCAGTCAGCATCAGGGGTGAGGACATCGAGGTGGTACAGTCCTGCAGGTACCTGGGCGTACACCTGGATAGCAAGCTGGTCTGGTCAGTCAGCACACATGCTCTTTTTCTTGAGGAGGCTCACGTCCTTCGACGTCTGTGAGGAGATGTTGCTCATGTTTTGGGCTTGCTTGTATTAACAACTTTGTCTGAAGTTGTGGACATACTCGATTCACAGAACAAACAATCAAAAGACACAACGGACGAAGAGCTATGGACGTGCTGCCACCTGGAGCGGTGCAACAGAAGTATCTGAGGACATGAGAGGCTTCCAGCTCGCACACACTGGAGCAGAAAGGACAGAAATCGGACCGCATGGGTCCGGGAGAGGCTCAGAGATTTTCACCTGCTGCAAGTATAAACATCATACTAATAGAGCTCACAAGGTGCTGTTGACATAATTTCACACACAGCTGAAATTACAGAACACTCCACTTAGACAGACGCACAGATTTAACCCAAATTTGAACTCTATACGTTGCTCTTTCATTAATGAAAATGATTGCCAGTATTTTTTCATTATTGCAAGAAATTCCATTGACTCATTCACAAGTCAACAATGTGTTTTATCTGAAAGAAACATGCAATATTTACATCTACAGTAAAAGAAAATAGTCAATCAAGTGCAATGATGTCCTATTTGCCACTTTGTTTGCAGTAAACAAAGTCTGTAGTTGTTTTTCAGTTTCAGTTATATATTAAGGGGGCATTTTGGGCATTGGGGAGGACACATGTCCCCCTCAATGTATGTGGTGACTACGGCCCTGTCATGCATGCATAATTAGGCTACAGTTGTCTGGGTGCACAAAGGTGAAGTGGCTGGTCTTGTCATACAAAGTTAGAGGAGTGTCAACTGGACAATATGGAGATATTTGCATCTTGAAAGCCAGACTACAAATGTGGATAGACAGGGAGGAATTCAGTTGGAGATCATCCAAAAAAAAAAATGCTTCACATCACAGATTACAGAAAAAGAATTGGAGACTGCATTGAATAAACTAAAAAATAATAATAAAACACCAGGAAGTGATGGACTACCAGCTGAATGGTACAAGATCTTTCAGGAAGAGCTGAATCCGATATTTCTAAATTCTTTTAATTGGACATGAAAAACATGTCATCTTCACCCTCATGGAGTGAGGCGGTCATTTCTGTTATCCCAAAAGAGGGAAAGAATAAAGATGTTATGTATTAAAAGCAGCAAGAATCAAGATAAATGGACGCCTCACTGATCGCATAAAACTGGAAAGATCCACAGGTCAGGGATTCCCTTTATCACCAACTCTCTTCGCTCTGTACTTGGAACCTTTGGCACAAGCAATAAGAGAAGACTGTACAGGGAATTTTGATTGATAAAATGGAACATAAAATAGCGATGTACGCTGATGATGTCTATTGGCTATTAATAACCCAGGGAAATCCCTTCCTATTCTTTTTCAATCTCCTTGATATATTTGGAACATATTCGGGTAAAAACTCAATATACAGAAAATCCAAGTATTAATGTTTAATTTTAACCCATCTCCGGAGCTCAAACAAAGAATACCTATTGACTGGTCTCAAAAGCAATTAAATATTTGGGAGTTTGGTTGACACACTGTCCTAGTGATTTGTATAAAAAAACACTATGAAACTGTAAACAAGAAAATTAAAGAAGATCTTAGTAACCGGTCAGCATCTCTACTAAGCTTCAGTGCAAGAATAGAAATTATAAAAATGTCTATTTTCCTAAACTATTGTATCTATTTATGTTACTGCCAGTTAAAATTCCAACCAGCCAATTTCATGAATGTGACAAGCAAATTTCATGTTTTATTTGGAAAGGGAAAAAAACAAGGATTAGATATAACACACTAACCATAAATAAAGAAAGAGGTGGTATGTCTCTCCCTAATCTCAGGGATTAGTACCATTCTGCCCAGTTAAAAACTGTGATCCTCTGATGTGATAGTAAACATGAGGCAAAATGGAAGGACATGGAAAGTGAGTGCAGGGGCATCCCCACACAGGCAATGATTGGGGATTATAAATTAATGACAGCCTATCAAGAACATCTGAGCCCCCTCATCTCATTTACATTACACACCTGGTTTGATGTTCTGAAGCAAATCAATTTGTGGAGTCAATTGAAATCTGTATGATGTTCAATCCATCTAATTTTTTTCAAACGGAAAGGTATGGACTCCAGGTTTAAGTACTGGACAAATAAATGTATTACTGCTTATTGTAATATAATGGAAAAGAATGTGCTACAAAGCTTTCAAGCACTGAGAGAAAAATACAACTTAGAAAATCATGTTTTTTTTTGGATATTTACAAGTACAACAATATTTTATGAAAGAAATCTGGAAAAAATAAACTGCAGAAACGAAATAATACAACTAATAATATGGGTATAATGGTACTTCTAAATCTGTTATTTCAAAGCTTAGCCAGGGTATTGAAAAGGGCAGAGATAATACCACAACATATATTGAAGAGAGATGGGAGAAAGAACTAAATGACAAACTAACCTGTCAACAATGGGATGTGTGATACTGCTTTTTCTACTTCTTGTTCTATGTATTGGCGTGAATTCTGTTGGAAAAACCTTGTTCATTTTTTTTTATCACACCTGAAATGAAAACGTATCTAATATGCTGGAGAAATTGTGGGATGATGAGGCAAACCACTATCACATTTTCTGGAGCTGCCCAAAGTTACGGCCATTTTGGGAAAATATCATGAGAACTATGCAGCGTATCCTGGAACAGCAGATTCCCCTGACATTCACAACCCTTTATCTAACAAGGGACTTGTACTGCGCAAGATTGAAAAAATGGACGGTGTTCTTGATGAATGAGGAGAGTTGTTCATGACCCCCCACCCCGCGACTGTTAGCGAGAAGCCACACACATCATATTAAACAGTGGAACCGTAGCTTTCCAACAACACCACTTGTCAGTAGTCCAGTGTTTTCACAGCAAAAAAATGAATGATAACTCACAACACCACTTGTCAGTAGTCCAGTGTTTTCACAGCAAAAAAATGAATGATAAAGTTACATTAAAAATGATGTATAACAAAGCTTTCATACAGCTTTGCACACACATTACTCTTGGATGGATTACTCGCGAATACAGGCTCGGACACATATCACATGAAAGCACAGGACCAGAGCTTTCCAGTGGTACACACATCACTGTGCTGTCATCCCATCATGCAATAAATAGAGATCAATTGTCCACAAAATAAAAACCTGACGAATTTCTTTACAGTCCATGATGCAGATCTTGTTATCAGTCACTTCATATAGTGAGGAATATCGTATCTCAATATCTCCATATTGTCCAATTGACACGCCATCAAACTTTGTATGACAAGACCAGCGCACTTTACCTTTGCGCACCCAGACAAAAAAAAAAATTGCCTTATCTGACAAAAAATAATCAACTTACATTTTTAGTATGAAAATCCAACTTTAGGGAAATCCAACCCTATCCTCTGTGTTTCTTTGGCGTGCTTGCGGCAAAGGCTGCAGTAGTAGTATCATGATACCACATCAAAAATGAGGCAGTTGTGCCTTTTGTCATTTATAAAAAGATAAATCACTTTTCTATAACACATCAATGATATTTCAATGGAATAAATTACTTACTGACTTATTCATACTTCAAAAACAGCATCAATAAGTGATGAACATAGGGGGGATCAAAATAAAATAAATAAATAAAATAATAATCAACTAGCCACCCTCCTCCCCTGACAAGTAAAGAACAGTCCCTCCATGAGTAAAGAACAGTCACTAAAGTGCGGTGAGGTTTGTGGAAATGTGAACGACTCGTTTCTCCTCTGACACGCCACATACCTGTGTGCCGCCACAGCTCAGTTGTCCAGGTACTACTGGGCAGTCATGACACCAACGAAAGAGGAAATTACTGGACCTGGAGTCGGACTTCTCTGTCGCCGGTAAGCCGTTATCTTGCGCCGCAGAACACTATGAGCCTCCGCCGTATTCCTGTCTGTGACCCCCGTTCAACCCACAAACTCCAGGATTCGCCTTTCCTTTCTGCTACTGGTTGAAACGTGATAATAGGGGCGCCCCAGTGCCCAGTCCACTAACTTGGCGTGGAAATGAGCGGTAGTCTAGAAAACTGGCGAGTGTTGTTTGTTTTTTTTGTTTTTTTTTGTTTGCACATGCGCCCTCACATAGATTGCGCCCTGGGCGGTCGCCCACATTGCCCATAGCAAAAACCGTCCCTGGACACAGCTGGCAGAAATGGTCGAAGCACATAAAAAACCCACATGCAATTCAAATTTTGCATCGGCCACTGGCGGGTGTGTGCTTTTGTTTTACATGGCGCCATTGGTGCTTGGTGGGTGTTAATTTTACGCCTTGACTGTGACCGAGTGACAGAATCCCAGAATCATGGTTCTTATATTGCCAGATTCCAGAGAGTCTCCCCTCTTCATATATGACAGAATATGTCTTCTTCCAACTTGCTATGGTGAGATACATGTCAAAATGTAAGAATTTAGTAACACAGATTTGTTTTTTTCATCGATATAAAATTAATATAAAATACAGGCACAAAGAAGGACATGTAATAATGGCAAATCTGGATAGCCCACATTGTCCTGGAAAAAAAAAGATATATCATGTGTATGTAGCCTTTATAATGACTGTGATATGAGCTTAAAAGTAAAAGCAGTAAAAAAATACCCCAAAAAGGCTTATAGGGCCCATAGGGTTAAGTTGTAGGGTGTGCCTGCATTTATTTCTTTAATCAGAACACAAAATGAATTTCCACTTAGCTATAATAAAATGTTTTCTGATTAAGACTGACAATGACTCAGTGAATACCTTACTCAGTTTTATTTAATTAATGGTAAAACAGGTCTCTGTTCACATTCAAAGGTATTTGTGTGGGCAAACTGATGAAAAGTAGTCTGTTGATGACCAGAGAGAGGTACAGCGCCTTCAGGTCTGGTAATGGGGCATTGTACAGCGCTGCCAGAGCCAACCTGAAGAGAGGCATCAGAGAGGCCAAGGCTGTCTACAGGAGGAGGATTGAGGACTGCTTCCAGAGCAATGACTCCAGGCAGGTGTGGCAGGGGGTCCAGCACATCACCAACTACAGCAACACCTCAGCTGATGCCAGTGACACCTCACTGGCGGAGGAGCTGAACCACTTCTTCGCTCGCTTTGAGGTAGCTTCACAGGACACAGCCACACCACATCTACCAGCCTGCAACAGCCGCATCCTCACAGTGGAGGAGCACGAGGTGAGACGCACACTGAGGGCTGTGAACCCGAGGAAAGCTGTGGGACCTGATGGCATCTCGGGACAGGTGCTACGGGACTGCGCAGACCAGCTGGCTGGCGTTTTTGCCATGATCTTTAACCGGTCACTGTCTCAGGCTGCCATCCCTCAGTGCTTCAAGTCCTCAACCATCGTCCCACTCCCTAAAACGACCACCATCAGCAGCCTAAATGACTGTCGTCCAGTAGCACTGACACCAATCATTATGAAGTGCTTTGAGAAACTTGTCCGGTCACACATAATTTCAAATCTCCCACCCAGGATTGACCCTCACCAGTTCGCCTACAGAACCAACAGGTCCACAGAAGACGCTATCGCTACAGCTCTCCATGTTGCTCTGTCCCACCTGGAGTGGCAGGGGAACTACGCATGGCTGCTCTTCGTGGACTTCAGCTCGGCGTTCAATACCATCCTCCCCAACAGACTGGTGACCAAACTGTCAGACCTGGGAATATCCAACTCCATCTGCCTTTGGATCAAAGACTTCCTGTCTGACCGCTCCCAGAGGGTGAAAATAGGCCCCCACATCTCCCCAGCCCTCAGCCTGAACATCGGCTCTCCTCAGGGTTGCGTGTTGAGCCCACTACTTTACACCCTCTACACGCACGACTGCACCCCCGCACACTCCAGCAACGCTATAATCAAGTTCGCTGATGATACCACCATTGTGGGGCTCATCTCTGGGGGGGATGAGTCCGCCTACCGGGACGAGGTGGAGCAGTTGTTAGTGTGGTGCTCTGACAACAACCTGGCCCTGAACACCACCAAGACCAAGGAGCTGGTCATAGACTTTAGGAGGAAAGGTAAAATGGACATTCGGCCCCTGTTCATCCAGGGGGAGCAGGTGGAGAGGGTGACACATTTTAAGTTTCTGGGCGTCCACATTGAGGAGGACTTAACCTGGTGCATCAACACCATGACCATCATCAAGAAGGCACAACAGAGACTGTACTTCCTGAGAGTACTCAGGAAAAACCACCTCACTCAGAAACTGCTGGTGTCCTTCTATCGTTGCTCCATAGAGAGCATCTTAACCTACTGCATGTGTGTGTGGTTCGTCAGCTGCACAGTAGCAGAAAGGAAAATGCTCCAGGGGGTTGTCAACATGGCCCAAAAAATCATTGGTTGCACTCTGTACAGTTCCTGCTGCCTCAGGACCTCACCCAGGACACTCGCACTTTGAACTGCTGCCCTCAGGCAGACGTTTCAGGTCACTAAAATCAAGGACAAACAGACTAAAAAACAGTTTTTATGCAAAAGCCATAATGCCATTTGTTTGTATTAAGTTTTTAATGTTCTTATTTATAAGTATGCACTTTAAGAGACTGCACTTTCAATTTCGTTGTACTTGTACAATGACAATAAAGACTATTCTATTCTATTCAGTCATCGTAGAGCTGAATTAATTCAAATTTACCCACTGAACAGGTCATCTCAGCCATCATCACAACAATTGCCCCCCCCCCTGAGAAATTTGGCAGGAGCCGCCACTGGTCCTAGAGTATGTCAAGTGCCTGGCTGTGATGTTTCTTTTATATTGTACTGTGCTGTTGTTATGTTTTGTTATTTTGGTCATAAAAACTATTTAAAATAAAAGTTTTTAAAAAAATCAATGACTGGAAACTGTGTAGGACTGTTCTGAAGAGTTATACTGTTTTTCACCATACCTGTGTCCAAATTTTTTGGGTGGGCCTAAAGGCCTGCTCAGTGTCACACTGGAGCCATTTTTAACATAACCCCTGCACTAAAATATAAATGCTATGTTACTGCTAACATTAAAGCATCACTGTTGTGTCATTCACGCATTGTGTGTGAGCAGCAAGTCTGCAATGTCCCAAAAGCTCTCTTAGCTTTTTCACTTTAATAAATGCCACAATCATATAAATACAAGCTGAACAGCTGCATCTAACAGACTTTCAGTCTTTCAGACCAGATCAGCTATCAGGCCTACCTGGGGATGCCACATTTGATTTGTGAAAAACCGTGACATATAAAGCGACACAGGGCGTTCAACCATATTTGCAAATATCTTATGTTAACAGTTGTAGGACTCCATACTGCCTTTCTTACTTATTTGTCCTGACAAGCTGTTGCTCTCCTTTGACCATTTATGGAGATAAGCCTCACTTACTACACCTGACCATTTACTGAAGTCACAGGAAAAGTTATTAACATACGAGTAACATGAGTACGCTGGGTTTATACCATGTCCATGACAAAAGCAGGAGCACATTTTCTCCATTCAGTCTTTAATGTTTTAAAGAGACTGATTGCCATGAAGACATCCAGGTTGTTGATGCACATGATGATATGTCAAAACTGACATTAGACATCTTAATCATCCCAATAGCCACACGAGATACAAGAGTACCCTAACTGCGACATCCGGACAGGGACTTTCAAAATAAGTTAATCTCTGGGCTCCAGTGTGTCAGTTATGAAGTGTTTAGCTCTCATAGTACACAGGGGAATACAGAGGCCTACTAACTGCTCAAAATAATGTAAAATGACTGGATATCCGACCTGAGACAGTGACAGCCCGTGCAGCAGTTGCTAGGTGATAAGATGGACATTTGTATTTCTCCTACCAATTATAAAGAAAGAGGCATATGGCCAATCATCACTGTGTTGTGTTCATTTTTACAGACACAGGATTTGGTGTCTAAAGGCCAAAACACACTGGCGCCATAGGACGCGCGTCAAAACAGCCGCCCCCATTATTTTCTATTTACAAACCCACACTGGTGGCGGCTCGACGCACTTCGACATGCCGCACCGTGGCACTTTACGCCCTTCTTCTTCCTCGTCTTTTGTTCTAATTGGTGGTTGGCAACCAGTATTGCCACCTAGCGGACTGGAGTGTGCAATAGAAATCCGGTTGATGCCCCGCAGCGACGCTTTCTGTGTGTGTTGGGGGCGGCACTTGACTCGCGTCAATGACGCCGCCGTCATATGACACCGCTGGTGTGTTTTGGCCTTAAATGTACAGGGGGAAAAAACAGAATAGCAGTAAAAGAATCCAGTTTCATTTGGAATTCTGACATTCATTTGATTTGATTTGATTTGATTTGAAAATCTTTATTGTCCCCTAAGGGCAATTTGGTTTGCAACAGAAGTTAAAACACACAACCTTACAATATCTCACATTGCAGAGGATGCGTACATCCAGATACCCCAGACACAACACAAATAAATACATGTAAATACACAGAGTCAGCACAATTCAAGGGTGCATCATTCCCATCAAGCTTGCCTACAGCTTGTTCAAAAAACCAATGGCTGATGGGACAAAGGATTTAAGGTACTGATTTGATTTGGCCTTGCAAGTGAAAGTGTACCTTCTCTTAGACGGGAGAAGCTGAAACTCTACATGAAGAGGATGAAGAGGGTTTGCCAGAATGGCCTTTCCCTCTGCATTATGGGGTGCCGTTGTAAAGTGTCTCATGCTGAAAATAACATCAACATTTTGCCACATTTAGCTTCAAACAATGTTTAAAAAAGTGTTGTGAATTTTTTAACGTCACCTTTTACCACATTTACAGCAATATTTGTTAACTTAGAAATATATTAAATAATTAAATCTAAATATTAAATGTGGCACCTAAATGTTAAATGTTAAATCTAAATATTAAATCTAAATCTAAATGCTAAATCTAAATATTAAATATAAATATAAATATTTATATAAACACAGTCTGACCATCTTGAGCTTTTATTTTGGTACTTCCGGTAACTGGCAGTGTGAATTTGCATATTAGCTAAATATTTAGTTTCACCCAGAACATTTAGATTTAACATTTAGATTTATATTTAGCATTTATATTTATATTTAGATTTAGATTTAGATTTAACATTTAGATTTATATTTAGCATTTAGATTTAACATTTATATTTATATTTAGATTTATATTTAGCAATTAGATTTAGTATTTAGATTTAACATTTAGGTGCCACATTTAATATTTAGATTTAACTATTTAATATATTTCTAAGTTAACAAATATTGCTGTAAATGTGGTAAAGGGTGATGTTAAAAAATTCACTTATACACTTTTTTAAACATTGTTTGAAGCTAAATGTGGCAAAATTTTGATGTTATTTTCAGCGTGAGCCACTTTACAAACGGCACCCCATACTGCATAGCTCTAGTTTTAAAAACAAAGTCAAGATCATTCAGACTCATGCCGATAGTTTTTTGGCAGAGTCTGACAATATTCCTCAGCTTGTTTTTATTTGAGATGCTGAGGTTACCAAACCAACAGATCATAGCAAAAGTTAAAATGGACTCAATAAAAGAAGAGTAAAGCATTTTAAGAAGCTTTTTGTCAACTTTAAAACACCTCAGTTTCCTCAGATAAAATAACCTTTGATTTGCCTTTCTACAGATGGCATCTGAGTTTGTCTCAAAAGACAGTTTGTCATCCAGGATGGTGCCTAGATATGTGTACTGATTGACTATTTCTACAGCTTTTACCATTAACAAAGGTTTGGGCTTTGACAGGTGGATTCTTACGAAAATCAAGAATCATGTCCTTTGTTTTTGAGACATTAAGATGCAGATAAGAATCATTACACCATCCAGCAAAATAGTCCAGGACAAATCAGAACAATCCCAGTAAAACCAGAACATGTGGAAACCCTGGGCCTGCCAGCAGTTACTGCTTACTGCTGTGGATGTGTGCTTTGTGCTATGGCTAGCTGCTGTTAGCTGCTGAATGAGAGGCTATCGCCATGTATCTGCTCTCAGTCCTGGGTTTAGCAGATGTGTGCTGTGCAGCTGTAGACTATGAGTGTTACTGACTTAGCTGCAAACAAGTGTCTTCGGCTCAGGGGGCACATATGTTACATCACTACTGGGCTAGCTGCAAAAGAGAGTTTGTTGCTGGGTGGCTGCTCATTCTTTGGTTTTGTGTGTGCATGTGCTACTGGGTTAGCTCCTAACGAGAGTAACTATTTTTGCTCTAGTTCGATCTCCATTTCACCTTCTCCAGAGGACACACTCTCAGCATCTCAGCAAAATACTTTTTTAATTTCTTTTTTTTTTTTTTTTTTTCAAATTTAAAAATTTAAAATCACATAGGCGTTCAGCAGCTCAAACCATTAAATTGTTTACATATTTTCAGAGTCTTTGTAGCTTTGGAGTTTGTGGAGTGCTGAATGGTTTCTAAGTATTGCTGCATTTCATTCATAAAAATTTTGAACAAGGATTTTCTATTACAAAATTTACTCTTATGAATATAGAACTTCGCTATAGATAATAAATAGATTAATGAAATAGAATTGTTTTTGTTTAGAAATGCTGACATCATAAAATCCAAACAGCACATCTTTGTACAGTAGTGAAAATAAAACATAAATGTTGCAACGAATATACTCGACAAAACCTTTCCAAAAAGTGACAGTATAGGGGCAGCAAAACAAATGTGCAGTTACCAAACAATAATCTGCTGCCGTCTGCAGCTGTGCTGATTTCATATTGAAACAGAATGCTTGATCACAGGGGGAACAGTTGCCGTTGTGACCGAGAATTATGAATATGAACAGTTCACAAGTTACAAATTACTCACTCCCATAGTTTTTTTGGAGCCTGCTTGCTTTTTGTAAACTTGTCTTCATTGGTGGCCCTGAAATGAATCAGGGCTCGTGTTTTGTCTGGTGGCCCTGAAATGGAACAGAGATAACAACATTACTTTCTTTTATTTTTTATTTTTTTGGGCTACCTGTCAGATATTCGTTAAGTTATTAGTTTATCTGCATGTAGTATTGCAAGTATTATCACAATGAATACTGTAGTCAACATCCAGCAGAACTAGTGAGGCTGTTTACACGGTCACACAAGTGTTATCTGGTGACTTTCATCCACGTTAACGTTTCACTCTTTGGGTTATAAGTTGATTTTTAACCAAATAATCTGTACCACAACAACCGACCTAACTTATTCAGCGGAAAGTCACCAGATAATACAATCACTAACGTTAACCTGCAGCTGTACCGTTACCAGCTGCAGACTCTACGGCTACAGGAGATGACACCGTCATCTTACAAAAATGTCAATGCAAACATTTCACGTATATTAAAACAACTTAACAACTACGTTATCACTGAAAAAAATTACTTTTTGTACTGAATGACAGCATACTCGGTTATCAGAGAACCGGGGTTACGTGCAGGGGCAAGTGCCCGCGCCGGCTTCATTAGCTAGCCAAAAGAATATGTGTGTTACGCTACAAAGAGTGACATATCATGTGACCTAGATTACTTTTGACAAACGAACAGTGGGCTATCGGGTTAAAGTCCAGTGTTTGTTTGACCCATCCATCTCCCCTCCAAACCACCCTATATAAACTTTCTCCTATGTTATACCATAGGAAGCAACAGAAATAGCTGCCACTCAGTGTGTAACAAATCTCCTCAAATAGTTTCTCAGTGCATCAGTGTCTGACGCTGACATCCACTGGCAAAGCGTCAGTATTTGACATGTTCAGTTGTGGCCAGCAGCATCAGAAATAGCTGCCGCCTGGTGCGTATCATACCTCTGCGAAAGGTGCCTCTGTGCATGGGCTGCCTCTCACGCCTCTCTTTTTACCACTTGGATGCTGCTGCTGCTGCTGATAGTTCAAATAATGATGCTCTGAACCATCTCGTGTTCAAAGTTTTGTTCCATCACTGAGTGGGTTTGCAGTGCTGCAGGCAGGCAGCACACTCCAAGACCAGGGACGCCCATTTCTGTAAAAGAGATGCTATCTGGATTCTTTTTTACTCTTTTCTCTTTCTTTTTTTTTTTTTTTTGTTTCTTTCTTTCTTGGTGGCGCCATTCCACATGGTGTCTCTCTAGGCAACCGTCTGTACCGCCCATGGCGAGTGATTACTTTCAATTGCTGCTTCTCTGATTTTGAAGTTTTGATCAACACTTAGTTGGAAAAGTTTTGTTGTGGAACAGTTTTTAATGGTGTCAGCTGGTTTAATCATCCGTTTGTCAGTTTTTAATCATCTGTCAATTTATTATTATTTTTTTTTTATCAATAAATGAATCATTCAGTGTTACTACTTGCTCAAAAGCTGCAACAAAAGGAGGGACACAACACCAGGTTGGATACAACAGAATGTAATATTTATTAACAAATAAATAAATAAAAAGGAGCAAATAGAAGAACAAACAGGGAGATGGGTCTTGTGTCAGGGAGTCAGAGAGAGTGTGGGCAGAGTAAGGAGCCACTTATATAGATTCAGCCCACTATTTCATCCAGGTGCCCTCAGTCAGTCATCAGTGAGCTGTGCGGAGAACACATAGACATAGAGCGCACACGCGCGCGCGTGCACACACACACACACACACTGACATGTACTGACAAAATGTGAAAAATGTTGCAAGTTCCAAGCGACAAATCCCAACATGTAAAAATCAGTGCAACACATTCCCACTCTGATCTAATCACATATCGATGTTTGGTCATGGACTTCCACATCAAGATATAGGGCTCTAGTTTCCCGGCGCAGCGCAGGGTGGCGCAGGGTGGCGAACCCTGCACAGAGCTAGTTTCGAGCAGCGCAACCCGAGGCGAGCTCAGTTTGGTAGTTTGGCAGATCGAGGTGCGCTGAGATGGGTGTGGCGGCACAGCAGGGGGAGGTGTCGACAGATCCAGCTTGGCGCAGTGACAGTTTAGTGCCAAAAGGCTTCGCCGAAGGTGCGCTAAAAGCTCGCCAGCTGAAACCAGGTCTACTGTCAGCGCAGGTGGAGCGCAGCCGGTGTAAGCCGAAGTTTGGCTGGCCAGCGGACAGTGCGCATACGTCACCAAAACCTCACAGGCAGGTTTCCAGAATGTCAGGCGCATTAACAATGCAATAAATACCCACAAACACCACTATTCAATGCAACTATCTGCAATCAGCACATAAATGTATCTCTATATCGACTGTCCCGTCACATCTGATGTCAGATCAAAGGGGATTGGCACCGTTTGGCACGTTTGGCACACGTAATGGAAACCCAGCCTGATTTGATTAACACAGTTACAAACTAATGAGTTCACATCCCCTCTCCTCTCCCCTTAAGGGCGAGGAGAGGGGCTCATTTGATTGGTGTGGTGTGTGTAAAACCCACTCCACGCCTTCTCTCCTCCCTCTTTCTGACTTGCGCTGGTAGGAGGGACGGAGGTGGGAAAGAGGAGTAGCTGTGCCACAGTGTGCCAAACTTGCAAAATCCACCTGGCCACAGCCAATCGACAAAGCGCAGGTGCACTGCGCCTCTGCCTCGCCCGGTCTGCGAAACTGGAGCCCATGATGTGCAGGGTACCCTGGGTGCCTTGGTTGTTGACGTTATGGGACACCGTGTCAACTTTTGCCTGTTGAATGCAATGTCTCAAAATACACTTCCTTTTTCACAGGAAATATAGAGTTTGCATACAGTCTCTTCAAAATAAACACAATACATTGGTACTCTGCAGATTACTTTTTTTTTCTTCAATAACAAATGCATGCACATGGTTTGGTTTAGGAAAGAAAAAAACAGGGTTTGACTTTACAGTCTTACAGGAAGTGAACCCCAGCCTCCTGGGTAGAAGTTGGTGGTTGTTTGACACATCTATCACCCCTCCCACCCATCCTAGTCGGAGTCGTGTATTAACGATACTCAATACTCGGAGAGGTTGGAAAAAGATACACATTTCTTTCCTGTTCCAACACCAAAATCAAACCCTGAAAAGTGTGGGGTTAGCTAGCTAGCTCCTGAAGATATAGCCTACTAAATATACACATACTTTTTAATGATTATAACACTGAATAAAGACCTACCCTGCTGTACAGGAACCAGTGATGGGAAGCAGGGAAATGTTGCTGATGTTCAACCAGCTTTGTCTCATCTCACTGTCTGCCGTTCAGCCTCCTATCAGTTGGACGCAATCAGAACACCTCTAACAGGAGGCCCCCATGAGAGACATGTTAATCAGATGCTGAAAATACCTCAACTGGTCCCTTTCAATGCAAAGGAGCAGCTGCTCTACTCCAAGTTTCATCTGGGTGTCCCAGCTCCTCACCCTATCTCTGAGGCTGAGCCCAGCCACCTTCCAGGGGAACATTTCGGACACTTGTATCTGTGATCTAATTTTTTAGTCAATACCCAGAGCTCATGACCAAAAGAGAGGGTCTGGACTTAGATGGACCCATAAATCAAAAGCCATCTGGGTCAGCTCCCTCTTCACTATGACAGGCACTGCATGTTCCAGTCGGAAATTATTTTGCTAAATTTGTACAATGAGAACCAAATCTAAATAATTTTAATTAAACTTCTCATGTCCATACTGATGTTATTTTCTAATATTCTAATTTTCCATGTGTTGTATAATAAGATGTAGGACATATGTCATTTCTTGGATAGAAGACAGCAAGTTGCCACTTTTCAAACAAGTGAAAAATATTTTAAAACAGACATACTTATGATAATAATAATAATAATAATGACAATTACACTCTGTTTGTATTTTTAGGGAAAATGGATCGTTAAATCGTCAAATATAATAGTAATACATTAGAGACATAGCTGAAACTAGGCCTAGACAAAAGATGATATTTTAGGAAAAACATATGAAATACAATGACAGTTGACAGGTTTTGCAGATACTTTTAACATAAACTTTCCTTGTCATTTTAGAAAACAGTCTTGTAGCATTGTGTTTCTCAGATATGCTCGCTATCTTTGTATAAAAATGCAACTTTTCAGAGACAAAATTGTTGAAAGAGTAGACTCTTTATGAAATATACTAACATTGTATTGATTCTCGAAAGGTGCAGGTTGCTTACAGTGCATTAGTGTCATATGAATTTAAATTATTAAGAGCAGAGCGTTAAAGCTGCCCTGTGGAGTTTTGCCCATTTGCGCCATCTGCCGTGTTTTTCCGAGTACTGCAACAATAACAGTCAGCATGCGCCGTTCGATGGCGTCGGCAATACGAGTGACGTTCCCACACCGCACAAAGTTCAATGATACACCTATTTACCACCCAATAATTTTCGTTGTTTTATTAACTATGAGCAAATATACTGTAGCGACCCTGGGGCAGTGGTGAGTGTGGTATGAGTGGAGTCAGCTGTCAGTCAGTGTGCGGGCTGGTGATTGGTGGAGCAGAGAGGGGAGGGCCGCCCTGCTGAGTACTGTAAGTGAGTATGTGTGTATAAAGTGTGTGTTAGAGTTCGGAATGGGTACTTTTATGTGTTAGCCCCTCTGGAGTGTTACCGGAGTTTTTGAAGTGCACAAATAAACAGGCCTTTTTCCCGAATGCTACTCTGCTCTCCTGCTCGTGAGTGATTCATTACAATACAGACAGCTCGTCGGCAGAGGTCTGTGCTTTGCGCGCTCTGTGTGAAACGGGCTTTATTTCTGCGTTTGTCACTCTCTCGTTTTGCCTTTTTCCTTCTTCTGAACGTCCCAGAGGTTGGGGAGGACCAGCGGGACCAGCTCCAGAGGCTTTGGAAGCTTTCCTGGGCCATTTCTTTGGGTTTTCAGACATCTTTCAGTAGCTCCTCTGCTAGCCTCGTCGTCTCCAACATTTCCAACTGCGCATGCGCTCTTTGAACTCTACGTCAAATGCGTCATTTTCTGTGCGACATCGTGGTAATGTTGCTCCTGAGAAGCAATAGCGCTTCTAAGAAACCAGTGTGGTGGGGATGCATTCAATGATCATCCTAATAACTCGTTTGGCAGTGGCTGTAATGTAATGGACATTGGTTTATATGTAAAAACTCCACAGGGCAGCTTTAAGTTTTGGCTGATGTGTATTTTCAAAGTGTAAGCAGACAACTTTTCAGCACCCCTTGGGGTGGAATCCTGATGCTGCAGTTGCAAATACTACTGGCAGTAATATGGGGGTGCACACAGATGCAACGCCTCCTCTTTATTACAGTTTGTGTCATTTTGTTTTGGAATGGGAAGTTGAGGTTTGCATGGTCTCCTAACAATCAGGACTACATGCAATCACCTAGCATTTGAATGCGAGCAGATAGCAATGAAAATCATGGGAATAAGTTTGGGCTCCTAACCCAGGAGGAAGACACTGGTGACGGTGAGAGTGAAAGCAGAAGCAGGGGAAGCAAATGAGGCTAAGCTAAAGGCTCCTTAACACAAACTATTGCTCCCAACCATCCTTCTCACAAATGTACCATCGCTTTCCAACAAGACTGAGAGTAACATCACAGCAAGACACAAAGAACTGTTGCTTCCTAATTCTTGCCGGGCCATGGATAAACACAACATTCCCATTACCTCCAAGAAGACAGGAGGCAGACTTTATACATACACAATGCTTGGTGCACAGACACAACTGTCACGGACATCACAATTTTATCATGTTGTGGTCTTTCACATTTTCCGGAGAGATTGTACCCTGTTCCAGACAGAATTGCACTGTGAAAGTGAAGCTCATAGGGAACCAATCGCCAACCAAATACCATTGGTGTCATTATTTTATAGCCATTATATTGTGCAGTCAACATTTACTTCTTAATGATAAGGGGCTGATCGATATTTATATGCAAATGGGGCTGGTCCAAAACAGGGGGGGGTTCCCGAACTTTTTTTTGAGCACTGGGGGGGGGGGGGGGGGGGGGGGCATATGGTTTTTATTTTGGCTTCAGGGGGGGTCATGCAACTTTAATTTGTTAAGTTTTGTATGATTTTTTGTTTGTTTTCCATTCGTATTTTACTCAGAGGTTTTGGTTTATACTCCGCTATATAAAGTTACCCTGCATGGTCCACAATGGTATTTCCCACTTGCGCACACGTCACTGACCGGAAAACCCAATAGAGTAGCAGAAGAAGAGGACCGCGGAACACAAACAATTCAAGCATAATGGCTGCTGTGAGGAAATCAGTGTATCGAAAGGAAAGTTTCCTTCATGCTAAGTTGAGAGTGTCTTTGCAGACCTTAAAAGCGGATGAGACACTGGACAAATATAATTTTATTACAGAGTCGACAAAGAATAAGAACTTGCGCGACAAACTTCTAGCTCTGAGTCGGCTGCTGAGTGAGCTGCTGCTCCCATGCAGCCACTGGTGAGAGCAAACCTTGTGGATGGCTGGACTACGAGTATGCGTATCAGTGTATCATTCGTTCATTCCATTTTCAATTTTAAATCAAAAATCAAAAATACAAAAAACGGTTTGTTTTTCTTATTTTTGATTTTATGCTCACATCAAAAATAGCAAATTGAAAAATGGGCCACGATTAAAATTTGATTTTGATTTTTCATTTGATCCAACTTGCGTGACCCGGAAGCGCATTGCATTAACTGGATAAATAGAAAATTACACCTTATCTCATAATTACGAGAAAAGATCTCGTAATTACACAAATAATAGCTTAATTAATTACATATGTGGAAATAGCCTGTGTCGTCCTTTGTTAACCATTTCACATACAGATGTTACTCATTTCAATGCCGCAGCCACAGTGAAGGGGGTGAAACAATTGATCCAGGAGTAGCTGCAGTGCGCAACAACAACCAGCAGGTGGCACATGTGAGCAGTAGAGATACAGCGTCCAACTGAAACTGTTTGAGAATTAGCAGTAGGCCTACTGATAAACGACATGTATACTATGATATTTCCACAGCGGTCAGTGTTAGGTCCCCTATTATCCTGGTGATCTCAGTGTCATGATGTAGACCTGCAAATGTATGTGTGACATATAGGCAGAGTTGGGTATAGGTATAGAGTTGGCAGTTACACTTAGAGTAAAGCTACTGAAGACCAGCAAAATGTTTTCATTTATTCTTTCAGGTGGGTAAATGTCACCTAAGCACCTTCAGATTTTATCAGTAGTGTACCCTTAATAGATAGCTTGTTTATATGGTTTGTATTGTGCTTCGTGATATTGTTTGAGGGAACTGTAACGTAAGGTAACTGCATATGGGGCCGTTCACATGTAGCGTCTTTTACGCGCACAAATCCACTAGTTTCAATGTAGACGCGCGCCAAGCGCGCTCACAATTCTTGTAGCATGATGTTATTAGGCTAAATATTACATTTCTAACAGTGTCTGAGCTGATTTATTGACACGGTATGATTGTAGGCTGCTGTAACGTTAGGTTTACAGAGGAAATAACGGGTTGTGACAGGGCCGTCCACACCAAGAAAGATAACTGTAACGTTAACTATAACGATAACAATGGCAGCCTCCACACCAATGAACGATATAGTCGTGTTGCTAGGTTACGCCAAACACACACTGCTCGGTGTTGCGAGACAGAAAAAGAAAACCAATTTGCCGCTTGCTCCACCTGTCTGTCTGTCTGTCTGTCTGTCTATTAGCTATATCTGTCATGAGACAAACATGAAAGAAGACGTGCAGTTTATTGTGTTTCACCGGCGACGAGCTGTCATTACGCGCGACAATTACGCACGGCTGCACGCTCTTTATAACTCACTGTGTGAACCTATGTTGCATAATAAAGATTTGCCCCCCTCAGTAACTTCATCCTGGCTCCTGAATTTTATGAATGGAGGGGATGAGAGGAGACGCATTCCCCTGCAAAATGTATTTTATTGCAGTTATTTTCCCGGTATTTGCAAAACAAAATCACTGAAGTTAAGGTTCTGTCACAAAACTATATTGTTATGGATCTTTGCACATGTTTAAGTGGGTGTATGGAAATCCTGGAGCTTTCTTAGTGGGTATACTTGACGTGATGAACTTCTCGACCTGTCATTTCGGATGGATTTTGATTGGCTGTCAGTGTTTCTATCGTTCATCAAATCGCTCTGAAAGTGATCCAAACGATATCGTCCACCACTATCGTTGTCGCTATAGTTGTAGTGTGGACGCTGCTAAACACTTGAGTTTAGAACGATTTTTAAAACTGTATATTTATAGTTATATTTATAGTTATAGTTCTTGGTGTGGACGGCCCTGTCACATCCCGTTATTTCCTCTGTAAACCTAACGTTACAGCAGCCTACAAGCATGCTGTGCCAATAAATCAGCTCAGACACTGTTAGAAATGTAATATTTAGCCTAATAACATCATTACAGCAGTAATAACGTCAGCTTTAGTCAAATGGCTCTAGCTCTCCCGGTAAATGTCATCAACTCTGGACACATTTTCCCTGTATGTTGACATGATAATGGCCGCGTTTCCCACATCACTCTTAGCTTAAGAAGATCTTTCATTAAGAAGGAGTTGTAAGATCGAGCTGACCCACTCTTAACAGACTTCTTAGCCACCAAACGCTCACAGATCCGGCCGCAGCAGGCACATCAATATTACACTGAGCAAGGACAACAGTGCGCACCGTATATATTTTGATCTATTTTATACTTCAGGTTTATATTGTTTGGCATTAATTGGTGACAGAAAAGACCGATTTTCATTCTGCAGGGAAACGCGTGTCCTTACTCTATGTGCCTGAGATCGATTGATTTCAGCACCACGGTAGTGGCCAGCTCCTGTTAAGATATAAACACAATGAAAGCGGACAAGCCTACTTATTTATCGTCTTATTAATATTTTTCTGCCGCCAGATTTCAGTGCGTAACTTGTGCCACAGCTCTGAGCGCACACAGGGTCTTCATAAAACATAGATTCAAGATTCATTATGCACAGTAAGGACACGCGTTTCCCTATTCTGAAGTATAAAATAGATCAAAATATACACGGTGCGCACTGTTGTCCTTGCTGAGTGTAATACTCCGTCGTATTTTACAATATATACACATTATAATAAAGATATGGGATATGGTCAAGATGGCACCACCCGAGTGGCAGCTGGTTACAGTAGTTCCCCCCTTCGTGGATGTGCAGTATGTGGTTCTGAGCGAAGCAGTGGCCACAGTGACACCTTTCCTGATCTCATAATTACGAGATAAGGTGTCTAAATTTTTTTAATCCAGTGAATGCAATGCGCTTCCGTAGTATACTGTACAGGTCCGGCAGAAAATATAACAGTACTGCTAATTCTCAAACAGTTTCAGTTGGACGCTGTATATGAACTGTTCTCCTCCTTCTTATGTTAAATGCTGAATGGCTCTTTAAAGTACCGCTTTGGAATACTACAAGAGGACACAAAATGGATTTTTGCGGCTGCTACCGGTCCATTTGGTTTAAAACACAACACTGTTCTACAGCTGGGAAGGTAGGAGAGAAAAAAACTCAGGCCTGAAAGCTGATAATGAAGCTTTTATACTCACAGCTGTTTATTTTAAATACGAAAAATATAGCTCCCAATCTGTCTTTATTTTACAGTGTCAGAATCAAATGAAAGACGTTTCCAGATTTAGTTCCACAGTAGCTTTGTGAACTCAATACTAACCCCACCTGGCAGAGTAAGGTTTAAATGGCGAAGTCAAATACGGTGCTATTTATTGATGGAAATCGTCATTATTATTGCCCTCTTTACTGCTGGTGTGATTATATACAAAAATGTTGTTTATGGTTGGGGGGGGGGGTCATACATGTTTCTCCAATCCCTCAGGGGGGGCCAAAACTTTTTTTTTGGACGCTTGGGGGGGGGGGTTTAAGGAAAAAATAAAATCATAATCACGTCCCAACCATACCCCGGTCCTATTTAAATAACGATCAGCCCCTAAGTTACAGCAAGAAACTTGCATATTTTCACTTAATTAACATATATGTTTTTTGTTTTTCATGGAAAATGCTTCATATGACTTTTAACTTTCAAATGAGAAATACTGCATACAAGGTTGTTTTAATCTTTGAATAAAACACAGAGCAGCTCTGAAACACAGGCCCATAAAGGAGAAGCATCCATTTGGTGTGTGTTCATAATCACTGTCAGACGGCTGTGACCAGATGGCAGAGATGCTACTTTGGACAAACTCCAGAGCCACTTCTGTTCTCTGAGGAGATTTCTCTGTGAAATCTAACCTTGAATCTGCCAAAGAATTTCCCAATATCTGCATATGCCCACAAAAAGTTGCTGCCGGCTTTGTTGTTGTGCTTTCAGGATCAGATTCTCTCAAGTGAAAGTCATTCACCTTCAGTGATCAGCTTGAATGCCTGCCATCATCGCAGGGCTTCTGTGGACCTGGAGAGGAGTCCAGAAAGCATGCGCTTCACACTACACATGAAGTAGGAAATGCATTTTGGGAATAAAAGGAGGAATAAGAAATACGGTGAATACTTTCAACTGAAGACTGCAGACTTTAAGAGAGCAGGGTTTTCAACAGTTTTCCCCTGAATTTCTTCCATTTGGAGTCTTATAAGCGATATATCCTAAAATTGCCCCATTTTCCCAGCCAACACTCCAGCAGAATTTCATCTGCTCTGAATGGGGCTAAAAAAAATCATTAAATCAAAAAGGCTTTTCTCACAGACAAGTAAAGTCAAGGTTGTTTGGGATGACGTGTTATTTTGATGACGCCAAGCACTCTAAGTGACGTTGTGATGGGGTTTCATGCCTGTCCTACAAAGTCCTTGATTAAAGGTGCCGGGAGAAAGCAATAATAGCAAAGCTGTGCTCCAGCATTAACCCCTCCAAATTAGAGGAACCGACAGAGACAGAGGAGACAGGAGGCTTATTGTCATATGCAGCCATGTTTAGCATTCAAACGGCCTTCCTGTGACAACTGTTCAACCCTCAGCCTGCCCAAATGTTTTGGCTCTGTTAACCATACATTTGGTTTGCAAAAATATTGAAATCACAGAATGTGACATATTTCCAACAGCAGTGTGGGAGGCTCACTTCATCGTTTTTCTATCACACAGGCCTCTTTAAGCCATGCACTTTAAAGTCTGTGAAAAAAATGACTTTTATATAAAGTTAAATGGTTTTGCGAAATACATTTTGCAGGAAGCATAAGTGCTGCATCGATTATGGTAAAGAGAGGTGGCTGAGGTTAGTGGTAGTGGAGGATATGTAGGTATATATGGTGTACCAACCTCTGTTTCTGACTATTTACAATAAACCAATCTATTCGCCAGAAAGCCACTGAATTATACAGGAGAGTATACTTGCTTCCCTCCCTGTAACCTACTAATTTACACAGTATACCTCTTCAGGTATCAATACACCACTGGTTGAAGTGAATGATGAGAGAACAAAGCTATACGGCTGTGGTTTGTGTCCTGTTAGGGGCCGTACTCATGCTGTGTCTTTAACTGCCTGGAAAACGCAAGGTCGGGCACCGGGCAGTGCTCTTGTGCCTACTCTGTGCCAACTTTTAAGGGTGTGAAGGCAGGTTGAGTCTGAGGTTGCTAAGCAACCACAACTAGCACTGTATCATAGCCTACTTACAAGAAAAAGAGCTTATAGAGCTGATCTTCCTCAAGGCACTGTTTTATAAGTGTGTATCAGGCCAAAATGATTGTCTGTGAGACAGATGAAAAGCTCACAAAAATTATTACCTTCTCTTCCATATTTACTATGTACTGATATTTACAGAAGAAGGGAAATAAATCTGCCAGCTGTAATTGTTTGTGCAGTGTTGCTAAAGTTGAACTCTGATTATCTCAGGGCATGGCCATTGCGCCATTAAAAATAGAGACTCTGGAATGCGTGAGCACCACGTGGGTACAACGTGTCTGCATTGAAAACAATAAATTTGAGGGTGCAAAAACCGTAGGTTTTTGGCCACTACAACACTATGGTTAAAGGACAACTTCGGTATTTTTCAACCTGGGCCCTATTTCCCCATGTGTATGTGTGCGTATGATTCATGGGTACAACTCATTCTAAAATTGGTTCAGTATTGAGGGAGGCGGATGCAGCCGGAGCTGCGAAACGAGCTAAAATGGTAACTGGGGCAAATGCGTCCTGTATAAGTTTGCGCATTAAAAGAGCTTTTTTTTTTTGCCACTGACCGGTTCAGATCGCCAGTGCTATGAGTGGAGTCAGCTGTCAATCAGTGTTGGAGCAGAGAGAGGGAGGGATACGCTAGAAGAGTCAGAGTTTGGGACGGAGTCTTTTACGTGCTACCCCCTGGAGTGTTACCAGAGTTTTTGGTGTGCTCAAATAAACAGGCCCTTTTCCTGAACGCAAGAACAGGATGTCGCGCAGCACCCCGTACAGCTTTCATAGGCTGCCTTTGTCGGATGGCGAGATGCTGAAGTTGTGGCAAGTTGTGCTACAAATAGATGCTAACACTCGTGTACCGTTACCGTTTTAGCTTGTTTAGCGGCTCTGGCTGCGTCCGCCTCCCTCAATACTGAACCAATTTTAGAACGAGTTGTACCTATGAATCATATGCACACATACACATGGGGAAATAGGGCCCAGGTTGAAAAATACCGAAGTTGTCCTTAATGGTTAATCATTTGGGCCGTAAGCTTTTTTGGGGTATTTTTACCTCCCTTACTTTTAAGCTCATATCACAGTCATTATAAAGGCTACATACATGTATCTCACCATAGCAAAAAAAAAAAAAAAAAAATCTGGACGTTTTCTTTTTGTCATGATCTTGACTTACTTCTCCGTGTTCCGTGCTGCTCTTTTACCTGCCCCGAACATGACCTGAAGTTATGTCACGCATGCATAATTAGGCTACAGTTTTGTGCGTGCGCAAAGGTGAAGTGCGCTGGTCTTTTTATGAATGCTTCAATCATTGGCACAAAAGACAAACTGCAGAAATAGTTTGTCATACAAAGTGTCAACCATATATTGGACAATATGGAGATATCTGCATCTTGAAAGTCAGACTACAAATGTGGGTAGACAGGGAGAAACACACGCAAGCCTAAGACGAGGTAAGATACGATATTCCTCACTATATGAAGTGACTGATAACAAGATCTGTATCATGGATTGTAAAGAAATTTGTCAGGTTTTTATTTTGTAGACAATTGATCTGTATTTATAGCATGATGGGATGACAGCACAGTGATACAAGCTTGCATTTGCAAGTAATCCATCCAAGAGTAATGTGCGTGCAAAGCGGTATGAAAGCTTTGTTATACATAATTTTAGTGTAACTGTATAAAAATAAATTCTCTTGTGAAAACATTGGACTACCGACAAGTGTTTGGTCTCGTCGGAAAGCTGCGGTTCCGCTGTTTCACATGACATGAGTGGCTTCTCACTATGACGAACAGTTGCGGAGACAATCCATAGAGAAGAACGGGTGTGAATTGGGACGCACTTTGCATCGTTCGAGTCTTGTGTGACCTTTGACATGGGGGGCTGCCACTTTATGCTAGTCCCAAGGGCATGCCATATTCTATAGCTTGGAAAGAGAAGATGAAGAAGGCAACAATAGAGAAGTCAAGTGAGAAAACATCTTTACCAGTGGTTTCATTAACAGTCGGTCCATGCTTGTTTTTAGGGTAAAAACAAAAAAACTTTTCAGTAATAACAAAACAAAAGCATGCAGGTCATCAATGCAAACTGCCATCTTGCTACTACTGATTGCTTCCATTGTGCATGATGCAAGCCCTCCATTGATGACACATCCTTGATTACAGTGGTTCTCAAAACTGGTGGAAATGCAGGCTGGCTCGTACCAAGAATCCAAGAATCCTGAATGGGAGTGGTTCAAGAACCAGAGCTCATTGGATTGAAATGGGTATTAGTAGATATTTCATTGTAGTGAGACCATTTTTTGAAATAGACATCACTTTATAAAATGACCTATTGTGATCTCTAGGATACTCACAGACAGAGACACAAACTAGAGACCTTAACCATTCAGACTATGGATGGCTTTCATAGATATACTGACAATAAGGGGGTTTCTCAGTAACTCCAGAAGAACAGTACTTGCCACAAAATGGTTAAAAAGTGCAATTCTAACAGAAATCTCCAGATGTCGAAAGTTTTTGAGACCAAGTCATAGCATAGATTTTTCTGTGGTATTACTCAAGATCTTGGTGTTTAATTTGAGACACAGCTTGGGTTGATAGTATTTGTTGTGCAGTTTTTTCATTATTTTCCCCACTCAAGATTTGTTAAAATGGTCAAAAATCCCTCTAAAATACCACATTAAGTCTACAGGTTACCAGCTTCCAGATGATGCATACCACTTCTATGTGGCATATGCTGTTGACCTACTATCTTGCCCAAAGGATCCCTTCCCCCTTCACCCCCCCTACAGTTGTCGTGTCCAGGCAAACAAGCTAGAGACCAAAAGTGTTTTTTGGTTTTTTTTAACCAGGCTGTAAATATGTTCGTTTCTGCTGTAAAGTTGGGCATTTTGGCATGTTGGTCTATGTCATTTACCACCCCATATAGCCTGTATGGAATAATCCTTTTGTTTCATAACTATATTTTCCTGCAACTAGGGTGGTTTGACTTTGAAATTGGTAGTGGAATCAGGCTGCTTTTTTCCATTTCATTTCATTTATTTTGAGCAGTACAGCATTTTTTACAACATAAATGATCTGCATACAACAAAAACCAACAAGGCAAACACCTTGAACAGGAGACATGCAGGTTCAATATTCAAATTAATTCATTGACACTCGAAAAGGAGTGGTAAGAAGAAAACCTATTTAATGCCACCCCTGTTTCTCATCAACAACTTAACACAATGAGTTAAATACTTCCTCCTGTCTTCATCAAACCAGGACAATAAACAAAAAGGCCTATACCAGATTCTAATAAACTTATTCCACAGTATTGACATTATATAACCAAAATGTGTGTGAAAAAATGGAACAGTGTACATTCATGATGGTATTACCACGAGTGACAGTTAACCGTTAACTTAGAATATATAATAATTACATACCAGCAATGGTAAGACAACTATAATACCACTAATGGTAAAGAACAGCACATACCAGCAATGGTAAGAACAACAATACCAGAAGGTAATGGACAATACATACCAACTTAGTGAGGAACAACAAGCACACATCAACATTTTAAGACAGAAAATTGATTTAACATAAGTATTAAGACCCGCTCTCATTATACTGAGACCAGACCATATGTTTATATAACAGTTTAAATCTGTGGATATTTTGGCATTGCTTATGTTGGATATCCAGACTATTCCAAAGTTTCATTCCACATACAGACATACAAAAACTTTTACGAGTGGTTCGAACTAGGTAATGTAAAATCTCCATACCCTCTCAAATTATGAATTCTCTCCCGAATTGTTACTTGGTAGTAATTTGTTGAATGCTTTGAATAAGATTACTGATGTATAATATTTCACAAGATTATGGATTTTTAATAGTTTTGACTGAATAAACAGATTATGAGTGTGTTCTAGAAAGCCAACCTTGTGAATGATCCGCACTGCTCGTTTCTGTAACGTGACTAATGGATTAATTGTGCATTGCTAACTGTTTCCCCACACTTCAACACAATACGTGAAGTATGGGAGGACCAAGGAGCAGTATAAAGTACGGAGTGCATTTTCATCAAGGAATAGTTTCACTTTATTTATAATTGAAAGGCTTTTGGAGATTTTTGTTTTTATGTGTCTGACATGGGCTTTCCATGATAATTTACTGTCTATTATAACTCCTAAAAATGTATTCTCATATAGATTTTCAATATGGACACCTTCAATCATTATCTGTAGTTCTGAATTGTTTTTAGAATTTCCAAACATCATTGCCTTAGTCTTATTTAAATTTAATGATAATTTATTATTGTCCATTCACTTCTTCAGTGTATTTAATTCCTCATTTACCGTGTTTACAAGTTCATTATTTATTAATTATTACTACTAAAGAATATGTTGGTGTCATCTGCAAAGAGTATGAGTTTTAGCGATTGAGATACATCAAATATGTCATTAATATAAACATTGGTCCCAGAATGGACCCCTGGGGGACACCACAAGAAATGCCAAGATTCTTTGATGAACACAGTCCCATTTTAACATATTGTACCCTTCCTGTTAAGTAGCTTCTTAACCACTCCCTGGCAACCCCTCGAATACCATATAGTTTAAGTTTGTTGAGGAGGATTGAGTGATTGATTGTATCAAAAGCTTTTTTAAGATCGATAAAAAATCCGACAACATGGTTTCTTTTGGTCCAGTGTGTTAGTGATTTCTTCTGTTGCTTCAGTTATTGCCATTGAGGTGGTTGTTTTTGTTCTGAACTTTTCTAGTCGGGAATTAAAGAGTTTTTCTAAGATTTTGGAAAATTGCGGTAGTAGGGATATTGGCCTGTAATTTGTGTAACTTTGTATAATGGGATTACTTTTGCAATTTTCATTTTATTCGGCAAACGACCAGATTGGAATGATAAATTACAGATATGGGTTAGAGGTTTTGCAATGTATTTTATGAGTTTTTTTTAACAATTATCATATCAATATCGTAAGAGTCATTGGATAGTTTACTTTTACATTTTAGAACAATGTTTATCACCTCCTGCTCATCTGTTGCTGAGAGGAAAATTGAGTATGGGTTCCTTTTAATAGTTTGATTACACGGGTTAATTCCCTGGTCTGGAATTTCACCAGCCAACTCCGGGCCAACATTTACAAAAAACTATTAAAACTGTTAACTATATTATCCATGTTGTGATTTACACCATTCTTATCAATGAAATAGTCAGGATATGTTGACAGAGTAGATCCTTGTTTGATTAAGTTATAAGCTGCATATAAATTCTTTTGGATTATTTTTATTTTCATGTAATATTTTTTTTATAATGTAGCTTTTTGCTAGTTCTTATTATGTCCGGTAATTTATTTCTATAGATCTTGTATCTTTGTTCTGCTTCTTTGGTTTTTAACTTAATGAACAATTTATAGAGATTATTTTTCTTTTTACAAGCATTTATTATTCCTTTAGTAAACCAAGGACTTTTTTTCCTTTTTTTTATACAGCATTCTTCTGCAGGGCAGTGTGTATTATACAGAGAAATGAATATGTCTAAGAAATGACCGTACGCACTATCCACGTCTGATTCTCTGTAGACTGTACTCCAATCCTGGAGCATTAGACCGTTGATGGTTTCTTCAGTTCTTATTCGTTTATGGATAACTTTCATGTCATCTTTAATTTTCTTTACATCACAGTCAAACCGAGTAAACACAGGTAAGTGGTCAGTGGTTATTAAGAGCTTTGTGGAGTGGAGCTTTGTGGAGTGGTGCAGGTCCAACCGCTTACAGCTGAACACCTCCAAGACCAAGGAGATGGTAGTGGACTTCAGAAGGAAGAAACCACAGCTCCAACCTGTGTCCATCGAGGGGGTCGATGTGGAGGTGGTCAGCACCTACAAATATCTGGGGCTGCAGCTGGATGACAGGCTGGACTGGACAGCAAACATGGACGCTGTACACAGGAAAGGACAGAGCCGTCTGTACTTCCTGAGAAGGCTGGGGTCCTTCAGCATATGCAAAAAACTGCTGCAGATGTTTTACCAGTCTGTGGTGGCCAGCGTCCTCTTCTACGCTGTGGTTTGCTGGGGAGGAAGCAGCAAGAAGAGGGACGCTGCCCGACTGGACAGACTGGTGAGGAGAGCTGGCTCAGTGGTGGGCATAGAGCTGGACTCTCTGGTGACTGTGGCAGAGAGAAGGACCCTGGACAAACTGCTGTCCATACTGGACAATGCCCACCACCCTCTGCACAACACCTTCAGCAGGCAGAGGAGCGTGTTCAGTGGCAGACTGCTCTCTCAATCCTGCTCCACCAATAGACTAAGAAACTCTTTTGTCCCCCTGGCCATCAGGCTGTACAACAGCTCGCAGTGATGGCAGGAGGCACAATAGACAATGGACAAATGCACCCACATGCACTCATCTTTTTATAGCCCTATTTAATTTAATTTAATTGCACACGTTGCCCTCAAAATACCACTTACCTATGTCACTTTGTTGCTAACAATACCACTTACCTATGTCACTTTATATTTTTAGATCACTGTATATTTTTAATATAGCGTTATTACATATTTTTTACGTCTACTGTTACTTCTCTGATTTGCCTTAATGTGTGTATGTGGTGTGTATGCTCAGTGTATGTTATGTTATTGCTACTGGATGCTTGAATTTCCTCCGGGATCAATAAAGTATCTATCTATCTATCTATCTATCTATCTATCTGTCTATCTATCTATCTAGTGATATCACATATAAACAGGCCCCTGGTGGTTAGATTTCCCATGATGTTTGTATAGATGTTATGTTGTGGCACTGTGTGATGTTACTCTGCTTGGCTTAGTTATTGATGGGTAGAGGGACATACTGTACATTGTGTGCAAGAAGTCATCTATGATTCTCAGTTTAGTTGGATTTAATAGGTCAATATTAAAATCACCACAGACAAATAATGTTTTTTGGTTTACAGTGGAAAATAATTTCTCCATCCATTCAATAAAACATTCTATATTTGAACCAGGTGATCGATATACACAGCTTATAATTATATTTTTCTTCTTTTCATTATGAATTTCTACAGTTAAACATTATTATTATTTATTATATTATTTCATCTATGAAGGTTTAAGGTTTCTTTATTGTCATTGAACATTTCTGCACAATAAAATGTAGTTAGACACATCTATTTATGCTGCTGTATGACGGATACAGCAGCATAAATAGATAAGAACAGTGAATGAATAACAGGGTAGAATAGAATAGGAATAGTGCAGTGAGTCGTAGATATGATCCAGGGGTGTGATTTTTTGGGCAGTGTTGATTATCCGCTGCAGGTCTTTCCTCTCCTCTGAGGTGCAGCTGGAGAACCACACAGTGCATCCATAGCTCAGGACACTCTCTATGGTGCACTGGTAGAAGTTTGTGAGGAGTTTCTGTGGTAGGCCGATTTTCCTGAGGGTCTGCTTAAAAATCATTAGGCCCGTTTCCACCGCAGGAACTTCGGGGTAGATTTACGGGGCCGGGGCCGTTGGTGCGTGTCTCCACTGCAGGAACCACCCCCGAAGGACAGAGTTCCGGAACTTTTACAGGGGCTAAACAAGTCCCTGCTTCGGGGTAGGTACTCAGAACGGCCCTGAAAGACTCCTGGGTGGGGCTTGGGGGTTACTTGGCGCTGATTGGATTTACTCAAGGCGGGATGTGACGTTAACAGAAAGCAACAAAATAGCCGGCTTTTTTAAAATTCAGCAGACGAGGGTTAGCTCGTTCATAGCTTCCACCGCCATGTAAACAAACTCAATAACCGGTCTGTCAAAAACATATTTTTTCCGGCGGATGTCTTAGTTACAACATGATTGAGCTAGCAAAGCAGTTTTGTGTTGCTATGTGTGGTATTTATTCAGTTTTGGGAAATCACGATGTCTAGAAAGCATCAGTGGCTGCAGCTGACAGGGACAGCTAACACTAGCAGCAAAGCTAACATCAGGACGTCATCTGTTAAAAGCCTCCTGTTGTCGGATACGACACGAAACTACTCCAGTTAGCTCAATCATGTTGTAACTAAGACATCCGCTGGAAAAAAAAAATTTCACGGGCCACTTTGTGAGTTTAGTGAGTTATTACAGACACCGCTAACAGCGTCCCTACGCCGCTACGTTGCTCCGGTCAAAATGGTCGCATAACGATTACATCACATCCAGAGCCTGGTAACTTCACAGGAACCTTCCTCCTACTCCGCTCCCTCAGTGGAGACACGGCGGTTGAGAGGGCCGAGCGAGAGGACGTTCCTGTAGTAGTTCCTGGCCCCCAAATAGTACCAGGAACTTCTTCGGTGGAAACGAGCCTATTTAAGCATGTGACTGCTGAGCGCTTCGGGACGGGGATGATGGTCGTGGCTTTCAGGCAGGTGGGGACTGTGGCTTCCTTCAGTGACCTGTTGAAAATGTCAGTGAAGACGGCTGCAAGCTGGTGGGCGCATGCCTTTAGGACTTGACCCGAGACTCCATCCGGACCAGCTGCTCTCCTGCTTTTGAGGGGCTCTCAGGGCCTGCTTAACCTGGAACTGATGCCGTGTCATCAGCTGCCTCTCCTCTTGCTGGGGGTTGATGTGTGGGCGTTGGTGGTTGTGGGTGGGAGGATCCGGAGGTGTCAAACTCCCACTGCAGGAATAGGTGTCAAATCTTGAGAAGAAAGAGTTCAGCTGATCAGGGAGGGAGGGGTTCTGTTTACAGTTGGCAATTGTCCTGATCCCCTGCCACATGCTGCGGTTGTTGTTTATAAAATGCTGTTCTACTTGCATTTTATATCTCCTCTTGGCAGCAGTAATCCCTCTACGCAGATCTGCTCTGGATCTCCTGTAGACCTCCCTGTCACCTGATTGCAGTGCTGCGTTTCTGGCCTTCAGCAGAGTGTGGACGGTGCCGTTGAACCAGGGCTTCTGGTTTTGAGGCACCCTGATGTACTTGGTGGTGGTGGTGGTGTTCTCAACACAGAACTTGATATAATCCAGTACTGTGGAGGTGTATTGCTCTGTGTCTTCCTGGTCAAGGAGCTCCCACCTTGTGTCCTCAAAACAGTCTTGCAGCACTGCCTCAGTCTCCTCAGACCAGATCTGAACTGTTCTGACCTGGCTCTTCCTCGTCCTGCTAATGAGTGGCTCGTATAAAGGTGTTAAAAACAGAGCCAAATGGTCTGATTGTCCGAGGTGGGGGGCTGGGCGGACTTTGTAGGCACCTTTGAAGTTGTTGTAAACCTGGTCTAGTGTTTTACCTTTCCGAGTTCCAATGAGGATGTTTTTATGGAACTTGGGAAACACAGACTTCAGGTTTGTTTGGTTGAAGTCCCCCACCACGATGATAAAACTGTCCGGTTGCCTGTCCTGCTGTTTATTGATGGCATCATGCTGCCTGCTCATGGCCAATTTAGCATTAGCCCGAGGATGCGTGTACACAGCAACAACAAGCAGCGCACTGTGTTCTCGACTGAGGTGAAATGGCCTGCATTTCAGCATCAGAAACTCCAAGTCTGTACAACGTCTTTCTATAACGGTGACATCAGTGCAGAAATCGTTCCTCACATACACGCACACGCCTCCTCCTCTCTTCTTGCCGGCATGTGATGTGCGGTCCGCTCTGTAGAGACTGTGTCCCCGTAGTTCCACCGCAGCATCTGGGATGTTCTCATGCAGCCATGTCTCAGAAATTATTGTTATACAGCTGTCCCATCTGCTGTTAACAAACCGGAGTCTCAAATCGTCCATTTTGTTGGCGAGGGAGCGAGCATTCAAAAGAAGCAAGCTCGGAGTGGCCGGTTTATGCGGCGCCTGACGGAGTCTCGCTCTGCAGCCGGCCCGTTTACCTCGCTTCTGCTGTCTGTATCTCCGCGGTCTTGGACGCTTCTCCGCACGGATCAGTTCCAGGCGCTTCCGTGGACCAATAATCCATTTGGGGAAGGATTTTAAATCCTCTGGAACATAGTCCGAACAGTGGTTCCAAATGTCCACGAGTTCGGAGCGGGAATAGTTAAAAAAAACTTAAAAAACTGCTGTCAATTGGAGAGCGTCAGGCCGCTGCGACTACTCGCACCGCCATCTTGAAATACTGGGAATCTTGAAATACTATTGCACATGTCATATCTGTTGAGACCATACATTTTACTGATTTGTGAATATATAAAGCAACCCCACCCCCTGTTTTCTTTTCTCTATTCATATAGCTTAATTCATAATCATCAAGACAAAGATCAATACCTTTATCAATATTGAACCAGGTTTCTATAATAGCAATGATACTAAATGGATGAGTGAATTGTTGTAAATACTCTTTGATAAAATTTTTATACATACTTTTGCTATTAAAATGTATTATTGACAGTTCACCCACTGATTTGATACTGTTTTCATACTGCTTTTGTGTAAAATAGTTTCAATTTTTAACGATGGAAGAGAAAGTTATTATCAGGATCTGTTCCTTGTATTCAAAAGTTTCCAGTTCCATGTGTTTATGGTAGAGAGTTCTCTGTAGCATGTCCATCTCATCGTTGTTCCTTGGTGTAGTCTGTGTGTTAGGTGTGTTATGCATGTTGGATATATAGAGTCACATGTTACCTTGATTCCATTGGTATCAGTACTTGTCGAGTTCGTCGATATTTCTCACCACCAACACTTTTGCTTCCTCTGGAGTCCGGTTCAGTTTGATGAATATCTTACAGTTTGTTACCCAGGTGTGTTGGATCTTGTGTTGCTTTTTGAGTTGTCTTGCCTTTTTCGTGATGTCAGCATTTTTTTCTGGTTAAGTGATCATTCACTTCCGTTCCTTTCAGTTTGCGTCCTTGTTTCAAGAGTGCCATCTTGTTTTTCTGGTCAACAAATCTCATTATCACGGCTGGTGGTCTCTTGTTCCTCGTGGGCAGTGGGTGATACGCCTCGATGTGCTCCAGGTCCATCACTATCCTCTTGCTTTGGAGGTAGGATGCCACTTGTTGCTCCACTGAGTGCGTCTCCTGCTCGCTGGGCTCCCCACTCCTCAGCTGTTTATTTAGCCTAGCAACATCTCTGGACTGTAGCAGCTGCAATGGACGACTTTGAATGCGATTTTGAAGAGTTTCTTGTAGCGGACACAGATCCAGAGCCATACCTGTTTGAGCCGGAGCATACAGATGAGGAACTTGGAAGTTTGAGCGGGCGAGGAGAGAGGCTCAATTCTTCGCTCCCATTTTGTTGCACAGAATGGGATTCGGTGCTGCCATCGTTGGGGAGATATATCATCAGGGGGAAAAGCGCCGCAGAGAGTGCATCACAAGGAGTGAATTTGCGTCTTCTTTTCCTCGCAGATGACGGTTCGGGTTCATTCTCTCCTGTTGCGTGGTATGTGTGGTCCATTCGCAAACTTTATAACTAACAAAACTTTTCACTACTCTCTTTGACGAACTACTAACACTCTCTGCTGTTTCCTCCTCCTTCTTCCTTCCTTCCGCTGTCTTTGTTGGTTTATTTATACAAGCGAAATGCGTTCTCTGGCTGGCTGGATTGTCCGCTCGGTCTGCCGCACATACATGGCGGAGCAAGATGGCGACCACTCTAAAGCAAGGCCCTTCCTACATATATATATATATATATATATATATATATATATATATATATATATATAAAAGCATAATTATAAGGCTACGAAAACCAAACGAATTTTATTTTATAGCGATTATACACTTAGGTAAACATATTAATGGGTAGAATATTCAGATTCAGATTTGACAATAAACCATGCCAAATATTACACACCGGCCCTTTAAGGAGTCGGGGGAGGTTTTTAACTCCTTGAACTCCTCCGGTGTCGGGCTATTTTTTATGTGGAATTCTGATGGTCACACTGAAGCATCCGTCGGTTCACACTCTGTTTGACCCAGGATTGTTTGAGGTGAGCAGCAGCCACAGTGCTCAGAGTCGGAACCACAGAAACTCCCAGGACCACTTTAGGGGCTGTCAACATCACGTTAGCCTTTAGCTTCACGTTAGCCAGCTGCTAACTGGCTCTGATGTCCCCCGTGCTTCAGTCGGAAGCTTAGCTCCAATCATTGAATAGTCGACTATTTGGGGTCACCCCTAACTTTGAATAAATGAATCCATCATTGGTAGATTCCATGTCTATAAAGGGGCTATAGAGACCAAGCCCAGATTCAGATTCATATGGAAGCTTTTTTCCAAGGCGATAGTGACCATTTGGTCCATCAAAAAGCTGGATGTCTTGTTTCTGCTTGTGCTGCGATGTGGAGGGTAAAATGGAGGCTGAAACAGCTCTTTTCCTTTGTCTTTGCCATGATCAAACACCCGTCCAAGCAAGAAGCAGCTAATGATTAGCATAATCACTCAGTCCCCAGAGCACTCAATCACCTCCAGTGGCAGTTTATGATGCAGAAGGGCAGACATGATGGAGAGGAGCTTTTCTAGCCCATAATTGGCTGTAAATATTGTATGCAGTTTTTTTTTTTTTCATTTTGCAGCCCAGATACAGCTGTATGTATGCAGCCTGTTAAGTGTAAATATGTGTGAGCAGAAGGAATGGAGGAGGATTCACGGTCCTGTTGTTTTTAGGAAAATTGAGTCTTCACTAAACAGGTGTTCAGGTAGCTCATTCTAGAAGTAACCAGAAATCACATTAGGATTTAACTGCAACCAGACATTAACCAAAAAACGAGAAATGTTTATAGAGCTCTGAGGTCTGTGTGGGAAGGTAGTGTGTGTGGTTTTTCACTACTGTAGAAAACAGAAAGAAGTGTGCAAATGACAAAATGTGTGGGCCATTTCTGATTTTGGAAACAACAGCAGAACGATGAGGCATTTGGGAAGAGTGCTAGATGTCAGCTTGTATCCACATTCCAACATCATTAGTGTTAATGTCAAGCTAATGTCCCCAAAATATTCTGCTTTTGCCTTATTTGACATTTTCAGAGCCACATTTGATGTCAGAGAATACACGCTCGAGGACGCATCAGAGAACAATTCCTCACAGCAATGAGCAAAGTGAGTTTTTTTCCCCAAGTCCCTGTGGAGAGATTTATTTATACAACTGTCATCTACTTCTGTTGCAAACACACACATACAAGCTGGTCTGCATAACACCCCCCCCCCCCCCCCCCCCCCCCCCCCCCACACACACACACACACACACACACAAACACACACACACACACACACACAATCCCCCACGAGAGCTGCCCTCTACTCTGTGTTTCCCTTGAGAAAGAGGTCACAATCCAGCCCAATCCTCCAGGGAATTGCCACGTAAGACGGTACTGCCACTACCCGCCTTACATCTTCACATTGTGTACACTTTCTAGCTGCAAATTAAATTTAGCTGAAAAAAAAATCTCCCACAAACCTCCAAGAGCATCTCTGAGGGCTGTCAGACCTTGTGGGAGGAGAAATAGCTTGTCTCTCATACAACCAGCACCCCAGACTTGACAGAACGCCAGGCCATCGGTCACCTGCCACTCGCTTGTCAACACCGACTCATAGACAGTCTCACACCTCCTGCGAGCTGCTCAGACCCGCTGATAAGAACTCATCTTCACTTCAGACATTAAAGCTTGTGGCTGCTGCATTGTGTGAAACAGTCACCCTGTGCATAAATCAATCACACTTCCGACTTAAGTCTATTTTCCAAATAAGTGGTGACTTGTCAGATCTGCAGTCAGGGAGATGAAGGGGAGGATTTGTCAAGCACAGCTTTCTCCTCACATTACCACCCACTGAAAAGAAGATGGGTGTGGACTTCATCTTATTTGTTAGAAATCTGCAGTCACAAGTTAGATTGTTGTTTTTGTACTCCTTTGTAAAGAACATTGTGCACCAACGTGCTCCCAAGGAGGCACTGCACTGTAAAAAAAATTGCAGTCAATGGTAGGTAGGTTAGAGTTAATCTTTATTGTTCCACTAAGGGAAATTTGTTTCGCAGCCAGTGTTCACATAAAAACAGAACACAAAAGACAACATCAATGACACATCAACACGATAAATCATACAGCCAGAGCTGGGGAATGGAAATGCATAACAAGTGGGCTACATGTGTGCATGGGTGCAAATGTGCAAGAGAAGTTCCAGGAGTGCAGCCAGAGTGCTGTTTGCTATTAAGAATATCAATGGTACTTGGGATGAAGGAGATGTGAAATCTATGTGAAAACAACATCCTGTGGGCAAAAGGAGTGGATGGTCCTGGAAGTCATTAGCCCTTTATAAGGGCCTGCCTGCTGTAAATGTCCAAGAGCTTGGCCTGACTTCATGAAATCTTAATGGCTATTTTAACAAGATTTTAAAGTTGGGTCTTGGACAGACTCAAATTTCCAACCCGAGCAACAACACAAAAGGTTAAATACCGTATATTTCCAAATAGTCGCCCGGTGGCAAATAGCTGCTGGGCACCTAATAGCCACTGGGGGTTTGACCGCATTTTGCGTATTAAACGCTGGTCCATTTAAACGCCTGGGCAATTATTTCCTCATTCATTGCCTCATGGCTGTCCCTCCTTGAGGGACTGTTTGCGCTTTTACGCACGGGTCGGTGGTGAAGTGGTGCACATGACTTGTGCTACGGACAAACAGACAGAAAGCCATGTATCTAAAACAGGTAATACATTTGGCTATATCTTTCCTACATCGAATATCTGTGATCACCTTGACCCGCGTGCGTAAAAGCGCACACAATTCCGTGTCCTCTCACCACGGATGCTGTGATTTGATGGCCCGGTACTCATTGTAGCCCACTCTTATAAGTTCCAATAATAATAATAATCATAATAATAAGTTACTGTGGACCTATATGCCACGCCTTTTAATAAAATTACCAGAAGAGTTTGCTGAAAAACAGGTAATGTTAGCCTGAATTACTCACCTGCGTCCTCGGTTAAAATCGCTGACATGCATGGGGAATACAGCTTCTACAGACTCGCCATAGCTCACTGTCAGGACTCAGGGACCAGAATTCGGGATGGCAGACTGTCGCAATGGCGATATTTCGGTGTGACAGCCTGTAACTGTTGGTTAAATGGCCCGTTCAGTTGGTATTCGGATAACTGGGGCTTTACTGGTATAATGCAATAGTACCATGGTGCAAAAGAAAATAAAAGCCTTGAGCAAATAGCTGCCTGGTTCTTTTAAACGCCTGGGGTCAAAAGCGATTTTGTGAAATAAAAGCCTGGGCTACTATTTGGAAAAATACGGTAGATTCAATGAAACATCTGTAAAAGAGAGTAATGGCCTCAGAAGACATGTTAATAGTTTTGGGGGGTTTTTCTAGAAAAAGTCTTTGTTGGACCTTTTTAAGGCTTATTTATGCTCTCTTTACGTATGAAAAGAGATTTATCCATTTCAAAGGTTGTAACATTACTGCCCTCATACTTCCATGTTTCCTTTATTATGGTATAGATGGCACTAGAGGGCTGGGTCAAAGGTTTCACACAAATGAGGCGACAGTGGAGGAGCTTGCAATATTGTACCTTTAAATGGTGGCAGTGCTGTGAACAGAGGAGTTCTGTGCGGCCATTATACACATCCTAAATGTCTTTGTCATCTTCTACGGTCGTATCTCTATCTGTGTCCACGATCTCTTGTGGTACTGTTCTGTTTCATCGATAACCGCAAGCTTTCAAAAAAATCAAAGGAAAAAAAACACGGATGAAATGAATGCAGAGAGTACAGACAAAGGACTCTCCCTCTCTGTCTCTGTATCCAAAGTTGAGCATAAATGAGCCCTTAGGCGTAGCATTGACATGAAATTCAAAACTCAGTTTGTTATCAAGAACAATACCCAAGTATTTGTACCTATCCACTAGAAGTGGGAATCACCCTAGAACCCAGGATACGATATTATCACAATTCTTAAGTCACAATACAATGTCATTGCGATTTTAAATATGTTGCGCTATGCTGAGCGTTGCGCTTAAATAAATTATGGTATATTGTGATTTATTACCTTTTTCAACTATAATGCCCCCAAAGGAAAACTTTGTCAACATCTTTGTTATCTAGAAAGATAAAGTTTTCAGTTTGTTCATCTCACTTCAGCCACTTTATTGCATCAGCAAAATGTATCTAGTGGACTGAAAAAGGAACTTATTCTAGTAGGCTACCATAAGTTTAATTTGGATTTGTAAAATCAATAATCTGTATTAATAAAAAGAATCCAAACTTGGCTCTGTGTGACGATATGATATTGCCATAGAAAAATATCTCTGTACTATATTGTATCTATTTCTCCCCCCATTTCATACCACATCCACTAGGCCAATGTCAATATTGGCCTAACACTAGATCAGTGTCAAAACCTTTTATAACAGTTGACAAAAAAGAAAAGCTGAGAGAATTATGTCAAAATTGCCCAACAAAGGTCTAAAGAGGATAGTGCACTGCAAAAATTAAAAGAAAAAAAAATCCATAAAACAAGCTTCCACATTAAGTAGTGTCAGTAGTGGATATAAAATAGCACAAAAACGTTGTAAGGACTGAGGATAAAGACGAGTGCTATGGCGCTCTTCTAGCTATGTGCGAGAAAGAGACAGAGACAGTGACAGATAGAGGGGGAGAGAAGATAGACTATTTCCTGCAGTCTTTCTGTAAGTCATTAATAACATACTCAGAATGCTGCTTTGTCATTTTGTGCTCTTCACTGTGTGTGGATTCTGTTCTTACCCAAGAACAACATCAAATAAGACAAATTCCAAACAAGAAAACACTGGTGAAGGTCAGAATCTTTGTGAAAACTGTGTTAACCATTGTGTGTTCATATTTCTGTTATTCAGCCAGTGTTTGTGGGTCTGGTGGACCTGTTGCATTTTTGGGTTTTTAATTCAACACAATTTTATGTTAAAATACTCAGCAGATGTTGACTTCATCCCAATTACAAGCAATATAAACAGCATATATGATTAATAGTTGCCCTTTACCTTGGCTACATCACATTTATGAATTAAAGGGCTACTCGTTTTTTGTTTGTTTTTTAACAGAATGTAATAAAAAAAAAGAAAAAGAGATGAGTGGAAAAAAACAACAAAGAAATTTACAAATGAATGGTTTTTCATATTATTTCATATATTTATTTGAACTTCATTAGAAATTTAACCCATTCAGGTCAGTTTACACAACACAAACTCAACACATACAGTAACCATGGCAGTCTAGACAACACATCAGCCCCATTGAACACATTGCCTTTTCATACAAGCCTATACAGTGTAGTCAGCAGTTGGGGTGGGAGCTCAGATTTGTTTTTCCGTATCGTTCCCACCATGGTCAGCTTCCTCTTTGGGAGCTCCTGTCCCAGCTTGTGCGAGGTAAAAAAAAAATGTTGCATGTGATGTTGTCTCCACTGAGTACTTGAGTCATGTCCAGGACAACTCACATTTAGAGTTGTGACGGTCACGAACAAACCGAATCTTTTGAACGGCTCATTAACATGAACGATGGGAACCAAGTCGCAGTTGGGAGCTGTTTTTTTTTTTTTTTTTTTATTATCACCATTTCACACAGATGTACATACAAGCTCCTCCTTTGCTCCTCCGCTGAGTGAGACGGAGAACAGGCACAAGGGGAGGAGCGCAGCAGAGTACCCATGTGGTGCTTATTTGATATGCAAATATCGCATGACGTCATCTGAGTTGTGCACACTGTCTTCATGTGAGTGCCTCAGTAAGAAAAAAGTAAAAACGTGGCCTGCTTAGTTTTTAATTGTGTATTTATAAGTTTTTAGGTGTTGCATGAATCAAGGTAGCTTTATTTACACACACACACTTTATAGGAAGGGTAAATCCAAAATAGTGATCTCACTGTCAAAGCAGAGGGATATGGCGCCACCTTGGAATATTTACAATGAATCCAGATCAGACTTTAAAATCTAGTCCACACATGTCAAATGAAGTTATAATCAATATTTCAGAATAATTCAAACTCAGATATTCCACCAATAGAATATATATTGATGGGATATCTGAGTTTGAATTATTCTGATCCAAATCTCACCCCATCATTCCTCCCAGTGATTATTTCCAGGATAAAATGAGTTACCCCCAGGCTGGCTTCTTAAAATAAATAAATGTAAAAATGAGCCAGTCTTTTGAATGGCTTATTGAAAGGAACAGATCTCTAAAATCCGGCTCCCTTCAAAGAACCATAAATCCCATCTCTACTCTCATTCCTTGATTTTTCTCAGGGGCTCCTGCATCAGGTTTCCCTGTGTAGACTTGTAAGTTCCAAGCATATGAGGAAGTGTCATCAAAAGGCAGCCCAGATCTTTATACCATATTTTGCAGGTTTAGATGGTATATACTGACTAAAGGGGCAGCAGCTCCTAAATGGCATCAGCTGGTCAATGGTGACATTAGGCCCGGGGTTGTAAAACAGGGAGAGGCTGTGCACCCACTTGTCCCATACTGTCCTGATGTCAGCAAGCTTGTCTCTCTGCCATTGAGCTGGTCTGTCGTCTCGGTCATCAGAGCGGATACTCCTGGAAATAATGTGGAAGTTTTCCAGAGACATTGTTGCACGAAAAAGTTCTCTGCCAGTTTCTGCATCCCACAGGGATTCTGTGGATTCCCCTTTGGACCTACTTCTCTCCAATAACATGCCTTCCTTCTAAATTAGTGCAATCCAGAATAAAACTCAAAAGAAGACTTGATGTCCTGCACATGAGTAACTTGCACCCATGTTGGCCATGGTTGCATCCTTATCACATTAGCAGCCATGCGCGGTGGCTTGTTTCTTGGGCAAGAAGACCATGCAGTTTCACCATTTTTGAGATTCATATTTGCTAGCTGCTGACGGGCTTGTTCTTGTCCTGGAGCTGGCAGCTCATGGGCTGGTCCTGGAGTTGGCTGCTGACAGGCCGATCCTGGTTTTTGAGCGAGCTGATGCTCAATCTCATCCTCTTCTTTAAAGTCACTGGCAAACTCTGAATTTTCAGAAATGTGAACTTCACATTCTGAAACTTCTTCCTCTACATCATCATCAAAAAATTCTCTCTCTTCCAAAATCAATTGCAAGGCCCTCTGAGCAGAGAATCTTTTGGCCATCTTGATCAGTTGTGATAAGTAACCACACTGGCAAAGCTTTATGTATTGTGTCCCGCCCCCAATTTGCAACTGTAATGGAGAATGAGAAAATAAAGATTGGTTCCCGCAAGACAGAGAGTAAAATGTGAAAGCAGACAGGTGTTAGTGCTTGAATTTTGCAATAATGTTGCAACCTTGTGCGGGAACGGCAGGGGCAGAAACACAAAACTCACACATACTAACAGCAGGACCAGTGAAGGTACATAGGACCTACAATTTCCACACTTTTATAAACCCCGAACATCCTGTATGTGTAGAGGGGGTACAAAAACCAAAACATAACAGACCAGAACATAAATCACAGGGAAGCTCAGACCATAACACTAATGAAGGACATGTTACCCAGTTTAACAGTTCTGGACAACAATGGAGCTCTATGGCACAGAGGAATAAAACATATCATACTTTGGATTAGTGCTGGATATTGCCACCGATTTCCTGAATTGATTCAATTTCGATTCAAAAGGTCCTGATTTGATTTGATTTCTGATTTGTTTTAATAGCAATTCGATTATTAATTCAGTTACAATACCAATTATTGATATAATGTGAAAGAGATTCTCAAAGGACCATTAACTACCAGCAAATTAACTGGGTTAAAGCTTCACACACCCATGGGAAAAAGCATATATTAAAAGATCAAACTGGGATTTTATGAATCAATGTTGCATCATTCAAATGAAGATTGATTTGAATTGGATGAATCGATTATTTTAACCCAGCACTACTTTGGATACACACACAATACTTGTAAGTAAATTAAGTTTTCAGTGCAACCATTTATTTTTCCCAATATACCGTTCTGATATAATGCAAGGAAGGGGATACTGACTTTTTAAAGCATTAACACACCTTGCACACCTTGAGCTGTCAACTTGTCACCAACGCAAGTCAGTGTACATAAACACAGTGTGTTTTTTGAGAACTGTCTTGTTTTTGTCTTCTTCTCTGATTTGTTTAGTGGTGTGCATAGCCACTTGCCTCTTATTTTCCTTTAACATATTCTTAGCAGTCTGTGCCTTTCTCTCAGAGTCGATTAACAGCATTGCCGCCACACATTCACTGATCAATGCTATCTACGGGCTGATGAAACAGGAGTGTGATTGCCCATGGAAACACTGTTTAGTTCCTTATTAGCATGTGAGCTAGCACTCCCAGCGGGGGGTCAACTTCATCAGCTCCAGCTCAAACTCTCAGCGGTAACTGTGGGGTGGTAGAGCCTGTCAATAGCTTCCTTTGTCCTACCTGCACAGCTTGAGAAGCACTCTTTGAAGAACATCCTGACTCGTGATCATAACAGCTGAAGGAGCCACACTCCCTCACTGACAGGATCTTACACAAAACAAACACATAACTTGTGGTTATCATTGTTATTTTTGTATCATATATTTCACTGCTTGTTGTTCTTTGTTCTTCCAGCGACCCCCAGCCCTGTGTGACCAGGGTCAATGTACTGGGGGACAATGGTAATTAGCAATATGTAATTAGCAGCATGCACACATTCATGTAGGCTTTACACTACATACTGTAGATGAGTGCTGGAGGCAGATGGCTTATGCATCTGATAGAACTGACAGAACAACATTGTGCCTACTGAGCCAGCCATGCAAAGAGAGATGGGGCGGAGTGAAGGGACGATAAAATGGAGATAGCAAAGGGACATGAGTAAATCCTCAAGAAGATGCACGATCATTTAGTTTATAGTGTTACACATTTTAGAACATTAGTACCATATTAGTTTCTTATCCACTGTGGGTTATCAGGAAGCATAAACTCTGAGAAAGACCTGCATTCAATGACTGTTGCATGTTTAAAGCATTTTATCGTCCTGTTAAGTCACTGGAGACTGTCCTCCTCCCAAACACGATCACATAGGTTGTTTCTATGAGCAGAAATTATGACCCATGTTTCCGTTCATTGTAAGGCAGCTACCTCAGTGACTGCATTAAGTATGACAGGAGCAAAGGAAGGGTATCAGGTGAGCTTGGTGTTCATGTTACAAGTAAAACCAAAAGTCAACTCTGAGTTGTTTTAACAACGCACTGTAGTATGTCATAGCACGTCACATGATGAATGTGAAATATGTCATGTGAGATACATCATGTTACCTTAGTAACAAACGTACAGTATGTGGTTGTACAGTATGGGTTGGGAAATTTCTTCTGTGGATTTGCCAATCAGGATAAAATGTTTCTGAAAAAGAGGAAGTAGAATGACATTTAGCCTGTTTTCACCTGGTATTAACATGTGTCTTGAGTGACTGGGCCACAGCAGCTCAAAGGCTGCCTGTTATAACCTGCCATTAGAATGTGTCTCCACATGTCTCGAGTGACCACTCGTGATCGGATTTCTCTTCCCCACTCTTTATACAAATAAACATGTACATCATTTCCATTTGTCAAGACCAAATGCGTTGTTCTTAAGCCCTTCCTGTTAGTCAGAAATATTAGTACAAATACTTTATTGATCTCCAGGGACAACAGCTGTTGCTGAGTCAGCTTGAGCTAGCCAGCAGATGTTGAACTGACTATTCTCTGGGAGGACAGCAGCTCCAGGGAAGCAGCAACAGAAATTTAATACCTGGAGGAACGTTGGATAAGCCATGATGTCAGCTGAGTAGGCAGCCCAGGACACATTAGTATTCACACTTTTAAAAGAATGTGGTCTGAGCAATTGGATCTCAAGACACATTGAGGACGCATTGGGTGCATTCACACCTGTACTTACAGCTGTCCATTTGTGATCTGATCACCCAGGTTAGTACCATGTGTAAACAGATGAAAAAAAAAGATGTGGGATGGATGCCATTAAAATGCTGGACGTCAGAGAAGGCTGTTTACATCCCTGTCTTCTACCGAAATTTGACCTAGGTGTCTTTTAACCCAAACTATTATCGTTCCCTAACTCTAAACTAACTAAACCTGGTGGCGGATGATAAGACACTGACAAATATTGTCAGTATGGTGTAGTGAATATAGTGGTAACTGCTGCAATCCTCAATTTCCCAGAGAACTTTGATCTCTGAGACAAGAAATGCCCGCAGAGATCAAACAAGAAAGTGACCTGAACTGTTATACATACCCTTCTTACACAATGTTCTGGAATCCTTAAGACCATGCCACACCTCAAAGTCACCCCCACACACAGACATACCCCATAAAATCCGGACGAGCACAAAAGAAACTGATTTTTAACTGTTAACTTTTAACTATACATGAAGAGCAAATTATTTTTCTCTTTTATTGAAGATAAATAATTGATCATAAATAATATAAGTAACAGTTAGCAAACATCCTGTAAATTACACTGTTTACAACTCCCTTCAAAAACTACGTTTTTGGTGATATCTGGTGGTGAAAATAAAAGCATAATGGATTAGGTAGACATTTAATGTGGCCTTTTTAGTCATGTTAAATTACTGAAATTAGAAAATAAACAAATTAATTTTTTCTGCCATCAGAATAAGCCCTTTATATCTACCCTCCACATAGGTATGTAATGTAAATGTAAAATTCAGTTTCACCACTATATGTTGCTATAGTCAACACACTGGCCCTTCAATTTATTTATATAATTATCCTACTATCCTGCTATTAAATGGAGAAACCTCTGTCCCTCCGTCCGTCTGTCATCATCCGTTTTCCTCCTCACTGCGTTGACCTATTTCTCTGAACTTTAGGCTTTCATCTTGGTCATGTGCAGACAGCCACGATGCTGCTTTTGTATTTTTCCCACATTTCTACTGTTTATATTCGCGTTTTTTTCCACTACCCATTCATACTGTGGGCACCATCAGCAGCGTGAGCTATGCATGCGTGGAGACCACTTGGAAAACACCTGCGCTCGGACCACAGTTTGTGGCTATGACATACAATTTCAAGCACCAACACTTCTAATTATTTTACTGAACGAACGTGTGTATGTGTCTGTGTGTGCAAGCCAGCTGTTATGCATTTTCACTTTACTGACATTAGCCTACAAACATTACAAACTAAACATTGCGCTGTGCACTTTGCACTGTTTCTTTCATTCTTTCTCCGTGTTGCGTATGTGTGTACCTGTGTGCCCGCGCACAGTCCCCCGCACGCGCGTGGAACTACCACCAATAGCTGCTACTAGAGCCACTGGAACGAAAGACCATTTTTGCGTCAGCTTGTTATCCTGAAAAAAAAAAGCCCATTGCTCTGAAAGGAAAGGCCATTTCTCCACAACTACGCTACATGCTCCCAAACAAACGTGAATGGCTAATTATTATGCAAAATGATGTCATCTGACCTTACCACTATGGCAAAGGCATGATCCACCCTACTCTGCCCTGAGGTCTGATGACATCATTCTGCATAATAACTTGCCATGTGCTTCTGGTTGGGAGAGTGCAGCTAATCATTCAGGAGATGGTTTGCAGGGCAGAAATCCATCCACACTGATGCAGGGATGTCAACTTTTCCAAAAACCTTGGAGTGAGATTCAGCAGGGCTGACCACAATTTCGTTGTTTAGGCCTACAGATAAAATTTTTGTTTGTCAACTGATTTGGTAGATATGATCCTGATCCCCTGCATCCTAACAGATTTTTGGGGTGTCTGCTGGAGATGGATAGGGCCTAATACCTTACATATAAATACCATACAGAGAGAGTCAATGGTGGTATAGTGGGGGTCTGGGGGTCCTCCCCCAGAACATTTTGGATGTGGTAGATGTGATTTCCTGCATTCTGGTGGGTTTAAGGGTAGCATTCTGGAGCCGGGCAATAGGCTACCTACATTCAGTCAAAGCCACCCTGACTTGCAGGGTCTTCACAAGTGAACCTGCATTCAGCTCAGAGTGACTGAACTAGTTAAAACCAGAAACTAATATTACTTTATTACTTCATAGACTCCAGACCTATTTTGGATTTAAAGCAAAATTTCCTGGTTGAATATATTTTGATTAAGATCTAACTAAAATGTTATTTTGGGAATAATAATATATTTTGTGTATTATTGTAGTCTAAAGAGCATTTCATGATAAATTTTTAGACTATGCAAGTCTAAGAGTGCCTAGACCTAGGCCATTTCATTTCATTGTTGACATTTACAAAACTCTCCAAATGCCTTTACATGCTCTCACAAACAGGGGCGTAGACATCATTTCAGAAGTGAGGGGGACAAATTGTTCAGGGAACTGCCCATTGGTTCGACCTCCCATTGATTCGACTGGGCTGTAGGTCGTACTAACGGGACCTCCCATAAGTCCGACTAGGTCGGACCAATAGGAAGTCGAACCAATGGGAGGTCCCGTTAGTTCGACCCGTCTTCGCCTGCACACCCTCTCCAGGCTTCTTCTGTTTTCTAATGCGCTGATTTTCTGTGTCAGATCGCGCACTACAACCATCAGCAGATTAAAGCACCGTGGGCAATGCATCAACAATCACTGCAGTTTTGTTTTGACTGTAGTAACACTTTTAATATTAAAGAAATTTACATACAGATATTGCATAAAATATGTTGCACAGGGTAAATGCAGCACATATTTGTGCATTCATACATGCTCGCTCACACACACACACACACACACACACACACACACACACACACACACACACACACACACAGTGTTGGGCAGTAGCGTCACTACAGTAGCGGACGTTGGTAGTTTAACTACATTTCTCAGTAGCTTGGTGGTAGCGTCGCTGTTTTCTGAATCAAGTAACTTCTCAGTAGTTAAGCTCTTTTATTGATCACTTAGCGTGGTAGCGTCCACACGAGCTACATTTCCAAAATCATTTCAACGAGGCGGGGATTTCTGTTATGTTCTGAACGACCCCCACTCCACTCCCCACTCGACCCCCAGCAATTGAAAAAAACTGTAATTAGTCATCATTAAGCTAACATTATCTACATGGAACAGCATTACTCAACTTACACGGTTTGTTTGAGAGAAACTTTGCAAGGTTTGTTGCTTCTTGCACACTTCTCGTCTGTGCGATTGATTCAGATCACAACACAACAGCATGTGTATGCCGCCTGGCAGTCTACTCATGGTGCGCTAAAAGACGGCTCGGAAAAACAACCACGTCCGCTACGCCCATGCTCTTCTTATTAGCAGGAGGGCATCATTCGTCATTGTAGGTAGTAGTAGCCTAGTTATGTAAGGTGGCACCACCTGCCGTACTAGAGTGGAACGACTACCAGCACCTTTTTTTTCTTTTCTATTGAGAAATTGGAGGTGTGGCATGAGACCATGTGAAATCAACCAACTGCATGACTATTTGCACAGCAAATGCGTGACTAGTCTAGTCTAGTCATAAACGAGTCTAGGCATAAATATAATATATGAGGTAATAATTGGAATAGAACATTAAGCCCTGTAATGTAAACATAGCCTCAGTCATATGATAATGTCACATGATTTTTCCAGCTGTCCATGAGTGTTTTTTGTATGTTGAAGGATAACTTCAGCATTTTTCAACTTGGACCCTATTTCTATTTTCTCATGTATATGTATCTAAGAGACAAGAGACAACTTTTAAAACTGGTCTTGTATTTAGCATGAGGGCAGCACCTTGCAGCCGTGCAACACACCGCATTGTCAGCATATGGGGCAACTGAACACTGTCATTGTCTCTGCATTTTCTGTAAACTACTGTGGTTATTTTATTCTCTCCAAATCTCACACATGCTTCCATGCTTCCTGCAACAAGTGACATCTTGTGATATTTCAAAACGATACTTCTGCTTAATGAGGCAATAACAAACATATGGGGCCATTATGGTAGCAAAATAGCTGCAAATGCGTATCTCAATCTGTGTGGGCGTAATCAGATTTGTACATGTGTAAAATAATTTGTAAAAGTGTAATAAAGTTTGTGAATGTCTACAAAAATCTGCAAATGTGTATTTAGAATCTGTGTGTGCGTAATCAGATATGTAAATGTGTAAAAAAAAATCTACAAATCTGTATTCAGATTTGCAAGTGTATTGCCATCTGTAAATGTGTACAATGATCTGTAAATGTGTACAACAATCTGTAAATCTGTATACAGATCTGCAAATGCCTACAGAGATCCGTAAATATGTAGAGAGATTTGTAAACACCTATGTCTTCAGCTTTAACTGAATCGGGCCTCTCAATTGGCTGTCTTTGCACACCTGATTTTTGCTACTCTTCTGCCATGTGAGATCCGCAAATGCGTGAGAAGATTTGTGTCTGTACCTCCAAGTGTGCATCACCCTGAGCACAGGCTCACAGGCTTAAGCTGCTGCTACGTTCTGATTGTTTTGCCCTGAGCACAGGCTCACAGGCGCTACTTTGGTTTTTCTACTTTTTTCTGTTTTGTTGTTGTATGGACAGGCTGCAGCCTTGGAGGCCTATGGATTCTCATTCACTCTCTAGCTTACTAGGCCCACTAGCTTTTGCTCGGTGAGCTGAGGCTGAGCAGACAGTGTCTTCATAGATAAAGTTACCGACTTTATTTTAACAAAGCTTGGCAATACTGAGTTACTCATGACAAATACTGCAAAAAAACCTGAACATGTGCTTGCAGAGAGCAAACAAGAATCCATAGGCCTCCAAGGCTGCAGCCTGTCCATACAACAACAAAACAGAAAAAAGTAGCGCCTGTGAGCCTGTGATCAGGGCAAAACAATCTGAAGGTCGCAGCTGGAGCCTGTCAGCCTGTGCTCAGGGTAAGGCACACTTTCAGTTAGAGACACAAATCTTCTCATGCATTTGCGGATCTCACAGGGCAAAAGAGCAGCAAAAATCACGTGCACAAAGAGAGCCAATGGCCCCATACAGACTGGATAATGAACATACAGTGACATTGTTTTAGTTGTTTAGTTGCAATGCAGACAATGCACGGCTGCCCAGCGGCTGCTATCTACCTCAATATTGGACCAATTTAAAAACTGTTTACATCAGTCACCAGACACATATACAGGGTCCAGGCTAAAAAAAGTTATCATTTAACACAAGTCCAAAATGGGAAAAAAGAAAAGAAATAATGGTTTGTTGACACCCATTAATTTCTATGACCTTTATTTTATACAGGTACTATCTGTTGAATGCAAAGTTGGGAAAGATGGAGATATAATAACTTTGTTCTGCATATTTTTTATTCAAGGTATTTATCTATTCATTTATTGCATTTGTGACCTTGAGACAGTGTAGTGCCTTACATTCATTTATTGTAACTAGTGAGCAGAGTTGAGCAAATTGAATAGGAAAGGACAAATACATAGATGGACAACAGTTTAACGACTTTAAGGATTTAAGAAGGCTTTAACACAGAAAAGCATTGAGTTCAGTTAAGAGATGGCTGGGAATAAAAAATGGCCCTGACTTGTTTAACTCAAACAACTTCTAATATAATAGTAAACTATATCCCACTGGTGTAATATTAACTCCAATTGGACAAAACAGCAGTTTAAAAAATACACAACCAACACTTTTTGTAGGTTTTGTTCCTGAATAAAATACTTGTGCATAAAAAATGTCAACATTAAAGCTTAGTCTGGTTGATTTGTGACTTGCCAATAATCATAACCATCAGTACATAACAATGAGTTCAACATTTCCAAAGTTTACTGCAGCATGTAAACCTTTTTAAATGTCTGAAATAGAAATAGTTGACAATTTTAATACTTTGGAGTGATACTGGACAATAGACTCAATTTCAACCAACACACTGATGACACTGTAAAAAAAAAAGCCACCAAAGACTCAGCCATCCACAAGCTTAAAGGACTTCATGTTGCCCCCCATCTCCTCCTACTGTTGTACCAGAGCATGATTCAGCCAGTCCCGCTGTACTGTTCTACCTGCTTTTTTTTTAGCATGTTATTGGTTAGTAACAGGGCTAAAGTCACACGCATCACCAACACCACTGCCAGGATAATGGGTCTCCCATCACCCAACCTTATAAAGTTAAACATCAGGGCCATTGCATGCATTGCTACCTCAATAGAACAAGACATCACACACCCACTCAATCACCACCTCACCCCACTGCTCTCTGTGCACAGGTACAGAGCACTGAGGTGCAGAAGGGCTTGCTTTGGGAAGAGCCTGATCCACGTAGCCATAGCTGTCTTTAATAATAGGCCCCCCTGAATAGGTCTGAGTGTCTGTGTACTGTGATGATGTCCATGTTGTTACTCTGTGCTTTGTATTTGTTGCTGTTTGATAATGTACAGCGCTAGGAATTACAATCTCCCTCAGGAACAGTAAAGTCTAAATCCCATCCAGGCTGTGATTGGTCAGTTCACGAAAGTTCACATTTACAATGACATCACCTATGAAAATTTGAATGTTCACGAAGGGCTGCCAATATAGCAAAAAAGCCAGCCAGCCAAAGCCAAACCTAGCTTATCTTGCCTATCTCCTTCTGTCTTTCTGTCTTACTGCTTCAATTGCAGAACCATATTGCCTGGGCTCTCTGGGCCAAGCTCCCTGCTCTGCCTCCTCTCTGCTGCCAGTGCCCTCAGGCCTACTAAGCTGTGGGGATCTCTCAGCTTTTCAGCACAACCCTAACTTTTTTTTTGTCCATCTTGCTATACTTTCTTAAAATATTGCTTCCAAAGAGACATGGAAAAGAGGCGGGGTCCAAAAGAACTGGAATAAAAGTAATTGGCTTGGAGAGAGAGGCAGACATATGTATTAGTCAACCACAGTGGGCCAGCAGCCCATTCCTCTGGGCCAGTCAACCACACAGCACTGGATTGTATTTGTATATTTCCCATTGCATCTAGCCAATTGTCAAGTGGCCTACTGGAAAAACTCCTGGTGTTTTAGATGGCCAGTCAGATTGTGGTTCAGTTGGTTCCGTGTTATAGAAGGGAGCCTAAAGTACAGCCTTCTTTTTTTTATCTATCAAAAACTATCCAGTTTTGATGTGGATATTGTGTTATATGTAGTTTGTATATTATTATTATTGTGCAAACTATGAACCGTTTTACTGCAAACTATGTGCAGCAGCTCAGGCCTTGGAAAATCTATCTTATTGAAACTATAAAAAACACAGAGCCTAGACAAACTTAGTGACCTTTTCCAAATAACATCCCTGCTTGCTGCCTCTCTCAGTGTCTGCATGATAGAATCAGATTGTCTTTTCTGAGGGTTTAATGAGGGTTTAGGGTGAGCATAGGAGCATCTTCTTCCTACAACAGGCAGCCCTGAAGAAACAGAAGCCTATAATTAGAAGTTTAAACATGGCCATCATTTCCTCTGCCTCTGATGTCTCAGTCTTCCGCCACCTTCAAAATGTTTTCTCGCTGTCGCAACAGACACTGTGGAGTAAAGTCATTTTGAGTCTCAAAACTCTCCATTAGTTTCAAAACTCTCCATCAGACCCTAAAGTGAAATCCAAGAGCTGTATGTGTGGTGTTCCTATATTGACATTGGAATATGAAATACTGTATCATAACAATTTAAAAAGGACTCCACTTTGACACTGTGCACTACTGTGTTTTAGTTCAAGCTAAATGTGATGGATTACAGAACTTCAAAAAGGAAGCACAGCTGGAGCTTCACCTTAAGCTTCGAGGGACTCACAGTGGCACATGGTGGAAGGAACGGTTGGTGAAAACATCACTCAATTTACAGTGACAGCCTTGCATGTGGCAAAGGAATTTTTCATGGAGAAGATAACTAGAAAGACAAGAGCTTAGCTGTTTGCAGAAAGAAACACCAGTCCCAGAGTGACTGCAAAGAACATTATTTCCCCCTGAATGAAGCAGGAAGCTAAGCACTACTACTGCTGCTTTAAAAATGTCAATGATTTGGTACATTCCCTGGATAGTGGTCTGCAGTGTGCTGCTCCATTTATTGACCTGTCTAAGGCTTTTGGCACAATTGGTCATAAAATACTGTTAAACACATTACATCATATTGGTCTATCAAACAGAGCAGTTGGGTGGTTTGCAAATTATTTATCTGGCAGACAGCACCATGTACAAGAAGAGGGCAAGTTATCAGCCACTCTTACAATTGCCGATGAGGTGCATCAAGGGTCAGTATTAGAGCCTCTGTTGTTTCTCATTTATTTAAATAGCCATAACGTACAAGATGCATGTGTTCATCTGCATGCTGATGACAGTTATTTATTGCTCTGCCTCTCAGGTCCAGCTTCAACAAGCATTGAGTGCTGTTGCTTAATGTACACACATAAATATGTATGTACATTTGGCAAAAAAAAAAAAAAAAGAAATAGAAAATGGCTATGCTCTCCATTAACAGAACATGTTGCTACTGTCTACATTGATGGTAAGCACAGAGTTTGGCAAACATTTATGTATCCAACTCCATATATGTGGAATCTTGCGCAGAAAGACTTAAATTTGCACTCATATGGAGCTTTATTCCTCCAGCAACTGAGGAGGGATCCCTCTTCCAGGACGGACAGACGTGCAATAGGTGTCGTACAGAACAGATCAACATGATAAATTAACAGTAATCTGTATGACACAATGAGACAGAAAGAGAGAGAGACAGACAGAGAGAGAGAGAGAGAGATGCAGGACAGACGGTAATGACAGTAGCTTACAACAACAATCATGAAAGTAATAATATTGTTGTTATAGTTCTGGCTACTGTGGTACAATATGTTGAAAGTATATATTAATATTTGGCAGTATACATGTATGATAATAGTCATATATGTATAATAACAGTAGAAGTATGACTAATGATGGCAGCAGCAGCACCAGCAGCAGGAGGCGTCTGGCAGGACCACGGCAGCAGCACAACCACACACGTCACACTATCCAGGCACCGCTGCAATTTCAGTTAACCTGAGAGACACTGGAGCACAAAGGCTCCGGAGAAGAAGCCAAGTTAGTGACATCCAGAATGGCCGAGTTAGCAAGATGCAGTAATAGGATACGAGAGAGAGAGAGAGAGAAGGTGCCCAGTGTATTATAGGGGGTCCTCCGGCAGACTAGGCCTAAGTCAGCCTAACTAGGGGCTGGTACAAGGCAAGCCTGAGCCAGCCCTAACTATAAGCTTTATCAAAGAGGAAAGTCGGTGTCTGCCTCCCGGACCGTAACAGGAAGATGATTCCACAGGAGAGGAGCCTGATAGCTGAAGGCTCTGGCTCCTGATCTACTTTAGGAGACTGATTGATCTTTATTCAAGAGAGTGGTCTATCAGTTTGAGAGCATTATTTATTGATTTCACACTCAAAAACCCTGCCCTCACACTCAAATAGCCTCTGCTGCGCTTGGATCTAATCTGTTTCTGCTCAAACTGTGTGCTCGCACTCAGATACAATGTTGCTTGCACAGATTTCCTGCTCGAGCTTCGGCTTTTCTCCTTGCGCTCAAACTGTTTCTGTGCGATCGCAGAATTTCTGCTCTCAGATTTCTGCCCTGCTCTTGGATTTTTTTGTGTAATAACCCTGTCAAAATCGCCAAACCAATAGAATGCCAAATTTACTGTTGACCAATGAAATCATCCCTGCCTCCTTGTGGGTGCGCTCGCTTTAGTATTAGAGCATCCCGCTAACTATTACTGTAGGAATCTGAGTCCATTGCCTTTCAGAACAAAAGACTGCTGCTTTTAAGTGGACTGAGTTTACAGGAAATGTCACCTTACACAAATGAACAACTCATCTGTGGAGTACAGTGATCCCAACATCTGAGTGTCCCAGTGCAGCACAGTGGACAGCTTGATAGGCACTGTTGACTGCAGTACTGTATAACAGTGATTGAATACTGGTACTTTCTGGTCAGACATTTAGCCTAATAAACTGTACGTGGGAAGTTCATGGATGAGAATACCTTTGTTAAAGCAGCTGTGCGGAACTTTTTACCATTTATAAAACTGTCCCTAGTTTGTATCACCGTTGTATTGCTGAACACATAACAGTTTTACCAGAGATGTATCTATAAGGACTTGGTTGTACTTTCGATGTCATGGCGGATAAAGAAGGAGCACCATCTAAAATAAAAAGAACAGGAGAACAGAAGAAGGCTAAATGGGACAGTGATAGGGCTCGATCGACAGGTATGTACACCAGGCTGTGGGTGTCATACCGCTTCGACCAAAAGGGGCGCTATAATCAACGAAAACGGAAAGTTCCGCACAGCTGCTTTAAAGTTGCCAAAGACATTATCCAGGAAGACCGGGTTTGTCCACCCCACAGGTAGTATCGAGTTGGCCTGCAGTTAAATGTAAACACAGACCAAGATGAGTGAAACAAACTCATTGGAAAGAGTAGAGGGGTTTACAGTTAATAATAATAATGATAATAATAATGATAGTAATAAAAACACTTCAGATTGGGATAACAGTGCTTACACTAGCCACTGATAAAGACAAAACAGATTCTTCCACCTTTCGATTTGTCAGAGAGCTCCATGTCACGATCCACCCTGAAAAGTTGGGAGTCTGCCAGCTCAGCACAGAGTCCAATATTGATCCACAAAGCCACATCTCCGTGAAGCACAAAATGGAGGATGAACAAAAGTCTCTTTTTCCCAACCAGTAGCATAACTTTGTCCAATTTGTTGCACAGTGAGCACATGTTGTACAGAAATATCCTGAGCAACTGTGTGCAAAGTCTGTGCTGTTGGAGAAGCACAAAACCACCAACCAACTTTCCTCTCCTCCAGCATTTTACAGCATGGACAAAGGTAAGGGCACCTTTGACCAGAATGTCCAATAATAAAAATGATGTGAGACAACTGGGAGATAAATCCTGTAGAGATGTTTGCCTGATGTTGATGATCTCATCTCTGGTCAAACAACCACAGGAGCTACAGCAGAAATGGAATTTACAGTAAAAACAAAAGACAAAGCAATGTGCACCAACACACTAAGGCAGCCATTCATGGTGCCATCTCAGAAGTCAAGGGGCACAATACCTCATAATCACACCCTGAAATCACCATTGCAATCCCCAACCTCCTTTTTTTCTTAATTTTTGGCAGCGTGATAATAAGTCTCTATTTGCATTTTCACAATTCTTATCCTTAATTAAACCTCCATGCCTTTATAGTGCAGCACAACCTGCCAGTGTTTCCCAGATAAGGGGGTTGGGAACACATTTTGCTCACCAACACAACCCCCTGGATGCTGTCCCACCACCCATGCTGTGTCGCAGGTACTTCTTCATGCACCATTTGATTAATAGATTAATTCCAAAGTAACATGCTCTTATTCATTGTTTTCTCTGGTGGGACTCGATGGCGGAAGCGTTGATTAATGGGATTGAGTGTGGAAATGGTAATCTGCACTTTTGAAATTCATGACCTACTTTATGCACTACTTAAAAAAAAAAAAAAAACACAGCCAGCTCTCTTTGGCTGAGTCTTTCTCATATTATATCTGCAGTAACAGACGTCTATGCATAGAAGTTGCAGCATAATTCCCCTGGGCCATTTTGTTTATATATCCAATAAAGTGCTAGTGTCACATTAAATATGGTAGACTGGAGACAGGGGATAATATATTTAGTGTGGAGCCGTCAGTGAGTGAGCGTTCCCAGGCCAGGCTGTGGTTTCTCTCCATGCATTCTAAACTAATGAATTGGTCCAATTAGTGGTCCAATTAACAACACCAGGAGCTGTGCTATAAATTATCCAGCTTTGTGGGAATACACTACACATATACTGTACAGTACATACTGATAGGAACTGTTGTTTCTTATTGACTCTTGGTTTAGTAGGAAGTTTAACTTTAAACCTGCTCTGGGTAGCTTTGTATGTTAGTGGTTGAAAATGTCGGTGCCAAGCAAATGTTTGAATTCAAGGAACTTAAATACCCAGAAATCCGATATGATGGCATCAGTAAGCAATATGCATCATGCTTGTGTTTGCCGATTTAGCCTGTTTGAACAGAAAAATAAAACCAACTGAAGTGTAAACAGAAGATTGTACAGCTTTCCCCAAGTGGAATTTTCACTTAATGTTGCTGAGAAGATTTTACTCTTGAAGCCTCTGTGTAAACATTTCACATAATGTTACCATCCTTTAAATGATTCTAATGGCATATGTTTTTGTTAATAAAAGTATTAAGACAATCCTGTTGAAATTTGTTGCAGTGTGTGATGCCTCTAATGTATATCATTTACTCATTTATTTTTGTACACCATCTTGGGCACCAAAGTTTCCAATCAAACACTAAAATCAGCCTGGTTTTCAGCAGAAACAGACAGCTGTTTTTTTTTATATTTAAGATATTTATCTCAGGAGTTGGTGAAGAAGAAAGTGGATATTGGACTTCATTTTCAGGTGGACACTAACATAAATCTAAATAAGTGCAAATGTTGCTTACTGTTTGCTAATGCTGGAATTATGGTTCTCCAAAGATACGACTGTCACACATTCTAACCACGATGGCCCTATGGTAGCTCCACCCTGAGACGGGCTGTACCTCTGCTCTGCAGTCTCCTCTAGCAGGATCGGGACAACACCTCACAATACACCACTCCTTATTCACCGTAAAGCACAAGCCTCCTCTTCATCTTTCATCAGAACGGTCTGCTCTGTTGGATCAGTATATAGAAGAGAGTCACCTGGTTGAATGGCGCTGTCCAGGATTTAGTCAAATGTTGGTGAATCAAAGGATATTACAGTTCTTAATATCCTGTTGGAAACTGATGAGGGCCCAGAGGTTGTCTAGTTTATTATCCAACGCCTGAACAATGGCTAGCAGGATGTTAGTTCAGCAGGTGCTCATTCTTCCTCATCTCTCGATGTTTACATTTGAAAACCCTGACCTGGCTGGCTGGCTTGCAGCTAGCTAGAAGTCAGCAGAAGGTTTACAGACTGGTGAGTTGATTTTCCCATCAAAATGAATTATTCACAGCCACACGCCACCACCAGCCAACATCAACCACAAAAGGCACCACCAACACCTGAAACAAAAACATAAGAGCCTACATTTAGCAGTGATTTCACAGAGCTGACAGATAGGCGACTGGAAACGTCGAGTTATACCTGTTAATGTCGTATTGGGTTTATGCAGAAAATAATGTTATGGTCCCACTGCTTAGCAGAGGAGCTGAAGAGCACATTTCATAAATCTTTGACCAGAACATCAAGCATGCTAAACAAATATAAAAGAAATGCATATGTACAGGGGCATGAACTACTTCAACCATTTCACAAAGACTACTTCACCCCTTATGGCTTTATCAACTCTTTTCATCCCCCACCCTTGATGTGTAGTATACTGCTGAGAATGACACTGTAAAGAAAGATTCAGATGTTTACAAAGCATCATAATTATGACAATAAAAATTAATTTATATTAAAGAGGCATAGCCTATGCAGCTCATGCTTCTATCAATCAAAACGTTCAAAAATACTTTATAAATAGTGCCTCTAGCCTGGAAATTTGAAAAATGCCTCTGGAACTTGATAAAAAGTATAAACACTGGCAAGGCTAAGCTGTGACACACCTAGTCACTCCTTTGCACAGGGAGGGTGGTTGGTGACAGAAGCTGCCACCAGATCTGCCAATTGCCAAATATATTTGCAATAGCTGGGTGTCATTGCAATAGCTGGGAAATAGCTGGGAAATAACCTTTTCTAAAAGATCCCTTACTATTATTAATGTATAGGAGGGGTTTACCCATGCCTGTATCAGGATGACCAGTAGTAACCGATCTACCAACAAATTTTCATCCGATGCTGGAGTAAGTATGGATGAACGATAATATTCATACGTCATCGGTATCAGATGATACTGACTTTAAAATTAACTGTAAGAATCAGCCAATATGCTTTTTCCTATTTTGCACAATGAATGAATATTATGTACACTGAAAAGCATTCTATTTCATGTCTTTATCTGCTGGTGGGCCATCAGGATAAGCGTATGCATGTATTATATGATCTTAATTCCACTACAGAAGAAACTTAATGATCACTAAAATTAGGTGGGGAAAAAAAGTCAATATATCAATATTGGTAGCGGTTATCGGTCAAATAAGTTGTTATATATATATCGGCATATTGGATAATAGCACCATAACTAAAACTATGCCTATATCACAAATACTGCACTCATGTTATTGTTACCTTGTAGGCTACACTATAATCAGTGACATAAACATGAATTTACAGGGGAAAGATTTATAGAGGAAAAAATTGCAAGGAACTTGATTAAGAGGAAAGCTTTATTGATACAGCAGGAACAAGAGCTGGCCTACAGCTGGAGCGAGAGCATGAGATTAGCCTTCAGATGTCCTTTTGCCACCTCTGAGTCAAATGTATGAGGTGGCATGCTTCCAAATGTGGTCCAATGTGCAGATGTCTGTGATGTGTAACCGTGACGCCCTCCAGACACTCATATCATCTGCTGCTAGTACATGCTGCCTTACTTCCAGCAGCTGTAAACACAAACAGTACACACAATCAGTTAATGCATGTGTACATTACAGTTTACTGCACTTTACTGCTTTACAGCTTCTTTTTCACCTCTGGCTTGATACTGTGAAGGAACATTGTTGTGTTACAGCCTTTAGGCTTGGTCAGTAAAGGAAATTGATGACAGTTATGCTTAAGGTAACAGTTGGGTCAGCAGAAGGTCTAAAGGAGGCGTCGAGGTCAGGCTACTTGAATTTGTTATGAACGCACTCCATCTATCGTCTTCTAATTGTGGTTGAGGGAGTAGAGCTGCCCAGATAAGGGTGCCTAGCTGGCTCCATTGCCATAGCTTCCATGGTTAAGGGGAAGTGGGATTGCCCTATGCTCCAGGCTCAACAGATGCAAGTCTCTTTTTAGATATGTGCATTTTGTAAGAAACAGTCAAGGTGATGTAGAGTGAGCCAGGTGAGTGTGCTTGTTGTTTAAACTTAGTAACCAATAGAAACTTCACATTGCCATAGATCAGGACAGAATAACCTTATATGGAAACATGGAGTAACATGCAAGGGCATACTGTTTGGGTTAAAGCAACTCTTACCTTTCTTGCATTTCACACAGCACAAAAACAGCAAAAATTGAATATCCACATCTCTCGCTTCCCTCCAAAGTCCCATCCCCTCCCTCCAAAGGCCTACTCCTCTCTCCTCCATTACGTCTATGATAGACGTAGGCGTTGGCGGGGTCTGCCCATTTGTCCGACAGCCCATTGGTCCGACATCCCATTGTTCTGACTATATTAAACTCATTGTTCCGAAGTCCCGTTGTTCCGAAATCATCATGATGCCCTGTGGTTAACGTCTGGTTAGGTTTAGGCACAAAAACAACTTGGTTAGGGTCAGGAAAAGATCATGGTGTGGGTTAAATTGAAAAAGAAAGTGGCAAACACATAAGCCGTGAGCCTGCTTCGCCTCAAGCCTTTCCCAGCTGACCCAGAGCCGGTTGTGGCACACCATCAAGGCAGAAATACACCCACCGGGAGACATTCAGCACCGCGGAGAGCTCCCCACACAACTCCGACCCCAGAGTTAATAACAGGAGGTTATGGTGTTTCATTCTCTCCTCTCTATGACACTTGTATTTCGACCAGTAGCCTACTTTTGTTGCGTTCCTGATCCTCTATGGTACAAAAATACAGTATAGCCTAGTATAATCACATATCAGAACAACAGGACGTCGGACTAATGAGAGGTCAGAACAATGCTACGGCACCGGTGTTGGCAAGGTGAGGTTCGATACACGGAAGAGGAGAACGAGTGTAACGTTACAAGTCAAACAGTCAAACGCAACCCCGGAGTTTTAAAACTCAACCGGAGTCAGTGATGACTGATGAGTTTTAGAATAAGGTTATAGTGCTAACGTTAGATAGTAGCGTTAACGTTACGAGTAAGTGTAAACGCACAGGGAAGATAACGTGAATATTTCAGAGGCTACGCTACAGTAGGCTAACGTCAGCCATTAGCAACTGGATGCTGTGTTGTTATATATAACCTTACAGCCTATGTTACATTAGAGGAAACTAAAAATACCTGTCTAGCAGAAAGTCTGGTGGGGCGACCATCTCGTCCCTTTTTAGCTCAGGATGAAGCTGCATCAGTCTTCACCATTGCTTGAAAGCAGAACTGATGTTGTGGGGAAGACAGACAGGGCGCCCGACAAATCATTGCATTCGGTCCGAATGCACTGATTGGTCGAGCGCCCTGTCTGCACGAGACCGTGAGACATGAGCACTGCCTTCATGTGTGTTCACATGCTTTCGCTGGTCTCGCACGCGCAAGTGTGCACATTAAACACGTGAGCACAGTCCACAGAGAGGCAGTTAGAGCTACAGGCCACAATGAGGCTAAAAACAGAGTTCAAATGACATTTTTCCAAACAACTTTTTATGTCGGGACACTTGGATCACTACAGATGAGCAGTATGGAGATATTTTGTGGTTTCTTGGGCATTTTAATTTGGGTCGCTGTCCCAAATTAAGCAAAAATTGAATATACCCACTTCCCGCTCGGATCTCCTTAAGCATTGTGAGGACTCTCCAGAGGCCCAGAGCCTCCCTCGGCATATGGGTGGGTAGATAATGGCTGAATTTTCATTTTTGGGTGCACTATCCCTTTAATGCATACTTTCCAGTAGCTCACAAAATTTAGTTTATTAGTAACTCAAAACCCTGACAACCCAGAGTTGAGACCAGGAATCAGAGTCGCAGGCCTACATGCTTCTCTGAGCATCTAGTGCAGTTTCACACCCATAGTATTATACAAACGGTGTCTGTACCCCGACCACCTAAATCATCTTAATATAAAATTAAACAAAGAGGAGTTGTGCATAACAACCTAATAACAATAAAAAATAAAACCTCTTCTGTGACAGAAAGACAAAACAGGAGAATTAAATGTGGACTGTTAAATATCAGGTCTCTATCATCTAAAGCATTATTAGTAAAGAAATTAATATCAGATAATCATATTGATTTACTCAGCCTCACTGAAACCTGGCTGTTTCAAGATGAATATGTCAGCCAGAGCCTTCAGCTATCAGGCTTCTCTCCTGTGGAGTCATCTTCCTGTTGCGGTCCGGGAGGCAGACACCGTCTCCACGTTTAAGACTAGACTTAAGACTTTCCTCTTTGATAAAGCTTATAGTTAGGGCTGGCTCAGGCTTGCCTTGTACCAGCCCCTAGTTAGGCTGACTTAGGCCTAGTCTGCCGGAGGACCTATAATACACCGAGCACCTACTCTCCTTCTCTCTCTCTCTCCCTCTATCTATCTTTCTCTCTCTCTCTGTCCTTTTTTTTATAATATGGCTTCTTCTCCGGAGCCTTTGTGCTCCACTGTCTAACAGGTTAACTTCTATTGCAGCAGTGCCTGGATAGTGTGAGATAATGTGTGTGTGCTCTTCCTGAGGTTTTTACCATTTTTTTCTCCGTTAAAGGTTTCTTTTTAGTTTTTCCTTAACCGCTGCAAGGGTCCAAAGGACAGAGGGATGTCGTATGCTGTAAAGCCCTTTGAGCCAAATTGTGATTTGTGATATTGGGCTTTATAAATAAAAATTGATTGATTGATTTAAAATTGGCATACCTGGCTGATGTTTTCAGCAGTCTTAATGCTTTGAACCATCAGAGTCTTTAATGTCCAGGATAAAATTACAGCTGCATGCCTCAAGATAGAATTATGGTGTTCCTGTCTCGATTGCAAGGAATTCAACTGTTTCCTGATGCTTTTCTCCTCATGGCTGAAGAGGAGCTGGATGACGACGCAGTTGCAGCCCTCAAGTATCATCTGCAAGGCCTTCACTCACAGTTGGGAAGATATTTCCCAAGGCAGGCTCTGAGTGGATCAAAAGTCCATTTGGGGACAAAGCACACATCAAACAGGTCAGCTTCAAGTTTCCACCATGAGGGGCTGACAGCCTTGTGGACTTCAAATCAGATGGGACTCTAAAGGGGGCTTTCAGAGAGAAATGTTTACTAAACTTTTGGGTCCACATACAACCTGAGCAGCCTAAGCTGGCTGGCTCTGCTCTGAAAGTGCTGTGAAATCGCTTTCAACCACCTGCAACTGTGAAGCTGGATTTTTTTTATACTTGTTGCTTTGAAAACAAAAAAGGACAACTGGATCAATGTGGACTCAGATTTGAGACTAAAATTCTCCAGTTTCTCAGCCAGGCATTGCTTCACTGACATCTCAGCATAAGCAGTACCATTCTTCAAATTAAGATTGTAAAAGAGATGATGGTGAGTGAGTAAGCTGTGCTATTTTTAAAACTGTCATTTAATATGGCTGTAATTTGTAGTATAGGCTAGTATAAAAAGGATATAAAGGATTTTATTTACTAAAGAATAAATGTAAGAAAAATGACCTAACTAAACATGTGTATGTGTTTATTTATTTATTTGAAAATAGGGACAATGCATATTAATGAACAAATATATGAGTATATGTAAATACGCCAGACTGTAGTCCATAGCTAATTTCCATCTGTTATCCCTACTGTGTGTTAGCCCAGTTAGCTTAGTAACTGGCAAGAATGGTTTTCCGTACATGCTAATTATTGAAAAGAGTCTTCACCGGCATTAGTACAGGACAATGAAAACGGTACACATCAAATAAAAAATGATGTATGAAAGAAATGGATACAGCATTGGAGGCGAGGTGATATTGTACTGAAGGTGCACTGAAACCCCAAATTTTTGATCCCACAGTCATTACAACATTAAATCACACACTCCATGTTGCAAGTATTTGAATCTAGAGCCCTGGCTTAAAAAATTTAGTTTTTACTGTTTTCCACCAGACTGAACCATTTTTTGATGTTTGCTGTATGGGGAAAATACATGCTATTTTAGTGGTTTCCACTAGGGGCAGTGTGGCTGTATTATGGAGCAATGCAGACCAATTGTGGCATCATGTTAAAAAACTGGCATTTAAGGAATTAAAATTCTGAAGATAAATGAATGTTTGGTAGTTATGATCAGTACTGATGTTAAAAAAAAAATAACACAGGGAAAACTGCTAATAATATTTATATGTAGTATTTTTAGAGCACTTTTAGTAGGGGACACATTTGTCCTCTAAGGTAACAAGTGGGAATTTTTATGCCTCCATTATGTTTTCCCATTCTCTTAAACACGATATCTCAAGAACGCCTTCAAACTTGGCAGAGGTCCACTTGGACTCAATGAATTGATTGGATCATGGTGGTCAAAGGACAAGATCACTGTGTCCTTGCATCCATCTCATTCATGTGACCATGACACCTTGAGGGATTTTTTTTATTTTTTTATTATTGTTTCAAATTTGGAACAAATGTCCACTTGGACTAAGCAATATACTGATTAGAATTTGGGGGTCAGAGATCAAGGTCACTGCAATCTTGTCCATTGCATTCTCATGAACGCAATATCTCAGGGAAACCTTGAGGGAATTTCTTCACATTTGGCAAAGACATCCACTTAGACTCAAGAATGACATGATTGGAATTTGGTGGTTGAAGGTCAAAGGCTAAGGTCACTGTGACCTTGATATCTGAAGAATTCATGCCAAATTATGACGAAACTCACACATGTCAAAAGGTATAAAATGATGAAGTGATGACATTTAATATCCAAAAGGTCAAAGCTCAACTTCACTGTGACATCATACAAAACACTTTAGTGGCCATTACTCAAAGTCATATCTCAGGAACAGAAGGAGAGACATTTTGTCAGATACTAAGGTGGTGACACTAATCTTGGATGTCAACCTTAAAACTGCTGATTGCACAAATTTTCTGTGCTATTGGGGGGAAGATGTGTGTGAGGCATCCATGTTTTCACAGACATGAATGTAAACTGCAAGAGAAACTCGATTGGTTCGAATAAGCACCATTACGCGGTAGCTCTAGTATTTTGTGTGTGTGCAAACCTGACACTGCACAAAAAAAGCATCAAAATCAGTGTAGTTCTTATAACTGACATATCCTAGACTGTGAAAAAATATCCCTTCATAGAATTCCTTTACAGAAAACAATTAAATTTTTGTGTTTATTTAATGATAAACAAACTGGCACGTGAAGGCTTAAAATTTTGAAAATAAAAACAAATTCAGTAGTTATGATCAGATAACAAATAAAAAAAATAACTCAGTGAAAGTGGAAAATAATATTAATATTAATATATAATATTTTTATGGCAGTTTTTTGATGTGGACATTTCTGGTCACCAGTGCCATTAGAGGAACTTTTTTAAAGGGTTGCTCAAGGGTTAATTCTGCAATTTTGAACTGTTACGAGTATAACACTACTTAATTGCCTCGCCAGTATCTTGCTCTTTCACACTATATCATAATAGCTTAGCCAATGCTCTAACAGCCCATAATTTCAAAGCCTTAATAGTCTGAAAAATGTAATAAAAAACATGACTACCACTGATTTTACACATTTCACTTTCAGCAAAGCAAGTTCATCTCTAGTCCGTTCAAATTAGACACCTATCTGACACTCACTCCTCAGGGAAAAAAATAAAAAGAATTTCTTCTGGAGAAAGGCAAGGACATCCAGCTACTAAATCCTGTCTCATTACCATATCAATTAGATCTGCAGCTTGAGATGGCACAGGCTTTAAAGAATCTATGTGTTTGCTGCAATAAATGAATATTCTTAAAGCCTGATCAGCTCCATGGATGAAAAAAAGATGAACTTGAAGCTGAGGCTGACCTTGGATATCGCAACTGTTGACCCTTGGCTGGACCGGCCAATCAGAAAGTGTTGTTCCCCACGGGTGGAGGAGCCAGTCGCAGTGTCTAGGCTGGAAGCAATGTGTCCTCTGCTGAGAAGTCTGACCGTTCTGGAGGTGATCACATACTTGCAAATGAAGCAAAGAAACAAGTTGGGAACATTATCATCAAAGGTATTTAATCAAGATATATAAGGAGATTAATGTTAAATCAGTGATTCATTGTAAACATAGCAAAATGCTGTCACACAAATCTTAATTGCTGATTTACAGAGTACCCTGAACGCCTCTTTTATTCAGTGTGTCAGTTTTATGATGAGCTATTTGTCCTGTAGTTTTATGCTCATTTTTTATAATCCTTGCGTGATCACATTTCACACTTTCAAATATAGCCAGCATGTGTGATGTAAAACCTTTTGTCCTCTTTTTTTTTCACTCTGTCTTGTCCTTTAAGTGATGAAACCTTCCCCTCAGCGGACACCCTCTTCTGGTTGCTGGGAAGAGAACAAAAGCTGTCATTCACTGATCTCCCCATTACACACAGTGAGCGCGTTCCTGCCATCATCACCTTTAAATCCAGCTCTGCCTTTAACCAGGCTTTTCACCACCACAGAGAAAAGAGGACAGAAATAGAGAGGAGAAAAAACATCACAAGATTTTAAACTTTTTCTATATTGCTGTGAGACGGATCAATATTTCTCCTCCTCTCCAGCCTGCATGTTTTGGAGGATAGGGAGCTAATTACGATTCCCTTAACTCCCTCCTCTGTCATCTGTAATCTTATTTTAAATCAGGCCAACCTGAATCCGGCGACCCTTTTTGCTCTCTTTTTTTTTACACGTGGAAGATGTCTGAGATTGTTTTCTCGTGTATTTATGTCTAGAGCAAAATGCTGCATTATAGGCAAGGACAAAAGAACACTTAACTCAGATAGAAATAGTGTTGTGACGTTCGCGAACGAACCGATTCTATTGAACGGCTCGTTAACATGAACTATGGGAGCCGAGTCGCAGCTGGGAACCGTTCTTTTTTTTTTTTTTTTTTTTTTTAAATATCACTGTGTGCGCCTCCTTTGCTCCTCCCCTGAGTGGGGCAGAGAAGTTACATGCAGAGGAGCGCTGCCCAGCTGCACGGTGCTTATTAGATAGGCTATGCAAATGTAGCATGACGCCACCTGAGTTGTGCACGCTGCCTTTGCGTAAAAAAACAAACAAAACAGAAACATATGACTGCCCCTGCCTCGGAGAGCAGATGCAGCGGTCTTAATTAGGAGGAGGACAGTCAGTCTGTCGTGTGTCGTGACTTCGTCGTTTGGACAAAATGAGCCAAAGAAAACCGATCAGCATTTGGATGCACTTTTCTCTTGTGGAAGACAATAAGGCAAAATGCAATATTTGTCAGAAAAATATTTCTTTTAAGTCCGGTTCAACAAATAATTTGCACAGACACTTGAAAACACAACACCCAACAGTGAAAGTGGCAGAGGTGAGAAGAGAGCCAACCGGCTCAGGCAGTAGTGACAATGAAGTCTCCATTGACACTGAAAATGCTAGTGCTTCCCCTCCCTCCACATCAGGTAGTGCTAGATGTCATACCAGTGCTACTATTACTCTAGCCACAGCAACAGCTACAGCAGCCTCTGACACCACTGGGCCCACATCTTTGCCTGACCAGGCACCTGAAAAAAGCATTCCTGCTGCTATCACAAAAACAAAGCAGACATCACTCAGTCAGTATTTTACAGCTCCTGTCTTGACCCCATTGAGACAGGGGAAGATAGATGAAGAGCTGGCAAAGATGATAGCCACTGATTTTCAGCCATTTAAAATTGTGGAAGACAGAGGATTTAAAAACTTCTGCTATGCTCTCAACCCCTCCTACATTCCTCCATGTAGGAGGGTACTAACCCAGAGAGTGTCTGAAATCTATGAGAGAGAAGCAGCATCACTTAGGAGAAGGGTGTCCAAAGTGTCAGCAGTATGCCTAACAAAGGATTGTTGGACGTCAAGGGTTACTACCTCATTCATGTCTGTAACATGCCACTTTATTGAAGATTTTCACATGTCCTCCTGCCTACTGGACTGTTTTGAATTCAATGAACGGCACACAGCAGACAACCTGGCAGAAAAGCTTCGTAGTGTTGCAGCAGAGTGGGGGATTGATAAGAAAGTGGTGTGCTGCTTAACTGAATCAAACCACATGCTTGCAGATGCTGCTGCTCTTGACCCTCGATTTAAGAGGATGGCTTTCGCTGATGCCAAAACTGCAGATGAGACCTTCCAGAGGATATCGACTGCAGCAGGAAAACTCAGTCCTAGCAGCAGCGAACCCATCCAGCAACCAGTCGAAGTGGAAGGAGCAGGCAGTGCAGCCGCAGCTGAATCAATTGTTTGGAGCTATTTCCACGAGGATGTAAGTGTTGCAAAAATTGACCACAATTTTTTCTCTAAATCTAGGATGACATCAGTTTAATATCACAATCTCATAAATTGTTGTATCTCCCATTGTTATATCTCCCACCCTTACGAGCAGGTAGAGGGAACAGTATCAGCCAGGAATCCCATGGCAGATGCTATCATGGAGGTGCGAGCCTACCTACAGGAGCCTCTTCTTGCAAAACATGAGGATCCCCTCAAGTGGTGGGAAAATCGGGTCCCTGTGTACCCCAGGCTTAGCAAGCTGATGGCCAAGAAGCTGTGTGTTGTGGCAACATCAGTTCCCTCTGAGAGAATATTCTCGAAAACCGGGCAAATTATCTCAGAGAAGAGAAGTTGCCTCAAGCCAGCAAAGGTCAGAACAGTTGTCTTCCTTCACGCTAACATCAATAGAAGGCCTCAGAACTCATTAGGGGAAGAAGAAGTGTGTGGCAAAGAAAGGGCAGAGTAGTTGCTTTGATCAATACTTCTTAAGAAGTCAGTCGAGTCAGTCGGATGAAGTCCAGCGACAGGTAGAAAACCACAGTTCGCAGGATATCAGTAACACTGCCATTGAGGAGGAGGAGGTAGTAAGAGGGGATGCAGGTGACACTGAGATTAGCAGGCCAGTCAGAGAAAGAACCATGGAGCAAAAGGTTAGAGCTAGATGGCCTAGGGCAAATGACAGTAAAGAAGAGGAGATAGTTAATAGAGATTTGTCAGTAATCTTAAGCAGGCTTAGAGAAAATGCAATAGAAACATTAGAAAAGATGGGAGATATAATTTACTCATATGGTGCAGAGAGCATTGGGGTGCATGAGAGAATGAGGAGTGAGAGGGTACAGTCAGTCTAGGCGGCAAAGAGAAATAGATAAGTTAGTTAAGGGGAGGAGACAGTTAAGAAAGCAGTGGAAAAAGGCTACAGAAGAAGAAAGGGAGGGAATTAATGTGTTGCAAGAGGAGTTGAGAAGCAGGCAAGCAGCTCTTAGAAGGGCAGAGCATCTCAGGAAAAAGAGGAGGAAGAAGCAATATGCAAGGACAGCTTTTTTTCAGGGACCCTTTTAAACCAGCACTAAGTAACTTTTCAACCTTCATAAAATATTTTCATAACTTTTGTGATGATACATCGACTTACAACTAGTTGAATGACACCTCTGTCATGGCCTGAGGGGGTCTGTATTGTTTTAACTGGCACTAAGCAACTTCGAGGAGGGTGGCAGGAACCCTGCCACACAAAAAACTACAAATGTGTTGACTGCTTTACGGCATACGTCACTTCCCCCTTTCCCCATTCGTTACAAAGGCGGAAGTCGATGCGAAAGCCTGCGCGCAATTACTGCTATCATGGCAGAAGCTGCAAAACAACCAAGGAAATGAAAAGTTTTGTCTGAGGAGACAAAAAAAGAAAGAGGGAGGCTACCCGGATGAAAGGACAGCCAAGGATCAACATTGGCCCGGCTTTCACTCGCTGAGCTCAAAGACGAGGAGGGATTTCCTACCGATGCTGCCTTGGCTCTGTTCCTGCTGGACTAGTAAGTAGCTTTCGATGCTCAAATCAAAATGATAATGCTGATGTGAGCTATCGGAAATATGCGTGGTAGCAATGAATAGCCACCAGCGTGATAGTTTGCAGTTCCACACTGACGCGACCAGCCACGCAACAAGCTCAAAAGTACTGTATAAAGATAAAACAATGCGATGGCTGCAAACCGCAAATATAAAGTTTGAGTAAAATATGTAGGTTCCTACTGTGGAAAGATCAGTCATACTGAATCATTGTGGTGTTATCGTGTCAGTTTGTGTGTACGTGACAGTAGTTTCTGATGATTGTTATGCAATAGTTTCAGAGAATAACAGGATTCTTGTCGTGTTTTTGTTGAGTTGACTACAGTGATTGCAAAAGAAGTCAAACCATGTTGCTTGCTCTAAATAATCAGTAAAACAAAACCCGTGTGCAATGTGCATTGAGTTATGACTTTTCATAGTCCTGCTTATCAATAGCACCTTGTGCTGAGTGTAGCTAAAACTACAGGGATTGTTGCATGTTTAAAATTCTACATGTAATGTTTATTTAGTCAGTCCTGAAGGGTCTGTGTGTAGCTCACTTCAGTAGCACCAAGCACCTAACTTTGAAGGTTACAATCTCAGTTAGCCAGTAAACTTGACATCTTCAAGTCAGTCTGATAACAAGATATTTTTGTTATTGTTATGTGTCTATTGGACATTATGTTGTGTAAGGTGTACGGTGTTGTTCCATATTTATTTTTTTCATGTTATTATCTTTTTATATTTTATGTTGTATTGCTAATTATTGTTATTCTTATCTTATAATTCTCTAGTATAACATAGATGATGCATTTTATTACAGTGTGATGTTTATATAGTGCCTTTATTTCCAGTGTGTATACTTTTGTTTGTCTTGCATTACTCTTTATCCATATAAATTTCTTACATGTTATTTCTCTACAGCTATCAAAAGAAGCAAGTAACGTCTACTCCCCACAAGCAACACCTCCAACCGCTACAGCCTATAGTTTCCAGCTTTACAGAAGTGTCGGATCATGTTAGGTACTTTGTGTTTCCCAGGGCCTGCATTTGTTTGTTTTGGGCAACGTTTAGTATTTTTCAACATGTCCTATTTTCTGTTTTGACTCAGGGGAGAACCGATAGAGGGTGTCCAAATGCTGGAAGAAGGCGCTGCGGCAGAATCTTACAATCTACTCTATCTGCAGCATGCATTCTCTGAGTGTTGTGGAGGAAGAAGAGCGGCATGACTCTCCAGATGACTCCAGATAACTTCTAACATTGTCACACAGATTATTCAGTGTTTCTTATTTTAACTGTCATAGTTTATTTTTTATCCTGCTCTATTTATCCATGTACATGCATCACACTCCCCTTTTGTTTTGTTTTTTTTATTCACAGTAATTTTTTTCAGCTGTCACTGTCGTTCATTTACTACCACTGTAATACAGTTTTGTTGTGCCATTTATTTATTCAAATCATACACATACCCCGCCATTGCAAAAATGCACATTGCATTTATGCCACTCTTTTTTTTTCATGATATTTCTTGCGTAAGACTGTGCATGTGCCTGGAAATGTTTTTCTTTTTTCTCTAGGTTGTATGTTTTACTTGTTACTTCCTTTACTGTGAAGGGACAAGTGGCAAAATAACAATTTGAATGTGTTGAATGTGACAAAGTACTTGAATTTTGACAACTGTGAAAGAGGGTGTAGAAATAAAAGTTTGTCTGGGTCTGTCTGGGTCTCGGGGTTCAAGTCCTCTGGTGTCCTACTTCTTCCCCTCCCTCTCCCTCTCCCTCTGCCTGCACCTACTCCCATCGCCCCTCTGCCCCTGCCTCTGCCAGCACTAGTGTGTGGGGGCTCAAACTGGTGGAGGTAGTGTCCGGGACAGCAAATTCCTGATAAAACAACAGACAGAAATGTTATGTAACAAATATAAAAAATTTTGATGTTCAATAAGCATCAGAATCATATTGAACTTTATTGCCGAGTAATTTTAGTAATAAATGTATGTATAATTCTCCATATAGAATCCTAATAATAGAATTATAACAGTATAGGAAACAATACAATGTGAAGAAACTGTTTAGAATGAACAGTAGTACTTTCCCTGAGAGACTGAACTGTATATTCGTGCGCATTGTGCAGGGTTGATATTCAGGCAATGCGGCACCTTCCTGCCGGTATCTGTACGTGTGTTTACTGTGAAATTATCCAACATAACGTTTTATTTATCTGTTTCAAGGCTCAACTCGTCAGCCGCCGCTGACAAGTCGGGTGAGGGGGGGCGGTGAGGGAATACGGCACTAAACCAAAGTTAAACGTTTCTTATTTTCAGCGTCGTCATATGATATTGTTTAGCCACAATTACATTCATTACCTCATCGCTATTCATCCTTCACACAGCCACTGGAAACAGCAATGTAGCTCAATCCAACTACAGGCGACCGGGAGATCAGGATTTTACGACACTATGCGCTGGTCCTCATGGGAAATGTGGTCTTCCTTCAGGCAAAACACTACCGCTTTGGACCACTGGCGCCGCCAAAATCAACCAAAACTGAAAGTTCTTAAGGGTTGCTTTAAGTTTCTTAGAGGATTGTTTAGCCAGGAAAGGGGAGGGCAGGTTAAAGCAGCAATGTTAGAGGTTGAAGAATACTTGAGAAATACATATTCAGATTTAGAGAAGAATAGGATAGTAAGTTTTAGAGCATGGTATGGATGTCAGGCCACCTAGGTGGAAGGAAGTTCAGGAGGTGGTCAGGTGTGTAAAGGCTTCTTCGGCCCCAGGGCCTAATGGAGTCCCCTATCGGATTTATAAAAGTGCACCTAATATTCTTAAATTCACCACCCTGGGGATCACTCCATCTCATTGACAAGGGGTGAAGAAGAGACTGAGCAGATGTTAATTGTCCTAAATTAGGTATGTCGATTGTAACAGAGACTTAGTATGTCTCTGGGAGTGAAAATATACATGTGTTTCCTTTTTGTTTGCTTTCCTATGTTCTAAACGTGTACATGTGCATAATCCATGTTTGCTATCGGAATATTTTTCTTTAATCCTGTAAAACAACACACACTTTGGCTTGTTAAAAACATGTGCGCTCTGGCTCTTGCCTCTCTTGTATTCTTGCTCTTGTTGCTCCGCTTCTTTTTAGTATCTTAGTCTCTCCTGCTTTTATGTTTTCTCTTTCACTCTTTTGTTTTTTTTATTTTGTGTACTTGCTTTTGCCGTATCTTATGTTTTAATCAGTTACGTTTTTATACTCAGTTCCTGCGTAACTCTTTTGTGCTCACGATCAAAGTTATTTTAAACTTTTTATATTTTTCTTATCCAGTTTTCTTTTATCTCCAGTTTTCAACATGTTTGCACATTAATAATAACTTTGATAACAATATTGAATGGCCAACAATATTGTTTACACCATTATTATAGCGAGTAATTATAACAAAATAGGCCAGCGCCTGTCAACTGACCTCTTCACCCCAGATTCATCGGAACCAGCGGCTGCCAGCCACTCGTCACAATGGTTCTTGTGCCAAACCCGAAGACTTTCTGCAGCGCAAGGAAAACAATGCTGGGGGCCACCTACAGGACAACGCAGACTCATCTGCTCCTCCACCGCCGTGTGCTAGCCAGTTTCATTCTGCTGTAAAGGCCGGGAGCCCCAAGAGGAACTTTGCCTGATCCCCGCTGCTAAGAAAGTAAGCAAAGAATTTCCATAACTTGAGGAAGCCGCTGTGTGGTGAAGAGTGAAGTCGAACAGGAGGCTTAATGATCATGATCTTAATTTAGGTTTCATTAGGTGAATGGTTTTTGCGCATCCCTGCCTTCCCAATTTATCTATATCCACATACTCTCTCACTATCCCCAAACTAAATAACTCACATGAGTGTTACCTCTCATTTCAATCCATCTATATCTACTGTTGATTTTGTGTTATTTGATATAATTATCATTTGCTATTCATTTATTCAGTTGTTACATAATTAGCTAAAATAAATCTTCATTTATCGCCAAGTCATTGTCTGTGTATATATCTTTTGGACGGGAGCTGAGATCATGGTATAGAGAATTAGTAACCCAGATATTGAGATTGAGTCATTATTGATAAGCGTGCTGACAAATTAATAAGTGGCTTATGGAGTTATTAATTTGATTAGTTGCTTCCCTCATTAGGAGGGTGGTGCCCCAAAATTTTATTACGAGTGCAAACATTCTCTAAAAGGTATTTCCCCTATAGAAAGGAATAGCTTAATAGATACTGTGATGCCGAAGGCAGGAATACCAGGTTTTGCAGGGTGTTTAGAGCATACTTGCATGATCTGGCACCAGATTCAGGCAGCAAAGATTAAAAAAGGGACCTGCATGTAATATTTTTAGATCTTGCAAATGCGTTTGGTTCAGTACCGCATAGCCTCATTTGGAGTGTATTTGACTACTTCAAAGTGCCACAGGTAGTTGTTGACTTAGTGAAAGCATATTTTCAGGATATTAGGTTGTGTCTAAGTACCGCAGGTTTCACAACAGGTTGGCAGAGTCTAGAAATAGGCATCATGGCAGGGTGTACAATTTATCCATTAGCATTTACTATGGGGATGGAAGTAATCATCAGGGCTTCAAAGTGGGTGGTAGGTGGGGAGAGACGGCAGGACAGGATGTATCTTCCACCAGTTAGGGCTTACATGGATGACATGACACTGTTGACCACAACAATGCCATGTACAAAGAGGCTACTAGAGGAGGTAAATAAGAACCTGAAGTGGGCCAGCATGAAGATCAAGCCTAGTAAGTGTGGAAGCATCTCAATACATAGAGGGAAGTTAAGTGATAGGAAGTTTGTCATAGATGATGAGGAAATCCCAACAATTAGGAAAAAGTCAGTTAAGAGCTTAGGTAGGTCGTACAATGTGGAGTTGAATGATGAGGAGCGGGTGGTGAAATTTAGAAAATATGTGGCTGAAGGATTGGATAGAATAGATAAATCAGAACTTCCAGGAAAGTTGAGGATATGGTGTTTGCAGTTTGGGCTATATCCCAGGTTAATGTGGCCACTGTCAATTTATGAAATTCCAATATCTGTGGTGGAGAGAATTGAAAGGTCGGTTAGCTCCTATATTAGGAAGTGGTTGGGCGTTCCTAGGTGTCTAAGTAGTGTTGCATTGTATGGAAAAGGGATACTTCAGCTGCCAGTATCTAGTTTAACAAAGGAATTTAAATGTACCAATGTCAGGACAGAGCTCTTGTTATGTGGGAGTAAGGACGTGGTAGTTTGGAGTGTGGTTCCAAATCCAACCAAGGGGAGGAAGTGGAACCCAAAATCGGCAGTTCAGGAGGCAGAGGCAGCTCTTAGGCATGCAGAGATTGTAGGTAATGTTCAGTTTGACTGGGGAGGCCTGGGGCTTGGCTCAGATGGAATAAAGTAGGTCCCAAAGATAAAAGAAAGCTGGTTGTGGAACAGATACGTAGACAGGAGGAGATACTAAGGGGTGCAAAGGTAGTGGCCCAGGCTAAGCAGGGACAGTGGTTGAATTGGGGAAGTGTAGAGAAGAGAAAGCTTAGTTGGGACCTGTGGAATATGGAGGAGAATAGTATTAGATTCCTGGTAGGGGCTACATACGATGTGTTACCAGCCCCCCAGAACCTAAAACTGGGGGGACCCATCATGCCCATTGTGTTCACGTACCGCAAGCTTAAAGCATCTTTTGTCAGGCTGTAAAGTTAGCTTGTCATAAGGCCGATATACATGGTGACATAATCAGGTGTTGAAAAGTTTAGCTGCAGGCATCGAAGGGAAACGAAGACAGGTGAATTCAGAAGGTTTTAAGAATAGGAGTTTAGCAATTCAGTTTGTCCGTGAGGAGGAGAAATACAGAAGGGATAAGTTAGTAAGGAGGCAGGGGTGTGGCCGCCTAGAAGGTGCTTGTGACTGGGAAATGCAAGCAGATTTAGGGGGAAAGCTTGTTGTTCCCCAGCACATAGTTTGTACCAATCAGAGGCCTGACATAGTGTTGTTGTCAGTGAGTCAACAGATAGTTTATTTCATTGAGCTGACAGTTCCTTGGGAAGACTGAGTGGAAGAAGGCTATGAAAGGAAAAAGCTTAGGTATGCAGATTTAGGAGCAGAAGCTGAGCAGCGAGGATGGAAAACTAGGATTTGTCCAGTGGAAGTGGGGTGTAGGGGATTCATAGCAAGATCAGCTGTCTCACTCCTGGGGGAACTCGGAGTGCGGGGACAGAGTTTGAGGAAGACAGTGAACAAAATGCTAGATAAAGCAGCTAGATCTAGTCAGTGGATTTGGATGAGGAGGAATAATGTCAGTTGGGGGCCAACGGGGTGTCCTACTAGGCAGGGTACATAACTCCTTGAGATCAGGTGGAGAGATCCACCAATCAGTCCTCTTGGGAGAAAAGCCAGGAAAAAAAAGGTTGTTGAAGTGTGGGAGTGGCCTATTTGAATCCCTTTTGTTTGAGACCATGCTGCAAGGTGAGTGTGTTTGCTGATTCTGTGAAGTAAATCTTTTCTATCTCCTTTAACTTTAGCTTATATTGGAGTTATGATATGTAGCGTGTGAAATAGGGTATGGTGAATGTGCTAGGAAAGGTAGCATCGGCACTGTCTCTACCTGGAATTCGCATAAACGGAGTCTGGGTTCGTTGATGGTGGCAGTGCTGTTTGGGCTGAGAAAGCCTGTGAGTTTATCTTCTCTATCTCCTTTAACTTTAGCTTATATTGGAGTTATGATGTGTAGCATGTGAAATGGAGTATGGTGAATGTGCTAGGAAAGGTAGTATCAGCATGCTTGCTACCTGGAGCTCGCATAAAGGGAGCCTGGATTTGTTGAAGGTGGCAGTGCTGTTTGGGCTGAGAAAGCAATGTGTAATGTAAGGTAAAGGAGGTTGTTGTGTTGGTGTGGGTAGCAGTGAGAGCTGGCACTGATCACTGTCTAGCCTCCTGGAGGTGTCATGGAACCAACTAGATGAAACACTGGTGAAAGGAGGTTCCTACCCGATGACCCCAAAGACATATTAGTTATCACTGCTCATTGGTCTGTATAGTTAAGCCTTGCCATAATAGGTTATCATAGGGCTTAGGAAGTTATTCACCGAGTGCTGATCCTTTTCTAGAGCACAAATTTCTTGTGTTTATTTGAATTTGAAACATGCATTAGGTTCCCACAAAGCTGGTTAAAGCATCTTGAATTGATGACTTGCGCACGGTTTCCAGTTGCCTCTTTGTCAGCTCTGCTAAATTTAAGCTAAATTTAGGCTCTTACGTCTATTTTGGAAATGTGGTGGTGTTTTTTATGGTTGGCTTTAGAAAGTGGTGGCCTGTGGCTGTAAGTCACTCATCAGGATACAGCAATCAACTAACCACTCTCTAAACTCTCCTCTGCTGACTTCTAGCTAACTAGCTGCTAGCAAGCCAGGCCAAGGTTTTCAAACGTAAACATCAGTAGACAATAAGGACAGATGCAGAAATCATGGGCACCAGCTGAACTAGCATCCTGTCAGCTATAGGTGCTGGAAATAAACTGGACGACCACAGTGCCACGTCAGTGTCTCCTGGGATATCAGAAAGTGTACTATGCTTTAATTCACCAAAACTTGGCTAAATCCTGGACAGCACAACCAGGTGACTCTTTTCAATATGGTGACAGGGCAAATGACTCTGTAGAGAGAAGGAGAGGAGGTGTGTGCTTGACTGGTATGTCAGTGGGAATGTAATGTGCTATCCTGTTCCTGCTGTGATCACTGCTTTATGGGGTGCAGAAGCAGCTGCAAAGCAGTCGCTCTTCTTGGAGTGATGTTCAAATGACTGAAATGCAAACCTACTTTAAATATAAAGAAAGGGTCATGAAAAGCGGTGCGGAGTAAAGCAGAGGGCCCATAGAGTGGCTAGCTAGCTAATTTTTGTCTCATATATGGTCTGATAAACAGAGAGAGAGTGAGAGAGGGGTAAGGAGAGGGTAAGCGAATCGATGCGCTGCCTGTAGCTCTACAATGAAACAAGAGTAATAAATCAAAAATAAATAAATATTAGATCAGTGAATGGGAAACTCCTGGGGGGTATTCCATCAAGCAGGCTAAAGGCAAATCCAGGCTTAAATGGCCAAGTCTGGCTAATGTGAGCCAGAGTTCTGTTCCATCAAAGTGGCTATGATTAGCCTCACATTGGTAACCAGGGAAACCATGGTTCTGGCTAAGCCTGATACATTGAGCTAAACTCCGGTTTCCGTTTCATCAAACTGAGCCACAACTCTGCTCCATCAAGGTGGTTAACCTGAATCCCAGCCTAGTAACCATGGTAATTTATGGTGCCGGGCAATCCTGGTCTGTAGCAGGATTAAGGTGAGGATTAGCTCCATCTATGATCCAAAAATGTTCAACAGACAAGAACAGACACCTAAAAGACAGTTCTGCCAGTGCTTTTACACACTCACAACTGTCATAATAAAATATGTAGATCATAAAATATATAACATAATTAATAATAAACATAATTAATAACTATTTAAAAACAAATTAAAATGAAATAAAAATAAGATAATTTAAAAAAAACAACAGTAAAGCGAAAATCAATTTAATAAAAACAAAACTATAATAAAATGAAACTGAGGCATTAAAAAAAAGATTGTACATGCATATTTGATTGCCCTCCCATCCCCACCCCACTGTGTTTCCAATTGGCTAGCAAATTCACAGCCAATTAAGTTCAGCTGAAGGCCAGAGAAGGAGACACAGAGACAGAGCAAGAGAGAGTAAATTAGGAAATAATGGCATGCCCCTTCATTGAGGATCCTGTTGATGAGGAGGCCCACATTGTTCAGTGGGCCTTCCAACCACCACCAGCCCCAAGGGTCTTCCAGGACAGGACCAACCCATTGATACAGACAGACTCCTATCTGTGGGAGAGGTACCGGTTCAGCAGGCAAAGCATAGTGTATCTATGCAGTTTGCTGGAACCACACGTTATAAAGGTCACATGCTGCAGCCAGTCTCTGACCACTGTACAGTCAGTCTGTACTGCACTGAGGTTCTTTGCTAGCAGTACATTCCTGTATAGTGTTGGTGATGCTGAGAGGCTAAGTAAGGCAACTGTTTGCAGAGAGTTAAAAAGGGTGTATTTTCTATTCATTTTGATTATTTCTAGCATCACCATACATCATGCATAGTGCTCGATTTCTTCACATTAACATATGGTTATCTTTTATATTTATGAATTAACCATGACACAAAGCAACCACATTAAAATGGGACACACACCATTGTGGTCTGTCTGTTCCTCATCCTATAGCACATTCCATACATTTAAGGGGATTTTCCTTATTTTGATATAATAAAGGATAGAGCTTACAATTGACCCAAATGAGAGAAATAGATAATTGATTCACTATCACCTGTATTCACTTAATAGGTTTCCTCATCTCCACTGAATTGATGGATTTGCTAAATGGAATTTTCTAAAATCAATAGATAATGTGATTATTTCCTATAAACTGATCATTTCGGAAATGTCATAATCTACAATCAATTATGTGATAAATGCAATGATAGACATAAAATAGTTTGATTAAATGCATCATCTGAAATGTACATAGGAATCAGTAGATAAATGTGATAAATAGTAATAATATTAATATTAATTTACACATTTGGTGAATTTCATTAGGCAGACTTGAATTGTTAGATTTAATAGGTGTTCTTATCTACTTATATTTTGTCCCTTTGATGCAGGATTTATATAACATGATATTATGCTGAAATGCTGAATTTTCTTTGTCACTTGCGCATTAAGCCTGTTGGCAATATTCCGCCACGCCACCTCCTTTGCTTTATTAATTGCTGCAGTGTTGCCTTTGTTTGTAATCATGTCCTTATATTCCTCATACACTTCCATAAGTAGCATTTGCGTAGAAAAAGCCTCCGCTCACTCCTTTCCTTTGCTTTTTGACGTTTTGCCACATTTTCGGCACTCAGCTAGTGTGGGCTTTTTATTTTCCCTGGGCGAGTGCATGAGTTGAGGCTTAACAGGTGAGGCTTGAATTAGCGTCAGTTGGAGCCAGCTGATTTCACTTGATGTAATGGGTTGGAGCTAGATTGAGAGTTGGCCTATGCCTGTGGTTGTCTGGTAGGAGGGGCTTAGGACAGACAGGAGAGAGGTGCAGGAGGAAGGTGTATTTTCACATTCTGCTGTTTTGCTGCTGTAGTTTTAGGATCTGATTATATTATGTTGAAATTGTGCAATGTCTGCAAAACAACAGGCTAAGTAAAGAAAAACATTGCTATTCAGTGTTTGGTGTGTTCACCTTGCCCCTCCTGCTAGCCTTGAAGTCACACCATTTACGCCTAAAATAAGAGTAATTTTGAGAAATGCAGCAATCTAAAATTCCCCCTCCCAGCCGAAGGCTTTTCTGCTGCCAGCTGGCCGCCAAGCAGCAGTGTTGATGGTAAAATGTTACAAAAGTAACACATAGTGACAGTTATATTACTTTTTAGCAGTAAGAAGTAATGTAAAGCGTTACCAAAAGAGTATCGGGTAATATTATTATATATATATAATAAAAATGAATTGTTTATTGTTTTTGTTTTTCATTAATCCACACTGATCCACACTGATCCACACTGCACCACTTCGACCAGTGCCAGAAGGGTGCTGGTGATTGTGTGCATTAACATGTCCAGTGCGTTTCCATTCATATACCTACACCATATCCTGTTCTGCTTTTACGTCCTAAGGCTGCCGGAAAGCAGCAGGGATAAGGAGCTGGCCTCCGGTTCGTCTCTTCCTCGTCCCGATGATCGACACATGTAGGTGATAGTATATGTTGGATGTGTTTCCATTCACATCCCCTACAACTGCAGAGCAATGCTGACACACCACCCCGTTCTTGTAACTTTCTCTCTGGTGTTGCTGTAGCAAACCAGCAGGCGTGTCCTCTAGCTCTGGTGTATAAATTTGCACTTGTCATATTGACTTGATCACATGCCATTCTGTTTGTACTGCTAACTTCAATATTTGTTTATTGTGTTTAATATCATAGGCCCACAGATATTTATCCATATCTCATAACTATCAGACTTCGATCCTCTGCCTGACATTCCCTTTGTCCAAGGCTATTCATTTATTTTAAACAGTCTAGGCTATTTAATTGTTCTATATCATTGCATTATTATTAATATAAGCAGGGGGTTTCAATCCGATGTGGTAACCACTGTATGTGAATGCATGAATGGGTCAGACCTGCCCAGCACTGGATTTTAAGTGAACAGTAATAAACTGGAGCTTCTGTGCTTTGATTAGCTGCTGTGAAACAACATGACCCTCATCCATTTAGAATGAACATTTAGTTATTCTGAGCTAAATTTGGTCAAAGTAACGCAAAAGTAGTGTAATAAGTGATTTATCGCTCTACAAACCTGTAGGTGGCAGTGTAACGAGAAGCTCAAGCCTTCCATGTATCCATTGTCACCATAGCAACATAGGTCGAACTTTTGACACAGGCGCAAGTTCTGGTGCATACTGTGACGTTGGCTGCCTATAACTCCGTTTATCTCCGTTTATCTCAGTTTACATGCAAACGCGCAACCGGAGTTTTTCAAAATCTCCACTTTGGCCGGATTTTTTTGAAAGACTCGTTTTCAGAGGAGAAATCTCCATTTGCGTGTAAACGAAGGGCACAAATGAAGGAAGATGTCTCCGTTTATCAAAATCACCGTGTACGTGTAAACGGTCTCTGAAACTACTAGTGATGATGGCAGTTTAGGGAAAGATTGCAGTTTGGATCAAAATGACTACTTTCTTAGTAATCATGATTTAAACAAACAGACAATTGTTTGCAAGAATATTCATGACTGACCTTGTTTTTGTGTCAAAGACCAATAGTGTGTTACCTCATCCATCATCCCTATGGAATCTTTGGACTCTTTTTCTTTTCCATTGTGACAAGAATCATAATTTACATCCTGGCAGAGGTCCAGGGAAACCTGATCATATCAGTAATGTTTTAATAAAGATTTCCATCTATGAAGCTGCAAACATAAGTGTTGGCAGATTTTCCATCTTTATCTTACATTTACGAACACAGTACAATCTAAATGTACTATAATACAGTATATTGTGATAATGCAAATATGCTGTTTTATGTTAATGAACCACAAATTTGTCATATAGTCTCTTAAATCTTGTGTTTTTGATCCAGCTCATAATAAAAGTACTGTAACAGTCGAGTGTGTTGGTGTTTACTGTGTTCTTTTGCTACACATTTTGGACGCAAGTGTGAAATCATTTTGTATCAATTACTCAATTTTTTCCTTGTCATGTTAGTATATAGTCGTATTTAATGGAATGACAAAGCAGTGACATGCTACATTTACATTTTCCCCAGATGGATGCCCCCATGCTTTTAAAGTTTTATTTGAATTCATAACTAAGACAAGCTGTCAGCACGTGTCACCAATGCAAGCAGTGTGAAACATGTTTAATGAGAGAAACTCATTTAAAAAGAGTGGCTCAATGTGCTGATGAAAGCAGGTAGTGCTTACACGACCATTAAGCAGAACAGACGCATAAAGCCTCAGTTTACTGTACCAAGCCTGAGGCACAGAATTAAAAAAAAAACACATACATTAAGGGTGCACGCACACAGCCTGGGACACCTCACTGCAACATTACAACCAAGTATCCAACTGCTGCAGTTGGAGGAAGAGTTGCAATATGTAAAAAAGACAAATAATAATTGTAAGTGCATTGCATTCACTACCTGTTTGGACAGATAAATGTATCTACAAGCCCAACAACTACCAACAGACCAGCAAACAACAAAACCAGTTTTGTTTTAGTGAATCATTGCTGTGGTTCCATCTCCTCTCTAGGCTCCAAATCTCAGTGTTTCGTAGCAATAGCACACACCTTCTCTGCCAGCCTATCATCTTATGTCTCCTCATTTTAAATATGGTTCTTTCTTTGCCGTAGTTCTTTCTTGGCCTAAACCGTGCCTAAACCTAACCACATGTTAACCACAGTGTTGTTGAAATGTAAAGTTTCAACGTATCTGCAACATGGTCCGCCGTTACATACAATGCAAATTGTTTTTGTTATTTTCGGCAATTGGGATGAAGTGTTTTACTAGTACTACTACTACTACTGCTACTACCACTGCTGTGGGCAAATATGTCTTCATACCCTTCATTTCAAAATGCTTACCCAACCTTACATTGCCAACCTAAGCTGCAAACCTAATGTTAAAGGAAAGCTACATGTTTTTGGACAGTTTTTAATGCACAAAAAAATAAATAAATGTAAAGTTGTTTGTTTTCTTTACATGTACATTGTATTTTAAGGGTTTTTTAAAATAGATAAGATATATATATATATATGATTGGATAGCTGAATAGCTGAGTATAAACAAGTCTGAATGAGAGTCAGTCAAGTGTCTTGGGGTCTTATACACAAGTGAAGGTAAAATGGAGCATGATATGAACAGGCATTTTGGCGTGGCATCAGCAGTGAGGCTGGTGTTGCACCCGACTGTGGTGGTAGAGAAGGAGCTGAGCCGAAAGGCAAAGCTTTTGATTAACCAGTCTATGTTCAGACTGGCACCTGGACATGGTCATGAGCTTTAGTAATGTCCAAAAGAATTAAATCATGGATTGAAGCGGCTGGAGTTTCCTCTGTAGGGTGGCTGGGCTCAGCCTTAGAGATAGAGTGAGGAGCTCAGACATCCAGAGGGAGCTCGGAGTAGAGCTGCTGCTGGGTTGGGCCTCTGATCAAGATGCCTCCTGGGTGCCTCCCATGAGAGGTGTTCCATGCACGTATAACAGGTAGGAGGCCCCAGAGCAGATCCAGAACATGCTGGAAAGATTATATATCTCATCTGGCATGGGAATGCCTTAGGATCCCCAGGAGGAGCTTGGAAACGTTGCTGGGGAGAGGGACATCTGAAGTACCTTACTCAGCCCACTAAGACCTGGATAAGCAGATGAAAATGGATGGATGGATGGATGGATACATAGATGCATGGATAGATGGATGGATGGATGGCATGTCAGCCTTCCAGGAAAAACTGTGTTTATGGGATATTGTGAGACATAGTATTTGCGAGTTAGAATGTTATGTCCCTGTCTAGGGGAGTAGGAGCACAACATACAAGTGCATAAGACTGTCCCCTCCCTGGTCCCCAAACCAGACAGCTCACCACAGATATTAAATTTCAAAAGTAAGGTAGTCATTACTGTGAGAAAATTTACTTAGTTTAACAATAATGTGACACAAAAATAACCGAGGGTGCAACAAACAGTCCATGAAAAGCACCTTCTGTTTTACACACACTAAAACTTACGCTCACTATGATGGCCCACAGGAGGTAAATTTAAACACTACTGAAAAACAAATCTCTAGATTTGACAAATGCACAATGCAGGAGGTTTGGAGGCTGAGGACAGGAATGCCGCTGCTGTTACACGACTGTCAACTGGCCTGTTGGGAAGCAGGGGATTTGAAACAGCAGACCTTAGTTGGGAAGCCAATCAGCAGTACACTCCTAGACAGAGCCCACACTGCCAACCAATCAGCAATCCCCACACTTATCGTTAAGATACAAAGATCCTAATGCAAAAAGGAGCACTCACTGGCACACTGAAACACAGGAAAGACACAGAGAAACTGAAACACATCAAGACGCCTTGTATCCATCCTATCAGTCCTCCAGTCTCCCTTCTTGAATGACAAATACAGACTACTATCTCTATAAATAGCTTAGCCTTGTTTTTAAAGCCCAAATTTCTGTGCTTTTTGTTAATTAAAACAAAACCATGTTACCAGCAGTTTTTACTTGCACTGTAACCACAAATTAAAGGGCCAGTGTGTAATATTTGGCATGGTTAATGATCAAATCTGAATCTGAATCTGAATATTTTACCCATTAATATGTTTATACAAGTGTATAATAGCTATAAAATAAAATTCGTTTGGTTTTCGTAGCTTTATAATTATGCTTTTATATATATATATATATACATATATATATATATATGTATATATATATATATATATATATATAGCAAGGGCCTTGCTTTAGAGAGGTCGCCATCTTGCACCGCCATGTATGTGCGGCAGACCGAGCGGACAATCCAGCCAGCCAGAGAACACGTTTCACGTGTATAAATAAACCAACAAAGACAGCGGAAGGAAGGAAGAAGGAGGAGGAAACAGCAGAGAGTGTTAGTAGTTTGTCGATAGAGAGCAGTGAAAAGTTTTTTTAGTTATAAAGTTTGCGAATGGACCACACTTACCACGCAACAGGAGAGAATGAACCCGAACCGTCATCTGCGAGGAAAAGAAGACGCAAATTCACTCCTTGTGATGCACTCTCTGCGGCGCTTTTCCTCCTGATGATATATCTCCCCAACGATGGTAGCACCGAATCCCATTCTGTGCAGCAAAATGGGAGCGGAGGATTCAGCCTCCCTCATCTTTGCTCAGCATCCTGAAAAACTTGTGTCTTTTGGTCCAACGAGGCCACCGTCATTTACCCGACAGGAGGGGTTTTCAACCCATTTTACACACTGGCCCTTTAAAGGACCAATCACCTGGACTACATTTCTATTCTGAATGTCTAAATGTGATGATTATGCACATGTTAATTGTGTCAAATATATGCTCAGAGTTGACATCCTCTTTCTTATTTCCATATTTTTGAACATTGTTGAGAGACTCATCAGTCATGGTAACATACTCCCTAAGCACAGCTTCACAATGGAGCCCAATCTGCCAGGCAAAAGTGATGTCAATAATTCAACATAATGGGTGTATAAAATATCATCAGAAGTGGCACCAGGGTTCTAGTTGTATGTGGCAAAGGGAGAGAGTTGACATAAAGTTTCCATGTGCCATTTGATAGTTGAAAAACATTGACATACCACTATTCAGTGTCATACCCCTAAGAATCAGCAAAACAAGAGTAGCACGCTACTGGTCTGCAGGGGGACATTGGTAAAATAGGAGTGATTGGCTGTTAAGAATTCATGCACAGCCATGGTGTATGATATTGAGCAGTGGCATATGTCAATAGAAAGTTGGTTTATGCCTGTGGGAAGTGGTATATGACAGTAGAATATGTGTAACAGGGGCGTCGGTAGCGTAGTGGATAGCCCCATATACAAAGGCGATTTATCAGTGCCGCAGTGGCCGCAGGTTTGACTCTGGCTTGCGACCCTCTCTGCATGTCATCCCTCTGCTCTCTCTCTCTCTCTCCCCATTTCACCGTGTTTCTGTCCATTAAGCGCAAAAAGTCCTGAAAAAAAATCTTAAAAAAAAAAAGAACATGAGTAACATACAGCATGCCAAAAGCCAGTAGAATGCCAATGACATACCAAAACTGGGTCCACGTCATTGGTCCAACTGTCTGTGGTGCTGAACGGCTCGCAGCGGGAGTATGGTGTGCCGCGACCGGCTCTGGGTCAGCTGGGAAAGGCTTGAGGTGGAGCAGGCTCACGGCTTATGTGTTTGTCACTTTCTTTTTCATTTTAACCCACACCATGATCTTTTCCTGACCCTAACCAAGTGGTTTTTGTGCCTAAACCTAACCAGACCTTAACCACAGGGCATCATGATGATTTCGGAATGGACTTCGGAACAATGGGTTTAATGTGGTTGGAACAATGGGCTGTCGGACCACTGGGCAGTTCCCCCAAAATTTCCAGTACCACACAGCACCGCTCAAGATTGGCACACGCTACTAGAACAGGGGTCAGTAACTTTTACTACCAGAAGAGCCATTTTTGGTTCAAAGACATTCATTATTTCTGTCTGAAGCAAATATATTTGAGCCTTATAATAAAGGTTACACAGCCTAATTAAGTCTAAATTAGCTTCTAAATATTATTAATTGGACTGATCATTAATATGTTTTACCATAAGGTGGCTATAAAAGTAAACAAATCTGTCTAGTATGTGTCATTAAATTAAATATTTTCCTCCCAAGACTTTTCCTGTCTGGATTTGGAATTCATAGCTACCTTCACTAAGGAGACTCAAGACAAGCCACCACTCTTGATGTTCAGCAAAATTAAGATAAAAGGCGTCAGGCTGTAGATTTTAGTTTTTAATTTCTTTTAGGCCTATAGTTTACACATTTTTACAACTGGATAATATAAGAATCACTTTAGGTCCACAACAATGATAAATGAAAATTAAAATGTTCAAAAATATCTGTGATTCATTTCCATGTCGTCTTATTTTCGGTCAAAGCCACAGGGAGCCATTGGAGAGGGGCTAAAGAGCACATGCCGCTCCAGAGCTGCATATTGCCTAATCCTGCACTAGAACAAGAATGGCATACCATCAACAAATCCTCTAATAATCTTAAATAAAACTACTGCATAAATCTCTTCAACTAACAAAAAATATTTTCTAATTTATAGAAATTGGCTGGTATCATAGAACATATTTCCCAGTGGGATGAGAAAAAATGACAAGATCTCTTGAAACTAGCTTAACAAAATCAGGCCTCTCCAAAAAACTGTGACTTTAAAATAAGTAAAGTAATTATATGTCACCAGTCACCTTCATTTAGGAGGAATTAACAAAACTACAGAGACAAATCTGAAAACTTTTAAGTAAGACTTTAAATGATAGTGCTTCACATGCACAATACTGTTTAGGATCAGCCTTGTAAAATAAGGATCACTAAATTTGTTTTTAAACATTTCTAAAATCAAGTAATCTGCCTGAAGTCTGACCAGATTTTAATTCTTAAATTCCAAATGGCCTTAAGGCAACTGTTATCAATGCATTCACTATAGAGTGGTAAAGAAGTAGCACAGTTTCACCCATTGTATGGGCAACTCCAACTTTGCCATTATTACACACAACTATTATGCCCAGCTCTGGCTATATCTGGATTAACATCATTAGACATCAGACAGGTAATTGGTGACACTGTCTAGGACATCCATGTCTATGATGCATCATAAACATACTGTCTGACAATGTTCCAGCCTGTGGTGTGTTTGTATGTCAATGTGATTGTTAACGTCATGTAACCCCCTTTTGTCTGTTAATGTTTTTGCACTTACTGTGAAAAGAATTTCCATGCAAAGGACTAAATAAACTACTAACTAACTAACTAACTAAATCACTCACTCACTCACTCACTCACTACTTGCATTAATAGTACTGCATAATGATAGTCATTATTTGCAAAAAGCACTTTAGAATGACTTATATGGTTAAGTATCTTAATATTTCATAATTGGTCACTCCAGGGGCGATTCTAGGATCAGAGGTTTAGGGGTCACCCAGAGAACTGCCCGGCCAGGCAAGATAAATTTCACTGTTATGTACATTTTAACGCAATTTCATTCCCACATTTGTGAAAGTAAAGCACAACACTTTTAGGGAAAGTCTGTGACTAAACCATCAAATCTGATAAAGGTTATTTAAATGCTGAGCCACAGTAAAAGAGGACTGGATTGGAATCATAAAAGAAACATATCGTAACCCTAATTTCTGGGGCAAGACAACTCATTTTGATACAGCAGCTCAACATGCACATAAACAGTATGTATGTTTCTGGAGTAAACCAGCCCCCTGAAGTGAGTACCAAAAATACTAATAAGAATACTAATAAATAAAGTCCTCTCTCTGCTCCTCTCTCTCTTTGTAATGTCAACCAAAAGGCAAATAATCAAACAATGCGTTTTATACATATATATATATATATATACATATATATTTTTAAGATTATTTTTTCAGGCTTTTTGCCTTTACTGTACAGGATAGAGTGAAATGGGGGAGAAAGAGAGAGAGAGAGAGAGAGTGGGGGGTGACATGCAGCAAATGGTTGCAAGCTGAAGTCGAAACTGTGACTGCTGCGGCGAGGCATCACCATTGTACATGGGGCGCCGGCACTATCCACTGCGCTACCAACGCCCCACAATGTGTTTTATATCTAATAAGAGATATAAACTGATACATTGATCCAACTTACAGCATCATTCTAGATAGATTTTTTCGAAAAAACAATCTTATATCCATGATGAGGCTGTCTGTCTGTACGCACACAAACACACACACACGCACACACACACGCACATGCACACACCCACCCACACACACACACACACACACACACCCACACACACAATAGGAGTTATAATGTGAATGGGCATCCAGTCAGTTAGCTAGTCAGTAGCACCTTGGCTTTAATATTAACACATGCACATGACACAACAGCTAGCTTCTCTCATTCCAATTCAAACAGTGGTACTGACCACCTGTAACGTTTCTTAGCTAGAAAAAACGTCAGCTAACTCCTACCTAACAACATAAACAGTGATTAAATGCAGCAAAAATGAGGACTGGTATTGATAATAATGTGTTGATATTGAGTGGTAGAAGTTCAGAAATGTGCCACATATCCTGGTTTAAGCCAGGTACTGCATATCACCCACTCTGGAAGGCAGCGCATTGCACTGTGCCGATAGAGCGCTCAGAAGCCGAGTTGGGGAAAGGTGGGAGGGATGGATTGGATCAAACCATTTTGAGGCAAGGGGTGGGGGGCTGTATTTTTGGTGTTGAAATATTACGTTTCTTTTTTTTTTTTTTTTCGCCAATGCAGACAAGTAGGGAAAAAAAAAAGAAAGAAATATTACGTTTCAACCAAGTACTGTATGGTTTTGACACTTTTCTAGCTTGTTAAAAAAGGACATACAGTAAAAAAAAAAAAAAAAAATTAAACAAAATCTCTCAAATTTTCGGGGTGCTGGGATTCAATTTAGGGGTGCTTCAGCACCCCCAAAAATGGGCTAGGAACGCCTATGGGTCACTCGCTGAAATGTATTTTTGCAACTATCACTATGTATTACAACTCATAGTTGCATAGTTCATGCAATGCATGATAAAATCATTGTATGATGCATTATAATGTGATTAGAAGTTAACCTAAGTGATCACTGGGTGCTGTAAGTAATGAAATTCCACATGAACACAGTGTGCATGTCCCTGTTTGTTAAAATACATTATACACATATACATTCCATTAGTTTATCCTTTACACAATACATGAATGTGAATCTCAACTGATTTTGTTCAGTGTTGTCAAATAAGATAAGATACACCATTATTAATACCACAACTGAGAAATTCCAGTGTTACAGTGGTCAAGGGGAAAGAGTCAGATTAAAAAAATCAAAATTTAAAAACTTAAAAACTAGGCATGCAAAAAAAGTACAAAAATACAAGAAACATCTAATAATAATTAAAGCTGCAAGCATCAATGAATGGGCCCTCGCACCTTCACACAACTCGGGGGTGCTGGCAGGACAATAATGAGAAGTGGATAATAATGAGCTGTGAATAAAAAGTCTTAAAGTCTTAAATCAGCTGTTGGAAACCAAAGGCAATTACTAGGGACACTGATTTGATACTAGTTATTAAGAAGGGATTCAGGAGTACTGATTTTTAAGTGTTAAACTGAACAACTGGCATGGTCCCCTGGGAGAAAATTTTGAAAAACAACCCCTTAAATGGTGGCTTCAGGCGACTTTTAAGGGAATTATAATGGGAAAATTTAGACTTAAAATATGAGATAAATGAGATATATGAAATAAGTTACTGTATAATCAACCTGCTTCCCCTTGCTTTGAATCATCTTCCTCCTCTTCCCTGACTTCCCCTGACTCATCTGTGGGCCAAAGTAAATGCGGTGCATTGTTTTTAGAGTTTTTCTGTGATTGTTGCAGGCAAAAATCCTTGATTATGCGGCACGTTTTCTTAAAAAATGCGATGAAATATGCGGGAACTTGCAAAAATTGCGGGAACTTGCAAAAACTGCGGTTTGATGAAAAAGAGAAAAAAAAGTGATTCCCCCAACACCCTGTTCTCACTAAGCTACTACCTTAATGTAAAGAGTCATTTCTAATTACTTCCTATGATAAGCAAGCATACTACATCACAGAAAGTGCAGGGAATATTTAAGTTCTCATCTTGTTTTATTTCAGACCTCAATAAACATATGGCTCAAACTTACAAACAACTTCTGTAGCTTTACAAAAGGAATATGCTACAACTTCTGTAAAAATGAAAAATAAAATATAACAAAATAAAATGTGTGCTTCCTATTTTACAGAGGTAGCTATACAAAACAGACATCTTCTATTAAAATAAGTGCTTCCAATGCACAGTGCAATCTCTTACTTTAACGTAAGTTTGCATACTAGGTAATATACTTACAACTGTAAGGTTTTTGAAACTAGTGTGATTTAACCCACTGGTAACAAAAAAGTGCAACCTTACAACTGTAAAGTTGCATCAACTCCTGAATGAACCTACAACAGTCCACTGTGAAAATGAAAACTATAACTGCGTAGCCTCTAACTCTGGCCAGTCATTCGCCATCCTCATCCTCCATCCCCTCTCCCTCCTCCATCTCCTCCTCCTCCTCCATCTCCTCCCCCTCCTCCCCCTCCTCCATCTCCTCCCAAATCACACACCCAAATCGCAGCTTTTCAATGACGTTCCCATCACGTCATAACGTTCCCAAGGCAACAGCGGGAAATGATTGCTGTTGTGTGAAGTAAATGCAAAATTTTTCAACTTTCTGCAAAGATATATGGGACTTTTTTGCAACGATTATGAAATAATGCAAGAACTGCATATTTTGCGCCGAAATCTGCGATTTATGCGGCGAAAATGCGCCGTCTTTGGAAAAATGCGCCCCCGCATAAATATGCAGACTTTGGCTGATTATGCGTTTAATAATGCGATTGCATTATCGCGTTTTTCTGGAGTGACTGATATGATAAAGAGTTATTATATTAACTGTTATTTTAGGCCTACATTATATAATAGTAGTACTGAAATATAATATAGGCCTACTATAATATAATATAATATAATATAATATAATATAATATCTAACATCTAATACCAAATATCAGCTTCAAGGGATAGGTGGAAAACATTCTGCCCTCATTCAACCTGTAATTGTGCACAATGGACTAGGTTGAATTATGGAAAATAATAATGTTGAAAGAAGTCTATCAAATCAACACAATGCAAACATATTGCTAACCAATGCATTGTTAATACTTTGTTTGCATCTTTATGTTGGATGTGGTTGAGTGACAGAAAGAAAGGGGTCAAAGTTCAATCAGCTGTGGAACAGGGGCTTACAGAATGTGACGCAAGCCACTTGCTACGTCGCTAACGCTAACCTTCAGACGGTAGAGGATGGAAGCAGACAAACTTGTAATGAGAACATAGCAAATGTAATCTTTCTATTCTACTTCAATAAAATCTGAGTTAACACGGATATTGTGTTTTCTTAAGTTACTCTTGGATTTCTAAAATCTTTGGTGGACATCAGGTAATGTCATGCTTTTGTAGACTATTTGCAACATCAATACTGTAAGACAAAGATATCTATGCCAGAAAACAGATCATAACGGTGACTTCTCTGACATTTTAACCAAGATTAGTACAATAAGTATCTAATGTTGCTAGATGAGGTTTCAATTTTACGTCAAGAGATATTTTATAAGTTCTCATGACAACTTATGCTAGCCTATAGCCTTGTTGGCAGCTTGCAGTTTGTTAGACTATGCGAGGGCAATGGCAATGGCCAGGCCAAAAAAAGTCAGCTTTTAAATCAATCACCAAGCTGAAATAGTTTTCGGCAGATCACTAGATGCACGACAGATGGTGTTTTCTTAAAAAACATTCTCATGTCCATGATGTGCAATCACTAGATGAAAAGGAATGGACGGTGACTGACTTATGACATCAGGCTGACGTTAGGCTGCCCCACTAGGCTATATTGTGTTAAATGTCAGGCTCCCTGTTGGCGGTTTGATTTTGCTCAGATTTCATTGATTGATCCAGTTTTCTTTACAATAGGAGGTATGCACAGATGGATGGATAGTGTAACGGACAGGGCAATGTGATTTTATGGGAATGGATTTTGTTACTGTTAATAATGTGTTCATCTACAGCAAAGTCTGTTACTGGAGTTATTGAGTTTTCCATAATGTCAGTGAACGTCTCACTCCCAGCGGAGTTATGTGTTTTAGGCGCTGGCCGGCCTTGCAGTGTGGCTCCTCTGTGATCAAGTGGGGAGTCCTTCCTCTTCTGCTTGCCAGTCAGAGCAGGATGCCAGCTGGTTCTCCTGGGGGAAGCTGGAGTGTGACTCGCCACAGTCTGTCTTGCCAGGCTCTTTCTCAGCAAAACAAACTCATCCACGGCCAAATCAACACGACAGGCTGTCAAGTTATCAACAAGACAAACTCAGCTTAGTGCAGTCACTCAGCTTTCCATCAAACCCTGTGACATCCAACTACAACATAAGCAAAAATGCAGTGAAGGCACAGCATCCTGGTGGTTCCTTGTGGTGTTTGGGTATTTTTCTTCCCTTTGTTAACATTTGAGGACAGCCCACACATGGTAAGCAGATAACATGTAGATATGTAGATGCACTTAAATGAGGGGATTCAGTCCAGGGTGGAGGGTAGCTTCACCTTAGTCACCACTACTACAGGGAAGAGCTGCTGTATACATCCAACAGGTTGGCTGGAGAGACTTCATATTGTTTACAGTGTTTACACAATGCAGGCAACAACTCTGGAGCTTGTGAGTGAGCTTGATACAGCGACTGTGATAGTCAAGTAGTGGCAGATATAGTGTCACATGATCTTTTCACTTCCAGAGAGTTTCTACTATTAAAGCAATATAATGCAACTTTTTTTTTTTACATTAAAATGACACTTTTACATCATTTGGCCATGTTGTTGAGCTAGCTTCTTGTTTCTGTTAGTAGCTGTCCGTTATTCGCTCATTCTACCGTAGAAAACGGCACTTCAAAATAAAAGCTCTGTGCCAGAAATTTACACAGTTGACACGATAGTGAGTCACTTGTGGTCCATTGTGAATAGACCCGCAACCTACCAATTCGGAATCACTGATATGGATGGTACACTGACTTGTAATAGGGAGAATGGCACAGCTGTCATTTCACTCCATGCCAGGAATGCCTGTTCTTGCACTGCATAACTTTGGTGCACAGGTAGGATCCCCGGGAGAAGAACATAACACTTTACGGCACTATGACACAGGCCACTAGCTAGCTATAATTAGGGATTTGTTTTATCTTTTTTTTTTATCACAAACTTTAGTCCCCCTGATATGTTTCTATTTGTAAAGTGTTGCAAACTCGTTAACTGTCTCGATAAAGTTGATAAAAGAAGCTAACGTTAGCTTGGTTAGCTCAGTATTCTCAGTATTCTCAGAGCTGTACAAATCCAAGCCTTGTACTCTGTTAGCAATGCATGAATCATACTTTGTAAAGTCAAGCAAACTAATGAAAACTGTTTAATCTGTCCTGATGTAAACTGTAGTGATTGTGTAATTAAATTTGCAACATGAGATAACTTCCTCTTCCTCATTTTGATCCAATGCCATAGAGCCCAAGGAAGAGCCCTTGTAAGACTTGTAGATTCATTTGTTAATTTATCTGGATCACAAACTTTGCCAAACAGTATAACCAATTACTCCCCATAAGGCAGATGATCGAGAGTTTTCATGTTTCAGATTTTAGAGCTCCGTGTTTTATCAGGGCAGAGATTTAAAGAATGTGTCTCGTGTTGGCTACTACTGCTTGGTGCGTGCAGTTCTTCACTACAACTACTAGTACTTTGCTTGTCCAGTCCGCTCCTTTTTTTACCCCCATCAATTCATGGCAATATTCGTTGTTTCCATGGTGAATATCAGAGGGTAGAGCGACCATGGGAATTCACCCAGCTCTATTTTCACCTTCTCTATTACAAAGACCTTTTATCTGAGTTTACAGCATGATTAAGGATGTGAGGGCTTCTTACTTTGCCTAATTTCCTCCAGCAAACACAACCCTAAAGTCTTGTTTGAAACAATCAGCAGCATTGTTATTCCTGCACCTACTGATGTGCCTGTCTTTTCAAATGAGGGTTGCAATAACTTTCTTTCTTTGTGGATAAGATTAGAGATATCAGGGCTAACATCATCCCCTCTTTTATTCCCTGTTCTCCTTTTCCAAATCGGCCATCAATTTGGACTGCTTCTTTCCTATTTCCCGACAAGTCCTCTTTGGTCTGGTGGGCAGTATCAAACCTTTCTCAGGCCCTGTAGATATTTTACTAACTCCCTTGTCTGTTTTTCTGTGCCTGGCGCCTCATATATAGCTCCCTGAAATCTGGTTGTGCAGCTTTTAAACATAAACAGTTGTTCAGCCTCTTCTGAAAAAAAAGGAAGCTTGATCCATCCCTTCCCACAAACTATAGGCCTATCTAAGCTGGGTTTTTTGTTACCTTAATTAAAAAAAAACAACAAAAAAAACAAAACAGAAACAGTTGTTGCCAAACAGCTCACTGCTATCTTGACTGCACTCATGTTAGATAAATTTCAATCTGGTTGCTGTCAGAAGCAGCTCTGGACGAAGCAGCCAGACCTGGCACTCCGGCTCTGTAGAAGCTTTGCTCTATGCCATTGTGTCTCTGGAGCTGCTCCTTGCCAGTGTAAACTATCACAGTAATCACCTACAATCGTTGGTACAATAAAGTCATGTCAGGATTCCTGTTTTAACCTTACGCTGCCCTTACGCAGAACAATTTTTTTAAGCAATTTCACTGTTGCGGACAAATTTCCTGCGAAAACAGAAGTGTATTTGGTAAACACACAATGATCTTCACAGGCAGAAGTTGACAAGACGTCCCAGATCTTCAACAGCCAACTCACCCAAGATACCTTGTACAATGACCAAATGTTGATATGTGAAGAAGTCGGAGTAAGAATGTGTTGACAAAATCCAAAATGTAAAGTTGGTACAAAAATAAAGTTCATTTTTACGGATTATATTGATGCAGAGTTAAGAATACTGTCAACATGCGTAATGTGTTCAATCAGGAGCAGAATGGAAAATAATCTCATAAGGACTCTAGTTGAAACCTTGTAAATAGCAACCCTGCAAGACTTCTTTCAAAAATTGTATAGTGTATGACAAAAAACTCACCTTGTCTTAAGATGTGAAAAGGTGTCAAACTTTAGTCGTTTAAGTCTTCTAGAGTATGGCAGACACCAGTCTCCTTCAAGTCTGATGGTTTGCCAAACTCCCAGTCCACTTTTTGAAGCCTTGTTTCTTTGACCTAATATTGACTTTTTGCCCTGTTGTCTGGACAAAGAGGATTTTGCTCAGCCCTTCACTGTACCTTTGCCTTGCTGCCAGGTTTTTGGGGATTTTTGACCTCATCCTGCCTGTGGTTTTTGCTTCTGCCTTGTCTTTTGTCTACCTGACTTTTTGTCATTAAAACTCAGTTACAGGGACATATTTTTTTTTCTGCCTTTGAGTTCTCTCCACACCACCTGACAGAAAAATCTGCTTTTGAGTCCTCTCCATGCTACCTGACAGAACAGTTTCACCACCATGGGCTCAGCATATGTGAAGAATCTTCAAGTTGTCGTGTGTCACCAGGGAGCTATTCTGAGAGCCCACCAACAAGGCCTACAGCAGGTGAATCAAGACCTGTCATCTCTGATTCTGATCGTCCTAAACACTCAAATGCAGCAGTTCAGATTACAGGCAGAGTGCTGGGTCTCTGCACATGCACACACACGTGGCCACCCACTTCTAGTGGATCATAAATGATGATTGAGAGGGATTATTTTGGTATGCGCTGATACATTGATTTTTGCCTACATAGGCACAATCTGTAAACAGTACAATCCTACCTTGACTTGTAACCTGGACACATCAGGATCAATGTATTTGTCACAATTCTCTTAAGGTTACAGACAAAGTGACTTCAGTCCAGTTACAGGTCTAAATTGAATGTTTTTCTTGGTTTGGAGAGTTTAGTTTCATTGTTCAGTAGTGACCTTAGCCACCCCAACATTTTTTTATTTTTTAGCCTTGCTAGTGGCACGGCTGTAGGGATGGCCAATATCTGTTGGTCCTGAACACTTTGATAAGCACCAAAATATCTCAACAACATTAACATAACATTTGGTACAGGCATTTAAATACCGTCAGAGTTGCTGAAAACTTTGGTGATATTCTGGCTTTTCATCTGACACTACCATCAGGTCAAAACTTTACAATACTTGTGGGACACAAACAAACAGAGGGGTTAGAGAGATGCAATGGAATTTGCAATGCAATTGCAATTTCTAGAAAGCTTACAGTACCCTTGTTGGCAAAACAAACATGGATTACAGTATTATGCAGATAATGATAACAGGTACAAGCCCAAAGTAATCAAACAACAAGTAAGTAACTGAAAGTTAAGGCGAAAAGATGAGTTTTAACTTTGGACTCAAAGGCCTTGGGGTGATTCTGGGGATAGACAGGAGCCCTGTATCCTGAGAGTACAGAGTCCTGATTGGAATTTAAGGTTTAAGGAGATCAGACAGGTATGAAGAGCTGTGCCCATTTGTAATTTTCATCAAAGGTAAAGTCTGATCTGAATTGGTGTAGTATGGCACAAACTTATAGTTTTAGTTAGGATTCTAGCTGTAGCATTCTGAAGAATTTCAAGACTTTTAGTACAAGCAGGCCACACAAAAAAGTGTTAAAATAATGAATCTGGATGATCCAAAGTCATAAATAAGAGTCTTTAAGAGTTGTGTTTGATCTATTTAAAAGTTGTTGCCACAACTCTTTCTAGGTCTGCTGAAAATAATAAAAGGTAAGAGACTGGTTAATAATTATTTACACTAAAGCTGGTGGAGATAGTTTTAATTCAAGAGCCTCCAAGGAGTCAAATTAAATTCCAGGATTGGAGGTCAAATTGATTATAGACAAAAGATAGGTTAGGGCAACACCTTGTATAGTGACCTGAACAACATGGACAGGTGGCGATGCTTTTTTGATGTTCAGAAAACAATTGGTTTCAGCCATGTTTCACGTACGCAATTAATATCCAGACTATGTGGAAGAATCAAATAATTTATCAATAAGGCTTTGGCAGACACTGATTTGATGTTTATTTAAACAAATTTCAGGGTCGTGTCAAGGCTGGAGTTTGCATTATTAGGTCAATCTGTAGAGGTAGCAGTAGATAACATATTAAGACTTGCTATATTTATGCAATTTTGTAATGCTTTGTCTATGATTCTCGTAGCTTCCTCTTGGATGGCACAGTCACTACCTCTTAACAACCTCACCTTTTCTCTCTGCCCAGGAACATCCCAAGCACAGCAAAGCAGATAAATACATGGCTACATACTTCCAGTGGGTCATAAGTGAAAATTCAAAGGGATTACCACACTGCTCAAAAAAAATTAAGGGAAAACTTAATCATCACAGTAGAACATCAAGTCAGGCAATTCAGGGATATCAATCTGTCCATTTAGGAAGCACAAGTGATTGTGAATCAGTGAAAGTGACAACAGGTGCAATGGAGAGGCAAAAGCAAGACAACCCCAAAAAAGGGAATGGTTTTACATGTGTTGGCCACAGACAGTTGCTTTCTCCTTATCCCTCTGATTCTTCTCTGGTGTTGTGTTCTGCTAGTGTCCTTGTCACTACTGATAGCATGAGGTGGTACTTGCAGCTCAGTTGCAGGTTGCACAAGTAATCTAGCTCCTCCAGAATGGCACATCCATACTTGCAGTCACAAGCCTCACTGGAGGAGATCAGAAAGCCGGCCCATATATGAGGAAAGCTGGACAGGACTGTAAAAGGCCATCGACACAGCAGAAGAGCCAGTATCTGCTCCTTTGTGCAAGGTGGAACAGGAGGAGCCCTGCTCACAGCCCAGTATTGTGCAGCTGGAATGGCACTCACCAGACAACACCAAAATTAAAATTGGAAGGTCCGCCAAAAAAAAATTCTCTTCACAGATGAGGGCAGGTATATATACTGAACACGTGGCAGGCGTGAAAGAGTTTGCAGATGCTGTGGTGAACATTTTGCTGCCTGTAACATCATCCACCATGTTTGGCGGTGGATCAGTGATGGTCTGGGGAGGCATATCCTTGGAGGGTCGCACAGACCTCCATTGTGTAGCCAATGGTACCCTGGCTGCTGTTGGGTACCGGGACGAAATCCGCAGAGTGATTGTCAGACCTTGTGCTGATGCAGTGGGCCCTGGGTTCCTCCTGGTGCAGGATAATGCTCGACCTCAAGGCCAGAGCGTATAGGCAGTTCCTGGATGATGAGGACATTGATGCCATTGACTGGCCCTCTCTCTCCCCTAACCTAAATCCAATTGAGCGCCTATGGGACATTATGTATTGGTGCATCTGACACTCCAAGTACTGCCACAGTCTGTCCAGGAGCTTACTGATGTCTTGATCCAGGTCTGGGAGGAGATCCCCCAGGACACCATCTGCTGACTCATCAGGAGCATGCCCAGACATTCTCGCGAATGCACATAGGCGCAGGGGGCCATACACACTACTGAGTCACATTATGTGTTGCCAGAATGAAATTTGCGCAAGTTGAATCAGCCTATTTCAATTTTTTACATTGATTTTTTGGTGTAATTTTGAATTCAGCCCTCAATGGGTTCATGGATTTAAACCCACACTTCTCATTGTACCTGCTAATCATCTACATGTTAGCATTGTCATCGTGAGCATATCAGCACACTGACAGCCTCACTGAGCCACTAGTGTGAGTCAACCACTCGTTTGAGGTGCATCAAACTGCTTTGACACACCTATTCCGACCTTGTTCCAATTTTGGAGCATCCAGTGAGGACCCAGTGACCAAATTCAATGAGACAGAGAGGAGAGGAGAAACAGAGAGGCAGAAGTGCAGCCAGAGTGCACAACAACTTTGGGCAACAGCTGACAGCCAAGGTGAAATTACTTAGCTTAGCTGAAAACTTTTTAAACAATTATAAAATGGGTTATTTTGCAATGCTAAATGAAAACAATTACCAATAGAAATACCAATGCTATTAAAGATCTTAACAGTTGTGTTGTCACGTGTAAGATACTAAAAATAATAACAATAAAAGCAAAGACCCTTGGTAGTTACAAGAGAATGACAGATCCACCCCATGTCATCGATATTGCTATATAAACATAATTTTTTAAATGTTCTAAAACGGTTTTGTCTCATCGCAAATCTTGAGTCTGAACTGGGTTTAAAAGCTGTGCTAACAGGGACAACCAGCAAATTGTTTTGCTGAGGTCAATTGTTTGATCATTATGCTCTTGTCTAACCAAATTCTCATTCACTGGTGTTACTTTACTAAGGTTGTATGTTCACCAAAGCATTTCTTTATGAGTTAAAAAATGACAGCTGTTGTTCAGTGCTTGCATTTGTCCTCTGTGGCGGTTGGCCTATGATCTTGTTTGTGCTGCCCCTTCTCTGCTGTGACTGGACAACTGATGACAGTGACAAACACAGCATTAAAAAATTAAACATTTTAGATGCACACAGGTACACACATACAGGATTCGATCCGCAAGTGTTGGAGATAAAGGCTTCCCAGCCAAACTGTGGTCCCAGCACAGGTGTTTTCCAAGTGGTGTCCGTGCATGCGCAGCTCGCGCTGTTAATGGTGCTCACAGTATGAATGGGTAGTGGAAAAATGCAAATATAAACAGTAGAAATGTGGGATAAATGCAATACCGGCATCGTGGCTGTCTGCACATGACCAAGATGAAAGCCTATGTGCAAGTTCAGAAATATAGGTCAAAGCAGTGAGGAGGAAAACGGATGATGACAGACGGACGGAGGGACAGAGGTTTCTCCATTTAATAGTAGCATAGTGTCCACTATGTAAGATTTTTCTCATAAATACCATTCAAAGCTTGGTGGTAAGACAGACTTGAACAAGGAGATCAGGTGCAAAAGTGTTAAATAAGCACAGTTTATTTTCGGTGATTATTACATTGGAGATCTTGTTATATTTCACTCGAGGCATTACATTTGCCTGGACACAGATTTGAGCCCTGTGACAGAAAAAAACACGCTTTTGTGGACACACAACACTTACAGATAGAGTGCACTCAGTGCACTGTGGCAATAAGATTGGATGTTTAATCCCCTCGACCAACTGATTGTTCGAAATGTAGGTAGAATTTCAGACGACCAAGATTTTCTTTGGTGTATTACAGCCCTAGTTGTGGGGCACTTCACTCTATATTGTTACTCACAACTATAGATTGTGACCTTCAATTTATTCCAAATTCCACATCAGTAAGTTTTGGTATATTACAAACACTAATAAAGGGATCATTTTATGATTTGATTTTTTTTTTTTTTTTTGATAGATACATTTTTATACTTTAAATATACATATATATATATATATAGTTTTTTTATCTATCCATCCATCGCCACCCCAGTACACCCACTACAGAAAAGCTGATGTAGGGTATGGTTTAACAGCCCTTTATTTTACCATTACAGCCCTGCTTTTATGGCTAAATTATGCTGAAAAACCTTCTTGCAATAGCATGCTCACAAACATTAAAACAGCATACCCCGAATGAACAAACCCTTGATAGCGAAACATCACAAATTTCACAGTAGGCTTAATAATGTTGCCAAAGATAAGGTGAGGTATTAGCTGGTGTTAAATCAGTCTGACAGTGGCTTCACGTCAACACTTCCTAAAAATTCACATTAAATTTGCAACTTGTCAGCAGTTCTGCAAATGAAAGTGTTCCCATGATGGAGCAGATCATAGGACTAATATTCATTTGACATCGTATCAGTGCTTTACAAACTCATGCTCCACTTGATGCTTGAGTACAATGAAGGGAAATGCGAGTCCCACACAACTATTTTGGGAAGAACAGTCATTTTGTATTTTAGAGCGCTGGCTCTAATGTTCGACACACATCTGCACTATGCATTATTTGTGTGGAAAGATATTAACTTTTGAAAAGTGTTTTGCCATCACTGAAAATGCAGAAATCACAGCAGTGGGTCTGCAAACCTTAGAACAAACAAGCACCATGTCTAGTGAGAAAAAAAGGGGAAAGCAGAACAAAAACAAATCCAGCACAATCTTACTCATCAAACCGCTAAAAAGCGTCAAAAGAACATCTTGGATTATTACCGCCTTAGAGAACAGAGATGCATTTTGAAAATGATCCCCCTAATCTGTAAACATGCTGGAATCCTTGTTGTCAAAGGAGAAATCCTCAAATCATCTTAGTGCATAACGGCCTTTTTCCCAGAACTGGGTCGTTTTAGTTAATTTACCTATTGCGCTAGACTTTTCATTTCTTTCCAGAGGCAGATGCTCAAATGGCGTTTCTAAAATAGGAAATGAAATCTGGACTAGCAGCTTAGCAGACGTGCAAAAGGCACATAAACCGAACCACTACAGAGAAGAAATGTTGGGTGTTCAAACATTTGTATGATACTTTTGTATAGGTGACAGCAAAGACTGACATCAAAGAAATGAAATGTAATGCCAGAACATGCAGAATCTAATGTATAAAAAAGCAGATTTGATATGGAGTATAAGAGGATTCTCATCATCTGATAAAAAAAAGGAATTGGTGCACAGCAGCTACTGTAATTATCTGTTATCATTCAGCACAGAGAGGACTCTACACTTAAACATTCCGAATGAATTGCATCTGCAAATCTGCCATTCAGGAGCAGCACAGTCAGAACAGAGAGCTGCAGAGTGTTGTGTAGGCAGCGGTTCAGTAAAGTACCACACTCTCCATGCTTTCACTGGAAGAAGAGGGACAACATCATGCCCATAAGCATATAACACAATTACGAAAAAGCTTATGTTAAATGTTTAATTAAGCCACAATCACATTTTTTTAATAATGCAAGACTAAATCTCTGAACTATTTCCTGGTTTTTAAACGCACCACCATTTGCCACAGCAAAAGGCATTTCAGATAACCTTTGTGAGGAGCAAAGCCGTGACCCTCCTTCAGTTTGCTGACAAACTTTCTTGTATATTTGCTTTAAATTTTAATTGCATGGTAAATTATTAAGAGTGTTAGAGCTTGGCTCAGACTCCCCAGACCGCAAGCTAGCCATGCAATAGTGCAGCAACAGTCCATTCATATGCACAGGACCCCTCCCTGTCACTGTAACTGCTGCTTCAGAGCGACGTTTTGGTTTAAACATGATAAAATACTTTGATGATTAATCTGATAAGGCCTGGTGCCGCGGTGAATACATAAAACATGTCAGATATTTTGTGGGCGAGACATGGACATAATAACGGGAACCTCTCCGATGTCTGTGCTCTCTTCTTCAGAGAAGCTGCCTGTTGAGGAGCAGAGACACATGGGGGATCCTGTGCCTCTAATCTTTTTGGGGGGTAATGTAATTTGCACGGTGCATTTCATCTTACTTTTGAGGATTTTTCAGGCTTTCACAGTGAGCAGCATATTAACACTAGGAGCAATCTAGCACCCTCCACAGGCACCACAATGGTCTGCTAGACCGTCATATGTAATTTCATTGTTGGTGTTCACAAGCACATCAATAATGCATATGTTTGATGAAGTTACTAGAAATCATGGGGGGGGGAAACAATACATCACAGACCATGAGACAGAATTGGCAATATTTTCAATGTCCTGTGCTAATTTACAACATTTTTATATTTTTATTATGTGCATTGATTTATGTACTGCTGCTGCACGTCTCCAATACAAATGGACCAACTGATTTTACAATGCTGAAATACAACTATACTAACATATAACTTGTAGCCAACTATACTGAAGGCTTTACGTCCACAATGTTGTTTATAATATGCTAAATGTTATCTTGACACTGACACTGAATGCCTTCTTTGATTATTTATCTTATTTTTCTGAGTAGAAAGCAGTTACAATCCTATGATGTCAATCAATCAGAGGCTGTTTTCTGACTTTTGATCAATCAGAGGCTGTGTTCCTGACTGTGTGGCAGCTCTGATCCCAAATAAATCTCATGGATTACTATGTGATTGGCCCCATCCTCCTGTCTGTATTATTAGGGCTGCACCCAAAATCATAGAAAAGCTTTAATACAACTATAGAAGGCAATTTCTAAATAAACTGCAGCATGAATGCTTTATACTGGATGTTGAAAAGCTGATGCTACACTGAATTGCTGGCTTAAATATGTAAGACAAAGGTGAGCTAATAGTTGGAAAAGCAGGAATGTACAATAAACTTTATTTATAAAGCACCTTTCAAAACACACTTACAAACGGCTTTACAAAACCAAATAAAGGACAAAGCAATAAAACAAGATAAAAGCAATAAAATACAGTACAAATAACACACAATAATAAAGAAGTTAAAATCATTGAAAGACAAGTAGGTTTTCAGAAGTGATTTTAAAAAATAGAGAATTTGCGGCCCTGATCTCCTCAGGCAGGTCATTCAAGTCATGGAGCTCTGACTGCAAAGGCTCTATCACGTTTGTGAATTAATCGTGACCACGGAACAACAAGAAAAGATGCATCTGAGGATCTCAGGGTGCGAGAAAGAACATAGGGCAATAATGGATCTGTTAGATAACTTGGAGCAATGTCTCTCAGGGCTTTGTAAGTAATCAATAAAATCTTTGGATGAGCTGGAGGCGTGAGAGGGATTTTTTTTACTGATGCCAGAAAGCAAGGAATTGCAATAATCTAAAACAACCAATTATGAAAGCATGAATAAAAATAGAAATTCAAATTGAATTGAAAAGAAGGTGATGTCAGGTAGTTGGACAAGTGGGATGAGTTTAATCAGTATAAATGTCATTGAAAAGTTGAATATTACATCAAAAATGTGGATTTTTTAAACTCATGCTAAACTGATTTTCTGGCTTTAAAAGCTGAATAGTAGTAATGTATGAAAGATGTGTAACATTGGTCGGAATGGAGTTTCTACAAAAAATGAATAAATACTGAAATAAATACAGATATAAATTAATACATATATAGGTTTTTGTATTAATTTTAGCATTTTTTTATTGTGTTAATTATTTACATACTGTATCTATTCCTGAATTTCTTAATACATATATTTATTACTGTATTTATTTTTTCTGTATTATTAATGCTTTTATTATTTTTTTCATCTAACAAAATGCTTAACAAACTCCTGAAAATAGCAGGTTTGTGTGTGTGTGTGTGTGTGTGTGTGTGTGCGTGTATGCCTGTGCGTGTAAAACTGCCCTAATTAGCTCATCTCAATCACCTGTGTGTGAGAGACAGGACACCCTGATGAACTCAGTGTATGAAATGTGTGTGTTTAGTGTCAAAAGTGTGTGCATAGCAGCAGGTTAGAAAATGGCGTGAAAATGGCATGGTCCCTGTCATTTCTGGTCTCAGATGACATTGAGTTCTATGCAACAGTTGCTTGGAGTTCCTGTCACTTTCAGGCTCAGATGTGCAAGCCTGGTAGCTTCCACAGCAACATTGTATGAAAGAACACAAACTAAACTACATTTTGACCTAAAATGATGTATGATGCGTGAAGAGTGCGGACAAGAGAACAAGCTAAATAGAATTATTTTTTTCCTCACCATTCCACCTCCAATACACACATGAAAATCTGAGAAGGGAATTTTAACAAAACTCCAAAAAAGGTTTAATGGTTTAAAAGATGTGGAACATTTTAAAGTTTGAATGGAGTTTCCTGTTAAAAGAATGAATGAGTAGATAATACATGAAGAAGCGTGCTAATGGTTAAATTCCAAACATTTCCTTCATTAATTTGAAGGAAATAATAGTAGTAATAAAAACATGTCAGTTCTCCTTTGTGCATTCATAAAGTATTGTACGGCACACACCTAGGATGCAGTGAGCATGGATATATAGTTGTTCCAGCAGTTCTCATTAACTGTTCTTACATTTACCTACAAAAAGTAATGGGCCCAATTTTGTACATATCCCCTGTATTTTGAAAGGCTGCAATCACATGACCAATGCGTTGATGGGAGTGAACAAGGATGGAGTCCTGAGCGGTCTTGTAAGGAGGCAGGTTGTAATGGGTGGGCCACAGAAATATGGACTTCCCTCAAGGACATCCCCTGGACACACACCCAAAAAAATGTAGACTTTCTCGGAGGTGTGTTCAGAACCGTGTGAACATTGAGTCATTTAAGGTAAGCCCTCACCATGTTTCTTCTCCTAAACCTAACCATGGTAACTTTACTTGCTTATACCTAACCTCTGTGAATTTAACTTATGTGCCTGTATGTTTAAGACATAACAGCATTCATGGGGCACTAATTCTTCGGATATCAAATGGACTGTTGTGTGTGCATTTTCATAGGATATCATAAGAACTGTTTCATGAAGATATGTTGAGTTGTTATTACATTTTGACACACTTTATTTGGCTTCTTGACATGGAAATGGGTCAGAAATTATGTCAAAAGAAAGGCAGCCTTGCTCAGTCAATAGACGATGTAAGTATGGATGCATGACCTGTAGCATGTGCGAACTGTAGGCATGTATAATCTATAATATGGCAACTGCAGTCTTAGCAATATTGTGTGTATTTTAGTATGTTCTTACTATCTTCAAAATACATCAAAAACACAACATCTAGGAAAAGTCATGAGCTGAAAGGCTTGTAGTTATTTAACCATTGTTATTTTTTATTGTAAAAAGGTAGGAACTTTGGCATCGGCAGTATAGGTGAATGCTGAGGGCCCTGTCATCCATAGGGGGCACCATTAACAGGAAGAAATAAAAAAAAATCAAAATGTTTATCTTTTACACTATTTTACTAATACTATTATACTCTTATTTTGGAATATTATATAAGGCCACAACAACATAACTTCCTAGCAAAGCTTACTAAATAATACAGCAGCCTTTTTTTCTGGGTTCCTGTAGTCCTCTGCCCCCCTCCCCAGCTCGTTACGCTGTACCTGCTCTCTGGTGGAAATGGGGGGGGGGGGGGGGGGGGGGGGGGGTTATCCGATGTCAAGTGAACCCCGAAACATGCTGTGTGGTTATCAAAACGACAAAAGCTCTCTGGTGCCCACTCAACTAAGTAGCCGGTTGCTGCAGCATTTAAGCATTAAGTTCTTCAGTGAAAAATTAGTATTGAGTGAAGGTAAATTATGACGTTCTCATGACGTGTTCAGTGTAATCGTGTAAAATGTCACTTTTGGGTGTAAAACTTGAATAAATCTCGCTGTTTGAAGGAGAACTTTATTGATGTTTTCACAGCAACATAAAATGAAACTTAGAGAGGGAAACATGATGTGTCACATAAAGTAAAAAGGCTTTTTGCATATTTTTTTTAAAGATGCGTTCCATGTGAAAGATTGTTACATTCAGGGATATTTCATAAATGTGTATTATTGAATGCGTGCCCAGTTAAAGGTAGTGTAATGAAGGACTTAATGACTTTAAAGAGGACCTATTATGCTTTATGTTTTTTTTCCTCTTTTTTAGTGTTTTATATAGCATTTTATGCATCTAAAAGGTGTGCTGAGTAAGAAAGCTCAAAGTCCAGGCTAAAGGGCGCTCTCTCCCCCACAGAAATTTGTGTTTGTCTTACTATGAGCTAATAGAGTTTTTTTTTTTTTTTAAATGGAAAAGTAAAGCAAAAATGTATTCTTTTAGTTTAGTTTTGTTTTAAAGGCTGTAAAAACAGACCCTACATCCAGTAATTTGTAAATAATTTACCAACATAACAACATCAAATAAAAGACATGAAATAGTTATGGCAACACTTGAAATGTATACAAGGAAGGTGGATTCAGGGAAGCATGTAATTTAAAAATACAAGGAACCCAATAAATTCAGTATTTTACAGACTGTAGATGACCTGACGAGGCTTGTCTTTGTGGAGGTGTTTGAGAACCAAGTGCCATTTGCTGAGGAGATGCAGAAAATCCCCATCCCAAAGGACCTGGCAGACCCTCAAAGGGAAAAGTGGTTGCTTTACACGTCTCTCACTTCAGAAACAATTTGGACTATATCCTAGGTTAATGTGGCCATTATCAGCTTATGAAATCCCAATATCTGTTGTGGAGAGAATTGAAAGGTCGGTTAGCTCCTATATTAGGAAGTGGTTGGGCGCTCCTAGGTGTCTAAGTAGTGTTGCATTGTATGGAAAAGGGATACTTCAGCTGCCAGACTCAGGTCTCCTGAGTCTTTCTTTGCTTCTTTTCTTTGCTTCATTATAAAACATCACTGCATAGAACAAATACTAACCCAGGAAGCAAAATGTGTACTGTAATACATTGGTACACTGTACATATTGTAGAATAAAAACACAAGGTGAAGATGATTATATAGTTATAATATTAGAATGGTTTCAGTAAACACGACAGCTAAGACATCTGAATGTACTGGTACTTTTTTTTATGTATTTCTTTCTGTATAACACAGAAATCTGTCATTTCAATCTGCTGTGGTAAAATAGCAAAAGCTTGTGTGTCTTTTTGCAGGTAATGTGTTAGTAGCCTGTTAAATCCCCGCCAGAGGTCTAGGGAATGGGGGAGTAACACAATGAAATGGTGGGAACTTTAAAAAAAAAAAACAGAAAAAGGCAAGCCAAACAAGTAGCCGGTTTAAAGGAAGTTTATTCACAACAAAAAATAGGAAAAAAGGACCACCAACAAAAAATGAGCTTCAAAAGGGAACTGGATCGCCTATAGCAGGGAAACACAAAAAAAGAAAAGATTAACACCAGCCAACCAAAATATCACTGCACTGAGCCAAAACACTCACTTGTTACCCATGTCTTAATGACACAACTCTGTCACAGCCTCTTGGCCCACTGGCAGTGGCAATACTCCTCCATTCATTTACATATATCCACCCTGATGAGGAGTGATGGGGGTCAGCTGTATGCTGGAAAAAGAAAGGGGAAAACACACAACAAGAAGCAGGTGAGTGTCTGTGTGTATGTGTATGTGTGTGTGTGTGTGTGTGTGTGTGTGTGTGTGTGTGTGTGTGTGTGTTGGGGGTGGGATGCAGCACAAAGTTAATATTATTAGGGCACTCTAATGGCCAATAGCAGCTTGGTAGTCAATGTATGTAATAGTCTAATAGTTACATTTACCTTGTTCAGCTTTATTGTCCAAAGTCAAATTCCTTGTATGTGCGCACATACTTGCCCATTAAAGATGATTCTGAGTCCAAATTGTCCAGTATTTGGGAAATATGTTAATTGGCTTTCCTTGCAAAAGCGAGATGAAAGTGACTTCTCTCTCTTGTCTTTGTTTTACAGAGCAGAAGTCAGGATGCAGGTAGCCTTGCTTAGCATAAAGATTGGGAGCCGGGGGGAAACAGCTAAGTCTGGCTCCTTCCCAAAGTTCAAAATATACCTACAGTACCATATTGGCATCTTATTTGTTCAAGTTGACACAGACAGAACTGTCACAATGGTGGTGTAGGCAGGTGGTGTTCCCCCTCTTTTTTCTGATTAAAAAATGTGATATACTTTTTACTTAAAGGTCAATTTTTCCAGTATTTTTCCTTTCAGTCAGCCAGTCACAACAAGCAACATCATACAGCTGTATCTGACGCCATCTGTTGTTGCATTATTGCTAGCAAACTTGCAACGATGCAACAACAATGATCTCCTTATTGTTTCTATTTGGCAGCAATCAATGCTCAAACTGCACTCGCATATTGTCACCTCAGACCCAGTTAGCAGTAAATGAGAACACATGTTGTTTTAAATAGATACCCACAGTCAATGAAGGTGCACAGCAAACAGCTGTTGGTTTACTAATGCCTCTGTGGATATTAGGACTGTAGACCAGATTCTTCTCAGAGTTTGCTGACAGTGTGTTGGTCTGGTCTCGCTTCTGTCCACTGATACATAGTTTTCCTAAGATAGCTGATACCAAGAGTGGCTCTTTAAGTGCGGGCCTTGCATCTTCAAGATCCATTCACTGCCATCTAGCCCTTTTGTGGTTCAAACTTACTGAAATATGCTGGGGGAATCTTTCTGAAAGTCACGCTGCAGTAGATGCAGATACTTTTGATGCAAAAATTCCACACATTTCTCCACAACTAGAAAACCCACGCTGACATAGGAAGAACATGCAGCCCCTGGGTTGGTACCCCCCACCCAGGGCTCAAGCCAGGAACCCTCTTGCTGTGAGGTGACAATGCAAACCACTGCACCACTATGCCGCTCAAGCTTTAAATCACAAGAAAACAAATTGTCTGTCCTGCTATATATTTTGAAACACAACCTAAAGTTTAACACAGCAGCCAGATCCCAAGAAATAGTCATTTTTAGAATGTGGTGTTATGGGCATCAAGTCATTGATCCAGTAACAAAGGCACATACTGTGTTCTACTAGCTAGCTAGCCAGCTCCTAGTGAGTTTCGGATGATCCACTGCGTTCACATTCATAGAGGAAGGCAGTGGATCATTCTGAAGTCACTACGGGGCTATAGCTAACTCTGACACATTTACATTGATGTGAAAACACTGTCCCTTATTTTAAATAAACAAATCTCAAATCTCGGGGAAAGAAGACAGAGTTGTCCAAGTGAGCAACATCTGAAAGTGATTTAACGTTACCTCTCAAGTTTTGCAGCGTGTTTGTTGTCACACTGCTGGGTTGAGTAGGAAAAGACTTATGGAACAAAGTCAGGGCTTTCATAGTCCATAGATACACTGCCTGTAAAAAAAAGTGTATTTCTAATGAAAGAGTATGAGATGTTGCTACACTACGTTGCTACAGTTAACGTTAGTCTGAGTTTGCCATGAGTGTTTTACTAGCCTGTTTTTAGCAAGACAATGCAACGTTAACAAAACGGAACCCCGGTAAGTTAATGCTAGCTAACATTAATGTTAGTTTGAATCAGATACAGATATTATACATACATCTCAATAAGTTAGATGTCAGTAACATTATCTTGTTTGCTAAACCGAGCAATGCGGTTGATTTAGAAGTAATGATAGCTAGCTAACTTTACTTACCTGATATGAAGTGAGCACTGCAAAGTCGGGCATTTTTATGAGGTTGTCGTTCCAATCACTGTACTGTAGAGTCACTTCTGTAACCGAAGACGTCTGCGGAACATTAAAGGGATTGCAAGTATTATGGTATTCTGTAAAATTTCAGACTTTTGTCAGATTGTCGATTCTGACACCCCACAGCACGACACAACATGTTCTTGGTCGGTAGTGTACAAGGAGGTTTGGGTTTGTTTTGAAGCCAACGCGAGTATTCTTCTGTAAAGACATGCGCATTGGAACCTGCGTGATAGGCATGTGATGCAGGCTGATAAGTAACCTATTGTGTTCCCTCCATTTTCATGAGTACTGCTTCACAAACTGGCAACAGTCTACTGCTGGATTTTCAATGCAGTTACTGCTGAAAGACGGGGCAGTTCCCGTTGTTGGATCACAACCTGTAAGTATGCTTTATGATAGGCTGACGTCCTCTTTTGCCTGGACATGTCCACTTTTCACATCCTGTCCGGGGCGTCCGGGTTTTTTTTATAAATTGATGATAATGTCCGGTTTTCCGTGTGTGTGTGTGTGTGTGTGTTAGAGTGCGGCACGGGCCCGAACCCGAACCGAGCCCGACATTATTTAAATACTAAAGCCCTGAGTTTGTGTCGCACAGTTGTTATGGTTACAGGCTATTTAATAGGCCGGGCGTGCGCCGTGGGTGCTCCGCGGAGAGGGAGACCTTCGTGTTTGAGACGGGAGCAGGTGGCGGGAGGTCCGACGCTTCAAGCGAGGGGAGAGGGAGAAATATAACAAAATAAGATAAAGTCGGAGACACCTGTCTTCCTCTTTTATTTTATTTTCAGCGTTTAATCAAGGCGGAGGCAGGTGGCGGGAGGCGATGGGAGAGGTAGAAACAAACAGCCAATGTGTGTGCGTGTGCGTGTGTGTGTGTGTGTTATGTTCAGGTGTTGTCACGTAAATAACAGTGCCCAAGCAATAAACAGGACAGACAATAGGATTTTATTTATTTTTTCACTGAAAGCTGACTGAATCTGACCCGAGCCCGAATACAATTTATACATTTTTGAGCAAACCCGACCCGACCCGTTGGGCTTGGATCTGGTAGCCACACTAGTGTGTGTATGTGTCCCCTATAGTGGCCTATCTGAATTTCTGTCTTTGAGAGATATTATTTTGTAATATAACTGATTTTCTATCCATACATAAACTTTAAATATATTAAAATTATAAGGCATTTAGTAGGCTATCTCGTGGCCGGGCCGAGTGTCCTCTTTTTTGTAAATCAAAATATGGTCACCCTACTTTATGAGTTGTGAATTTGTTGTGTAAAAACAAACTAGGAAGCTGCTACCGAGTGTTGAAGTGTGAAGTAGATGGCTGTAGGAGCTAATGTTAGGCTGTACACCCAGTGCTTAGCTGTAGGCCTCGACTAACTGGCTAACCAAAGCTATTGTTTTAAAATGCTTTTGCTAGTTGGTGTACAGTTTGTTAAACTACTGGCTGGGTGGTGTCAGCAAGATGAAATTAGTGACTGAATTGTGGAGAATCTAACAGAGCTTAGATGTGCAGCATGTCCATATTGACAAATGTTGGAACATTTCTATGTGCGATGCCCGAGCTAAGCAGCTACTGCTGCTAGCTCAAGCGATTAGCCAACAGGTAACAGTCAGACCTGGGGTGGAAGTGAGAGCTGCAATCTGGTACTAAATTAGCCCCGGGGCTAAATCATGAAAGAACATATTATTGATAAGCTCTGACGGTTTGCTCTTTTATCTGTGCTTTGACACGTTTTGGTTTAATTCACTATCATCATGCAGCCTTTCACCTGTGCTCTGTACCGTGGCTGAACTGCTCCACATTAACACACACACACACACACACACACACACGCCTACAAGACACAGTAATCTGAACAGCCGAGCGGCTGCGGTGGAAGCAAAGTGAAGATAACTCAAAAATTACTCGAGTTGACGGCAGCTACACTTATTTATTTTATTTTTTTTATAGATTATTTTTTAGGCTTTTTGCCTTTAATGAACAGGACAGAGTGAAATGGGGTGAAAGAGAGAGAGTGGGGGTTGACATGCAGCAAAGGGTTGCAAGCCGGAGTCGAACCTGCGACCACTGCAGCAAGGCATCGCCTCTACACATGGGGCACTGGCACTATCAACTACGCTACCAACGCCCCGCAGCTACTTAGCGAGTAAGAAGCCAATAATTTATCAATACAAGTGTTCAGTAAGCATGAACATGTAAGCATGTAAATATTCAATATGCTCTGTCCACAGTCCCTCATACACCAACACTAATGTTATGTCTTACATGCTTATTTAAATTTTAAGAGAAAAGGCACACCAAATACTCTTGAGGTGCTGATCACTGGAGGAAGATCAGTTGAAGAAAAAAGTGTCGCACTCTCTGGCTCAGTTTATTTAAATCAACGTTTCAGCCACATGGCCTTCTTCAAGATTTGCACTCATCACAGACAAAGGAAGGATAGGTCAATTGGACCACGCCCTGATACTGATTAGCCAATCATATTTCCCCACTTGAGTGAAGTAACAAGAGGCCATTAAAACTTTTTTCAACAGTGATAAAAAAAAAAATCATCAGTTAAAGCCAATCAACAATATCATAAGATAAAGGAACCATTATATATTAACATTTTTTTTTTTATGTCAGTATATTTTTTTTTACAATATCCACATTGCTTTATCAAAATTACCACAACTACTACTACAGCAGAGAAGAATGAGGGCTCGGAGGTCAGCAATTTTGCAACAACATTTCCCACCAACACGAAGGGTTAATGCCAGCCAATGGCGCCGCCGTGGTATGTTTTGGGTGCGACCTGGGCGAACTGCTGGTGCCGGTGAACCTGAGGAGTGGCGTGAGAATTTCAGGATGTTGCAGTCATCGCTGCTGTCTCTCTCCAAATTACTGCCTCCCCACATAGAGGTTCAGACGACCGTCATGCATGCCCTGGTCAGTGTATGTCAGTGTCCATGTAAATGAAAACTTTCCTAAAAATGGCCAGGTGTGCACAATGTTATTTTTGAAAACAGATGGGGGGAAATATCCGTTTTTAGAAATACCCGGCTATGTGTAAAGTAAGCTTTAGTTTGACACCGTAAAATTGGGCAGATACTTTTAAACTTAGCTGCTGGCTGAGACAAACAGCCCCTCCTCTCTCTACCAGTACTAATGTTACCTGCACGCAGTGAATCTCATCAGCAGAGAAGGAGCAGGATAGAGGACAGGATGACAACAGGACAGAGGACAGGGGACAGGAGGACTGACTCACAGTAACTAATAAAACTAAACTTCACACAGTACTGTGATGTCAGTAATAATATTAATACGGTGACTTTGCTGTTGTAAAAATTACTGTTGCTGCTCAGGAAACATTCAGTTATTTTCAAAATATTCAGTTATCCTGCTGCTGCTATCCTGGATTTATTCTTTTTAAATTAATTTTCTAAAAACCAGTTATTTAGAAATTAAAAGAGCCGATAAGAGTACCTATGGAGTACCAAATCAACAAGGAGTATTGATTAAAATAGTATCGATACAGTCCTAACCATACCCATCCCTAATGTTGACTGTTTTCATTTGGTGGTCAGTTTAAGATACTTAATTTTTCTTTGCCTTTTAGAGTACATCACAGCAGGGCCCTGGTGCCCAACACCTCTCCACCACAGCCAGATTCCAGGATGCCAAAGGGACCCTCCACAAACTGTCTCAGTGGGCACACAGTCTGTGGCATCTCAAAAGATGGTGGTGATGTGTATATATATATATATATATATACATATATATATACTGTATGTATTTTAACCTTCAAGTTATAATTGTGTACATTGTCTAACATTTTATATTCCCAGCAGTACACAGCATAAAGTCCATTGTTGAATTAGGTGTTGAATTTTTCACCACTTTTTCAGGGTGTATATAGCTCCACACTCTCCAGAGTCAAATCAACACTTCAAAATAGTTAAACATTTAACACTATGCCAGTGTTGCTTCTTTAAGTTGCAAAACAGAGTTAAATCAACACTATGGTATTAGACAAATAACATTGCTCTGAGTTACATTTTGTACTATTTGAGTAGTGTTAGCTTCACTCCCTAAAGTGTCAAGCTATCTACACTGAAAAATGTTGAAATAATAGAATTACAAAATAATTAATTCCAACAAACAAATAACTTTCCAAAAAAGCATTTCTTTTTCTAAACTTTTTAACCTTTCAGTTGAGGTGTCTGCCCATTAGATATACATTAATGCTGATATGCTGGCTGAATGTAGTGTTAGCCGCTGTTTTTAGACCACTGCTCCGCGATGTAAACAGGAAACAGGAATCCTGTCAAGATACAAAAGGTCATCTACAGGATACATATGGTAACTGTATGGCACATACGTCATAAGAGGTTGAAAGATTACCTGCGCTGCTTCCCGTAAGGAACCTCCTGAGGGGTTCCTGCTTTCTTTTGTATAGATTCACAGGTGGTTTACTGGGAAGAGGGGCCCGACTGGAAGGCGCTGCTGTCAGTTTTGTTATTATGCATTGGGAAATTATGTGGAGAAAGCTATGTGAAGAAACTAAAGGAATGCTTACATCAGTCTGTTTTGCACAAACAAAAAACTTCCTGAAACTGGTCAGGAGGATGGCTTTGTATCTCATGTTATCAGAAATGAGTTATGAATTATGTCATTATGAATATGAATGAGGATGTCTTACAGGCTTTAAAATGTGGAGTTTGGGGGGACAGTGGCAGAGTTTCCATTTTCAGCCGAACCTCTCTCAAGCAACTGCAAAAGCTTGATCTGATACTGGCTTGCTAAAATAAAGTTCTCTTGGTCCAACAAGCTTGTATCAGCGGAGTCTTTCCTTCACCATCATCTCACCATCTTTTTTTATTGGGAAAAGAAAGGCCTGATAAACTACACAGTTGTACAGATAAAATACTGTGAATGAAGACATAACATGCAAACTACATCTGAAACATTGTATGAGCTTTAAACAGTATATAGAATTTAAGCCCAGATACTTTCATGATACACCTTTCATCACTTTGTAATACTCTGAATGTGTGATGGTCATCAAATTTCTCTGTAAATAGCTTGTTTGTCAAAAAATGTGATCTTCAACCAAAAGTACACCAGCTAGATGACAAAAGACTGACATGTCTTCCTCCATTATACTGCAAATAACAAGTCCAGGATAATAATGTTCAACTTTTAAATGAGAAATCAACTGCTGACTGCTGGGGAACAGTTTCTGACACTTAAAGATCAGCATTGTTTTAGCCTCTTACTCACGGACTGAGAGTGCTACTGGCTGGTTAAGCAGTCTGGCTCTCAACCCTCTAACTCTGGGTGACTCCTTCATTTTCCCCACATCAGTGTTATACACTGTTGTCTGCAGGGATGTAGAAAAAAATTCACCAATGCAGCATCATCAGACAAGTTAAACACAACATTTGCAACTTTGCAAAGTTCATCAAATACCCAAAGAGAGCGGTTTGCCTGGCATGGGACGAGATGCATATTAATGGTGATGTAGAATATGTCAATCTTACTCTTCTGAAGTCCAACAGCGAGAGGGTGCAGCTGCCAACCTTGCTGGTTGCAGAGATGCTCCTCCAAACTGCAGCATGATGAGTTGAGACAAGGCAACTGAAATTAGACACAAGAATAATATGCAGCCACAGAGAACATTACATTGTAAAAGTGAGTATTCAAATATCTTCTCACTGGCTAGTGCAAGATGGGAAAGTCTATGAAGACTTATTTTCAATATCATCCGCTTTTTAACAACGTTAATTTACATATGTGGCTAAGAAGGTCACATGTGACATCTCAGTAATGTTAACATCTTAATGATATAATTACCTTATGAAAGACAAGAAGTCTCTCAACTGCATCACATGCACCAAGTTTGGGAGACTTCAATCCCCCCCAGCGGTGGTGGAAGCAGATGTATCAGCAACAACAGGGAGGCCATTTCTTTGTCATAGCCCGAGGACAAAGAGTCACAAAAAATAGCCTTTGAAGGTTGGAAGAGAACACTGAGGCATTATCAACATTGTTTTAAACACTCATTGATCTGTTGTTCATATTAATCCCCAAAAATCATTTCAATTTACAGAGATACACAGAATAAATAAATTCCTTAAAAATGAAATGATTGAAACAACTGTAGCAAATGCAACTTACTTGTTGTCTCATCAAGATCACTTCCTGGGGGGCACTCTGCTGACTGCACCAAGCGATGCAACTCTGGTGTTGAAGTGAGCCACTTAGCCTCTTTTGAGACTCTGGCTTGAAAAACACATCCCATTTCTGGAGCAGCCTGGAGGATGTCTCGTCATCAAATAGGAGAGTGAAGCGTTTATCCACCTTCAAGACAGAAGATATTTAACTACTGCAGCAGATGCTTTCAAATTTCAAGTCATTCTCAACATCTCATTGCAAACTTACCAGTCCTTTTGCATCCAGGAATCTTGGAAAGGTGGAGAGGATATCAACACTTCTGCCTTGGTCATTAACAAGCTTCTGGCGGTGCTGAAAGGTCTCTCTCATCTTCTGAAAAATCAGGGAATTTTCTGTGGTATGGTTGAACAAAGACATGGCCTCTTGGCAAGCGTCCCCATCAAGCTGCCTTTCAACATCAACAGCCCTTTGGAAAGTTGGGCCTCCTGGAGAACATTCAATGGGGCTGTTAGGTGGCAGTGCACATCCTCTACGAAACCTCCTTTGGACCACTTTCAGACGCCAAGATATGAAGATATGTATCCTGTGCCGCTTGCAGCATCAAAGAAGTGTTCCTGGATATTTAAAAAATTAAATGCGTTGTCAAACTTGAATCATACAAAATGTCAGAGAATTCAAATGTCAACATCCAACTATGACATGAAGGTATCGTGCAAAAATATTAATGCCTTACATAGCCTTTCTTGGTATATGGATCTTTGAGCGAAGAAAACAGCATCACTATCCCAAGAGCATACTCTTCTCTGACTGCTTTAGTGGGGAGATGCCTGTATCGAGGATGATCAGTAAAAAAAATATAGCAAAGTCACAGTCGCACAGACAACTTGACATGTGAAAAATGCATGTCTGTGTGCTGGGACACATACTGTATTTTGCTGCTCCTTTGACATTCAACCACAGTGAAGGCGGAAAAAACCCCAGAGACATCAGTTCCAGTTTAAAACAATATTTTATACAGTAAACATTGAGCTTTTCCTTTAATTTATTTTAGCTTGCATGTGAATTGTTGTCAAATCATCACTAGTAAAGTTGGAAATGGTTTGTAATTGACTGTTAGCTAGCTAACGTTCACACAGACTGCTAGCTAATATTAGCTAATCACCTCAAGAGAAAAAAGCTGCTCAGTCTTGGCAACAAACAAGGCTTTGTACAGCATATATTCTCTGTAGATGTTTTAATGTACATCCTACAGTTCATAGCATCCATTTAAGTTTTTTTCAGTAGGTTTCTACTTAGCCCATGTAACCGCATGAGAGGAAGAAAATGGCTCCATCTTGTCTTCTTGTCTCCAGTTGAAGCAGTGAAATGCACAGGTGTTGGTGGAGCTGAATTACATCTCTGCAGAGATGAGCTTACACTGACTGACTGTCTATTAACTCCAACACTGTGCACCATTTGAATCAGAATGTGTTAAAACTGGGTGTTGAAATTAACTCGGAAGTGTTTAACCCTGAAATTACAATACTCAAATTTTTAAATTTAGCTTATGTATGCTTTTCTCCAAATTTTTCTTGATTTCATTTTTTAAATTTTTTTTTTAGTTTTTTTTTTTTTTTCTGTTGTCATGGTATTTATGATTAATTTGTTCACTTAAACAATTACTAGTTCAATTATTACAAATCAGCTGGTCATAAGTCACTTGAATGCACTGTCATCTGTCACTGCAGCTCAGTTGTTTGACCTATCTTCCACTGAGCAGAGGACTGTGTGTCAGAATAGCCAGAAAAGCTGGCTTACTTACTTCAAAATCTGACTGGATGTAATAGAACATCCTGGTGTTTTTGGCATACTGCATTTGTTATACTATGTATTGGGACATACAAAATGTTCTTTCTGGCATACTAAATAGTATGGTAGTATGGGTATTGGAGGGCACAGAGAAAATCCAACAGCAGCTGGTGGGTTGCTCTGACTACCAGCTCTATAGAACTATCTGTGCCAGACGGAGCGGTGTCACTCTGTGTCCACCATGTCCCCTTAACACTGCGTCAAATACGATATAGCCATGAGGCCAGTGGCATTTTGGGACGGTTACCCTCAACCTGTTCTCATCCCAACATGTGAAGTACCACATGTTGGAATGAGAGGGCAGTTGATATTTACTTACATATGTTTCATTGTGTTCCTGGATTCTGACACCCAATTTTGGCAAGCCGCACCTTGTCATCACTGGATGGGTAACTGAAAATAACAGACAGCAACTATTACCAAACCATTTCCGATGACCAATTAGTAACATCAATAACAACATCAATCATATCACTACGTCTCTACTCCCACCCCATATTAACTGACTATGAAATACTCATTTCATGTATAGTACAGAGAACCAATTTCACTCCACTGTCGATACATTTGTATCTCAACTCTTCACACACACACTTGATACAGTGACAACTTACAATCCTCGTCTCTCCACAAGATCGCTGACAGCAATCCTTACAAGTCGCATCCTCATATTCTGTGAGTATGGCTGGAGCCTTCATTTTGATCAGTGCTTTGAGCGCGTCCAATCCACTGTCACCCAGGCTCTTGTTGTCATAGGCAGGTAGAGAATTTGTCTGACTTGGCTGAGGGTTTGGCAGGGGAGCAAGCTGGAGTAAACACAAACACAGCAAACAAAAGCAAAAATGTATGAGCCACCAGTGTAGTTTAAAATCCCAGATCAAGCAGATACGACTTTATATCAATTAACAGGACTGCACAATTAATTGAAAAAATAGATAAAATGTTTTGTATTGATTCTCAACCAAATCTCAGTCAAAGCTTCTTATCTCACAGACTTACTGGACATATCACTTCAGTCTGTGCATCCGCTAGCTCAGAACCCGACAGGAAAAATACTTATTCTTTTCCAACTCGTAGTAGCATGGCCTTAACATTGAACTTACATCATGGAACATACGAGGATCAGCTCACCTGCCAAAAGAACCAAAGTACTGAACCATCTACATAAACTGAAATCAGACATTTGCCTAATACAAGAAATCCATTTTACAGAGGCAGAATCTCAGAAGCTCAAGGCCGGATGGATTGGCCAGACCTACCACTCAACCTACAATTCTAAAAAAATGTGGCACTTCCATTCTCATTAGTAAAACACACCATACATTCATCAGCAGCACGATTACAGATCCCAAAGGACGATTCATTATCATCAACGGTAGCATTCACAAAGATAGTATAACAATAGCTAGTATCTATGGCCCAAACTCAGACCCCCCCCACATTTTTCCACTCCCTCTTTCATGAACTATCCAACTTTCCAAACTCTCATACCATAATAGGTGGCAACCGGTACTGAACCCGTACCTACATCACTCTTCCAACTCATCATCTAATAAACCCCTCAATTTCTCATCCACAATCAAACAATATATGTCAGAATACAGAGTGATGGATATGTGGAGACTACACAACACAAATAACAAAGAATTTACATACTACTTCCCACATCACAAAACCTACTCCCGCATTGATTATTTTTTGATTAACAACACACTGACACATAGAATAACAGAGCCTAACATCCATAGTATTATTATATCAGATCATGCCCCTATATCCCTCAAATTCTAAACAGGAATTAAACCTCACCCCACATCCAGATGGCGCTTTAATATATCACTATTCAAAGACCCAGATTTGACCACATACTTCAAACAAGAATGGGCATCCTTTCTTGAGACCAACAGCACCCCAGATAAAACAGCTACTCTTTGGGAAAGAGCAAAAACAGTCTTAAGAGGAAAAACATTTTCTAGAGCAGGAGGTGAAGAGACTGGAAACCCTAGCCTCTCAAACGCCTACAAACACACTCAATACAGAATTGCTCCAAATCAAATACAAACTCAATAGCCTTCTCAAAAAAAAAAAAAAAAGACACAACACACGCTTCTCAAACTTCATCATCAACATTTTGAATTTGGCAACAAAACTGGTAAGCTACTAGTTAATCAACTAAAACAACAAACTGAAAAAAGTAACATCATTTCAATAGATGATACCTTGGCAAACACAACACAGAATCATATGGCAATAACCGAAACATTTAGGAAATACTACTCCAATCTGTACAACCCGGACCATATCACCAAACCCACAGAGGCTGACACTTTTCTGAGGAGTGTCTCCCTCCTTAAACTATCCACTGACCAAGCAGACTATTTAGACACACCACTCTCCATAGATGAACTGAAAAAAAGCATTACTACTTATGTCCAACAAGTCCCCAGGTTTAGATGGATTCCCTGCAGAATTCTATAAACAGTTTTGGTCCCCTCGCTCTCCTTTATTTTTCAACATGATTTCCGAAATCCTCCATGGCTCAAAAATACCTCATCACAGGACTACAGCCCTGATCGCACTCATTCTCAAATCAAACAAAAACCCCATACAGTGTTCTTGCTATCGCCCAATATCTTTAATAAATACAGATATCAAAATCATAAGCAAGGCCCTAGCAATAAGATTAGAATCAGTAATTCCTTCACTTATACACCCGGACCAAACTGGATTTATTAAAGGGAGACACTCCTCAGAAAACATGAGAAGATTATTCAATATAATGGATCTATACAAAAAGGAAACATACACTAAGATCCAACATCCAGCCAAAGCATTAAAGGATAACTTAGGTATTTTTCAAACTGGGCCCTATTTCCCCGTGTGTGTGTGTGTGTATGATTCATAGGTACAACTCGTTTTAAAATTGGTTCAGTATTGAGGGAGGCGGATGCAGCAACTGGATGCTAACACTCCTGTCCAGACGCTGCGCCTTGCAGGCCATCGGGTCTGCAGTGCACACTTTTCCCGAGATGACTACTGCTAGCCCAAGAGGAGAAGACATCCAATCCCGAAACACTTCTTCCTCAAGAAAACAGCAGTCCCACGAGTAGAGAGACCAGCTACAGACACAGTGGAGAGGAGTGTTAGCATTCAGTTGTAGCACAATTAGCCACAGCTTCAGCATCTCGCCGTCTGACAAAGGCAGCCTATGAAAGCTGTGCGGGGTGTTGCGTGACATCCTGTTCTTGCAATTCGGATAAGCACAAACACGAACCATTGTTTTCAATCGATGCAGCAAAACTCTCAACTGTACTCCGGGACAACCAACTCCGCTCTGACCGGCTCTGAGCATGGCTCGTCTGTTTACCTCCGGCACCACAGGTCACGTGACATGTCGTTACACAGCCCAGAGGAAGTGAAGGCAAGACAGACGATTTGTATGCTGTTGACAAAGAATACGCTGGAGATATGAGCTGGACTGTGGCGAAAAAAAAAACAGTTTGAATGCACAAATTTATGGAACACATTTGCCCCCACATTTACCGTTATAACTCGTTTCGCGGCTGCCGGCTGCATCCGCCTCCCTCAATACTGAACCAATTTTAAAACGAGTTGTACCTATGAATCATACACACACATACACATGGGGAAATAGGGCCCAGGTTGAAAAATACCAAAGTTATCCTTTAAGTTTAGACACAGAAAAGGCGTTTGACAGGGTGGCCCTTTCTCTTCACGTCCCTCAACCAGTTTGGCTTCAGCTCCCATTTCACCAACTGGATCAAAATTCTATATAACTCACCTTCAGCATCTGTAATCACCAATGGAATAATATCCAAATCTTTCACCCTAAACAGAGGTACCAGACAAGGATGCCCATTATCACCACTACTTTTTGCACTGTTTATAGAACCAGTCGCCTCAGCCATTAGACAGAATAATTGCATTTCAGGTATTCAAACCATTTCACATTGCCACAAAATCAGTTTATATGCAGATGATATGCCTGCCACCTCCCTTCCATCAGTCCATAAGCTTATCGACAGTTTTGGCAAGGTTTCAGGCTACTCCATAAACTGGACTAAATCTAAGATTCTGCCCCTTACTTATATTGACTGGGATGCTGAGGTTGGGGACTTACCCTATAAACGGGCAACTCAATCCATCAAATACCTCAGAATTCATATCTCAACAAACCAAGGACATATTCAAATTGAACTTCACGCCACTACTATATAACATCAAACAGGACCTGAACCGATGGAATAAACTCCCACTATCCCTAATTGACTGCTTTTCATCTGTTAAAATGAACATTCTCCCAAAAATCAACTACCTATTTGCCATGACACCTGTTACCCCTCCCCTAGGCTGGTTTTTCTCTCTGAAGTCAGCAGTAAAAACATTGTATTGGAAAGAAAAAAAACCCTGATCAAATTAACCACTCTTCAAAAACCCAAACAGTATGGTGGATTTGATGTCCCAAATTTTTACCATTACTTTCTTTCTCAACAACTGCAGTATATCCGTCATTGGACCAACAATTCAGATCCTGTCTGTCTCTAGATATTGAACAAACCATCTGCAAAGACCTGCCCATCCAAGACATTATGAACTCATGACTGCTTCAAACATAATACAATATATAATACAATAAACACTACCATCACAGCCTGGTGTAAAGCAGGCTGTGATGGGGGTGGATTTCCCCATGTAAATCCACCCCTATCTGGCATAACCCCATGTTCAAAATTAATAATAAAACAATCAGCTTCGCAGTATGGAAACAGAGAGGAATAGCCAGCCTGCGGGACCTCTTCAGTGGTGGCTCTCTCATGACCTTCCATCTTCTGAAACAGACATACAACCTACCACAAAACTGTCAATTCCAATACCTACAACTAAAAGAGACCATAAAAAAGTTATTGATATCCACAATTTCCAAATACCAAATATACATCTAACTCAATACAACGTACTACATAGAGCACACATCACCACCCATAAAATGTACCTGATGGGCCTCACCGACACCAACACCTGTACACACTGTCAATCCATAATAGATAATTGCCCCCATGCATTCTGGTACTGCCCCCCAGTCAAACAGTTTTGGTCAGAGGTCATGGGAGAGCTATCCAAGATCCTCAACCTTAGCATCCTACTCTCCCCCTCCATAGCCCTGCTTGGTGACCTCTCCTCTCTATCAACCCCAAAATATCTTCAAACATTCATCTTCACCTCTACAGCTGTAGCGGGGAAAAAAATGTACTCAACTGGAAAGACCAAACTACATTATCACTGACTAAACCACTCGTACAACTTGTTAACAGAGCACTTAAATTTAGAAAAACTCTTGTTTACCATTAAAGAAAATATCACCTATTACAACAACATCTGGTCCCCATTTTTACAATTTATCCAGAGCTTTATCCAAACACCACATCACATTGTTTTTTTCTTTCTCTCTTTTTTCTCGCACCAAGAAATTTGACACCCCTCTGTAGGTCTGCTCAATACTCCTTAGCACAGCCCCCCTGTTCTTGATTTGTTTTGAGTTAGAAAAACTTGATGATGAACTTGACTTATTGATTTGCTTTTGGTTTGTTAGTTTGTTTGTGTGTTCCATAATTGCCCCTTGTTCCATACTGTTCTGTACTTGTCTCGTTGTCCTGTGTGTACTGAAATGTTCAATTAAAAAAAAAGTGTTATTTATCCAACTCTTTAATATCTGTGTTATGATCTGAATCAATAAACTCATTAAAGTCTGCATAGTACATAGTACCATACTTGTGGAATCTATCCAACTCTGCTGCAGAGGGTACTCGAGATTTGCTTGCATCAATTAATTCTGCAGCATTGTGGAGTTTGTAAACTTTCCTGCATATCTCTCCGCCATCTAGAAAGACTGTCGCCAAGATTTTCTTCTTAGTAGCCTCCATTTGCTGAGAAAGAGAAAAATAGGCTTCAGTCGTTATTCGCTTTGGTAAAATAACAAAACCACATCCACAAACATCCATTTCACTGTTCTATACTAATACTACTACATTTCAGACGGAAATATGATTGAATTTATTTGATGATTGAAAAACACATAACTGCACAGCAGTCATTAAATACACCTAAAAATCAAGGATGAAATTACAATAATGCCCAATGGCTTATTTTCATTGTACTTTCTAAACAGATTTTACACAATGTTTAATATAACAAGCATTTAAAATACAACACATTGTTAAAAGATTTGGCTCTGATGCAGCTGCCTCTCTCTCTGTCTGTAGTCATCACTCTGTAGTCTCACACAATGTTCCGCCCACAGCACTTTCTAACTGATTACATGTCACGTGTAATATCAACACTTGTAAGTAGTGCTCGTCATTAGGACACAAACTTACAGCAACCATAAGCAAACACAACAACCGCAAATAAATAGTCTACCACGACAACAACGCCACAGTCACCAACACGTCTCTTGTCCTGTCTTTCCCCGATATGTTTGTCATGAGAGCTGCTCCAACCACAGCAGCTGTAATTTACAGCGATTATCTAGTAGTCTAGACAAGTGTTTTAATAGCACTCTAACTGTAACTTGTTCGTAATTCAAAAAAGTTTGTGGCCCCCGGTTAACACACAGCAACCACGGCTGTGTCTGTGACCTTAAAACACAACTGGCAAATGGCTCTAGTCCCAAATTTTGGTAGTTATTTGGTCATGGTTACAAGAAAAATGCCCGCTAAAATGTAATAAGGCTTACAGTATGAGTTTAGCCGTGCAATAAGTAACTTGCTTCTAACTCAAACCCTGCGGTGCACCTGCAGCAAAATGACGGTGTTAATGTTAATGAATCGCTGTTATGTTGACTTCAAACCTAGTTAGCTAACATTAATTGTTCACCTTTCATGGCGACTTTACCGAAATGAGCGACTGTTAACTACTGTCCCAAACTGAATTTTATGTGGTGTAATTTTAGTAATAGGATAGAAATACATAAACTAGGAAAAAAAACCTTCAAAATCACAAAGGAAGTTAGGTAGGTTAGCTAACGTTAGACAGTTAGCTAGGCAGCCCTGCTGAACAAAACACAATGTTTATCATGGATTTTCTTAGAAATACGATTTAGTTGGTGGATTACATACATGCCGAATTTACCCTAACACTCTACAGTGTGGTGAGATACATTAATATAAACTAGTAATGGATACTTACTAGGCATGTAAGGAAATATATCATGGGGTGTGTGGACAGAGTGTGAGCCTGTAGCAATGCAGAGTCCAGTACATAGTTCTTGTTGTAGTTGTAATCAATTGTGATGGATAACAGTAGATGTAAGGACAGTGGGGGTTAAAGTGCTGTAATAATGGAGAGCAATAGAAGTTAAAGTGCTGTAGAGCTGATTTCCAAGTGCTGTCAGTAACATTGCAAAGTACATGGTAAAACAAATAAGCCCAAAACAAAAGAGAGATACATAATAATAAATAAATAGGAGAGAAAAAAAGAAGAGAAATTAATAAATAAATACATAATAAGCAGCCAGGGGAAAAGGGACTCTCTGGGGTGTGTAAAACTGCAGCAATGCAAAGTCCAGTTCATAGTTCTTGTTGTAGTTGTGATTAATTAATTGTAGGAGTCAGTTATATTGTGAAGTGCATGGTAACTAAACACAAATAGAAAGAAATAAGGAACCATAAATGAAAAACAAAGAAACACACACACACACACACACACACACACACACACACACACACACACACACACACACACACACAAAACAAAACATATAATATACATTAACTCATTAACTGTGGTTACAGATTTGTGTACTTTTTAGCCACTTTCAGTCAATTCCGTTGTAGGTAAGGCAGCCTCTTGAGTAGTTTTTGCTGATGTTAGTATAACTGCATCGTCTGCGTACATTTTTATATGGGTATTTTTGCATGCAAGTGGCATATCGTTAATGTAAAGTGAAAAGAGTATTGGCCCGAGGGACCCCCACTGAACATGTGAGATGAGAGGACTTAACCCCCTCAACAACAACACACTGTTTCCTGTTAGTTAAACATGATTTTATCCACGTGGTTGCCTGTTCTGAGAAGTTAAAAGAAGAGAGTTTGTTTAACAGCACTGTATAATCAACCGTATCAAACGCACTTTTCAGATCCAGGAATACTGCACCAACAAACTGTCTAGTTTTCTCTAAAAATAAATTAATGGCTGACTCTGTCGAGTGGCGGAGTCCCGGAAGCCAAATGGTGCGGGGTGCAACGGAGTATGGCCAAGGTTCAGATGCTCAGTAAGTTGTGTCAGTACCCATTTCTCAATTATTTTGGAGATTTACTTTTTTAAGACACTATTTGACAATTCTACAGCCGGAACAATCACAGTCCCAAAAACTTAGTTTCTAGAACTAAAGTATCTTAAATTAACCATCATCCTTACTAGTGGCGTCACCAAGCATTTTTTCCGGGCCTTCAGCCCTGGATATTTTGACTCTAGCCCCCAACGTATTTTCGGTGATTTACACCTATTAGGTTCAGGGGCGCCCAGACAGCACAGGCAAACCCGGCAATTGCTTGGGGCCCCCAAACTTGAAAATGGTTTCCGACGACCACTCATATTAGGCACATTTGCAATGACAACCATCTTAAACCTCCCAGTGCAATGGCACCTCTGCAGCTCCACAGCTCTGAAACCCCCTTAGGAGGGGCCCCACCCTTTCTTGGTTCTAACGTTAGCTTGAATCTGACGTGCGCGAGGCAGCAGGCTGCTCTGTATTAAATGGACCTGCATTTGTATAGCGCCTTTCTAGTCATCTGGTGACCACTCAAAGCGCTTTTTACATTACGAGTCACGTTCACCCATTCACACACACATTTATACACTGGTGGCCGAGGCTACCATACAAGGTGCCACCTGCTACTCAGTTTTAACACACTCACACACCGATGGAATTTCCCACTCCAAACTGACCACGCACACACCTTCTAAATGTGAAGCCGATTTTCTCCTCTGTGTTTTGGAGGCTCTATCTCCACAACGGATTGGTCGATTTGAGTGATTGACATCTTTTGATTCATTAGAGCCAATAGAATGACGCTATACCCACAAGATTGACAGCACCGTAAGCCATTCAGAGTCAGCAGAACGCCGTTGTTGGGGGAGGTGCCCGTTTTTCCCTATGAACCTAAAGCTGTCATGTTTGCCCGGATTCATTTGAACACAACACAACATGTCCATCTACCAGGAATGTTTACCGGCAGAACGGTAAGAGAAATATTACAACTATAACTCAAAGAAATGATTTCTGTTGTTGTTATTGTTCTTTGGCTTCTATCTCTCTGATGCTTTGGTGTAGAGTGCTTTGGCAGATATGCGTGGAAACAGCAGAGTCTCTGCTTTCATTTCGTGTGTTTTGTGTAACGTGGCGTTGAGGTAGAGCCTGAAATATCCCGAGTGGGTCGGCACATTGGCGCTGTATTGTGTTTGATTTGTTGTTGTTTATTTAGCTGTTGTTTAAGCTGTGTTTGGGGCATGTAAAAAGGGTTTATACGGTGTTGTAGCCCAGGTTCTGCTGATTTGATGTGCAGCATCACTATATTCCTCGTGATTTGTGCATTGTTTCACACTGTGTTTGCAAAGTCCTTCTCAAAGTCCTCCAACTGGGCCTCCAACTGGCCTCCAACCCAATAGAAGACAAGTGCTCATTCTTTGACAAAATTCTTTTTCAAAATACGTTAAAGTCACGTGTTTAAAAGGGAATTATTCAAAATGCTCCCGGGGTAGAAACCCCTGGACCCCCAAGTAAAAAATCGTTAACACTTCAGGACAAAAGCCCCAGATGTTTTCAACTCCTTGCAGTGCCCCTGATCCTTACTTTTTCTTAACATATTTCATCTAAGTGCAGTGTTATTACTAGTTTTGTTTTAATAGATATTAGATATATTCAGCAGATATCTTTTTACAACCCTGCTGCATTAGTTAGCAAACATTAGCTTACCTGTCCAGAAGGGAAGCGGCAACCTCTGCGTGGCTTTTTAGCCCTTTAGCCCTTCGGCTGACACCAATGATCAAAAGCTGAACTGATGATTCTGGTTTTGCTTCACCGTTGGTCGGCTAGAATTTGCGACAGATAGTGCTGGAACGACGTCATACCTTTGCAGCTATCACAATCTGGCGACCCTTCAAATAGAAAACTGCATGTATGGAGATTGAAAAATATACAAACTTCCCCAAAATATTAATAAACAGTGTGACTTGCCATAGAAACGTCATAGGAGTGAGCAACAGATAAACACTTCACTCAATAGGACCTACATACAGCAATTACCAGTCCCATTTACACATAATGTTAGCTATAGAGAAAGTGTCTCTATATGACACTATATGACACTGTCATTCTTCCTCCACAGCCGCGCCTTCAAGTCTCCATGACTGAATTGCTAGCTAGCTAGCTAAAATTATTAGCTATAGCTAGCTAATAATTAGCTAATAATAAGATGGCAAAAGATTATTTTAGCACGCTATGCCTACCAGAGAGGCAACGGTATATTGATAAGCTTAATATTGCTGGTCTACCTCAGTGTCCCTTCTCCTTACACCTTGCTCGTCTTGTTAAAAAGATGATGTGGAGATTCTTTTTTCAGAAGATGGCCATTTCGGCATGCTCAGCTGGGGCCTGTATCACAAAGCGAGATCAGCCTTTCCTGGGTTACCCAGACCTATCCTGGGTTGACTAACCCTAACAATGGCAATCAGGATAATCGGTATCACAACGTTGGATATCAACTCAGTAACTCAGCCCAGGGTTGCTTTATCAAGAGACATGAACGCACACGCATCGGACCAATCACAATCATGAGAGAAGCGCAGCGTCGGGCGGGAGTTAGTTCCCATATTGAATGCATTCAGAAATGTAAAATTCCTTTCTCTCCCAGACTATTTGTGTTGGGCGATCCCTCTCTTCTCAGGGATATAGACCCCCTAAACGCTGAATGGATTCAGTCAGCTCTGATGTTGGGTCGCAAATTAATTATGTGTGAATGGAAAGCCCCTAGTGCACCCTCTCTGAACTTCTGGTCTAGCACACTTGGACATTTAGCAGCACTGGAAAAGTTGTCCTTCAGACTTTTGAACGGAATTGACTTCTTCGTGCAAAAATGGAATAAATGGGAATCCTACATCAGGTGCTCTGAAGGGTCATCCTAACTTTCATCTAGCTCCTTGTGTACCATTGTATAGTTAGGAAAACAATGTAATGTAAAAATTGTGGGATAATGTTATGTTTTGTGCCTTTTTTTTTTTCCTTCTCTCACTTTTCTGGAGGGCTTTTTTTTTATTATTATTTATTTATTTTATTTTTTTTGTTTTGTTTTCTTTTCATTTTTCTTTTTTTTTTGTTGTTGTTGTTGTTTTGTTTTTTTTGTGTCTATTTTTGTAACTAGTATTGCCTGCCACCACTCTATAAGTGTCTCTCTTTGCATGAAATACAAAACCTGGACATTCATGTATTTGTTTAAAGAGAATTGTAATGAAGTCAGCAATGAATAAGTTGTTGTAGTGGCATCGAAAAACAATAAAAAATGTTAATCGCAAAAAATGAGAGAAGCGCAGCGTCACTGAGCGTCGTCACAGAGCGCCGTATGTGAGGGAAAAAAAAGTATTTCTCATGTGAGGATCAGAGATTAATTCTGCTAAAATATGAGGAGGAGAAAAGCAACATTACAGAAAAGGCCAACACCGTGGCAGCTGCAGGAGGAGGAAACATGCGTGGCAACGCATAACGGGATGAATAATGTTTAGATTAGTTTATTTGCACATAATGTTAAAAACAGACAGTATAAAATTTACAAGATTAAAAAAAGAAAAGTGCACTTTCCACATTTCCAGCAGGAAAGCTGTCAATTAGGCCCATTATCTTTAACAGGGATCATTTCCTCCAACAAAAAAAAAAATGTTGGCACTAATTTATGGTGATCTTTTCATTGTCTGGTGTTGTTGTTGCTTTCTTTTCTTTTTTAATGTTCAAAATAAACTTTCAAATCAAAATCAATCAAATTAATTAAACTTCCCGTCATGACTGGGCTGTATTTCTGTCGGCGGAGTCATTTTTTTCCGAACAGCTGATTGGCCAGTGGGTGGTGCTTTTTATAGGATCAGATTCAACCCTGAACTTACCCTGCTCTGGAGCAGGATAGCTGTTCAGAGTAAGTTACCATGAGGATCTATCTCACATAGGCATACTGAGTGTTGGGAACATAAATTCGGGCTTTACACGGCGGCACCAAATATGTTGGGGTCAACACATTAGGTCTCACCAAAGGACACCAAATATGTAGGGATTTAATTGGCTATCAGAAATAATTAATAATTATTAATCATAATTAATTATTATTAATAATAATTAATAATTATGTTAAATAATGTGACTTAATTAACATTAAATCACCTCGTGGGGCACCATTCCTGTAAAGGGAAAAATGATAGCGAGTTAAAGATATCAGTCTCATAAAATACGCTAAACTATTAATTTGGAGTTTTGATTAATAATTAAATTAATGACAACCAAAATTAACAGTAATGCCTGAAGGATCTCGGAGTTCTTGATGCTGCAGAGGTTGACTATTCATTTGCTCTTGTGCAACATTAAACAGACAGCAGGTATGATTCCAAAGAATTATATTTATTCACAAACTAGCAAAGCAAACCAAAACACACAAATTCTAGCTAATACAAGCTTAGTGTGTGTGTGTGTGTGTGTGTGTGTGTGTGTGAATGTGTGTGAATGTGAGAGAGAGAGAGAGAGAAAGAAGAGAAAGACAAAGGCGGGTGTGGTGATCAAAGAGCCATTTGGTCTACAAAACAAAATGGCAGACAAGAGGGAACTACGAGATGGTCGAATCAAAGCTGGCTTCAGGTCGGGGGAGGTATTCGTCTGTAGCTCTGTTGAAAGCCTATTTGTTAATGAGTCTATGTCAATGTGACGTGTTGCAAACGGTCTGGATTAGTGCAGAGATTATTTAGATGGGTGCAAGAATCTGTTTGTGAACAGTATTAGCAAACTAAACACTCACGCAATCTATCACAACAATAACTCAATGACAGCATTAAATCACATACAACAAGTTAAACAGTCTTGCTTAGCTTGTAAAGCTGTGATAAGCTATGCCCAGTTGTTACATTACCGATCCTTGAATGGATGGAGGAAAGAGTCACTTGGTGTTGTGCTTTGTTAGCTGGCAGAAGAAGGCTGGAAAGAGCTGTGGTTTCAGCTGCAGTCTTTGTTGTGTCTTTTGTTCCAAAGGTGAAACTCCGAGAAGGCTGGTTGCTCAGGGTTTGGCAGAGTTAGATGCTGGGTGCTAACTCACTTAGTTCCTTGTTAATGATAAGCTAGTTGCAAACCTTGTGTTTGCAAGAGAGTCTATGATCAGTTGCCCTCCCTTTAGTGGTTTAGGAGCACTATGGAGCAGGGGTCTGGGCCTCTGTGGTGTTCCAGGCCCAGCCAGAAAGAGGTGTGCACTGCTCTGCAGTTGGAGCAAAAGAAGAGAAAAGGCTTGGAGGGAGTAGAACTTCTACATGCCTGTGACATCACAGAGTCACATGTCACTGTAAAAGTCCTGTCCAATCAAGTTTTGACACTTGTGTCTCTTGTAAGGCCCCATTCAGATGTAGCGTCTAAAAGCGCGTGGAAAACTCCAGCTGTGCCGTTTCCATCCTTTTATCCAAGGCGCTTCGGAGGTTGCGCTACTGTCGCGCCTGCTGTTACTAAGCAACCAAAACCGCCTGTCACTCACAGGGGGAGTAAAAAAGTTACAAAGTTTTCAAAAAAGTTAAATGGATTTCCAGCAAGCATCAGGAGGTGTGGTGTGTGCATGTGTGTGTGTAGAGGAGAGGGAGAGAGGGAGATGCTGGGAGAGAGATAGTTTGTGTTATTAGATACATAATGTTGTGAAGTCCGTTGGACGGAAAGGAAGAAGCAGGTCCGTGGAGCTGATTGGTTAACTCTTATCACATGACATGCAGTGTGCTTGCTGCATTTGAAAAAGTTGAGATTTTTCCATCTCTGTGTGGCGCGGATGCGCAGGAAAAAACAGACGCGCCGCTCCGAATGCGCGTCTACATTGAAACTAATGGATTTGTGCGCGCAAAAGACATTACATCTGAACATGACAAATTGACTTGGCTAACGCCGAGTTGTTTGTGCAGTGTCTTTTGACGGGGCCTGGTGTGGTGCAGTGGCGGGTGTCTTTTCTGATGGGGACCAGCAACACTTAGTTTTGGTTTTAATGTTGACAATGCTACAAAGTTAAATTGAAAAAAGGTTTTTATTGTCAATTGCTATATGTGCAGGACATACACGGAATCGAAATGCTGTTTCCCTCTCACCTAGTATAATGTCTTACAATTTAAGAGCTAAAAGAAAGCTAATTTGGAATAATATGAATACAATAAAAACAATATGTACAAGTAAAAATAAAGATAAAACTAAGCAGTATAAGTAAAAGACAAGACACTCTAGCAGAAACTGTATGTACAATCAATGTGATCAAAGTGCATGTAAGAGCAGCTATGGGATGTACATGTAGTGCAAATGATAGATTATGGGGGCAAATTATGGCAGATACGGAGTGGTGCAAGTGGTTAAAACAAAATGAGATAAAGTGCACAGTGTGACAACAGACAGTTAGCAGCAGTATGTAATATAATATGATATAATATAACAATAATAATATAACACCTGGGTGCGGATGCAGTGAGAGTATGTGCAGAACAGCAGAGGTAGTCTTCATGTGCAGTGGTGGGGGGCGGAGGGGGGAGGCAGTGGACAGAGATCAACATCCTGACAGCCTGGTGGATAAAGCTGTTTGTGAGTCTTGTGGAGTGGGCCCTGAGACTCCGGTACCTTCTCCCCGAAGGCAGGAGGCTGAAGTGGGAGAATGAGGGGTGGGAGGGGTCACCAGCAATGCTGATAGCTCTGCGGGTGAGGCAGGTGTTGAAGATGTCTGTCAGGGAGAGCAGAGGGATACCCATGATCTTGCTGGCTGTATTCACTATGCGTTGCAGAGTCTTCCGGCAGGAGGCAGTGCAGCCTCCGTGCCACACAGTGATGCAGCCAGTGATGACACTCTCAATGGTTCCACTGTAGAAAGAGCACATGATGGGGTGTGGGACTCTTGCTCTCCTCAGTTTCCTCAGTTTTCTCTTTTTTATGTGTGAGACATTTGGTCTCATTTGCGTATGGAATATGATGCAGATTATGTGTGTATTCATGAGAGGTTGAAATAAGAGGACAAAACAAGATTTTGCATTGGGCTCCCAGAAAGCTAGAAACTGTCCTGCTTGCTGATGTTTTGACTGGAGAAGATTCAGCTGTCATGGGGAGAGGAGCAACATGTTGTCAAGAGCAAAATGCAATGGAAAGATCTTCTTGCAGCCTTAAGTCCCACTGGCGATAAAGTCAGCAAATGGTTAACATTAGTAACAATATTCGTTGAGTTTTGACTCCTCTTAGTTAATATAACGTAATGTCAGCTCACTCACTGTATGCAACCTTTGGCTACTTGCTCGTTAACTGTAACATTACTGTTCAGTTTAATGTTAGCAAACTGGTAATGGTAACATTAATACTTGCAAACTTACCTCACTGACTTCGGTTGAAGTTCCTGTTTGCTGCAACTGTCATGAGGTCAGAGGTTGGCAGCTGTGTGCTTATGTGTGTGCACAGCAAGTTTCATTTCAATTGCTGTTCAATGTAACATTAACCCTTTAACAGTCATATTAAGAAATGCATTAACGAAAAAAGTAATAATAGCAAAATTTGGAAAAAAGTGTGTCCGTGACTCCACTTTCAGCAACTTTCCAGTTTTATGTATTTATTTTTTTGCTTTGTTTTTTTTTTTCTTGATGTCAGTTGACTTTCCCAGTCAGGGTAGTTCTAGTATGAAGTAATACTAGAAGGAAGGAAGAAGCATCAGACACAAAGATGCACGGCGGCTGGACAAACTAGTCCAAAGAGCTGGCTCTGTGATTGGAGTCAGGTTGGACATACTGGAGGAGGTGGTGGAGGGATGCACACTGAAGATGTTGGAGGCCATCATGAACAATCCAGATCATCCACTCCACAACACCTTGATGGACCAAAAAAACTGTGGTGTACGGCTCCTCTCTCTTCGATGCAGGACAGAGAGATACAGAAGATCCTATATACCAACAGCCATCAGGCTTTATAATTCTTTGACGTAAAATAGATGATCTGACAGATAGGTATCACCAGTTTTTGTCATTTGTGTAACCCAAGTTTGAATGCAAAAACATTATAGACAATATGCTAATGAATGAGAATGCATCAATTGCATCAATAAAACAAACAAGTAAATAAAACATAATTAAATCAAACTAAATATTTACAAATAATGATAAATCTAGTCACAGAATGTTTATAAAATCTATGGTTAAAAATGAATAGTCAATGTAATATAATAAAACTGAACTGAATAGAATAACCAAAATACTAAAATGTATCTGATAAAAAACATCTGCATACAATACTGTAGATAATAAGATGCAGACATCAAGGCTAAAGTAAATACAACATGGCTATCTAGATAGTGTGGGAGCAATACCTTTGGAAAATGTTTGCACTCCTCATAAATTTGGGGCACCACCTTCGCTCGAAGGATAATTACTGTAATCAAATCAATAACTCTGGAAACCAGTTATTAATTCGTCAGTACACTTATTATCATAAATCAATCTCAGTGCCTAGGTTATGAATTCTCTATACACTGATCTTAGTTCCTGCTCAAAAGAAATATCCACAGACAATGACTTGGTGATAAATGAAGATTTATTTAGGGCTAAATGTTCAGCAGTGGAGTAAATGAATAGAAAATGAGGATGTTATGACATGACACAAAATCAACAGTATGTATAAATGAATTAAGGCATGAGGTAACACTTTTGGCAGTTATTTAGTTTGGCGATAGAGAGTATGTGACTGTAGACAGTCAAAACCATTTACCTAACGAAACCTTAATCCGTATTAAAAAAAATGTTGCAATCGGCTGGCTTCGTTGCTTCAGGTATAATGTTACTGTAGGCACAGAAAAAAAGGAAAACTCAGGACAGACAAAGTAATCCTGGATGTGGCGAGCAAAACTTAAAAGTTTAAAATAAATTTGATCGTAAGAAAAGAAAGGGATACACGGAAACTGAGTATAAGTATAAGTGTATTGTGTTAAAGGATAAAGAGTATAACTAGACGAAAGGACAGGAAAAGGAAAAAAAAAAAAGACGAGATGCGCCAAGCTCAATACTTTTATACGACAAGGTTGAGTGGGCGTGTTTGAGGCAAGGCGGGTCTCTTAGTTTAGATATTACTTTATTTCGGAGGAGACAAAATGACTTTATTTTAAGAGATTACATACTTTAATATGTTACGTGCGATAGACACATACTCTTCCCATTATGGTCAAAATCGACCCTTAGTTAGTTACATATGTGTGAACGTAACTGACGTGGGGACGTAGTGAGTGGTGTCCCAATTCCTAGAACCACTGCTCTGATCAATGAGGGCAATGAAGACAAACAGCCAAAAATGGATTTTGCTGTTTTCAGTACTGTGCTTTTAACCCCCTAGGCTACTGTAGTTTAAAAAACATCAAAAATATTTTTTAAAAATCCATGATGCTTTAGGCCAGACGCGGGGATCAACTTATGCTGGGCGGGCTGCCTGGTTTGCAGTAAAGGTGCTCCTCGCGTGCTCTCCCCTCTACACATGATAGCATTTAGAACAGACTTGCTGTAATGAAGGCAAAAATATCAAATGTGATGAAGTAAAAAGTAGATTACTGCCTCAAAAATATATTTGAGTAAAGACCAGAAGTACAGTTTAAACTAAAGAACATGAAAAGTACCCATTCCTTAAAAAATATGCTTTTTTTGCCTATGTGTATCACTACCCACCTCTCTTTTCCAGTTTGTCATACTGCACCAGGACTAGTAGCTCTGGTTTCTGATGCAATTCAAGTCTTTGTCTGAGGACAACTCTATACACTTGAACATAAAAATCTAAATGCACTTCATTTTTTTTCTGTAGAGTACATCACTCTGACCCTGCACACCCTCTCTCTGCAAAAACTGTTTATGTGGACTATATCATCCTAGATTGTTTTGAACATGCACATCTGAGCGTTCTCAATCGACTTGTTGTACTGAGAAGTGCCTTCTTTTTTTCACTTTTTATTGCTGTTTTTATATGTGCCCCTTTCCAATTCAATCTGTTCGGCTCATTCCCTCCACATTGGCCACATAGTTTCTCTACCTTAGATTCACTCAGCTCAATCACTTCAGCACTGATGGCAATCATCAGGGTGCTCATTTTAACAAGCGAGGAGCTACACTAGCTGCAAATGGCTTTGGATGAGAAGCAGCTTTTAAAGGTACAGGCTTCAACTTAGTCACAGTCGCTGAGGGGAACTCAGCACTCGTGTTTGGCTTGTGAGGTAAAAAGCTCTTCCTGATACTCTCATTAATATGGAAATTTAAGCCCGTAAGTGCATTCTCACATCATTACAGAGTCATCAAGCTCCCTTTTACACATTTTGTTAACGGAGCGTGAAAATGACAAAAGAAAGCGAAACACATTTAATGGTGAAAAAAGAAAAAAAAAAAACTATTCCATGTATCTTTACTGTTTACACAGAGGGACTAGGGTAGTGGGGCTATCCTAAAGTGAATGTGACCCACAGTAAACAGTTAGGTTAGAAAGTATTGTGAAAAGAATGTATGTTGCTCTCAAACTGCATTGTGGGAGAAAGTAAATAGAAAAATGCTGATGAGCTTGTCAACTGTTTACTTGGCCATTGCATTTAATCAGAGATGGGAAAAAAATAATTTTAGGCTGTCAAAAGGTTCTCCGGTCTCAAAAATTAACTTTGTGAGTATAATGTCATTATTATCCATAACAGATGGACAAACAGACTTTTAATAAACTACAATGACCCTTTAAGATGGACATCGAGATGGAATTTCTAGCCAGTCTCATTCCCCAGGTCATCAAATTATGTAAATGTTGTGAAATGGTTGCAGTTAGGTAGAGGCAACCAAACCACTTGTGATGTTTTGTATACTTGTTTCGTAAAGTGATGTAAATATGTAACAAGAGTTACATCAGTGACTGACAACCGTATGTTTAACGTCACAATCAAACAACACTGACTTGGTTTTACATGGGACATTTACTGTGGTCTCCTGGGTAAAAGTCTTGTTTCATGTGACCCATCCACCTCCCCTCCATCCTGCCCTGTGTGGACTCACTCTCTATTTTTCAAACGTCAGTTGCTCTCAGCATAAAGTACTGCTGCAGATGGGTTTACTGGAGTAAGCTGAATGCCTGGTGCCAGTGGTGTGTCCAGACTTTTTTTTGTGGGGTGACCCAAGTGGGGCACTGACTTATGCAGGGGTGGCATGAAGTACGAGCGCACTGGCATAGCTTTAATTTACAGTTTTTGGATCACTGAACATGCACCGTTCCCTCACAATGGCCCTCATTTATCAATCTTGTGTGGAAACGGCTGCAGATTTGAGCATAGGATTCATCTTACAATAGGACACACGTATGATTTATGAAACGTTCGTATCTGACCAATCCCAGCGTACGAATGATCAGGCCTTAATAAATGCGGCGGCTGAAATCGATCGCCATTAGCATGTCACGCCCTTAAATATTTGTGGTTCAGAGGCCTCGCCCTTTGAGGTCACTACATGGAGAGGAGACACATTACAAAGAAGAGAAACTTTTCCGAGCTGGAAATCGACACCCTCAGGCAGTCAACGGCATTGCCGGTGACAAACAGACTCCAGCTGAGGTTTGAATAAAATTCAATAAGTAGCCTATGCCTAATGATGATGATAATAAAAAAATGAATCTTTTATTCATCCATAGCCTAATAGCCTATGCCTGATCAAGTCACAATTCTTTACATTTAGGTCAAGAAAAAGTGGTCAGACTTAAAGCTGGCAACAAAAAGCCCTTTGGTGCAGCAACACGCAGACTGGAGGAGGCCAACCAGACCCCAGCCTGACCCTGACGGGGACCAAGGAAAGAATCTCCTCACTAATAGGGTCAGAATCTCTCTCTGACATAAGTGATGGTGTAGTGAATGGTAACTAACAGCTCTCCTTTTGCTTGCAATGTAAAATCGGACAGTTAATTTAACCCTGACAGTACACTATTGTTCACATAAATAGGCTTACACATGTTACACAGGTACACATTTTTATTGTTTCGTTTAAATGCTGTTTCAGAGCAAGGCACCATGGCGTCCAGGTCTTCTCCCCAGAGCGGTCCCACCGAGCCAGGCAACCGAGGGCGAGTGCGTGCTCTCCGCCTCCCGTGCTGGGCCAATCATCATGGCAGAGGTCCTGGAAAGGCAGACAGAAATATGCCATTAATTGGCTTCAGTTGTTAGCACGCTTGAGGTAATTAATAACGGAATATAAATGAGCCGCCCCCCCCCCCGGCCACTTGGCTACCACGTTTAGTAGTGATAGCCTGGCATCACAAATTACCTATAAGTCATTTTTGCGATTGATGAAAGCGTAATCATTCATGGCTTTTTTATTTCATTTTGTTTTATTCATTTTGGGAATCCTTTTTTAATATGTAGCCTACTGAATATGTGGCTGCTTATGCTTAGATGACAAGTTTGAGGTTTGTTTAATAATTATTTTCAGACTCAGCCAGATCTTGCTGTGCTGCACTGCAAATCCACACTGACTCAAACTTGTGTACACGAGCTGAGACCTGACGTGAGATTTGATCGTAGCGTCCATTCACATCCAAATTGATAAATGCCGAGCCTTGCATGGAAATGGTTGTACGCGCAGTTTTTTATATTTGTTTGATAAATGAAGGCCGGCCAGCCTCAGCTATGCGTTTTCTCAAACTGTGGGTTTCACCACGCATTGTAAACAACAACAGGTGGTGAGATTAATAATAAAAAGTCTTCAATTGCCTTCAATTAGTACCAGAGAATGTAGTACTTATGTAGTACTTAAAAACATTAAATCTTGCATTAAAAATGGCTGAAAGAAAACAAGTATTGGCGAGCGGCTGAGGAAGGGGGCGGGGTGAAGATTGTCCCTCGCTGCGGGGAGAGAAGAGAGGGCTTTTTATTGTGCCGATGGTAGCTTGGAAAACCGCCCCTAACTGTGTCACACGGGCAGAAGGGAAGGCGGCCGGAGCTCAGCCGGTCCCCTTCTCCACACTGTGACTTATTTTATCCTACTTGGTTCTATTTCTCCCTCTGTGGGAGCCTGGGCTCACCGCGCAGCAGCCCACCGCATCCATCCACCCATCCACCCCTCCCTCCCTTGCGGCCCCGCACATATACCCCCGAGGCTCGGCTCTCTGTCACGACGCAGTGGCCCTCCAAATCCCTCCCTCACTGCCCCGCACATATACTCCCGAGCCTCGGCGCCTCTCCTTGACCAACTAACCTAAATACTATAAACACACTACTAACTGTAAACCTACACTAAAATGCACTATGCTAGCAATACAATTCGACAAATTACTAGCTATTCTTTCTGCTCTACTACTCTCTCTGCTCTGATCCAGCCTACTCGCTGGGACGATTTCTCTGCTCTGAAATTATCTGGCCCATTTTACTGAAGACTCTCTCTGATGGAACAGATGTGGCAACAATGCAGAGTCTCTTCTTCATCACCTCACAAAGTCTGGGATAGACCACCCCTCAACTTTGCCACCACGTGAGGGGGTTCGAAGACCTCGGCACCAGAGGCTCCTCCACAAAAGTGCGGACTTCCAGTACAGAATCAGCCATTGGATTTCGATTACTGGTCACAAGCCCAGAGATTTGCTGATCAAAGTCTTTCCAGATGGCACTCTCCTGAGTGGAACTCCCTCCTTGTGCCCCTGCTCCCTGAGCTCCCTCTTCTTCTTCAGCCTGTTCGTTGGGGAATGTCACCCTCACTGCAGCATTGCAGAGGTGTTGTTAGGCCCTATCAGCATCTTCATCCCTCCCAAAGGCCTTTTTCTTGAACCTGGGGTCCCATGTTGCTGCCTCTGAGAGCAAAGTATGGGACTCAATTTTGTGAAAACAGTATGACATCTGCTGGCAAATGGTGCCCACCGCTGCTTCACAGAATCTGTCAAGTTTCCAGCTCATTGGAGGTTTGAAGTAATCTTCTGCAGACCTCTTGTCGGAAGAATCACTTTTGAAGCAGTCACATACCTGACAAAAAGGTTTAGGCCTGATAGTAATAATAATAGCATTTGTATATTGTTATTGTGATTATTATTTATAATATTATTACTATTAGTAGTAATAGTTGTATGATAAGCATATTCATAACCATTAGTTTATAAACTAACAGTACACAATAAGTTCTAGTTACTTTTTTTCTTTTCTTTTTGATTACAGTGACACCAACCTTATATCTTCGCTAGGAATAGTAAGCTAAAGCCTTAATTGAAGCTCCTCTGAAGTCAAGTTTCCACGGCAACGACCTAGGTCAAGCCAGACAAGCAGGAGCCTAAAGCTTGATTGACAGATTCATGACTTTGTTTGGATGTGACCGTACAAGTGAAAATTAGGCCTTCAAAGTCACAGTATTCTCACATGACACTGCAATAATAACATTAAAAAAACACTTACCCCTCACCACTAATTTCAAGGTGACCTCTTCAAAGGGCTTCAGCACTTCACAGGCCTGTTTCATTTCCTCCCACTCATCTGGAGTTAGGATGGCCAGTCTTGGATTTGTTAAGGCCAGGGTTGTGATGACAGCATCTTTGTTTTCCAGGATTCTCAACATCATGTAGTATGTTGAGTCCCTTCGTGTTGGACAGTCCTGCTTCAGACGAGACTCTGGCAACCCCAACTGTTGTTGTGTGGCCCTCAATTTCTCAGTGGCAACTGTGCTTTTGTGCACATATTCAACAATTGCCTTCACTTTGTCCACTGTTGGTTTAATGGCAACAATGCAGCTGTTAACAATGAGGTGTGGGCAAAGCAGAACAGGAAAGGCCAACCTGTGTTCTGGATTGCTTTCACCACATTGGAAGCATTGTCAGACACACAGGCAGCAACTTCATCTGCAATGCCCCACTCCTTGCTACCCCCGGAAGCTGGTCTGACAGTGTGCTTCTTGCTCATCTCAAAACACTCCAGCAGGACAGAGACCATCTTAAAGTCATCTATGAAATGACATGTCGTTGTCCTGGATGTCCAGCAGTCCGTGGTCAGGCACACAGCTTGAGATTTATCCACCCTCTCTCTTATTTTTTTCATGTGTCTTCCTGTATATGGATGATTGTGTTTCAGAGTGTTTTTCCTACTTGGCAAAACATAGTGGGGGTTCAGTTCCTTTGTAAACTGCTGAAATCCAGTGTCTTCAATGATGGAATAAGGCTAAAAATCCTGTGCAATCATTTTTGCCAGCATTTCATCCAAGGCCGTTTGCCTAAGAGGATCCCCTGGTGTGGCAACAGTAACTGGATCAGGACCAGTGATGGTGAAACTAGCTGGAGCAGTGCTGCTTCCACTGGCTGGAACAGTGCTGGTTCCACTTGGTGGAGCAGTGCTGGTAGGCTGAGGTTCTTGTCTTACCTCTGCCAGCTGCACAGTAGGGTGTTTGGTTCTTAAATGCCGGTGAAGATTTGCTGTGGACCCACCTTTGGTGGAGAGCTTTGCTTTGCAAATCGTACAGGATGCAGCTGTTGCTAGAATTAAATTAAAAATTAAATTTTGTCCAGATAGCACTTCTTCTTCTGGACTCACTCATCTTGTCAACTCTCTCTCTCTCAAAATCTATACCAATTACCAGGAGGGGAAGGGTGAAGGTACTCTGGAGGGGGGTGGTAGGGGGAAATGATCTATGATATCAGCAGGACTCCAGAGTGACCAAAGGTTTACAATCAGAATGTATTTTTAAAATGTGAGTATGTGTATAGGTGTGTAAGAGGGACATTCTATGATCGTTTGTAGATATGGACAACTTTCAATTAAGTGTGTATGTGGGTAAATTGTGCTCTGTGGTCACCTCTCCCTTTTAATGGTTGAGTCCTGCAGAAAACAACACTCAAGGAAACAAAGTTGTGATATAGAAGTGCAGTTTAATTGTAAGTCAAACATACAATTTGCATTGCAATGTGTTTTTTAAGGTACAGTAAAGAAATTAAACTGAGCTGCCTAACATTAAATCATATTTAGGTCAGTGTCTCACTTAATTGATCAAGCAGCCCATGTAGGAAAAGCTTATCGTTGTTTTTTTGTGGTTGTTCTTTGCACTGCCTGAGTTTGAAAACTAACAGTACACAATACGTTATAGTTATTTTTTTCTCTTTTTGATTACAGTGACACTAGTCTCACATCTTAGCAAGGAACAGTATAAGCTAAAGCCTTAATTGAAGCCCCTCTGAAGTCAAGTTTCCACGGCAACGACCTAGGTCAAGCCAGACAAGCAGGAGCCTAAAGCTTGATTGACAGATTCATGACTTTGTTTGGATGTGACTGCACAAGTGAAAATTAGGCCTTCAAAATCACAGTATTCTCATATGACACTGCAATGATAACATTAAAAAAACATGTGTGTTGCCATAGTCTAACATGTAGGCCCATAATTAATTGCCATTCATACTTATTGCTGTAATTCACGTCTTTTAATTCTATTCATAATTTTGACATTTGTACATTTGTTCTACCACTATTTCTTTGTTCAGTCATTAATCACTCACTCATATTTTGTTCTATTGCTACTTGTTTTATACAGTACTTGTTACATGTAACAACACATGTATAGTGTATTGTTGCTATGGCAATTTGGCAAAGTAAAAGTTACAAGTTAAAGGGATAGTGCACCCAAAAATGAAAATTCAGCCATTATCTAGTCACGGCGGCTAGCACACCTAATGGCAGACGGCAGCCCAGACTAATGTCCAAGAACACAATATTGAATCCACAAAGTATCTCCAACATGCTCATCCGTATTGATCCAAGAGTGCTGCAGCCCCGACATGAAAAGTTGTTTCAAAAAAGGTCATATGAACTCTGTTTTTAGCCTCACTGTAGCCTGTAGCTCTGACTGCTTCTCTGTGCTCCACGCTCACGTGTGTGCGCTCAGGGTGATCAGTGATGCACGGTCTCTGAAGAGCAGCAGTCTCGTCAGTACTGATGTCCAGATTCTCAAGCGCAGGCATCGCCAATTCCCAGTCTGAGCAGCAAAGACTTTCCCCATCCGTTGGCATTGCTTTGCTTTTGAAACAACTACACCACCAGGTTTCCAGTGCTCGACTCCGGTATTCTGCGGCTGGCTGAGGGTTAGGCTCATGAGCTGCGGCGGCTGCTTCGTCCAGTAGCCTCAGTTCCATCCGTATACTTGGGCTCAAACAAATACGGCTCAACAAAGAAATGCTGTTCCTCCTCAATTTCAAAGTCTTCAGACATGTTGGGCTGTCCTTTGCTAAAAGACCGTAGTGCAAATTATCTTTTAGCTCCGTGGTTACTGCTGTCTCTCCCTGCGGTGCACATGTCTAGTAAGACGAGTAAGTCGAGTAAGTAGACGTAAACACAGGTGAGCAAAGCTCATGCTTTCACTGGTCTCGCGCAGGACTCTAAAACTTCACCAGAGCCTCCATCGGCATATGGGTGAGTAGATAATGGCTGAATTTTCATTTTTGGGTGCACTATCCCTTTAAATTCCCTCCGAGATCAATAAAGTGCCTAATAGACTTGAACACACCTCCATTCACTCAGTCTCTCCGTTGCTGCTGCTGCGTCTGCCCTGCACTGGTGAGTCTCATTACTGGCCAGCCTAACGTTTTAAGTTTGTTTATCTGGAAAATAATTCTGTTAAAACAATGGGGAGGTGTGTGATTGTGTTCGTGTGGCTTGACTCCTGGCTACATTAGCCATTAGCTTGGAGAAAACAGTCCCTATGAAAGTGTATCCCTGAGAAGAAATGATTTGAATCACTCAGTGATCGGGGTTACGCCATTCACTGAATGATACATTCACCAAGTGATTCGTTCACAGAATGATTCGTCACGCAGTCCCTTCCTGCACCCTGGCTGCCTCGTGACTCGCGAGTGATTCATCGTTCACACTGACTGAATCAGCAATTCCACTCCCGGCCTGCACGCTGGCTGCTGAGTTCAACTGAACTGAGAAATTTACAAATCAATTCTGGAAGTGATTCAGTTCAGTACGTTTATTCAACAAATTCATTCTTTTGAATGATTCGTTCGCGAACGACACAACACTACACTGCCACTGTTTTTGGCATTGATATCACATGCTGAGGGGTGTTGCAAAGTGTTGGTATTTGATCAACTGGGAATAAGAACGGCCTGGTATTCTCACCAGACTTTATTTGTTTTGTCACTGTTAATTTTTTTCTAGTTTAACATTTTTAACTAAGCTTCTTTTTTTGGGATGTGCTTGTACCAAATTTCCATGCTGAGACTATAGTGAAGTATATCACAGTAAACAATATTAGCCTATAATATTCATCAAATTATCCTGAAATACTAATATTAATCAATCAATCAATCAATCAATCAATTTTATTTATAAAGCCCAATCTTAAATCACAATTTGCTTCACAGGGCTTTACAGCATACGACATCCCTCTGTCCTTTGGACCCTCACAGCGGATAAGGAAAAACTCCCCCCAAAAAAAACCTTTACCGGGTAAAAAAAAAACGGTAGAAACCTCAGGAAGAGCAACTGAGGAGGGATCCCTCTTCCAGGACGGACAGACGTGCAATAGATGTCGTACAGAACAGATCAACACAATCAATTAACAATAGTCCGTATAGTCTTGCGGCTTAAAGACAGCCTAAGGCACACCTGTGAGGTGGGATGGATTATCTCGGCAAAGAAGAAGTGCTCACTAACACAGATTTAGACAGATTTGTGAACAATATTTGAGGGAAATGGTCTTTTGTGTGTGTAGAAAATGTAGTTCAGCTCATGAAAAATGGGAGCAAAAACAAAAGTGTTGCGTTTATATTTTTGTTAAGTGTATTTTATAAAACCTTACAAACAGAACATTGAAATGTCTTGAAAAAGAACTAACAATTACAAAATACGATAAACAAAAACAGCTTGATTGTTAAAGAGAGAGTTCACCAAACCAAAAATACATATTTTTCCTCTTACCAGTATAGATTAATTTTGGTGTGAGTCTCTGAATGTTGGAGATATCAGCCATAAAGATGTCTGCCTTCTCTAAGGTATAATGGAACTAAATGGCACTTGGCTTGTGGTGCTCAAAGCACCAAATATCTAGTGCATCTACTCATGGACAATAGGGTTGTGCATGTGACAATATTTCCATCACTAGTGTCCTCCTAGGCTGAGCCATTATAGCTCCTTTTCCACCAACACTTCCAGAAACCTTTATTTCAAGGAATTTATTTACCTGTCTTAAATAATTCCTGGTAATCTGTGTGGTTTGCGTTTCCACCGCACCTCAAAGTTATGGAAAATGTATCCAAATCAGGCTGATGACGTAGATGATTTGGCGTGTGCCCTATATTAAAAGATAACTTTGGTATTTTTCAACCTGGGCCCTATTTCCCCATGTGTATGTGTGCGTGTGATTCATGGGTACGACTCATTCTAAAACTGATTCAGTATTGAGGGAGGCGAATGCAGCCAGGAGCCGCGAAATGGGCTAAAACAGTAAGTGGGGCAAATGCGTCCTGTATAAGTTTGCGCATTAAAAGTGCTTGTTTTCGCCACTGACCGGTTCAGATCGCCAGTGCTATGAGTGGAGTCAGCCGTCAGTCAGTATTGGAGCAGAGAGGGGGAGGGCTGCCCTGCTGGGTACTGTAAGTGAGTATGTGTGTGTGTTACGCTAGAAGAGTCAGAGTTTGGGACGGAGTCTTTTACGTGCTACCCCCTGGAGTGTTACCAGAGTTTTTGGTGTGCTCAAATAAACGGGCCTTTTTCCCAAACGCAAGAACAGGATGTCGCACAGCACCCCGTACAGCTTTCATAGGCTGCCTTTGTCAGATGGCGAGATGCTGAAGTTGTGGCTAGTTGTGCTACAAATGGATGCTAACACTCGTGTACAGACACTGCGGCTTGCAGACCATCGGGTCTGCAGTGCTCACTTCTCCCAAGATAACTACTGCCAGCCGAAGAAGAGAAGACATCCAATCCCGAAACACCTCTTCCTCAAGAAAACGGCTGTCCCACGAGTAGAGAGAGCTACAGACACAGTGAAGCAAAGCTCGTGACATCACACAGCCCAGAGGTAAGGGAAAGGTTAGTATGCTATTCACAGAGATAGCACTGGTGATCTGAGCCAGTCAGTGGTGAAAAAAAGCACTTTTAACTATACAGCTTTTGCGCCCGTTACTGTTTTAACTCGTTTCGCGGCTCCCGGCTGCATCCGCCTCCCTCAGTACTAAACCAATTTTAGAATGAGTTGTACCTATGAATCATACGCACACATACACATGGGGAAATAGAGCTGACCTGGCTTGAAACATGGTAACATTAGTGCTGGTAGAGAGAGGAGGGGCTGTTTGTCTCAGGTAGCAGCTAAGTTTAAAAGTATTTTAAGATAAGTGTCAAACTAAGTTAGTCTACACACAGACAGCTGTCATTTGAGCTTATTATTTTTAATTCGCTACCAGCTGAACCAGCGTGTTGTTCTTGTGTAAGACATAACGTTAGTGTCGCTGGATGAGAGAGTGTGGACATAGCATATTGAATATCGCTCTCTACATGTTTACATGTTGATGTTTGCTGAACACATGTATTAATAAAGTATTGGCTTCTTACTCGCTAAGGTTTAATTTTACGTAGCTGCCGTCAACTCGAGTAATTTTCAAGTTATCTTCACTTCATTTTCTCCACGGCCGCTCAGCTGTTCACCTTTTACCGTGTTATGTAGGCGTGTGTGTGTGTGTGTGTGTGTGTGTGTGTGTGTGCGCGCGCGCGCGTGTGTGTGAGCGTATATGTGGAGGAGTTCAGTGCCAGCACAGAGCACAGAGGAGAGGCTGCAGGATGATAATGAGTTGAACCAAAATGTGTAAAAGTACAGATAAAAGAACCAATACTTTTAGCACTTAACAATACTACGGTCTTTGATAATTTAGCCCCAAGTGAAGATTGTAAAAATTAAATAAAGTTTCCAGCCACACTGGCATGAAAGTGCGGAACGCTGCAAGTGTGTTTTCCACCAATCAGCGTTCTTCAGCAAACAGCCCCGCCCCTCAAAAATTTTCAGGGAATCTGAAGAGTCCTACCCCCCTACCAGGTCCTTTTTTCAGGGAAAGTTTGGGGTTGAGGGAAAAAAATTGTTTTAATTTTTTAAGTTTCATGTAAACGTGCCAAGGTTTTTCAAAATCCCTGGGAAATGATAAAAGTTCCTGCGGTGGAAAAGGGGCTAATGTTTGCTAGCTTGCTATTTATCTCCACTGTAGTAGTACTTACGAATCTCACTGGCAGAGCTGAAGATGACCCATCAGAAAAATGTGCGTGATATTGAGGCAATGTATTTTACATGACTGACTCTTTGTCGGTCATGGCTCATCAAATTACAATATAATTTTGTAAGCCCATGCAAGCAAGGTATATTTCTGCAAGGACAAATCATTGTCCTCACTAAAAATAACAATATACAATATACCAAGCCAAAGCCAATTTCAAACCACCACTAATGAAGTTTTATTCAAACTGCTGTAAAAGCACATATAGTTTCACACATGGCAAACAGATTTTTCTCCCTCTTGACTTTGTCACTTTAGGCTTCCTCCCGTCCCTCTCATGTCTCACTGCATCTCCCGTGGGGAAGATAAGAGATTAGATTATCTGTAGATTGCACCATAATTACCTGTGGATTTGGAGATTACAAAGTGGACATCTCTTGATCAGCAGACACTTTATCAGAGGATTATCAAGAGGCAATCAAACAAAGGCAGGTCTCTCAGGGAGGAGATCAAACCAAAGTGAAAAATGCAGAAGAGAAAGAGACAATTTACCTTGGCCTCTCTTTCATGATGAACAGTGAGGTAAGTTTAAGCACTCCACCACTGATCAAAACTTCAATTTGTGTCAAAGGCTAGAATCACTGCCTTGGGTTGAATGCCTGTGAATCAGTCAAGTTGCATTTGCACACATTTTTAACCTGGCAGCACAGTTTCAAGGTGGACTCCCAAGATTAGTGTCACCAATTCAGTATGCAACCAAATGGCTCCCCTTTTGTACGTGTAACAATGGCCAATAATGGCCAGAAAAAAGTGTTTTTGCAGAACATTATGATGTCACAGTGAGGCTTACCTTTGATCTTGTGGATATAAAATTGCATCACTTTCTATCTACTATTTTATCCTATTAAACATTTCTGTGAAGTTTGGTCATAATTAGCATATGAATTCTTGAGCTATTGTCAACAACATATTTTGTGAGGTCACAGTGACCTTGATCTTTGACCACCAAATTCTAATCAGTTTCTTGTTGAGTCTGAGTGGACGTCTGCACCAAATTTGAAGAAATTCCCCAAGGTATTCTTGAGACATTGCATTTAAGAGAATAGGATGGACAGATGTACATACAGATGGACTGACAACCTGAAAATGTGATGCCTCGGGCAAAGGTTATTGTAATTTTGAGAGAGAATAGAGTTAGACAATAATGAAAAGTGAAAGTCAAATGGTCAGCAGCATCACAACCAACAAATAAAGTCTAAGCATCATCCATTACCCTATACAGTAACATAGAACTTAAGTACATCATTGTCTTCTGCAAAATTGCGAAAAGCAGTCAACTTTTCTAAAACTTATCAAGCTCTATTTTAAAGACACCATAACTTCCACAGCCTCCTTTTTATCAATGAACAGAAAATACAGGGTTTGCTTTTAGGAGATCTAAAAACATTCCTTTTTAAGGTCACAAAGTATCCAGAATGAACATTCAGAAGACATATATTGGGGTTTGAACGACATCTCTGTAAAGTTAAATAGTGTTACCTTTACTCTAGGAATTTTGGAGAAAGCTTGCGGGAGTTACCTTTATAAAATTCATCACTGACAAAAAATTTAAAAAAAGACTGGTGTCAGAAGATATACTAAAGCAACCATGTGTAGTCTTTGTTCGTGACCCCTGTGTCCCTCCCTGGAAAGTTTGTAGACTTCAGAGGGTACCTAATGCACAGCGGGCAGGAGGTCATATGTATGTACTGTGTGCTCACACTGCACAGACCTACTGTAACAACAGACCATGCCCCCTCTGTTGATGTCAGTCCAATGCAGAGCATTGTTTAGTGGCAGGAAGTGTTGTAGCAACAATTCAAGATCAGTTTTGGTGATTTTGCACATTTCACATCATTTTAATGTTGATCTGTCCCACTTTACCTGATCTCACATTACCACATTCCCTGAACTCACTGTATATAAGTAGAAAGTATATTGCAATATAATTATTGTATAAAATACACATTGAATGTTTCAATGACACAAAAGACCTCAGTAATTTCAAACTTTACTGTAAAGGAGACCAGAAATGGGCTGTAGTGGCAGTCAGATTAGTTTATATCAGTATTTAATATGACAGTGTTTACAAACAGAACAAGATAGGCCAGTTGAGAGTAGGTGTTTCTGTGATGATCTGGAGAATGCGAGGATGGGGCCGATCACGGAGTTCTTCCTTAATGCACATTTATTACGAGCTCAGATCAACAATGGCTACATGCAGAAGCTATGTTTGATGAAGTGAACAGAGAGAGACATAGTATTTCGGATGGTGTCAGGTACACACTGTTACCTAAATGGTGCTTTGCCAAATTTAACTTGGCCTTGGGCCAACTAAAATTAGTCTAACTTGTCCATCAAGCACTTCTGGCGCCATGACAGCTATTCTGGTGGAACATGATCCTCAGGGGTTCTTGACCTAGTATCCACTGGTCAGTGAAGATGTAAAAATACATACCAACAATTCTAAATACTACATACTAACAGTTTCTAAAACAGGGCACAAGAGGCCCATTCACATTCTATGGATATAAGGCATGGGGGTTCCCCTATAGTAAGTCTAGTCAGTTCTTTTGAAAATATGATTAAATAACACACTGTTGACACGGCATCTCCAGGACACGTCCGGTTCTCCCTGTTCTCCTCTTCTAATAGCAGCAAGCTTGTTTCTTAGATGCTGGGCTCCGGGGACGAGGGACCTATTGTTACCCGATCCCCCCTTTTGCCCAATCTTTGCTGCACTGCCGTCGAGAAGGCCGGAGTCCATCCCACACATGCTCCAGTATGCGCCGTTCAATGACCACTTCCTCAGCTGTTGGGTTCTCCAGAACACTCAGATGACATAGAGGTCGAATCACTACTGCTAGACTCTGGTGGGGTCGCGTAGACCGTTACGTTCCTGACCGGGTTCTGGATCATGGTCATGTTGGTGACAGAATGGACAGATTTCAAATTAGTGCACTGAAAATATGAAAACAACAACCCATTATGATGGCTACAAGTAGAATCATTCCAATAAGAGAGGCACATATGCTCAAAATCCATGCTATAATGGGGTTTCCTCTAAAGAATCTGAAAATCGTATCCCATGGCCTTTGATTTAAATAGCCTCAAGTGGTTCGTGCGTCTCTATTGGTATTAACAATGCCTTCTTGGCAGAGCCGGCCCAAGGAATAAGTGAACTAAGCACCTGCTTAGGGCCCAGTGACCACTAGGGGGCCTCCAAGAGCAATTAACTTAAAAAAATCAAAAAGTAATTATTTTTTTTCCATGTGTGAATGATGATGATTCATATATTATCAAATGTATGTTGTTGTACAAAAAGACAATATTATGTTAACAGAGTGCAGTTTCCTACTGCCTCTCTGCTCTAAATGTCAGAGCTCTGCTAGTAAGGTGTGCATCCAGGCTCCAGCCGTGTAGTGCCCACTGCGCATCCAAGGAGCTAGGAGCAGGTGGAAGGCCTAATAATGTCACTAAAAAGGACATACCCTTCAGGGGCAGAAAAAAGAAAAAGGAAGAAAGAGGAAGAGGAGAAAAAACGACAAGATAAAGATATGTTTGCATGTCTTGGTAATGTAACGTTTGGTGTCAAGGAAATTTTAAAAAGTTTCCTCAAATTAGGAAAGTCCCTAATTGTTGATATTTTGTTCCAACTACGTTAGCCTATAATAGCAAATTTGTAGGGCTGTACCCAAATATTCGGATATTCGAATATTCATTTCTATGGGTAGGTATTCGTTATGAAAATTTGGTATTCAATATTCGTTTTTTTTATTTACTTTTTTTTTTTTTTTTGTTAATATATTTTTTGGTGCTAAATGTAGTATTTTTGTTGTTGTTGGTAAATGTAGGTTATCAATAAAAATCAAAACTTTTAAATTGGATTGTTAAAAATGTGAAAATATAGTATCGCCTACCAATGGAGCTTGTGCGCATCCGCCTGAGGCTGTGGATCAATGTCAAGTTTTACCACTTTATCACTATTCCCTCTAACTTGTAGCTGTTTTTTGGTTATCTTTTGAATTTAATCTGAATTATGGAACCGTTTTTGTCAACGTTTGTTTCCCCCGTTTTGTACAATAAATTATTGTTTAAAGTTTCAACTTTTTGTTTCTTTTGGAGTGTGTGACACAAGTGTGTTTTGAAAACGGCCGCGGACTGTCACCTGCTCAACGCATCAGTAGGATTACCTTCGGATGCCATGACAGCAATAGATTATAGATTAATAGATTATATTAATAATAATGTCAAAATATCATTTACAGAGCGATTTAACAGACGATCACTGCTGCCCAACCCACAGGTCCATTTGCGGGTCCCGTGGGTTACAGGTAGACCTGCGCATCACTACTCAGCTCAGTCTATAAGGCTGTACACAACAGTAGACATTATATTCTATTCAGGTCGGCAGAACCAGCAGCGCATTGGCTCTACAGTGCACAGCACTGCTGATTAACCATTTTATTGCAGCACAGAGTGTCTGCCAGCAACCAGTTACTTGCAGAGGCTTCCTACAACTTGTTTCAATGGTTCCGATTTAATCAGAAGACAAATTAAACAGGATGACTAGCCAATGTGAAAATCAAAAGAAAGCACAGAATAATGTACTGAAGGAGATTGTTGTGCCACCACATTTTTTTGTGGTTTGAGAGCAAAGATCCGGTCGCCAAAACTCTGCAATACAATTAGGTCCGAAAAAACCCCGGAGGAGTGCTTTGCAAGGAGTCTTTGAAAGGAGCCGAGCCTGGCATAAAGAGAGCAGGCAGCACGGCCACAGCACGCACATCTAACATGGCTAGCTTTTCTTGTTGTCGTTTTTTATCTTGGGTCCATCTGCATCCTCTTCTCCATCCACTGTGCCCACTGTACCCCCTGTGTCTGCTGCAACCTCAGCTCTACCTGGTAAGTTAACAACAAAACAGCCTTTGTAATTGCTCAGTGTACTGCAGAACATTCTGAGATGAATCATTTTTAAAAGACATAATCATATGAAAAGGGACAAATGCATATTATTTCAAAACTTCTCAAGCAATTTTCAGTTGTTCCACTGGCAGATTGTTTTCTTATTACAAGCTATAGCTGTACTATTTTACTTAGAAAATAAGCAGCATAATTTTCAAGTGTAATATGACATCTAACATGATTAGCTTTTGTTGTTGTTTTTCATCTTAGGTCCATCTCCATCCTTTGCTCCATCCACTGTGCCCACTGTCCCCTCTGTGTGGCAGTTTATTTAAAACAAAAAATAATAAAGCAGATTGTGTTTACAGTAAATTACTGGTTTATTTTGTTACTTTTAGTTGGCCTAGATGACATTCGGTATCCCACTTAGTACTATATCACTTAGAATACTAAGTGTAAATCAACCCCAGGCTGCTCTTGTAGCTGAATTTGCTGCCATTTCAGATTAAAACCATAGATGGGTAAAACATGCCACGCTGCTCTTTGAGGTTTTATGTATTGATTCTCTGTGTGGCCAGTAGGGGGAGTTGCTGACTTTGCCAAATATTAATTGATAGATTTTTCAGCAAGTTTGCAAATCTGTTGTGTGCTTCCATGGCCTTAATCACTGTGGATTACAATCTAACTGCAACAAAAGGTTCTCACTTCTAGTTTTGCAAGTGTATCCGTAATAAGTAGAACATGAAATAACTTATATTAGGTGTGTGAATGATCAATAATAAGTATTATTGGCAGTAATAGAGGGCCCCAAAATCAAATTTTGCTTAGGGCCCCATGGAGGCTCGGGCCGGCCCTGCTTCTTGGATCTCTTTGAGGTTCTTAATTGCAACAGTGGAATGCAAAAACATGCATATTTGCTTAGCCTTATGATGGTAATAATTATCTCTGATTTCTGATCGACTGTTAACAAGTAGAACACAGTTACCTACATAAAACTGTATCCAAATAGTTCTAGAAGTTTTTGAGTGATGGCATCAAAACTAGGCCTAAAACGACAACTACTTTTGTTTGGTAATTTGCCCAGGGGATGGACAGCCTCGGAGCCAGGCGGTTTGCTACAAAACAACTACAAACCACAGACCCTTTGGCTTGTTGCTGCTTTTTTGATTTTGTCAGGTTGAGTCTAAAGTCAAATTTATGACTTGAGTCTGACTCGAGCCCAAGTCATGTGACTCAAGTCCACACCTCTGATTCACAGTATGGGGAGGGCTCTAGACTGTCAACATTTTTATCAAATGGGAGTTCAAATTTCAAATACATGCGAGTACATGATGCAGACTGTAGAGACAACCAACTCATATCCATTCCACTTCTACATTTCCATTGAGAACACAGTGTTCTGTATATAGTGAATACTGTAGGTGTCATGCTCTTCAGGTTAAACATTATAGCAGACTGGCAGAGGGAGGAGTGGAGTGAAATAATACTCTGATAACTCTTAAATTGAACTTGAATTTGCATGAGAAGGGTGGAATGAGAGCAGGGCTGTTGTTATTGTACTTTAATAACTTTCTCCCCATTAGATAATGGGATCTTCCCATTATGAGCTATAAAGCCATGTTCCCTTTAGGTTCTCCCATCCATTTATATGTAGATGATGTCCATCCTGTATCTCTGCCTGTCATAATTGGGCCTACAATCTGTAAAGGAGTAGAGTACATACCCCTATTCTTATCACTCAGAAAGGGAGTGTGTTAGAAAGTGTGTGCACTGATGTGTAGCTACATTATATATCCATGTGTGTTTCTGCATTTGAATACATTTGTGTGTGATTGTACCTCACTGGGCTCTGAGAGATATGGAGCAGCAAGGAAGAGCCTTGATCTCATAGGCTGGAATCACAAAGCAGGCACGTCTCAGATGTTAATTTGAAAATGAAGGATATCTCTTGTGTTTTTTCTTTCCCACTCTTAAGATGTTGAGAGGGCTTTCCATATATCTGAGGAGTGCCGGGTTGGATTTATCTGTTAGTCCCCTGGAGGTTGCCCTGTTTCATGTCCGTCCCTATTCTGCCACTATTGATCCATTATCACAAGTATCCATTTCAATTCCAGGACAGACAGCTTCTTAATATGTGACCTTGTTGTCATCAAGGTTGTTTTGTCTGATCAGAGTCGAGAGAAGGAGAAAGAGAATTCCAACAGAGGACTTCCACAATCTAAATTTTAATTTGCCTGAAATTGTTATCAAATTTCCTCTTTCCAGATTCAATATCACTTAAGCAAGTGCTTTCACAGGCCGCTGTTGAAAATCAATAGGAGTTAGTCATTCCCAGCGAAGGACATGGACAAGAGCTCGATACAGTCACAAAACTGGCACATGATTAGAAAAGACACCTTCATTTCCAGGGCTGAGGCTTTAAACAACAACATTTTCATGTAGAGAAGTTAGATCCAATCAAAGCCAGGGTTTGCTGTGTTAGGAGAGAAATGATGACCTATGGGAGACCGCTGTCCATGCGCAAGCTGATACAATTTTCTACATGCTGGACGATCTGAATTAACACCTCTTTATTTGTCACCATGGATACTTGAATGAGGGGAAGATGTAGGAGAAGGACTGCTTCATGAGGTCTGTTTGGTTTTTTTTTTTTGTGTGTATCTAGCTACACATTAATCAGAGCATTGTTGCGTAATGTGAGGGTTCGATAGGTGGTATTTAGACACTCTTCATGAGAGGAAACAGCAAGATTGAGACACATGACTTTTAAGCAGAACTTTACTGAGGCTCCTGGCATCAGAATCACAACAACAATTACACTTACTTGTCTCCAACACCCATGTGACTAACCCAACCAATCAGAGGCCAGGAATGACCTAGACCAGGGTAAATATAATTGAAATGAGGTAAAACCACAGAAGCAGATTCAAGAGACTGTTTTAACTGTTTCAAAAGATGCTGGTGTAAATATGTAAATAATAAAGCACAAATATACGACTAATTGACAGCGTAAACATTGTAAATATATATTTTGGTAAATTAACTCAAATGTATGAATTAACTTAATTTTTAAATCTTACAGTTGTAACCTGCTACTTAATAGCAGTCAAATGTAATCTGTCGTTTGCAGAAATGTACAATGCGATCCATCCATCTGTCCATGTTCATCTGCTTATCCGGGGCCAGGTCGTGGGGGCAACAGGCCAAGCAATGCAACCAGCAACGCTTTCCAGCTCCTCCTGGGGAACCCCAAGGCGCTCCCAGGCCAGATGAGATATGTAAATATAATTACCAATATACCAAAAACTAAACCTGCAAGACCTATGTAGAGTTTACAGATTTCTGTGTTTTCTTCAAAAGGTGGCTTGTTTGCTGCAAACCAAAAAAACAAGATATGGGAGCTACCGGACCTGATGATCTGGCAAACCCTGGCTGTTCTATCAGCCCAGTTGCCAGAAGAAGATGTTGGCACTGTATTTTTCTGTAAACCATGGATACGTTACATTTGTACATTTTATAATTATCATATCATTTTATCAATTTATCAAGTAGCGTAGTATATGAGTTGACTCTGTCATCGCTAGGTGTAGGAGAAGGTGGATGGCATGTCACCTAAGTAAGATGCCTGCCAAGCTGCAGACCATTGTTAATTTTGACAGCTATTTTAGATTTAGTTTTAGTCTTTGTCACATGTTGGTCTTTTTTTTTTAAAAAAATGTTTTAGTCAACCTTTTGTCATTATGTTTTTTATTCTATTTATTTATTTAGTTATTTATTCTCATTTATACTAATCCAGTTAGGCTAATTCATGTATCGGAAATTAGAATCAAGGTGACAGGTTGTATACAAACTTACAGATCATCATTTCAAAAGCTGAACATCTTTCTATTTATACTCTGAAAAACTTTGACACCACATATAACTTTGGATTTGTACCCAGGTTCATTGTAGACTGGGATTTATAGATCTCACTGTTAGGAAGCAGAGAAATAACTTCATTAAAGCCTGAATTGTTTTCTAATCTGTCTGGAGATAGTCTGCAGACTATTTACTGGAGTTTATTAGCCTGTCACTCATGTAGCATTTGAAGATAATTACAAGCACAACCATTCTCAGCTTTCAGTGTCCGATAGTTTCTACCCTTCATCTTCAGCTGGAGGAGGTATATAGATGATGTATTTTTTGTCTGGAGTGGTTCTGAAACACAATTTAAGGAATTCCATGACTTCATAAACACTAACAACCACGAGACCACAAGATGAACTTTTTAGATATCCTTGTGTACAGAGATCAAAACAGACTTTGTTCTAATCTATACCGTAAGAGCATTGACAGAAACTCCCCCCTCCACGGAACATCTTTCCACCCAGTACCACTGAAAAAGAGTCTGCCCATTTCACAGTTCAGTCACATCCGATGCATCTGCAGCTCTGATGTTGATTTCAAAATCCAGGCAGATGACCTAGAGAAAGGTTTTCTACACAGACAATACAAACGTGAGTGGGTAACACAGGCACGCACCAAATTTGAAAATGTATCACAGACTGAGCGTCTCCAAAGCACCAGAGCCAAAACAGCAGACTCCAGAGTCAACTGCATTGTTCAGTACTCACCTCTGGGCAAAACATTTGAGGACATCATCAGGAAACACTGGCACATTGTTGAGTCTGATCCCACACTGAAGTGCTTCACCTCACCTCCTCGGATTGTCTATAAGAGACCACCTAACCTGAGCAATATGCTGGTGAGAGCCCACCTCCCATCACTTGTGCAGCCTCATTTTTTACAGACTGTTCCCTATAGTAACTACAGATGCGGCCGTTGTACTCAGTGTAACTTCACACATAAAACACACATTTTCAGCCACCCAAGTACTGGTAGACCTTTCAACATCAATGGCATGATCACTTGTAACACCAAGAACGTCATCTACATGCTTAAATGCCTGTGTGGCTCAGCCGACGTTGGAAAGAATACTAGAGCATTAAAAACTAGGATCTCAGAGCACAGGTCCAGCATCCGTAACCATGACAACAGAAGCCCAGTAGCAGTACACTTTCCACAGACTTCACATCATGTGTGCTCCCTCAGATATGTTGGTATTGAACAGGTCAAACTACCCAATTGGGGAGGTGATTTAAACTCTCTTTTACTGAGGAGAGAAGCATTTTGGATCTACACCCTTGGCACTCTTTCTCCTAAAGGTCTAAATGAGGAGTTTGACCTGAGGCCTTTCCTGTGACACCTCCTTTTGACTGTTCTATGCATTGTATGCTTGCTCTTAGTGTTTGATCCATTATTATGCTGATGTTGATGATGATGATGTTGACTCTTGTATTTTGATGATGATTACCTTGTGCTGACATTAGCATTCGAGCTTGTGGTTGTTTGTGGGTTTTTAAGCAGGTATGTCTCTGTACCAGTTTCATGTCTGATGAAGGGCCTGTGCCCGAAACGTCACATGTGGTGATATTCAGATTAAATCTTGGGAGCTGTATCTAGTGTGTGGACTCAACTTTTCTACATTGTGTCCGATAGTCCACCGCTAACATTTTCGTCATGTCTCTTCTCATCAACAAAAACTCAGTTTTTATTATCAAGATCTGTTTTAAGCTCGTCATCATTTTCATCTTGGAAAAAAAAAAAAATCACCACAGTTTTTAATGAAATGAACACTGCTGCAGACCACTGTTCGAGACCAACAAACAATAAAACTGGTTGTTTTTAGTGAGTCATCCCTCTGTTTCCAGTGGCTTTTTCACCACCAGACATGGTTTCCACCTTTTTTCCACCGACCATAACCGTTTTTTAGCAAGACATAACTGCATTTCCTGCTGGGGTAGTGCTTTATGATCACATGATCTTTTCCTAACCATAAGCAAGTAGTTTTATTACCTGCATCTAGCTACACATTAAAATTACTATGCTAAACAAAACTTATACAATATGACCATATCCAGTAAAAGCAACAGGTTAGCAGAGCAGCAGCAGTAGCAGCTTCAGTTGTCCATCTGTGTTTACACAGCATGCATTTATGCACTGTTTTGAGTTTAGGTCACCTGCATGTTGGCAATGCTTCAAAGCCCAACCCCCAGTTAACACAGTAAACCACAAATAAAGTACATAGCCTACTGTAGGAACTTGTGAAAATCATAAGAAAATGGACTTCAAGCTTTAAGTTAGTCTTTGTGGGGAACAGGCATACCACTAATGGAATGCAAGCCATTGTGTTTATTTAAATAGCATATCTGTTCTGTAGGATGCCTTAACCAGCTGACTGAAAATGCAACTGAAATACTTTCTGTATAGACATGCTGTAAAATTAGTTGTTGTATTCAAATTTCAGGCATAAGGTATTAGCTAATTTCTGATCGTGATTCAGTTATGTACTTTTATGAAACAACTTTATAAGCATAGCATTAGTCAGACACCAAAGGGACAATCACTACATCAGGGCTTTCTTAAAGAGGAACATAAGTGACACCAACAGTTTAGTTGAACTAACTATTGAACTAACACCATTCCTACACATCTACTTATTATGGTATGGCTCATTACCAGCAGCTGCTTGACCAGCAGAGAAGCTAGGTCTGAAGTGAATGTACAAACTTTAATTGAATTAACACAAGTGATGTGCATGGAGATTAGCAGCTGGTGGCTCTAACTATTTTGTTGGTCGTCATTAAACCATTGCACAAGAAGAAGATACATGAGATAGTGCAATTACAGTAAAAAAAAATCTCTAGTCAAACCATACAATGATGCCTAAAAAATGTGATAAACACACCTAGAGACACACAGACAGGTGCAGGTTTTCTGATGAGCTCTGATATCATCGCAAAATGGCTAGCCATTAATTCACGAGCTGTTTGAAAAATAAATACAAGAGGTAGTTTAAAGATAATATTAATGATGAGCATTGCTGTGGCTCTGCATTAAACACTAGAAAACCCTTTAATTGTGTAACCCAATCAACAGAGGGTGGTGCATTCAGCTGACTGTACCACCCTCTTCAGGGCCATGTATTGGCTTTTGGCGCCGTTCGAACCAGGTAGTGATGATGCCTGACAGGAGATGCTTTAGTATGCAAAAGTCTTTTGCACCTTGAAGGGTGGCTGGAAGTCCCTGAGGTGTCCGGGTTGGCAGAGACACTGACCGAGTCTGTTCATCAAGGTGTAGACATGAGAGGATCATGATAAGTCCTTTTTGTTACTGAAGATCAGGACAGCATCTGACAACATTAGCCTTCATGATGGTGGTGGAGTCAGGCTGCCCACTCATACCACCTGAGGTCTGCCCATCAGGAAGTTGGAGATCCAGCTGCACAGGCTGGTGTTGGGTCCCAGGACTTCTTTGTGTCTGAAGGGGATGTTTGGATTAAACCCTAAATTTAACACAGCATTTCAACAACAACTGCAGCCAACTGGACTAGGGAGTAGTTAAAGATCTCCATGAACTTGTGCCAGCTGGTCAGAGCAGGCTCTGAGAGCATGTCTGAAGATTCCGTCCGGTCCTGCCGCCTTTCTGGCATTGATGCTCCTGAAGCTCCTCATATTCATATGTTGAAACAGTGACTTCATGCTCCTCTCTGTCCTCTCTTTTTGTGCTCTCATGGCCCGAACCCATAAGAAACATTGTAGCTGGTCTACACTCTTGATTTCTTTGGACACAGCACGTTGAAGTTGCAACCCCATCACGGAACTCGGTTTTGCATGTCAAACACTCATTTAAGAAATATACTAAGGTGCGTACAAGTGGAGTACTTTACTTCATGTTTTAAGATACTTCATATTTTTGGAATACTGCACAGCTTGAAGTGTCAATATGAAAGGTGTCACTGGAAAAGAGCAAGCATGCATATGCTGATTTTAGCTGTGTTGAGGTTCAAAATAGTACACATAATTTAACCTCTGCCCTCCTTAAAGTAGTCAGCTCCTCAGTGGTCTGACATAATCATCTTGGAGAGTGAAACTTGTTACCCCTGGGATAAAATCAAGCTTATTCCACCAGAATGTGACAGAGTGAAACAAGGGTTAGCCTGGAGCTAAGAGCCATTTCCTAAGGGTGTGAGTGTGTGTGCCTATCCCTCTGTCTGTCCCAAACGACAGTAATTTATTGAGACAAGCACAAAGACAAAAGCACTGACTTGTTCAAGATGCCACCCACATAAACAGGCTAATTACTACAACAGAGCACTGCTGATGCCCCTAGCAATGTTTGGAGAGAGAAAAGGAGGGATGTCATGTTGTAGCAAGAAGAAGAGAATGTCGAAGACCAGGAAGTAGGGTACTTAGCTAGTCGTATGATTCCATTACTACTACCTGCTTTCTCCAGGGACATAGTAACCATCCTCACAAAGACATATTGAAGCACACATTATGGTATAAACTAGTATTACCGCTGCTGGGTTGTATGCCTCTGGAAACCAGTCAAATTGTATTTGCAGTTTACATCTAGGTCTGTAAAAAAAAAAATACATGGCCGCTTCACACACATCTTCCCCCAGGCAGCACAGAAGATCCTTACAATCAGCACAATTTCAAGGTGAGTACCCACTTTTTATGTCACCAATTCAGTATCTGACCAAATGTGTCTCCTTCTGTTCCTGTGTTATGACATTGAGTAACGACCATAAAAGTGTATTTGCATAAAAGTGTATTTGCATAACATTTTGATGTCACAGTGAAGTTGACCTTTGGCCTTTCAGATTTAAAATGTCATCACTTTATCATGGCATTTGTGTGAAATGTCATAATTAGTGCATGGGTTTTTGCGTTATATTTGATGCGAGGTCACAGTGACTTTGAGCTTTGATCATTGACCACCAAATCCCAATGTGTCATCCTTGTGTTCAAGTGGACGTTTGTGCTGAATTTGAGGAAACTCCTTCAATGTGTTTAAGAGATATTGCACTCACGAAAAAGAGATTGATAGAAGGTCGCAGTGACCTTGACCTTTGACTACCAAAGCCTAATCAGTTCTTTTTTGAGTCCAAGTGAACATTTGTGCCAAATCTGAAAAAAAAAAAAACATCTTTGAGGTCAAGTTCGTCAAGGTCAGGGCCTTCTGGAGATATTGCATTCACAGGGATAGCCTGGACAGACGGATAGACAGATGGATGGACAGACAGACTACCTAAAAACATAATGCCTGCAACTACAATCTGAAGGCATAAAAGAGGCATAAAAAAAGACAATATAGAGTGTAACCTCAGTCCTCCTTGGAGAGGTGGTCTTTACAGGTTAAAATTTTTGGACCTTATCCAAAACTGACCCATAGATAATCAACCTAAACCCAACATGCATACCCACATTTACAGAAAGAGACCCCATCCACAGGGACCCAAGGACAGTTATTCCTGATCAGAACAGTCCCTGTCATTGCAATAAACAATGTGATCAGAGCTGATAGCACGTTCACTTAATCCACTTAGACATATTGCCACAAACACCTGAGACTCACAGCAATATCTTAAGACCCTGCTAGGTCCCTGCTGCCAAATAAAGTAAAAATAATTCATTCAGCGTAACTTGGGTCCTGGATTGGGACTTGAAAACAAGGAATTGATTTGAGCCATGAAGACCTCTTCAAGGGCTGTTACTGGGATGGGATGTTATTTTGTGGAATTTAAGAATATTCTCTTAAAGACATGGATTCAGTCCTCGCCAGCTGTGTTGCATGCTCTAGATCAAACACAGTTGGTGGTGTTGATAGGTGGGAAGTTGGTGAGGGATCCTGTCGTCATTTTCATTGGTTGGTTAGCACAAATATTTGTGCCCTCCTGGTGAAGCTTCTTGCTGTCATCTCAAAATAATTAGGTTGACATTTGTTGAATTACATTAAGATTTACCTTCAGAATCTAAAAGTGCAGTGATTCACAGTGCTAAATGCATGACAGTCTGAGTTCTGAACAGAGCAACTTCAGACCACCGGCAGCAGAAATTTAAACTTTGTGACTAAATGCTTGAAATGCCAGGATACAATATCAAACCTCACATGCTCCAAGAAGTCCATCATCATTCCTCTTCCCAAGAAAATAAGACCAGCCTGCCTAAATGACTACCCTCCAGTGGCTCTTAACCCCTGTAGTGATGAAGTGCTTTTAACAGTTAAGGCTTACATCTGCTCCTCACTAACTACCATATTGGACCCACTACAGTTTGCCTACCATCCCCACCAATCTGCAGACACCATAGCACACATCCCCCACACCACTCTATCGCACCTGGAAAAGAAAGGAAGAAAGGGAGCTTTGTATGATTGCTCTTCATTGACCACAGTTCAGTGTTAAACACCACACCCCCAGGCTGGTCACGAAGCCCAAGGACTTGGGATTAAACACTGCACAGTGCATGTGGATCCTTGACCTCCTTACAAGCACACCCAAGGTGATTAGAGTGGCCGGACATAGCTCTTTCACTCTCATCTTTAGCACTGGAGCACCCCAGGGCTGTGTTTTGAGTCCTCGGCTATACACAAACATACACAAACTGTCTAGTCATTTTCTACTCCAACACTATCATTACAGCTGCGGTGGGCCTGATTACAGACGTCAATGAAAAGGCCTACCTGAAGGAAGAAGGGGACCTGACATGCTGGTGTCAGGACAGCAATCTATTCCGCACATTAGCAAAACTAAGACAATGACCCCCCAGTGATTTGTGTGAAGCATCCACGTTATAGAATTTGTAGCTTCTTTGCAGTGACATCAGTATTTGAAGCAGTGTACCGTCATGGCTACATATGAGCCCGGACAGACGTGGATGTAAAGTGTAACAGCACCTTGACTGGTTCCACAGTTCACAGAGGCATAATATAGCCATTAGATTTCAGTTTTAATGATAAAAGCAAGTCATGCTAATTAGAAAATATTTGTATGCACACAAGCTGATGACAACTGCTAAACATATTAGCATATTAGCATTGTCATTGTGAGTTTAGCATGCCAGCATGCATTGTTAGCAAGCTGACATTAGGATTAACTCAAAGTATGAGTCAATCAATCAATCAATCAATCAATCAATCAATCAATCAACCATTTACTTCTCATACAAAATCATAGAAGGTACAACTCTAGTTTTGATGTTTTTTGCTTCTTCATACATTGTTGGCAGCTGCTTTATAATGGTCCATATTTCCAGATGGTTCTGATAATCCTTGGTTTCTGGTTGTGGAATGATTTCACAGTAGTTTTGGATGCAGTTGCTTCTTTTGTTTTACAAATTCACCGAAAATCCACTACAGTCTCAGTGAAATCAATGATGTCATCTGTGACAAGACGTTTGCATTGTGGCTTGTCTTGAACATGGGTAGCACCGCTCTGCAGCAGCCTCTGCATGGCACAGGGTGAGAAGGTTCAGGACAGGACCTCACATTCTCACCGTCACACCAGTCCACACTCACCATAAAGTGCACATCTTTTTCCCCCTCTCTCAAAGTTCTTAAGCAGATCAGCATTCAGAAAAAAAGTCACCTGGTTTAATGGTGCTGTCCAGGATCCAACTGCTTTCAGAAACAAAGGATATTACAGTTCCTGGTATCTCAGTGGAAACTGATGCAGGCACAAAGGTCATCCAGTTCATTATCCAATACCCACACAATTGCTTCTAGGATGCTATTTTAGCTGGTTCCCATCTTCTTCATCTTCCCCCAGTGTATACAGATGTTTACATTTTAACCCCCAACCTGGCCAGCTAGTTGAAGTCAGCAGGAGAGGGGAGTTTACAGTCTGGTGGGTTGATTTCCTCATCCCAATAAGGGTCACACAGACAGATGTCACCACTGCCCAAACTTAGCATAAAAAGCACCACCAACACTTGCAAAACAGACAAAAGAGCTTAAATTTGGCACAAATTAAGTGGAGCTTATGGTGAGGCGACTGAAAACATCTGTGCCCACTGAATCTAAGTACAGCCTTACAGAGCTGATAGCTATAGACACTTACTCCTGGTATATTTGTAAAAACACAGAAGAGCCGCAAATGGATCACAATCATATGTTAAAAATCTCTGATAATGTTGTCTACATATCAATGCAATGGATTGCAGACCAGTTTCAGTGTTAGAGGACAAGGGACAATTGTGTCCAAAATCCAGCAGCTTTACTACAACACATCTGCCAAAATTCATTTGAATTGAATTTTTTAAAATACTTTCACAGCAAAAATGTATGTATGTGATTTATTTCGATTAATTCATCACAGAGCATGTAATTAATTGAATAAATTACTGAATTTCTTGGCAGCCCTAGTTTCAACATGTCTTCTGTCTGAGCAACTTCTAATTCATTTTCATACTCTCTTTGCTGTTAGTTGCCTTGGTTAGTTTGTGAAATGATTTCAGAATACTGGTGATTAACATTAGACTTCAGGTGACTCACTAGTGCAGCTTCCTGTGTTGTGATGATTTCATTTCTTTGAATTTTGAATGTATTTTAATGTAGGGGGTTCTTTTCCTGTGTTCACCCCTTTAATGCTCACACAACCATCGTGCACACGGTCTGAAATACACCCTGCTGCAACTGTGTCACCATGTTGCCTCAGATTCTATTTTCCACCTCATCCATCCCAGAAACTCAGATGGTGTCCCCCTTCACCACCTTTTCTCAATTTCATAAATGGATGTTGTTGTGAGCCATGTCAGAGGGGTGGTGGACTGAGATTATGCCCCCTTCTTACCCCCTGCCTCCACTGTGACTGAGACCTGCTGCCACCACACTGAGCCACTCAACTGAATAGCCGCTAGAGCGCACACCAAAACTCCAGGGTTAGCCATATGGAAAAGTGGCCCTCAGTGCAACAACAGGAACAGCACAGGAAATCAGGTAGGGGTGACTGAGTGTGTGTGTGTGTGTGTTTGTGAATCTTTGTGGACATATTTATTAGTTTGCCTGAAATTGTTTACAAGTGGAGATGTGAACAAATGTGTATGATATAAGTGTGAGTTGTATGAAGCTTGGCATCATGAAACTCCAGTGACTTGTTCACATTCCAGGGTCCTTAAATATTGACACTTTGTCACACCCCTCACATCCCAAAGGCACCCATTGGCATCTCTATGAGATGCATTGGGCTTTCATCTAACTCCAGTGTAAACCAATTAGCAGCAGCATAAGGAACAAGTCCACATTGGGTGGAAAGAAACAAACACAGACTTTCACCCAAGAGGCTGCTATTCATGTCCTGTGTGAAACCAAAAGTGAATGCTGTCAGTCTGTCTGTCAGGTACATATGTCACTCACGTCTTATGTCAAGTTAGATACTTATCTTTGATGTTTTCTCTATACCTAACCAAGTAGTTTTGTTACCTAAACCTAATCAGAATCAGAAATATTCTATTGATCCCTGAGGTGAAACCCTTCCTCAGCGTGCACAGGCAACAAAGTCTTGTTGCCTGTGCACGCTGAGGAAGGGTTTAACCCGAAAAGTTCGTGTGGCATTAAACATTATAATTGGAGTGCTGTCCTGTACCTTTTATACACATTTTTTTACATTTTTCATGAGGATTCAGCACCCATTCATACCTCCACCCATTCATACCTCTGAGGGTTGAGTGTGTTTGTTTGGACTTTTGATTGATCCAAGAGGGGAAATAATTGTTTTCGTTACAGGTGCTCCTTGCAAGAGTGGAAAGATAAGTGAAAATATAAGAAATCTAACAAGATTATTTACAAATATATAGCTCAAATAAACAGGATTATTAACATAAAAAATATATATAGTAACCTAAATAGATAATACACAGAATATATACAGCCAAGGTAAAATGGGGTCATTGCACAAGTCAAACTATTGTACATGTTGACAGTGGAGAGACGGAGGAGTTGTACAGTTTGATGGCCACAGGCAGGAATGATGTCCTGTGGCGCTCAGTGGTACATCTTGGTGGTATGAGTCTCCCACTGAAAGTACTCTTGTGCCTGACCAGCACATGGTGGAGTGGGTGTGAGACATTGTCCAAGATAGTTCGTAGTTTAGACAGCATCCTCCTCTCTGACACCACCATCAGAGAGTCACACTCCGTTCCCACAACGTCACTGGCCTTGCGGATCAGTTTTTTGAGTCTGTTGGTGTCCGCCACCCTCAGCCTGCTGCCCCAGCACACAACAGCATAGAGGATACCACTGGCCACCACAGACTCATAGAAAATCCTGAGCATAGTCCGGCAGATGTTGAAGGACCTCAGTTGCCTCAGAAATAGAGACGGCTCTGGCCCTTCCTGTAGAGAGAGTCAGTGTTCATAGCCCAGTCCAATTAATTGTCCATTTGTAACCCCAGGTACTTAAAGCTCTCCACATTGTCCACACTGACCCCCTGGATGGAAACAGGGGTCACTGGTGTCTTGGTCCTCCTCAGATCCACAGCCAGTTTCTTTGTCTTTGCCACGTTGAGCTGCAGATGGTTCTGCTCACACCATGTGACAAAGTTATCCAAAACAGGCCTCATCACCCTTGGTGATACATCCAACTATAGCAGAGTCATCAGAAAACTTCTAAAGATGGCAGGTCTCAGTGCAATAGCTGGAGTCCGTGGTGAGGAGGGTGAAGAGGAAGGGAGAGAGGACAGTCCCCTGCGGGGCCCCGGTATTGCTGACCACTCTGTCTGACACACAGCGTTGCAAGCGCACATACTGTGGACTGCGAGTCAAGTACTCTACAATCCAGGACACCAGGGGGGCATCCACCTGCATTGCTGTCAGCTTGTCACCCAGTAGAGTTGGACGGATGGTGTTGAACGCACTAGAGATGTCAAAAACATGATCCTCACAGTGCTTGCCATCTTGTCCAGGTAGGCATAGACGCGGTTGAGCAGGTAGATGATGGCGTCCTCAACTCCAAGTTGGGGCTGATAGGCAAACTGGAGGGGGTCCAAAAGTGGCTTGACCATGGGCCGGAGCTGCTCCAAGACGAGTCTCTCCAGGGTCTTCATGATGTTGGAGGTCAATGCCACAGGTTTGTAGTCCTTAGAGCCACTTGGACGCAACATCTTTGGCACAGGAACGAGGCAGGATGTCTTCCACAGCAAGGGGACTCTCTGGAGACTCAGGCTCATGTTGAAGACATGCTGAAGTACTCAACATAGCTGGGGGGCACAGGCTTTGAGCACCCTGGGGCTGACACCATCAGGGCCTGCAGCCTTATTTGAGTGGAGTCTCATTAGCTGTCTTCTCACATGGTCAGCAGTGTAGCACATTGTGGAGGTGATGACACGTGGGGGAGGGGTGTAGTCCTCATGATGGAGAGTGCAGTCAGTCTGGCCATGGGAGGAGGAGGTGTGAGGAGGGCTCACACAGGAGGGTGTTGTGGTGTGAGAGGGAGGAGTGGGGGAGGAGGGTGGAGTGGAGTGTCAAATCTGTTAAAAAACAGATACAGCTTATTGGCCCTGTCCACGCTGCCTTCAGCTCCTCTGTTGTTGTTGGTCCTGAAACCAGTGATGGTCCTCATTCCACTCCAGACCTCTCTCATATTGTTCTGTCTGAGTTTCCACTCCAGCTTCCTCCTGTACCTCTCCGTAGCCTCCCCGATCTTCATCTTCAGTTCCCCCTGTATTGTTCAATGGTTACCATTTGACAACTTTAACCTCATTAGAATGTTTGACCTTGGAGACAGCTGTGTGAAGGGTGCATTTGACGACTTGGGATGAGAATGTTTTGTCAGAACAGAGTTTTTTTTCTTCAGTTTGTTAGTTCTCCATTCACTAGCAAGCAATGAACAGTTATTGTTTGCAGTGATGCATTGTTTAACAAGATTGATGTGTAGGGGCCAAATTTGGTTCAAATTTTAATCCAACTTTGATGTGGCTATTAAGGGTGTGTTCACACCTGTAGATTGGTTCATTTGGTCCGGATTTTGGAAAAACCTGATACATTGTTACATTTCAGTCCTGGTTTGACTCCTGTTCACACAGTTTTTTTTTTGTTTGTTTTTTTAAAAACAAGAGTTTGTCGAGAAAGTCGATACTGAAAAAAAGCAACCTGACTGAAAATCTCATTGTGTGGATGCATCTCTTTTCTTGAACTGAACTGAAGAGGCGTTCTTGGTGGAAACAATTATGGGTAAAACTTTACAATAAGGTATTCAAAAAAGAGTAGTTAACAAGCAACTAATGAGGAACGAATGAGTAACTAATTATTAGTTAGTGGTAAGTTCTTGAGTACCTCTCAATCAAATGTCATTAGCTAATCATTAACAGTTATTGAGCAACTTCCAATCATTGCTGAGTGGAGTGTAATTCAGAACTTACACTATTTGGCTGAGTTGCAGTATATTAGAATTCATGTGTCATGAAGCTCCCATCATAGCATCACAATGTCTGTGTCCCTTTATGTCTGCATAAGAGACAAATCTGTTTGTCCAACGATGTTCCTGTGACCTTGATCTTATATTTATACTTTAACCTTTCTGTCTAAAAGCATGAGTTGAAAAGCTCTCAAGTGGGTTGTTCCTTTTACGGAGATCCTTTTAGCCGGGCCCTGAGCTGCTGTTCAGCCAGAGATGGCCACAGGGGAGTTGCTGTGATGTGTCACTCCATTAGCATGTACTCACAATAAGTTTGACTCAATTACTCTGCCAGTTATCACCGCTCTGTGTTGGCTTTACACAGAGGATATTAACACCCAGAGATAGAAAAGGAGAGAGTGTGAGCTATAAAGTGTGCATTGCAAAGATCAGGTTACATCTGTTTCAAAGAGCCTTTGTCATTAATTGTACAGTGGCATGCTTAAGTGCTCTTAGTGATAAGTCTTTTTTCAAAATGGATCTCAGCTACCTGAAAAAATATATAACCTACAACTACAAACCTACACATAGGCAATACACATATTCATATTCATCCAGAACAATATCAATGCTTTATGGCCCAGATTCTCCAACTCTAAAGAAGAACAGCATTCTCCTAAAATATATTATAAAAAGTGTCCAGGGAGACTTTTTAACTGTGGAAAACATGTTATTTCTGTCAAGAAATGACGCACTGGTGCTAAACCCAAACAAACAGAAAGATAACAGCTTACCATGGAGGCAAAATGTACTAAAAGAAACCTTGTGGAGTTGTGGTAGCAGAAGCCTTGGCTGTATGATGTGCAAGGTGCCTCAGCTTAAATTTCTGTGGAGTTACTCCGGACTTCCAGAGTCAGATGCAGATACAAAATTTACCAGACTTCATTCAGAAGATTATTCCTAATTAAATTTCCACTACGTTATACACAATTTAGCTATATAGCACATATATTTCTTTATAGACATGTATTTTTTTGAACAAACTGTGCATGTTTTTCTTGAAGACGCCACTGTGCTAAATAACTGCTCCTCTGTTATATTGAAAAAGTCAATTTATATATGGCTGCTGCCTTGGCCAGGACCTGTCCCCTCCTTCCAGAGAGTGAGAGAGATTTACTTTAGTGACCTAAAACACTGTACGTGTGTGGGCAAGAGGCCCAAACATAGGGTAAAATATCCATTTACAAAATCTGGATGTGTGTAGACAGGACTGTATAGACATTAAGGGCTCAACACTGTAAGACAAGTTGCAAGGAAAATAAGGAGGAGAGAAAGGGAGAGAGGCTGAAAAACAATTTCAGTGCATGCTACACTAACATTGGATTTTTACCCCTGATATCAATGTGATTTTGTGTTTCACAGAGGTGGGGGGGATAAATAAAAATACCAATGTGAATTTTGTTCAGAAAATACTGCTGAAAACATCTCATAGCCCAGAATTCCTAAAGACATAACCTGATGACAGTGAGCACTTCAGACTTTGTTTGCTGTAACTATATCAAGATAACAACTCTTAAATCTACACATATCATTAACCACCCTGAAAAATGTATACACTAATTGGTTTGACAAAATCGCAAGCTTACTAAATGAATGAAGAAAAAAAACGAAGAAAACTATTCAGACTGATTATGTGACTAAGACTTGTTTTTTGTGCATCAAAGAGGTTTTTACATAAGAATTAAAAAATAGTTTTCCTTGGACTGCATTTAAAAGTTGTCAAGTGAAATGCTTTACACTGCTCACCACTTTACTGAAGAGGCCTGGATTTGACAAGACCATTGTTGCATATCCCTTCTCCAACCCTCATTAATTCCCTGTTAAGTGCCCCCAAAATAATCTCAAAAATCTGCCAATTCAGCATTTGCGATTAAATTCTTCCAATATGCAGAGTAGAAGGCAGGTGGAAATACCATGTACCTTAGCAGATCCACAGCTCTAAAGAAACGAAGCAGCTTCAGGCAAGGTTATTATGCACAGTACTGCATTAAATACCAGTGCAATGGAAAAAAAGAGATGAGCAGAGTTCATAACAATTATGTTTTCCATTTTCTCCTATTGCTGTTCAGCACAATTGTTTCAGCAAAACAATCTAAAAACAGTTCTGACCCATGAATGAGATGGTGTTTGAGCTGAGAAACTGATAAGTGGAAGTAAATGTGAAGGAAGTGAATATGCAAAGGACAATTAAACTCCAATCTCTGTGCTTCCCCCAATATGGCTGCAATCTGCTGTGAATTAACAGTTAGCCCTGGGTGATCATTACCCAAGCACCCGCTCTGCGGGAGGTTGGCACTGACTAACTGACATATCCCAGTAAGAGAAATTTAAGTTTAAACTCTCCCCCTCACTTTTCTGCACCCCAGTTGAACCATGAAATAGTAATTATGTGTCACATTTCATTGCCCTGATCCAGGCACAAAAACACATGTAGCATTTTCTTTATTTCACTCTCAAAGATTACTCTGAATTAAACCCTTTGTTTTAAAGTGTGGCTCAATTATTAAAGTCGAAAGCACAGAGACAAAGCGGCACAAAATGTATTAGCACATCACTGATTCCATTCTGGAGGAGATCAGCTGACACTGCTGTGAAGTAATGGTCCTTTAGAACAAAACAGATTCTGTGAGTGTGTATGTGTGAGAGACAGAGGGATCCTTTTCAGTGTTGACGCAAAGTGTGGAACACAGCCTTGCACTGGCCATGCAACATTTTCCTGAGGGCTTGAAGGAAATAACCTGAGTGCCCAGATTTTATTAAAGGTCTATCATTTAGCTGATCACAAAAAATAGAAATAATTTTTCAATATGGCATTAATGTAAGCAAAACAGAATAAAAATTAAGTGATTCTTACCAGAATCTGTCATCCAGAACAGCCAGTAGACCATCCAAAGGCAGCGGTTACCTGTTCATGGAGTGATGTTGCATTAGGTAACAATTATGAATGACAGATACCCTAGAATAGTTTTGTCCAACCAGCACCAAACAGTAGCAAAATAATCGGAGAAACCTCCATGCTTGTTCACACATGAAAGTTATTGATTATGATTGATTGTGATTCAGATGTTCAAAAAGAAAACATTGGAGGGTAGGGGGGGAGTGTGTGATCCCTGGAGTTCTTTGGCTGTCTCAGGTGCAATCAGTCCAACTTGCCATCTCTGCCTGGCCTATTTCTGTTTCTCAGCAGGCAGCATAATGACGAGGTCTTCTCTCAACCCTATTTGTCTGGATGGCAACAGGATGGCAGCATTTGTCAGATGTTTGTTGATTTCAGAGTTGTTGCAGTCCTCACTTTTGTAGTGTTAGAACAGACATTGCACAGGCCTGAGCAGGTTTCTTTCAGACTGGAAACAGCAACTTAAGAATGCTAATAAGTTTTCCTAGATGTTGACCTTCAGCACATTCTGTAGGGTTCAAATGTTCTGGCTGCGGTAAGCAGGACAGCACATTAAATTGGGCTAAGTGTCAAGAAGGTGGTAGAGGAGGAAGGAAAAGAAAGGGGTGGCAATGGTCAGTCTATTTGAAGAGCTGAACAATCCCAGCTGACATTGAGCAAGAGGCAGGGCGCACTCTGGACAGGTTTCCAGACCATGACAGGACTGACATATGAAGACAGATAACCATTTGTGCTCACATTAACTCACAGGGGCAATTTAAAGTCAACATGTCTTTGGACTGTGGGAGGAAGGCAGAGGACCAGGACAAAGTCAGCACTAACATGTGGAGAACATGTTAACTTCACACAAAAAGGGGCCACTCCAGGTGCCATTCCAATTTTTTTGCCACGTCAGTGGCTTCTACCTCACTGTGGACATTACTGCTAACCCTTACTTGTGTGGACGAGTGGGGATGGACATCTTGAAACACACTACAGAGAACCCCAATTTTGAAGGAGATACTGAATTATTATTTTAAGTGTTAATGATCTTTCTTTTTTCTAATCATCAAAATTGCAGTTTTGGCCCATATTGGCAGTGTTCCAAAATTCTGAATCATTTCTGGTTACAGAGGCACAAGCTAGAGGACAGCTTTATGCAGGGCTTAGTGGAGGAAATCAAGACTCTCTGGCAAAATGGTATACTTCATCAAGGCACCATGCACAAGGTTAAAATTAAGGCCTTTGTCAGCAATGCCCTTGCAAGAGCTTTCTTTAAATGCATTATTGGACATAATGAATTTGGGAAGGGTGTGAGTGGTGTGTGGCACCACTGGAAGAACCCCAATCCCAGACCCCCTCACCACCTCTCCCATCATCCAGCCAGCCTCTGCAGACACCTGTATTCCCTACAGCACACTCAGCAATCACCGAGAAGAACAACATAGCCTGCCCCCCTCTCCACAACAACTGCAGCAAGCTGAGCAAGCATATGGACAATTCACACACCTCCACACCCTCACCACACCTCTATATGTGCTCACCTGTCCCAAACCTAATGGTACAGCAGTGAGTCTAATCAAATCTAATGTGATTTTTTTACAATCCACTGGTCATTAACAACAAGTACTGTAGTGAAAAAGTTTTGTTTTTTTCACTTTAATTGTGTTATGGTTAGTAATGTAATGGTTAGTGTTAATCGAACCAGTTAAATGTTAACATGAATGAATGAATGACTTGCTAAGGTCCCCTGCAAGCAGCTCCTTTGCAAGCTCCAGTGGAGACAATGAAGTGGACACTGATGACATCATACTATTGCAGCATAGTCCCGCTACAAGAGAGAGAGCAGAGGACACTCGTCTGGCCCAAGTAAGCTGTGTTGGTTGCCTTTCATCCTTTCAGAAAGTTCAAATGCCAAAATTGAAGATGCTGTGATAAATGACAGATAAATTGTGAGATTGTGAAATGACGACAATGATGTCGACGTTAATTATGAGATTCTGATGTCTGCCTGTGAAGCACATTAACCTTAAGTGTAGCAAGGCTATTACTCATTATGTGTAACCAATCAGATAGTGCCGTGGGTGCAACATTGAGAGAAACTACAGTGGTGACCGTGAATATATTATAAGATCTTACAATATAATAGTTTTATAAAGTAAATGCAATTAATATATTTAAATTGACCTTGTAGTTGACAAGCTATATTCCTGAAATTATGGGCCTCAGAAAGAGGCCCAGTGAAGAGGAGGTTTTAAAGATAAAAATGAAAATATATTTTAATCTGCTCAATCAAAATGAATAATACTCTGTAACTTGATCTGGCATGGAGGGTTAAATTTGTTCAAAAGAAAGCATCAGTGGGACAAAAGAATGCATTCTATCAGTCACAAACACTTACAGGTGTGTAATTTTGTTCAAGTGTCATTTATGTTTGTATAATTGTATGTAAACTAGTTCAAAGGTGGTATTTTTTAGCCTTTTACTGTTTTGATATCTTTTGTATTTGCTTTACTCTTCTACTTTGTATTTAATCTGTGTCTGAACTGAACAAAATATTTTTATCTTGTGACAAAACCGCACATATCGACATGCTTACAGGGTTTTCAAACCTTGTTACTTACGTCTTAGGACACAATTTCATATGCTTGTATAGAGTAGACCTACCCAGTCACTGATTTTAAGTCACTGTTACAGGTTGTCCAAAAGCTGATAGAGACAGCTTCTGAGAGGAAAACTGGTTAACCACAGAGAACCTGTGTTGTGAGGCCATTGCACTGATGAAGCATACTGCGGATGAAGCAGTTGTCAAGGCAGGAGGTAATGATCCACAGGTAAGTGGAGCTGGCTTGATGAGGTGGGTGTGGTGGACCAGTAGGAGCGAAGAAGTGTGGAAAGGTAGGTGTGATGGAAAGGCGGGGTGAGTGGAAATTGACTGAATGAACTGAGAGAAAGGCATGGCAGTGTCAAAAGTTACTGTGACAGTAACATTGTTATTGCAATTTTCAGCATTACCAAATATTACATATTTTCCTCATACTGTGCAACCCCATGATCATTTGCCCTTTTTCATTCCAATTTTATATGAAGAACATTGTTTATTTTAAGTTATTGTCAGAACTGAGCACAGGAGGTTGGACCCAAAAGCACGACCAGATAGACACGTTCAAAGTTAACACACACAGTTTATTTAACATTTCAAAAATACTGAATAAAGGTTCCTGGGGAGCTGGCAGGCCCGAAGGAAACAGGCTGGGGATCCAACGGGAGGGGTCAGACGAGAGACGTTGGTCAGGCAGGCAGAGTCAGAACCAGGAATCCAGAGAGTAATGCAGAGGTACAGACTACAGACAGGCAGAGGATGGTTAACGAGGCAGGCAGGGTCAGAACACAGGTTGGGCAGGAATCTTGGCAGAGGTACAGATGAGGAGCAGACGAAACAGGGTTACAGTGAGAGCAGGCAGGATCATACACAGAACAGGGAACTGGTGAAACACATTAGGGAGGAGGGAGGCAATCGCACAGGACGAAGTAAAGACACCAGACATGACACAGGAGGGATAATACCAAAATAAAACAGGAAATGACAAGACAAACGCAAAACAGTAACATCTGGAGGAAGTTCTGACAGTACCCCCCCTCCACGCTAGGGCCGGCACCGGATGGCCCAGGAGCCTCAGGGTGGAGCCGGTTGAACTCAGCAATGAGATCGGGGTCCATGATGTGGGAGGAGGGGACCCTCCCAGTCCACGAGGTAATGGAACCCACAGCCGCGGCAACAAGATGCCAGGAGCCACCGGACAGTGTAGACAGGGCCCCCTCTCAATGAGCTGGTGGGGGGGGGGGGTCGGGAAGCGGGAACCAGGGCACTCTCCCTGGCAGGCTTGACTTGGCTGACATGGAACGCAGGATGCACTCTCATGGCCCTGGGAAGCTTCTAACGAACAGTCACTGGATTAATCATTTTGGATATGGGAAAAGGTCCAACGAACCTGGGAGCCAGTTTCCTATTCTCCACTCGCAGGGGGGAGGTTCTTGGTGGAGAGCCAGACACGTTGTCCACTCTGGTAGGCCAGCGCAGGGGCACGGCGACAGTCAGCCGCCTTCTTGTAGCGTTCCGAGTTATGCATCAGGGTACGACGAGCACGGTCCCAGGTTCGTCAGCACCGCCGGGTCAAGGCCATCGCCAAGGGGACGCTGACCTCACGCTCCAGTGCAGGAAAGGCAGGCGGTTGGGACCTGTAGACAACATGGAAGGGAGATAGATCCGTGGAGGAACATGGCAGGAAGTTGTGGGTATTCTACCCAGATGAGCTGGCGGCACCACAAGGACGGGTTGTGGGTAGCCAAACATTGGAGACTGGTTTCCAACTCTTGGTTCAACCTCTCTGTCTGGTCTACGGATGGTGGCCGGAGGAGAGATTCACAGAGGCGCCAAGAGACGTGCAGAAAGCCCTCCAAAACTGCGCCACAAACTGTGGACCCCGGTCGGAAACTATGTCTCTGGGAAAGCCATGAACACGAAAGACATGGTGAAGGAGTTTCCTTGCCCAAGGGGAGCTTAGGCATAGGGATAAAGTGCACCATCTTAGAAAAACAATCCACCACTGTAAGAACGGTGGTGTTACCTTCCGAGTCAGGGAGCCAGGTCCATGGAGATGTCCAACCAGGGTCTCAGTGGCATGGGCAGAACACACAAAACACTAACGTCTGGAGGAAGTTGTGACAGTTATTGCTTAATTAATACAAATTTATTGGTGCCTCTGTCACGTTTTCTTTGTGGAAACTCTAAATGTGGTAGTATGTATGTGTAATAGGCTGGTGGTTCAAATACCAACATTTTCTCAGTGATTTCGGTATCAGACACTAATGCCAAAAGGCACCTTTCGTAGCAGTATGATAGGCTGCTGGGTGGAGTCAGTGAGTAATGTCGCAAGATGCCACTACTTTGAAATACTGCAAGTAACAATGAAATAATTTTAATTCAAACTATGATCATTTTTTCTAAAACTAACCACATGAGAAAGTGTGCACTTCCTGTGAAAATGGAAGTGTCTTTAGAAAAGACACAATGCAAGTAGCAAGTGTAAATTGACACACTGTCTCGGAACGTCAACAACAGACACAGGAGGATACCATTGTCATATTTAGACATGAATGGCCACTGACAAAGCGACAATATTTCACAAGTTGCAATGAGAACGTGTTTGGTGGTTAGCTATAGTTCTCAAATAGCCAGAATTAATTTTACAGTTTTATTTTAGAGTAGTATTCTTGAACCAATTTTGTCTTCTCACAGCTGACTACAGTCATGTCCTAAACTGCTTTTCAATGGAAAAGGGCTTGCTGGGATTGCTCTAACAATACTTTCTTTTGGAACGCACCCAGTGCCCAAGTGTGCCACATGTGTGCCAAGGGAGCCTGCCCACAAAATGACCAAAAGTGCATTTGGCACACTCCCGGCGTACTGGGCAAGATGCACTTGACTGCAATCTGGCCACACTGCTTGGTTCATGAGCCCACAGTGTCCTCTTGTGCGTACAGAGCAACAGGTAAAAAGATAAAAACAACAAAGTACTGACAGCTGCTGATTCCAAGGAGAGGGTGGATATTAATGAGACAGCTACATTACTAGCAATTTTTCAGTTTCTCCAGTCCACTAATTCTGTCCTGATGAAGCCACATATGCATCAGTTGGTATACTCGTGAACTAAAGGTTTAATTCTGCTCCAAAGCCATGAAAAATTAGGGCTACTCTGATTGCCCGGGCTATTTCATATCACCAGGGCTGTCACCCCTTTCCATTTTACTTTTGGTCCTAAAAAATTAAAACAACACATATAAGTGTAACTGCTTAAAGCAACTCTTACCTTTCTTACATTTCACACAGCACTTAGAAAGGCCCACTCCCCCCTCCTCCATTACGTCCTCATTACGTCTATGACAGACGTAGGCGTTGGCATGGTAACGTTAGATACACGGAAGAGGAGGGCGAGTGTAACGTTTCAAATGCGTCCCCAGAGTTTTAAAACTCAACCGGAGTCAGCGATGACGTTACTAGTAAGTAGAAATGCACAAGGAAGATATCGTTAATGTTTCAGAGGCTACACTACAGTAGGCTAATGTTCGCCATTAGCAACTGGATGCTGTGTTGTCATATATAACGTTATGAACTGAACTTCTTTATTTGTCATTTTTATGCGCAGCACAAAAAACGAACTGACATTTCGCATACCCCAAGCAAAAAGAAACAAAACATTTAAAAACTATAGATCCTCTTCACATCACAGCACCATGAATTGTTTGTGTATACACCACAGAGCTTACCAGATGATGCAGCCTCCCTGTGTGCTCTATGTAGTGTTAGCCTCCTTAGCTCAACACTGGCATCTTATATGTTACCATTCATCCATGCCTAAGTGAACACAAGGACGCAGCAGTCTCTCACTCCTCAGTGAGTGGATCTCCATTGTCGGGTGTAATCCATTTCATGTCCAGCGAGCAGACTTTCACCAGAAGGCCACTAGGAACAGCTGGTTTGATGGGGTTAGCTGTTAGCATAGATCGCTTCCACGTCCTGTCACAGCGTTGCCAGCATCTTCCCTTTGAGACAGCTCCAGGCGAAACCATGGTCATCTCCGGTTACTAGTTTATATCCACAACCGTCCCTGTTACTAGTTTATATCCACAAGCATCCCTGTTACTGATTTATATCCAGGACAGGACAGTGGAAAACTCCAACCAATCATTGCATTCGGTCCGAATGCAGTGATTGGTTGGAGTTTTCTTAGAACCATATGACAATGGTATAATTATTAGTTTTTATTTCTGGTGGAATTCACTTACATTTCAGTGTGCCATCAGCTTATTAATAGCATTTTAACCTAAACAAAGAAAAGTGTAAAAAATTTCCAGAAAGGTGTTGTTTTAAGTGCAGTGAAGTTTACTTTAAATTGACTCCACTGACACATTTAAACAGCACATGGGATAGGTTAGTGTAGAGTGCGTTTTGCCACAGACCACTTTCTGGGATACATATTTTCATCATATCCTAAACTATGATATTTTTCCTAAAACTTAAGGACTGGCTTAAAGCCCTGAAAGCAAGACTCTCCAAACAGTCATAGAACATGGATTAACAGCAACACTATGAAAAGTATGAATTTGCTAGTTACCCATTATAAGCTTAAGCACTTTTACATTGCATAAATTAGCCTAGCGGCTAGCAGAGTTTTTCCTCTCCTCATAGCTTAACAAATGAAATGTGTTATTTATACTTTGTCGTACTCATTGGTCTCTGAAACTTATGACTAAACAGCATGGTTGAATTTTAGCCTGCATGCACATTTTTTTCAGCATAACATTGCTGAAACAGAGCAGCTAATGTTGCCATAATGAGAAGTACGCAGAGTGAGATGCCCAGTCAGGGAGGCAACTTAACATATGACATGCTTTTTCTGTTGACCCGCATTTTCTCTGACATACAAAATATGTCCACACTGCTGATTTATTCTCAAGTTAACATTATCCTCACTGCTGTTTGACAGAGACACAACATTATTATGTTATATTAACATTATTATTACTGTTACGTTTGAGTTTTGTGTTTGGAACCCAAATGCAGAGACGGAGGCGAAAAAACAGTTCAACAGTAAAAACACTAAGTTCAAAAATCAGAAAATGGAGCAAATGGAGGCAGCGGAGGACTGGCTGGCGTTGCTGGAACGGACTCAGCATGCGGAGACACCGAAGCACTGGAAGCTGTAGTCAGGTACGGCAGGAGGCATACCAGCAGCTGCACAAAAAACAAAGAACGCTCAAGGAAGCCCATTGTCTCCTATCCTATTCGATTTGGCCATAGAGCCCTTTGCAATGGCCATCAGACAAAATCCAAATATTCAGGGAGTTGATATTGGCACAAAACAACATAAAATTTTACTTTACGCTGATGATGTCCTTTTGACACTAACAGACCCAACTAGATAATTACCAGCCCTAATAGAGTGTATCATAGAATTTGGTTTAATATCCGGATATAAAGTAAACTTCGATAAATCAGAAATGATGCCTCTAAATATCAATGATAACACTGAACCGGTTTACGTGATGCCTTTTCGTTGGTCCCCGTCAGGATTTAATTATCTAGGAGTCACAATTACTCCCCAAATTAACCAGCTTCATGTGGAAACTGTGAATCCCTTAGTAAAGAATCTCAAAGAAACATTGACAAGATGGAAGAAACTTCCCATCATTTCCCATCTCATTTCTGGGCAGAATTAACCTTATCAAGATGACAATCCTTCCAAAAATACGATATCCTATATCAATGCTATTTGTACTTCCTACATCAAATGACATAAAGGTAATCAATAAAATTATATCCGACTTCATTTGGGCTGGAAGGAAACCCAAAGTGAAATTAGAGACATTACAGTTGCCAAAAGAGCGAGGTGGGTGGGGCTTACCAAATGTAGAATACTGCGCAATTTCCATACAAGCCAGAATTATTTCTTCATGGGTGAATGAACATTCATACTCTCCTTGGCTTGACCTAGAGGTAACGATGTGTAAACCCTTCTCTCCAGTGAACTTGTTAGACAAACGCCTATACGAATTGCCACACATTGCTAGGAATAACCCCTTGATAACCAACGTACTGTCGACATGCAAGAATGATCATTATAAATATTTACAGGTCAGACATTATGTGTATGTGTATGAGAAAACCAACTCACTGGAATACTCTAATGATTCTTGTCCATTAGAGATGTTTTTTCTGAACCACAAAGAGCAAAAAGATTTTGTGTAGAAATTTTATTCAGAAATGTTAAATTTGAATGCGGATAAATTGGCATGACTTAAAACATCATGGTGTACTTTATTGAAATGTGTGATAAGTGACGATATGTGGAATGATATCTTGCGATTACCCTCCAGAATTTCAATTTGCAACAGATATAAAGAATTACAATATAATGTCCTACATAACATTTATTATAATAATAATATAATAATAATAATATTGGAACTGAACTAACTGGACATATGCTTGAAATGGGACATTACGGGAATCTGACCCATGTATGTGTTTCACTAGATTGACTTTCATATTGTTTAAGTGCTGTCACTTACTGACCAGTCTTGTAAACCTGTGAAAATTGTAATTTTGTAATTTGATTTTTTTTTTTAATGCTTCTGGAAAATTGAATAAAAGTTTCTAAAAAAAACCCCAAAAAAACAAAGAACGCTTGAGAATGATGGAAAAAAACACGAAATCCACTTCTTCCCAAAAGACTGGAGCCACTACGTTACTGACTGAGACGGGATAATCTGGCACAGAAGTGGCGTCTTGACCAGGCTTTATTGCAGGAGTGATTACTGAATGAACACCAGGTGTGCCTCATAATGAAGAGCCAGCCAGCCACACCCTCAGCTGCACACACACTGCCAGGGAGAGAAAAGGGAGGGGGAAAAAGAAAAAACACAGAACATCCCAAACACAAAACCAAACGTTATCATGACAATTACTTCTTGAAGAGTTCAAACAACTTATTTGTATCTTCTCCGTTTATATTGTTTCTGCATCCAAATCAGCCTGTTGAATCAAAGCTTTGTACTTAGTGCTCTATTTGCAGCCTTCCCACAAAAATACTAGCCTGGTGAAACCATCCTAGTCTCACAAGCTCATATTCTATTTTGCTCCGCAGATCAGTCTGGCCATGCAATCATAAAGGTGCATTCTGGCATCGGTTAAAGCTTACTGGACTAATCACAACCGTTTATTACTTTGGGGCAGGCATGTCATCAGAATAGGAGGGACAAGAGTGGAGTGAATGCATTTCGTAAACAACCAACATGGCTACTGATTTTGAAACTGCAATGGTAAATGTGTTGAAAGAACTGGAATGTACATTTTCTTTAAAAGCAGAACAAACGGCTGCACTGAAAGCTTTTATTGAAAAAAAGGATGTGTTTGCCTTCCTTTCTACGCGGTTTGGTAAAAGTTTAATTTACCAACTGGCTCCGTTGATTGGGAAAAAGATGGGACTCAGTGAAAACCCAGTGGCTGTTGTTGTTTCTCCCCTAGTTGCTCTCATGGAGGAGCAAGTCAGGGAAACGACAAAGCTGGGAATCATAGCCATGCAACTTGGAGTCCACAGTGAGGAGGAAATCCACGAAAACGGCAACACTCTTTCCCAGACATCATCACGCTGCACGATACACTTGCTTGCTGGTCTGTTTACAGTGGTGTTGTGCTAGCCTATGTCACACATTTCGTTCACTCTGATTGGTTTTCCGTCTTTCCAGTTGCGTGAAGGGGCACTTTGAGTGACGGCCGTTCATACCGCCCCTCGGGAATAGAGGAAATGTACACTCCGGGCTACAAAAATACTGCCACATTATAACAAAGACCTGTCAACATCAACCACTGTTTGCAGGAAATCACAGATACCACAAGTGTGTATTCATGCATGTTTGTATTTTTGCACTTCAAATTAAAGTGATACTGAAGGAAGATTTCAGTACAGTTTCCAGTTGTGGTAATTTATATTCAAACTACAGCGTGCTACCACACTTCATTTCGTGAAAAATACCCCAGGAGGAAGCACTGATCAATCATCATGTCACAGAGAGACTGCAGGTGACATGCTTGCCAGGTGAACCTTAAAAAATACATGCAGCCATATATCATGCGCATGATAGGTACATTAGAGAGGGGCACAGGAGTGCGGAAAAGTCAGTGTCGAATCAGTCCACTGTCACACACTCTGTCAAAAACACACAGTGCATTTCCTGCTGGCCATGAGTGCTTGGCTGACTGAGAAAATATGATAAATATGAGTTCCATTCATATACACTCATGTAGGGTAAAGCTATACATTTAGTCCTGCACTGCTGAGGAAAGTACCCACAAATACACACCACATCAGACTCACAAACACATGGGCAACTGAAATGTACCCCAGAACAGCCAAAATAAAGTCATACTAACAAAAAAAGTTGGTAACGCTTTAGATTACAGCCCGCAATTTACACCGTAACGGTAGTTATGGTGTAATCTGTTGTACTAACGGTGTACCAGTGTAGTATGTACCAATACATATATGGGGTCCATGTCATTGGTCCGACAGCCCATTAGTTCGACATCCCGTTAGTCCTACTGTCCGCGGTGCTGAACCAGTCGTAGCACACCATACGCCCGCCGCTCTCAGCTGTCACTCACCTCACCAGCTTTACATTACTGGACGCTCGTTTATGACTTCATTAATGTGCTTGCCGTCAGCAGACAATTCACCACAAAAATACTGGTCGGTTGGACCAGTATTTTTGTTGTTTTTGCAGATTTACTATGCTACATAAAACTTAAATTAAGGGGACATTGCATAACTCTGTAAAAGTACACCAAAGCCTACATTTTCGTTTCCAAATATTTATTTGAAAACAAAACCATTCATACGGTCAATAAAAAAAACATTTTGTTGACAATAAAAAACGAATGTAGCCTAATCTCAACAGTGCCGGTGGGACTGTGGCTGAACCGCTTCCAATGTTCATTCATTCATTCATTTGCGAGTTCAATGTCTGTGTGTGTGTGTGAAGCCACTTATAACTGGCAACACGGCGCAGCGGCAGCAGCAAAAAAAAAAGGCATTAGAAAAAGCAGACAAATAGTGTTAATTAATTGACATGAGACATTGGAGAGGTTGTCAGTCCTATTCTATAGTCTGTAATATTTTTTTTTAAATTTTATCATAAATTCTCGGAAATTACTCAAAAATGCATTTTTGTGTGCTTCTGAGCACACGGGCAGCATAAACAATGCAGTTACATATAACGGTCTGGCCGTTGCGGCGCTTGGAGGGGCGCTGTCATCCTGGCAGTCCTAGTGATATAGCGTTCCTTTGTGAGACTGTCAGGTTTCTTTGCTGTAGCTCATTTAAGTGTTTATTGGCCTCATCTACCAACACCTCTAATTCCATAGGGTCGAATTTCACTTTGTGCTTTCTCTCCAAACTCGCCATGCTGCAAACCATAAAATAAGCAAAACCCTCATTTAAATAGGGTGTCTCCAACACGTTTGCACCTGTTGTCATTTGCGCAAGCACTCTTAGTAAATCACCCACAAACCGCGGTCCAGCTCCAAAATTCTAGATTGCGCAGGCAATTAGTACACGCAAATTGGGATCTTAAGGTGCGTTCACACCGGACCTGTTTTTTTTTTCGCTAGAGACGACTTTACATACACAGTCAATGCAAACGGGCGATTGAGCGTATCTTCGCCCGGGAGAAAAATCGCTCGGGCTCTGAGCGACAGAGCGTTTTTTCGCCCGTCGCTTGAGATGAGAAATCTCATCTGGAGCGGTATTTCGCTGGGTCCTGTCGCTTGCAGCTCAACGCTGATTGGCTTCCGTAATCCCAGAATCCCGGGGGGTGCTCACTACACCTCTGAGCATTTATACCTCCGACCGCAATTATACATTTTGATACATACAGGTAGGCTATATACCTACATATTGCAAAACTCTGTCAAAGTACACCAAGGCATACATTTTCATTTCCAAATATTTATTTGAAAACAAAACCATTCATACGTTTAATAAAAAAACATTTTGTTAACAATAGAAAACGAATGTAATCTCAACAGTGACCGCGCCAGCCGGCGGGACTGCGGCGCTTGGAGGAGCGCTGTAATCCTGGCAAGCCCTAGTGTAAAGCACCACGGACAGCGCCAATGCATCTATCACTGTAGCTCAGACGCCCTGGTGCCTGAGTCAGAGCATGTGAGCGGAGCTGGAGCTGGAGCTGCCTCAACCATAGGTTATTGGTAGGAAGAAAAACGGCTGCTGAAAAAACTGTCACTGTCAGCTGCCTCCAAGCACCGCAACGATCTGCCACACCGTCATATGTAACTTCATTGTTTATGCTGCCCGTGTGCCCAGAAGCACACAATGAATGCATTTGAGTAATTTCCGAGACGTTATGATAAAATAAAAAAAATATTACAGACTACAGTGTAAAATAGGACTGACAACCTCTCCAATGTCTCATGTCAATTAATTAACACTATTTGTCGCTTTTTTATAATGCCTTCCTTTCTTTCTTTCTTTTTTTTTGCTGCTGCTGCGCTCCTGCGCCGTGTCTCCAGTTGAAAGTGGTGATTTGCTAAATACATTCTACAATAATAAATTAGATTAACATTTGGTCTGTATTAATGTTTTTATATGTTATGCATTTTCATGAAAAACCTTAAGAATAAAAGAAATAAACACCGAAATAATTCGTGGAAACTTTTTTTTAAATTGATATTCCTCCTCTCTGATATACTAACACACACACACACACACACACACACACACACGCATGCACACGCACACAGACACACGGCTTTGCAGTCACTGTACATTCGTTTTTTATTAATAACAAAATGTTTTTTTTATTGACCGTATGAATGGTTTCGTTTTGAAATAAATATTTGGAAACGAAAATGCATGCTTTGGTGTACTTTGACAGAGTTTTGCAATATGTATAGCTACTTGTTTGTATCAAAATGTATAATTTTCGGCTGCTGCCGCAGTCGGAGGTATAAACACTCAGACATATGTATTGTGTCTGTGTGTTTTTACATCTATTGTTGCTTTTAATTTCAGCTATACTTTTTAACTTTTTATGAAGCTGACATGTCATGACAGTCAAGCACCCCCCCGATTGCTTCAATGACGTCATCAAAGCGAAAAAGCAAGTCTGTTGATTTCTGCCACATTGACGAGCGATTGCAACTGAGCGATGAAGCGATATCAAAGGGGCGAACCGAGCGACAGTGAAAAAAAAAACAGGTCCGGTGTGAACGCACCTTTAGTAGATCCGGCCCGAAGTGTTTTGTTCTGGGATTTTTTCATCCCCTTCTTCCACCTTCTTCCTTAGAAGATTAAGAAGGACGTTTTTCTATTAATTCAGAATTATTACAACATTCTATAATTTAATTTACTGTACTGCAAATATTGTCATTACTTATTTATTTATTTTAATTTATTGTATAATTTATTGTACGATGTATCACTGGGTGACACACCTACACATGTTATTTATGTATGTCAAAAATTTTTTGTCATCATTGCATAGGCTATATAACATGGGTTAAATGTATGAAATGCCATGATGACAATAAAATAAAGTATTAAAAAAAATAAGTGTTACAGATTTGGTTAGGAAAAACGATAAAAAGCAATGCCAATAAGGCATAATATATAATAATAATAAGGCAAGAGTACTCATGGATGTAGTGCTTTGTTCTCGTTTTTTAATTAAACTTGTGACCTATAACCTTTCACATCAGCGTCATCAAAGTTCAGTGCAATTTGACTTGATTAATATCAAATGACAGCAGGGGGCGACAGTGTTGTCCATCCATCCATCTTCAATCACTTATCCGAGGCTGGGTCGCGGGGGCAGCAGGCCAAGCAAAGCACCCCAGACATCTCTCTCCCCGGCAACACTTTCCAGCTCCTCCTGGGGACCCCAAGGCGTTCCCAGGCCAGACGAAGACGAGATGTTGTGTATAAGGAAATAGAAGAAGCTCTCCGCTCGCCCACACTTTGGCGTACGCTGGTGAGATGAGGCAACGTACCTAATCTGTTTCCTGCTAACCAGAGAGACGTACTGTAGATGGCACTGCTGTTAACCTACTTTACAGCAAACATACGGTGGGTAATAACTTGAATATATTTACTGGCACAAAACAGTCTGGTTTGTGGCTCCTGTCAAATGTAGCTTTAACTGAACAATGAAAGGTGTTGTTGGAGTGTTAGCTCGCTAATCATTTACTAGCTACCGGACGTTCACGTCCAAGCTAACACTGTGCGTCAAGCTAAAGAGCAAAGCATTAACGTTGCCCTGCAGCTTTTACAATCTGACACTTATGATTGCTCTAATAGAATTTAAAGTGTCATTACATTCAATGCAATAGAATATAATGCATGTGGGTTTGTGTCTTACAGACGCAGAAACATGTTCAGGTGATTTTAGTCACATAGCAACTTGCAGTAAGCTAACCTGCTAACATTACTGTCCTGTGGTGCACCACAGCGCTGAAGTCAGCTTGTGACTCGTCGCATCCAATTCAGGATTAAAGGAAAAGTTTAGGGGAATATAAATAATGATATTTAGCAGCGGATTCTCCATTTTTGGACCACTTATACTTATTAAAGTGTTAGTGTTATACATCGTAGCAAAGGTCTTAACGCTGTTAAACACAGTTTAAGAATTTTGAAACCTTTATTTTGCTTATGAAAAAAGGGTGATTTCACTGATATTTATGAATCAAAAACCACTAATGTTATACTTAGACTTGTCAAATCTAGACTAAATTACTCAGGACACTTACTCTCACTAAAACACAGTTTAAAATTTGTGAAACCTTTAATCTTTTGGGGAAAACTGAAAAAAAGGAGATTTCACTGTTTTTTTCCCACCAAGAACACATTAAACAGATTTGACAATGTGTTCTTAAGAGATATTGTGTGATCGTATTTCAAAAGTTAAAAATACGTCTAAGTATAATAAGTACAGTGTTATTTGATCTGGACCTGGTCAAATGTGGTTGATGGAGAAATATCAGTGAAATTGCCCTTTTTCTGTTTCCATAAGCAAAATAAAGGTTTCACGATTCTGAAACTGTGTTTTAAGGCTTTTGCTATGATGTGTAACACTCTTTAATAAGTGTAAGTGGTGCAAAACAGGAAAATGAACCATTAATAATGTTTCCCAGAACTTTCACTGAACTGGGAATCGGAAGCTACAAATCAGAAGCTAACTTAAGTGTTGTTACTGCGCTGGCTAAACTTTCCTCCTTTGAACTTATATACACTTAATATTGCTTTGCTGCAGATTAGCAGCATATCAAACATGTCCTATGCTGCATTTAGGTTTTGTCAGTAAAATAAAATAAAAGGAAAAGTCACTCGTGCCTCTGGTTTCATGGCTTATTGCTAGATGACTGTTGTTGCAAGCTTGTTCCACACGGTAATTGGAAATTAACTGCAACTTTTCCATTATTAATGTGCTACATATTTGTAATGGTCTGTTGACAAACTAGAAATTAGGCGCTGAATTTAGTTAGCTATACAGTATTTCTTGTATAGCCTTACGTAGACCATTAATATTGTATTTATTCACATCTAGAGTGCCAGCGATGATGGCTTTGCAGCTGAGTGGCCAACAGTTTGATGGTTTCTCACCACATGGGAGACATCATGGCTGTCAGAAATCCAGATATCTCAGACTATATATACAATGTACAATTTACATTTAGTATTATAGCCCGCATACCCTGTACTTACCCTGTAACTAAATGTAACTATGGGGGAACAATTAGCACTTTTACAGCTGTACTTACCCTGTAACTAAATGTAACAAGAGGAAAACTACCACTGCATATATCACTTGTTCTGTAAATACAGAGAACAATGTGAGATGTTTGTTTTGATTTTACTTGCTTCAAAACATGGAAGAACAAACTGCAAATCAACTGCACAGTAAGCTGTAAGTAAAGCATATCAAGCATATGTGTTGTGTTTTATCTTGCTATATTTGTATGTATTTCCTGGGATGAAAGGAGAGCGTGCACAGAGCTGGAAAAAGGTGAGCTTGCATGTTGAGGAGCCGTAATGCCGGACGAACACAATTGCCAGGGAGAAGACCTTCAACATTTTAATGACTTGTCAGCATGTGTTTACACCAAAACACAAGTGAGTCACATCTGGGGTGGGTGAATTCTGTCTGCTGACGGCAAGTGGAGTCATGAAGTCAAGTAATGTAAAGCTGGTGAGGTGAGCGACAGCTGAGACGGTCTTCAGACGCCAACAGTATCCATGACAACACACTGTCACCTGGACCCTTGTTCTGAAGTAAACGCACAGATGTACCCTGTAGTTGTATAGGCTACCCACTGAAAATATAAAGGAACGATGTGGATTGACTGTTTGTTTGTAATTAGGTCATTTTGAAATAAAATCAGATCTGATTCGTTATTTACTGCAGAAGTCTTCCCTCCGATTTTTCAGTTTTATTGTCATACTGTACCCTGTAATAATAGAATAAATACCCTGCAATTAAAAATACCTACTGTATAAGTTCTCTCTAAATTCCCCCCAAACGTCCATATTATTGATCAGCAGGTCGCACACACCCTGTTATAATAGAGTAGGTACCCAGTAGTTAAAAAAAACCTATAATATAAATTCTCTGTAAATTCACGAATTGTTAGCCCCTTATTCCATAACTTAACATCTTGTTCTGCTGTACCTACATATATGTATTGGTACGTACTCCACTGGTACACCGTTAGTACAACAGATTACACTGTAAATACCCGATAGTTATGGTGTAAATTGTGGGCTGTAATCTAAAGCGTTTTTTTCAGAGTGCATATTTATTTTTTCATCGCACATCTTCTCTGCATCACCACAATGCTAAATATGAAACACTGTTATGATAAACACAACCAAATTTCGCTGCTAGTTCAGTTCATGTGATTTTCACTTCACTTAGTCAGGATGTGCAGCCAGGATTTGAAATACACACAGAAATTATTCAAAACTCTTGTTTCATGTAGTTAATTAGATTACAAGACAATAGAAAGTAAGAAGTGACTTAACTGTGAAATATTCAGAATTAAATTATACAAAATAAACAATATACGAAATGCACAGTTTGAATGCAATAATGTATTTATGTCCAAAATCCAGTAAATCATATTCATCATATACACACATATACATACTGTGTACAACATCACATTTGTGCAATGCGTTCTCATCCCAGGTCTTCACATACCGTCATTTTCTCATGACCCTCACGTGCAATACCAACACCAAAGGCACCTTTTTGATCCATAGTCCAATTGATATAAAACTATTTAAAAAAAATCATTTGACATGTATTTAGTGTATAACTAGAGATAAATGAATAATTAACACAGGACACAGTATTGTTAGAGTCTTAACAAAAAATTAACTAAATAAATAACAGACATATTTTTGCAGTTTCAAGCTCTCTTTTTCTTTAAATATTGTAGGTAGAGAACAGCTAATTAATACTACTTGTTATATAAATCAGGGCCAGTCGATGTGGCTCAACAATCAATATATTTGTATTTTAGGCTGAATGGCGATGCCCAATGTAAATCTCAGTATTTCTTAAAGTGTGGGCAGTTGTAAATCAAAACCACGTGTGAAATGCTACAATAACTTTAATGAAAACAGACTGATCAAAAACAAATACAAAGATAAGGTTTCCTTCCATCATTAAAAATATATTGCAGCGAAATATTTCAACAAAAAAATAAAATAAATAGAAGGGATGTAAGTTAACAGTTTTTTTCACATAGAACTGGTGATACAGAGATTTAAAGTGTTGTATTACAGGCCACAATATTGTAGCACAAGTATAAAAGTATCAGGTAAGTCCAATGAAGTTTGAGACTATCAAAATTCTGTGTTGGGGGGGGGGTCCAAGTTATATACATCATATACAGGACTCCAACCGTAACAGCTTTAAAATGTAAGTATATTTCATAAGTTTTTACATTTTTATGTTTTAAGGTCTGTGTCCATACCAGCACTCAGAGCCAGTGTACATATTATGTATGCAGTTAGTGCCATGTCAATCAGAGGAGAAGCAGGGACAATTCTGCTGCATAAGCATAGGAGTGAACTATTAAATGTGATTTAATTAAAGAGTTTCATAGGAATGGGAAATGATTGGAGGGTTGGTCTCCATTCACTGCTGGCAGATGTGGAAAGATTGTTTTGGCACTGAAGGAGGAGGAGGAGGCCTCTGTCAACACATCTCTCAGGCATGAAGCACAGGGGAGGGTCTGAGAGCAGGCAGCCCCCCTATTTCCTTCAACTGCTCACACTAATTGTTCTTTGAATTAACTGGTATGCTGTTTGTACACAAGGAGATTAAACTATCCACTGACTAATGTGAATGTGTTGAAAAGAGTTGTTATGCTGTACCATTAATATAAATATTATTTATATTAAAACACACAAAAAAATTTTGTTTGTTTTTTTGCCGCAGATCACAGCATCTGCAAATACACAGCACCTGTATAAACTACGCTGAAGCAAAAAAGCCTTCCATGTGTTTATAAACTTGAACTAGTATTTACAAAAAAAGAAGCAGACCTGGTCAACATGCTGTTCTAAAGCATCGTGAGGGTGATAAGATGGAAATAAAAAATACCATGTCGTCTACCGACAAAGTATTCTGCTTCAGGGTGCTACTTCAGGTCCAATTCCATTTTTTTTCTTCATCATCTATTTGATCATACAAACATTTATAAACCTAAACTGGATTTAAGTTGGAAGCTGTAATGAATGGCCCCATCTATCTCCCTGTACGTCTATAGGATGACTGGCAGGGCACTGGTAGATGTGGCTGTGCATTTCCGTGACAGATGATGTAGATGTTATTTGTGGCTTGGAGTGCATTGCATTGGAAATTATGTATTGCAAATTTTGCATCACTTCCTGTGTTCACCATGAGGCGCTAGAAAAGAAAAATGAATTCTACATTACATTGCTATATGTCAAGTGTGTACCACACAAAGTAAAGTATGCAGTATAAAACCCGGCTTAATGTTCCACTCTTTGCCACTTCATTGTTTCAACCTTCGTTTTAATGTTCTTGGCCTTGTTATTCTTTGGATCTTTGACTGGTTTTGTATTATGCTCGTTTTTGGATTGTGTGTTGGATACTGTCGCCTTAAACTAGCTTTGTATATATTTTTTCTTCCTAGCCCTGCCACCTGCCTGCCCCCAGCCTTGCCTCACCCAGCCCCATCGTGTTGTCTTCCCGTGCCTGGGCCCTATTTCAGAAAGCAGGATCAGTGAAAACTCTGAGTATGTTGAGCCTGAGATGAGGAAACTCTGAGTTTTCCATTTCACAAAGCCAGTTCAGCAAAACCCTAAGGCAGTTACTATGGCAACATACTCCGTGAAGCAAACCTGCTGGCTCACAGGTTTGCTTCATCTAAGCCTGAGACTGATCGCCCGCTGAGCGTGTGGCAGGAAGGAGAGACATGGCGTGTCCTTTTGTGAATGAAGTCATGGACCTTGAGGCACAGTTTATTTAGAGGCTGTTGCGTAAGGAGATGATGATTAAACTTGTTTGGATGTATCCCTCGAAGGAGTGTCTGATACTGTTTGACCTCATACTCTATCATTTATCTCACAATCTGTTCCACCCATATATATCAAATATTATACATCATAAATTAACATCATCATTGGAGCAAATTTTATGTAATGCCCTTTGATTCTTCGGCAACGGCAGTTTTCTTAAAAACATCAGAGACACTGAACACATCAGTAAGACAGCGTTTTGTCGGGCCGCAAGAAAAGTGACTCTGGCTCTGAAAAGACTTTTGCCCATTTTTGTGGCTTTCCCTGGACATAAATTTTAATCGTTTATCAAAATATTTCCAACGGGGCATTGATGGCTTAGTGGATGGAGCAAACGCCCCCCTGACCTGACGCACAGCCTCTGATACAGTGGCCACGGGTTCAAACTCAGCCTGCAGCCTCCCGCGTGTGTCATTCCCTTTCTCCCCATAATGTTATGCTGTTTTGCCATTAAAGACAACAAAAGCCCAAGAAATAATCTTTTAAAAAAGAGGAATTCCACAGAACTCAAAAAGCCCTAATAACACTTTCCACAGTAGACTACATAAAACAGAACCAAATGCACTTGCTAAATCTAAGAACACAGCAGACACACAAAAATGGAACTTCAAAAATATGTTGAAATTCTTTTTAGAATTACCGCCTCGCTGTTGTATGAGTCAGCACACTAGTCAAGTCGCAGTTACAGTACACATCCATGTTTCAAGGTGGGCACCCAAGATGAGTGTCGCCAATTCAGTATCTGATCAAATGTCTCCTCTTTTGTTCCTGAGTTATAAGGCAGAAAATGTTTTTGCAGAACATTATGATGTCAAAGTGAAGCTGACCATTGACCTTATGGATATTAAATATCATCACTTCATCATTTTATCCTATTAGACATTTGTGAGAAATTCTGTCAAAATTAGCTTTCGAATTCTTGAGACATGTTTCGCGAGGTCTCAGTGACCTTGACCTTTGACCTTTGATCACCAAATTTTAGTCAATTTATTCTTGAGTGGCCATTTGTGCCAAGGTTGAAGAAAATACGTCAAGGTGTTCCTGAGATATCGCATTCATGAGAATGAGTCAGTGGACGTGACAGTGACTTTGATCTTTGACCTGTGACCACCAAATTCTAATCACTTCCTTGTTGAGCCCAAGGGGAAGTTTGTGCCAAATTTGAAGAGAGTGTTCTTGAAATATCATATTCACAGGAACGAGATGGACACAAGGTCATGGACACGGACCTTTGATCTATGATCCCCAAAGTCTAATGAGTTTATCCTTGACACAGAGTGAAAGTTTGTGCCAAATTTGAGGAAATTCTCTTGTGATATTCTTCAAATATTGTATTTATGAGAGTGGGAGAAACAATGTCAAATTAACCTTGGCCCTTTGTCCACCAAAATCTAATCAGTTCATTTTTGAAGCCATTTGGACATTTGCAAGCATTTCTTTAAAAAAAAGGTAAAAATACCCTTTAAATTAAGAGGATGACATGAACGTAATAAGAAAAACACAGAAAGCTACTTCTGAGGGAAAAAATTCGACCTTTGAGCATGATGATGAGCATGATGATGCACAGCATCATTATGATGCACTGCAAAATATAAAATAAAACTCAAATGAGTTTTCCCAGCTAATTTCGAGATCTCTTCTATCTAGGCCTCAGATATCAGATCATAGTTCTATATAGTGACATGGACATAAGATCATCACAGTCTTAAAATAACATTATAAAGTGATATTAAACATTTTCAAGATAAAATATGTCTTAAAGTTAAAATATTAATATTGAGCAATTCTTGTTGGTATTAGGACATACTTTGTGTGCCATCATGAGCCATAATTCTTAGCCTTGTCCTCTTCATTGTAATTCATGTATTTGACTTACGGCTCTGTAACAGTAACACTGTTTAGATTTAAGACAATCACACACTTTAAAGACTGAATAAAAAATCAAATGAGTCTTGCATTAAACCAGCAAGTATTGGTCTGCAAATGCAGAAGTAAACTAGCAGCTGTGACAAACTAGCAGTGTATGACTGGAGTCACCCCTGTGGCGATCCCTTGGATGCATTTCAATGCAGCGTTTACAGCTCTGCACAAGTGTAATGATGCAATCTGATTTATTTTAGAGGTTAACTCTTTTGTAGAAACTAACTGAATACCCCTTTAAACCAGTATTTATTTCCTGGGGGAGAAATTATTGTTCATAACACTTTAAAACATGTTGTACAATCTCATTAGTCAGTGTATTCTTTTGAATGCCAACTTCTCCCTGCAATTGAACTGAATGCTCATTATTTAGCTCATGAGTTAGAAGTTTACTAACTAGCTCAGGATTACATTTTGTGGATGCTGAAAATCCTGTAGATTACAATCCATGCAAACTTCACTGATTCCGTTTAATGCCGGATCATGCTTGTGAGCTGCAAATATCAAGAAGAATCTGGTGTTATGGCTTTCTGTAATGAGGTGCTGATCAGCTCATTCCTTTCTTGGTAACTAGACAGCCTCTGTGCCATTACACTGAAGAGAATGTTTCTTTTTTACATTAAAAAGACAGATAGGCCTTAACTGTTCTATATCAACAAAATCTTACTTCTTAGGAATGGCCTTCGCCAAGACCTAGGATTAAGCCGCTTTCTCCATGCTACCCCAATAACCCTCCACTAAAAAACAGGCAAGACATCCAGAGCATTTTTGTATATGCTGCCCTAGCTCTTTCTCTTGTCCATCTGTTTTTCCTGAGACTTTCTGCTTTCCTTAAAGTTGTTAACCTGGACTTAAAAGTAATTCTGCAGCACATTAATGCCCTCTTTCAAACTATCTAGCCCTCCTCAACTGCCTTCTGAGTTGCCTTTGCTCAGACCTATCAATCTCTTGCTGCTTCCTTGATTTCACTATCTTTAAAGCTAACTTTTTCCTACTTTCCCAAACCACAAACCCTTTCATGCCATGTTCATTAATCAAATCTTCTTCCAACTGTCCCTTTCCAGTGCACCTATCAGATCTAAATTCCCAGTTGCCCATACTGTATGCCTTTCTCATTAGCATAAGGCCAATTTGCTTGCAGTCTCTGTCCATCACTCCTCTTTCCTTGGCTGCTGAGTCTCGCCATTCCCCCTGGCCCTGCTGTTCAGTGCTATGTTTTGCTTCCTCCTCAATGGTAGGAATGCTGCTATCTTGTGAACTTTGGTTTCTAACCTGTTGCTGGACTTCACCTAACTGGTCTGATTGAGTTCTTTAGAGGTACTGATCAATGCAGGGTTCCCGGCCACTTCCCTCTTCACCTGTTTCCAGTCACCTTCTTCTAGCCACAAGGGTATATCGGCAGTTGTCTTTTCTCTTTCTCTGATACTGTGTTCCACTGAAGTGCCCTGCTCATTGTAAATTCCGTTCCAAGGTCAATAGCTGGGTGTTCTGTCTGTGAGTCATCTTTCACCCCTGCTCTTGTTGACTCTTGGGGTATGCTTTTTTTCTTACTTGTAGTTTTAAATTGTGCAGACTAAAACACTTTGCTGCCACCATCATGTATTGTCAGGTCATGTTGACCCAAGCTGATGCTGACTATGACAGTTAGCACTATACAGTGAAATGTTTCAGAGGTTGGGCTAGCATTCCTATGGAATCCTAGTATTCATATTAAACACTACAAAGGGAACTTCAAAAACTGAGTTTGGAGAAGGTAAGAAAAGGCTAGAATGGAACATCTGCAGGGAAGTTCAATTTAGTAAGTAGTGAGTGGTTTTGAAATAAAAATAAACAGAAACAGTAAGTTCATAGTGGATTGTAAATGTGTGTGTGCCATGAGAAGGAAAAGAAACACACCACATAAAGACACTAGGGGAAAATGACTTCAGATTATAAAAGGATAAGGCATCTGTAGTGAAAGTAGTATTACACACTCTATGTATTCTCATTTACTGTAGTTTCCTTAAGTCATAGTTTACTGTTAACTTTTTCCTTTCAAGTAGGCTGATTTTGTTCCTTGAGTGACTGAGCCATAAGATAGCAATAGCCTATTGGTCATTTTATGTGTCCATCTATATGTCTATATGTTCATTCATCTAACAGTTTTATAACAGACAGGATTGTCATATAACATCGGAAAATTATTCATAGTCACCAACAGATGATTCCCTAAGTTTAAGTGAGCTCCCATGACCTTTCCTCCAGTGTCACTGCTAAGTCAAAAATTTACCCTTAACCAAAACTATAGTCTGGAATAATTATATCAAAAACAAAGCAGAGACTTAAGTTTCCATTAACATACTTTACTGACATTGTAGGCTGCTGCTTTATAATTGCCCATGTTTCAAGACTACAGCCCTAACTTGTATGCTGCAGTATGTGAGTTTATGGCCTCTCGGATGGTTCTGGTAATCCATGTCTGGTTGCAGAATTATTTAACTGTAGTTTTGTGTACCGTGTCTTCTGTTCTTTTTACAAAGTGAATCCACCACAGACTTAGTGAATCCACTGATGTCATCAGTGATGTTGATGGTGTCCTGGAACATGCTCAAGACTGCACTGTGTAGTGCACACTTTGGTGTGGCTTCTGTTTGGTGACTATGTTGGGATTCACAGGACCACAGATGATTTATCATTTGGTAAAATCATCACTGGGCATTGAAAGGCTTTTTCCTCTGCATGCTCTTTGTCTTCAAACAAAGAGAGCTAGGTGACACCCATCTCCACAGGAGGTCTCACCTCACACCTCAGTGAGACACAAGTCTCACAACTTGATTGGACAGGACTTTTACAGTGACATGCCCCTCTGTGATGTCACCAAACTCTATGCTAAGTCCTGATCCTTTAAAGCCCTCTCTCTTGCTCTACAGCTGCAGAGCAGCTCACACCTTTTTCTGGCTGGGCCTGGACCAGCACAGAGACCCAGACCCCTGCTCCATACCCCAAACCACTAAGGGAAGGGCAATTGATCACAGACTCTCTTGCAAACACAAGGTTTCCAACTAGCTTTCCAGCAACAAAGAGAACCAAGTGAGTCAGCACAAAGTTCCTTTCCTTTCCTTCTTTTCCTTTGTCTTTGTCCTGTCCATGATTATTAATTATTATTAATAATTATTAATTATTTTCGATGGCCAATTAAATCCCTACATATTTGGTGTCCTTTGGTGAGACCTAATATATTGACTCCTACATATTTGGTGCCGCCGTGTGAAGCCGGAATTTATGTTTCCAACAACTATTTATTAATGTCTCGCGCCAGTGGGGGCATATGTTGTAGTTTTTTTATGTGTATGTATGAATGTATGTATGAGAAGATGACCACATGGTCACTCTTCCTGAGTGCGGGTTGCAATTCAGCTCTGTAGTTGTTTGTGTGTGGCATATAGCAGTGATCTTGAGTGTTTACTCCTCATGCGGCACTGTCAGTATGTTGATGGAAGTCAGGCATAACCTTTAAGGTTAGCCTGAATGAAGTCTCCAGCAACAATGAGCGGAACATCAAGACTACTGGTCTGTGAGCTGTTCAGGTCTTGCAGCTAGTGTTTTATTCACCATGCTTGCCTTGGAGGCTCCTCCACTGTAGATAAGAATACTCAGGTGGTTGCAGATATGGTCTTATTTGGCCATGTGGTTGGGATTGTAGCTGGTGGCCATATTCTCCACCTTTTTTTCTCAGTGTTTACTCTGATATTTACAACTGAATACCTTGACCAGCCAGGTAGTAGACTCAGGAGAAGAGTGGTGAGTTGAGAGGATTCACCTTAAAAGATGGCGTACGGATGAAACACAGAAAGTGCTTACGCACAAAAATATTCAGATTTATAAAACCATGTGGCGCACACCTGTACACAATCCTCTCATTATAAATACCCACCTGCGGTGAATTGTGTGTGAGTGTGCTCCTCCCTGTCTCATCCCACTCCTCCACCTATTGTCTGCCCACAATCATCCATAAATGGTCAATGTTAAATAGCTCATGAATATGCGGACCGTTTTAAGGACCCCTTGCTGGGCCTTTCAGCGAGGGAGAGATGGAGACAACACGCTCAAAGAAGGCTAAGGTCATCGAATGCGAAATTGAAGTGCTCTTGACCGAGATTGAGCACCGTAAAAAAGTTTTATTAGGAGGCCTCAGCAGTGGCATTTCAAATAAAAAAAAAACAAATAGAGTGGCAACTTGTGGCAGACGCCGTGAACCGTGTGGGATCGACGCACAGGACAAGTGCCAAGGTGAGTCATTGTGATTTTTGTGTTTTCTATTTTTTCTATTTTTCTGTGACATCCGCACAGAAAAAAAAAGTTGCTATTTTGTAGCAATTTAAGATTTATTTTAAATGAAAAGTGCAATTTCATTTTTATTATCAGGTGAAAAAGAAGTGGTCCGACATAAAAGTAGAGGCCAAAAAACGACTTGCAGCTCACCGGCAGAGCGTCCAGGCAACTGGTGGTGGTCAGGGAGAACCGCCACCCTCTCCCTTTGACACGAGGGTTGGAGCGATCCTCTGGGAAACCCTTCTGTCTGGCATTGTGCCAGAAGCTGAGGGAGACACCGATGCTGTTGCGGACGTCACAGATATAGGTAAGGCGAACGTTTGATACCAACACTGACCTTAAAGTTTTGAGTGTCAATAATAACTACACACATTGCATTCAATCATTTCTTCCATTTTATTCAGGTAAAAGTGTCGCTGTGGGTGTTGGGGAGCCTGCCCCAGGCACCAGCAGTGTCTCCAGTGTGCAGGTGGACCCAGTCTCCCCACAGGCAGGACCCAGTGGCATCTCAGGAGGAGGTCGTGCAAGTGGCCGCGTCCTCACCGATGCTGTGCTGCAGTCACAGAGGGACATTATTAGTGCAATTCAAGATTTAACGCAGGAATTACGTAGGAGTACGGGATGTATTGTCTGAAATGTGCAGCACATTAAAAGAATTGGTTAAGAAGTATACCTGTTGTCTGTTTCATAACTGGTGCATCACTTCACGCAATGCAATTGCTGGAGGGAGTTGCTCTGCTCCAGGCTGGTGTGGGACGATGTATTTGTACGAGTTCAAATGCCTCAAAATAAATGAGTCATGTGTGGAGCCAGGCCATCGAGCCACCACATTTGTCACAGTCATGTCAGCACTACAAATGATTTGAACATTAACAGAGTGATAATGTTTCCGATTTACATATGCAAATTCGTTATCATTTGGCACTTTTATGGCAATGTGAATGCAGTCAATCGCTCCGACTACATTTGGAAAACCGGAAATTGCTGCAAATTGCATTTTGATATTGGCCTGCTCACCCACAGTGGAAGGAAACTTTATATAACGGGGACTCATTTCAATAATGCCGTCTAAGACAGCTGGCATTAATGCGCTGAATGAGGGCTGTGATATTCCAGACCTGTCAGCCAGTTCGCGCTGGAATGTCCCCGTGGCTAGGAAACCCAAAGTGGTCATCAGTTGGACCTGCACGGGGATGGACCGGTTCCGTCGGGTGGGTCTCTCCAAAGCTGGGCCCAATTCAGCACAGATATCCAAGAGAATGGCTCTCGGTAATCTGAATCGGCTTATTAGCCATTCATCATCATGGGCTAGAAAGTCCTCATGGTCCCTGAAGACGCGCTCACGCCTCAGTTGTCTGTTCGCCAAGTCCTCCAGCAAAGCCAAAGCCATTACGCACGACATTGTATGAGTCGAACTGACTGCTATTTATAGCGTGTGTGCCAATCAGTGACATTTGTACAAGCTGATCCTAATTGCAACTACTGTTTTTATTTTTTTATTAATTAATTAATTAATTAATTAATTTATTTATTTATTTATTTACTTATTTACTTACTTACTTACTTATTTAACTTTAAGGGGAGTGACTGTATTTTATCCTATATCCAAAGTACAATATTAATCATTTATGTCGCTGATTTCCCGTGCCTGGAAAACTTTGCGGGAGGTCTACGGCAGGTCGACAGTGTGCGTAGGAATGCGCACCCTTTTCCGCATAGTATTTCTTTATAAATCCCAACATTGGCGGTGAAAAATGCATTCGCACATTTCAGCCCCGTTCCCGCAATCTTTTTGTGCGCAGCAAACTTTATAAATGAGGCCCCAGGGCTCTTCCGCTCATCTTCCGGAGGCAAGATCTCCGGGGTGGCCTGTCCTAAAGTATTTTCCGAGCCAACCTGAATGCACCATCGCGTCCTCAGGCACTGACACAAGCACGCAGGTGTTGTACACAACAAATATGGAGGCAAACGAAAAAGACGTTAGCAGCGCTGAGATATTTAATGCACCAAAAAAGACACACAAATCAAATGTGTGTCAAGATTTCGGGTTTCGGGTGAGGAGGTCAACTTGACAAGATGCACGCAATCTGCAAACAATGCCATGTGGCTATCAAGTACGTCAGTAGCACGACGAACATGGCGACGCACATGAAAAGACGGCACGGCGTGGATACCTCTGCGGCTGCTCCCCCCTCCTCTCCTTCGGATTCTACCGAAGCACGAGCCACATTGAGCGGTAGCAAAGCTGGTGACACGAACAGTAGGTCTATCGCAAGTTCATTTGGACAAAACATGCCTCTGGCAGCTAACTCTGCCTGCTCCTCAGCGCTCGATCCCCGCTTCAAGGCACTGGAATTCCTGGATGATGACCATACTAGGGACACCGTATACCTTTGGATAACAAGTGGAGAATATGGTAATATGCTCATTAAGTATATTCTCACTCCTATATTTATTCTGCCTTAACAAACTGATGTGTTTTATTTGATTTAGTAAAAAGAAATTTAATAGCTTATATCTGCTCATTATTCTCAGGCAGAAGAGGATGGCAGGCTGAATGAAAGACAGGCAACCAACCCAGAGGATGAACAGAGCTCCCACAGAGAGGAGGAGGAAGAAGACGAAAAAAGGTTTGTTTTGATTGAAACCTAGGACTACAATCTGTAATAGTTTGTTGTTTTAAAAATTGATATGATATTGTTCTTGTAAAATTGTATAACATTATTCTTCTCTTCCATCTGGCAGACAGTAGTATGTGTTGCTGATCATATTATTTGCACTATGCACATTTTTAATACTGCATTAATATTTTTAATGCTTTCTGAAACTGTTCAACGTTTTATATATTTTGTATAATTATAGAGACAGAATATAATTGAATATAATTCAATTGAATAAAACAGAATGCTCTGTCTGTACATACTAAATTATGTCTGTTTTTCAAAATAGGATTTATTGGTTTGTTCCATTAAAAACCAACCAAATATCACATACATCACTCAAATTGATACAGAGAGTAAAGCAGAATTGTGCTATTGAGGTAAGAAACCTGATGTAGGCTAATGCACTCTTGTACTGCAACTAACTGTATAGAATGATCACATCATATCGAACCGAATCCTTTTATAATTAAGTCATATCGTTATCAAATCATTTTTGAATAGCATCGTATCATGAACAGGAGTGATTCATATTGCATCGTATTGACAGGGGGCTTCAGTGTATCGCAAATGTATTGTATCGGTGGCAGCGTATCGAGATGTGTATCGAATCGGCCTCAGTGGTGGAGATATACATTGAACTAATATACTAACAATAACCTGACACACCAAATAACTGGTTACACAGAACCATCTGCAAAGCACTGGTTCAAAAAATACTTGTCAAGTGATTGGATGAACTATCTGTCTATCACAGCCTCAGAGACCAGTTGGGAAAACCACTGGCAGTGCAGAGAGGTATGGTAGTTGTCAGCAGGGGCTCTCTTTTTGTTGTTCTGTGTTTGGTGCCTATGGCACAGTTTCCAGACTCCTAGCCAAAACTGACTGAAAGTCCTTGCCCTTGCCCGGCACTTAAATATACTCCCTGGTAGTCTTGATGAGAATGTCAAACATTTTCTCGTCCCAGTGAGCTTGGGATGACAATTCCTCTCCCAGCCATAGACAGGTTCTGTCTCTCTTTCAAAAACTGCCTTAATGCCAGGAGGTAGGTGGGCTTTGCTGGGACACTGTTTGACAGTAGCTGATTAGTGTACTACAGATAGGATCTTTTTTTTTTTCTTTTTCTCTGCTTTCTACTATAGTTTAGCTTCTGTTTTAGGGAGAGATTTTCGGATCTAGTCCACAAAGGATTGGACGTCTGCTTCCTGCACTTCCTCCCTTTGAGGTACTGTGTTTTACTGGTGCTGGAGACAGTGCATCTGCACTGATGAGTTGCTTGCTGGGTATGTGTATTTTGTTAAAGGAGAACATTAGTAGTCACAGTCAGAATCTCAGGATTCAAGGGGGAAGCTCATCCCATGCCTTTGTACTCAGCAGGGGCAGCAGAGGGTTGTGTGAACGTCATGCCAAGTAAAAATATATGCAGACACTCACATGAAGAGGTCATTGCTCATGCTTTCTTCTCAACTGGTCAAAATATTTTTGTGCTCTAGACAGAACTCTGGACATGAACACATTTGAACAAAACTCTTCTGATGTCAGCAACACGGGTCGACTCTGGCATCTTCAGGGTTGCCTTTACCGTACTTGGGTCAGGGTTGCCTCCCTCAGTGGTAATGCAGTGACAGGAACATAATTTAACTCAGAGAATGCTGTGACATCAGGTGTCATGTTAAACCTGGCCTTTGTCCTGCACCACAATATCATCAGCATCGTAAAGAACTTTGCCGCCTGAGACCAAAAACAGTGTGGTCCACAGCAGTTAGAATGTGTCTCTACAACTCAACCCACTTATTCCAAAGTGTGTGGTATACACATTACCAGATTTTCCTAGGCTCTTGCTGTGGGAACAACTACCAAGCCAGCTCACAAATAGCAAGCAAAAGAAAATTATTAATTTATTTAGGTATCACCAAGACCATAAAAAAGAATCAGTAGTCCATTTTCAGGTTGCCAACAGAAACACTGCTTTGAATTGCTGCACTGATAAAACAGCTTGATTCTTTCATGATGTTTTGACATGTTTTGTAGTAACATTAATGATAACTCACAGCATTGTGCTGGTTGAAAGAACTTACACAGCAGCTACAATGTTATAACAATATCAATATCCTGGAGGCCGTATGCTGTGAGCTTCTTTATAAATTCCCTGTCTAATGATGTGGATTTTGTAATTTGGACCTGTATAGATAGAGTGCAGTTAATTTAAAGGTTACTGCCACGAGCTAATGCAAAGTTTTTATACTGTGTGGTCAGGACCCCACTTGCTTTTACAATGTGCTATGTAATTTTTACCTGTTAGAAGGCTGTGGAATAGTGTATAGAGAAAAAAATACTGTTGAGCAGCATGGCAAGTGCAGCTTCCATGGTCAGTGAAGCAACCTTAGTGATGATTATAATGGGTATGGGCATGCTGCAGCAGACATGTCACACAGCTTCCACGTCTTGTGTATTTTGGCTGTAACAGGACTCCAAACCCCCACACCTTTCAGCTGATGCACAAACTCACTGAGGAATAATTCCACTTGTTTTAAAGTTAAAGTCCCACTGATTGTCACACACCTGAGTGTATGAAATTTGTTTTCCGCATTTGACCCATCCCCTGAGGGAGCAGTGAGCAGCAGCGGTGCCACGCCCTGGAATCATGTGGTGATGTTTTGTGAATGTAGCCTCCAAACCTATGTCACCATCACTGTTAACACATTATTAATGAGAAAAAAACAATTCAATGTAATCCTTGCGTAATAAATAATTATTGGTTAGACATCCATCCATCCATCCATTTTTGTTTGTTTATCTGGGTCCGGGTCAACCTCTGATGGGAGGTGCCCGGAAGGCATCCTGATCGCATGCTTTAAAAACCTAAACTGGGCCCTTTTGATGCGATGGTGCAGTGGCTCTACTCTGAACCTCGCATGACTGAGCCCCTCACCCAATCCCAGGGGTGTCAAACATATGGCCCAGGGGCCAGAACAGGCCTGGGCAAAGGGTCCAATCAGGCCCACTGAATGACTTTGCACACCTAAAAGTTATGCACTTCTGTAGGCGAAGAGGTGCCAGTTTTCAGGAGTATATATGTATATATACATATGCGTGTGTTTATATAAGGCTGTCAAAATTAACGCATTAATAACGTGTTAACGCAAATTCATTTTAACACCGATAATTTAACGCAAAAGTTTTTAATGAAGAAGGCAGGTTCGGTACACAGGAAGGCAGTCAGACAAGGCAGAGGTATCCAAAAAACGCTAAGGCAGAGGCAGGGTCCAAAAAACAGAACTAGATCATACACTCACGAGACTAACACTGGGGAAAAAGGCTGGGACGCTTACAGAGAATTGAAAAGATGAACTGGCAGAGACAAAGGGATGCACACAGACTAAATACACAAGGGAAGGTGGGATAATGAGACACAGGTGACACTAATAAGGGCGGGGCAGGTAATCACACATGGCGGGAAACACAGGAGGACAGGAGGTGAGGATCTGGAATGAGAGGAAAATACAAAATAAAACAGGAAGTAACAAAAAATGCACAAAGACAGAAAAACATAACTATACTCAGGGACTAGATGTTACACTGTGTCAAGATGAATATGTTAGTCTAAATGAATCCACTCCTCCCAGTCATAATAATACCCACATTCCTCGAGGCAGCGGCCAAGGAGGGGGAGTTGCAGCCACTTCTAACTCTAGTCTGTTAATCAGCCCTAAACCTAAACTAGACTATAATTCATTTGAAAGCCTCATTCTTAGTCTTTTACATCTGACCTGGAAAACCTCGCAGCCACTTTTATTTGTTATAGTGTACCGTGCTCCTGGCTCGTATTCTGAATTTGTATCTGAAGTCTCAGAGTTTTTATCCAGTTTAGTTCTTAAATCAGATCAAGTTATTATTGTAGGCGATTTTAACATTCATGTTGAAGTTGATAATGACTCCCTGGCTACTGCGTTTATCTCATTATTAGACTCCATTGGTTTCAGTCGGGGTGTTCATGAACCCACTCACTGTTTTAACCATACCCTCAATCTAGTTCTGACATATGGAATTAAAATTGATAACCTAACAGTCTTTCCACAGAATCCCTCGCTATTGGATCATTATTTAATTACTTTTGATTTCTTTTTATTCGATTACACGCCACTAAGCAACACTTACTATACTAGATGTTTATCAGATAGTGCTGTCGCAAAATGATTACTCCGTCGTTAAATTCAATACCAAGTCCTTCAGTAACAGAGGTTTCCCGTGCTGACTTTAACCTTTCTCAAATTGATCATCTTGTCGATAGCGCTGTAGGCTCACTGCGAACAACACTCGACTCTGTAGCACCTCTTAAAAAGAAGTTAACAAAGCACAGAAAGTTCGCTCCTTGGTATAACTCTCAAACCCGTAAGTTAAAACAAATATCGCAAACATTTGAAAGGAATTGCCGATTAACCAAACTGGAAGAATCTCGTTTAATCTGGGCAGACAGTCTCAAAACGTATAAGAGGGGCCTCTGGCCAGAGCAAACTATTACTCAGCTTTAATAGAAGAAAACAAGAATAACCCCAGGTTTCTTTTCAGAACTGTAGCCAGGCTGACTGAGAATCACAGCTCTATTGAGCCTTGTATTCCTTTAGCCCTTAGCAGTAATGATTTTATGAGCTTTTTTAATGACAAAATTCTAATTATTAGAGGCAAAATTCATGACCTCCTGTCCTCAGATAGTACCTATCTAACCTAAAACACAGCTGTAAGACCTAATATATATTTAGATTGCTTCTCCCAGATTTCTCTTCAAGAATTGACCGCACTGATTTCTTCCATCTAAATCATCAACGTGTCTCTTAGACCCCATCCCAACTAGGCTACTCAAGGAGGTCTTACCCTTGGTTAACACTCATTTATTAGACATGATCAATATATCCTTATTAACAGGCTATGTGCCAGTTTTTTAAGGTAGCTGTAATTAAACCTCTCCAAAAAAAGCCCACCCTGGATCCAGAGGTGTTAGCCAACTATAGTCCAATATCTAAGCTTCCCTTTCTTTCAAAGATCCTTGAGGAAGTAGTCACAGACCGGCTGTGTGATATTCTCCATGATAATAATTTATTTGAGGAATTACAGTCAGGATTTAGAGCGCATCATAGCACTGAGACAGCACTAGTTAAAATTACAAATGACCTTCTGATTGCTTCAGACAAAGGACTCGTCTCTGTACTTGTTTTATTAGATCTTAGTGCGGCGTTTGACACAATTGACCATCAAATTCTGCTACAGAGACTGGAACACTTAATTGGCCTAAAAGGTTCTGCACTAAGCTGGTTTAAATCTTATTTATCTGATCGTTTTCAATTTGTTGACGTTCATAATGAATCATCCGTACGTACTAAAGTTTGGTTTGGAGTTCCGCAAGGTTCTGTGCTCGGACCAATCGTATTTACTCTATATATGCTTCCTTTAGGCAACATCATTAGAAATCACTCTGTACATTTCCATTGTTATGCGGATGATACATAATTGTATTTATCGATGAAGCCAGAAGAAAGTAATCAATTAACTAAACTCCATAACTGCCTTAAAGACATAAAAACCTGGATGAGCACCAATTTCCTGATGTTAAATTCAGACAAAACTGGAGTTATTGTTCTTGGCCCCAAACAACTCAGAGACTCTTTATCTGATGACATAGTTTCTCTAGATGGCATTGCTTTGGCCTCTAGCACTACCGTTAGAAACCTCGGAGTAACATTTGATCAAGATCTGTCTTTCAATTCTCATTTAAAACAAACCTCACGGACTGCATTTTTTCATCTGCGTAATATTGCAAAAATTAGGCCTATCCTGACCTGAAAAGATGCAGAAAAATTGGTCCACGCTTTTGTTACCTCAAGGCTGGATTACTGTAACTCTCTTTTATCAGGTAGCTCTAGTAAGTCCTCAAAAACTCTCCAGCTAATTCAGAATGCAGCAGCACGTGTACTAACAGGAACTAAGAAATGAAATCATATCTCTCTTCATAGCTTCTCTGCACTGGCTCCCTGTAAAATCCAGAATTGAATTTAAAATCCTACTGTTAACTTATAAAGCTCTAAATGGTCAAGCTCCATCATATCTTACAGAGCTCATAGTGCCATATTATCCCACCAGAACTATGGGGGTTACTCATGGTCCCTAAAGTCTCCAAAAGTAGATCAGGAGCCAGAGCCTTCAGCTATCAGGCTCCTCTCCTGTGGAATCATTTTCCTGCTACAGTCCGGGAGGCAGACACCATCTCCACATTTAAGACAAGACTAAGACTTTCCTCTTTGATAAAGCTTATAGTTAGGGCTGGCTCAGGCTTGCCTTGTACCAGCCCCTAGTTAGGCTGACTTAGGCCTAGTCTGCCGGAGGACCCCCTATAATACACCGGGCACCTTCTCTCTCTCTCACTCTCTCTCTCTCTCTCTCTCTCTCTCTCTCTCTCTCTCTCTCTCGTATCCTATTACTGCATCTTGCTACCTCGGCCATTCTGGATGTCACTAACTCAGCTTCTTCTCCGGAGCCTTTGTGCTCCACTGTCTCTCAGGTTAACTCGTATTGCAGCGGTGCCTGGATGGTGTGATGTGTGTGGTTGTGCTGCTGCCGTGGTCCTGCCAGATGCCTCCTGCTGCTGCTGTTATCATTAGTCATACTTCTACTGTTATTATTACACATATGATTATTGTCACACATGTATACTATCAGATATTAATATATTATTATTAAGTATAATATTATTACTTTCATTAATGTTGTTGTAAGCTACTGTCATTACCGTCTGTCCTGCATCTCTCTCTGTCTCTCTCTCTTTCTGTCTCATTGTGTCATATGGATTACTGTTAATTTATCATGTTGATCTGTTCTGTACGACATCTATTGCACGTCTGTCTGTCCTGGAAGAGGGATCCCTCCTCAGTTGCTCTTCCTGAGGTTTCTACTGGTTATTTTCCCTGTTAAAGGGGTTTTTAGGGGAGTTTTTCCTTATCCGCTGTGAGGGTCCAAAGGACAGAGGGATGTCATATGCTGTAAAGCCCTGTGAGGCAAATTGTGATTTGTGATATTGGGCTTTATAAGTAAAATTGATTGATTTATTGATTGATTGACATCCGGAGGCTGCAGCAAAACAACAAGCTGTGGCTGAATTCACGTTGGCGACTGTCCGCCATTATCAATTTGAGTGAAGAAACACGAGCTGATAGACTCCGAAGCACTTTCTCGACAAACACTGGAGCTGGACGTTTCACAGTGGTAAGTTTTTATTTTGTAGCAGTTTTATATTTAGCTGTATAACTGTAACTTATTTTACGTTGTGGTAACAACTGTATGTCTGTCCTCTTGAGTGAATGAAGTTGAAAACGTCTGCTGCAGAGTACAAAAGGTTTCTAACAATATAGTCAGTTACTACATAATGTGGAAACACCAACAGCAGCACTCTGTTATATGATGCTGTAATGGTTTTGGGTCCGTGTAGCTCTTTGGAGTGAGACGACAGGCAGAAACTCACATCCAAACGAGTGCGGGATTTCACAAATGCTCGTCGTTTATTTTTACATCAACTTAAAAACACTCCAACCTTACCAAGCCCGGTTGTACGGCTACTATATTTTCATACATGAACAGTTTAGTAGCCACACGTACTCATTACCATCACTGTTGTGTTGAGAGATAAAAGAAAAAGCAGGAGCACATAAGTATACATCTGACCAGTTAGTCCAGGGGCCAAGTCAGATTTTGGTATCACTTAAAGGGACATTGTGTAACATTTTCAGTTGTTTATTGGCAAAAATTGATGTCTGCATTCATAAATATGTCATCACTGGTGTACTATTACCTCCACCAATAATCTGACTTATTCTCGTAAAAGGAGAATTTCGGATTTGTTTGTACATTGTGCGGGTAAGTCGTCTGTGGGGTTCCTTTACGTTTCGCCATCTTGAGAATACACCCGCCAGCAAGGGACATACAGCACCGCCTTTGGCATTTTCGTTGAGAGCCAGGCCAGCACTGCATGACTGAGGAGCCGAAGGAGAGGAGCAAGAGGCGCTTCGCTACTACCCTGGCAAATTTGAAACAAAGTCCCACTCTTTGAGCATAATGCATATGCAGCATCATGGGAGACGGAATCCTTGTCGCCAAGAAAGCACAAAAGGGAATAGAAAAGGCAGCGTCATAAGTACCTTGCTCCTTTTAAAAAATATATACACCTAAACACACATGAATTATAGGCGGACATGGAATAAGGAATAAAAAATCCAAAAGGCATGTATATATGTGTTTGCCATTATTAATGTAAATAAGCCAATCACCCAAAAACTGCATTTATATGTGCCAAAGAATGTCATCTTATCATAAAAGTAGGTTATTAGATTATTCACCTCACCATCTGATGTCACCAGCCCCTGACAGGTAGCTAGTGCAGCCAGAACTTCAAACAGACAAATAGAATGGGGCCCTATTAATACAGGGGCTAAAGGGATAGTTTTTACAACTTGGTAGGCCCCTATCACCCACGGGGACCAAACAATTTTGGCATTTTTATCTCTCTACAGGTCTTTAGTTTATATTTTGGTAGGATAGCCCTGCCTATCTAATAGCTTAATTACAGTTTTCAACTTACACCCGTGCCTAGTTGCTATTTGACCCATAACTAGGAGGCAAAGGGAGTGCTACCGCTTGCCTAAGGCAGACTCCCAGGCTAGCAGAGGGAAAGAGATGCCTTATTTCTCCATTGTACGCCGTCCTAAAATAGGGGGGCCCACCTGCTGCCCTTATCCTAACTAACACTCAGAGCTACTATACTGAAATTGAATGTCAGAGGAGAGCATGGAGAGACAGCAATGGCAGACTTCAAATCGGGTGGAGAAGAGACAGGAGCTATGGCTGGTGAGTCCTTAAAACAAAGGGAGAGATGGCATAAGGCACAGAGATAATGTCAACACTAGGAACACGAATTAGAATTTAGGCCATCTAGAGCCGTTATTAAGTATAGCACTTACTCTGTCACATCATTCATCGTCCACATCACTATCATTCAGCTCCGGAAAACATTCCAGCTCATTTGCCTGGTTGTTGCAGGTTTGTAGTTTACACGTCTTTGCAATGCAGACCATTTTGCAGGCATGGGCATTCTGAAAGTTTACATGTTTGTGAGCAGGAGCATGATAGTATGGCCAATACAGCCTCTTGTGCAGGCATGCCTCGCATCCACTCAATGGCCAGATCCTCATCATCTTCCATCCACGATCCTTTGGATTTGGTACACTTGGATTGCACTCCAGATTCCTCCGCCAGATAGCAGGCTGATATTTTGCTCGCAAGGCATGCATGTAGAGACAATCTTCACAAGGTGGAAGCTGACTGGAGTCTATTTCTCCACGCCTTGCACAAAATAGCTGGTAGCGAAGCGTGCTAACTTTAGTTGTGTTTGTGGAAGGCAGGTACATCTGACACGTGACCCCTGGAGCTTTCCAAATAGGTCATCTGAGACCTCCCAGGAGCTTCCCAACTCTCTGAATGTGTGTTGGCAGGTCTTGTTAGTCTTCAGTTTTTTAAATATGGCTGACTTTCCACGGCCACTGAAAGAGCTACCTGTATAGCAAGCTGTTTGGGCTTAACAATACAGACCAGTGAGCAGTGATAACTAACATGTCTTTGGAGTCATCAGGTGGGAACCTCCTTTCACCAGTGTTTCGTCTAGTTCGTCCGACAACACCTCCAGGAGGCTAGACAGTGATCTCTGGCGTCCCAGAGACACTCCTCTAATGCCAGGTCTCACTGCATCCCGCACCAACCCAATAACCTCCTTTACCTTACTTACACATAGCTTTCTCAGCCCAAACAGCACTGCCACCTTCAACCAAACCCAGGCTCCGTACATGCGAGCTCCAGGTAGTGACAGTGCCGATACTACCTTTCCTAGCACATTCACCATACTCTATTTCACACATTACATAGCATTACTCCAATATAAGCTAAAGTGAAAGGAGATAGAGAAGATAAACTCACAGGATCAGCTAACACACTCACCTTGCAGCATGGTCTCAAACAAAAGGATTTCAAATAGGCCACTCGCACACTTAAATAACCTTCCTCTACCTGGATTTTCTCCTGAGAGGACTGATTGGTGGATCTCTCCACCTGATCTCAAGGAGTTATGTACCCTGCTTAGTAGTTGTAAGAAAAATGCTCAACTTCAGCAAACACTGAAATGAAGAGACTCGGAGAACCACGGAGAAAAGTTACAGCCAACGGGGTTACTTTAATTGCAAAACATTAGCATATAACAGATACACTGTTTTACACAACGAATCAGTTGGAAACAGCCCTGAACAATCACATTTCAAATGCTTTGATACTCGGGGTCTGCTCGTTCATGCGTGTGTGTGTGTGTGTGTGTGTGTGTGTGTGTGTGTGTGTGCTTGGGTCATATTTTCTGTGAATCCAAAGTTCCCCTGATTTCCTTTGATTGTTCCTAAAGCTGGACTTTGTGCGCCAATATTTTCCTGTCCTCTCTGTCTCTCTCTCTCAGAACTGGCAAAAACAACTGTCCCTATTGCCAAAATTGGCACATCTGTTTCACCTGTCAGGTCACCCTAACCCAGCATGTTCTACTTCTTTTGACCTCCCACGGCTTGACTTACGCATGAACTACTCAAATGATCAAAACACCTCTTATGGGTCTTTTTGCTGCCAAATCTGATATTTGACCAGCTGCTTTCTAAAACTTGTGTAACTGACCTTATTTTTACCTTTAGTATAAAATGATACATTATCTGCCTCTACATAGTCCCTCCTCTTTATGATTTAATGAACGCCTATGCTTGTGTGAATATGAGTAGGATATGTGGCACTGTTACTATAACCAGTGTTCCTTATTAACATATATGGTCATGTATGAAACTCTTGAACTTAAATATGATGATGCATAAGAAAACATACAATATGGTGATATGTGAACTTAACATGAGTATGTGGTATTACAAATCCTATCATCTGTCAACATTCAACTGATGGAGGTGAAAAACCTGGTGGCTGTTTAAACCAGGAAAAGTCCCCCATCGGCCCCTTCCCGTTAGGTGGCCTTACTAGATGAATCTTAAACAGACTGACCAATGAAACATAATGAAATGCAACTTACTCATTGGATTATAATGGAATCAGAGAAATCATTTTGGATAATATGCATAACTTTCTAAGTCGAAATCAGAGTACATTTTCCTCTTCTAAAATCAAAACACAAAAATTAATATAGAAAATGAATATGAGTGTCAGCCATTGTTCATCATTCTCTCTCACAGTTCCTCCTCGTCCTTTGAGCTGTCAATGTAGTCAGGGATTGGGAACAAATCTGGTATTTCCTCCCCCCTCTGCACCAGAAGAATTCTGCACACCAATTGTTCAGGGGTCAGCATACTTAGCATTTGTGTTCCCTGGATGTCCCTTACGAGGTTCAGCCTCTTGTCCATTGCTCTCACACACCATTTCTTCAGGATAGGCACGATGCAACATGTCAATAAGGAGAACAGAATTAGTACTATCAGTATAATCATCCCTGTCTTAGCCAAAACGGCTCTCCGTTTTCCAAAAATTTCCTCTAGCCCATCCCACTTAATGCTTCCGCCCTACCAGCATTTTCAGTCATTTCAAACTTCCAAAGCTTCAGCTTATTTGTAACAACAGGAAATGTTCCATCAGGTGAAGTGTCATTCGTTTAATCTGCTCCTGACTATACAGCTTACAGTCATAATAAACTTATCTGAGAATGTTGCCATGGGTTTCAACACAGTGTGAATTGGGAGTTTTGTGGTTGCATCCTACTTATCTTGATCATGGTCGTGCGGTGCTTCCTGGAGCGGCTGTGACTCCAGCGGATGTCTTGTGCACCTCGTCTTCAGAGTCTGACTCGGACTCCTTGAAGCAGTCTCTCTCGTCCCCAGGTTGCCTGTTAGTTGCAACACCAGGCTGCACATTACTCCCGCCAACAACCACATCATTTTCCTCACTGTTTTTCAGTTTTATACTGCCCTTTGTTTCTGCCTGGACCTTGGTGTAATGGCTCAGATGATACCACGTCGTGTCTCCTTCGACTTGGACTGCTGTGGGATTCGTCCTCACTATGGCCCTTCCCTTCTTGGCTCGTGCCACATTCTCCTGAAGACCTTCACGTACACCTGATCGCCTGGCATCACCTGTCTCTCTGCCTCCTGCTCGGCCCTTTGGCTCCTTCACCTTTTCCTGCAAATATATAGATCTATGGAAGGCAGTTATTTGTTTTATATATTCAGACAGTTCCATTTGCAGTTCTCGGCTAAAGCGATCAGTTACCACCAGCATGTATCGTTGGCCATGTTACAGATTTTATCATGTCTACATAGTCCATACATATATGTATGCAACACTGTGGGTTTCTCAGATCAGAATGGTTAACCATGCATCTATAATTCCCTCATGGAACCTCCAAAACCTTTCTCATCCTGTGCTGCTCCTCTCTTGAGCCATAGACTATGCTCGCCCTGACCTGCTTCCCCTCGTATTAGTGTAATGTCTTTTGGTGTAATCATAGGTTCCAGGGACACCACTGGTGCCATTCCCCCTCTCCAAGTGGCAACGAATCCCCCCTCCATTCTACCAGTCCAGGGCCCACCTGTGGACAGGCTACTGCTGTGTGGCTAAGCTCGCCACACTGCCAACATGCTACAGGCGGTAGATATGGCTGTGTGTATGGCTGCGCGTAGATATTGACAACTGGGGGTGGTTGCAGTGGCTGTGTTGGCTGTGCGGTGGGTGTATTCATTAGCGTGTGGTTTGTTTTTTCAGTCGTAATTGGCGCTTGGGTGTTAGCTTTGCCCTTGCTCTGCAGCTCGCTTAGTTGCAGCTGTGCTAGCTTTGGACATCTCTGTCCTGCTCCTTCATCCTCTGCTCATCTTTTATGTGTCTCTCCACTGCAAGGATCACATTGTCACAAAACTGTCTATGTGGCATTGTTGTTAAGACCACTACATCTCTCAGCCTGCTCTGGACTGGGGTGGGGAGTGCGTCGGTGAATGAGTTTCTGAACAGAGTTGTTAACACCTGGCTCTGCTCAATGTTTTCCTCAGTCTCTTGTTTCCATTTTTTCAACTGGTTGTTTATGTATGCTGCAGGATTATCAGTCTCTGCGAAGGGGTCACCCCGCAATGCTTTAGGGTCAACTCGTGCAGGGTACTCTCTCCTCAATACAGCCCACAGTTTCCCACGATAGGCATCAAATTCAGTTCCATCAGCCATGGGACTTGTCATCCACTCACACCCATTGTTTTTCAGCATGCTCTCCATTGCCAAGGCCCCAAGAGTCTGAGCCCACACCGCCTTCACATCCCCCAAAGCCAACAATTTGCCAATGGTAGCTTCCTCAAAAGCTCTGATTCACTTTGAGGCCCCGTTTTGAATATCAGGGAGTCTGGAGACCAGGCCGGTCAGATCGAGGGTCTGCCACGGGATATAATGTCCCTGGGTCCCTTTCATTAAGATTGGAGCCATATAATGTTCATTATTATATTGGTCTGGTTTTGTGAGTAATGCTGTGTTTCTGAGATTTATTTTTAACTCTTCCTCTTCCTCCTCATCTCCCTCGCAGCCCCTCAACTCCGCTGCTTGTCTGTCTATCTCCTCCTCAAACTTCATAATGGCGGACCGATTAAGCTCCCGTCTTAAGTCTATTCCTGCAGTTGGCAGATCAAGCCAGTAACTGTATGATTGTTCCCCTCCTGCACTTTTCCTTCCCTCGTAACAATCCAGTACGGCTGGCATACTACGTCTCACTTTCCTGGCAGTGCTACAATGTTTTGGACTCAGTACTTTTACACTAGCTGAGGTTTTTCTATCTGCGCTCTGAGTTGCGTTTCCACGCACCTGTTCCTCCTGTTCCTCCGCTATCCCTGCCTTTGTTGATTTTTGTGATTCGCTCGTGCCCGAAAGGCTATCTTTTGAGCTTTTAGGGGCTGGGTTCTTGTCTTCTCTAAGTGTGGTGATATTGTCGTCATCCCTAGCACCATCATTTAAAATGATCTGGGATATTTCTTCTGTAGTTGGTTCTTTAACATTACCTTTGAAATGTAGCCAACCCTCCAAATTTGGATATAGTCCCGCGACCTCCGTCATGTTAAGTTGGTTGTTCTCCTGACCCTTCTCTTTGCCTACGTAGTTCTGTAGTTTCATTAATCCCTGTCTCATCTTTGCCCTGTAGTGCTGGCCTTCATCTTTGAACAATTTCAAAATTTTCAATTCCAATTCTCTCTTTTCTAGACGTTTCTTTGACTGGTCTTTAGGTGTGTAATCTCTTATTCTGATTTCCATACCCTCACAAACCCATGCCTCCCTTTGGCCAAGGGTATTCTAGTCCCTTGGTTCGTTTCTCCCATTTCTCTGAAATTTTCTGGATGTCTTTCAGAATGTCAGGGTTTTTGCTTCCCACCAGAGCTACTGGTGTTGGATACATTGTTTTAGATTGTGGTGTAATTGTCTTATCTAGATTTGTATTCGTATGTGTTGAAAAAAAACAAGAAAAATGCTCAAACTTTTCACTTTTGCTGGCGCTCTCGAAAGGAGGGGCTGGGAGGAGACTGTGCTGTGGTGCACTAGCTATTTTTAGAAACGATTGTGTCTGCATTCCCGGACTCCTCCCCCTTTAGTTTCCTGGCCAATTACAGCCTCAGTTTGTTCTCAGCTATCTATGTGATCACTTATCTCCACACAAATCCACCTCTCTATACAACTGTTTCCTCAAACACACTTTCTCTCTTTCAGCCTCAGCTCGGACACCACACACCAGTCTTAACCGCTCAACACAATGCAAATCCCAACTTTGCTATTGTCTCAGACACACTTTCTACTGTCTTTCTTCAACACACATTCACACTCTGGACACAGCTTTCTTACGTTTCTCTCAGATACCACGCACCTAAAAGTTAACAGTTTCCTTCTGCTTGGCGCTCTTGGCCCTCGGCCCAGAGTCTTACACACACATGTACTGGCACATACACTCCATACACTCAGTTATCACACTTATGCTTCAAATCAACACAGCGCTTTTATATTTCAATTCACACATTCACACATGAGCTCAACACATCATACACGCAATTACACACTATTACATATGACGTCCAAGCAAACAGTTTTCCACACACACAAAAAATACTTTGGCTTATCTAAAATTTGTATCTTTAGATTGTTCAATTTGGATTCATGCACATGAGGTGATTGCTGTATCCGGCTGCAGCCTTTTTCCTGTTTTTCTTTCACAAGTTATAATTTCCCTGTTATTTTCTTAATAATACCAGTGTTATCCGTGTTTTCTTATTTATTTTATTATTCGTTTTATTTATTTTATTATTATCCAGCTGGATTCCTTTATATTTTCTCTATTTATAGGCCTTTTACTATATCTTATTTTACATCAGCTTATGGTCTCTTCTCTTCAGACCATCTCCTGATCCATAGGAGCTTAATTGCTTCTCTTAGCGCTCATATCTCTTGGCACCCTTTCTGAATCTGGGATCACCAACTGGTGCCCTAATCGTAACTGCCAAACCTCGGCCACAGTTTTCATTCAAACCTGTCAAAGTAGGGATATCTATTTCTCCGATTGCCAGAAATAGCAAGAAGCCTCAGGTTTCACTCAAACCTGACAAAGTCTGCGCAGTCTTTCTCTAGACTCGCATCAACTTCCCTATCTAAGCTATATCTCTCTGGACATGGTATCTCGGTCTCTCTAGACCTGCCCAAATCTAACTCTGAGCCCCTCTGGACTCTAATCCTGGTCTCTCTTAGACCACTTAAATCCCTCTGGATTTACACTAGGTCCCTCTGGACCCAAAGTCTCTCTAGACTTCCAACACACGACTTGGCCCCCTCAGTTTTGACCAATCGTCTATTTCCCCAGCTGCTCTTTTAATTTCTGGCTGTTTTGTTTAAGATACAATGCCAATCACAATCAAATTTTGCTTCACTCTCTTAAGTATAGCTCCTCCCTTAGCAGCTGTTCTGTGCACAGACGTTTGGCTCTCTTTTCTCCCTTGCTCTCTTCTCCGCCGACAAGTTCTCTGTCCGCAAGGGATATCAGTATGCAGTGACCCCTTAGAGCACCCAGCACAGTGACTGAGATTTTCAGGGTGTTTTTATCTTAGCCAATTCAGAATTTGTGTAAGGAGTTTTAAAGGTCCTTACCCTTTGTTTGGCACGCCTGTCACCCCACGCAGGGAGGATGCTCCACGGAGTCACCAATAACTGCCGTCCTCCCTTCAGAGACACCTGTTCATGACGCCAATTATGGAAGAAAAATGCTCAACTTCAGCAAACACTGAAATGAAGAGACTCAGAGAATTATTTTTACCTTTAGTATAAAGTGATACATTATCTGCCTCTACATAGTTCCCCCTGCTGGCCCCCAACTGACATTATCCCTCCTCATCCAAATCCACTGACTAGCTCTGGCTGCTTCATCTGACATTTCCTTCACTGTCTTCCTCAAACTCTGTCCCCACACTCTCAGGAGCGAGACAGCTGATCTTGCTATGAATCCCCTACACCCCACTTCCACTGGACAAATCCTAGTTTTCCATCCTCGCTGCTCAGCTTCTGCTCCTAAGTCTGCATATCTAAGCTTTTTTCTTTCATAGGCTTCCACTGAGTCTTCCCAAGGAACTGTCAGTTTGTACCAAGCAGAGGCCTGACATAGTGTTGTGGTCAGTGAGTCAACGGATAGTTTATTTCATTGAGCTATTTTCTGGGGAACAACAAGCTTTCCCCCTAAATCTACTTGCATTTCCAAATCACAAGCACCTTCTAGGCGGCCACACCCCTGCCTCCTTACTAACTTATCCCTTCTGTATTTCTCCTCCTCATGGACAAATTGAATTGCTAAACTCCTATTCTTAAAACCCTCTGAATTTACCTCCTTCGTTTCCCATTGATGCCTGCAGCTAAACTTTTCAACACCTGGTTATGTCACTATGTTTATCGTACTCATGACAAGCTAACTTTACAGCCTGACAAAAGATGCTTTAAGCTTGCGGTACCTGAACACAATGGGCATGATGGGTCCCCCCAGTTTTAGGTTCTGGGGGGTTGGTAGCACATCATATGTAGCCCCTACCAGGAATCTAATACTATTCTCCTCCATACTCCACAGGTCCCTCCAACTAAGCTTTCTCTTCTCTACACTTTCCCAGTTCAACCACTGTCCCTGTTTAGCCTGGGCCACTACCTTTGCACCCCTTAATATCTCCTCCTGTCTACGTATCTGTTCCACAACCAGCTTTCTTTTATCTTTGGGACCTGCTGTATTCCAAACCGGTTTGCCTGAGCCAAGCCCCAGGCCTCCACGGCCAAACTGAACATTACCTACAATCTCTGCATGAAGAGCTGCCTCTGCCTCCTGAACTGCCGATCTTGGGTTCCACTTCCTCCCCTTGGTTGGATTTGGAACCACACTCCTAACTACCACGTCCTTACTCCCAGATAACAAGAGCTCTGTCCTGACCTTGGTACATTTAAATTCCTCTGTTAAACTAGATACTGGCAGCTGAAGTATCCCTTTTCCATTCAGTGCAACACTACTTAGGCACCTAGGAGTGCCCAGCCACTTCCTAATATAGCGGAGCTAACCGACCTTTCAATTCTCTCCACAACAGATATTGGAATTTCATAAATTGACGATGGCCACATTAACCTGGGATATAGCCCAAACTGCAAACACCACAACGTCAACTTTCCTGGAAGCTCTGATTTATTTATTTTATCCAATCCTGCAGCCACATCTTTTTCTAAATTGTACACCCTGCCATGATGCCTATTTCTTGCCTCTGCCAACCTGTTGTGAAACCTGCCGTACATAGACACAATCTAATATCCTGAAAGTATGCTTTCACGAAGTCAAGAACTACCTGTGGCACTTTGAAGCAGTCAAACACACTCCAAATGAGGCTATGCGGTACTGAACCAAACGCATTTGCAAGATCTAAAAATATTACATGTAGGTCCCTTTTGTTAATCTTTGCTGCCTGAATCTGGTGCCAGATCATGCTAGTATGCTCTAAACACCCTGAAAAACCTGGTATTCCTGCCTTCTGCACCATGGTTAAAGGTAGGATCTGGAGGATTTTCAAACAAAACAAAATCTCTCTCTCTCTCTCTCTTTCACACATACTCTCTGTCTCTCTCTCTCTCTCTCTCTCTCTCGCTCACACACACACACACACACATACACACTCTCTCTCTCACACTCTCCCTTTCTCTCTCTCTCACACACTCTCCCTCTCTCTCTCTCTCTCTCTCTCTCTCAACTCAGGGACTGCACATGCCACTTTCCCCTGCTCATTGCACTACCACACCTTAACAGGAATCTGTTTATTGTTTACAGTTATTTCAAGTGCCTTGACTGTTTACTTACTGTACTTACTTTGTTACTTACCTATTTATATTGTTTATAGCCGAGATGTTTACCGTCCTTTTGTACTTGTACTTGCCTATTTTGCACCGTGGTTCTGAGAGGACTGAAATTTCATCTGTGCTGTATGTCGAGCATGTATAGCATATTTGACAATAAAGTTGACTTTGACTTTGACTTTGATATAGACATACACAAATGAAATCCTGCTTAATCATCACCTATGGGCTTCTACTCATGTGTGGTGCAGAGCTCCTGCCCTTTAATGGTATTTTAATGTTTCAGCCAGTGACAGAGCGCAGGTGCCGTGCCTGAGCGTGTGTGAGTGTGTGTGTGTGTGTGTGTGTATGTGCGTCTATATATATATATATATAAATATAAATTATATATAATTTATATTTTTCCTGCTCTAACATCATAACAACAGCCCCTTTTACACTGCCAGATTTTCCGCAAATGTTGGGCCGTTTTGCTGGCAAGCTGTGAGCGTTTAGACACACAGAACTGGATTGGTGAGTTGATCCGAGGTGCCCAATTTTCCGCCTCATAGGGTAGACATATTGGTGGAAACATTTAGGTTTAGAAAGAATGAGGCGATCTTCCACCACGGGACAGACTGTTGATGACTTGTGGGAGGAGCTGTTGATGACGCCACACGTGAGACCCACTGGCAGTGGATAAACAGGAAACAGCTGATACCAGGAATTAGTGAACTGCTAGTAGCAAGAGGGAAACGCAAACCTGACAGACACTGTAAAGATGAGCAACTGGGTAGAGAATTGCACGCCCTCCTTGCCCTCCAAACGAAGAGGCCATTAACCGTCAGATGATGGGGACGGTGAGGAACGGGCCGACTTACGAGAGAATTGCAGAAGGACTGACTAACCGCGGCTTCCCTCCCACGTCACTGTTTACGTCACACTCTGAGCTACAAGTTTTTTTATTTGCTCACGCCCCCCCATTGCCCCGAAAAAGGTGCGTTCTGTATAAACAAAAGTAGGGAGGCGGCATTTTGCCACACTCCCGGATTTTGTTTTTATACTGCCAATGCTGAAAAAAGACTGATTGAGCTTTCCTGCAAATTTGCACAACTCCTATCTAAAAAGGGCTAAACTTTGGTAAGTTTTTTTTGTTCCAGATGTCAAGGTGGAACCTTGATCTTAAGAGGAGGGTGTGACGCCCCTCCCACTGCCGTTGAGAATTTTCCAGCCAGCCTCATCAGGCAGTTTGCTGACATGGGAGGGTTGTTGCCTTTATTAGGCTCACCTTGGCTTCAGGCTAGAAAACCTCCTCTGCCTCCTCTGTTCACTTGGTCTCTCCCTTCCTTCAGCTGACATCCACCGGGCATCATTGCTTTTGGTTTGCACCTTCAACACTTCCACAACACACCTGACACACACCCATGCATGGCTTTCATAACTGACTTTGCTGGGTCGTCGGTGGCTTAGTGGTAGAGCAGGCGCCCCATGTACAAGGCTGCTGCCACAGCGGCCCAGGTTTGAATCCGGCTCATGGCCCTTTGCTGCATGTGATCCCCTCTTTCTCTCTCCCCCTTTCATACTTATCTGTCCTGTGCATTAAAGGCAAAAATGCCCCCAAAAAATATTCAAAAGAAAATAAATAACTGACTTTGCTGACCTACAGGGGCTGGCCGGCCGTAGGGAGGTTCGGGAGTATTACCGAACGGCCAGTCTGTTCCAGGCCGAATCGGCCGGTGGTCGGAACGTTTTTTTTACCCCATAAAACGCAGCCGTGGTTGAGCGCAGCAGCCTGCCCTCGCAGCTGCAGGTGGCAGTGGCACAGAGTGGAACGTCAGACTGAGTCAATCTAATATTTTGCATATTAAGGGAGGATACGAGCGGTTAGCAACCATGCCTACATGGCCCTATTATCCCAGATGGGTCGGGCCGGCCCGACAAGCCCGACCGGACCTGCGGGTTCAGTCCGGGTTTGGGCCGAAAAATATGCAAATGATTCGGGCCGGGTCGGGCCTCAGGCTTCCTTTTTTTGGGCAGACAATCAGGCAAATGCTGGTGTGTCAGCTGCGTCGGGTCTGGGCTTAAAAACCTGCAGGGTCGGGTTTTAATTTTCAGGTCCATTGAGAACTCTAGTTTGTGTTTTTGGATGTGTTCAGGGAACATTAAAGGGGGCCTATCAGCAATGTTACACCATACCTGCATAAATCATTAATCTGCTTTATCAATTCAAAATAAAATCCATACTGGCTGCAAAAGAAAACATAGCCTATTTCAGGAGAGAGTCTGTGTTCAAAGTTAAAAAGATAATATTGGAATATATAGGCTATACAGCTGTTTTCCTGTTCTGCTTCTACATTAATATATAGGCCTAGCTATTTTTACCAGCTCAAGAAAAATACATTAAAGTGAGTAATTCATTTACAGTGTGTGTGTGTGTGTGTGTGTGTGTGTGTGTGTGTGGCGCTTTTGTTATGTTGATTTTTATATTGTATTTGTGTTCCAACACGGTGAATTCTTTGTAAAAGTGCTATAATGTTTATCATTGTTGTTATTAGCTGACAAGACCAGTGTCAGTTGTGGAGTTAATGCAGAGGGACAGGATAATGCCAGTCATAGGAGTGAGGAGGAGGAAGAGACAGATGAGGACGGACAGGAGAAGGAGGAGGAGGGGGGGGGGGGGGGGAGAAGAAGGAGGAAGAGGAGGAGGAGAAGGAGGAGGAAGAGGAGGAGAAGAAGGAGGAAAGTGGAGCAGGAACCACCAAATAAACAGTGCCAGGTACAGGTGCAGTGTGCAGGACTGGGTTGGCAATAGGCCTTTGCATAGAATTATATTATATTCAATACACTCTACTGACTGACTAATCTTTGTGTGTTGCGTTTAATATACTTAGATTGTTTTTATACTGCAAATAAAGTATTCGTGTTAAAATTACGGTTCCACTTGTGTCCATCGAGCGATCGGAAAAAAGGCCTCTCCAAATCAAGCTCCCGGGCTGAACTTCAACCCCAGCTCGCCCCTGCTGACCTACGCACTCTATTTGTTACTTAAGTTAATTTCAATAATAATGTCTGCTTGTTTTAAGTAACTCTTTTGTGTGGACTCCCTATTTGTCACATTCACTGAGCCAGTTTGTGACAAGGAGTATTACCCAAAGCATCTGGTGTAAGGTGGAGGCTGTGTAAGTTAGAACTGCACAGTTCAGCTGTTCACACTATTTACCTATTTACCTTTACAGACCTTTACTGACTACTTATTAGGGTGTGGCACTCCAATCTCATACCGCTCATACATTAAAAAATACTTGCGAGCATGGCCTTTCTCAGCTCTTAATTGAAAACATTTTTCTCATATGTTTCAAAAATAATTTTTCATTCAGTTCTCCTCTCATCTCATTTTGATAGTCCACCACCAACATATTTATTTCCTCTCATCAACGAAAATGAAACAACACATTTTGTTTGTTTTAATTATGAAGAACTATTTCTTCAGTTTTCGTTAATGAAATTAACATTGTCATGAAAGTTGTTCAACAAGTTAGATTGCAGTTATCTGTATGAGTTGCGACTTGCTTCTTGTATGAAGCTGCTATTTTGGGATGATGCAGTAAGGACTTAGTTCATTGCTTGATAACAGATAACTGCAAGGGAAAATAGCCACAGGATCTGATCGGGACAGAGCCACAATGCTTATCGTGTCCACTAGATGAGTTTCAAATATAAAGTATTAATTAATTACTAGTGGATCTACCTTATGCCCAGTCCCTCAAAATGCAATGTACTTACCTTTGTGAAGCTTTAACATGGAATACGAGACGCATAACTCTGCACATTTTAGTTATTAACTGCAGTATGTATATTAAACCTCTTCATTGCCTTAAAATATTGTTGTTGTAATTGTACCTTTTGTATTTGAGCTTCACACAGTTGGAATTCCCCAAGAGAAAAATCCTGCAGCAAAACAAGGCATCATGCCTGGCTTGCCTCACAGCGAAGGGTACTGTACTTAAACCATTTAGAGCTAATTATCAGCAAAACCTTTCCATTATCTACTGACCTGTGCCTACAAGGCTGCAATTATTTATTTATTTCAGCCCTCATAGTGAGCACATTGTAATCAGTTTAATTAGACCAAATAGACTTCCTCCATCTTCTCTCCGGGGCTTGGCACACAGGTCTGGACCCAGAAGGGCACTGGAGTAACCCACAGAAGTCTATTATTCTTGCACTGTGATAAATGGTCTTTAAGATTATGTTGGATAAAGAGTAGACTAATGTTCCATGTATGCGGCGGCCGGGGCAGATTTTACTGAATGCTAATATATGCAGTGCTTGGCATTTGGCCATGCATACTTGATTTCTACTGTAACACAAAGGCTACATTTTATGCAAAGGAACCATTTGTCTGGTGAGAGGCTCCCTGAGAGAGAGGCAGATTTCATATCGGGCAGGAAAAATAACTCATCACATTGGTTTTACACTCTAATCTCACCAGTCAAAGAAAGAAGGCAGTTGTTTTTTGCCTCCTCTGTTCCTCATGATTAGGCCTGTGCTTCGATAAAGGAGACTTACTGAAACAGAGAGGCCAAAGACTTTTCATCCATTAGTGTTGGCTCAAGTTCACATGAATTTTAAACAAAAGGACAGCAACAAAGGAGACGATAACAAGGGGGAGGATGAGATAAAAGAACGACAAGACCTGTATGATCGCTGTCATGAAAGTTCCTGTCCAAACCTGAAAGTTGGACATTGTGTTGGGACTGGGAGATTCTTTTTACAGAACCCAGCTATTTTAACATAACGCCAGGGCCACACCGCCCGCGGAAGCGCCGCGAATAGCTTCGAAGCGCCTCGAAGTGAAGGCAGTTTCCTTTCGGCGCCCATGTCAAAGTCAAAGTCAAAGGAGCTAACGTGGCCGCAGCCGCACAGGGCGCCGCCATCACCGACTGTGTCACCCACACTGGCCGCGCCGTGCCGGGAAGCTCCGCGGCAGGCTCACGATTTGCAGCGATCAGTTCGGCGTCTGGTCTATTTTCTGCGCAAGCCGCGAGTGAATGTGTCAAGCCAGGCAGAAAGTCAAACAAAGTAACAACAACAGAATCCGGTCAATTTTCAGAATAAAACGAATTTCAAAATAAAATACCACATTTGACAAATGCGATGTGTGTATGTATATATACATACACACATCGCATTTTGTCATATATATATATGTATATAAATATATATATATATATATATATATATAATATATATATATATATATATATATATATATATATATATACATATATATATATATACACACACATCACAGAAGCAACAGGTAAAGAGCAAGGGCTCTCCTCCTGTCTACAACTCGCACTGGGAAACAGGAAGAGAAAACACCAGATGTAGTAAAATCAAGAGTAGATTTACAAACTGGTATTTCAACTGTATATACAGACCAAACTACACAATGCTGGTAACATACACTCCTTGTCTGTGTGTGTGAGTGTGTGTGTGTGTGTCTGTGTAGCCTCTGCGTGTGTATGCAGCCTCTGTGTGTGTATGTAGCCTACCAGCCTACTGTGGACATTCATTCACGGATAATACTCATTACTAAGAAGTGCACATACATGTGCAGTTGTTAGGAAAACACGGTGTTATAATTTTATGAGGTTATTTACTTACCTATGATGGAAAAACAGCCCCAAATGTGACGGAGACAACAGCTGGGAGCAGAAGCGCTTGTCGACCGACGTGGAGAAATGCGCATCTGGTGTGAAATGCTCTGGCGCGTGCGAGAATTCAGTGCGCTGCGCTTCGCAGCAATTCCACGGGCGGTGTGGCCCCGGCGAAAGTAACTGGGGAAAAATCCAGACCTGGTTCCCTGGACAAATGCATTCCAAAGTTCAGCAAGAGCTATAATGAAAATTTGCAAATTATAACTGAAATTCCAGAATATCAAAGAGAGAGCATAAGAAAATGTGAGAAATAATGTGTGTTTCCATCCACTACTGTTATGTGAATATTAGAAGTTGGTTCATGGAGATAAGCAGCTGGTGGAGCCAATTCTCCAATCAGGTGCCTTTCAGCTATTGCAGTGTCATTCAAGGAAATGACATTATTAAAAGAGTACAAGTCAAACATTAAAAGATTAAAAAAAAAAAAAAAAAAAAGTAATATGACTTTCTGTGTTGTATGTATTTATTTGAGGAAGGTAAGCCCTGAGCTTATTTTACAGGCCTCTGCTCAAAAATTGCATACCCATAATGAAATGAATTATCTCTGCAACCACAAGGTCTATTTGAATACTTTTGGTGTCATGCTAAAGGGAACACTTGTGAGATTTGTTAAGATGTGTAAATATCAGTATATGTGTTATATGTGAAGAGTAAATGAAGATGGCACACAGCACAAATGAAACAGTTTGAGGTTCCCCTAACAAAGAAAAGCATTTTCAGCTGCAGCTCTAAACCTCTATCAAATCATAGCACAATATGTGAACATTAACTCTGCAAAGGTTGATTCTGATAAAGTGAAGCAGAACAATACTAGAGAGGTTTTAGTACAGAAAATTCAGACGAGCTCTCCAAAATTGCACCATGTTTGCATGTGATTTTTGTCATGTACATAACTATATCTTTCATTTTTTGTTTCTGTAAATCCTTAATGATGTTTAAGATATACACATACAACTGTCTTTCCCACTCCAAACTGACCAATACACACCTACTGCACGTGAAACCGATGTTCTACTCTGAGTTTTGGAGGCCATATCTCCGTGACAGATTGGTCTATTTGAGTGATTGACACCTCGTTTGATTCATTAGAGCCAATAGAATGACGCTCTACCCACCAAAACGAGGTTGACAGCACTGTAAGCCAATCAGAGTCAGCAGAACACCGTTGTGGGGGAGATGTTGGCTGCTGTGAGTGGTCATTGTCATGCTTATCCCGGAACCTGAAGCCCATCATGTTCGCTCAGATTCATTTGAAAGACAGACAACATGTCTGTCAACGGGAATGTAGCGAGATTTAACGGCAGAATGAGCTTTTCACGGCAAAAACAACAAAGGTAAGAGAAATATTACAACTATAGTTTGGCAAAACAATTTCTGTTGTTGTTCTTTGGCCTCTATCTCTCTGATGCTTTGTTTCCACACATACAGTCAGGTCCATAAATATTTGGACATTGACATAATTTTCAGCATTCCAGCTCTGTACAACACCACAATTTGAAATGAAACAATCAAGATGTGCTTTAAGTGCAGACTCTGAGCTTTAATTTGAGGGTATTTACATCAAAATCAGGTGAACGGTGTAGGAATTAGGGATGGGCATCAATTTTCGATTATCAATGATTGATTATTAAGGCTTTGGATCAATCACAAATAATTTTGATCGATAGACGCAGTGTTTCTGCCGGGCCTACGAGACCCCCCACCCAGCCAGCACCTCGCCAGACGGAGGCTCTCATCGCTCTCCAAAGCCTCGGCGGCTTCCCTTAAGGCCTCTGAAAACACTACGCCACTGAACACAGGTTTCGCTGAATACTGAAGCCTGTAACCCCTGGCAATAGTTGTAAACACCCAGGGGTGAACTGTGCATGTGCGCCATTCTTCCTCTTTGGCCTGGGGGGTTGAAGCTCAAAACTGGGCCAGCTATGCTCTCTTGCGGCAACAGTCTGACTCTGCACTGCACTCTTTTGTTTTCTCTGTTTTTAAATACTCGCTTAATATGAAACAGCAATTGTAATATATTTCTAAGCTTTTAAAATCAAAATAAAATAAATAACAATAATAAATATTCATAAAAGTCTGTACTATCCATTAATTAATTTCGCTCCGCGGTAGCCCGCCCTACGTCATGACCAACAGGTTTCCGTAGTTCATGCTTGCAGCCGGAAAGCATGTTGAAGCGGGTCAAATGAAGCGTGGCATGGGATCATTTTGAGTTAAAGCCTTTGGAAACACAGCCTGAAATAGTAAAAATGCATATATTATATCAAAGTCGCCAGTCACTTGCCAGGACAGAGTGGGCGTGGCAGATAACGTTCTGATTGACAGCTCCCTCGTTTTGATTGACAGCTCCCTGGCTCAGCAATGGCTGCCATAAATTTAATCCAGCCGTACATGTTTGAGCCCTCTGATGATTCAGAGGACGAAGCAAAGCAGAAGCCCTGCCAGCTGACAATGATTCCTTTCAGGTGGTCACTGAATAATAAGTTTCAAAATGTTTTGTGATTCATATTAATGTTACTTAGCATTAGTTAGCATAACTTTTACATGCAGTGTTAGCTGAGATGAATGACAGCGGGAGGCTGGCGCTTTGCCTTTCTTCACTGAGATACGTTTTCATTGGAAACATAAATCTGCTCCGTTTTTCTGATAATAGCCTTTTTCATTCAAACACATCCAGTCTTAACAGATTAAATATGTCTTTACTCTGACACACACACCGACCCTCAAAGTGGGAGAGACCGGTGCCGGCCGGCCGTCTCTCTGGCGTTGTGTAGAAGTATTTGTCCGCCTCAAATAATGTTCCCCTCCGGCTAAAATTGTGCTGTTTCCCGCAGCATCACCTCCGCGATTGGGGATATTGAAATGCGTAGCAAAGCTAACTGCTTGAGGTTGAGGTTAGGGGTGAGGAAGGGTGCACATTACGTCCCCTCCCCGCGAGCCGACACCGGCACCGGGCCCGGGGGGCAAGCCCAGCCGCTCACAAGCCGATCAATAGATAGATCGATGGATAGATAGATAGATGGAAAGATAGATAGATAGATAGATGGAAAGATAGATAACGTTAGCTAGTTAACTATCTAGCTAGCTAACGATAGATAGCTAGCTAACGTTAGATAGACAGACAGACAGACAGACAGATAGATAGATAGATAGACAGACAGACAGACAGACAGATATATAGGCTATATAAAATTAGTTGGGTGTCTAATCGCAAATGGCTATGAAGAGACGAGTTGGCTCAGACTCAAAGAGGCAGAGTTAGCTGGAGCAGAAAGGTTTTGTTGCGCTGCCACTGGGGGGCGGGATGACACAACTGACAGATGATTTATGATTGGTTTCGAATTTATTGCGTAATAAATCTGAGAGATAACCACGGCCCAATCAAACCCAATTTCAAGAATGTACAAAAACTTAAAAGACAGATATTTCGAATTTGGATGGAAACTGATTTCTAATTGTTTTACATGTTTAATATTATGTGCATAAGACCCTAAATTACATAGTTAGAAGGCTATTGTGGATTTGGGTTTCCAGAGGCTTTAAGAGACGATGTGGCTCATTGCAAACATTGCACCGTGACAACACGGCGACGACTCCGATGATGTACCATCTGCAAACAGTACATCTGACCCTGATGAATGCATCGCCTAACGTTACACCTTCTCAGCCTTGTGATCCACGGCGACAAGAAAATATCACCGGGGCCATCTGCAAAATGATAGAAACGGATATGCTGCCCTTACGTTTTGTCCAGGGCAAGGGCTTTCGTGCTCTGATGCAAATGGTTGAGCCAGCATATCCAATTCCTTCACGACGTTCAATCACAAGGCGCATGGACATTCGCTACGAGGAGTCGAAACAGCATCTGCTAATGAAGCTAGCTACCGCTGACAAGGATGCGATAACTACAGACTGCTGGACTGCACTCACAGCGGAGAGTTACATGACTATCACCTGCCACTTCATTGGAAAAGATGACTGGCAAGTCACCTCTGCCGTCCTGCTCACTGAAAGCCTGCCAAGTCGCCACACAGCTGACTTCCTAGCTGAAAAATTAAACAAATCTGTAGCCCAGTGGGGAATTGAAGGCCGAGTTATTGCATGCGTCCACGATAAAGCTGCAAATAAAGTGGCTGCCAACAGACTGGACAAAGTCAACTGGATCTCCATTGCCTGCTTCGCCCACACCCTCCAGCTGGCAATACATGATGGTTTTGCACTGTACTTGCATCGTGTCATTTCTGCAGCTGGCAAACTCGTTTAGCCACTTTAACCACAGCACCGTGGCGACCAAAGCGCTACAGAAGAAACAGGAGCAGATGGGTCTCCCAGCACACCGGCTTATACAGTCGTGTAAAACCTGCTGGAACAGCGTGTGTGACATGTTCAACCGTCTCAAGGAGCAGCGCTGGGCTGTTGCCGCTGTCCTGTCGGATCGCACGGTCACCAGGCTCCAGGACGCCAGGGTCCTAGAGCTGAAGGACGAGTACTGGCAACTGATGGAGGAGACACAGCCTGTGCTGACAGCGCTGAAGACTGCCACTACGGTCATGTCTGGGGAGAAAGAGGTCTCCGTTTCCAACACATATCCAGTCACTTACAGGTATTTTATCTAATTCTTCGTTTTCTTTATATATATATATATATATATATATATATATTTTTTTTTTTTTTTTCTCCTTTTTAACTTATTAATTTCATAACTTACTATGCCTAACGTTACAGCCTCCTCAACACCCATCTCCGACCGAATGAAGATGACGGGGCCCAATGCGCTGCTCTGAAGGCCAGAGTGTGCTCTTCCCTCAGCAACCGAATGTTAAGCTTAGTTTAACTTATTTGACATTATTTGCATTTTCACATAATAAATAGCTAATGATGATTTAGAGGGGATGAATGATTGTGATTAGATTTATTTGTTTATTTATTTACTTTTACAAATGCAAGTCTACCGTCAGGTTACAGCGTTTTCATTAATTTTTTTTCTGTTTTGCCAACTGATTCGTTATTTTCGTTATTTATTCAGGTCGAATCTGAGGAGCTGATGTCATCTGCCCCCATGATTTCATCGATGCTGGATCCACGCCATAAGCATCTGAGCTTTTTTTCGGATACACGGAGAGAGGCCGCAAATCACACACTGTTGGAACTTGGGCAGATGGAAGAGCCAGAGCCTATCCCACCGTCTGGAAATGAGGCTATATCGTCTGACTTTGACTCTCCTCCGGCTGAGGACTCGGAGGAGAGCAACGGGGCCGAGGACCCAGGAGCCCCAGCAGCACCTCCTCGGGTCAGCGCCATGGCACAACTCCTCAGGGAGCTATACGCAGCAAACGCTGCTGGGTCTGACATCGAAACAGAAGTCAAAAACTATATGAGGGAGCCTTCCGCAGGACTGAATTGCGACCCAGCTGACTGGTGGAAATCAAATGAAGGCCGGTTTCCCAGGTTGGCAAAGCTAGCGCGTACATACCTCTGCATCCCCGCAACCTCGGTCCCCTCAGAGCGGATGTTTTCAGCGGTTGGCTTGACCGTCACCAGGCTTCGATCGCGTCTTACCCCTGAACATGTGAACATGCTGATCTTTCTAAATAAGAATCAGTAGCCTGAGCCTCTTTTTACCTTTTACAACTGGACGTTATTGTTGGAGTACACCAAAGTTTGACAGTCATCCTGTTATCCCGTTTGTGACTATTAAGGAAAAAAGAAAAAAAAAATGTTTGTGAGTAACGTTAACTGTTTTATTGGCTTCACGTGCTGTAGGTGCTTTGTTTGCTTTTTTTAAAATTAGGTTGCCATACTATGCTACATGCACAAATAATTTAGATTCTTAATTGACATGCAATGTGTTGTCTTAATTTGAATGTGAAGAGTAAAGTTAGGCTTATGTTATGCCTCCGTCTGAACTCCCAGCTCGTGCCGCTGCTGCTGACTCTTATTTAAATTTAACATTTTATTCACTGCCTTCACTTTTTATTAATTGAAATTAAGTTTAACATTTCGCTCACTGTTTAATATTTTGTTGAACTGTCTGGGTGTGGATCGTGTCTCTGTTTGAGTGTAGTCTCCATGCCTAATATGGCTTGCGGGGGCTTAAGCACAAGTTTAAACTTGTTTTTTGAACAAGTAAAATAAAGATTCTGTTGAGGAAAACATGCTTTATTTGTTATTTCTACCGTAGGCATCATTTTAATGGCAAAAAGCTTATCAATTAATCGATAAATGATCGTTAATTTTTTTGATGATCGAATAATGAATTTTGATCGTTTGTCCATCCCTAGTAGGAATTACAACACATTTTATATGTGCCATCCACCTTTTTAAGGGACCAAAAGTAATTGGACAAACTAACATAATCATAAATCATATTGTCACTTTTTAATACTTTGTTGCAAATCCTTTGCAGTCGATGACAGCCTGAAGTCTCGAACCCATGGACATCACCAGATGCTGGGTTTCGTCTCTGGTGATGCTCTGCCAGGCCTCTGCTGCAGCTGTCTTCAGTTCCTGCTTGTTCTTTGGGCATTTTCCTTTCAGTTTTGTCTTCAGCAAGTGAAATGCATGTTCAATCGGATTCAGGTCAGGTGATTGACTTGGCCATTGCAGAACATTCCACTTCTTTGCCTTTAAAAACTCTTTGGTTGCTTTCGCAGTATGCTTCGGGTCATTGACCATCTGCATTGTGAAGCGCCGTCCAATGAGTTTTGAAGCATTTGGCTGAATATGAGCAGATAATATTGCCCGAAACACTTCAGAATTCATTCTGCTGCTTTTGTCAGCAGTCACATCATCAATAAATATAAGAGATCCAGTTCCACTGGCAGCCATACATGCCCACGCCATTACACTACCACCACCATGCTTCACTGATGAGGTGGTATGCTTTGGATCTTGAGCAGTTCCTTCCCTTCTCCATACTTTTCTCTTTCCATCATTCTGGTACAAGTTGATCTTTGTCTCATCTGTCCATAAGATGTTGTTCCAGAACTGTACAGGCTCTTTTAGATGTTTCTTGGCAAACTCTAATCTGGCCTTCCTGTTTTTGAGGCTCACCAATGGTTTACACCTTGTGGTGAAACCTCTGTATTTCCTCTGGTGAAGTCATCTCTTAATTGTTGACTTGGACACAGATACACCCACCTCCTGGAGAGTTTTCTTGATCTGGCCAACTGTTGTGAAGGGGTTTTCTTGACGAGGGAAAGGATTCGTCTGTCATCCACCACACTTGTTTTCCGTGGTCTTCCAGGTCTTTTGGTGTTGCTGAGCTCACCAGTGCGTTCTCTCTTTTTCAGAATGTACCAAACAGTTGATTTGGCCACACCTAATGTTTTTGCTATCTCTCTGATGGGTTTGTTTTGATTTTTCAGCCTAATGATGGCTTGCTTCACTGATATTGACAGCTCTTTGGACTTCATATTGAGAGATGACCTCACCAGATTCCAAATGAATATACCACACTTGAAATAAACTCTAGGCCTTTTATCTGCTCCTTGTAAGTGAAATAACGAGGGAATAACACACACCTGGCCATGGAACAGCTGAGTAGCCAATTGTCCAATTACTTTTGGTCACTTAAAAAGGTGGAAGGCACATATAAAATGTGTTGTAATTCCTACACCGTTCACCTGATTTGGATGTAAATACCCTCAAATTAAAGCTCAGAGTCTGCACTTAAAGCACATCTTGATTGTTTAATTTCAAATCCATTGTGGTGTTGTACAGAGCTGGAATGCTGAAAATTGTGTCAATGTCCAAATATTTATGGACCTGACTGTACGTACCAAAGCACTCTACACCAGCCTCTCAGTCTCTGCTTTCACTGGAGATGAATGGCATGTGCTTTGCATAACGTGTCGTCAAGTTAGAGTGTGCTGTATGCAGTTGGATTTGTTGTTGTTTATTTAGTTGTTGTTTGAGCTGCGTTTGGGGCATGTTAAAAGGGTTTTTACAGCCTTGTAGCCCAGGTTCTGCTGTTTAATTTGAAGTGCAACATCACTAAATTCTTCGTGATCAGTGCACTGTTTCACACTGTGTTTGCAAAGTTGCTCTCAAAGTCCCCCAATTGAGGGACTTCGGTTTCAACAGGTTTTAATGTGCTGGTAGTCACTTGACACTTGACATGCTGCTGTTTTATGCTATGACCTATTTAAAGCAGCTGTGCAGAACTTTTCTTTTTCGTTGATTATAGCGCCTCTTTGGTCGAAGTGGTATGACACCCACAGCCTGTTGTCGTAAAGCCGGCAATTACCGCATGCATTTGTTTTGGAGAGCGAGAGGATTAACTAACGTCAGGTCACAGTCCAAGTAAATAGTGGAAACAGCAAAATTACTCCTGTCGTGTTTTTGTTCTGATCTAATCTAATCTGTTGTGTATTTTGAGCTACTAAGGCTACCGTAGTAGTGTGAGCCTCAAGTTATTCTGGGTAATGTAGTAACCGTTGTTGTGCTACTGGAAACAATGAGAAGCAGCCGTGTACGTTCGGTGTAAGGAGGAATAAACAGTTAACAAGTCATCTGCTGAGTCTGCATTATTATGTGAAAAGAATACTCCGACGATTTGGGAGTTATGCCCTTTCTCTATCATTTTAATATTGAGACAGCGGTTAGCATGGCACTGTCAGTACATCTTGCGCGGAGGGATACATCGGTGAGCAGCTGCAGCTGACTCTGGGACAGGTACGCTAGGTCACTCGGTAAAAGCAAACAAAGAGACGACACAGACGATATTACTCACCCGACTGAAAGCTGTCCATCAGCTCCTGCAGGCCTGGAGCGTTTTTTCCAGTTCATCTTAGGAACATGAAAAAAAGTTTCAATCACGCCAGGATTAGTGATTGCTGCAAAGTTTTCACTCATTGTGATGCACTCTCTGCGGCGCTTTTCTCCCCAACGATGGCAGCACCGAATCCCATTCTGTGCAGGAAAATAGTAGCGGAGGATGATGGATAACAGAAAGAACCTGTGTACCCGGCCCGGAGGGTTACCGGGGCCCCGCCCTGGAGCCAGGCCTGGGGTTGGGGCCCGTGGGCGAGCGCCTGGTGGCCGGGCTTTCACCCATGGGGCCCGGCCGGGCCCAGCCCGAACCGGCTACATGGGCTCGTCCCCCTGCAGGCCCACCACCCGCAGAGGGATCCAGAAGGGTTCGGTGCAATGTGGATTGGGCAGCAGACCAAGGCGGGGGCCTTGGCGGTCCGATCCTCGGCTACAGAAGTTGGCTCTTGGGACATGGAATGTCACCTCTCTGGCGGGGAAGGAGGTGGAGCTGGTGGAAGAGGTTGAGCGCTACCGGCTAGATATAGTCGGCCTCACCTCGACACATAGTTCCGGCTCTGGAACCCAAGTCCTTGAGGGGGGGTGGACCTTCTCCTTTGCTGGAGTTGCTCCGGGTGAGAGGCGGAGGGCCGGGGTGGGCTTTCTGATAGCCCCTAGACTCTCTGCCTGTATGTTGGGGTTTACCCCAGTAGACGAAAGGGTTGCTTCCCTGCGCCTTCGGGTCAGGGAACGGGTCCTGACTGTTGTCTGCGCTTATGCGCCAAACAGCAGTGCAGAGTACCCACCCTTTTTGGAGTCCCTGGGACGGGTGCTGGACAGTGCCCCAACCGGGGACTCCATTGTTCTGCTGGGGGACTTCAACGCTCACGTGGGCAATGACAGCGAGACCTGGAGGGGCGTGATTGGGAGGAACGGCCTGCCCGATCTGAACCTGGGTGGTGTTCAGTTATTGGACTTCTGTGCGGGTCGCAGTTTGGCCATAACTAACACCATGTTCAAACATAAGGATGTCCATCGGTGCACGTGGCACCAGGACAGCCTAGGTCGCAGGTCAATGATTGACTTTGTAGTTGTATCATTTGACCTGCGACCATATGTTTTGGACACTCGGGTGAAGAGAGGAGCAGAGCTGTCAACTGATCACCACCTGGTGGTGAGTTGGATCAGATGGTGGGGGAAGACGCCGTGCAGACCTGGCAGGCCCAAGCGAACAGTGAGGGTCTGCTGGGAACGCCTGGCGGAAGAACCTGTCCAGATGATCTTCAATTCCCACCTCCGGGAGAGCTTCAACCGTGTCCCGAGGGCAGAGGGGGACATTGAGTCCGAATGGGCCTTGTTCCGCTCTGCCATTGTCGAGGCGGCGGCTGGAAGCTGTGGCCGCAAGGCAGCTGGTGCCAGTCGTGGCGGTAATCCCTGAACCCGCTGGTGGACACCAGAGGTGAAGGGAGCCGTCAGGCTGAAGAAGGAGGCCTACAGGGCATGGTTGGCCTGTGGGTCTCCGGAAGCAGCTGGCGGGTACCGGCGGGCCAAGCGGAGTGCAGCGGCTGCGGTCGCGGATGCAAAAACTCGGGCGTGGGAGGAGTTCGGTGAGGCCATGGAGGAAGACTATCGATCGGCTCCAAAGAGGTTCTGGCAAACCGTCCGGCGCCTCAGGGGGGGAAGGCGGCAACTAGCTCCCACTGTTAACAGTGGGGGCGGGGAGCTGCTGACGTCAACTGAGGACATTGTCGGGCGGTGGAAGGAATACTTTGAGGAGCTCCTCAATCCCACCAGCACGTATTTCAGTTAGGAAACAGAGACGGGGGTATCGGGGGCGGGTCGTCCAATTTCTGGGGCAGAAGTTGCCGAGGTAGTGAAACAACTCCGAGGCAGCGGAGCCCCGGGGGTGGATGAGATTCGTCCTGGATATCTCAAGGCTCTGGATGTTGTAGGGCTGTCTTGGTTGACACGCCTCTGCAACATTGCATGGACATCGGGGGCAGTGCCTCTGGAGTGGCAGACCGGGGTGGTGGTCCCCATTTTCAAGAAGGGGGACCAGAGGGTGTGTTCCAACTACAGGGGGATCACACTCCTCAGCCTACCTGGTAAGGTCTACTCCAGGGTGCTGGAGAAGAGGGTCCGGTCGATAGTTGAACCTCAGATTGAGGAGGAGCAATGTGGTTTTCGTCCCGGACGCGGAACCGTGGACCAGCTCTTTACCCTCGCCAGGGTGCTGGAGGGGGCATGGGAGTTTGCCCAACCAGTCCACATGTGTTTTGTGGATTTGGAGAAGGCTTACGACCGTGTCCCCAGGGGCATCCTGTGGGGGGTGCTCTGGGAGTATGGGGTTGGTGGCCCTCTGCTAAGGGCCATCCAGTCCCTGTACCGAAGGAGCACGAGCCTGGTTCGCGTGGCCGGCAATAAGTCGGACCTGTTCCCGGTGAGGGTTGGACTCCGCCAGGGCTGCCCTTTGTCACCGGTTCTGTTCATAACTTTTATGGACAGAATTTCTAGGCGCAGCCGAGTGGTGGAGGGGGTCAGGTTCGGTAGCGGGAGGATCTCGTCCCTGCTTTTTGCGGATGACGTGGTCCTCCTAGCTCCATCGAACAGTGACCTCCAGCTCTTGCTGGGACGGTTCGCAGCTGAGTGTGAAGCGGCTGGGATGAGAATCAGCACCTCCAAGTCTGAGGCCATGGTCCTCAGCCGGAAAAGGGTGGATTGCCCTCTCCGGGTCGGGGGGGAGGTCCTTCCTCAGGTGGAGGAGTTTAAATATCTCGGGGTCTTGTTCACGAGTGAGGGTAGAATGGAGCGTGAGATGGACAGGCGGATTTGGGGGGCGTCAGCAGTGATGCGGGCGCTGAACCGGTCCGTTGTGGTGAAGAGGGAGCTTAGCCAAAAAGCGAAGCTCTCGATTTACCGGTCTATCTTCGTTCCAATCCTCACCTATGGTCACGAGCTCTGGGTAGTGACCGAAAGAATGAGATCGCGAGTGCAAGCGGCCGAAATGAGTTTCCTCCGCAGGGTGGCTGGGCTCAGCCTTAGAGATAGGGTGAGGAGCTCGGACATCCGGGAGGGACTCGGAGTAGAGCCGCTGCTCCTCCACATCGAGAGGAGCCAGTTGAGGTGGTTCGGGCATCTAGTAAGGATGCCACCCGGACGCCTCCCTTGGGAGGTGTTTCGGGCGTGTCCAACCGGGAGGAGACCTCGGGGCTGCCCCAGGACACGCTGGAGGGACTACATCGCCCGGCTGGCCTGGGAACGCCTCGGGGTTCCCGCGGAAGAGCTGATGGAAGTGGCTGGGGAGAGGTCTGTCTGGGCTTCTTTGCTGAGGCTGCTGCCCCCGCGACCCGGACCCGGATAAGCGGAGGACGACGACGACGATGACGACGATTCAGCCTCTCTCATCTCTGCTCAGCATTCAACACATGGAGTTCCTCATCTGTGTGCTCCGGCTCAAACAGGTATGGCTCTGGATCTGTGTCCGCTACAAGAAACTCTTCAAAATCACGTTCAAAGTCGTCCATTGCAGCTACTAAAATTCAGAGATTTCGCTAGGCTAAATAAACAGCTGAGTTTTGTTTACAAGCTACGTCTGTGCCTGCTCACCGGTGTATCCCTCCGCGGATCACAGCGCAGGACGTACTCAATATGAAAATGATAGAGAAAGGGCATAACTCCCAAATCGTGGGAGTATTCTTTTATGTGAAGATACGCAGTGAAGACATAACATCATCCTAACACAGCAAAGCTGTTACCTGCAGCCTTCGCTTGCAAAGCTAACGCTACTAACGTTAGCTCAGTCCAAGTAATTAGTGGAAACATGCTAACATGCTAACGTTACACACAAGTTAGTAGTAAAGTAAGACCTGTTCATAAATGTTCTGGTGTAGCTCTGAATTTCTTATAAACTGAGGACAACTGCCTGCTGTATATTTGTGTTCATGGTCACAGTCACGGATCATTTTACATGATGCTCCTTTGTTATCCGCCATGACATCAAAAGTACAACCAAGTCCTCATAGATACATCTCTGGTAAAACTGTTAGGTGTTATGTGTTCAGCAATGCCCGTTGCGTACTGCTTCCTCGAAGAACACTGTAAACACCGCTCCTTCTTCTTCTGTGGTTTAATTGCTGCGGGCCGCTGCGGGTGAGCAGAATCACTTCCGCCTCGGGTGCCGTATTCTGGTTTTCTGACTTCCGCTGTGTGTCCGACCCGAGCTAGGCTACGCTAAATAGCCATATAGAGAAAGGCTTTTTTGCCGCTGCTGGGTTCAGATAAATATGCGGATCTTCAAGGGGGGGTGATACGAACTAGGGACAGTTTTACAGTTTTGGTAAAAAGTTCCACACAGCTGCTTTAAGTCCTGGAATTTGTTATTTCCGTGACAACTGAATCCAACACAGGCTCCCCTCCAACTGAGTGCTGTGCTGCGCTGCTGTGTGAACAGCGTGTTTGTCTGTGCCTAACAGCAGTCTTTTGATGGTAACAAACTGCGCCAGGCTCAGGTCGGGTTAGGTCAGGAAAATGTGGCTCTAGCGTGCTCACCTGTGTGTGTGCACATCATGAATCCATGAATTTGTTTACTTGTGCTTTGTTGCTGATATTTTTTTCTGTTGCTTTTTAATGACCGGAATAAATAAATCAATCAATCAAATCAAAATTAGTATATTTGGTTGCTGTATTAATTTGTTTTATCCTTTTCAGTTGCTGAAGGCCGGTAGTGGTCCTGGTGATCTGGGTGGCGGTATCCCCCATCCTTTCCCCTCCCTGTGTGAATGATGCAAATTATTAAAAACATATTTTAGATACTTGTTTAAAATAAAGTATTTTATTGTATGTTTGGATCCACGCTGCATGCCTCTTGAGTATAACAAACCTGTGAGTCTTAAGTGTTTTGGAAGCAAGATAATTCTCTGGGTGAAATTCCTAGGGTGGTATTGTCTGGCAACTTAAATATTACTTAATCGTATTACCCTAAAATTATTTAATGTACATTGTGTTGCTGTAGCTGCCACATACATAATGTTTATGGTGACGTTTTGCAAGTGTAAAAGTAACGTTAGCATTAGCTTTTGCAAAAAGAGCTCACTAGCAGCTTCACGCACTTTATGGGTAAAGTGAAGTTAAAGTGGCTTGCATCTTATTTCTCATTGGGTTACGTTAGGTCTCTTAAGTCCTTGTGGTAGAAATAACAGGGATTGTTGCACGTTTATTAGAGTATCTGCTGACCAACATCACTGAGTCTCATAAACCAAGCAAACACCCTATAATGATGTGTAAACAATGTTGTCATTTCATCAGTTTCCTCACATAACCTCCATGGAAACAGCAGAAGAGAGCTAACAGCTAAAAGAAAAAAGGTAAGGTTTTTGAAAAGAGCTTGAACTGATTGTAAATCACATGTGTAGCAATAGAGAGTTTGTAATAAAGAAACATTTACAAACAATCTCTGCAGTGCTTCCATCAGGAGCTTGTGTGCCCGTATGCTCCTGTTGTAGTGATGGCCTGAGATAACTCCATCAATAGAACCTGCAGCCGCAACTTCAGATTCAATAAAGACATCCCGTAAGCCTGCATCAGCAAAAAGCTTCCTAATACAAGAAAGATATGCCATAGCTGTATGAAACTCTCCCATCCTTATTACAAGTCTCTCTGAGATAGTGCTTGTCTGCCAACGTATCTCTTGGGCCTTAGCATATATGGCTTGATCCATAACTATCACTATTTCTTTTTGTTTCCGATTGTCAGCAATAGCAGTGGAGCGGCTCAGGATGGTGTGGACAGTGTTGAGATCTGTTGGGCTAGCATCAATGACAGGTAGGTAGCCTACATTTGTAGAGGGTAGGATTGTGTCCTGCTTTAACATTATGTTAAAACCTGTCCATCCAGGAAATCCCCTCGGCCTCCTGTACTTTCATTAGGAAGAATGCAGCATCATTTCTCCTTCCAGTGGTTTGGGCATCTCTGTATTTGTCCTGCTGGAGATCTACCTTGAGCACTACATTCTGTGGACCAGGACCTCCTTCCTCTTGTGTAGGTTGAAAGATTTAGTGGAGGAGGATGAACAGACCGCACTCTTGTTCTTTGTCTGGATGATGTGGAGGGTAAAGATGCCGACTCACTAGCCATGGTTTGCTGAATAATTATTCCATTGGTGTTGTGCGTTGTTCCTTTACCTGAAAGTGTCTCCTCTCCAAAGTCATATTATCCCATACATTTTCTGGGATGTATATATCTCCTCTCTCCACTTGTAGGTGAGCAAGGACTGTATCATGCTCAAGAACCTGGGAGTTAGATGAGCAGTGGCCAAGACCATTCAACAACCCTATGAGCTGTGCTGAGCCTGTCATATGCCAAACTGCCATTGCAAGAGAGCACTGTTTTGGCATGAGCCACCGTCCTTTGGTCGCCAAGGTAATGAGATCCTGACAAGTTGACACTACCATTTTGCTGTCCTCTAAAGTAACCTCAACACGTTCATTGTCTGATGGTTGTGTTGAAATGCCAGATGTCCATGCAACAAAGTTAAAAAGTTGGTGAGGCACGAAGTCCAGGGCATTATCCAGTGTAAAGTCAGTTGCTCTTGGAGGCCATGGGAGCTTTGGGGATGTTTTTGATGTCTTACAGATGATGTCCCTCAGGGTGACCGCTGCATGATATAAAAGTCGAGACCTATCTGCCGTGATGGTGGCATTATCAGGCTGTCTTTGAGTCACCAGTGATGTTTCTCCTTCACTGTCTTCAGATGAGGAGGAAGTGGCAACTTCATGAATGATCTCCTCAGCTGTCAGATCATCAACATACACAAGATATGTTGTAAATGCCTTTTGAGATCTCAAGAAAGGATGTGACTTTTGAAGTCTTGCATTGAGTAAGTGAGCCTTGTATGTTGGAATGTTAACTCCCTCCCTTTCCAGAACAACATTCTCAAAGCATATTCAGCTTTGAGAGTCGAAGCACCTCACGTTTTTTTACAAGCTTCTCTTCGATCACTGTTTTACAGAAATGCTTGTACCCATTCTCATACAAGTTGCTTTCTGTGTTCTCACTTTTCTTTTTTGACAGGTACCGTGTGTAGTCTCTGAAACAGGAGAAGTGGTATCGTGCCTCACTAGCCACTAGGTCCCTGTCACAAATGTGTAGAAGCAGACTCTCATCCTGTCTTGCTTCAGCAGCAAGAAGTAACTTCCCTGCAGTGAGTGTTTCACACCAAGAAAGTTTTTCTTTTATTCTCCTCCGACTGTGAGCTTCATATCTGTATTTTTCATGTTTGCAAATCATATTGGGAGCAGGTGTGGTGCTCTCTCAGACGTGTGAAAGTCACTTGTGTGTGATCTTAGAGCCCGTGTCTTTGCCGGAGTTTCCTCACCATCCTCTGTCTCTGTTGCTACTTCTAGCACTAAAAGACAAACAGAAGACATCCACAGATTCAGACTTCACCTTGGTTTGAGGCTGTGCACCATTCTTATTCCCCTACATCACTGGGTCGTGACATCACACTACATTATTCATATTTGTAGTGCTTGTTAAAGCAACACTCTGTTACTTCGACCACGACCCGTGGCTTCAAAAAACTTTATTACATTTTATGGAGAAAATGTCCTCTGGTTTTCCCTCTGATGTCCTACGACTGCTCTGTCTGTCTGCAGCCTTCAATTTAGCAGAGCTGTCCCCAGCTAACCACTGCCGCAGCTGCAGCTTCGGTCTGCAGGCAGCCTACAGGTTGTTTTCAGGAACCTCCGTATTTCATGATGATAATATTTAATGACTCCTGCTTTTCATTTCAGAAATCTGATCACCTTATCTGAGTTGAAATGGAAATAACAATTGCGTGTTTTACCTGGCTGTTTTTAATCAATGTAGTTTTTGAATGTTACTGAGCACTTTATTGGACTTCAGAAGTAATGTGAATGAGTGAGGGGCTTAATTTAAGTTGCACTTCATCTCAACAGTGTTCACTGCAGCTAGATGGGCAAATGACTCCCTCCTTTGATGGAATCAAGTGGGTGAGAATGCAGTGATCTGGTTTTGCTCATTTGAGTAGAGTGAAATACAAAGCTTATGTCTGAACAGTGAATTACGCACAATAAACTTGAGTTGTGAGAACCTGATCATGTGAGAGGATGTCATTGTAGCTCCTAATTTCTTTTCTTTGTTCACAGATTCAGCGTTCAAGATTCAGATTTGAAGTTCAAGATCCACATTTACAGTTTCACACTGCATGTTTGATACCAATCTTCTGTTCCATTTTCCTTTTGAATTAAAGCTTCATTTTCTCTTCTCTTCTGGGCTCATTTTATTTTTGTTATATTACTAAAAATGGATGTAGCAGTCTCTGTGATAGCCAGCATTAGCTGGTATAGCATATTCAGCAGGTTCCTGGCTGTGAAAGTTAAATCTCCGCACTGCCTCTTCAACTATAAGACTCTCTTCAGTGCCTGAATCTTTCCACTCAAACACTGATTTAATAAATTTTTGCCATCCTGTGCCTGTAAAAGGAGTGATTGGTCCATCTTTCTGAATTCTATGCATACAGCACTCCATTTCTTATGCTAATGTAATGCTAGCAAACAAAAAAATAGCAACAAAGATTAATCTAGTGGCGGGAGGAGAGTTGTTTTTATGACGTTTCATCATTTTGACAGATAAATGACAGGTGAAGTTCCCAAGCAAGATAACAGACCTCAAATTTGACCTCAGATGTTTATTTTGTATAAAGCTCACAGAGAAAATATAGATGGTACCTACACAGACTGTTTAAAAAAGTCCTTAACGTGAAAAGACCAAGTTATGTATTGAAGACATAAAAGAGACTTATTAGGCTATGTATGTATGTATGGCTCTACATGCAGTGCCATTTTTCCAAGGTTTTTTTTTTTTTTCTCCAAGCGTCCCATTGGATGATAACTACTCACGTCATGCATGTCGGACCCCGAACGTAGCTCTCTGCTCTGTTTGCCGGAAAAAAGGTGACGTGATAAAGTTACCGATCTACAAAAATGCGCAAGAAGTACCAGTGGCAACAATTTTCTTTTGATTTATTGAAAACTTAAAACTTAAAATGGAGCTTGAGCCAAGAAATACAACCTGTTCTCCTCCCAGCTCATCAAATTCTGACACATTGTCAGTGGGCCAACACATCAGTATATGATGTGCTAGCTACCCTCCAGCATCAGGTTTGGATGTTCAAGGACATAATGTCAATTTACACTTGTTACATGCATTGTGTCTTCTCAGAATGCACTACAGATTCTGCTCTTTAAATGCATACACTCTTTTTTAAAAATAAACTTACAAGGTGATGAAACACTTAACCTCTATTTACATGCTTAGGTTAAGGCAACAAAAGTCCGTTGTTGGGGTTAGAAGAAAGAAGTATTTTTTGGTGATATAAGTATTATTACAAATACTGTAAAACAATATGTTTTTTTAACACTACTGTGACAAATGACAAATATTTAAATTTGCATGTATGTTTTAAACTACATGTGGGGCTTGTCAAAATTTCCTTGCAGTATATGGCAGAAAATTCATACGTCATTCCTATGGTTTAAGACAGCCCAAAAACATCAGTAAACATGAACAACTCTCTCAAATCCAAAAACTAGAGAGTTAAAACTCAAATTGTGACATCATTAAGTATAAAGACTGGAGCTGCCCTATAGATAATGAATGGTGATTGATATTCTAGTTAACAGGATGCTACAATAGAATAAAGATCATTTGGTTATACAATACAATACAAACGCCGAGTCAGGCTCCCAATCATTGTCTATGGAGCAGCTGCAGACTTAATACGAGAGGAGAGAGTAACTTGTGTTCACTAATATTGATTGAACTTGCTTAGGCCATGAAAAGAACTTGTGGAAAATTTAAATTTATGTCTTGTTCCCCTTAAATAATAAGTTGGTTGCATATACACATAAAACCTACAGCAGAAAAGGTAATTCTACATTCTGCACTTCTAATTTTATCGCTGTTAAATATTTCAAACTGCCAAAAAATTGCAACATGTCACAAATTCTACTTGTCAGCTCTGAGTGTTATAAAACAGCAATGTCTCACTCTCTTCTAGGAGTAATCCTTCTCCTTGCTAAAAGTTAATTCATAAATAATTCCCAAGTCCTTTTCAGAGGTAGCAGTAAGGTTGTATGTTCCCTGCTTACACAAACAAGGTTCTATGTTTCCCGCTCAACCAAGCGGGAAACATAGAACCTTTTTGTGAAAGCAGGAAACATTGAAGCTTTTTTGCAGGGTTAAGTGGGGAACATAGAACCTGGGAAACATAGAGATGACCCCATTGAGGAGATGCCATGTCTGATGCTGCTTTCTTCATTGTGATCAAAAATTATCCTTATTTGGACTGCCAAAGGACAAAGAAACAAAGAAAAAGTGGTTATAATTTATTTTTGATACAATTCCTCCACAATACAACCTGGACATTTTATTGTGTTCCCTCTATTTTCCTAAGGACTGCTTCACAAATTGGCAACAGTTTACTGCTGGATTTTCCCTTTGTTGGACATATCTGGAGATTCAGGATCACAACCTGTAAGTATGCTTTATGAGTTGTGAATTTGTTGTGTAAAAACAAACTAGGAAGCTGCTACCGAGTGTTGAAGTGTGGAGTAGATGGCTGTAGGAGCTAATGTTAGGCTGTACACCCAGTGCTTAGCTGTAGGCCTCGACTAACTGGCTAACCAAAGCTATTGTTTTAAAATGCTTTTGCTAGTTGGCGTACAGTAAGTTAAACTGCTGGCTGGGTGGTGTCAGCAAGATGAATTTGATGACTGAATTGTGGAGAATCTAACAGAGCTTAGATGTGCAGCATGTCCATATTGACAAATGTTGAAACATTTCTATGTGCGATGCCCGATTTAAGCAGCTACTGCCGCTTGCTAGCTAGTTAAGCAGCTACTGCCACTACCTTGAGCGATTAGCCAACAGGCAACAGTCATACCTGGGGTGGAAGTAAGAGCTGCATTTATTTGTCAAATTGTATTGTTTCTGTCTGAGTTTGATTGTGAATCGTCTTTTGAAGAGGACCTATTATTCCCTTTTCCTTGTGTTTTACACAGCGTTATAGCTGTTGGTCTCAGCGGGGTCTGCCTATTGGTCCGACATCCCATTGTTCCGACCATATTAAACCCATTGTTCCGAAGTCCCTTTGTTCCAAAATCATCATGATGCCCTGTGGTTAAGGTCTGGTAAGGTTTAGGCACAAAAACCACTTGGTTAGGTTAGGGCAAAAGCGCAGTGCTCTCTTAGGAAAAGATCATGGTGTGGGTTAAAATGAAAAAGAAAGTGACAAACGCATAAGCCGTGAGCCTGCTTCACCTCAAGCCTTTCCCAGCTGACCCAGAACCGGTCGCGGCGCACCATCAAGGCCCACCGGGAGCCATTCAGCACTGCGGAGAGCTCCCTACACAACCCTGACCCCAGAGTTAATAACAGGAGGTTATGGTGTTTCACTCTCTCCTCTATATGACACCTGTATCTCGACCAGTAGCCTACTTTTGTTGCGTTCCTGATCCTCTATGGTTCACAAATACAGTATAGCCTAGTATAATCACATATCGGAACAACGGGACGTCGGACTAATGAGAGGTCGGAACAATGTTATGGCACTGGTCTCAGCTTACCGGCTAATCAAAGCTATTGCCCTTGAAATGCTTTTGCTACGTGGCGTCCAGGGCCCATATTCACAAAGAATCCTAAGACTAAAAGTAGCTCTTAGTGACGTCATTCTAAGAACAATCTTAGAATTCCTCGAATTCTAACATTTTTCTTAGAATTTCCCCTTGGTACGATAAAAGTTATTCACAAAGCATCTTAGGCCTTAAGAGAGCTCCTAAGGTGAAAAACTGTTAAGAGGAGGGAGGAGGACTTTTAAGAAGCCTAAGAGTGTTTTCAACAGAGAAGATGGTGGAAAGAAAGAGAGGAAGGAGAGATATTCTCCGTATATTGAACGACAGTGATTTAATAAGACGCTACCAGCTTTTCCCACCCAGCGTAGTAACGCAATAACGCCCGCTTTGGATTGCAGCATGTACCAGTGCTTCTCGCTTGTGCGTAAAAGGAGAGGGAACGCATTGATTTGTCGGGCAATGCGCTCCTAAGTCTACTTCTTCCCTTGTGCCGTGATCCCAGGACCGAATTTCCCTCTTAAAACTCCTTTGTTGTCCTCCACGAGCTGTGCCAACAGCAGGCACTGCTCTTCTGTCCAGTTCAGCTTTCTCGTTCTTTTTTTCTCCATTTCATTCGTTGTTTTGGTCATTCTGCCAAATGAAACCACTTTTTACAAGGAGGCCAGCAATCACAGTAATTGCTGACAGCTGAGTCTGCGTCCAGCATTAATATCAAATAGATTAAGTAGTAAAATTACCAGCATGGCGAGTAAACATAACAATAAGCAAATCAATATAATAATCGGCATGTGAATGAGGTATGTTCAAACATTTTGAAGCTGTGTAACAATTAATTTAATTTTGCTGAGTTTCATCATCACGACATAAAATTATTTTCACGATTACACATTTCTTAATACAGTCTAAGTTCTATGATCGGTTGATCTCACTGTCCATTCATTACGAGGAGCGCATTTGGTTTTTTTTTTTCTTTTTGTAACAACCAATCACAGCTTTTAGAAGACTGTGTCATACCTAGCAATGGGATCAACCACACCTCCTCACTAAGATAAATGTTTCTGTCCCCTCCTTGCTCAGAGTTGCTCTCAGAAACGTTCTGAATCACTCTTAAGCTAAGATTCATTGCTAGGATTTTTTAGGCTAAGTTAGGAGCTCTCTGTTTACATGTTGACTATGGATGGGTATGGTCGTCTTACACGCTGATTTAGAGAACACACTAGTTCAGCTAATAGCAAATTGTTACTAATAAACTGAAATGACAGCTGTCTGTATGTAGACTAACTTAGTTTGACACATTGTAAAATTGGGCAGATACTTTTAAACTTTTAAGCTGCTGGCTGAGACAAACAGCCCCTCCTCTCTCTACCAGCACTAATGTTACCTGCACGCAGTGAATCACATCAGCAGAGAGGGAGCAGGACAGAGGACAGAGGCCAGCAGGACTGACTTACAGTGACTGTAAACGTCATTCAGTATTGTCATGTCAAGAATATTATAGTGACGTTGCTTCTTTAACAACTTACTGTTCTCTGGAAACGACTTTTAGTTATATTTAAAATATTCAGTTATCCTGTTATGAATTTATGCTTTTTGAATTAATACATTTTCTAAAAAGCAATTGTAACCAGCATGAAAAGTCAGGTTACTAACCCTATATTTGTCATTTAGACAGTTCTACTACACCCCCAGTAGATGGCAGTATTTCCCTGCTAGTCGCTGTATCCTGCGTGAACCTAGGTGTGAACCTTAGGTGAGGTATCGCGAGAAGTCTGCACCTGAGAGCGGACGCCATTTTTTTCTCTCAAGACACAAGCCAGACGGCAGCAGAGCAGAACAGGCCGAGGGCGTTGGTAGCTAAACAAAGCAAACACGACGCAAAGAGTAGCAGAAAACCGCGGACAACGGCCGAGACGTCCGTAGGCAGACCCGGCAGTCACGGGCGAACCCAGGTTCAACCCGATAAGCCATGAGCCGAGGAGAAAAACCCCCTTTGTGAACTAAAACGCATGAAACTTCGGTTGTTTTTTTTCTTTGCTAGTCTGAATTGAGAAACCGAGAAAGAGATGATCGAGATGGCGAGTCCAGCCCAACGATTCTGAGAGAGGGAGAGTTGGAGAAGCAGTGTGGCCAGCTGCAGAACCTTTCTACCTCGACGACTCTGGATCATCTGAATTGAGAGCAGATAAGATACACCCACACACACTTCTCACCTACCCGGGTAGTAGAAGTAAAAAGACACAGAAGACAGAGAAACTCAATTGACATTGATACACAGAACACACACATGGGATCCCCTCAGCGGAACACCCCAGAACACTGAGCAGGAGGGATCAGTGCCCCAGGACTTTCTTCTCTTTTGTTTTGTTTTTTTTATTTATTTTCTGGCGCCTTGTTATTTTTGAAACAGTGAACAACCAAGTTGTTGATGTTTATTATTTTATTTCTCTTTGATATTAAAATATCACCTGCTCAAACCACTCCTCTTTTTGAGTCATTCACCCAACTCCTACCGAACCTAGAGATGTGAGTATCCATTAATTCTCCAAGCTAGGACCAAAGGTGCAACACAATTATTTAGAAATAAACAACCGATGAGGAGTATCGATAAAAATCTTAACGATACCCATCCCTAGTGTTGACTGTTTTTGGTGCAATATCAGTTTAAGAAACTTAATTTTCCTTTGCCTTTTAGAGTACATCACAGCAGGGCCCTGGTGCCTAACACTTATCCACTACAGTCAGATTCCAGGGTGTAGGATACCACACGGACCCTCCACAAACCGCCTCAGTGGGCACACAGTCTGTGGCATCTCAAAAGATGGTGGTGATCAGCACACATGGATGAGGAGCAGCCCAAGAGGCAAAGGTCCGTAACACAGAAATTATATTATGTTCATAGCACACAGTGCCATAGCAGGTGCATTAACGTTAGCTAACATTTGTGAGTGTGTAATGTGCAAGGTTGGATTTGGCAAATTGCGTATTTCTTCTAAGTGTCCGGTTCAAGAGGCCAACTAGCCTACTAGGTATTGCATTGTCATTATAATTTAAACCTGTACTGAAAGATAATATGTGCTTGCTTTTTTCCTGTGGATGCATGCAATTAACGTTAGGTGGTGCTCCCTGTCCCAAGGACATTGAAGCTGAGGGACAGACTAACCCCAGTCGTGATAAGGAGGAGGATGAGACCAGAAATATGACAGGTGCAATGTGAAGGCATAGCCTACTATGCATTACATTTTAGCCAGAGGAAAACCTTTTTAGTAGTATTAAGTGGGATTTTCTTGTTGTAGTAATAAGTTGACTTAAAGTTGACGAGAGGGCCTATTGCCCAATTTATACCTCCTTATTAGATCATGGCTAACAATGGTAATACAAGTGCAGGGCTGGGCACAGCAGGGCAGACAATTATATTCTGCATAAAATTAGATGCATTATGATACAGTCATATGCTCTTATTGTAAGTTAAATAATAAACACATAGCCTTTTGTGGTCAGTTCATTATTGCATTTATTTTATAGTCTGGAATTAAACAATAACTGCTGGGGACAGCATTTTTGGAGTGTATACAAGCATATAGAGGATTATAGGAAGAAACCTGTGGGCAGTGGTGGACAGTAAGTAAATTTACTTGAGTACTGTACTTAAGTACACTTTTTGAGTATCTGTACTTCACTTGAGTATTATTTTTGGGGGATACTTTTACTTTTACTCTACTACATTTGAAGGACAAATACTGTGCTTTTTACTCCACTACATTTCTATTGATGCTCTCGTTACTTGCTACTTTTGCTCTTACGTCAGCTGATGACGGAGAAACCCCCCTCAAGCCCATGTTCAAGGTTTTTGATACGAAAAATGATTCGTATCAGTTCAAGTGTTTGCTGTGTTTATTGTGAACAAATTATATCATGGCCTACAAAAACTTGTCTTTCAACCTGAAAAAGCACATCGCGGTTAGCTACTAGCTAATATAATGTTTGTTAAATTGCAGATGAACATTTTAAATGCAATTGTCTGTGCTTGTAGTATCACAGTTGCCATTTTTAAACGGTTTAAAAATATGGCAACTGTTGCAGTGCAGTTGCATGATTAAGTTGTCTTTCTGTTCATCTTCTTTATACTATTCATATCCAGTGTTGGGTAAGGGTTACTTTAAAAATAATCAAAGTATGTTACTGCGTTACTTTCTAAAAAAGTAACCAGTTACTGTACTGTGTTACTTCCTGATTAAAGTAACTCAATTACTTTAGAAGTACTTCCGTTACTCCCTGAGAAAAGTAACTCAGTTACTTTTAAAGTAGGCTACTTTTGAGTATTCTACATTTCCTATTGGGCAATGGACCACAGGGCGCTAAGCCTACATTTTTTTGTCTCCAAAATTAAAGTTATGGACCACTTGCCCTTCACTGAGATCCAATTCTCCCGTCACAGCCGTCACTTTGACCAGTAGAAAGTGAAAGAGTAGTGGAAATGATGGTGTGAAACAGCAGAGGCACTTTGTCAACCCGCTGAGTTAACGTTACTGTCATTAGCATCAAGCTAGCAAACAATGCTACATCCTCACGGTCGGACATAAAATAATAACATTAACAAATAGCGGCGGGGCTTTTACTCACCACAACTGCAGAGGCTCCCAGCTTCATTTGAAACAAACTACATTATAGACGGTCCGTTATTTATTAATCCCTCTGTGTGTTTATATATTTACTTTTTATCCGCTCCATTGTCTTTGTAAAGTTAACATATCGCACCATCATTTCAAACTCAACACTTGTTTCAAATTAAAAGCCCCTTATAACCTCGGCTGAATGAATCCCTCCATTTTCTACATAGACTTTTATTCTGAAACATTTGTCAGAACTTCCTGTGGAAGATACAGTAGCTTGATAGTTTACATATGGCACTTCAAATGTAGCTCCTGCCATCTGCTGACGCTTTTAGGTGACTACAACAACATGTCAGCTGGAACATGAACAGACACAGTGACTCAAATAATTGTCAAAGTAATAATAACAGGACAAAAATAACCTGATGACATCACACACGCCGTGAAAGGCGAACGTGGATAATTGGTGTGTAGCATGTACCAGGCATAATGCAAGTCCTGAGTCTGAAATATGTCTGTCAGCGAGTCCTCCTCCACCTATTTAGACTCCACCATAGACAACGGCAGCATTTCTCCGACCACGTAGCGAGCCACAAGCTCCGTGGCTTCTTTCAGACTGACAGGTTTAACATTATCTCCGTTATTAGAACCAAACGACAGCCGTTGCTGTTTCGGAGCTGAAGGACCAGCGTTCTAAAAGTAACGGAAGTAACTGATGTCTTCTGTGAAAATATACTTAAGTATTTGATTACTCAAACAGCAAACTAACGCGTTAGGTTACTCGTTACTGCAAAAAGTAATCAGAGTACTCTAAAGCGCGTTATAACCAACTCTGATCATATTAGAGTCCAAGGTGGGGGAGGTGTGTGTGTGTGCGTGCGCGTGCGTGTTAGTGAGGTGGGGGCTGTCTTTGATGTGGTTTATCCAGCTCATTTTTGGCAATGATGCATGATATAAGTAAAATAAACTAGCCAATAAGTTGTTTATCTGTAAATGTCAATCTAAGTTATTGTAGGGCCTATTTTCCTGAAGATATTCACTTTTTATTGTTTTTATATAGAGAAAGCATGGATGTCAGATGCAAAAATATTCTGAACTGACTGCAGCAGCCTGCAGGAGAAAGAGTGAGGCTGGGACAACTTACTAAAACCTCAAACAGCAAAAGCTTGAGGAAACAAAGCAAATATCCCAGAAAACTGTTGACAATGCAATCCTGAACTTAATAGTTCAAGGGCTCCAGCCTTTTGCACTTGTTGAACAGCCATCATTTCAAAGCTTTGTTCAAAATCTACAGCCAAACTGTTCTGTCATGTCTCGGACTACTGTGCGGTGCAATATTGATAATGCTACAGTAGTGATGAAGAAGCAGGTGAAAGAGGCAAATAAGAAGACTGCATATAGCGACAACATGGAGAAGTTTTATAGGAGTTACAGCACACTGGCTGGATCCTGGAACTTCTGAGAGGCATTCTGTTGGATAGTTTTTAACAGCAGTTTTTGTTTCTTATTTATTTTGTTTTATGTGATGTGGTTGCTGCAGCCATTCTTCACCCCAAATTCAAAACATCCTGGACCAGTGATGAGGATGTCCTCAAGCAAGGCAAGAAAAGAACTGTGACTGATCAATTTCTTATTGCTGTGTTTTTGCTTGATGAATTCTGACAATCATATAAACTGTTATTCTTCTCATTTAGGCCTCTGGTACATCAAGAGACACCTTCATGACCATGATGAGTCTCTGCGGCAGCCTCCTCCTGACTCATCAAGTGCTCCTGATGAAGATGATTTCTTCTCCAGCATGAGGCATGGACACACACAAGACACAACAAAACAACTGGATGCCTACTTGACATGTGCAACTGAAGGTATGAATTGGATGGATGGAGGATGAATTTATTCTCACAACTTAACTATTCTCACAACTTAACTTAAAGTCCTTATTCAACTTCAACAGAAGTTGAATAAGGACTTCTTTAAGTTTGAGTAGTTTAACTTGAGAGAATGTTCTCATCTGCAATTTCATCAGAGGCAAAGCTGATCCAACAGACTTTGTTATAAACCCTGTTCGTTTAAAAACAGCAATCTAATGTTGTGATGGATATTTGAACTGGCAAGATAAAAGCTAATTAGCAAACCAAAGGACACACTGAATGTTACATTATATGTTTAGGTAGAAGTTTCGGTTTCTGTTCTGAGGCTTCTTGCCTTTATTTGTTTATTTTTGAACAATAAACATTTCTGTAGCAGAATGACAATAAAGCTACTTTCCTGAGATTTTTTTTACTTAAGTAATGTTTTAGCAAATACGTTAGTACTTTTACTTAAGTAATATTTTGACTAAGCTACTTTTACTTGTATTGGAGTAATATTCGACAATCAATTATCAATTGAGTATCTGTACTTTTACTTAAGTAGTGAAGTTGTGTACTCTGTCCACCTCTGCGTGTGGGCCTGTGCGTGGGCCGGTGCGCCTTAATGTCCCGGGCTGCCCCAAACCCTGTTCACAAACTACTTGCTGAAGCTGCACAGCATCATACGACAGCATCACCTCACTGCTACAGGAAATGGCTGGCTGCTCCCAGTGACTGCAGCATCTGCTGCTGCTGCTGCTGCACAGGCCTCCAGGTGATTTAATTGACTCTATGGGAGGATGTGATTTGTTTGTGTGTGTGTGTGTGTGTGTGTGTGTGTGTGTGTGTGTGTGTGTGTGTGTGTGTGTTTGAGTGCATCTGCTTAAATGAGGACATGTTGTCACTCCTCACTTCTGCAAGTTAGGATTAAGTTTTGTGTGGGTTCCACTGGGTTGTCCATCAATACCAAGGACTCAGCAGTGAATACTGGACCTCTCTCAGCTTTATTTAGCTCACTCACTTTTCTATACTGGCTCTCCACTAACTCACAATTAACAATACGGGTGCAAAGTGGCAGTATTAGTCTAAGGCATGCAGTGCTTTGGAAGTAAAATCTTATTTTCTGCTCTGCATTGACATTTTCTCTGTGTGAAATTGTATACTACATACCAAATTTGTGCACTTATGTTGAACATAGGTTTGTGTGAATAAACTGTAGAATGTTTTGAGATGCACTAAGCTGGAATAACCATATAACTTCCTGTGAGCCTCCTTGTCAGTCGGAGATGTTTTATCACGGTAACCCATGCCAACCGCAGCTCTACTGGCAATTAAAAAATAGATAAATGAATAAAAATGCATTGCGCCAAGAAAAAGTGCAATCTGACAGTATATTTGCTGTTAATGTCGTAGTCTGCACTCCTTACCCAGCCTCTCCACCACACCTAGCTTCCAGCCTACCACCTATCCACATATCTCCCACTCCTGCTGGTCCACCACACCCACCTCATCAAGCCAACTCCGCTCACCTTGGCTCATTACTCCCTGCCACTATAAAGACTCCAGCTTCACAGACTCTCGTTGCCAGATTTTTCTTGCCATATCAAGTCAAGTCAAGTCAAACTTTATTTATAAAGCACATTTAAAAACAACCTCAGTTGACCAAAGTGCTGTACAGTTATTGAAATACAAAATAATCATACACGAATATCATAATAGATAAAAAACAAAGGAAATAATAAGAGCTCAATTTAAAAAAAAACAAAAAAAAACCCAACTAAAAATTAGATTAAAAACGGAAATAAAAGAGTAAAAAGAGTAAAAGCCAAGGATTCTTGCCTAGCAGGGACTGAACGCCAAGGAGAAAAGATGGGTTTTCAGTAATTTTTTAAAGTGCTCAACAGACTGTGCAGCTCTAACCTGGAAAGGTAGGCTGCTCCACAGCTTTGGGGCCGCCACTGAGAAGGCTCTGTCCCCACGAGTAGAGAGTCTGGACCGAGGTACTGCCAGGAGCAGCTGGTTTGATGACCTAAGTGCTCTAGAAGTACTGTGAGGCTGTACAAGCTCTGATAAATAAGACGGTGCCAGACCATTTAAACACTTAAAAACAATTAATAAAACCTTGAACTGGATTCTAAAATGAACAGGCAGCCAGTGCAAAGATGCAAGGACAGGACTAATGTGATCACACCGTTTCTGTCAGCAGGCGGGCGGCTGCATTTTGGACTACCTGTAGACGGCGCAGTGCTGACTGGTCAAGACCAACAAACAAAGAATTACAGTAGTCTAGGCGTGATGTAACAAAGGTGTGAATAACTTTCTTAAAATGATCTCGGGGGAGATATGCCTTTACTTTTGCTAATAGTCTTAGCAGGAAGAAGCTTGTTTTGACAATAGATCTTATCTGCTTATCAAACCTAAAGTCACTGTCCAAAATAACACCAAGGTTCCTTGCAAAAGGGTGGCAGTGAGACTTAAGGGTGCCAATGGCGCTGTCATACCCATCTAACAGATTTTGTTGGCCAAATAAAATAATCTCAGTTTTATTTTTGTTCATGGAGAGAAAACTCATTTCCATCCAAGATCGGATATCATTGAGGCAGTCTAATAAGACCTGAACAGAGGCTTGCTCATTTGTTTTTAAAGGCAGATAGATTTGTATGTCATCTGCAAAGCAGTGAAATGAGACATTGTGCTTTCTAAATATGGATCCCAATGGCAACATATATATTGAAAAGAGGAGGGGGCCCAAAATAGAACCCTGAGGCACCCCATAGTTCAGGGGGGAAGTGGCTGAAGAATACTGGCCCAGCTGGATAGAGAAGCTCCTATTTGAGAGGTAGGACTGAAACCACTTGAGAACAGTGCCCTTAATGCCCACACAGGTGTTTAAGCGAGACAGGAGAATGTTGTGATCCACCGTATCAAAGGCAGCCGTCAGATCCAGAAGGACCAGGACTGCAGAGTTACCAGAGTCAACTGTCAAAAGAAGGTCATTTACAATTCTTAAAAGTGCCGTTTCTGTGCTATGACGTGACTTAAAACCAGACTGGAACTTCTCGGAAATGTCATTTAGATCAATAAAAGACTGCAGCTGTTCATTAACCACCTTCTCCAAGACCTTAGAAAGGAAAGGAAGCTTGGAGATAGCCCTAAAGTTGGATAAAACTGTGGGGTCAAGGTTCGTTTTTTTGATGAGGGGCTGGACCACAGCGTGTTTAAAGGCAGCTGGGACACATCCAGACATCAAAGATGAATTTATGAGATCCATAACACATGGAATGTGTGATATGGAAAACGTCCTTAAAAAGACGGGGTGGGATGCTGTCAAGAGGACAGTATGAAGGCCTGAGGTGCTGGACAATATCCGTTAAAGCTGAGAGAGACACTTGTTCAAATGTGTCAAAAACAGCAGGGCAAATGGGAAAGATGGCAGGGTCTAATGCAGACGGCAAAAGAGAGGATCTAATATCAGATCCATGCAAGAATTTCCAGCATTTATTCCCAGACTGCATCCTTGTTGCCAACTTCACCTATCTCTAAATCTTCTGCTTTGTCTGCTCCCTGATAAACCCCTCAGCCTTCTGTCCCTGACCAAGAGTTCTACTTCCACCTTCCTGATTTCTGTTTGCCTGTTTCCCAAGGCTGTGTGAAGTGACTACCAGTCAGCTCTATGTAGTGGGTTTACCTGTTCTGCTGCCTGTGATTTTCTGTGTTGTGGTTTACTTCATCACGTGGCTGCACATGTTGCCTTTGAGTGTGTGCCACAGAATCCACTCATTGCCACCGCTGGTTACTTGACTTCTGACGACCAACCTACTAATCTCTCAGTTGTGCTGGCTTTCTTTTTCTGCTGATCTAGTATCAGACCCTCTGCTCGCCTGACGTTGTCTCTTGCCTGCTTCCTCATGGTACTGCACACTATTAAAGTGTTTGCTGTTGGTGTGCATCCAGTGGACACCAGTGGCTCACCTACTCTCAGCTCCAGTGTTCCACATTGAGGGTTTTGGACTGAAGTTGTGCGGGAGGCTCCAAGCAAAACTATGACTCTCCCTTTTCCCTGCTTATTCTGTGCGTGATAGAATGGTTCCTTAATGGACATTACAAACTATGCTGCTTTGAATCCAAAACCCCATCAGTCACACTTTAATTGAAGTGTTATTGATGTTACATGGCTGTCTTGGTTGCTGTTATGAACACTGTCAACAAGAGTGACGAGAATGATAGTGATACATATGACAGTGTGTTAACACTACAAGGATACTGTGTAATGGAAACTTTTTGAATTGTACATTAATGAAGTTGTAGCATTGCAACATTTACTCACTCACTTGCTCCAGTCTGTAGTTGTTCTGTCTGGATGTTCACAATTCATGAAGAAGGGGTTTTCACAAGTGTGGACATATTTACTTTGATTGATGACTGACTTCCCATTTGCCACTTTCTCTGATCCTGACTTTGAAGATGTTGCATTCCAGCGTAAGTGGTGTTTGATGCTACACTGCCATTTCTTCATCACCTGAAATTCTTCGTCTCTAGTGATATTGTCCAGTCTCTTTGACAAGCCTAGTAGTGTGTAAAGTTTGACAAGGGGCAAAAATAAATGAATATTTAAAAATATTAAAAAAAAAAAGATAAAGAAAAAAAGGCACACATAACACAAAACAACACAAAGCATTAACCCTTTTCCAGATGCCAGATATCACAGAACTGTTTGTCACCTACAAACAACAGGACAATACCAGTCTCCTGTGATGTACCTTTAAAGCTACAGACAATGTTCTGGGCCATATAAAACTGACTTCTAAATATACAGCAATTAAGAAGACACAAAAGCATATGCTAACAAAATGATCCATATAGCACACATGTATTTGCTGCATGCTGCATGTATTTGCTTTTATTACAAATCTCTGGATTGACTCATTGTAGGGAAAATACAAACAATGCATTATTTCTGACAACCCATTTCAATCAGATGATATAGTTCTTTTTTTGTTACCACACAGAAATGCAGGGATTCTGTCAATTCAGTGTATAAATTGTATATTTATTTATTTATTTGTCTCCTCCTAATCTTGCCTCTAAAACCTGGCTAACCATGTCTCCAATCCGTGGAGACAGCCATCACTGAGCAATGTAATGTGCGCACCAATATGAGGTCTGGAACCAGAGGCCTGTACTACAAAGCCAGTTCAGCTTACCCAGGATATCTTCTTGTTAATTGGCTTGAATGACACTAACACTAGCCGTCTGGATAATTGGTTTTACAAAGGTAGTTATCAATTAGTTCAGTCAACTCTGGGTTTTCCTATCCAGCCATGAGCGCGTTTGTGTGAAAAAGGCAGGGTTGCTCATTGTGAGCGACATAATCAGAACCATAAATTAAGTAGGCTGCTTCATATAATATGAGTTGAAATGGTGCCCAAAGTGTCTGCAACTATGAGACCTATGAGAGCTATGGGCCTATGTGACATTAGTGTAGAGTATTTTTTGCTATGTAGTTGGATGATGATAATACTACTACTATAACTCTGGACTAAAATAAACATTGCGTAATTTCAAATAGTGCTAAAATCCTGTGTTTAGTGTTGTAAATGATCTCTCCATTTGTTCGAAGCTCTGTTTTAAAACCAGTGGAAATCAAGACCTGGCAAGTACAAGCACAAATTCTGTGTTTATCATCATCCTCGAGCTTCAGGAGAGGACCAGAATTTGACCCTGGATTCAGGTTGGACGGTCAGAAAAAGCAGGCATGATGCCCTCATGGCGTGTTACTTGTGAGGACCATAAAATAATAATTACGGAGGATTGAATAAGTTATGTTAGAGGGGCTCTTGTCAGGTGTTGTGGTAGGTTTCTCACTATAGATCTGTAATCAGCACACAACATGCAGACTGTAATTACTGGGATCAGGGTGGTGCGCTCATCAAAGCTTGTCTCCAAGACTCCATCCCATCCCCACACTAATACACAGCTGCCATAATATCCCATTAAGACATCAAAATCACAAGGCAGGAAACAGACTGCTAGCTTTCAGCATGTGGCCCCCTAAAATGACCCAGTTTCAAACTGCAGGATTATGACTTCTCAGCAAACTGATCAAAGTTAAAGTCGAGTTCATGCATTGAGGCTGTACTTTAAAGGAGGGTATTGTCTCCAGTGTGATGGGGTTATGGATTATGTCTGCCTTGCCTTTGGATATAAGCACTCAATGGTGTAGTGGAGGATGTACGCAGGTATATGGGATATTCCCACTTCTATTTTATAGTCTGGAATTAAAGAGCTCTATCAGACGTAATGATATAAATTATACTGTAGCCCGTCATTTCAGTGAGGACTCTCATCTTGTCTCCTCCTTAAGTTTTCAAGGCATTGAAAATATTGAATTGCCAAGAGGGGGAGATATAGATATGAAGTTATGCCAAAGGGAGCTTTTTTGGATTGATACTTTAAATGCTCTTCAACCTACAGGCCTCAATGAGGATTTTGACATGTTGTAATTCAGGATGTCTCTTTGTTCTTATTTCTTTTTTTTTTTTTTGTAGAACTTGTGGTCTGTGGTTCATGACGGCCCTTGCCTGATACCCCTCCATAGCTCTCTGTTCTATTTTTGTAGTCTTTTTATTGTGGATCTGGGGATCTCTGATTTAGGATGGCCTTTCCTAATCTCTTCCAAAGCCCCATTTACCATATACTGTATGACTTTTTACTACTGTACTTCAAAAGTGCTTTTTTGATTGTTTTGTTTTTGTTTGTTCATTGTGTTACATTCTTCTGTGGTATTTTGAGAAGGCCTCCATGTGTAGGCCTCACAGCCAGAACCTTAAGAACTACAAAACTACAATTTCGAGAATGCTTTGCCTCTACCAGATGATTGTACACAGGTGTATTGCATACTGCCAATGATTAGAGTAGGATTGACCTGCTTTTAACCTGCCTATTCATTGTTGAATCATGTATGCTTTGATGAAGGTCTCCTAGACCGAAAGCTCACATTAAAGTGAAGTATCGCACAGATGTAAGTGTGCAGAAATCCTCTCTTTGCTTTTGGACTTTTTAGTTTCCAGCATCTTAACCAAGACTGATCCAGGTTGAGCGGTGGTCCGGCTGCATAGTCTGGAATTAAACAATAACTGCTGATTTTCTTATGCAGTTATTCTGAGGACAGCATTCGTGTAGTGTGTACAAGCATATCGAGGATTATAGATAGAAATATGTGGGCCGGTGCGTGGGACAGTGCGCCTGAATGTTCTGGGCTGAATTTGTGTCCCAGTCCGCCCCTGGTTACAGAGGTTATGATTAGGCAATAAAAGTTACTGAGGTTAGGTTTAAGACGTTCACACAGATCTGAAAACGTTACTTCAAGGGAAAGTCCAGAGCAAAAGTCTGTTTTTTTTTGTGACCCATCCACCATTGCAACCTGCCTCCTCACAAGTGCTCAGGAATGCTTCCGTGTTTACTACTGTCAACTCATTGGTCACGTAATCACAGCCTTTCAAAATGCGGGGGATGTGGGAATTTGAATGCATTGCTTTTCGTAAACACAAATGAAAAATTAGCAAAAACAGCCTGGTATACACAGTTAGTGAACTGATCATAGTTGTATAATGTAACTAAGTACATTTACTCAACAACCGACTGTACTCTGGTACAGTTTGGGGACAATTGTACTTTAGTTTTTTACTATTTTCTGTTCTAAACTACTATTTTCTGTTTGATGATACTTTATACTAATGCTCCACTACAAAGGCAAATATTGTACTTTTCTCTCTGCCATCAGAAGTTCTACTGCAAGTTAGAGATGCACTAGAAGTGCTGAAAGCAGCAGGCTATTCCACCAACCTGGAAAGAAAAAGTCTCTGGGAGGTGTATATCTTAACTGCGCTCTTATCTGACAGAAATTAGAACTGAAGAACTGTGAAAGAAAGAGACTATGAAACAAAAAGATGTTCTGACTTAAGTGAGGTCTGATAAGCTTCCATGATCTCATCTCAGACCTTGGAGGTATATTTTGTCAAGTAAAGATGTTACATTTGATTCGGCTCCTTATTGGTTTTTATTCATTCATTGGTGTTGTGGCTGCCTTCATGGGTTTATTTGTTCAATAATTTCCCCATTATTTATGCATTGCTGTTTTCAGTGCATTTATTCAGTGTATCAGGATTTTCAGAGATGCATTTGATAATAGTCATATTTATTCAAACATTAATATGTCTGTCTAGTGGTTACTATGTGTGTTGTCATTGTGTTCAGTCATTTATTCACTTATGTGTCTGTAAGTAGGTTAGTTGAATAGGTAGTAGCTGGTTTTGATAGAAGTGGAGTAAAATCACTGTTTTTCACCATTAGACTACAGACATTTGAGTTATAAGTTAATAAATCTGTTAGTAGTATTGCTACACTACACACAGATGTGTCTTTTTGTGTTTTTCCAAGACTTTCTTATTTTTATTGGACCAAATCATTTTCAGGGGGCTCATGAAACTATTTACCGTTTTAATGTTCCTTCTGCAATAACTGTGGGAAAAGACACAAAAGACACTTTCTGGGCTGGTGGGTCAAGTGTCCTGCAATACTACGGGTGGCCATTCCATTCCATTTTCAACCCACTTATCCAAGGCTGGGTCGTGGGGGCAGCAGGCTGAACAAAATACTCTCCCCACCCTTCTCCCCAGCAACATTTTTCAGCTCCTCCTGGGGAATTCCAAGGCATTCCAAAGCCAGACAAGATACATTAACCCGCCAGCATGTTCTGGGTCTGCCATGGGGCCTCCTACCAGTTGGACTTACCCAGAGCACCTCGAGTGGGAGCCAACCAGGAGGCATCCTGATCAGATGCCCGAACCACCTCAACTGACCCTTTTCGACACAAAGACGAAGCTCTACTCTGAGCTTTCTCCGAATGTCTGAGCTCCTTGCCCTGTCCAGCTGAGCCCAGCCACGCTTTGGAGAAAACTCATTTCAGCCACTTGTATCTGCAGTCTCAATCTTCTGATCATTACCCATAGCTCATGACCATAGGTGAGGGGTAGGACGTAGATGGACCATTATATCGAAAGCTTTGCTTTCTGGCTCAGCTCTCTCTTTACCACGACGGTCTGCCAAACCACTGATTCATCTCATGCTCCATTCTACCCTCATTCATTAATAAGACCCCGAGATACTTGAACTCCTTCGATTAGGGCAGTTACTCACTCTAAACCTGGAAGGGACAATCCACTGAGAACCATGGCCTCTGACTTGGAGGTGGCTCAACTTCTTCGATACTTGGAACTTGGCTGACGGTGGCCACTATGCCAAAATTACCCCACTGCTATTTGTGGTTTAAAATGGCATAATAATGCCAGTACTGTAATAGACTCACAAGTCAGTCTTTAGAAGCTTTGCTTAAAGAAGCAACAGACAGCATTTTTGCCTATATACTGTATATCATTATGAAAATAATGTGGGTTGCACAGGGTAGTATACACAGTAAAATCAGAATATCAGCGTTTACATAGGTTACTTAGTGACTTTGCAATAAGCTTCTGCCACCGGGGACGAATTTTCGCGGAAAAAATCTGCTTTATGGCAGGAAATGCGTCATGTATTGCCAAAGTGGTCGGTCAGCCAATCAGGGACTGGAGCTGGTCCTTATGAGGAACTGGCCAGGCATGAGATAGTTGAGTCAGGGGCACAATAGCAGACGAACAAAGTTTGGAGGCAAGTGAAAAACGGCCTAGCAAAACAAAACGAGCTCCTCTGTGTGAGGAGGCGAGGATGCACAAAAAGGAGAGTGATAAAAGAAGAGGAAAAACAAGAGTAAACCTCAGTCAGGCGTTCAAGAGATGGAGGGAGCTCCGTGACCAAAGAGGCTTCAGAACAGATGTCCAGCTAGCTTTCTTTCTAATGGATCAGTAAGTAACACGGCTACATGTTAGCTAGCTGAGAGAGGACTGTACTGTACTGGCTGCTAGGTAATTCCTAGCTGGCCAACATCGCAAATCGCCGCGACCAGGGACCAGGTAGCGAGTGTTGGTCGGCTGACATCCACGTTGCCATTCTACAGCAGCCCCCAGACAGTGATTAGCCCCCCCCCCCCCCCCCCCCCCCCCCCGTGGCCGCCACCACCGCAGCTGCTGGGCAGCCAGCATCTCTGACCGGGAGAAGTGGAGTAAGATCCTCTCCTCCGCTCCTGTTTGTCTGGTGAACACCTCTCCTCTGTCAACACACTCTGCCAGCAGTTTAATAATATTGATGCCAGTTGTAACATTTGAATGTTTTAGTAGTGAGTGTGTGTGTGTGTGTGTGTGTGTGTGAATGTAAAGTGAGTCGGTGACTGTTGAAAAATAACTCCGCTGTGCGTCAGGGTTCCATTCCCCTGTCAGGAGTTATTTTTCAACAGTCACCGGCTCACTATACATTATCCCTTATGTGTCTACAGTTTACTGATACTGTGCATATTGGTATCATTTACTGTGAGTTGTTTGTACTGGTACTGTGCATTCTGGTATAATTATTTGCATTACTATTTGTTTTTTTCTTCAGATAAATCTGATAATTGTTGCTCGGTCTCTTGACTCATTTATTCAGTAGAGTGTCCACACACTTTCTCATTCTACATATACATAGAGGTATACTGGTGGCTTTACAGCCTACATTTTACTGATTATCTCTGATCCCCACGCTCAATTTGATCTTTGCGACAGTGCGAGCAACACTGCTGACGCTAGGTGGCGCCAAGCTAAAAAAAAACCCAGAATCCTATCTGTTGCCTCTTTAACTAAAGACTGATGACTTTCTCCCTGATTTTGTGTTTAAATGGGCGGATACAATTTCAGAGTTTAAAAAAACTCCCTATGTTGCGGAACCAATAGTAAATCCGCAGGGCGGTCCTTCGATGGCTCACTGAACTCCTGTGCTCGTAAACATAGTCCGACTGCGCTAAAAGTTTTAAACAAAGTCGCTGTAAGTCCTTCATTTCCACAATCTTGTGGACTGAGCACACATTTGATAAAATGGAGTTAAATCTCTCGGCTTCCATTTTCAGCTCTCTGTGTGTTTGTTTCCTTGTGGACGAGAAAAGGGGGAGCACACATTTCCGGGAGGGCGTGTCTTTTTCAAAAAGAGCCTTTGCTTTGTTGCCAGCTGTTTTCTCCGGTGTGTTAAACACACTTTAGAAAAGGAGTGTCCCCAGACTATCAGAAGGTGGAGATCTCTGATTGTCTGGTGGTGAGACTAGTACTGTAAAGGAAAAAGCACTAAAATGCTTCTGTGTTTCAAAACTGGAAATTCTCCATTATCCTTCTTACACACAACAATATTCTGAGTAGCTGGAAGAAAATGAGTATTATGTTTTTATGTTTATTGAGAAATGTCTTTCTCTCCCTGACTGTGAGAACATTTTATATCAAGGTGTTACGTTCTGACCTGTCTAGGGGGTTCAGGAGTTAACAATAATTAAAAGAAACAATACATACCCGGGGAGGGGAAAATGAAGCGCTGGTAGGGTAAACGGAAGCCAAATATTTTATTAATGAACCCAAAATGTAAATACGAACACAAAACAATCCACAAAAACTGAGAATGACAAGGACTAACCATAAACTGAAAACAGTCCACTCAAAAGGAGGGACGATAATGTACAGTAAGTAAAACTCAAAACACCGGATCTTAGAAACTACTGCTAGGGGAAAAACAAACCAACACAAATTACGACAATCACTAGGAAGGAAACTAAACGAAAATCACTACACAGCTAGGACTAGAGCTAGGGCACTAGATGTTGATAAATCCCCAGACTTGGTCAGTGAATCCATGTTCATTTTCTTTTAATTCAGAATTGTGTTGCAAATCATCAGCTATATTATTCAGTCCACTGTTTTAATCAATATCAGGCAATTCAAAATCGCCGTAAACACAGGTGTTCATTGAGTATTGATCACAGATAAGGAGGTTTAACTAAATTACAATCTACTAAGTATTTTTTGATTAGCATAAAAATCTTATGTTTTGGCTTGTGATACATTCATGATTAAGATTGCAGTGGGTCTTTAGAAGTAGCATAATTTAAATATGGATGGAGCTAAATGTGGCTGAAGTGATATTAAGCTGAAGCCATATTGTGATGTTTGTGTCCTCTCAGGCTTTTAAACACACCATCAAACACACACACACACAGTACAGGCTGAGCTCCTCAATGCTCCACTGGTTCTGATCTTCTGTTTTATTGTGTTTACAGTGCAGATATAATGAGAGGAGACAGGAGCGTTTATTCAAGCGAGGATATCCCCAACTCTGTCTGTGCCCTCTTAAGAGTGCACTTATTCACTCACACACACACACACACACACACACACACCTACACACACACACACACACACACACACACACACACACACACACACAAAGCATTGTGTGAAATGTGACAAAGGCTTCACATCTGCTGCAGATATTTAGCCAATGGTGACACAATAACATTCAAAAGGAACTCCTGCAGATGGTAATAGTGACACATCCCCCTGAATATACCCTTTCAATGTTAGATGCCATCAATGTACAGTATGCTAATGCACTTGGAGTTATATGAGATAACTTTTTTTTCCCTCAAAAGCATTTAAAGATCTCTCAATCACCTAAACTGGAGGTCTGTAAATGAGGAAGGAGACATTGATCTAACTTCTGTAATGGCTTTCTTTCTCTGTAATTGTACCGCAGCATGAGAGTGACACTTTGTATTTTTTGAAACAAGAACAGTGATGTTGACAGGTTTTCAATGTACATTTAGTCATTTGAATACATCTCCAAAAAATGTGTGTTTTTTGATAAACTGCAGTGTTAAAGTTTTGTTTGACGTCATATTGTTACAATTATGGTTTGTCTACACATATTCATGTATCTTGACAATATAGGTGAAAAACAAATAAACAAATAAAATCCCAAATCTGAACATTTATTTACAAAGCAACAGACAGTATATACTTATATACAGTCTATGTGCAAAACATAATAAAAATGTCACATCTTGAGTTGCTAATAGAGAGCAACAAATCAACTACCAAGTATCAAGTAAATCAAATCTGATATGATTCTGATATTATGTGATAATCTTTAAATATATAACCTGCTGTATAAATCAGGAGAGAGATATGAATGTAGTAAAGATAATGTTTATAGAGAATATGAGTGTACAGATTAACAGATGATTTGAGCTGATTAAGATTTAACAGAAGTCTTTGGCACTTGGACACCAGCGTGAGATTTTTGGGATCAAGGGACATCTGAGTGGCAGCGAGATGAATCCCCCTATGGAGTCCAGGCACAAGTGGAGGTGGTGATGGCTGATGACTCTGAGAATGGTGGCTGATGAATCCGTACAGACTAGGTGGTGATGGGGAGGTGGAGAGCGCACAACATCAGTCATGTGACACCACTGTTTCTATGATCTCAATATGGATTTGTTGTTCACAATGTAGCATAAAATGCAAAGAAAATACTGGCTGCAAGCCATGGGCATTTAGATAGTTAGTTAGTTTACTGCATCCTTTCAGAATTTAATGCATTAGGGACACAGGATGCATACCTCGTGGCATTTCTGAAGAAATGAAATATTATTTCTCTCATACATACACTACTGTTTTAATTGTTCTGTTATGTCCATGTCATGAGTGTAGTCTGAACCCAATTGCATCACCAGAGGCAGACAGGACAGTTTGTACTGACCATTAATAAACCACTTGCAATACACAGAACAAACAGGCAAGTGAAACAGTGAGCAAGATCAACAACAAGGCTTGAGGCCTCCTGGGGCACAGGTATAATGTTACATCGGCCCCTGAAACAACGTCACAGTAGCAGTCTTCCTCCCCCTCCCTTCTCTCTCTCTCTCTGTCTCTGTCTCTGTCTCTGTGTGTGTGTGTGTGTGTGTGTGTGTGTGTGTGTGCCTGCAGGTTTGCCGGAGTCAGGGCGGAGCCACCAGGTGCACCTTGTTGCCATAATCAAGACTCCTTCTTATACTCAGCTCTGCCATCTCCACCCTGCCAGATTGTAATCTCTACATAGTTAGTGTTACGCTCCAGCCTTGAATTTGGTGCTCTGTTTTTGACAGTTTTTTCTCGTGACTAATTTTGCTCATGTGTGTCTCCAGCCTCACCGCTCCTGCCTCCTACCCTGCCTCCTCAACTCCTCCGCATCCGCTCCCCACCTGCTGCCCTACCCTCAAACCCTGTATCCCTGGCTCTACAATAAATACCTTAACTGATTCCTGGCTCTGCTCGTGTCTGCTTTTGGGTTCACTCGCTATTACCCTTAACATATAGTCCAGAAACTTTGGCAAGCCACGCTAAAGGCAAAGAGCAGGAGAGTGTCTAGTGTCTGCTGGACATACGCATACAGCAAACAGTTCAAAAGTGTGCAGTGGTATGGTGAGGGAGCAGACAGGAGGTGATGTCAGATGAGCTGTGGATCTGATACCAGTGTACACATGAGGAAAACCACACAAAGGCAGAACGTGCAGCCACATGCACATCCACATACAGACGTCTTGTTAATTCATTCCACAACTATAAACCATGGAATTACCAGAATCTGGAAACATAGACAATTTCCAAGCAGCACCCAACAATTTAAGAAGACAAAAAATAACTTAATCACAGTGTACAAGTTAAAGGAGCTGAAGTTATACCTTGTATAATTCCATGTGACAAATAAATGATTGTAGCGATTGAACTGAAACTAGACTGAATAATACACACATGCAATATAAGATCAGTGTATTTGATGCATGTCAAGTTTGAAGGCATATAGAATATACTATTCATGTTTTCCTATAACTTGTATTTGGTTCTTCGTCTGTTTACATGGAAACTGATAGTCTGCCTTGTTCGTACCTGCTATTGATGCAAGGTACATTGATATTAAAAAAAAAAGACCCCCACCTCCCAGTAGATTTTTGTTGCTGTACATGATTTAATCCATCTAAATGCGATGTTAGCACCATTTATTGTACATTTTTTCCAGTATATCCTTATCATGGTCAATATGGGAATTTATCAGTAGCTAGGTTAATCTCATTATGTTGGACAAGCTTGAACAAGAAGCTTGTCCAACATAATAAGTGATAAATTGTTACAGCTCTGGTTTAAATAGTGAGTGGAGATGGCTTAGGTGTCATCACTCTACCCAAATGATAGATAGGAGGAAGAAGAAGAAGACAGATAACAATAAGACCTCCTGTTTTGTCATTTAGCATTTACAGCTGAGGCAGCTCTCTTCTCTGAATGACGTCAATGAGATGTTGATGAAGGCTCAGAATAGTTTTAAATGTTTTTTTGTTTTGTCTTTTTTTTTTTACGTTAGATGTAAATTGCTGATGTCCATTAACACCTACACAGAGGGCTCACAGTCTGTCCCTGGCTGTGCTGTATGTTCTACATCACTGCTAAATGAAGCCAAACTGAAATCAACAGCTCTTGTTAACCTGCCAGCTGGGCCACAGTACAGTGCGTGCCTCTGCCTCCAATCAGGAGAATTAATGTGGTCAGTCCTGTAGGTCATTTATTATATACCCAGTCTAGTAAGTCTTTTCAGAAGCAGTGTTTTAGAACATACTTGGAGCTCATTTCTCTATAAATCTCTACACAAGATGGTGCTGTGGATGGTCGCCTTGGTGTATTGGTACACTTTTTTTTGTTGTGTTCAGTCAGTCTTTCTCTATGGTACCTCCTAGCATGATATTGAAAATCAAAACAAATCTACGTCCCAGAAAAAAGAAGATTATTAGATAGTACTGGACAGTGATCTTGATAAAAAGTATTGAGGGTGTGTGACGTAAGTGCCATAGGTCCTGTTTAAAGTATAGCATGTTTCCTGAATTAAATACCACAGCATGTGATGTTCAGTAGGCTCATGGGTTAAACATACTTCCTGTGCACCATCATTAAACAGGATCCCAAGTGGAAGCAGCATCTCAGTCACGAAGAAAGCAAAGCAGAGGATGTACTTCTTGTGGCAGCTGAAGAAGCTCCACCTCCCATAGTCAATAATGCAATTCTACACTGCCACCAATGAGTCCATCCTTACCTCCTCCAACACTATCTTATGCTGCTGCCACTGCCAATAACAAGTGCAGACTGAAGCATATCATTTGCTCTGCAAAGGAGGTGACTGGCCGCAAGCTGCTGTCCCTCCAGGATCTCTACACCTCCAGGACCCTAGGAGAGCTTGAGAGATTATGGCCAACCCCTCCCTTCCTGCATATTTTTCTTTCTATTTCATTTTTACATTTGTTGAATTTTGCACTTTATTTTTATTTCTATTTTCTTTTAATATGTATCTTGTTATGAACAAAAACACTGAGGCAAATTTGTTGTATTTATCACAGTCTATGTGACGGAAATGCTGATTCTGAGTCCACTTCTCCCAGGCTCTGCTTTTCCTGCATCCTCCCAGTGCATCCTTCATCATTAGGCTAAAACAGCCTGTATAACTCTCCTTTATGATTGTCCCTTGCCTATACCTTCATTTGCCTTCACTGTTCTAGGCTCACATTTCCTTGTTATTTCTTGAGCTGGTGGGGTCAGTGGATCAGCTGTTGTTTGCTGCTGTTTCCAAGATGGTAGCATACACTGGCCATCCCAAAGTGGCCATTAGATGCTTTCCCTCTAAATATAATAAGGTTCCAAAAGAGTTCCAGAGAGTGGTATGGTGGCTTTTTAAAAAAGTTGAATATTTCTAGCCAAGGAAGTTTTTTTTGTTTTTTTTTTTACATATCATTTGTAGAGGGTTTGGCCCAGGCTTGTGACCATGCACTGGTATGTTTTTTTCATTTGTTTGTTTTTCCATTTGTTTTGTTTACAAAATGACCACTGTATGCACATGTGCATACTTGTTGTCTAAAGCCTAGTCCACACGGACCCTTGTACTTCTGAAACCGTGTATTATTCTATGCAATTTGGCTGTGTGGCCACACGCAACCACACTTTTGGGACCCCGAAACCACATTTGGTGAAATGGGAGTTCAGGGTGAAGTTTTTGTAAGACTCCGGTGCCAGCGGTTGCGTGTAGATAGGATAACCGCAGTATTTTATTACCTGTCTCCACTGTTTGACGTCAGAGCGACTGTAAATAGCTCTTTTCTAAAAGTTTGCTAACTACTAAAATCCCACGTCCTGTGTTAAATACATATCGTAAGTATATATTCAATGAAGCTTGATCCTGCACTCTGCACTTAGCCCGTATGTGAATGTTTACCGTGGCTATAGTAACAAGTGACCGCTGACGTTAGCGTTAGTTAGCTTAGCTTAATCGTCCGACTAACAATAACCCATAAAATTATAATTCAACATATTTCAACAAAATCAACAACAGCTACCAACAGTTACAGTCCTTACTACCTTAGCTAATGTGTTGTCACAGGTTAGATTGTCAAAATTAAAGTAATAACAGCTTAAATCCCTGAGGAACTACGCTAGCATTAGTGACAGTTGCATCCACTTGTATGCAGTTACCTTATGTTACAGTTTAAACAATATCACGAAGCACAATACAAACAATATAAACAAATTATCTATTAAGGGTACACTACTAAAATCTGAAGGTGCTTAGGTGACAGTTACCCACCTGAAAGAATAAATGAAAACAAACAGTGATTTTGATGGTCTTCAGTAGCTTTACTCTAGGTGTAACTGCCAGCTGAAGAACGCAGCACAAACCAACCGTTTATATACCCAGATTTGTCAGATATGTCACACTAACTTTATTTGTGAGCGTGCTATCTGCTGTCTTTGGATGGCAAATCCAGCTACTCGACCTAACGACAAACGAAGGAGGCTGCTCCTGTTGCTAGCTACCCAAACTACATTACCACGAAAGCAGCAACGGGCCTGCCAATGGAGGTTCTGCATCCGGCCAGGTCGGACTTCCTTTGTCAGGTCTGTCGCTGCTTTCGTGGTGGTGTAGTTGGTCGTTCAGGCGCCTCTACTGTTGAATTAGATTGCGCTATTTTTGTGGATCGGGTTGTTTTTATTTTCCGCACTTCCCTATTCCGGTATTGCCTCTGACTTCTGATTGGTTAAAATGGCCTTTCCGTTAGAAGTTACATCGCCACCTACTGCTTTAGCATGTGTATTACATCACTTGGTAGCGGGTTTTGCAGTTTCGTGTGGAAATCATATTTTTTTTTATCACACCGTTCGTGTGGACAAATTTTTTTGGAAATCGGAGCCCAAAAACTTCGGTTTCAGAAGTACACGGGTCTGTGTGGACTAGGCTTATAATTGAAAAACTATTGCATCTCAACATTTTGTTGCATACCATTAATTCATGCATACAACATAAAACATATATTCAGCATGGAATTCCATACACTGATTATATAGACACCATCAACCCCAGTGGTGTGTCTAATGTCATTGCCTCAACTTGTGAGAAAGTGTCAGAAAAAGCATGTCTACCCAGTGGCAAAGTCAGTAAGTCACTTTTTCTTGGGGATACTAAGGTCCCGGGTTTGACCCAGGAGGAGCAAGCCCTACTTGTTAACAGTGTGGCAATTCATTCTTGTTAATTAAATAGGAAAAAAGCACCCAGACACTTGCTATCTGCTTGGACCCTGATCATAGCTGCTTGCGGCTATCTAGTTGTAAATATGTTTCTTACTGCCTGTTCATCTTCTAACCCCCTCTTGCAATCTCTTGGGACTTCTGAAACTCAGGTTAGGAACTAATATTTCAGATAAGTGGGTTAAACTGGATTTGTTTACAAGCACATGATCCCACAATAAAAAAAAATCTAGTTTCATTAATTATTATGATTTCAATTGCAGGCTATGCTGATAACCTTTTCTTTTACCAGACCAGACTGTTGCAAATAAACCTCTGCATACTCCTCTCTATCTTTTTATGTTCAACAAAAATGCACAAATTATGCACAGCAAATATGGTGACATGTCTAAAAATTGCAATCTATGCATCTATAATGTAATCACTACCTTATTTCACAATTTTACTACAACATATATTTGAATTCCCTTTAATTGAATGCAAAAAAACAGAAAACTAAAGATGTCACTCAGAATTTCTTATGATATGACGTCTGCATTACATACAGCAGAACACAGCACGTACACACATTTCAGTGTAAATATCTGAGTGTTGATTCTAAGCTCTGATGGGTGTGATGCCACCCAATGTATTGACTGAGTTTTCCTCAAAGCCAAGGAAAAGACCCAGTACTGGCATGTCAATAAAGTGCCTCTGTCTTTTTCTGCCTTTGCTCATCCACATCAATCCATCTTCCCATTTCATTTGTGAATCTGGCATCACTCTGAAGCAGATCTTGCAATTAAAATGTACCAAGCCTGTGTCACTGTCAGCACAACTTGTCATTTCTAGTTGAGTGTCGTTTGAATCAAGTGAGTGGAGGAGAATTAATCTTGGATATGGCTACTGCAGCTCTCCTTTGTGCATACATTGTGATATGTAGGATATGATGGTGAGAGACAGCATGAGAACACACGTGAGTGGTGAATGATGTGCAGGTCCAGATCAAATTACAACCAACAAATACAAATTGTATGAATATTTTCTGTATTTTTATGCTACAATGACAAACTGTTAATACTCAACTGGCCATCTCAATTAAAAAATTGGAATAAAGAAGTGCCTGCTAAAAACGTAAGTCTTGTAATATTCTACATTTATATTATTGCCAAAACATCCCATTCAAAAAAATATAAATGTGTATGTATGTAGCTGCAAGCATGTCCAAAGTTCAAAACCACAAGAACTGTTTGAAGTTAGAAGCTGTGAAGGATCAACACCTTTCCGACACAACCTTAAAAATAACAAGGTTTTTTTTGTTTGTTTGTTTTTTGTGTTGATGAACGCATGACGCTTATTCAATTATAATAATCTGTGGTGGGTCACACCCTTCTATGACAACCTTGTCACCCACTATCAGTGAACTGCAAAACATTGTGGGGATGTTTTAATAGCCTAATTAAAAATATCCATCAAGTTTAGCAATGTTTGGACAAACTGTTCAGTGATTTTTGGTCAGATTTTGCACCAGGCCAATGCACTGGTTTGGAACTGGTGGTGCCCCGTATGAAGCAATTTCAAAATAATTTTACACCCATGGTTTAAAATAGTTTTGAAATATATCTTGTATGTTTTGTAATGACTGGACAAACACTTTCTGATTTATAGTCTGATTTGTGTTATGCCACACTCATGTTTTCACCTGTAGTGCCCCCTAGTGGTCAATTTGAATGAAACTTACCTAGAGGGTATGCGTGAAGCACTTGTAGACATATCCTGTAAGTTTCATGATGACTGTCTAAATAGGCATGGTTGTGTGAGCTACGCCCATTTTGAACTTCATTGGTTAATATACAGATGCAGCCACTTCCAATTTCTGTTTGGTCTGTGGTGGAGCTGTGACCGATCTGTCACGGGTCCCTGTCGTCACCTTGACGAGCTCATAGCTCTAATGAGATCCCCTGTGATGACGTAGAAAAAAGTGGGCAGACCGGTAACGCCCCTAAGTTTAATTTGTAGAAACCAGTTGCAATGGTCTGTCTATCCACCAGGAGGAGCAGTGAGTATGGAAGCTGAAGTGGTTTACTGTGCCTCTTATTACTGAGAGAGCTTCCCACACAGAGCTATTATCAGGCTACCGTATCATAAATATTATGCTTCAGCGTTTTGTTATTCAAAAGAATTGCATGGAAATTAAAGTGATATGGCTGGGAACTGAGCGATATACAGCAAGAACAAAACTGCGAGTGAATCATTAGTCTTGGTGGAGTTTATCTGCAGTGGTAATGATAATAATGTCATAAATATTATAAATGTAAATATATATATACTATATTACTATATTTAAAATTATGTATTAATTAATGAACGTATTATGTATGTATACATACATACATACATACATACATAATACAATTATTATGGCCAAGTAAATATCATTTATGGTGCTGTTAGACAGCTGTTAGACCACCCCATTCCGTTTACAGAATGTGCGAAAGACAAGAGGATTTTTTTTTAACCTCAGCGACAATGTTGTTTTTCAAAGACTACACGCCAACAAATATGGACTGAAGCAGAATCTTTCATTAGATAAAAACAGCTTGTCAATATTAGAAATGACAGAGATCTTTTCTTTTTTAATTCGGACTGTATAAGGCTCTGCACACGCTCTGCCTCACTGACAAAACAGATTCATGGAAGCGATATTTCACACGATTTGATGCAAGAGTAATTTGTGATAAAATGTCTATTACCATTTATTAATTAACACTAGAACGGTCTAGGGGTCATTTTTACCCCCCTGTCATTTTCAAATGCTTGTAACTTTGTCACAATAAAACTCTAACATCTCTTTGCGAAAGTGCACTTATAGTGCGCCTTACCGCTGATGCCTGAGCAGCTTCATGGAAAACTAAAGAATTCGTTAGTTTTGAATATGAAGAATTGTAAAATGTCACTTTGATGAGGCTGTCAGTCAGACAATGAGAGACACAAAGAGTGCACTCAGAGCCTGTGTTGCGTTCAGGCATTGTCACGTAAATAACAACTTCCAGCACTTAAGTGACTTTTTATTTTTATTATGCTCAATAAAATAATAAATAAATGAATTGTATTTTCCTAAATCTTGAGACACCTCATATGTAAGCTAAACAGACGTTTCACCTGCGCATTACTGTGCACAAATTGTACGTACTAAGTCCTTAAGAGCCCTTCTGGTGTCAGTAGATAGAAACATCCCAGCAGGCTCTGCTTTGCAAAAACTTTTGCTCGTATGAATTTGTTTTTGTGTACGTGCTTCACCTCTGCTGCTACAACTCCATCCTAGGGGAAACACTGCAGGCTGAAATTGACATTTAATCCTCACATGCAGCCGCAACAACGGTCAAGCTGCACGTAGCCTGCAGAGTTTAATTGCAAAGGAGTAAAGTAGCCTTTCACGAGCGCAACATAATGTGGTCCTGTTTATCTTGGAAGGTGAGAGAGCTCAAACAAATAGTGAATTCAGGGTGATTGGGACATCAACTTTTGATGGAAACATGAATGTGATGTACTACTGCAACAAAATCAATAAAAAATGTGTTATTATTATGTTTATATTTTTGGAATTAGGTTTTTTAGTTTGTCCTAGTCACCCAAATGGGACAGCATGGTTTTGAATGTGAGTGGAGTGACAATATTGCCAGCCGCACTGAACACACGCTCGGAGGCAGTGCTTGTTGCGCAAACTGTCATGTATTTTCTGGCAACCTTTGATAGAATGGGGAATCAAGCCTGATTGTCCCGCCACCATGCAAGCGGATCAGAGTCTGCATAGATGGATCCCTCCTGGAAATATCTCGTGAGCTCGGTGTCCGCACGGATTCTCTTGGGGACCGGAGTGGAGGTCTGTTCTTTTCTTTTCCCAAGCAGGTCAGCCAGTTTCTTTTTTTGGAGGAGGAGGAGGAGGAGGCGATGCACTTGGTCCTGCTCCATCTCCATCCCTGCCATCACGTGGCTCTTCAGGCACTGCCAGCATCTCTTCCAGCAGCGTTGCTGTATTGCAGGTGCGCTGTATTTGGTCTCCAAGACTCAGTTTCTTTTCTGAAGTACACAGTAAACTCCATAGTTTTGAAAGAAAATAGTGTGGGTGTGCGCAGGTTCAAAGGTGCATTCTGCGTGGGGCATGAGCGACCGGAGCAAAATTGGAGTGAGAGATGAGGCTCCGCTCCACCTTTTAAAAAAAATAGCTGCTCCTCGCTCAACACAAAATCCTCCCGCTCCCCGCTCCGCTCACTTGCTCTGGTTTTTACGCGCGCTGTCCGTGGTGCTGAAATCTGCCAATGCTGCTGACAGCAGACAGAAAAAAAGACATTTCTTTGCTCTGTGCTTTCAGGAAATAACCAGGGTCAGGGTGAGAAAGACCAATGGTCTTTACAGCGGTCCGACTGTGTTTGCAGGGCTCTGTGATTATGCACCAACATTGGTTAACGCATTGGAGCAATTTCATACAATTGCGGAAATTTAACATGATAAATTAATTTCAATTCAACATGGTCATTTGCTTAAAGGATTCAGCTGAAGCATAATGAGTGTTATATGTCATTAAGATGAAGTATTTGCTTGTTTTGTGGTTAATTATGCACATGATCCGTTTGACCCCATCTGTCTCTGCAGACAGGGGCACAAGGATCAATGCGCAGCCTCCGTTTCCTTTCTTATTGTGTCTGTCTCGTTCATTCAAACTTTGTAAACACGGTTGGGATTTGAAGGGGACATATGTATGCTGCTCACTATAAAATGTGTTAACTATAAATAAATGCATCTCTGTGCAGAAAGGGAAATATTAAAAAGTGATCCGTTCATCCTGGCTAGGGCCCATGGGCCAGGTCGGGCTCAGGCTTGTTTTTTGATTTTTGATTTTTGATTTTAAATTGAAAATCGAATGAACGAACGATACACGGACCTGTAAGCATCCAAAAACAGGCTAAATTAACAGCAGGCTGTTTGATCATTAAAATGGGCAGGGGAAATTCAAATCATTGATTGGCCTAAGTTTTGCCAAGTTATTTACTGAATAAAACAATCGGCCATTTCGTTTCATATTCGCTCTGAAATTATTAAAAAATAATAAAACTTAATAAAAATAATAATAATAACATGAAAATAATAATGAATTTAAGCACACTTTAGCCTATATGCCGGGGATCACTTTTCTCTTTTCCCTGTTGTCTGTCCGCTCCTCTCCGTCTGCTGTCACATTATACTGCTCTTATAGCCATTTAGTTAAATAAATGAAGGCTAATCCTGTAGCCTATGAATTATTGTATATGTGAATTAGAATTGCTTTTATCAATTACAGTGGAAATGTCTGGAATTTTGAATTTAATTATATAATTACTTTTGCGTACCGATGTGTAATTGTTTGCTGCCAGTGAGTGTCTCTGAGTGTCGGACAGGCTATCCATTATAATTGTTATTTTTTCATTATTTTTTGAATTTAATAGGAATTGTGGAACTGATTTGGTCTATGTTCTTAATGCCTGTTTTGTACAAGGAATTATTCAAAGACCAAGACCAACACCGACACCTGTTGACTGTTCTCTAATAAAACAATTTTAATAATTTCGTTGAGATCTCTCGTAACATAAAAACAAACTAATAGATTTTCCTTTTCATTTAAAAAAAGTTTTGAACACTTTTGTACAAAGCACCTTGCAAAAAATGTAAAGATAGCCTGTCCATCACTGGAATTTTTCTCCCTATTGAGGAAAAAACAAGTCGAACTATCCTATTAAACCTCAAGTGTCGTGTCATTGCTCATGAATTGGTTTAATTCTTATGTGTAAAAGGTTGAAAAGAAAACATTGTAGGGTAAAAGTAATGTGTAGAAACAGGAATTGAAGTGAAGTGCAGCTCACCAGAACTAAGCTGTGTTGGGGTACGTTGAGCTCAGTTTGTTCTTTTTGCAGCTTTTTCTTCTTTTGCCAGCTGTGGGAGAAAGTCATCACTAACCTTCTGCACAAACCCATGGCTCGTGCTGTGCAGTCCTCCTCTGACTTCATTGCATAGGTGACGGCTAAATGCCGATTGTGGCCAAAGCAACTTCGCCATTGCCAGCCAAGTTTGCGCACCGCCACCACAATATTGGCACCACTATCGGTTGTAATGCAGGCCAGTTTCTTTTCATCTAGGGACCACTCCTGGAATGCAGACTTGAGGGCTTCACGCCAGAAAGCCACACAGCTGATAATTTGGCTGAACACTGTCTCCAGGCACTTTGATTTTAGTTCCCAGTTTGTGCTGACATAGTGTATGGTCAGGCTCATGGACAGCATCATGTTCACGCTTGACCACATATCAGCTGTCACTAAGAAATAGTCAAGGTCTCTCAAGTCCCTTATGATGCTGTCCTTCACCGTCTCATACTTTTAGGGACTGCTGTCTGAGAGAAATACTTTCGGTCAGGAAGTACATACTGTTTATCAAAAGCCTGTAGCATGGCTTTGAACGCTGGCTTCTCAACCGTGCGAAACGGCACCATGTCTTCCACCAAGTAGCAAGTCACACTGTCAGTCAGTGCTTGCCACTTATTTCTATCTCGTTTGTATTTGGCTACTCTTGCAAAGGCCTCGGAGACTCCCAACTGTCGCTGGCCTGAGAATGATGAAGTTCCTTTGGAGGCAGGAGTGCTGCTTGTGCTGCTGTTGAGTTCAGCATAGGCAGCTGGGTGGTTAATCCTGAGATGTGATTTTAGATTCGTCATATTTCCTCGCGAAACAGCAATTTCTTTCCGACAAATACAGCATATTACCTCATCCAAATTCAGTGGCTGCCCCTTGTCATCTGGTACAAATCCAAAATGTGTCTAAATTGGCAACTTAACTTTTGGCTTGGGAACCAGATCCGCCGGCGCCACCATGATAAATCAACTTTTTTTTTTTTTTTTTTTTTTTTTTTTTGTGCAGTGGTGTGGTGATGACCTCTTCACCTGTCACAGGTTATTAATTATAATATTATTACTTTCATTAATGTTGTTGTAAGCTACTGTCATTACCGTCTGTCTTGCATCTCTCTCTGTTTCTGTCTCATTGTGTCATACAGATTACTGTTAATTTATTGATCTGTTCTGTACGACATCTATTGCACGTCTGTCCGTCCTGGAAGAGGGATCCCTCCTCAGTTGCTCTTCCTGAGGTTTCTACCATTTTTTTTTTTTCCTGTTAAAGGTTTTTTTTGGGGGAGGTTTTCCTTATCCACCGTGAGGGTCCAAAGGACAGAGGGATGTCGTATGCTGTAAAGCCCTGTGAGGCAAATTGTGATTTGTGATATTGGGCTTTATAAATAAAATTGAATTGAATTGAATTGAATTGCTGACAAACAAAGATAACAATTATCATCTGACCAATGATAAACAATATTGCAATATTTTGGCAGAACTGGACAATAGACAGTGATCAACAGAATATAAGGGCTTCCTACTCACCTTCTCTGTTGCAAACCAAACTGATACCAACAAAGTGCATAGGTGATATTAGTTACCAACTACAGCTATGCCCTAGTGACGTATACAAATACTGTGACCAAGTGACAGGTGTACAATTCACTCACATCCCTTGCTCTTACACTGAGCCCTTTTTAAAATTAAATCTAAAAATGAATCTATACATTTATGAATGCTCCACAGCACACAGTTTATGCTCTCTGTCTGCTTAAAAAGAAATATTTTCCTGCTATGCTGAATACACACCACATTTTCAGAGCTAACAGAGTTCACTTGGATCCATGTCAGTATTGGACTTGACAGTGCTCACTTTTTAGGGGATGGAGACGCAGAGAGTTCAAAATAGAAGTAGCCCTTAGAGATAGCCTGACCCTAAAGATAGCCGTTCCACATATTATCTATCTATCTATCAGCTATCTATCTAACTATCAGCTCAGATTATGATCTTGTCTTTACTGTACTCTCCCAGATAGCACACATACATCTGGCTGATGCCGGCCTGAGGACGACACATCGGCCCTGAATTTATAATGCCTGACAAGCGTCGGCCGCATGGGTGGATATCTTTAAATTTTTTGAAGTTTTTTTGTCCCAGCTCATCAAAGGTCTCTGTTACATTGGCTTTGGGTCGGCTCATACCTGCCCACATACGGTAGTCACGACAGAAGCAGAATTTCATCTCCGCGGTGTTTGTTTGGAACTGAGCTCGCAGGACACAGCATCTCATCACAGTTGGTTTCAGGTAAGCTAACTGGAATAAATTGGCAGAAAATAGCTATGTTGTTTATTCTGTGACCGTTAAAAGAGTTTTCTGGTGAGTGGCGAGGCACGACTGGGTGTATAACACATGTCCCCACCAGCTAACATTATCTTTCGTTAGCTGATAGCTAGTTTAGTGGTTTAGCTGATGTTAGCTAACAGGCTACAACTGTGGTGTTTTCATTTTATTTTCCCTAGTTGACGTTATCTGCTCATCTGGTTATCGTGAGCACTCGTTTTGGGTTAAAGTGGAAGTGCCCGGAGCTGCCACCCGGCCTGACCTCCAGGGCCCTGGACGTGTGCTCAAGTGTCTGGGAGAGGAGTGGAGAGGACAGTGGAGGTAACGCGGGGCGGGCCGACACCCAGAATCCCAGATCGGGTGCTCAAGTGTCGGTGAGACACACGGAGCACAGAGGTGAAATAGTGAAGTTTAGGATGCCTTTGGTATATTAATGTGATTTTATGGGCAATTTATCAGTCGAGGTCTCCTCCTCTGCAAAGCAAACTGACCCAGTGGCTACAGGTAATGGCGCAGTTTTGAAACCACTGTTTTTCCAAAATGAGGGACTGATTGTTGAGCTGCTGTTAACAGTTAACGGAGTTAACGCTGGATTCCGTTACTTAACTGCTTCAACACCAAATTAAGCAGAGTGACGGACCCAAAGCCTTCAATCTGGCTAAAAGACAGCTGAAATGCTAAAAAAAAAATACAATGAGCACATAACTTCAAGAAACAAATCCCAACTTCACCACTGTATTTTCTGTCTCTTGCAGGCTGCCAGGAGAAGCGGACTGGCCATCAGATATTGTTTGTGGAGATTTGAAAATAAAGTTTGTCAAATTGACTTTTGTCTCTTCATTGTGCACACTTACACACGAAATAGGGTAACAGTCAGCTATTTTTGAATGTTAGCATTGATTTCTCACATTGGATGGTGAAATATTTGTAGTTTGAAAGGTCCGACCTAAATGAATAAAGGTCATAGTTAACGAAGCATATGAATATTAATGAAGGAGTGCCCACTGAGCGCAGCTTCTTTTATTGATCGTTTGAACGTCGCGTGGTTGGCCGACGTCTCAGCAATGTCTTGGCAATGAGCAAATGATCTCCCTGCTACGTCTTGATCTAAACTTGATACATCGGGCCGACGTCAGCCAGATGTACGTATGTGTGCTATCTGGGTCTGTGTTTCATTAACATGACCCTGCCAGTGTTGCTGCACAGTTCTGAAAGCTTACTGTGTGAGCATATTGTGTGTTAGTAAGATTAGAGTGTGTGAATCTGAAAAATGATTTTGGCACGCCTGCACGGGTGACTCTGTATTGACACCCAGCTAGGCAAAATACAGGGAATTATTATCCAATAGTAACAAATCTGTTGTATCTCATTACCATTTAATCAGCATTTGGTAATTTAAGCATCAGATGGGAAATATCAGCAGACACCCAGTATTAAAGGACTGGGATCAGGATTTGGGCCAAGAAACTTGATCAAGGCATGCCTAGTAGCTATTTTATGAGCTGTGTTACATGACTTGTACATATTTCTGCTCTGCTGGAGTATGGAGTCCTCCACAATAAGTGGCATGGTTTACAGTCACGTGAGACAGGTGTCATGACTCATGAGACAGGAATTTGTGACAGAAATACACCCATTAGACTGTGTTTACTTGCTGTCCAGAAAAGAAATTAGATTTCATTCATAGTACTGGAAGCTTGCAAGCTAGCTTAGAGAGCTTTTGTGACTGGCTGGCAATAGCATGTTCCTGGCTGGCTAGCATGTTACTGGTTAGCACACCAACCAGTGGTCTAGTGGAGGGTATACACAGGTATATAGGTACCCACCTCTTTTTCTTGTTGTGTACAATATACCCATCTATCAGCCAAAAAGCCACTGGAAAATATTTGAAAGTATACCCAGTCCCTCCTTGGTAACCCAGCCATCTACCTAATAGTACACCCATCTTATCAACTATGACTACATCACTGTCACCAATCATTAATCAACTTGCCATGACTTCATGAAGCTTGCCAGTGTTTTGTTAGGGCCTAACAGGATTACACAACCATCTGTGCACTTGAGAACAGGTTAACCAATACTGTATATCCAGGGATGGAATTGTAAAACCCGCTTAAAGCAACACAATGGAGGATTGTGCTTTTTACCTCATGGGGTCCCCCTACAGACAAAAACAGTATTGTCTGTTACAACTGTCACAAAAATCTTTCTGTGCGTGCACTTGTTGACAAGCCAACAATACCGGTGAGCTTCCTGAAGCTGGCCGTGTAATGCGCCATCATCATGTCTTCAGAACAGGTAAAGTAGCCTTATAGCATTTTGTACATACATGATGAGGTTGATTGCTTTATTTATTTATTCATTTTGGAAACTCAGAATTGAGTTGCTCTCTGCATGTCAGGGCTGACCTCCTCCTCACAGTGTGTGAGCGCACACACACACACAAACTCAACAGAGTGAAGTCAGACAACAGCAGAGAGGCTGCGGTGCAGATGAAGGGAATATAACTTCAAGATAACTAGTTGACGACAACTATGCTTGTTACTGTAAGTAAGTGCGATAAAACCTCTGCCAGCAAGCCAATACTTTATCAATACATGTGATCAGCATGTAGAAAACCATATTTCAATCGGCTCTGTCCGCAGTCTCTCATTCACTGCTATTATGATTTACGATCGCAGTCAACACAAGCGCATCACGCTCACGGTGCCAACAGCAAAGTGTTAAAGACAAACTAAAATGAAAGCTGTCTGTATGTAGGCTAACATTTTATCTGAACATGTACTTGAGGCAGCCAACCTGCAGATGGTGAGTGTCCTAAGTAGAGGGTAACAGCAGTAACAGAGCCAGGTCACCATCGGTCGGGCATCCCTCCTCCTCTTTCAGCTCTCGCCAGCGTGTGAAAGCCGGGCCAATATTAATCCTTGTTCAAGCTCGTGTATATTGGCTCTCTCGTTTCTTTTCTTTGTCTCCTCGGACAACACCTTCACTTTCTTCCTTTTCTTTGTCGCTTCAGCCATGACAACCACGTCTAACTTTGTTCACCTCGGTTTCGGCTACGCTACTCTAAAGAGAGGAGGGGGATATGATGAGGAGGCAAGGCAAGGCAAGGCAATTTTATTTATATAGCACCATTCATACACAAGGCAATTCAATGTGCTTTACAAGAGAAAACATTAAAGGAACAATAGATCATTAAAAACAAAATCTAAAAGCAAGACAATAAATAGTTAAAAACAGTGCAGAAAATGCATTTAAAAAGCAAACATAAAGCCAAAGCAACAGCAGACAAATAAAAAAATAATAGCTACAGATTATCCTAACAGTAAGTTATATATCTAGTTCACTGGTAAACTGCAGTAAATAGTAATGTTTTAAGCCCTGATTTAAATGAGCTCGTAACAAGTAACAAGATTTTAAAGTCTATCCTTTGATACATAGGAAGCCAGTGCAGTGACTTAAGCACTGGTGTAATGTGCTCCACTCTCTTGGTGTTGGTGAGGACTCTGGCAGCAGCGTTCTGGACGAGCTGTAGTAGTGTAATTGATTTTTTTTACTCAAGATACCGTTACAATAGTCCAGCCTGCTGAAAATGAAAGCATGAACAAGTTTTTCTGTATCTTGTTTAGACAGAATATTTTTTATTCTTGCTATGTTTTTAAGCTGATTTAGTAATTGTCTTAATGTGACTATTGAAATTTAGATCTGAGTCCAGAACTACACCAAGATTTCTGGCTTGATTTGTAGGTTTAAGTGTCATGGCGTCAAAGTGAGCACTGACTATTGATCTTTTGTTCTTTGGGGCCAAAAACAACTATTTCAGTTTTGTCTGTGTTTAGTTGTAGAAAATCCTGGCACATCCACGTATTGATTTTGTCAATGCACTTATTTAGCAGATGTAGGGGACTGTAGTCATCTGGTGACACTGTTATGTAAAGTTGTGTGTCATCTGCATAAGTATGTTAGGAGATGTTATGATATTCCATAATCTGAGCAAGAGGGAGCATAGATGTTGAACAGAAGAGGCCCAAGAATGGACCCTTGAGGAACTCCACATGTAATTTTTGTTCGCACAGATTCATAATTGCCAAGTGACACAAAGAAATCCCTGTCTTGTAAATAAGATTTAAACCAACTTAGCACAGTGCCAGAAAGTCCCACAAACTTTTCTAGTCTGTCCAGCAGTATCTTATGGTCAACTGTGTCGAATGCAGCACTGAGGTCCAGTAATACCAGAACAGAAATCTTTGATGCATCACTGCTCAGATGAATGTCATTTAAAACTTTTACAAGTGCAGTCTCAGTGCTGTGATGTGCTCGAAATCCAGACTGAAAGGCATCAAAGGAATTGTTTTGCTCCAGGAGGAGGAGGGGGGGTATGATGAGGAGGGGGATATGACATATGCCATAAAGCAGCCAAATTTTGTACTCCTTTTTGTGTCTGGGTTCCTATCCGAACCCCGAAACTGCAGAGTGCCAGTGCAAGTGAAACAGATGCTCTCAAGCAATGATGGAGGTGTCATCCAACCTATTGTGAATTGATGTACCATCACAAGGATCTTGGATATATATTTTGAAGGCTCAAAAACTCCATTGTATTGCTTTAAAACATTAATACTACAGTACTATCTGCATGATTTATCAGGTTATTTAGAAAGTCTGTTGCAGTCTGCTCCTTGCAGTCATAAACACAGAATGCTCATTCAGGCTTTGGGACATGCTGTTGCAGTGTAATTACTTTGGTATTATTGTGTTACACAGTGTCTTTTACTGCCTGCCTATGACATGAATATAACCTTGTGAATGTGCTTTAAAACCGTGATCATCAAGACCAAGCACTGGTCACATCCCATAATTCAAAAACATCGCCACAACATATTTCAACAGTTTCCATGCTGCAAGAGCCAGGAAGTGATTCTGAGTGATATTGTCAGTGTTTCAGATAGCAAACACATACCTCTTCATGTATGGAATACCACACATTATTACATATTACATCCACGAGGGCTGCACATGGATAGTCTTTTGACTGAGCAGCGTGTCAGATGATATGAACAATCCAACAAAAAGAGAGATGGATTCGAGCCAAAGGATTCATATATTTCAAAAAGTAGGTTGGGATTTTTTCTAGTCTGTCTTATATTCACATGCCCATGAACATGTTGACAGAGATTTGGGTCACTCCTCCTTCATACACCTCCACAGAGTGACTACACAGAAAGAGCATTCAAAATCTACACTCTTTGTCTTTCTGTGCAAAAAAATGCAGTCTGAAGTTTAGCTGAAGCTAACATTAAACTTCATACTTAGGACATCTTCATCCCAGCAGTGACATGTAGGTTTATTGTGTAGTGTTTTGTCCCAGTAAAAACTGTACAACAAAAAGAAAATTTCTCTCTAAAAAGACAATTGGTTGGACTACCAACAGGGCAATGCAAGCAACTGTTCCAGGGCCCCACCCCAAGGGCGCCAAAGCCTTTGGTCTGCAATGAGTCATGTTGGTTGTGGTAACTGGATTTATTGCTATTTTGTTGGGGAAAATCAACCAGTGGCTCAAGTTCAGGCAAGGGACCAAAGCTGAACTTTCATTAGGTCAGTTATACTAAAACTTTTGGCCAGATTTGGCCTCTGATAGGATGTTGGATCGACACTGTACTTTGAATGTACATAAGGTGCTGGGTGCATTAAAAAAACATCAAAATTGAGCTTGTTTATCAGATTTTAAAAAAGTGCCAGGGGAGAATTACCCCAACAGAGGTCTGTGCAAATCATTTATATATGTATTATTAATGTTTGTTTATTGACTTGCCTCTGGCTTCCTGTCACTTTGCAAAAGTGGCCCCTAGGCAAAGCAAGTTAAGTATCCCTGAATTAGCTTATTCACATCACAAGATGTTTCATTCATGCTCCACAATCACTGGCTCATTCACCAGCTGTGTGGCTATTAAATAACCAGTAACATGTGAGGACCAAACATCACATTCATACAGGTGTACAGGTAGACAGTACAATCTGAACCTTCTGTTACTCTTTCCATTCACTGTTTGCAGTTGCAGCTCCTCCACCACCCGAGCTCTACCTCATGTGCTTTATTACTATGATTTTTTCAATTGTTTTTACATTATTGATGAAACTAAGATCTAATGTTCATTTATGGGTTTGCTAAGGGGTATTTGTTCTCTTAGCAGAATCGTCATTGTCTCTTGGATTCTTTAAGAGGTCCCTCAAGAGCACCACCTTTCCCACCTAATCTTACTGTGTAATCATCTGCTCTAAATTCCCATGGCGGGGAATGTTTTGCTTTTGCCTCCATTTTTTTGCCTGGGTTCAGTTAAAAATCTATGACTTATCCTCACAAATTTGCATCCACCTGACAGCTGAGGCATATCAACATGCTGATTAAACAGCATCATGACTGCACATGTGTGCATTGTGATGTCACAATAAAACATTTTTCCTTGGGGATCCAAAAAATGCTAGAGCCCTGCGTGCTTTTTATTAAAGGTAAGTGCATGCAGTGTCAGTGTTGTAAATGAAAGGTTTTATACTTGGAATTGTTCAGTGTGAAAACAATACTTAATCTGCATTAAACAGTCCATAATTTATCTTGCTGTTCTTTATAGTTCCTGCAACTGTAACCTGGGATCAGGCAGTACTGGTGGGTCTTTGGGGCTCTAGGCAAAATAAAACTGAGATGTCTTTTTTATTAAACTATGTGCAATGCACTTGATGGATAATCCACAGAGACTGGAAGAAAAGGGCTGCCAATTGTTCCAACAGTTTATAATTTTACTCTGAAACCCCAGTAGTCCCCAAAAATGACCAGAGCTGGGTAGTAATGCGTTACAGAGTATTTTGATTACATTTGCAGTAACGAGTAACCTAACGCGTTAATTTGCTGTTCGAGTAATCAAATACTTAAGTACATTTTCACACAAGACATCAGTTACTTCCGTTACTTTTAGAATGCTGGTCCTTCAGCTCCAAAACAGCAACCACTGTCTTTTGGTTCTAATAACAGAGATAACGTTAAACCTATCAGTCCGAAAGAAGCCATGAAGCTTGTGGCTCGCTACGTGGTAGAAGAAATGCTTCCGTTGTCTATGGTGGAGTCTAAAAAATGGTGGAGGAGGACTCGCTGACAGACAGGTCAGACTCAGCACTTGCATTTTGCCTGGTACACACTACACAACTTTTCTTCCCGTTCTGAAAGTCACTATGTCACATTACACGATGAGTCATAAAATCGTGCCGTGACTTGGCCGACAGACATAACACACTAGATGATGGTACACACCAATTATCCCTGGTCATCTTTCACAATGTGTATGATGTCATCGGGTTATTCTTGTCCTATTTTAATTACTTTTACTATTATTTGAGTCACTGTGTGTGTTCATGTGCCAGCTGACATGTTGTTGTAGTCACCTAAAAGCGCCAGCAGATGTCAGGAGTTTCATTTGAAGTGCCATACGTAAACATTCTAGCTACTGTATCCTCCACAACCAAGATCCTACAAATGAGGGAGCGGATAAAAAGTAAATATATAAAAACACAGAGGGATTAATAAATAACGGACCATCCATAATGTAGTTTCGCCGTTATTTGTTAATGTATCACTTTATGTCCGACCATGAGGATGTACCATTGTTTGCTAGCTTGATGCTAATGACAGTAACGTTAACTCGGCGGGCTGACAAAGTGCCTCTGCTGTTTCACACCATCATTTCCCCCTTTTACTCTGTGTGGTAACATCCCTAGAGGAAATATTAAAAACGCTGGGGTGTTGTTGTCATACAGTTGTCTGCGGCAGCAGATCGTTGTGTGTTTCTACTGGTCAAAGTGACGGCTGTGATGGGAGAATTGGATCTCAGTGAAGGGCAAGTGGTCCACAACTTTAATTTTGGAGACAAAAAAATGTAGGCTTAGCGCCCTGTGGTCCATTGCCCAATAGGAAATGTAGAATACTCAGAAGTACTTTAAAAGTATTTGAGTTACTTTACTATAGGAGTAATGCAGTAAAGTAACTGGTTACTTTAAAAAAGTAATGCAGTAAAGTACTTTGATTACTTTTAAAGTAACCCTTACCCAACTCTGGAAATGGCCCATTTGTCCAACAGCCTGTTATCTTAAAAGCAAATGGATATTGCAGATGAAGACTGTTGCTCCCTGAAAGGATTACACATTCTCCCAAACAGGATCCACCCCTCTGACTGACCTGTAATTGCTGCCTTTACACAGAAAAATATTGCAGACGCTAGGCTGTTGGACCTTGCAGTAGAATAATAATAATAATAATAATAATAATAATAATAATAATAATAATAATAATAATAATAATAATAATACATTTTATTTAAGGGCGCCTTTCATGGCACTCAAGGTCACCTTACAAAAATACAAAAGTGCATAAAAACAGGAATAACAACAGACAATAAAATTCAATGGACAGTGCAAAGATCAGACGGAGTATGAGAGTTTGAACAGATGGGTCTTCAGTCTGATTTTAAAGAGGGGTAAGGAGTCCTTGTTGCGGAGGTCAGGGGGGAGGGAGTTCCAAAACAGGGGAGCCAAGCGGCTGAATGCTCGGCCCCCCATGGTGATGAGGCGAGCAGAGGGAACAGAGAGATGGATAGAGGAAGAGGATCGGAGGGTACGGGTAGGTACAGAGATATTAATGAGGTCAGAAAGGTATGGAGGGGCAAGACTGTGGATGGCTCTGTATGTATAGAGTAGGATTTTGTATTGAATGCGGTATGTGATGGGGAGCCAGTGGAGCTGCTGCAGGATAGGTGTGATGTGGTGAGTGGATGGTGTTCTTGAAATGATGCGAGCTGCTGAATTCTGTACCAGTTGAAGTTTATGGAGGGTTTTCTGAGGGAGACCAAACAGAAGGGAACTAAACTGTGAACCATAATGGTGGTGGTGCGAGGGGTAAGAGAGGGACGGAGGCGGTTGATGTTTCGGAGGTGGAAGTAGGCAGACCAGGTTATGTTATTAATGTGTGCTGTGAAGGAGAGTGTGCTGTCGAGGATAACACCCAGACTCTTTACCTGAGGGGAAGGGGAGATGGCGGAGTGGTCGAATGGGATGGTGAAGTTATTGGATTTGTTGAGAGTGGATTTAGAGCCAATTATTAACATTTCTGTTTTATCACTGTTTAATTTGAGAAAATTGAATGTGAACCAGGATTTTATTTCAAGGATACAGTTGGTGAGGGAGGAAGGTGGGAGGATGGAGTCCGGCTTGGAGGAGATGTAGAGCTGGGTGTCATCCGCGTAGCAATGGAACTGTATATTGTGCCTACGGAGGATGTGAACAAGTGGGAGGATGTAAATGAGGAAGAGCAGGGGCCCCAGGACCGAGCCCTGGGGCACACCTGTGGTGACTGGGGGGGGGGGGGGGGGGGGGGGTGAGAAGTAAATGATTTGAGCTGAATGAACTGAGTGCGGCCAGAAAGGTATGACTTAAACCAGGTGAGGGGGGTGTTGGCAGAATATTTAAACTAACAATCCTTCTTGCCTGTTTGGCATTGTGTAGCATTCTATGCAGCAGTGATATTACACTGGTAGTGAGGACTTAATCCCCTAACAAGAGGTACTTACGTTTTTCCATGGACAGGCATGGGTGATTGTTTGTCATATCGGAGGTCTGATATTTGGAGTAGCTGAGTGGTGTTGCTGGAAGAAGTCAGTCATATAGCTATATATATACACAGGCTATTCCCACAAAAAGAAATTTCCTATGAAACGCAATTTACCAAAATTTGTACATATTCCATGTATTTGGAAAGGCTGCGATCATGTGATGCGCTAAAGGGGATTTAAACAAGGAAGCAGCCCTGACTGCTTGTAAGGAGGCAGGTTGGGGTGGTGGATGGGTCAGGCTTTTGCCTGGGACTTTCCCCTGGAGTCATGTGTTTGGATCTGTGTGAACTCTGTCATTTTAAGGTACGTCCTTTTCCTAAACCTAACCTTAGTAACTTTATTTGCCTAAACCTGAAGCCTAATATCACAAATCACAATTTTCCTCAGAGGGCTTTACAGCATACAACATGCCTCTGTCCCTCACAACGGATAAGGAAAACCTCCCCCCAAAAAACCCTTTAATGGGGAAAAAAAAGTAGTAGAAACCTTAGGAAGAGCCACATAATAAATTTACAGTAATCTATATGACAAAATGAGACATAAAGAGAGACAGAGACAGAGAGAGATTCAGGACAGACAGTAATGACAGTAGCTTACAACGACATTAATTTAAGTAATAATATTATAATAATAATTACAGCTATTGTGGTACAATATGTTGTAGGTATATATTAATATATGGTAGTATATGTGACAATAATCATAAGTATATATTAACAGTAGAAGTATGACTAATAATAGCAGCAGCAGTAGCAGGCATCAGGCAGGACCACGGCAGCAGCACAACCACATCACACGATCCACGCACAGCTGGGATACGAGGTAACCTGTTCGACAGTGGAGCACAAAGGCTCTGGAGAAGAAGCCGAGTTAGTGGCATGCAGTAGAGCCGAGTTAGTGACATGCAATAACAGGACATGAATGTTAGCAAAGGAGAGAGAGAGGGGGAGAGGGGGGGAGAGAGAGAGAGAGAGAGAGAGAGAGAGAGAGAGAGAGAGAAGGTGCTCAGTGTATTATAGGAGGTCCCCCAGTGGACTAGGCCTAAGTCAGCCTAACTAGGGGCTGGTAAAAGGCAAGCCTGAGCCAGCCCTAACTATAAGAGGAAAGTCTTAAGTCTAGCCTTAAATGTGGAGACGGTGTCTGGCTCCTGGACTGAAACAGGAAGATGATTCCACAGGAGAGGAGCCTGATAGCTGAAGGCTCTGGCTCCTGATCTACTTTTGGAGACTTTAGGGACCACGAGTAACTCTGCATTCTCCAAACACAGAGTTCTGGTGGGATAATATGGAACTATGAGCTCTCTAAGATATGACGGAGCCTGACCATTTAGAGCTTTATAAGTTAACAGTAGGATTTTAAATTCAATTCTGGATTTTACAGGGAGCCAGTGCAGAGAAGCTAAAACAGGAGAAATATGATCTCGTTTCCAAGACTTACTAGAGCTACCCGATAATAGGGACTTACAGTAATCCAGCCTAGAGCTAACAAAAGTGTGGACCAATTTTTCTGCATTTTTTTGGGTCAGGATAGGCCTAATTTTCACAATATTATGCTGATGAAAGAACGCAGTCCGTGAGGTTTGTTTTATATGGGACTTAAAAGACAAATCTTGATCAAATATTATTCCAAGGTTCCTTACTGTAGTGCTAGAGGCCAGAGCAATGCCATCCAGAAACTCTTTATCATCAGATAAAGAGTTTCTGAGTTGTTTTGGGCCAAGAACAGTGACTTCAGTTTTGTCTGAATTTAACATAAGGAAATTGTGAAGATGTGAAACAATATAAGGCAGTGCTGTCAGGTTACAGGCCACAAACCTTTTTTAACTGCAGGAAAAGTGTGTATTTCCTGAGCAACAAGCCTTCAGATAAATGGATGTTTGTTTTCAGAATAACAGGTTGTCAAACAAAAAGGCTTTTGGTCCAATGGGACATTTTTCAGGTTTGGGAATAATGGGCCATCAGAACACTGGAATGGCAGGGGACAGTAGGGGCCCTTAGCTATTTTTTGCCCCTGGGACCCCCAGCAGGTCATTTAGCCATGTTTAAGACTGTAACTTTTTAATAAACTCACCTGATTTTCTAATTCAGACTGCTGAATAGTCATAAGAGCTGTAGACCAAAGCATTTTTGGCCAGGGCAATCAATGAGGAAATAATTTCCCAGCCAGTATGGGGAAGGAAAGGGAAGGGAGGAATAATCACTATTATCAATAAGAATTTCAGAACACTTGAGTATTATATTTAAAAGGAACTCCAATATTTCTCAACATGGACCCTATTTTAACATATTTTTGTGTCAAAGTGACTCATTGGAACCAAAGTATTTGAAATTGGTCCAGAGTGAGTACTGCAGCTGGCAGCGGCAAAACAGATTGCAATGTAATCACTCTGGACGGGTGCGCCCCATCAATTTGTCTAATAAAAGCGCTTGTTTTCGCCATAACAGCTTCAGATTATTTTTATGAGTTGACAACATTATCAAAAGAACCCAGCAGATAATTTAAAGAGTTTTCTGTTCCTTTCACTTTAAATCTCACAAGAGGTGACTTGTTTCAGGAAGAAAACAGTTGAAATGCAAGTGACAACAAGTTACAACATGATTGAGCTAAGTGGAGTAGTTTCATGTTGTATCCGACAACGGACGGCTTTTAAGAGATGATATCCTGATGTTAGCTTTGCTGCTGCTGTTAGCTGTCCCTGTCAGCTGATGCTTTCTAGACATTGTGATTTCCCAAAACTGAATAAATACCACACATAGCAAAACAAAACTGCTTTGCTAGCTCAATCATGTTGTAACTAAGATATCTGCTGGAATTTTTTTTTTTTTGTACGGACCGTTTATTGAGTTAATGAGTTATTACAAACACCACTAACGGCTAACAGCTAACGGTTAGCCCAGCTAATCTACAATAACCATGTTATTAATTACAAAATGTGTACACAGAAATAGTAATGTTTGTTCAATCATTGTGTTTATAGACTTTACAAACATCAGATTAGTCTAAACGGTTATATAGTGACGTTAAAAATGTGATATAGCTAAACTCTGCTGGTTTTCTGGGAACTGCCCATTGGTTCGACCTCCCATTGGTTCGACCTCCCATTGATTCGACAGGGCCGTAGGTCGAACTAACGGGACCTCCCATTGGTTCGACCTCCCATAAGTCCGACTAGGTCGGACCAATAGGAAGTCGAAACAATGGGAGGTCCCGTTAGTTCGACCCGTCTTCGCCTGCACACCCTCTCCAGGCTTCTTCTGTTTTCTAATGCGCTGATTTTCTGTGTCAGATCGCGCACTACAGCCATCAGCAGACCCGCATTAAAGCACCGTGGGCAATGCATCAACAATCACTGCAGTTTTGTTTTGACTGTAGTAACACTTTTAATATTAAAGAAATTTACATACAGATATTGCATAAAATATGTTGCAGAGGGTAAATGCAGCACATATTTGTGCATTCATACATGCTCGCTCACACACACACACACACACACACACACACACACACACACACACACACACAAACACACACAGTGTTGGGCAGTAGCGTCACTACAGTAGCGGACGTTGGTAGTTTAACTACATTTCTCAGTAGCTTGGTGGTAGCGTCGCTGTTTTCTGAATCAAGTAACTTCTCAGTAGTTAAGCTCTTTTATTGATCACTTAGCGTGGTAGCGTCCACACGAGCTACATTTCCAAAATCATTTCAACGAGGCGGGGATTTCTGTTATGTTCTGAACCACCCCCACTCCGAAATTGATTTTCAAGTCCATACACTGCCGCCCGCTCTCCGGCCGCACTCGCACAATTCTGAAAATCATTGTACTACAAAAGCTTGAAATGAACATTCAACTCATTGTTTTTTATTGAAAATATGTCACTGTCTTCATTTATTATGTATAATTTCACCAGCAGCAAACACATTTAAAGGAGACGCTTGTCAAGTCTTTGTACGTGCGCTGTCCGTGGTGCTGAAATCCCCGCTCCTGCTGACAGCTGACTTGAGTTCTGAGGCTTAACTGACTTTTTATTATTTTAAAAAACAATCTTGCTGTCGGGAATTAGGCTATGCGTCACTACAGTACTATAAACTCTCAATAGATCAGATTGGTGGTTGCTAATAATATGTAACAGCCTGTAGATACGGTGCATGCCTTTCACTCCCGTGGGCGAATGGAGGTGAACAGTCAGAACGGACAGTCGGACTTATGGGACCTCCCATTAGTATGAACAGATCAGACAGGTCGAACCAATGGGAGGTCGAACCAATGGGAGGTCGAACTAATGGGAGGTCGAACCAATGACATGGACCCGGTTTTCTACCCGGAAGTATTTGTAAACAATAAGGCAATTTCCTCTACAGTGCCTACACTACAGCCTACATTATCCTTTACGGAAGGAGCTGAGGTGGTTGCTGTGTTTCTGGCGTGTCTCTTCGTTTACATGACAGTTGAAGCTATGAACGAGCTAACCCTTGTCTGCTGAGTTTTAAAAATGCCAGTTATTTTGTCGCTTTCTGTTGACGTCACATCCCGCCTTGAGTATATCCAATCAGCACCAAGTTAACCCCATGCCCCAGCCCTGTAAAAGTTCCGGAACTCTGTCTTTCGGGGGTGGTTCCTGAGGTGGAGACACGCAGCCCCGTAAATTTACCACAAGTTACTGCAGTGGAAATGGGCCTATTGTCAGTGATAGATAGCTGAATATTTAGAAGACTTTGACAATTTGAAAAAGTCTGCAAGATTTCAGAAGGAGTCATCTTCTTTAGTGAGACTTGGAAACAAAACAACCCAGAACAAGTGAAAGGTATGGAAAATATTTAATTTCTCTGTAGGGTCCTTTACCCTAATGTTGTACGACACTTGTCGTACAAAACAATCTGAGCCTGTTAGCGGCAAAAACAAACACATTTAAAGGACATAAACTGACAGGGCATACCTGCCCCGAGTGGTTACATTGTACGTGTAGCCTGTTTTACCTCTGCCAACTCTTCTCAATAGTGGAACGGTTTCCAGTTGTTCCAACGAGACAGTTAGACACAAAACATGGGGAAATAGGGTCCATCTTGAAAAATACTGGAGTAGTCCTACAAACTTGAGACCTATCCCTTAAAGGTAAATGCCAAATTCACCAAGTAGGAGCCAACTCTATTCACCTCAGCTTGCAAATACGTGCATCTTTGCTTCAGGTAGTTTTATTTATTTACACAAAAAACTGTATGGAGTCCCCGAAGGGACACAGTTGGCACTGACACAGGTTGTTCACTTCAAAAAGATAATGCTGAAGTTAAATTATTATTCTCCTTAAGTTGATATTAGAGAAATTGTTGAGCATTATCACCCTAAAGAAAAGAAAAAAAAAAAATAATAATTTTATTTAGGCAGTCCAAAAATCATACCCAAACTAATAATTATTTTTCAAAAAATCCAAAACCAGAATGAAAAAGTAACTTATCTCAGATACAGCTCAGGGAGAGGTCAAAAAAGGCCACATGGACTTTCTCCATCCAACATATTTATTTCAGAAATATATACAGATAATCACCCAAACCAGCAATAGGTTAAAGGATGAATTGTAAATTCTTTCCCTTGGCCATCCTGCTGGGTTTAGAGACCAAAAGAAAATATAAATAAGGCTTAGAATTGGATCCTATTAAAAGATTAAAGGGGGAAAAAAAGGGTTTATTAAATCGATGCGGTGGATCAACCTCCTCAGGCCCTAGATCCCTAAGGTTAGGGTAAAGGGTAGGGGAAAGGTTAAAAAGCAAGAACAAAATTTAGGTTTAGGCGTACATAAACAGAAATACTTAGGATTAGGCACTGATTAGGTTTAGGCAAGAATAAGTAGGAGTAAGGTTTAGGCACAATACTAGAGGCAAACAATAAAGGGAAAAAAACAATAAGGGTAAAAATTCAACAGTAATAGCCGGGAAGTGAGGCGCCATAAACTCAAGCACTATAGCAAAGAAAACTCATAAAGCATGTAGGCCAAAATCATACTCCTATTTACAATATATACAAAAAATCTAACAAATATATTTATATAAAAGATATATGTAAATGTATATCAGACTTTAAATACAGGAGCCAATTTAGCCGCCACCACTGTAGTTGATATCCGAAAATTCTCCCATAATATTGTTTGCCACTTTCAAGCACCAACCATATAAATCACTGCCACCCTGTAAAAATTGCCACACAAGGGCAGGGAAAAGAAACATCACATTTAGAGGAGAGACTAGGCACAGCAATAAATAAATTCTTAAATATTAAATAATAAGTTTAAACAAGTGCTGCAATCTTCAAGTGCTAGCTCAGAGAGTTCCCTAGCAAATCACACTGCAAGCAAATAGAAAGTAAATCAATGTAATAAATATAATAATAATAATTAAAAAGAAGGAAATTCATATTAGTTAAGGTAAACTTAAAGAAAAAAGTCATTACAAAAATAAATAAATTATATAAATCATAAATTCATAAGCTGCGCCCTATTCCTCCTCTAAAAATGTAAAGAGAAAAGGGGAATATAAAAAAAGAAGAAGTACGCTAAAGTTAAATAAACATATGTTTTTAGGATACTACAAAAACCATTCCCCCACTGTTAACTGGTATTTGATTATGAGGTTAAGAAAGCACCACATTAAAAAACAAAATACAAACTAGTCCTTTAATCCAAGATCCAAAAAATAAGAGAGAAATATATTTAAATTTTAGGCCCTCTCATTTAGGCCAGCGGGAGAAACGGTGTCCAATTTTTTAATGAGATGGCTCTCATGTCTCTGCCGTTGATTTTTAGACCAAAGGGTGTTGTGATCTGAGCCAATATATTTAAAGTTGTCAATACCATAAATGTTGAAATGGCCATATAACACCGTGTCCGTGTGACCCTTTTTGATGTTGTTGACATGCTCCATGATTCTGGTTTTCAAGATTTGCCCTGTTTCACCCACATACAGTACTTTACAGTGTTGACATTAATTTGCATACACCACTTTGGGACCTGAGGTGAGAGCGTCTCCCTGATTGGATGAACCCTCCCCGAGCCGCCGTTAAAAAGAAAAGGCACATGATTGAGCAGCCACGGATCGCTGCCCACCCTCTTCCTATCCAGGGCCGTATGGACCAATAGGTCTTTCAGGTTTTTGTTTCTCCTATAGGCCATGATCAATTTAAAGTTTTGCAGAGGCTTGCGCTGTTGCTGGGCCTCAGAAAAGTGAGCTCTGATTTGTGAATTGTAAGCATGCAAGCGATGAGACAACGTTTGGACACAAGGGACAATTTGTGAGTTAGATTCCACTTTTCTATGCACGTAGTTGTCTTGAAATTGTTGATTCACCTCTGCTTTAATTTTCCTGAGGAAGTGGCGAGAATAGCCTCGATGTTTCAGAGCCTCAGACAAGGTGTTTGTGGCTTCTTCCACCTCCAGGTAAGTGCATATACAGTGGAATTGAATCAATTGTGACTTGATTAGCCCTCGAAAGGTATGTTGGGGATGGTAGCTAGTTTTGTACAGGAGCGCATGTCGGTCAGTGTCTTTGAACTACACTTTAGTTGCCACTTTAATTTGATTTTGGGATGGTGGCCGTTCAACACCTCAAGAAACTGTGTAAACGAGGCTTCTGTGTCAGCCCACAAGCCAAAAATGTCATCCAAATAACGCAGATAAAGCAGCAGAAGCTTCCCAATCAGCCATATAGATGTCAGTGAATGATCACTGAAGGCTTTTTCAATTTGTGACTAAAATCCTCAAGGCCCAAAAGCCTATATTCTCAAACATTTGGTCTGCTTGCTCAAACATATTTATCCCACATTGAAACACAAACCACTAACTTCTGATTTCACTGATCCATGTTATTAGCTTTCATTTGTACTGACAGGCTATTAATCTCCAAATGTTTCTTTCCTTTTTCATTGTGTTTTTCTCCTCTGTCCAAACTGCAGTGCTCTATCAGCAACAAAATTAGCAGTCTGGCCAGCTTTGTGTCTGGACCTTAGTATGAAATTGAGTGTCACTGTTAGATTTATCATCTTTAAACTTCTTATCTGCTGCTCAAGACATGTCTTTCAGGAACAAATTTTGTCTGCCATAAAGGTGATAAAGACTCGGTTACAAACAAAATGGAGACCAGTGGCCTTAGTGTTGTTTTTTAAATCCCTTCTGACGTACATGCTGGAGCTTCTAATAGACCCCCACACCCAAAATGGTACATAAAATAACCATAAATGCCGTCTAATCATATTTGATGTCTGTGAGGGACTCTGCTGCCCATACAAAGCATTCTTTTGAAGAATATTATCATATCACGCCATATTATTATTTTGTAAAACCGTGATGTAGACTGTAGTTGCCTTTATGCCTAAAGTATAAGTCTAGAGATGGCTAAAGGCATTACATTTATGCCTTTTACTCTATAAAAACTCTACGAGATACATTATTCGCAACAGAACTGCATGAAAATAAAAGTTATACAGGTGGGAAAAGAATGATATATACACTCTAAAAACTGCTGGGTTAATAATCACCCAAAGTGGGTAATTTCAGTGACCCAGTGGGTAGTCACTATATCACCTACTCGGCACTGGGTCAAAAGGACTCAGGGCTCTTGGGTTACAAATTTGACCCAACATACTGGGTCGACCTATTTTACCCAAAAATGGGTCACTTTTTACCCTTTGTCGGGTTAATATTATTTATTGTTATTTATGGAATTCTTTGATGCTTTTTCTGGGCTTTTCTGATTCAGTTCTAAATCAATAAACAGAAAACACAAAAAAGTGCTTATTTACATTGTTTGTTTTGAATATCAAATATATTCAAACAGTACAATACAACTACAAAATCGCTCAAAGGGGCAATAAGAGGAATTCATCATTTTTAGATTTAAGGATTAAAGGAATTAAATTAAAAATACAAAATAGTCCAACATTCAGACAAAATAGTAAAATACACCCCAATCGACACAAGCTGAATCAACTGCAGCCTTAAAATTATTTATGACACCTGTGATTTTCCTGCAATTTGGGAAACAGATTAAACTGATTACACAACTTCTACTGCAGTGGACAAAACATTGTGAGACGAGATGGTTAGAACAATTAATTTCAATGCAGTTGGCTTCAATGGCATGATATTTCACAATTACAATTAAAAGACAGTGAATGAGATCAACAACTCCAAAACATGTTTTAAACAACCTATTAGTTGATTTATTTATTTTTTTAAAGCTTGCCATGTATCTACCAGACAAGCTGATGAGCTATGTGACCCACGGCAACCCTATCACCTGAGCCGCCGCCACCAGTCAGGTAGCCTTTAATGAGCTACAGTGCACTGATGGTCGTCCACAGGAACCTTACTGCTGAAGACTCTGCACCTGGCAACTCATAGACAGTGGTCTGTAGGAATTCCCAAGTAGGGCAGCATTGCTTGGGGTAGTTGATGTCGTAAGCATAGAATGATTTAAAGCAGACATCAACTGCCGCAAGCAATGTCCTCTGTTCCTGAGCCTCACCGTTGAAAACAAAAAACACCTGAGAGATAGCACTGTCCTGTCCTAGAACTAGGACGAATGGTTCTGGTCTTCTTTTCCCAGCTTCACGGAGATACTCCGGCATGTTGGTTCCAACCTGTAAACAAAATACCAGATTCCAGTCAAGAGGGAGGAACTTTCATAATTTTACTGAAATAAATTCATTCATTCATTCATCTTCTAACTGCTTCATCCTCGTGAGGGTCGCGGGGGGGCTGGAGCCTATCCCAGCTGACATCGGGTAAGAGGCAGGGTACATCCTGGATAGTTCACCAGACCATCACAGGGCTGACACATAGAGACAGACAACCATTCACACCTACAGACAATTTAGAGTAATCAATTAACTTAGTCCCCAAATTACATGTCTTTGGACTGTGGGAGGAAGCCGGAGTGCCCGGAGAGAACCCACGCTGACACGGGGAGAACATGCAAACTCCGCACAGAAAGGCTCCCACACCCAGGATCGAACCGGCAACCCTCGTGCTGAGTGGTGTGGTGCTAACCACCACACCACTGTGCCACCCCTACTAAAATAAATGTTAAGTCAATTGGGGGAAGTTTAATACTCCTCACAGGGGTACAGAATCATTGTTACTTTGACATGGACTACATGGGGAAAGTAAAATATTGCCTTCAAGTGTCCCTTACATTTTACCAACAGTTCAATATTTATAATAATTCATTGCATTTATAGAATGCTTTTCATAACACCCAAAGCACCTGACTCTTCTCATTCAGGCACGTGGAGAAGCAGCGATCAAACAGCGTCAGTGTCCTCTCTGTTCTCACACACACACACACACACACACCCACACACCAAAGGCGGTCAGCTATCATGAAAGGTACCGCCTCAGCCCATTGGGAGCAATTCAGGGTTCAGTGTCTTGCCCAAGGTCACTTTGACATAGGGATGCGCTGAAATGAAAATCTGTGGCCGAAGCCAAATAATATTAAACGCTTGGCTGAATACCGAGTACCAAATATCGTTGTTTAGTTTTTCATTAGTTTTTACAGATGAACCCTCTCCAAATTAGTGTTGTCACGGTACCAAAATTGGGACCCACTGTACGATACCAGTGAAAATATCACGGTTCTGACTATTATCAGGATACCACAGTGAAAATGAGGCAGATGTGCCTTTTGTCATTTATAAAAAGATAAATCACTTTTCTATAAACACATCAATGATATTTAAAATAAAAAATCAACCAGCCACCCTCCTCCCCTGACAAGTAAAGAACAGTCCCTCTATGAGTAAAGAACAGTCCCTAAAGTGCAGTGAGGTTTGTGGGCCGTTACCTGCCACAGAGACAGTAATGTAAACGGCTCGTTTCTCCTCTGACATGACACATAGGCTACTGTGTGCCGTCACGGCTCGGTTGTTCAGGTACTACTGGGCAGTCATGACACCAAGATGAGGACGTTATTGGAGTCTGGCTTCTCGGTCGCCGGTAAGCCATTATCTTGCACCACAGAGCACTATGGCCGCCGTATTTGAGAGGAATATGCATTCCTGTCTGTGTCTGTGACCCCCATTCAACCCACAACCGGTGGGATTCGCCTTTTGTTTCTGCTGCTGGTTGAAATCTGTACTGGCACAGCGTGCTGAACAGTGTTGTTTTCGTCAACGATGACGATGACGAAATTATTTCGTTGACGCCCCTTTTTTTCATCACGATAACGAGGCGGTGACGAGATAAACATGGCCTTTGATGACTAAAACATGACGAGACGTGTGTGAATTTTCGTTGACGAGACGAAAATGGACGTAAATGTTAGTAGGTGGTCTGTCAGATGTTTAAAATACATGATATTTCTGCTTCTCGTACGTGTAATCTAATGTCCGGTTTTCCGTGTGTGTGTGTGTGTGTGTGTGTGTGTGCAGCACGGGCCGCATATTTCTGTCCGAACCGGAACCGAACCCGACATTACTTAATGACCAAAGCACTGAGTTTGTGTCACACAGTTGTTACGGTTACAGGGTATTTAACAGGCCGGACGTGCTCAGCTGAGAGCCAGACCTCCGTGTTTGAGACGGGAGCGGAAGGTCCGACACTTCCAGCGAGAGGAGAGGGAGAAATTAAACAAAATAAGATAAAATAGGAAAAACTTGTCTCCCTCTTTTATTTTATTTTCAGCGTTTAATCAAGGCGGAGACGGGCGGCGGGAGGTCTTGAGGTCTCCTCTTCCAGCGAGGGGAGAGGTAGAAACAAACAGCCAGTGTGTGTCTGTGTGTGTGTTATGTTCAGGTGTTGTCATGTAAATAACAGTGCCCAAGCAATACACAGGACAGACAATAGAATTTTATTTATTTTTACACTACATTTTCACTGAAAGCTGACCGAATCCAACCCCAGCCCGAATACAATTTATAGCTACATTTTTGACTAAATCCGGCCCGACCCGTCACAATGTGTTGAACTTATAGATCTGCTATTTTCACAACTTATGTGTGACACTCTTGTATGATGAAGTAGGCCTAGGGCATCAATTCATGAAAAAAACAGTTGAAATATGTTTTTTTTTTTCTTTTTTCTTTTTTTACTAAAACTGACTAAAACTAGACTAAAACCTTTTTGAGTTTTCGTCGACTAAAACTGGACTAAAACTATCACATATAAAAATGACTAAAATTTGACTAAAACTAATAAGCATTTTAGTCCAAAAGACTAAAACTAAGACTAAATCTAAAATGCCTGCCAAAAACAACACTGGTGCTGAACGATTTATTTTGCTCGCACAGAACTATTTTTTGTTGCAAATGCGAGTGTGAGTAAAATACCGCCACACTGCCGACATTTTACTCCGTCCATCACCGTAAGCTGTTTGATTGTGTTATCAAAACACGCCGCTATTATTCGGCCTTGCTTTTCACTTATTCCACTGAATACCGAATGTGTGTTTTGCAATATTCGGCCGAATATATTCGGTTACCGAATATTCGGTGCATCTCTACTTTGACATGCACACAGGAGCCAGGATTTGAACCACCAGGACACTGCTCTACCTCCTGAGCTACAGTTCACCCTTTTATACTTACAGGCTTCTTGTCAATGAAATAGGTCTTTGCCTCATTCAAAGTGGGACGGGTGCTGTTCTTTGCTACTTTGTAGCTGGATCCAGGGAATAGATAGGGAAGTATCTGCAGGGCCACATCTCCCTTCATGTCTGAAAGGCAAAGACATGGTTCTAGTGACATTAATTAAGCAATTTTTGCAAATATCTTTATGTTTCACTGAAAGCATGCCATGCTGCTGTATTGCTCCAACGGATGTTTATTTTTACATACTGATCAACATTTCCTTTTTCAACTACAAAGGATTTCATCAGGAAGACAAGTATGGCTTTGTATTTGTGTCATGTCTCACACGAGCGGATAACACATCTACACACGCGCAGATCTCTCTCTCATGTAAATTATTTCGTGTCACACACGCAGATTTCAACTGCTGTGTCTCCCTCTCTCCAGCTCGCTCCCCCCAGCTTTTCTGCTGATGACAGCTTCCGTCACAGACAGGAAGCTCAGTGTTTTTGTTTTTTTTGTTTTTGTTTTTTTTAAAGCAGCAACAGACAGCATTTTTGCCTACACATATATATCATTATTGAAATAATGTGGGTTGCACAGGGTAGTATACACAGCAAAATCAGACTTTTTCAACAGTCACCGGCTCACTATACATTATCCCTTACGTGTCTACTGTTGTTTGTACTGATACTGTGCATATTGGTATCATTTACTGTGAGTTGTTTGTACTGGTACTGTGCATTCTGGTATAATTATTTGCATTACTATTTGTTTTTTCTTCAGATAAATCTGATAATTGTTGCTCGGTCTCTTTACTCATTTATTTAGTAGAGTGTCCACACACCCCTTCTCATTCTGCATATACATAGAGGTATACTGGTGGCTTTACAGCCTACATGTTATTGATTATTTCTGATCCCCACGCTCAATTCGGTTGTTGCGACAGTGCGAGGAACACCGCTGACGCTAGGTGGCGCCATGCAAACAAAACCCTGAATCCTATCTGCTGCCTCTTTAATTGAAAATAGAACAATTTACAAAAATATATGGCAGTTGTTACATTCTTCATAATATACTCTTACACAGGCGGAGCATAGGAAACATAATAAAACAAAAAAGACATGTAAAAAAAAAACATTAAAATCGCTAAGGGGCTCTTCTAATAGTCTAATGTTATTAATAGTGTACAGAAGACTTTCTGCTATTTTCTTTTTCATGTGCTCCAAAGCTTAGCATAGTCAGTTCTTTTTTAAATACCAAAAAAAGGGGTTGTGTTGTGTGTAAATGGGTTGAAAACAGTAACATCAGTGGTCAAATTCTAGATTGCAGGGTTCACTTGCTCACCCCTCCCGTCGGGTAAATGACGGCGGCCTCGTAGGGACAAAAAGCCTTGCGTACGACCTTTTCAGGAGTAGGTCTATCTAGCCACAAGTTGTATGTTTATTTAGAAATCTAAACCATGTTACGATATTGTAATGAATCCCTCACGTGCAGGAGACCAGAGTAGCGTTCGGGAAAAAGGCCCGTTTATTTGAGCACTCCAAAAAACTCCGCACACACAAAACACTCCACTCCGTCCCAAACTCTGACTCTTTACATGCATACTCTTTACAATACCACGTGGGGACCCCCTCCCCTCTCTGCTCCACCAATCTCCAGCCCGCACACTGACTGACAGCGTAGCTTGTAAACAGAGCTCAGCTGTTTATTTAGCCTAGCTTCGGACTGTAGCAGCTGCAATGGACGACTTTGAACGCGATTTTGAAGAGTTTCTTGTAGCGGACACAGACCCAGAGCCACACCTGTTTGAGCCGGAGCACACAGATGAGGATCTCTGGGTCTCGTTGTTTGTAGGCGTCTCATCACTTGGTGTCTCATGGCTTGGTGTCTCGATCACCGGTACAAGGTTAAGGGTTATCGTTTGTTCCTTCAGTGGCAAGCAAAGGGGTATTTGGTTGATACAGGGATGTATAATGATAATTGCCATTTTCCATGCCACTGTGGCATTGCAAGGCTGATGGGAGCTGGTGTTCCACATTGAAATGTACAGTAGACTAATTAGTTGCTTGTATGCATCCAGTGCTGTCCAGTGAGTGAATATGATGACTGAAAGTACAGAATTTTGCATATTTCTTTGTGTGTGTCTGTCTTTTTTTTTTTTTTAATTTCAGTTAAAAACTGGAACCAACTAAAAAGGGAACACCTGGATGCTTGTCTCAAAATAAAAGGGGGGGTGGGGGGGCACACAAAAGGTAAAATTTACAATGGTCTGTAGCGCAGGCACACATATGCACCGTCACTTGCTTTAAACGAATGGACAACATGGTACGGATGATGATCAAGAAGGTCGTTGGCATCAAAAGACTGGATAGCAGAGAGAGAAGACACACTGTAGGCAAAATAATGTCTGTTAAATCCTGTAGTGTGCCACTTCTGAACAAGAAATTTAACAGCTGAATTCAGAGCGATGATGGAGGTGATCATGGCAAACTCTGGTTCGCCGTCAGATGTGTAGGACACAAAAAGCATCATGCCGGGACGGTATGTAGTGCCGTTCAGTGTGACCCAGGCTGGCACAAAAATCTCAGATGTGGGTGGAATGCCCTCAACTCCATCCTGGATACTTGAGTACTCCTCTAGGGCTTGAAGAGGAGAGTTGTAGCCAGGTCCAATGTCAACCAGGGGCGTCTCTAGGATTTTGACACATCCGGGGCTTAGCCCAGATGAGTCAAGCAAATGCGCGCCAAAAATTTTTAGACATAGAAGCATTCTCCACATACCCTACAGGTACCTGCTCTTCTGGACTGAATTGAATTAAGGCATCATCAAATGAATGACCCATTTTGAATTTAGTTTGCACCCATGTACTGACATTAGCTAGCTAGGTAACAACACATTGTTTTTCCATTTAACACATTAGCAGCTACAGTAAAAGAGGCAGGCTGTGCAGGATCCCTGTCTGCTAGCTAGCTGCTATCATGCATGAAAAGAAAATAAACAAGATGGTTCGACGTTATAGCCTAACATTAACTTTAGCTACTTTCCCCTCTAGAAGAAGCCCAAGCTTAATTATTTTTAGGTACACAATTCTTGCACACTACAATTGCATTTACAGACAGATGCTAATAATAACAGATCGTTTTTTCCCATGTAATGTCAACTAGCTGCTAGCTAGCTAACATTAGCTACTTCCCTCTAGTAGTTCCAGCTGCAACACTCTTTTCGAAATTATACATTTTTACGTAATTTCTATTCCCATTAGCCTACCTCTTTGATTGCTGACCACCTTTGGGGGGAAAAACATGGAAATCTTTTTTTGTGACATCCCAAAGACAGCTGAACAGCTTGCTGTTGTCAAGCCTGCCTGTTGTCAAGTGCGCCTGCTGCCTGACGCTGCTGTTTTGGGTGAATGACGTCACGTGCGACCTGGAGGTGTTAACCACTTGTGTGCCAAAGCCAAAGTAGTGGCTATTTAAAAAAAAAAAAAAAAAAAAATTAATTGTTACTCAAACTTGTCCAAAAACACTGTTTTATCGAAGCATCAACATAAGATAACCGTAGTTTGAGGATGTGATCTTTTTTTTTTTTGAAAATTAATATTCGGGGCTAATTAAAAAACATTCGGGGCTAAAGCCCCGGATGTTTTAGCCTAGGGACGCCACTGATGTCAACATGTTGTGTAAACAGTCTGCTAGACAAGAGGTTGTAGCAGAGCAACATCTGGTGCCTAAAGGCCATGGTCTTGCAGATGTTTCTAAAGTTACAAGTAACATGACTGACACGCTTGAAAAAGCCCTGCTTAGCCTCGAACCTCATTGCCCAAAAATGGACAATGGGACCCAAAGCTCTGATAGCACCCGGATAGTGGAGCATGAAGTGGTGCTTGGGCTTCAAGTGCCGCTCTGGATAGAGCTCCAACAAGACTGTGTGATGCTCGTTGATGAGGTGGGCCAAGTACACTGTAGATGCTAGTGTAAGGGATGGTGAGAAGATGATCTCCATACAGGACAGCAACTGCAGCAGTAACTCCCAGTGCACATTGCCCTCTGGTATCAAGTCACCTAGCATCAGAGGGATGTAATGCAGCAGACACCACATCTGGGAAGCAGTCTGCTTCATGGCTCCATCTGGATTGTTCAGCTCCTGCTTTGATATGGTTGAGGGTTTGTTCTTGGAGTCTGAGAACCCATAGTCAAAGCTTGTGAGACGGCTGTTCACTTGATCAAGTGTTAAGTGTTTGTCTGCAATGAGGGAACCGAGAACTAGCTTGAGCTCATATCCCCCTACCCCTTCCAGAATATCGTGTATAATGTCAGGTGCTACATTATCCACAACATGAAAAGAATGCAGCTCATTCAGCACATTGTTCAGTTTTAAGCCTGTCTCAAAAGAATTTTGGAGCTCCAAGTCCGTTTTGAAGTTGCTTGATGTTCGCAGTAGGGACTCCTCCTCCTTTGTCTGTATTTGCAAGACAGGTTTATGGACATGGCACCATCGACAGACACTGTTGGCTACAAAACTTTCGTTGTATCCAAGGATGGCATTCGGACCCAAGTTGTCACCGACAACTTGAGCAACCCCAATTCTGACCTTTCCCTGGAATGTTGGGGTGTGAACTTCAATCCCATTAAGTTCCAGGTCCTTCAGCTCTTCAACTATGGGTTTCAGGATGGTATCTATTCCATACGTCTTTGCATCATCAGACTTGTACACAGCTGCCAGGAATACAGACTTCAAACTGGACAGCAGTTTTGGTGGGAAACTCCTGATGGCAAAGTAGATGAGTCCAAGCTTGTGAATGCCTGTCTTTGATCCTAGTGGATTTACAGTTTCACAGTCATCATTGTAAAGTACAATGGGGGAGTGTCAAGCCTTTTGAGAATAGGCTTTTGGCTTTGTACTGGTCACCATCCCTAAAATCCTGTAATCCATCTCCCTTACTCTGCCGCGTTTCTAAGACCTTTTCAATTGTGCCTGGAGTTTCAAGGATTTTCGTGAGCAAGGGATGTAGAGGAATTCTCTGGAAAGTGTCCCTTACAGGGACTTGTTGGACCACACCTGATGAGGGATGTCTTTTTTGAGTGTATGACACCCCAGGGAGTGGTTCTTTGACAGGATTAATGAAGCAACCTGATTCAACAAAGAATTTCATTTGTTTGTGTTCTGTGTCTAAGCCCTGAAATGGCACAGATGCACTCTGGAACTCACGGTTTAAATCTTGTACCTCTAGTGTTTCATGTTGGCCAAGTCTCTGCAGAACCAACATTGTTTTCTTTTGCAAGTTTCCAACAATGTCTGACACCAGGCTAGAAGCTTCCTGGACAACAAAATTGATTGCTGTAAACGTCTGTGTTGGTACAGATTTTAGTTTGGCTAAAAAGATAGCGACTCTATCTGTAAGGGATTTTCATCAACTCATCCCAAACATCACTAGGGTCGACCTCTACTTGATCATCATCAATAGGTGCCACTTCTGTTGGTTCCATTGAGCTTTCAGTAACAGACTGTGTCTCAGGAGTATCTGTATGATCATCAAATTCATTTTCAGGATGGTGCTGCGAGAGGTGTCTTTGGAAAGAATAATAGTAACTGAATGTCCTGCAACACACATTCTGACAGCACTGAAAGTATGTGGATGTTTGGGTGATGTGGTGTACTACTCTCAGGTGCCTAAACAGGTCTTTGTGGGTACGAACCGACTTTGTGCACTTAAAGCAGACAAAAGCCATCTTGACTGGGCTTCGGTAGCCTACTCACATTTGAGAGTTTTGAAGTACTTCACAAACTTCAAACGTAGGCCTACCTTAGGGATCAAAGTACAAATTGTTGCGTGATCTAATTCGTTAAAGACTTCTTCATCAATTGCCTCATCTGAAAAAGAGAATAAACACGGGGGGGGGGGGGGCAATTTCAAACAACTTTATTAGTCCCAATATTCAAGCACAAAAATAGAAAATTTGATTTATCTTCAGGTTGACAGCATCACAGACCAGACACACTGGTGTGTGTCTACCTTAAGTGTGTGGGGTTCTACTTTTTTTTTTTAATTATTATTATTTATTTATTTATTTTTTTACATATTGTTTGGTGCTAAATGTAGTCTTTTTGTTGTTGGTAAATGTATGTTATCAATAAAAATCTAAACTTTTAAATTGCATTGTTAAAAATGTGAAAATACAGTATCGTCTACCAACGGAGCTTGTGCGCACGGCACACTTGAGCGCATCCGTCTGAGGCTGTGGATCAATGTCAAGTTTTACCACTTTATCACTATTCCCTCTAACTTGTAGCTGTTTTTTCGTTATCTTTTGAATTTAATATGAATTATGGAACCGTTTTTGTCAACGTTTGTTTCCCCCGTTTTGTGCAATAAATTATTGTTTAAAGTTTCATTAAGTTTCTTTTGGAGTGCATGACACAAGTGTGTTTTGAAAACGGCCGCGGACTGTCACCTGCTCAACGCATCAGTACTAGTAATAGATTATAGATTAATAGATTATAATAATAATGTCAACATATCATTTACAGAGCGATTTAACAGACGATCACTGCTGCCCGACCCACAGGTCCATTTGGGAACTGCCCATTGGTTTGTTCTTCCATTGGTTCGACCTCCCATTGATACGACTGGGCCGTAGGTCGAACTAACGGGACCTCCCATTGGATCGACCTCCCATAAGTCCGACTAGGTCGGACCAATAGGAAGTTGAACCAATGGGAGGTCCTGTTAGTTCGACCCGTCTTCGCCTGCACACCCTCTCCAGGCTTCTTCTGTTTTCTACTGCGCTGATTTTCTGTGTCAGATCGCGCACCACAACCATCAGCAGTCCCGCATTAAAGCACCATGGGCAATGCATCAACGATCACTGCAGTTTTGTTTTGACTGTAGTAACACTTTTAATATTAAAGAAATTCTGAAAATCGTTGTAGGCTACTACAAAAGCTTGAAATGAACATTCAACTCATTGTTTTTTATTGAATATGTCACTGCTGTCAGCAGGAGCGGGGATTTCAGCACCACGGACAGCGCGCGTACAAAGACTTGACAAGCGTCTCCTTTAAATGTGTTTGCTGCTGGTGACATTATACATAATAAATGAAGACAGTGACATATTTTCTGTCTTGCGCTACCATTTTTTTAAAGGGTAGCGCGAATTGATAGAAAGACCTCTCGGTTTATGCAGCGGGAGCAATTTTTGACAAAGCAGCAGAAATCACCAGGACACCAGCGTCAGCAATCGGGTAACCCTTGTTGTTGAGCCCTGACAAGGATTAAAAACATACACACAGACGCGGTACGGACGCAGTGCGGAATTTCGCGTTTTTGTGTTCCAAGTCCGCGCTGTTTGAACGGGTGTGGATGAACATGGACTAGTAGTAGCAGCAGCAGCAGCGAGCTAGCAAGCTAATGTCTAACACGCATCAACATCAACTTACCACTCTCAATGCAGCCACCAAGCTGGACAATGGCATGCCAGACGCTGTCCTTGTCCTCCCGTCTTTTACGAAAAAGGACGGGGTGTTGTGAAACGAGCTTTTTCAACCTTTCTCCCCTACTGTCCTGCCTGGCTGGATTTCGGACTCTCTCGGGTCTGCGTGACTAACTTTATAGTTCCGCCGGTGAATTCCGCGGGGGGTCAAAGTTCGGGCGGAAACTTTTTTCATCGCACGAAAGTTCCGCCTCGGTGTGCAAACTTCCATAAGAACCCATGAAATCAACTTTTATATTTTTCCGCGAGAATAACGTTAATCCACGCGAATAGTCGCCCTCTGTGAGAATGGACTTTAATGTAGGGTTAACATTTAAACCCATTGCACCAAACTTGGTTTAAACTCAGTTTACAATTTATGTTAACCCGGCAAGCCTACAGTATCTGTATCAGTAGTACTAACGTTAGCTACATAGCTAGCTAGCTAGCTACATAGCCTAGCTAACAAGCTACATAGCTAGCTAGCTAGCGATATAGCCTAATAACAGACAACAGCTAACGTAAGCAATAGCCACAAGAAGTCGTGCTATATCCTGAATATTGGCACGCCTGTATAACATAAAGCCACTTACTTCCAAGATCCAAGGATTGTCCCGAGAAGTTCCAGGATTTGCCTTGCCTTTGTCTGCAATGCACAACAGTGGGAACATTGACCCAATAAATGGGTATGGTGCAGCGGGAATGGGAACTGACGTTGTGTTGACCCAGTTTATGGTCAATGTTCGCGCCACAATAAAAAAAAAGAACCACAGATATTTCACCCAACGGAAGTGCAGGGGCCTCGGCGATCACTCACGCCCTGCACTTCCGGCAGTGCCCCCAGGGTATCGCCGTGTTTTTTACAAATACTCTGGGCAGAAAACCAGCGGAGTTTAGCTAGGCCCTTTATATATATATATATATATATATATATCACAATTTCCCCTCACTATATCACCGTGTAGACTAATCCGATGTTTGTTAAGTCTATAAACAATAACATGGTTATCGTAGATTAGCTGGGCTAACCGTTAGCTGTTAACGTTAGCCGTTAGCAGTGTCTGTAATAACCATAGACTGTATTAAAAAATAAAGTAATAACTGAATAAACAGTCCGTGAATAAAATATTTTTGCAGCGGATATCTTAGGTACAACATGACTGAGCTAGCAAAGTAGTCTTGTGTTGCCATGTGTGGTATTTATTCAGTTATGGGAAATCACAATGTCTAGAAAGCATCAGTGGCTGCAGCTGACAGGGACACTTAGCAAAGCTAACATCAGGACATCATCTGTTAAAAGCCTCCCGTTGTCGGATACAATATGAAACTACCTCCAGTTAACTCAATCATGTTGTAACCGCTGGACGCTGAGGAGACAGCGTTTTGGGTGGAGCGGTCGCCATGGACGCGGAGCTTGCTGTTTCTGTAGGTACACTTTTCCTGGGGACACCTGCACGTCTCGGTCACGCCCCCTCCATTGTGATTGGCTAAAGCGCAGCCCAATCTGGGTCTGTTGTCAGCAACCCAGCGATTGAGTCATTAAATTCACCCAGCAGTTTTTAGTGTGTAGTTAGAAATAACTGTGTGTATAGCACTTATCTGATTTTTTTCTTTTTTTTTTACAAATAAAAAAATAACCTAATGTATAAAGTTTGCCAAATTTGCAACAAGACACGATAAAGTACAAATTTGCCAAATACAGCATTTCACAAAGTTTATTACATAACTAAACCACTCACAGAACAGTGTGTTCCCATCACCTCTTCACTTCCAATGTTATCTTCTCCAATCTTTGTGTTAAAGTCTCTCATAAGGATGGTGACATCTTTATCTGAGTATTTAACCAGAATGTTCTGAAGTCTGTCATAGAATTCACTATAGTTTGTTGGTGTATAGCTTTGGATCACACTCATCATCATCTTGTGCTTCTGTATTTAGAATTATACTGTTAATGATGATTCTTGGTCCATGGGCCTCCCCTCCTATTAATGCTCTCTGTGCAGATCTTGATAGCATGAGTGCTGTACCTTCTGTGTGTGGGGCATCCTCTTCTTAATGACCCGAATATGTCAACATCTCTCGACTCACCATTCTTTTCTGCCCTGATTGTGTCTGTCTTCCCTTGCTGATACCCAGCAGTGCAAGGTTTTAGTATTTTTTTTTTCAGTTTCTGCTGCTATTTGGGTGAGTTTCCCTGTGGTTTACCCATATAGTGGCATCCAAAAGTTTGGACACCCATGGTTAAAACTTCATTTACTGTTAATAGTTGAGTAAGTAGAAGATAAACTGATCCAAAGGGCATGAAGCTGAAGATGAAACATGCTTTTCAACATTTTAGCATGTGTAGTGTTTTGTTTTGTACAAATTTAGAGAAAAAAACATTAAAGGAGCACCATGCAAAAGTTTGGACACCCCTAGACTTTTGAGCTCTCAGACGACTTTTACAGGGTCTCAGACCATAATTAACTTGTTAGGACTCTGGCCTTTTCACAATCTTTGTTAGGAAAGGCCAGGTGATGCAAATGTTAAAGCTTTATAAATGTTCAGACTCCTGAAACCTTGCCCCAACAATCAGCCACCATGGGCTCCTCTAAATAGCTGCATAACACTATTAAAACTAAAATAACTGAGGCCCACAAAGCAGGAGAAGGCTGTGAGAAGATTACAAAGTGTTTTCAGGTAGCTGTTTCCTCAATTCATAATGCAATTAAGAAATGGCAGTAACAGGAATTGTGGAGGTAGAGTTGAGTTCTGGAAGACCAAAAAAACCTTCCAAAACAGCTACTGAGGACTGAGCATGTAGGGTGCTCAAATTTCTGCTTTAGGCCCTTTTCCTTTTTTCTTATCTTGAAACTGTAAAAGATTGAAATTAAAAAGTAATCTTACTTAAAATATTGAAGAAATGTGTCATCTTTAACTTCATGCCTTCTGGAAATCAGTTCATTGTCTGCTTATTTAACTACTCATAGCAAACAAGATTTTGACCAGGGCTGCCCAAAATTTTGCATGCCACTGTACATGGTCTTCACAGTCTCAGTCCTGAGGCTTGCAGGGATTCCAGGTTTTGACCACACAGCGTCATAGGTCTTTTTCCCAGAGTGAGTACATTTATTGTTTCCTTGTCTGCATTTTTGTAGCAAGTGAAGTTTTGATTGCAGGGGTGATACACAACACACAACCCTTGTCCTTTCTCATCCAGCTTGGGAGCAGCCATGGCAGAGTTATCAGAGGATTTAGTAAGTGCACAGCACGTCAGCAACATGCAGCAATAGTACATTTGTCATTTCATGCAGTTACTGTATAACTTGAGCCAAGTAACCTTGCTTCACATCGAATGGTTCTGAACCAGTGCCAAACTTAAATACCAATGCAGGAAGTACGCTGCCCTTTATGAAGTGATGCGAAAACAAGTGTGGCGGTTGGGATGGTGGATTGCTGTGCATCTGACTTTCATGGAAAGACCAGAGTTCGCAGATTTAATTTAACGTTCACATTTTTAAGGGCCAAAATATGTTATATTAATAATATAATACATTTTATTTATAGAGCGCTTTTCAAAAACTCAAAGACACTTTACAGGCATAAAAAAGTGAAGGGAAATACAATCAAGAGTGCAAAACAGTAGACAAAAGAGGAAAAAAATTTACTGGCAGGAGTGCATTAGTTATAGACAAGGTTGTAGACAAATAAGGGTGCTGACAATACAAAGTTAGGTGGGTATAAGGGAAGAGCAAGAAAGAAGTAGGATGGATTAAATTTGTGAGTTAAATGCAGAACGGAACAGGTATGTTTTGAGTTCAGTTTTGAGGGAGGTGGGGTCCGTGCAGCCGCGGATGTGTTGTGGGAGGGAGTTCCAGAGGGTGGGGGCAGCTTGGTCCTAGGTACAGTGAGGAGGTTGGCGTCAGAGGAGCAGAGGGTGCAGGAAGGGATGTAGGGGTGGAGAATGTCTTTAAGGTAGGAGGGGGGCTGGTTGTGAAGTGCTTTGTGGGTGAGTAGGAGGATTTTGAATTGGATACGGTAAGGAACAGGGAGCCAGGACAGGGGTAATGTGGTCACAGGAGCGGGTGTGGGTGAGGAGGCGGGCAGCAGAGTACTTTACAGAGTACTCTACTCTAGTAGAGATTGGAGGTTGTGCCGTAGAGGGTACTGTTGCAGTAGTCGATTCGAGATGTAATAAAAGCGTGAATGAGAGTTTCAGCTACAGGGAAGGAGAGAGAGGGACGGAGGCGGCAATGTTTTTGAGATGGTGGAATGTTGATTTGGTGACTTGCTTGATGTGTTGATTGAAGGAGAGATTGCTGTCAAAGATGACTCCAAGATTGTGGCAGTGGAGAGAGGGGGAGAGGGTGGAGTTGTCAATAGAGAGATGGAAGTCTTTGGCTGCCAGGGTGAGGGAATTTGGACCAGTTATGAGTAAGTCTGATTTGTCGTAGTTGAGTTTGAGGAGATTTGTTGGGATCCAGTGTCTGATATCAGAGAGACAGTTTGAGAGGGTGGAGTAGGTCTGAGAGGTGATGGATTTGGTGGAGATGTAGAGCTGGATGTCGTCAGCGCAACAGTGGAAACGGAGGCCATGACAACGGATGATCTGACCGAGGGGCATTAGGTAGAGGATGAAGAGGAGAGGAACAAGCACCGAACCCTGGGGGACACCTTGGGACAGGGGGGCAGTCGAGGAGGAGGAAGATGAATTGCTTCCTTTCAGTAAGGTATGATTGGAGCCAGGTGAGGGCATCATCTGTGATGTTGAGGAGAGATTGTAGGCGGGAAAGTAAGATGGAGTGGTTTATGGTATCAAAGGCAGGAGCGAGTCCAGGAGGATGAGGATGGAGAGTAGGCCGGAGTCTGAGGAGAGGAGAAGGTCATTTGTTACTTTGAGGAGGGCAGTTTCAGTGCTGTGGTGGGTACCAAATCTGGATTGAAATTGTTCATAGAGGTCATTAATGGTAAGATGGGCTTTGATTTGTGAGGCGACAACAGGTTTCAGGATTTTAGACAGGAGTGGGAGGTTGGAAATGGGCCGTAAGTTATTGATGCTGTCAGGGTTGAGTTCAGGTTTCTTGATGATGGGGGTTACAGCAGCCAGTTTCAGTGATGGGTAGGTGACAAATGACATCTGCCTGAACACTGACGCAGGCAAAGTCTCAGTTTTAGTCCTGCTAGATCTGAGTAGTGCTTTTGACACTGTCGATCATGAGATCCTGTTACAGAGATTAGAGGACTGGGTGGGCATCTCTGGCACTGCCCTAAATTGGTTGAAGTCCTATCTAGAAGACAGAAAGTACTCGGTTGAAATTGGTAACTGTGTCTCAGACAACATGGCCTTGACCTGTGGGGTGCCCCAAGGGTCGATCCTGGGACCCCTTCTGTTCAGTCTCTACATGCTGCCTTTAGGCCAGTTAATACAAAGTAATAATGTGTCCTACCACAATTATGCAGACAACACTCAGATCTATGTCTCAATGACAGCAGGTGAATATGGACCAGTGGATTCACTCTGTCACTGCATCCAATAGGTCAGTGTTTGGATGCAAAACAACTTTCTCCAGCTAAATTCAGACAAGACTGAAGTCATCGTATTTGGTCCACAGAAACAAAGAGAAAGTGTCAGCAGTCACCTCCAGTCTCTCTCTCTAAAACCTACAAATCAGGTTAGTAATAATGGACTCAGACTTGAACTTTAACAGCCACATCAAATCAATAGCATCAGCAGCCTTTTACCATCTAAAAAACATTGCCAAAATCAAAGGTATAGTGTCTAAACCTGACTTGGAGAGACTTATCCATGCATTTGTCTCTAGTAGGTTAGACTACTGTAACGGCCTGCTCACTGGCCTCTCCAAACGGGCCGTAAGACAGCTGCAGTACATCCAGAATGCTGCTGCTCGGGTCCTGACCAGAACCAGGAAGTACAAGCACATTAGTCCTGTGCTCAGGTCTCTACACTGGCTTCCTGTGGCTCAGAGAATAGACTTTAAAGCAGCTCTGCTTGTGTACAAGTCTCTCCACGGCCTAGCACCAAAGTACATCTCTGACATGTTAGTGCCATATGAACCATCTCGGACTCTGAGGACCTCAGGGACCGGCCTCCTGCTGGTGCCCAGAGTCAGGACTAAACATGGGGAATCAGGGTTCCAGTTGTATGCAGCTAAAATCTGGAACAGTCTTTCTGAAGATGTGAGACAGGCCTCTACTCTGACAATGTTCAAATCTAGACTCAAAACAGCTCTATTTCACTGTGCATATGACTGAAAGGATCTTATCTGCACTCTTCTCTTTTACAGTTCATTTTATAATGATTATTTATGTTTTTATTTTGTATTGTGATTTTAATGTATTTCTTGTTCTGTAAAGCACTTTGAATTACCTTGTGTACGAATTGTGCTCTACAAATAAACTTGCCTTGCCTTGCCTTGATGGGGGAACAGTGGAAAAGTTGAGGGAGGAGTTGATAATCCCAGAGATAATTGGGGAGATGGTGGGGAAGCAGTGCTTAACAAAGGAGGATGGGATGGGATCTAGGATGAAGAGGAGAGGACCAAGCACCGAACCCTGGGGTTCGTTAGTCTCTCACTACTTTCTACCTTACTTGTCTACCCTGTCTGTGGCTTTCAGCTCCAAACTCGATGAATGACTACAAATGTACATCTGTGAAAACAGCTATTTTTGTTTTAAAAAAAGATTCAGTAATTTTCTCAAAACAACTGGTCACTGTTATTTTTAGCAGATATTAAAAAAAGGAAATAGTGTTTTTGTTGGAAACTATGTTTAGCAGTAAAAAAAATATGCCTGTGGTATTTGGGGCAGCTTAGTCTTCAGTTTTACAGAGCAAAATATTACTTAAAGCTCCAGTAGGCAACATTGTTGTGGCATAATTGAGTAGAAATTTTATAATATCCTCTAAGCATAATGTAAATCAAGTGGTCTGAGACAAACAATAGGTTTCTGCACCTCACCATGGCTCTGTGTTCAACCTCTAAAGAATTTGTATCGTGCCGATGTGCATCAACCAATCAAAGGTCAGCTCAGACCACTGCGTTGCTATTGGCTGTTCTATTGCATTTGCGCGTTCCAGTGCCGCCGGCAGAAGGGGAGCGCAAGTGGCAATGGCGAACAGTGCACCAGGTAAAATATCTATTCCAGCATTGGCTACAACTGCCTACACGGCTGAACAACCCAAAAAAAGGAAGACAGAACTCTGTTCCCCAAAGCCCCAGAGGGAGGGAGGGGCCAGAGGGCGGGAGGGTCGGCCGTGGGAGTAGAGCCAAGGGCTCTCCGCGGAGGGGGAGAGCCAAGTCTCGGGGGTATGTGCGGGGCAGGCTGCTGCGCGGTGAGAGAGAGCCAAGGCTCGGGAGTATGTGCGGTCCGTGAGGGAGGGATGGGGAGGGCTGCTGCACGGCGAGGGAGAGCCGAGGCTCCCAGAGAGGGAGAAATAGAACCAAATAGGATAAAATACTTGCATGCTTGTCCGGTAGGAGGGGCTCAGGGCGGAAGACAAACGAAACCTAACTCAGATGAGACTCAAAAATCAACTGTTTTCAGGCTTACCATTATGGCTAAGGTTTGATTAGGTTTGAGCATAGAAAACAGATTGATCAGGGTTGAGGAGGGATCAAATTAAGTGAACTTAATTGGTCACATACACAGTCATACACAATACAATGTGTAGTGAAGTTCTGAGGTGTGTTCTTGGGTGAAGTTGAGTCCAGGCTTCAGGTCTCCCCTTGTTTTACCAGAGTCAGCTGTTCTGTCCATGCAGACTGTATCCATGTCCATAAATAGAGAGATTTCAATGACTGGCATGGTCTGGTACAGAAGGGATCAGCCATGTTTCTAAAAGGGAAGATCTTACAGTCCTGTATGTCTTTTTGGTACTTGATGTTGGCCCTGAGGTCATTTGGCTTGATCTCTAGAGACTGGATGTCGGTTAGTAGGATACTGAGCAAGGGTGGATAATGTACTCAGGTCGTCAGCCGGTTCCTGATGCCTGATTGATTCTATCGGTGCCTTCTCAGCATCTTCAGGCCTACATGTTTTTTGATATTGTTCCCCCTTGGATTGCCCTGGGCCGTTTATTGCGCAAATTCTTGTGTCAAAAGTATTTGCCTGTCATATGTGATGTTGGCTAAAGGTACAAAAAGATTGAATTTCCCCACGAGGGATGTATAAAGTACTTCTAAAAAAATGTAGAACACAATACTGCATAAAAGTAAATAGAGACAAAGATTAAGCAGAAGGGTACGGCTATCTTGTGTAGATTTTGTTCTTGGTTAAAGTTATTACTTTGTCACTGTTAGGGAGCAATTGTTGTCAAGGTTAAAAGACACCAAGGTGACTGTCGGTAGGAAACAGGAAATGAACATCAGTCTCCATGAAAAAGTCCAGTGCTTTGTTTACCAATCTATCCACCTTGACCCTGTCTCTCTGAGGACTTTCTCACCCTATAATATCTCACCTGATGTCCTCTTTTGTTCCACACAAATACAAATGATAATTAAATCGCTGTCACCATGAGTTGTAAAATCCTCTCTCTTAGTATTTTAATTTTTTTATGCAGTTTTGGCATCTTATAACCTTTCCAACTCATGGATGTACAACTCTGGACTTGCATTGCAGGCCGTTAAAGCCACATTGGTTCTTTAACAGTTCAATTTTGAGTTTGAGTGCCTGAAAACCTATCCTCTCTTTACATAGTCTGCTTGTGAAATACATTTTGAAAAAGCTGTATACTATCAACGACACAAATCATAGCTGCACATGAAGGTGGTTATGCAGGAGGAGGTTTGTGCATAGGTGAAAGCAGTTAAACATGAATAAAGTCCCAGCTGGTGACAGATAAGGTGTCTCTAGACTATGACAGATTGGTTCCTGGAGAATCACCCATATATCCAGTACTGAAATTCCATTTCATCACTCTGATAAGAGACAAGTGATAGCAGATAGCAATCTGTGTCAACACAAACTAAATTAAAAATGTAGCGACTTAAGAGTTGATAGTATCTCAAAACATAATGCAATTTATTCTGCTAACAGTACATGTTTAACTTCAGAGGCGATGCGCAGGAGGGAAAAATAATGGCTGTTGATCGATGCTTGTTGGAAAATGTTTTTGCAAGGACAATGACCTCTGTTAGCTGATGAAGTAGACATTAACTTCATCGGGTTTAGTGCTTGTCTCAAAGCTATATTAAAATTATAGGTAAATGCCAAATAAATGTAGTGTACATAACTGATAACGGAATAATAATAAAGACCAAGGTAAGAAAAATTTAATGATGATATATTAGCCCTTTGAAGTCTGCCATCGAAATGGTCCACCGGTGCATATGTTGGTATTTTTGCTTATTGTGATGTCATTTCTTGGAGTATTTTCAAATGCTTCATATCCCGAAAAACTACAATTTAAGCTAAAGGATTATGTATGTGAATAAACCTTTAAATGTGATATAAGTATGGAAATGATGTTGCAAATTAAAAGAAAAAAGACAAACATCCTTATTTTTTTATTGAATTTTAAAAAATAAACCCACAAAACAAACTGATCCAAAAAAACAACAATCTAAATGTAGAAAAATTATCACAATATTTCTTAACACAATTGTAGTAGTTTTTCAGATGCGCCGATTTTTATGACAGAGTAGAAATATTTCCCCAGTGCTTACATTATTTTCGTATTTCATATCCCTCAAATCTGTACAACCTAAAAGCTTAAAAGCTATATAGTAAGTGTAATGAATAATAAACGATAAAACTATTGAAATTGTGCCATAAATTAAAAACATTAAAATAAAACAGACATTCCTATTTGCCTGCTTCTTTGCTCCTCTGGGGCCACAGCGAGTTTTCACCATCTTTGGACCACTTGTAGCATATCATAATGAGGTCATTGCAAATGGACAATGTGAGCTTTCTGCTTCTGCAGAAGAGAACACTCTAGCTATTCTATTTTTTGTTTTTGATCAGGATCATTTTAACAGCGATCTCCTGCGGCCATGACAGGACACTACTGTGACATCACTGCTTGTTTTCACTGTCTTTTGAACTGCTTGTAGCATAACACAATAATGTCATTATACAAGGACAATATGATGGCACAAAAGACAGAACCCTTAGCTTTCTGTTGCAAAAGGAATGAATGCTCTAACTTTTTAATTTATATTTGCTCTAGTCCATCTATGTCTTGGTTTAGTAGCCAGGTTCTCATCAGGTTCCTCAACAGCTGACATGGACCTTGTTGACCCCGGGGGGTTGTCCGAGCTGGTATGACTCTTGCATTTGCGGTTTCACTCATCCTGGGGTAGGCTAGCAGCATCAAGAAACTTGCCTAAGAGTCCATGCTGGTTGTTTTGCCCCGTTCTGACTGGGAATCCAACCTGTCTTCTGCACCAAAGCTAGTAGTCTTAACCACTGATCACTGCTATCAAGCTGCTATAAACCTCCTAAGGTGGTTGAGAATGATCGAGCTAAGATCCTGTGGGACTTACAGATCCAGACTGACAAACTAGTCATGGCTAACCAACCTGACATCATGTTGACTGACAAACAACAGAAGAAGGCAGCGGTCATAGATGCAGCAATCCCAAGTGACAGTAACATCAGGAAGGAGGAACACAAGAAGTGTGACAAATGCCAAGGGCTTAAGAGGAGCTACAAAAGATGTGGGGAGTAAAGATAACAGTGGTGCCACTGGTAATCAGAGCACTTGGGGCTCTAATCCCCAAACTGGGAGGGTGGCTCCAGCAGATTCAAGGTACAACATCTGAGGTCTCTGTCCATAAGAGTGCAGTCTTAGGAAGAGCTTAGATACTACATGGGGGAGAGGAGGTTTGATTCGGATCAATATAGGATTGATTGTAAACAGCTGCCAAGAGGAGGTCCATTTTCAGAGAACATCTTCAGTACTCGCCCTCTTTTTTCTTTTAAAGGTAATCTGACCAAAATTTCAGTTTGAAACACAGATAGTAGGTCCCAGACCATTTTTGTGAAACTACAATTTAAAAAAACTCAGGCGACAAATGTGAAGGTTCTTCAAAAAACATATTCACTGTTGTATGGAGGCTACTGTGCAAGGGACATACTGTAATCCTGAGATGCGCGACAGGTGCGACTTCTCTGTAACTGGGGAATTTAAATCTTTTTTTTTTTTTTATATTTTTGCTTCAAGGTGAGAATGGCAAATTGCACTTCTCCTGGTTAGATTTCCTTTAGTTTTCATTGTTCAGTTGGTTTTACCATGAGCCGAATTATCTGCAGAGGTCTCTTCCTCTCCAGAACAATTTCTACCTGGTGATTTAAACTATAGTAAAAACACAGAATAACTTAGTTTTAAATGAAAAATCAGTAGTTTTCTGACACTGCTTATCACAGCAGAACTTCTGACAAAGGGTCTGCCGTGAAAACATGAATAGCCCTATGTAGAGACAGTGTTTGTTTTGTCCGTTCTGGGTGACTGTAGAAACATGACATTGCAACATGGTGATCTCCATAGACAAGGACCTTCTCCCTATGTAGATATAAACAATTCATTCTAAGGTGACAAAAGGTAGATGATTCTTATTTTAGGGTAATTATTCACTAAATAAAACATGTTTATTACATTACAGTCAATTAATGCCAATATAGCTTCATAAATCCTACACAGTGGATCACAACAACAGGACAAATGACAATCACTCCACAATGCTGGTTGGGTAGAGAAGGGTAAAGTTATTTGAATTGATTTGAACGCAGACATATTTCAAAAGAATGTAATTAAAATCTGAACTTCTGTATTTATATTTCTCCACTCCTGGGTTCAGACAAAGATGGCAACAGAATAAGTAAGCAGCTGGTACCTTGTGCAGAGGATTAAAATTATAAAATATTTTGTGCTGTATGACTGGAATGCAATCATCAAAGCGTAAGTCTCAAAAATGAAAATGATAATTACATGAGGGGCTTAAACTAAGGCTTGTGGAGCGATGCTGTAATTCTAGAGGGTTTTTAAACCAACCTTTGTGTCAGCCAAAGGTATAAACCAATGCAATACTGCCTCAAGTATAATATACAAAGCTACACAGCTACACCTTAGAGGGAATGAAATTTCTGTCTCGAGATGTTCAGTACAAGAATGACTGTTGAACACTGAATCTTCAAACTAAACTGACTTTGCTGAATCACAGTGTTTGTTTCCCACACAATATGTCCTGCCTGTGTGTCCTTGTGTGTCAGTCTGTGTGTCCCCACTCTAATTTGGGATTTTGTGGGTCTGTAAACACAGCACAGGCAGAACTGTGGAGTGTGTGGAGTTTTGAGTCGCAAGGTGGATAAATTGAACAGTCAATCCAATCAGAGCTGATCAGATTAGATCAATGGATGAGAGGAGCAAAATCAAAACATGGCAGCAAATGTTTTAATCATGAGAGGCCGCCACAAATAAATAAAGAAATGCATGGGAAAATCCTGGAAGTGGCAGTGTCAATGATCAAATCAGTAGCTCTTGAGTCTCAGTTGAGTCTCCACTGATGAACATAGACTATGCTGGTGACTGAGAGCATTGTTGTCAGCTCAGCTGTGATACACAGTATGTCATGTCCTTGTAAAAGCCTATTGACGGGCTCCAAAGGCCAGTTAAAAAAAACAGCGCTGAATGTCTCTGCAGTGTGAACAGTGATGTTGGGACTCATGGGACCACATATATTTTGTCATTTGTTAAAATCCAAACTGGACATGTGAAGGCTTTTCTTCTCTGCATGCTTTTTGTTCTTCAAACAAAGAGAGCTATCTGAAACCCATCTCCAGGATGTCCCACCTCACACCTCAGTGAGAGACAAGTCTCAATACTTGATTGAACAGGACTTTTACAGTGTGACTCTGTGATACCACAGGCGTCTGTAGAATGTCTTCAGACAATCTTTGTCTTATTCGGGAGCTGCCGAGCAGCTCACACCTCTTCTCACTTAGAGCTGTGGACCAGCCCAGAGGTGCCCAGATAGGCCTCCTTTTTCTCCAGGACTTTTACCAACTCACAGGCCATTGCCCCAAACCCCTAAAGGGAGGACAATTGCTCACAGACCTTCTTAACCTGAACCAGAAAGTTAGAGTTGCAAGAGCAAGGTTTGCAACAAACCTTCCAGCAACAAAGAGAACCAAGTTGAGTTAGCATCCCAGCACGTAACTCTGCAAGGACCCCAAGCGACTGGCTTCCTCGGATCTTCACCTTTGGAACAAGGGACACAACAAAGACTGCATCTGGAACCACAGCTCTTTCCAGCCTTCTTCTGCCGGCTAACAAAAGCAGCCCACCACAAAGTGACTCTTTCTTCCATCCATTCAAGGATCGGTAACGTAACAACTGGGCATGGCTTTATCACAGCTTTACAGGCTAAGCAAAACTGTTTAACTTGTTGTATGTGATTTAATGCTGTTTACTGAGTAACTGTTGTGATTGTTGTGTCATTGATTAGTTGGCTTCGCCAAAGCTAAGTGGTTAGTTTGCTAATGCTGTTCACAAACAGATTCTTGCACACAACTTAACAATGTCTGCACTAATCCAGGTGTTATGCAACACATATCACAATCACATTAACAACTAGGCTTTCAACAGAGCTACACCCACACGGTCACACAAACAACTTGATTCGGCCATCTTGTAGGGATGGGACCAGTGGACTCTCCCAGACCAGCTTGACCTTGGAGATGTGGAAGGTGGGATGGACCCTCATGGAACGAGGGAGCTTGAGCTGAATTGCTGCCGGGTTGATGATCTTTTGGATTTCAAATGGGCCAATAAACCTGGGTGCCAGCTTCTTGGAGTCAACCCACAGCGGAAGGTCTCGGGTCGACAGCCACACCTTTTGGCTGACCTGGTAAGTGGGAGCCCTGGTGCGTTGACAATTGCCAGTCGACATGTAGCGGCTCACTGAATGCAGGAGGGTGGTTCTGGCCCGGGCCCAGGTGCGGCGACACCGGCGAATGAAGGCCTGGGCGGAGGGGCAGGAGAGTTCCTTCTCCAGGGCGGGGAACAGAGGAGGCTGGTACCCATAGGCACATTGGAACGGTGACAGGCTGGTGGAGGAGCTGGTCAGGGTGTTGTGGGTATACTATACCCATAACAGCTGCTGCGACCAGGACGAAGGGTGGCTGGAGACCATGCAGCGAAGTGCCACCTCCATCTTCTGGTTCTTCCTCTCAGTCTGGCCGTTGGACTGGGGATGGAACCCGAAAGACAAGCTGGCCGAGGCCCCGATGAGGGTGCAGAATTCCCTCCAGAACACTGATGAGAACTGGGGTCCTTGATCAGATACCAGACAGAAAGGCCATGGAGGCGAAAGACATGTTGGAGGACCAGTTCAGCCATCTCCTTCGCCGAGGGGAGCTTGGGCAGGGGAATAAAGTGAGCCATCTTGCTGAACTGGTCCACAGCAGTCAGGATGGCGGTATGGCCCTGAGATGGTGGTAGGCCACCATCAAAGTCCAAAGAGATGTGGGACCTAAGACGATGGGGCACCGGGAGAGGCTGCAGGAGTCCGGCAGGAGCCTGGTGGGAGGCCCTGTGCTGGTTGCAGACCAGGCAAGCATTGACAAACTCCTGGGTATCCTGGTCCAGTGAGGCCCACCAGTAGCTCACGGTTCCCAATGTCATTGTTCATCTTGGCGGGGGAGAGTCGCCGAGAGAAGGCGGCGCAAGGATGGAGCTGCTGGTCATCGGCTGCCCGCTGGGAGAGAACCGCCCCCATCCCAACGACAAAGGTGTCCACCTCCACTGCATACTGTCTTTCAAGGTCTGGCATGCGAAGGATGGGGGCCGAGGTGAAGTGGGCTTTGAGGGCTTGGAAGGCAGCAGCGGTGGCGGGGGACCAGCAGAAGGACACCTTGGAGGAGGTGAGGGCACCTGATGACACGCAGCGCTCCATCCCAGGATGGACCCTGACGGAGCCAAGAGTACCCCAGAATGAGAGGTGACTTCAGGATGTGAAAACTTGATTGTATTGTGATGGTTCCCGGAGAGGAGCATCCGTACGGGTCTCATCTGATGGGTGACGGTCCCCAGAAGATGACCGTCCAGGGAGCTGTCGGGGACCGGCTGGGGCAATGGAACCCTGTTGATGTCAAGCTGCCGTGCCAGTTCATCGTCAATGAGACAGACATCTGCCCAGGAGTCGATGAATGTAGCCAGGGTGTGTGAATCCCCTGCCAGCAGTAAGCAGGTGTGAGAGATGGCACCTCTTGGGGAACAGTTCAGTGGTTGGGCTCACCAGTACTTCCCCCGCTACTGGTGAGCCCAGGCTTTTGCTGGACAGCGGGAGATGAAGTGACCAGCTTGACCACAGGCAGAGGTTCTCCTGGCGGTGGCGCTGGGGTTCCTCTGGCATGAGACTGGCTCTGCCAACCTGCATGGGCAGCTGGGACAACTGGGGCAATCTGCCCAGGGAGGAATATCCTGGTGAAGGTCTGCAGGTGAGCAATGGCTGTGTCATTTAAGGCAGGTGCCTGTAGCCTCCAGGAAGCTGAATCCTCCAAGAATGTGTAGGTTCTGGAATCTGCTCTGAGAGTTTCATTCCAGGTTGATGATGTAGGGTTTAGGGACCTGCAGTGATGGGTACATATTTCAGCAAAGTGCTGCTTGTTGATTGACACTGTGGCAGAAGTACAATGGTCCCGTCTCTGAATGTTGCTATGTATATGATCACTTTATTGTATATGATCACTGTATTTTCAAACAGTGTAAAGTGTAAGTGGTAAATTCAAGTTGGTAGAACCCACAAAAGTAAACTTCCATCACTAAAGCAGAAAGAGAAATGAGACTGTTTCAAAACATTACGTTACATCAACTTCTACTCAAATATACTTTTCTGTTGAAGCCTGCTACAGTGTGTTCAGCAAGGCTGTTGTTGTGCACTGTTGGCTCGATTTCCCATTAAAAGTCAAGCACCAAAATTGGTACATATCTTACACAATCATGAGCCACTAATTTGTTCAAAACCCACATATTTGGGAGGGCTGCAATCACGTGACAAATGCGCTGACGGAAGTAAAGAAAAGAAGGAAGTGTTCCTGTAAGGAGGTAAATTAGGGATGTGAATGGGTCAAATATCACAGGACTAATGGAAATTTTCCACAGGACTTTCCCCAGGATATTGGTGTTCAGAGCTGTGTGAACGAGTTATTTTAAGGTACTTCCTCACCATGATTCTGTTCCTAAACCACTTTACTTGCCTAAACCTCACCTTTGTAACTTTGCGTTACGTATGTAACATCATTGTGGGGTGCTAATTCAGACAAACTATTGTGTGTACACAGTACAACTGAAGGAAGGGGTATGGTCAGAGTTGAATCATGGTTTCACAGTAGAGTCTACCGCATAAACCCAATATTTATTGTATACAGTATATTATGTGTAGAAATATCAGAGTTAAATATACGTGTTTGTTTGTTTGCAAGCTTGCGCTGTTCATTTTGGTGTATGGGGGTCATTACAATGAGCAGCAATAATACCCACTACTTTTTTGACCATTTAAAAAAGACAAACAAGGCAGTTATTAGAGCACCGTCCATGATCATCTTATTGTTGCACAATGTTTCCTTATTGACTGCCTTTCATGTCTGCATATTACATGCTAGATATCTTCTTGTGTCTGCTGTTGACACTACAGGACACTGCTCCCAACGCTGGTACATCAACAAAAGCACATGATGAGGTTTTTTAAAAAAACCATCATGGTTTGGCTCAGCATTTACACGTGAGGCAAACAGCGGGCTCCCGCATGAATGTCCTCAATTAGTTGGACCCATCCACCACCCTGCTCCTTATTTTATATTGTTGCTGACAGTGTTTCAACCTGATGCTGTCCAGTTACGTATCATACTGCTTTGACAGGTGCCATCTGCCTAACCGATAGTGTATCATAACACCACAAAAGGTTACCTCCAGCAGTGTATCATACCGCCGTGAAAGGTGGCTTTTGGCATTAAAATGAAGCCAACTCGGAAGTGCCAAAAAGTGCTGTACAAAAAAACGCTAATGTCCTCATTCATGACAACTGCGGGGGGGAACTTTTTATATAACATTTTATTAAGGCTTAAAGTTAGTGACAGGTCAATACTGCCCACCCCTCACTCCTCCACAGCACCAGCCTCACACCCAAACCTGGTCACTTCAGGCTAAAAAAAAACAAGATTGTGACAACTGAAATGCCAGCCTAGAAACTTTAAAATGGGAGTCCGCAAACAAATTAGTGTTGTTACGGTAGCTACACCATTATTTTTAAAGTCTATGGGAAATACCCTGGAAAAGCTACTTCATTAGTTCAGTCCTATGGTATTAAATGTACTTTCTGACAAAAAGCCTCATCCACTTACCAAAACGTTTGCGTTGTTTATGTAGTAGGTTGGAAACGCTATATGTTTAGTTTTAATGTAAACAGACACCCCTTTATTTTTTTGTCAATATTTGCTGTTTGCTGCTGCTGTGGATACACTAGGGAGACTGTAGCTACAAGCTCAGCTCATGCGCAGCTCAGAAATAAACAAGCACTGGCATGAGGAAGACGCTATCTTTGGTCCTCTCTCTATCAATCCACAGGTACTGTAAAAACAGTTTTCTGTCTCTAGCTTGGTTCAGAATTGAATGTGAATGCATTATTAACCCTTGGATGCATGGCCAACAAATACCTACACTCTTCCATGGGTGGGGTCAAAAATGACCCCAATTGAAATCAATGCATTTTTGCAATAAACTTGAGACATTTCTTTCATATTGGTTAGAGATTATATATTTTGTTCAACAAAAGAGTATTTTCAGTTTTGATATGTTCTTTCTTCACTTTTAATTCAAATTTTATCACATTACAATCACTGAAACGGGTATCAAAACATGTTTAATCTTCCTCCATATAGTAAAACAGACAGAGGGACACACAAATTAACATACAATAGGTCCTAACACTGTCCATGTATATGTTCAGACACTAACATGTCTCTTCTCACTCTTCACAGCTTTCACAGACTATTTTCTTGTGGCTGTGACCATTGCAGACAGGGCTTTTGCAACAATCCTATGAGCTAACACACGGTGTAATAACAGTGTGTATGTGAGTGGATGTGTGTGTGTGTGTGTGTGTGTGTTTTGTGTTAGCTAACAATACTTTTAGCTGACAATCCTGTTAGTTAACATACTGTGTAATAACAGTGCAACAACAGTGTATATGAGTGTGTGTGTGTGTGTGTGTGTGTGTGTGTGTGTGTGTGTGTGTGTGTGTGTGTGTGTGTATGTGTGCGTGTATGCATGTGTGTGTGAGTGTGTGAGTGTGTGTGTGATTGTTAGCTAACAATACTGTTTGCTAACAATAATGTTAGCTAACAGTATTGCTAGCTAACCACAAACTAGGCAAATTTGATGACACATATTCTGTCAATGAAAAATAAGTTCATAAATGGAGATAATACTTACATGTATGTTGCTGTGTAAAAATTACCTCCTAGGTGGTGGGACTGCTGGCATCAGATGTGTAAGTGGGACAGTAAATTTTTATTGACACTCACAGTTGCCAAGAATCAATGTCAAATGAAAGATCCCATAGGAAATACTTGGGGTCATTTTTGACCCCGCCCATGGAAGAGTGGGGTATTGATACAAAAACTGATTTTTTTTTTAAAATTAATGAAAAAATGAATAAAAATGCAAATGGAATCATGTCACAAACATGTTTTATGAGGAATACCTGGAATATGAAAATATCAAAACTTTTAATTTTAAAGATATTAAGGAATAACAACCTCTGGGGTCAATTTTGACCCCACCTATGCATCCTAGGGTTAATTGCTTGGTAATGTTTTGAGATGATTTTGAGACGTGTGTTAAGTGTATTAAAGGGCCAGTGTGTAAAATGGGTTGAAAACAGTGACATCATGGTCAAATTCTAGATTGCAGGGCTCACTCGCTCACCCCTCCTGTCGGGTAAATGACGGTGGCCTCGTAGGACCACAAGCCCAAGTTTTTCAGGAGTAGGTCTATCTAACGACGAGGTGAATGTTTATTTAGAAATCTAAACCATGTTACGATATTGTAATGAATCACTCACGAGCAGTAGCGTTCGGGAAAAAGGCCCGTTTATTTGAACACTCCAAAAACTCCAGTAACACTCCAGGGGGTAGCACGTAAAAGACTCTGTCCCAAACGTCGACTCTTCTAGCGTAACACACACTTCATACACACATACTCACTTACAGTACCCAGCGGGGCAGCCCTCCCCCTCTCTGCTCCACCAATCTCCAGCCCGCACACTGACTGACAGCTTACTACACTCACCACTGCCCCAGGGTCGCTACAATATTACAGCTAAGTTATTGTTTGTTGGTTGTTTTGGCGTGGTTACGGCCAACAGTAACCTGTACTGTTCAGTAATAAACGGTGGTTTTAGCTGTACTGAATCCAATCAGCAGGGTACATAGGAGTAACGTTACTGCTATCCTATTGTCTGTTATTGACATAAGACTAAAATTTTCAGTACGTCCTGCGCTGTGATCTGCGGAGGGATACACCCGTGAGCCAGCACAGACGTAGCCTGTAAACAAAGCTCAGCTGTTTATTTAGCCTAGCAATATCTCCAGACTGTAGCAGCTGCAATGGACGACACTGAAAGCAACTTTGAAGAGTTTCTTGTAGCGGACACAGATCCAGAGCCATACCTGTTTGAGCCGGAGCAGACAGATGAGGAACTCCATGTGTTGAATGCTGAGCGGACGAGAAAAGAGGCTGAATCCTTCGCTCCCATTTTGCTGCACAGAATGGGATTCGGTGCTACCATCGTTGGGGAGATATATCATCAGGAGGAAAAGCGCCGCAGAGAGTGCATCACAAGGAGTGAAGTTGTTTATTCTTTTCCTCGTAGATGACGGTTCGGGTTCATTCTGTCCTGTTGCGTGGTAAGTGTGGTCCATTCGCAAACTTCATAACTAACAAAACTTTTCACTACTCGCTATCGACAAACTACTAACACTCTCTGCTGTTTTCTCCTCCTTCTTCCTTCCTCCCGCTGTCTTTGTTGGTTTATTTATACACGCGAAACGCGTTCTCTGCTGGCTGGATTGTCCGCTCGGTCTGCCTTACATACATGGCAGCGCAAGATGGCAACCTCTCTAAAGCAAGGCCCTTGCTATATATATATATATATATATGTATATATATATATGCATAATTATAAGGCTACGAAAACCAAACAAATTTTATTTTATAACGATTATACACTTGTATAAACATATTAATGGGTAGAATACACAGATTCAGATTCAGATTTGACAATAAACCATGCCAAATATTACACACTGGCCCTTTAAGATTCATTGTAGCTAATAATCCTGACGAGTGTCGTCGCACTGAGTTATTGTTTTCATGAACTTCAGTTTTACACAGTATATATTGTGTGTAAGTAGCTGATATTTGTATTCTGTAACGTAAAAAAATGTGTTGTTAGAGATTGTTAAGAGTATTAATCAGCCAGTAGTGAATAAATTGTGATGGAAAAGTTACCATATTCAAGCTAGTTTACATTTCCAGTCACTCGCTAACATGTCGCGGTCGTGCCATGTTGTTTAGTGCTGAGGTTAAGTGTGTGAGAGTAATAACGTGTGTAAATGTTATTGTAAGGTTTTGTTTATGTTATGCTCATGTTATATGAGAGTGAGCAGGACTGTATGTGTGACATATGAATGATTTTGCTGATATTGAATGATAGTAAAGTGAATGTGTGTTTTGAGTTATATTATTTTTGTACATGCATTTTGAGTTACATCAGTTTGTATTATGTGGTATATGTTACAGTATTTTGAATTTATAAGTATTTATTTTCCTTTAGACTGAATGTTTACATTACACACATATGAGTGTGTGAATTGTTTGATATTAATACACTTGAAGCAGAGAACTAGTGGTATAATGTGACTGAGAATTGTATGCAGAAATAAACAAGTTCTGGCATGAGGAAGATGCTAACTTTGGTCCTCTATCAGTCCACAGAAAGGTTTATCTCTTGGCTACACAGTGCTCCCTAGCCTGTGTAACCCTTGCTGCCGGTCCAGATTACCCCTAGGCCTGGTGCCGGTAACATTTGGAAAACCATAAATTTAAACCTGTACTAATTCGATAGATGAAATTGAGTGATTGCTCCCAGAGCGTCACAGATACCTCAGCAGGATGAAAGTTTTCAATAAATGAACCAAAATTTATGCAGAAAATCTAGACATTCAAAAAATAATTACTTGATCTACTAATGTATTGATTTGGCTTCAGGAGGTAAAATTTGATCTGGTCATGTTAACTTTAAATATACCATCCTTTACATAACCATAATAGTGGAATATTTTTGTGAAATAAGTCTTAGTTTTTGATCTGGAGAACTGAAAAAATCTTGTTTTATAGTTTAGTTTTGTCATTTTCATTGTTCCACATAAGTACAAATGGTTCCCCTGACTATTCAGTTGCAAACAGCAGCATTTAGATGTAATAAGCCCACTGGAGGCTGTAGGGAGCTTCAGAGCCAGTGTCGGCAGACCTGTAATTAGGCTGACCTTCACCTCGTGCTGCAACACAAATTCTCAGCTTGTCGACTGTACCGTTCTTGCTCTTGAAAACATCATTGTGAGCTTTCAGACATTCCTTCAGCAGTGTATTTTTAGGCTCAACTTCAGTGTGGCAGCTGCTCAGGGTGCAGCAACTACACTGTATGTACACTGTATGTGTTTGCCTGGTAGTTTTAATGAGCCTGGTGCGGTGGGCTGTTGGATCAGTGTATGGTGAGGTGAGGTCCTTTGAGGCATGGAAACCCAGCATTGCTGAGCAGGTGCTGCGCTGCTGTGCAAATCGATCTCAGGTGGGATCCTGTTCTCTGCTTCAGCATCTCTCTATGGAAACCCTCCCCCTCCCCCTCCCCACACCGCTGACCATTCTGAGTAATCGATACCTGTTTAGAGTCGGCATTTTAGGCTTGCTCTCCACCTACCTCTTTACTTTTATGAAAGTCCCTGGCCTTTGATTTCTATCTGTACACCTTCACACAGAGTTATTGATTACTGTCGCGTTCACTTGCCAGACCTAAAGATTGCTTCTCTCCATTCAACACTCTCCTGGAGTTCTGTGGAGATGCTGACGTGTGTCCCTGAAGCCTCTGTAGCTTTCGAGCAATTTGATTTGCTGTGGGCATGCCGGAGGATGAATAGATAATGGGACGCTTCTGATTGACTTGCCCGAGCTGACGGAGAGTAGTCTAACATAACAACAAACTTAAATGCAAGCTAATAAGTAGGAGAAGTGGGAAGAGTGTGTACGGGCTTGCACTGCTGTGCTTGCATGCCCAAGTGTGTGTATGTATGTGTGAGAGTGTGTGTATGTGTGAGTGGTAAATCCTCCAATTTGGATGACAGAGAGGCAGGGCTGCTTTGCTCTAAATGAGCTCCCAAGAGTGAAGAGTCCTCCAGTTTTTATCCCTCCCTGTAGGTATGCAACGCTAAGAAGCTGCCAGACACACATGCACTCATGGTCTCTCTCTCTCTCTCTCTCTCTCTCTCTCTCTCTCTCTCTCTCTCTCTCACACACACACACACACACACACACACACCTTGAGCACACCTACCACATGCTCCAGAAAACAAACAGGGTACAGTGCATGGCATAAAGTATGAACACTCCACATGAACACTCCACCCATATGTGATAGTCCACGTTGGGAATAATGAATACAAGTAATATATTTATATTACATTTTACCGCAACAGAGTAATACACGGCATTACAAATGGGGGTTATATTATTACATTTACAGTGTCATGTAGCATGCTATCAGCCGAAAGTGTGTGGATATTGTTTTTATTTTGTCACTTCCACCAGTGCGTCACCACAACCCCCCCTTGTCATGTCATTATAGGCTACATTATAGAAGGGTGCTTGTGATCGACACATTTGGGTGTTGCTGCACTCTATTGGCATGTTTGATGTGTTTGTTTCTATTCACATACCTACCACATCTACAACATATCAATTTATGCTTTTGCATTTAAAGACTCCTTAAAAGCAGCAGGAATATCAAATTTGGCTCCGGTTTGTTTTTTCCTTGTCCTAGTGATTGGCACATCTGGTCGATGCTGTCAAATGTGTGTGTTGGATGTGTTTCCATTCAGTGTCATGGTGTTGCTGCACCGTGACACTGAATGGAAACACATCCAACACACACATTTCCATTCAGTGTCACGGTGCAGCAACACCATCCCTTTCTCATACACAGTGGGTGGGTCTTCCAGCCACCAAATATTGATCCATATGTTATAACTGGATAGACTTCAACCCTCTGCCGGCACCTCCCCATGCCTAAGGCTATTAATTTGTTTATAAAGATCTAGGCTATTTAATTGTTGTATATAATCGCAATATTGTTAAGTGGGCGATGTTAATATAATGTGGTAACCCTTCATTAGTCCACACAATATCGCTCACCAATGGTGATGAACTGCAGTAAACCTGAGCTTCTGTGCCTTGATTACAATAAAACAAAATGCTGAAGTGTTGCTGAAATGTTAATTCACATAGTGACATCGTCATGGGGTTGTGTTTGTCTGCTACTTACCACAGAGCATCTGATCTGAACATCATCTGATGCCGTGTTGAGACTACACATTATCAGCCAGATTATAGCCCACCAGGGTGTTGTGTGGTGCAGGCTCAGATCGTGAACAATAATGAGTGTCGTATGTGAAATACCAACATTTTATCTTGTATAATGCGTTACAGTAGATGACAACTGATGCCGTGTCTGGGACACCTCACGACTATCCAACAGGAAGTCTAGCATGTTTTATTTTGTTTTTGTCTTCCACAACTTCTCCTGTGAAATCACTTTGACCAATAGAAACACAGAGTGATCTGTTGCCATAGACACCCCAGCCTTTTTGATATTTCCTCTAGGGACGTTATCACGGCAGAGTAAAAAAGGTAAATGATGGCGTGAAACAGCAGAGGCAGTTAAGCAATCCACTGAGTACTGCCATTAGTATCAAGCTGGCAAAGAATGTCCTTTCTTCATAATGGAGAAGGATATAAAGTAATGATGATCACAATTAATGGTGGGGCTTTTGCCTACCACAACTGCATAGGGTACAAACTTTATTTGAAACAGACTACATTAGAAACAGGACTTTATTTATTATTATTTATCATGGCAGTCCTGGCTTCCCTACACTGGTTACATGTTGCTTTTAAAATTGATTTTAAGATTGTATTGATTGCTTACAAAGCCCAGAGAGGTCTTGTTCCAAGTTACATAACAGATCTTATATTGTCCTTTGTTCCCTCTTATACCCGAGATCCTCAGATGCTTATGTTCTTGTTCCAAGGTCTAGATCAGGCATCACCAAATGGCGGACCTCGGTCCGGACCCGGACCGAGTGATGGTTCTGTCCGGACCCGTGAGCCGTGACCAATCTCTGATAAATTTACGAGAATAGACGATTTTCATGGAGCATTTTTTCTGACGGTCGCAACTATAGACGGCGGGCGCTGCTACTCGAGTTAATACGGCAATAGCTTCACTCCGTTGAGCCAATCAAATCCTTTGTTTACTCTGCTCGGCCGGCGCACCAGAGCAGAGAGGAAGAGACATGGCTTGTTCCAAAAGAAGGAAGGTTGATGCGGAAAATCGTTGTTTTAAAGATGAATGGACGGAGAAGTTTATGTTCATTCTTCCGGCAGGCAGTTCAAAACCAGTGTGCCTCATATGCTCCGAAAACGTCGCATTAATTAAAAGTGGCAACGTGAAGCGGCACTACGAAACAAAGCACAGCTCTTTTGAGCAAAGTTTTCCCCTGAAGTCCGAGCTGAGGGCACGCAAAATAACCGAACTGCAAGCCCAGTATGACAGGTCTACCCGACTCATCATGCATACATTTACAGCCCAGCAACGTGCAAACGAATGTTCTCTAAAGGTATCGTGGATTTTGGGGCAACACAAAAAAACATTTAGTGATGGGACAGTTGTGAAAGAGTGCTTAAATGCTGTTGCTGAGACATTATTTGAGGGGAAACAAAAAGACGAGATGTGTGAAAAAATCAAACAAATCCCGATGTCAGCTTCAACAGCAACCAGAAAATCAGAAATATTAGCAGATGATGTACTGGCACAGCTTGATGCAGCCATTCAGAGTGCACCATGCATTTCTTTGGCAATTGATGAATCTACAGATGTTACTGATAATGCCCAGCTTTTGGTGTATGTGAGATTTTTTCACAAAGATAAGAAGGAGCTCTGTGAGGACCTGCTGGGTGTAACACCACTTGAAACACACACAAGAGGAGAGGACATATATGCAGCAATAAAAGAGATGCTGACAAAGAGGGGCATAGATCTGAAGCAGGTTGTCTCTGTCACCACGGATGGTGCCCCTGCCATGGTGGGAAAAGAGCGGGGGGCTGTGTCCCGGATGAAAGAGGACAACCCAGATCTTATTGCTTACCACTGTCTCATCCGTCAGACAAAAAGTGCCTTACATTTATTTGCCTGCAGGACTTTTATTTATGGTAAATGAGCTAGTTTACTATATAAGTTCACTGTGTTAAAGGTTTCCTGCATTGACAATAAATATTTTTGAAACCATATGAAAATGTGTGTTGAAATGAAAATGTTCGGACCTTTTACTTGGAGGAAATTTTAGTAACTGGACCTCGGTGACTTTTAATTGAATACCCCTGGTCTAGATTAATCCACAGAGCTGATAGAGCCATTGCAGGCAGAGCTCCATGTCATTGGAATGACCAGGCTGAGGAGATCAAAAAGAAAAAAGAAAACACAGCTCCCGCACTGTAGTTCCCCCTTCGGCCACAGCGCCTCCGTCCAAAAGGGCTCGAATTCCAAACCCGACAGCCAGCTCCACAGACCAGGACAACAACCCCATCCTGTCAGTGCTATCCAATATCCAGTCATTGCTTACCACAATCAACTCCAGAATTTAAGCCCTGGAGTCCGCTTCGGCAACTGCAACCAGACCATTTCTCTCCTCCACAGCCGGGCCGTCTTCCTCCACCACCGTGGAGACATGGCAGACATCGGCAATGCTGAACGATGACATGACTCGAGTGATGTCAGACCGCACCACTTTCCCACGAAGGACGCTGGGAAGTGCAGTCCCAGTTTCTACTGGCGTTCCATTCTTTCCCCCTGCCACTGCCATCTCTCCAAGCATGAGAGGCCAAATCCTGGCAGGTAATGACATTAATCTTGTCAAAATTTTGTTGTGTTTAGAGATAAATGACAAGCGTATTGTGGATTGTGGAGATGTTTCTGTGTTGCTAAAAGACAGTGACCCCTGACTTTCCAAAACTCTGATTCTGGCTGAATTTAATGTGGCTTTTGGCTTACCTAGAGATGTTATCTGTGAAGTGTTTCCATCCAGTAGAGTCGAGCTGGACACTTATCTTGCCGTCATATCAGATCTGGCCATGACCTATGGAGGGACACTGTTCTACGAATACCACAAGTCATTCTTTGCAAAAGCTGCCATGTACATTCAGAGGTTCAATCACAGACTGGACTGGTCTGCAGTCGACCTAGCTCTCATTTCATCATGCTATATCCTGTTCAGTCTGTGGCTCCTTTTCTCACTCCCTCAATCTGTGTCCAAAATCTGTGGCTTCAGGCCAACCACCCAAGCTTTTCCCACGTCCCTAACCTGAAGAGACTAAGGTTACACCACTTAAGACGGGTATCCAAAATCTGTGTGCCCGAGACGAACCCGCCTTGTGAGAAAGGAAAAGAAAAAAATAAAGTTATCAACCCCAGTCAACATCCCCGAGCTCGGGAGGGCTCTAATAAAGCATCCTAACTGCTGTTTTGTCAATTATTTGATAAGAGGGCTCATGCAAGGGGTCCCAGCTGGCTTGACTTAGCTGCCATAGGTGTCTTTTGTCTGCAGTAATTTACAGTCTGCCTTGAAGGCGCCCGATATAGTTGACGCATTGCTGGAAAAAGAGGTTAAAAAAGGTTGCACGATTGGTCCATTTGACAAATCACCTTTTCCAACAACTCGGATTAAAGTTATAGGTATAGCTACCCATAAATATTCTGGTAAAAAGCACCTAAACATTGACTTATCTGCTCCTCATAATGATGAAGCTCAAAGCATCAATAGTCTAATTCCTTTGGCACCGTTTTATCTGATTTATGCTTCTGTTGATGACGCCATCAAGTTTATTAAGCAAGCAGGTAGGGGTGCTTGGCTAGCCAAGGCAGATATCACACGCACTTTTAAAGATATGCCTTTATACTCCTCACAGTGGCATGTATTTGGTGTTAAATGGAGAGAGAAATTGTTCAGTTAGGCTCACCTTTGGTTGTCGCAGCAGTCCAAAAATATTTGACACCTTGTCAGAAGCACTTTTTAAAATTTTTATTTTTAAGATTATTTTTGTGGGCTTTTTGCCTTTAATGACAGGACAATGAGTGAAATGGGGAAACAGAGAGAGAGTGTGGTCTGACATGCTGTTACGATCCTCTAAATCAGCTCGTACCAATGAGACTGAACACGATTACACAAGTCAAGAGTTGCAATAAAAAACACATGTTTTTATTATTGAACAAGGCAGACAAGTGATGTGACCAACTCAGAGACCAAAACATACAAAAACCCTAGCTAAATAAACCCCCCTCCTAAACTTACTAAATACTGGTGGGCCAGCCAAAAAGAACCAAAGAAAGGGAGCCACCTCTGTCCAACCCACATGGGCTGGCGGAACAGGGTTCTCCCCTCTACCCGAACAGAAACCAACTAAACCCTAAACAATGGAAATGAAGCCGCGAAAACTGAACTACTGGACCAACCAGAAAGAAAGGAGAAGGAAACCAAAAACAACTTACATAAGGTCACACACAACCACTACCAAGATATCTGCTAATGCAGCAGCTCCTGCTGCTGCTGCCAGGCCAGAGTGAGGAAAGAGCCTGAGCTGCAGTCCCCTCCCCCTCTTTACAGGTACTCTGATTGCTGGGCAGCCACACCTGTTGGGAAGGAGGCAGACACAGAATGAGAAAAGGGACCAGGCTGATCAGCAAGAGGGGGGCATGTACACCCACACACTAAGTTACTGAACAATGCATACTAGGAAAAAACAGTTAAACAAGGAAAGAACTTACAGTCTTCACAGGATAAATTGTTCAGGAACATCTGTTTACAAGTGCGACAATGCGTCAGCCAGAACATTAACCCTGCCACGGATATGTCTGGCTTCCACATTAAAGGCCTGTAACCGCAAACTCCAATTCATTAAACGTCGGTTTTTGTTTCGCATCCTATGTAGAAAAACAAGCAGATTGTGATCGGTATAGACAATTACAGGAGCAATAGCGGAGCCGACATAAACCTCAAAGTGCTCCAGAGCCATGACAAGTGCTAGCACTTCCTTTTCAATGGTTGACTATCATTTCTGATGGACATCGAGTTTCCTAGAAAAATAAGAAACTGGATGCTCAACCCCATCTGAACCTTCTTGCCAGATTTGAACCCGCGGCCACTGCAGCGAGGCAATGCCTCTGTACATGGGGCACCGGCACAATCCACTACGCTAAATGGCAGTGTAATATTTGCCCGACCCATCTGGAGCTCAGGTAATTTTGACCCTCAATCAGAGACCTTGCCGTTTTTCTGGTCATCGGAGGCTAGGCGATCAATAAAATATTCTTGAATACCTAAAACAAAACACAAACACGTGTTGTTGTTTTTAATCACGTAGCCCGTCCATAATGATTAAATGTCACGCTGCTAGCTTGCTAACGTCAGCACACGTAACGTATGCTAACGTTATATTACACAGTGTTTAATGATACAGTCTGTTATCTCACATGGGAAAGCCCATGTCCCGCTCTTGGTTCGCATCCCGCCTTTGCCTCCTCTGCCAATCCTGTGGGCTACCACCAGACTGCTACACCGCCCACTCTCTCCGTATAGGAGAAGCAACAACCTGCATCTATAGCTTCTGTCTCAGCAATCAAGGCTATGGGCCAACAGACATCATCAGCATATTATGAACGTTTGGTCCAAGACTCAAGTCATCCTAGATGCTCAAAAAGCCATGAGTGCTCTTTAAAAAATGCTGGCTCACAAATAAATGTATAGCATATCTGCTGGATCCTCCTCATTAAGTAACTGTATTATTGCTGCTGCTCTCACCACTTTAGGCTTTCCATGTAGATGCATGGAAGGGCAGGGAGGTTTGCTCTCTCTGCCTTCGGCTTTCAAAGCAGGCGTGAGGAGGGACGCAGAGGTCCCAGAACAGAGCCATACTGCCAAATATTAAAATGCAATGCAAATAAAGCTTTCTTTGACTAAAGTCAAAGGCTGACTGAAATTGAGCATAGCGTTAGTTCAGGCAGGCCACGGAGTCAAGCTCAGCTCACATCCCAGCTACATCAGCTGATCTCAAGTAGCCCATTTCAGCTAACTGCTAATAGATCACATGACTCCTTCCTATGCAACCAATTGGCAATTCTCAATACAGGTGCCTTATTTAAACTGCTTTGGCCTGCCTACTGTTGCTGTTTCCTCTGCAAGGCGCTTTGCAACCCGCCTCCACCCCAGCTCAGTCTTCTGCTTTTATGCTGTATCTGACTTATCAATGTCATTTCTGTTTGTCATTGATGCTGGCTCTGTTCTGTACCAGTGGGTCTTTGCTGCTGCTCTCCCCGCCTTACTGTGCGTTCAGACCAAAAGAGGCAAAAGAGGCAAGGACGCCCGAGGCTGTGCGAGAAACAGGACAGCTTCCAAAGCGGCAAAATATTTTAGCCGCTTTGGTCGCTCTTCACGTGACTGACGTTAAAGTTAAATCACGCTAGTCATTTAAAGGAGCCGCAAAGCAGACTTCTTGACAGCGGCATAGTGCTGCTTGCTGTTGTTCACCTTCAGTTTAAAACATGCCTAGTTGCATAGGAGGTTTTGTGTGTCATTAAATACAGAAAAAAAAATCTCAGCATGAACATAAATCAAAATCACCATCTAGTCACGAGCGGATTGACTATTGAGGAGGAAGCAATTAACAAAGGACATTATGATTTACCCACCACAACATCAAACCTTTACAACTTTGAATTATACTAAAATTCTGTGGCAAAGATGTACCCTGGGCATGCAAGCCTTTCTTGCTTCATCTGAATGAGATGACACATTGCACAACAAAGCATTTTATCAACTAACTGACATTTAAATAGAGCAAAAATATCTTGATGTGTGCAGTGAAAAGTGCTTTTTTTCAAGCGTCTTCTTCGGGTGTACAGGCAGGCAGCAGCACACATCACAGCGATGTCATCCAAATCCATGATGAGTCCATATGATTTTGAGGGTTAAACGCGCATATTTATAGTCATCGCAGACCATGTTAATGATACAATAATAACAATTATGAGCTGGAGTTAATTTAATGTCATAACCGCCTCACCCCATTTTCCCCGTTCTTCCAAAAAAGTAAAACGCTCTTTGGCCACAAGATTGTTATGTTTTCCGGCTCCGGAGGAATTTTCTTTAGGCCTATAGAACACACAGACACACACACACACACACACACACGGGTGCAAATGCGCGCTCCTTACGTCTCAGCTGCAGCATCTCTGTGCACAATTACGCATGTGGTGTTGTCTGCTTGTCTTTTGTTTGGTGTCATACAAGTTCGTCAAGTTCGTGTGTGTGTGTGTGTGTGCGTGTGTGTGGCCAAAGAGTGTTCCTTTTTTGGAAGAACGGGGAAAAATGGGGTGAGGCGGTTAGCGAATTAAATTAACTCCCGCTCATAATTGTTATTATTGTATCATTAACATGGTCTGCGACGACTATAAATATGCGCGTTTAACCCTCAAAATCATATGGACTCATCATGGATTTGGATGACATCGCTGTGATGTGTGCTGCTGCCTGCCTGTACACCCGAAGAAGACGCCGTCGCCGGGTTTGGGTGCACGAGATTCTGCGCCGTGAGGAGCTCGGAGAATTTCATCGGCTGGTGCTGGAGCTGCGGCTGGACAGAGAACGGTTACACCGGTACTTCAGGTTGGACGTCCAGCAGTTCGACAGCTGAGCCCGCACACAAGTGATCAATTTTTCTCGGCATCCATGGCGGAACTAGGAACCAAAGTTACATGTATCGTTCTTTGGGGCCCGCTCGAGCGAAGGACACCTCTACTCTGATTAGTTGCCGCCGGTTGCCGCTGAACCGCGTCATAGCTAATTACCATAAAGTTAACCGAGGTTCAACTTTTCATCATCTGGTGCCGCTTTGGACGCTTTAGCCGCTTTGGACGCTCTGGACGCGCGGCTGACGGCGGCTGACGCTTTGGCCGCTCTCATTGAAAATGTATTAACTTCCGGCGTCCTTGCCTCTTTTGCCTCTTTTGGTCTGAACGTACAGTTAGACTTTCCATGTAGGCACATGGAAGGGCGGGGAGGTTTGCTCTCTCTGCCTCAGGCTTTCCTTGCATGTGCGTGGAGGGCAAAGATGTGTGCTCTCTCCGCCTTCAGCTTTCCACGTAGGCTTGTGGAGGGGTGGAGAGGTCCCAGAACAGAGCCATACCGCCACATATTAAAATGCAATGCAAATAAAGCTTTCTTTGACTAAAGTGGTCCTGACTGAACTAGCAGTTTTACAGTTTACTACACACTTTACAAAATGTCCAACATGCAAACTGCAATTTGCAGCATGAGATCATGTCCTCTATTATAACATTATTGTGACACTTATCAAAACAAACACCACACTTACAATTGATTGATTAATGACTGATTTAAAAATTAAAGTGCTGACAGAAACAGAAGTTCTACACATGCCAGAACAATGCAGAATGATTCAGTTGTTCTATACTGTTACGGTGGCATGACTTAAATAAGTCGTATTATAAGTCGTATTAAGTTGTATTATATTATGCATGAATCAAAAGGAGACATGCAAAGGTGGATGCTCCAAACCACCACAGTGTCTCCACAGTGACAATCTGCTACAAAGTGTTGACAGTACTGGAACCAAATAAAGTTTTATTTTTCTTCTTCACATTCTTTTTTCTCTCATCACCAAGCAAAGTGTTGCTTCTTCAAGCCTCTGAAGATACAATATTTGCTATTTATAGACCTTTTAACTTCTGATAAACAGTATAACGTTTTTTGGTGGGCAGGGCTTCTGGAGGCAAAGCAATTCTCCACAGACATTAGTTTACACCAGGGACGTCAGAAGCTTTCCAAATGTGGGGGGTGACAATAAGGCGGGGTTCTGGGGGTTCTCACCCAGAAAAATGTTTAAAGAAATAGATACCATTTCCTGCATTCTGGTGCATTCAAATAGGTTTAAATAGCTTTAGTTTAATTAAAGGACGGTAAAGTTTCAATAAAGGAAAGAGACTATGACAACAAGTCAATGACAAATTTAAAGGCAGCTGCAGAGCCAGGAATGACCATTGCATGTAAATATTAGCAGTATAGTTATGATTCTGAATTATATTTTATTTTAAACAACCTTGTGTATGCAGCAGAGGTGAGAAAGCATACAATATTGCATTAATCTGTCAGTGGGGAGACAAAGGGGAAGAATTAATAAATCCACAAAGATAATTAGAGAGAGAGAGGGGTGGATGGATAGACAGATTTCGGGCCGGTTGGTGCCACCTGGGGGGACCGAACTTTATTGTTATTTTCTGATAGCTACAAGTGTCTACAACACAAAAATGCCTGATGGACCTCTGGGACTCACAGGTGAAGTTAAGTAGACTTCTCTATACAGGTAGTGCAGAAAAAAACGCCTACTTTTTGGAGATTAAGTCATATTAACGAAAGCAGATCAATAAAACAAGCTCTGAGAGCTTTGGAACTAGACATGTTTGTAGTTAGGAAGTTACTGTACCTACTAGAAAAACCTGGATATGAATACCTTGGTATTTGTAATATTTAGAGACCTAGAAACACATTCTTAAAATAGGCGGACATTTAGAAAAATCCACATCTATGCAAAATGTTCTCATTTACTTTGCAGTTTCTTTCCCAGGAATTGTCATAGAATCACATGATATGCCTTGTTGTAAAGGTGGAGTAATACAATTATTATTGTAATAATGTTTACACCTTGTATGTATACTGTTGTATATCCATTATATGTTGTTTGTCTTGTCATATTTCACAATAAATACATTAAAAAAGAAAAAAATTAAAAAAAAAAAAATTCATCGGCATTCATGTGGCAGACAGCCACTTTGTTCAAGCACCTTTGAGTCATGGAGGAGCGGAGCCATGTTTTGAGCCTTCTCAAGGCACTAAAACTCCTCTCTGTTGTTGCTGAGGAGCATGGCACAACGAGAAGCAGCCCAACTAATACCTGTGTAAATAGACTACGGACCTCAGGCAACATAGCGGTCAGGGACTCAACTGCATCACTTAATGTGCTGCAGGGAAACTGGAGTCTAAACATTGCCAGCTGTACCTCTAATGACTTCTTACTCAATTCAGGATAGGAATCGATAATGTCATCCATTTTGCCAGATACCAGTACCCTTTAAAGTTTCATCAGGTTGCAAAAGCTACTTCAGTTAAATCTCTTTGTCAGTTGTATTTGAACAAAATCCAGGAGATGAAAGAACTGTACTCTATAGTACTCCTCACTGGATGTTTTTCTGTATGCGGGTGCAGTTCCTGTGTACTGTTTGGGGGGTCTAAGAACAGGGGCCAACTCCTGAATCTTTTCTAAGGTAGCAGAAAAAATTTGGTCAAATTTTTCTAAAGACCTCTTACATTGAATCGCTTTCTAAATGCAATCCACAGCAGCGAGCATTCCTGGCACACTAACTGTTGTGCTCTGGAGGGAGCAGTTAAGGCACTCAAGTTCCATGAGGACTTCAGAAGCTACAGCAGAACGAGTAAGACCTGGCCCTTCTGGAATTGCTCCAGAAGTCCACGTGCTGTTTTAGATGTGTCAGAAGAGCCAGACTGCCATTTCTTCTAAACTGTCTAAAACCTGTTCATACTGATCTACAACGGCCCCAATGGCCATGGAAAATAAACTTAAAGGCCTATCCATCCCCTGACCATCAGATTGCATCAATACTGCACATGCCCCGACGTGGCTGGCATCCACCTGCAGCTTGAATGGCTTGTCCACACGGGGTGGCCAGCACTTGGGCACTACACAGAAGGGCCTTAACATTCTGGAAAGCCTGCTGACAGAGAGGAGACCACACATATTTGACACTGGCCTGACCTGGCCCTGTCCCACAACATGTCCGAGATATGTTACTGTAGCACGAGCGAATTCACATTTTGCCAAATTAAAAGTCAGGTTTGCCGCAGCCAACTGTTCAAACAACTGGCAAATTTGCAAGACATGACTGGTCCAGCTGTCACTGTAAACAACCACATCATCTAAGTAAACAGCACAACCGTCCAAATCACCAACCACAATATTCATTAAACGCTGGAATGTAGCCGGAGCATTCCGCAGGCCAAAATGCATCACTTTATATGAATACAGACCAGATGGAGTCACAAATGCAGAAATTTCCTGCGCTCTTTTTGAGGCAAGGCCACTTTGGCCTTTGATAAATACAAATTTATTGGGGCATCACAGCCAAAATGTGGGGCACAAAGGCCAAAAGCAATGGCGCTGTAACAACATGTGCTAATTACATTGAATGAAGACAAAACAAAATATGTGTTGAAAAACAGTACTGAGTTTATTAAAACTGTGAACTAAACATTTGACTTTTCCACAAAATGCTGTGTGATAAATGTTATTAAAATTTAATTAAAATGATAAATTAAATCTAAATGGACTAAGGAAGATCAAAATTACACGTTTCAACCCCATGCATAAAAAAATCCTCTTCCTTCATTTAATTTGTATATGTTTATTGTATTGTATTATATGTATTAATTATCTACAGAATCTTATATGTTCTTTCATGTGTGTTCAATATTAAAAGAAAAACAACAAAAAAAACGTTTTGGCGAACCCTGCAGCAAAGTGAACCCTCTTCCTCAGAGAAGAACTTTGCCTCCCAGTTTGTTCCTGGTGGCAGAGCAGAATGAACCATCTTTCTTCTCAGAGGATCTTTGTCCCATGAGAGCAGGCACTAACAGCTGTAAACAACTTTTGCTGGCAATTTGACAGTCACTATAAGCACATTATGACCCTTTGTAAAAGTTTCTGTGTGGTACCTGTGTTGTACATGAGCTAATGTTAGCGGCTAAGGACTGAGAGGCTGTCGGGTATATGTGTGTGTCTGTCTGAGGAGTGTCAGTACATTAACTTGTAAGGGGTCCTCCTCACGTTGTCGGCTCTCTCCTGCTCTCGCTGCTTTCCAAACTGCCAGTCAGCTGTCGCTCTGCATCACATGGTATAATGCTGCGTAGTTGGGAGCGCTTGTTTTCATGCAGATGATGCCCCGACTCCCGGCACGGAGTTGGCCGGCAGAATTGGTGTCATTGAAAAATTAGATCGCATATGCATATGAATCAAGATCACGATTTTATTATGATTAATCGTGCAGCCCTAATGATGGCTCAGCAATATTGTTTTCAAGCATGTATTTAATCTCTGTATCTAAATACTTACGTTTATCAGCAGACAAGCGATAAAAACGCTGCTTGATTGGTTTTTCTTCCCCCACATCAATGTCATGCTCCAACAGGTGAGTCTGTGAAGATGTATCACCAAACAAACTTGGAAAACTGTTAATCAGCTCAGCCGACTCCACATGGTTTGACTCAGCAACTTGGACATTTTATTAGGCCATTTGCATAAGTGCTTCAGTGTTCTTTAGTCAACCACACATCAACGCTTGATCAAAACTGCCAGACTCTTCCATCTCTGTCCCAGTCACTGATTGACTGAACATGCTCACCACTACTCATCTCTACTGCACTTGGCTCTACCACACGCGAATAGTACGGCTTCAACAAATTGACATGGCAAAGCTGTGACTTCTTCCTTCACTCTGGAGTAGAAATCAAATAGTTCACCTCCGAGATCTGCTTCAGCCTGAAAAGCAACAACAGTCGGCAGAAGTGCCAGCACTTGATCGCTAGGATTGAATTGGCGCCCCTTAGCCTGTTGATCATAAATATGTTTCATCTTCCCCTGAGCTTTAGCCAGGTTCTCTCTTGTGAGTTCCCCTGAAAGATACAGCCTCTGCCTGAGCCCATTCACATAATCAATCAGGTTTTGTGGAGGTTCACTACTCTTAAAATTATCAACAGTCAACACCGCTAACGGACCACGAACAGAATGTGCAAATACCAAGTCAATGAGACTAAACCCACTACTCTCCTGGGTAACCTCCCTGGCTGCCAACATCAACCACGGCAAGCCTTCCTCCCAATCCTTGCCCAACTCGGTGCAAAATGCATGCAGCAGTGACTTCAGCGTCTGATGAAATGCTCCAGTCCCCCCTGGCTTTGTGCATGATAGGCTGACGACTGGGAGTGCTTCACCCGAAGCTGTTTTAACACTTGAGCAAACAAATGGAAAGAAAAGTTTGACCCCTGATCACTTTGGACACTCATGGGGATGCCAAAGATGTAAATAAATTGCGAGAGTGCTCTAACCACAGACCTGGTCATGATGATGACCACAGGGGATACGCAGCTGGATACCTGGTGGCTTGACACATGACAGTAAGTAGATACTTAGCTCCAGACCTAGGAGGAGGCAAGAGGTCCATCACAGTCAATGATAATGTGCTCAATAGGCTCACCAATGGCAGGTATTGGGTGCAAGGGGGCAGTCTTGGTTTGGTTTGCCAGTTATTTGACATGTGTGGCAAGACCATATGTATTCTGACACATCCTTTTTATGCCGAGGCCAAAAGAAGTAGCATCATAGCGGTCATATATCTTCCTGACTCCCTGACTGATCATGAGATAGCCGCAGAACTAAGCTACGGAACTTAGCTGGTACCACAACCTGAAACACTGGGTTTACCACACCAACCTCATTACAAGGCACTTAACTCGAAAAATTGCATACCCATAATGAAATGAATTATCTCTGCAACCACAAGGTCTATTTGAATACTTTTGGTGTCATAGTAAAGGGAACACTTGTGAGATTTGTTAAGATGTGTGAATATCAGTATATGTGTTATATGTGAAGAGTAAATGAAGATGGCACACAGCACAAAAGAAACAGTTTGAGGTTCCCCTAATAAAAAAAAGCATTTTTAGGATGAGTATCCCTTTGGAATGATGCAGCTGCAGCTCTAAACCTCTATCAGATCATAGCACAATATGTGAACATTAACTCTGCAAAGGTTGATTCTGATAAAGTGAAGCAGAAGAATATTAGAGAGGTTTTAGTACAGAAAATTCAGACGAGCTCTCCAAAATTGCACCATGTTTGCATGTGATTTTTGTCATGTACAATCCTATGTCTTTCATTTTTTGTTTCTGTAAATCCTTAATGATGTTTAAGATATACACATACAACTGTCTGTTTCATTTTTTTTCATCTATTTCCCACTCCAAACTGACCAATACGCACCTGCTACATTTGAAACTAAGTTTCTCTTCTGAGCTTTGGAGGCCGTATCTCTGTGACAGATTGGTCGATTTGAGTGATTGACACTTCGTTCGATTCGTTAGAGCCAATGCAATGATGCTATACCCACCAAAATGAGATTGAAAGCATTATGAGCTACTATCAGTCTACTGGAATGTAGTGTGATTTAACGGCAGAATGAGCTTTTCACAGCAAAAACAACAAAGCTAAGAGAAATATTACAACTATAGTTTGGCAAAACAATTTCTGTTTTTGTTGTTCTTTGGCCTCTATCTCTCTGAAGCTTTGGAGTGGAGTGCTTTGGCGCATATGTGTGGAAACAGCAGAGTGTCTGCTTTCATTGGAGACGAACAGCATGTGTTTTGCATAACATGTCGTCGAGTTAGAGCCGAGTGGGTCGGGATATCGGTGCTGTATGGAGTTGGATTTGTTGTTGTTTATTTAGTTGTTGTTTGAGCTGTGTTTGGGGCATGTAAAAATGGTTTTTACAATCATGTAGCCCAGGTTCTGCTCTTTAATGATGTGCAACAACACGATATTCTTTGTGATCAGTGCATTTTTTTACACTGTGTTTGCAAAGTCGGTTTTTTAACAGATTTAACATCTCCTGCCCTGACTGCAGCTAGGAGAGACTGCTGCACGACGGCTGGGCTGCCTGTGAGTGCTTTGGGATGGGGGGAGGGCCGCACAGTAGCACCCGATGCTCGTTGAGGAAAAAAAGAATGACACATGCTTTCACATCAGTCCCCAAAAGTCTCCAATAACACCAAAAAAAGTCGCTAGATTTGTGGCTTGTCGCTTTTTTGAAAAATAGTCACTAGATAATAGTTACTAGAGGTGCTTAGTTGGCAACACTGCCGTTCATCAATTAATATAGACATATAACGCTCCATGTCTTCGAGCAACAGGGACCTCATCAGGCCCGGACCGGCCCACGGGAGAACCGGGTAGATCCCCGGTGCCCTGGCTCGCAAGTGGTCTGCTCTGGCCTGCCTGTCTCTTTTTTTTTTAAAGAAATTTTACATGTTATATTTTCAAAATGAGGCGAAATAGATCTTTTCAGATGAACTGGTCCCAGTCAAACATAGACAGGCAGTGGCAATGAATCACAAGTAGAGAGGGCTTTGTTTTAGGGGGTCGGCAAAAAAAGTGCACTGATGGTCTAAAAAGATTCCTCTTAATTGGAACTAAGGGGCCAAACCACAACAAAACAGCCCCACGTCCAAAGTATGTGTTGTCCACATTCTTTTGGTTATTACACTGATTGTGACTGCAATGATGGAAGCCATTTTCTCTGAATAGTTGTCTGGTTTTTGCTATGTGCATGACAGCAGAGAGGCGGTGAGTGGCTGCCGCTGGGGGATCTCTGAGGGATCATTAACATTCCAGGTAGACCACAGACCAGCCAGTTACTTTTTAAATGAGGTTGACAGAAGGTCTTTAAATTCTGTACAACCTTTGCTCAAACAAACCAATTGTTTACAAGAGTGCTAATTAATTCATCAGTCTTAATCAGCAGAGATTTACAGCAGTGGAAAAATAATCAGCGCACCGGCTGTATGCGTACCTGGACATAATGTGTGCAGATCAGCAGTCACTGCACGCATTCACACACATACACACAGACAAACTAGACAGGCAGAAAGGCACTCATGGGTTAATTATGTTAAAGTTAATCTACAAAAACACCCACTGCTGAGGTCAGAGGGGACACTGTGATGGAAATACATGCAAGAACAAACACAGCAACGGGATAATAGAAGCAAAAAAAAGTGTAATGTATTACTACAGACACACTCGCACACAATAACAAGCCAGTTCAGTTGTTTGCCAATTATTCTATTATTATTATTCAACTGATGGTCATGTTGTGTGAATTCATTCGCCTAATTCAAAGCCAGATGAGAATGCTACTGGTACTTGTGTCCCAAAAATGCACTGTCTCACAAGTAGCTGAGCAGAATGATGAAAGTAATGATTTAGAGCTGAAAGAATCAAGTCACATATACACCAATACCAAAGTCAGTTGTATACCTGCCCTTGACAGTGATGGGTGAAGGTCTGAAGGAGACACAAGATTGAAACAGAGCTAATTTCACTTGCCTCAGCACCATCTCAGTTTAAAAATCTGTGAATTCTGAATTATTCACAGTTGAATCAAGTGTTTGTCTTTCATCTAAAGGTAATGTCTTCCTTCTGTGTTGTTTTTCAAATTACATGAAATACACTAGTCTTTGTCTTTTAGATCATGTCCGGTAGGTACTTGCAATGTTTCTTGTGAATCCACAGTGCGTAGGTATGCAATTTGAGTCCCACTTAGAAAAGGCAAACACATGAAAAAAAAAGGGGGGGAAAGGAATTTCAAACAGGATTCAGGATTGCAAACATCCACTTCACAAGGATTCCACTGTGTAAAAAATGTCTCTGATTACTGGTGGTGATTTAGGTTATTGCGAATCTCCGTAATGGCCATTAGTTGATATACTTTAATATTGCCTTGTGTCAGTTATGTGTTTTTATAGTTGGAATAAAGGACTTAATATGTCCAGTGTTAGCCGACACTACTTATACTGCCTTTCCAACGTGGGAATGTCATTATTCTGCCATGTCTTCCTGTATAAAAAGTACAAACACCTAAGCCTGCAATGGAGGTAGAGCCAAAATGACTACTGTGTGAAAAGTGTGAGCCAGCAGGTATGGAGGGGCGTGATGTATTGACGACATGCTACATGTGTGACCCACCACCTAGAAAGCTAACAGCAGTTAGCAGCTCACTCAATGAAGAAGCACGGCAACAAAAAATGTCAGCAAATTGGAGAGACAATGAGGTCAGGAACAGGAACTGTCAATGGTTGTTCTTGCCGTGTTACTCCACTTTTACTGTATGTTTAAAGTGCCATATTTTATGCCACAATCGACACTGATGCTTTTGTGTAACACATCATGCCCATCACGTTTGGGTCTGTGTAAAAAAGCAAAGCCGGTGTAAAGAAGAGTCTTTGTTACAGCAGTATTGTGGGATCTCTGTATAAAAAAAGGGCTTCAGTAAACCCAAAACTTTAGAGGCCATCTAGCCCTGCATCTTGAAAAAACAAAGTCCAAGGCAACTCTTCCCGTTGCAAACATGTTTTGGCCATGCTCACTGGCCTTCATCAGGGCATAAAGCTGCAAGGTTCACAGGTGGCCTAAATGAGGCCCACGACATGGCTCCACCCATGTTTGAGTAGGGCCTCATTTAGGCCACCTGTGAAACCTTTTCAAGATGTACTGCACTTCCTGACCAAAAAGCACCTTCCTGGATACCATGATACTGCAATCCACATGAGCGCTTCATCTGCTGCTGTCTTCAAACCATCTAGCCCTGCCTTCTAAGGGATACACTTCTGCAAATTGCACACTCGAATTAAATTGAATTGAATTGAATTGCACTGAAACGTGAGGGGCATGGCTGAAAACCAACACAAAATAACTGTGACTTTCGACCCGTCAGGTTGCACTGCATTAAAAACTGACCTGATTGTAGAAAAGGATATTACTACATTGGCCCAGGAACACTTTGGAAAACCATTGTCAATAAATACAGAATGTCGCTGCATCTACAAATGCAAGTTACGACTCTACCATGCAAAGGGAAAAGCCATATACTAACAACATCTACACTGCTAATTTTTATTAGCCCAAGCTCATCTTAAATGGATTGACACAAAGTGGAAAAGTGTGCTGTGGTCTGACTAGTCTGTATTTCAGATTGTTGTGTCCTAAAGAGGCGTTGTGTCCTGACGTCAGGCTAAAGAGAAAAAGGACCATTCAGACTGTTACCAGCTCAAAGTTTAAAGCCAGCGTCTGTGAAGGCACCATGAATGCTGAAAGGTACATACAGGCTTTGGAGCAACATATGCTGCCATCCAGACAATGTATTTTTCAGGGATGCCCCTGCCTATTCCAGCAAGACAATGAGGGACATTCTGCACGTGTTACAACAGTGTGGCTTTGTGATAAAAGAGTGCAGTCACTAAACTGACCTGCCTGCAATGCAGACCTGTCTCCCATTTAACATGTGTGGTTATATGAAGCACAAAATACAACAATGGAGACCCTGGACTGTTGAGCAACTTAAGTCATAGATCACTGGGAAATCATTTTTCTTTAGCTAATATCCTCAGTTTCCAAATACTGAGTGTTGTTGATGGAAAAGGTGATGTCAAACAATGGCAAATATTCTCCTGTCCCAACTTTTTTTGGACCATGTTGCGGGTATCAGATTCAGAATGAGTGTATATTTATGCAAAAATAAAAAAGATTATGAGTTTGAACATTAAATATCTTATTTTTGGACAGTAATCAATTGAATATAGGTCAAAGAGGATTTGCAAATCATTGTATTTTGTTTTTTAATTATGTTTTACATAGTGTCCCAACTTTTTTGGAATTGGGGTTGTACAACTAGATAATACTTTCCATCCCCTCTGTGATGATTTGTGGCAGACGGGCAGCTCATCCAGCGACTGCATCACTCCACCCAGGTACAAAACTCCTAAGTACCTGCTGCTATCAGACTGTACAACAGTCTAGACCACTGGCTGTAACACCACTCAGACCACCCGGCCTATATCATATCATACTACACTGTTAACATAGACTTGGTGACTCAGGTGCTATAAACTAGGCCACTGACACTTTACCTTTTAATATTTGTTTCAAAATGGTCTTGTATGGTGTATCTTTTCTGTTCTATTCTTACTTTAGTTTTTATATACCTCTTTATTACTTTATTTTGCTGTCCTTGTGCTGCTGCAACAACTGAATTTCCCCACTGGGACTCAATAAAAGTTTATCTCATCTGATCTTATCTTATTTTATTACTTATGAGATGTGCTGTCTGCCATGGTAGCTATTACATGACAAATACCACTCAGCTTAATGACATAGGAGGCTACAAGGTGGCAAAAGGAGACATGCCATCACCTATGAAGACAAGAAGCAAACACCACAGTTGCCTGAATGGCCAAAAAAGTTAAGAGAGAGAGAAGACAGGAGTTTTTAAACTTCACCATAAATGTAAGGAATCCACTAGGTGGGAATACTTATTTGGAATCTATAACAATACTATGTGTCACACATTGACACCAAAATGTTGTGATCTAGGCAACAGTGCTTTGTTTACATGGTGGCACCATTTGTTGGTGCTTAAGCCTTAACACAGGCCTGACCTTATAGGACCTAAAAGATCTCCAATTAAAGTAGTTGGCTATCGGAAATAATTAATAATTATTAATAATAATTAGTAATTATGTCAAATAATGATTTATTTAATGATTTACAGGATTTAATTTACATTAAATCACCTCGTGGGGCACCATTCCCGAAAAGGGAAAAAGCCAGTTAATAGCCAGGTAAAGATCTCAGGATTTCGGAGTTCTTGACATAGCAGAAGTTGACTATTCAGTCACTCTTGTGCAACATTAAACAGACAGCAGGTATGATTCCAAAAATATATTTATTCATAAAGGAAGCAAAGCAAAACAAAACACACAGATTCCAATGAGCTAACTATACAAGTTTGGGGTGTGTGTGTGTGTGTGTGTGTGTGTGTGTGTGTGTGTGTGTGAGAGAGAGAGAGAGAGAGAGAGAGAGAGAGAGAGAGAGAGAGACAATATGTATGGCAATCACTGGGCTATTTAGCCAACAAAACAAAATGGCTGACAACAGAGAACTACAAGATGGCCGAATCAAAGCTGGCTTCAGATTGGTGGAGGTGTTGCTTGACTGTGTGGTCAGGACAAAGGGAAAGAAGCGTCTTTGGTTGTAGCTCTGTTGAAAGCAAATTTGTAACTAAGTCTATGTGAATGTGATATTTGTTGAAAACAGTCTGGATTAGTGCAGAGGATGTTTACTTGCATGCAAGACTCTGTCTGAAAACAGCATTATCCAAATAACCAATAACCAATAAACAATAACCTAACTACAAACAATCACAACAGTGACTCAATGAAGAGCATTAAATCACACATAACAAGTTAAACAGTCTTGCTTAGCCTGTACAGTTGTGATAAAGCTATGCCCAGTTGTTACATTACCAATCCTTGAATTGATGGAGGAAAGAGGTGGTTTGAGGTGTGCTGCTTTTGTTAGCCGGCAGGGGAAGGCTGGAAAGAGCTGTTGTCCCAGAAGCAGTCTTCTTTGTGTCCTTGTTCAAAGGTGCAGAGCCGAGGAAGCCAGTTGCTTGGGGTCCTTGCATATTTACACGCTGGGATGCTAACTCAACTGGGTTCTCTTTGTTGCTGGAAGGTTAGTTGTAAACCTTATGTTTGCGCACTCATTTCCAGATTCTGGTCCTGCTGTGGGCATTCAGGTCATGGTCCAGGAGAAAGAGAGTCTGTGAGTAATTGTCCCTCCCTTCAGTGGTTCGGGGGCAAGGAGCAAGGGTCTGAGATGGCCAGCAGCCCTGCAGGAAGAGACGCTGTCTGGGCCCAGGAGGAAAGTACTGTTCACTCAAGTTTTGAGACTTGTCTCTCACTGAGGTGTGTTAACCTTTCCTGTCTCAGCGTCCGAGCCATGGTTGGGAGGCACAGGGGAGACTTACTAGGCTGCTCCAGGGCTCTCTCTCTCTCAAGAACCCCCCCCCCCCTGTGGAGACGGGTGTCAAATAAGTGTCTTTGTTTGAAGAACAGGTCTCTTCAGATGGCAAGAAAAGAATATTTTACACGTTCAGCTTAGATTTTAACAAATGACAAGTCATCTGTGGTCCAGTAAAAAATAGACAGAGTAGTAGATGTGCTGCTGCATATTGGATTATCTGAAGATTGTTTTAAGGTTTCTATGAGAGGCCTGAGGACATGGCATTACAGTAGTCAAGTCTGCTTGAGATAAAAGCATGAACAAGTTTTTGGTGACTTGTTTAGATAAAAGAAGTTGCACATGGGCAATATTTCTAAGATGGAAAAATACTTTTTTGGTGATGTTTTTCATCTGGGGGTTCAAACCAAAGGTCACAGTCAAAGATAACACTGAGGTTTTTTACTGACTGCTTTGTATGTCCTCAAACCCCAAATTGCTTCCAATGCCATCGGTGTGTGAGTTGTGTGAATAGTTATCGCTCCTGATATGCATGGTAGCCACCACCAGTGTGTGCCTGTGTATGAACAGGTGAATGCTGGCTGTTGTAACAGTGATTGCTTCTTAGACTAGAAAAGTGCTATATAAATCAGTCCATCCATTTACCATCCATGTCCTGTCCTCTTATAAGAAAAAGCTGTTGTTCTTGTTGTTGACGTGTTTGTTCTGTATGTGTATTTGTGTGTGAGAGCGAGAAAGATAGCAGCTATTCAAGATGAAAATGTCTACCCAGCATGAGAGGGGTTTGGCGCTCTCCAGCAGACTCAATTCCACTGCAAAGTTCAGATGAGCTGCAATAAAATACTCTGCAGTGGCTCATCAGGTGCAGCCGTACAGGCAGGAAGCAGCACTGAGAGGAGTCTATTGTATGAACAAAAACATTATTTTGAAACATTAATGATCCCTGCACCAATAGGAGTGCTTTTGTCTTTGTTGGCGAGAGCGCCTGCAGGGAGATGTCCTATTTTGACATCAGCCTCACAGGCGGGTGCAGTCAAGAGGTCAGAGGTCACAATACCGGCAGCACACAGCACTAGGCAGAAGACAGAAAACACCAAAGAAAGATGGAAAATCATGAAGAAAATTGTATGAATCCTATCGTCATGTAACTGGGAGGTATGAGGTCATGGTTTGAAGAAGAATCTTTTTTACATCCTGCAAACAGGCTCAGTGAGTGGACCATAAAACAAAGTTTCTCTTTTCTTTCTCTTCAGAGGGATTTGATCGATACACCTCGGCCTCCTGTAAGCTTTGGTTGGGGCTGCCTGTAGGACTCAGAGGCAAAGTAGAATTATTCTTTATGAATCACAAGAAAGACTGTTTAATATTGAGCCACTGTATGGATATATGTATGATTCTTTGATCATTGATTTTGATCAGTGTCATTTCTCACAACCGTCATTGGCAGATTTAAATTATTCTTTGTCTTATAGATGTTAAGAATAAACCAGTGTTGTACATAATCTGAGCCTGTATTCATTAAACTTCAAACAATTATACATGAATGCTCCAAAGAGGAAACATAGAAGGAAAGAAGTTCTTCACTTACACTTGTACGCCAATTACTCCTACCTACAGCAAAGTGTACATATCAGGGCTAAATTATACTCCCTTTACGTTTGAAAAAAGAGATGTAATTTTCAGATGTTGTAACCAACACACCAACACACTTCTGTGTGTCCTTTAGATTGACATAGACACTTCCACTAGATGGAGCTGGAGGGCAGAGTCAAAAGTTTCTGACATTAACAAACATGATGATGGTGTGGGAGGTCATACTTGCAATGTGTGGACAGAGAATTATTTTCACTGATTTACTGATTTGTTTTGCTCTTTATTTTTCATTTATTTATTTATTTTGAATGTGTTTATGAGATAGGTCAGACCAAGTTTGAGAGAGGAGGGATGACATGCAGCAAAGGACAGCGGGCTGGAATCAAACTTGCTAAAGCTGTGGCAAGGACAGTGCCTTTGTACTTGGGGCGCCTGCTCTACCCACCAAGCTACTGGGCCCCCTGTTCTTCTATTTTTATAAAATGTCATTGTTTTGTCCTACAGATGTGTCTTACTTGAAATATACTTAACTCTGGTGATAATACTCTGTTCTATCCTTAAGCTTTCAAAAAGAAAATTTGCATATCTACAGATGACACGCACACAGACTATGGCTAGATGGCACTGCCTGTCTGTACATCTATCATTGAGTTTAAATGAGCCTTTAGCATTAGTAAGGTATTTTGCTGATTTTAGACCAGCTTTGTATCACAACAGTGTGGGTAGTATGTGTAAATGAATTGTGGTAAACTTACTCTATCTAACCAGTGCCTAACCAGTGTTACCCCTTGTGTGTTATTTGGTTTGGCCAAGCCACTGTATACACTCCCTAATGTGTTATTGTGCCAAGTCAGTTTGTTCAGTCAGCAGCTTGTGTAGTTGCTGTTTTACTGAGTATAGTTATAGTGTATTGACCTCTTTTATAGGAGTTTGTAATTCTTGGTGAAAAAACCCAGGTTTTCACCTACAACTCCTACGTCCTTTTTGCCCCCACTTCTGCCTTCTTTCCAATTATTTCTGGCAAGGCTAGTTGATGACCAGTTGCATGCACTGGCTTCAAATGTACATCTATAGAGAGTGTATATGTGAGTGCATTTGTTAACATGTTCATGCACTTTATATTTGTTTATATTTTTTATATTTTACACGAGTTATTCCCTTTGTACTTGAGTATAATATTCTAATACTCTTTACAACCCTGAACTTGACCACCTTCACAAAGGATCCTGGCATGGCAGGACGTATGCAGATGCAGAACATTGTCTTAGAACAGTTGCTGAACCCTGAGTCATCTCAAGCAGTCCTAAAGAATTCTTTGGTGGTCAAACAGCCAAATGAGGTGTAGTGAATATAAAAAGTGTTACATAATTTGGAGCATTTATCACCGTTTGGAATGTTATCGCTCATTTTAATTGTCAAATCTTCAATTAGTGATATTTCTGTTGACATGCTGTGGAACCCTTATCAATTCCTGTTAGTACGAAATGGTAAAGAACATCTATTTAAACTAACTGCGCTATAAACATTATTGCACAGTTTGTAACTTAACATATTAATACAGTATATCATGTGGACTTGGGATAGATTTGTCAGCTGGGACAGCAGTTATTTCAGGCTGGATTTGACACCTAAGGGGCTGTACACATGCCGCATGTTTAACCACATGTAAAATACCAGGTAGGTGCTACTCGTGTGCCTTTTTTGTGCCAGCTTTCAAGAGTGTGGTGGCAGGTTGCATCTGAGGTTGTTAAGCAACCACAACGAGCACCAAATCATATTCTATTTACCTAAAATCCAGAGTGCAGGGCTGATCTTCTTCCAGGCACTGTTTGTGTGTAGGCCTATTGTCCTTGGGGTCCTTGATAGTGGGGGACTCCATAGTGAGAAACATCCATTTTGTTAACGCTACCACTCGTTGTTTCCCTGGAGCCACAGTCCCGGTCCTCCTGGAAAAGCTCCCGGGGCTGCTGCGCTCACTACCTTCCTCCATTAACCGAGTGGTAATACATGTTGGGACGAACGATTTAGCTCGCCAACAGTCTGAGCTTACCAAAAAGGATTTCAGTGCCCTTTTTAACTTTTTAAGCAGCTGTGGAAAGTCCGTTTTTATCTCCGTCCCAATCCCCACACTTGGGCGTGGAGCACGCTCCTCCCGGACCCTCTCTCTCCACACCTGGCTCCTGTCCGCTGCAATGCCCGTGGCCTTGGTTTTATTGACAATTTTAATCTGTTTTGGAACCGGTCTTCCTTCTTCAGGACCAACGGACTTCACCCCAACAGGCTGGGTAGCCACATGCTATCCGCAAACATTCACCACGCTGTTCAATCTGCTCCACATAACTGACTGTTGACATCACACGCCCCCTCCACGGAAACTCTACCTCTACCTGCACCAGGAGTGGCACGAAGTACTGTTCCCCATGCCAGCTCCCCCTACCGGTCTCATTTGTCACCAGCACCCTCACCAGAAACATTCCCGATAGAGACCATCATAAGGTACAGAGCACCCCGTCCACACAGCAAACCCCGTGACAATAACATCCTGCACCCCACTTCCATACATCACACAGGTGATGAGCGCACGAACATTAACTTGGCCGTGCTGAACATGCGCTCTCTTTTAAATAAAACTTTTATCATAAATGACCTGATTTTAGAGAATAATATTGACAGCATTCTTTTAACAGAGACATGGCTTGGCACTGATGCACCAGTTGTTCTCACCGAGGCCTGCCCATAAAATTTTAACTTTTTATTCTCTACTAGGGGGGGGGGGGGGGGGGGTAAAAAAGGAGGCCGAACTGCATCTATAACCAAAAGTACACTGCACTCAAGTGAAGTTTCTTTTAACAATTACATATCATTTGAGCATCATGCCTTTGTTTTTAGCAGTCCTCCTATCCTTTGCATCACAGTTTACAGACCACCCCACCATTCTACCTCTTTTATCAGTGAATTCTCAGAGTTATTATCAATCATACACACCACTTACAATAGAATTTTAATAACTGGTTATTTTAATCTACTTGTTGATAACATCTCTGACTCAATGTCCAGAGAATTTTTAAACCTTTTAACCTGCATGGATTTTAAACAGCACGTCACACAGCCAACTCACAACAGAGGACACACCCTGGACCTGGTCATAACCTATGGCCTGTCCACTGGTGTGTCCTCTGTTGTTGACCTGGCTGTGTCTGACCACTACTGTGTGTATTTTAACATCACCAGTTTTAACCACCAGGAGGCCCCAGTGACAATGGTGAGGAAACGCTATCTAACTTCTGAAGTGGCTGCAAATTTTATCCAGATTTTACAGAGCACTCCTGCAGAGATTTTACCTGCACCCTGTGATTTTATTGTGGACAATTTTAACATTAAATTAAAGTCAACACTTTTAACAAAAACAATAAAAACAAAACCTACACCCCCGTGGAGAAATGATGCTATCAAAATACTGAAAAGAAAATGCAGGAGTGCAGAGAGGAGGTGGAGAAAAACAAAACTGACTATTCATTACGAAATATTAAAATCGAAGACATCAGATCCAGTCTTTTTTACCAACAGAATGTAATTATTAACACACCTGGATCATTGCTTTTACCTGACGAAACACTGGAGAGTTTTGCCCTGGTTGATGCAAGGACACTTGGTCGAGTTTTCTCCCACGTAAACCCAACAACCTGCCTTTTAGATCCGATTCCCACATCACTTTTAAAAACATTTTATGGGTTCTTTGAGGAACAGATTTTAAATATAGTAAATTACTCTCTTCAGACGGGTGTCTTCCCCACTGCCTTCAAAACAGCAGTGGGGAAGCCCCTTCTGAAGAAGAGTAATTTAGATCCCAACATTTTTAATAATTACCGACCTGTATCCAACTTACCGTTTTTAAGTAAGATTTTAGAACAACTGGTTTTTCACCAAGTAAATTATTTTTTAAAAGGAAACAATATTTTAGAGAAATATCAATCTGGTTTTAGGATGAACCACAGTACAGAGACAGCCCTTTTAAAGATTTTAAATGATATCAGGTTTAATGCAGATTCACCAAACTCACAGTCTTGGTACTACTGGATCTAAGCGCTGCCTTTGATACTGTAGATCACTACATTTTATTAAACAAACTCAGAAACCTGGTGGGCCTCTCTGGTACTGTTTTTAACTGGTTCAGCTCTTATCTCACAGATCGTTGTTTCTTTGTAAGTATGGATACATGTTCCTCCAGAACACTTGAAATCAGGTGTGGGGTGCCCCAAGGGTCGATTTTAGGTCCACTTCTTTTTAATCTATACATGCTTCCCCTTGGGGATGTCATCAGGAGGCACGGCATCAGCTTCCACAGTTACGCAGATGACACACAACTGTACATCGCCGTGTTTCCTGATGACACAGGGCCAACTGATACCCTTTTTAACTGTATTTTAGATATCAAGTCATGGATGGCAGTGAATTTCCTACAGCTCAACCAGGACAAAACTGAGGTTTTAGTTATAGGTCCTGAAGGCCAGAGAGAGAAACTTTTACCAAAACTACAAGATTTTAAACCTTCACAGTGTGTAAAGAACCTGGGTGTCATTTTTGACTCAGAGCTTAGTTTTATTCCACACATCAAATTGTAGGTTTTTATCAAAGATAGGTTTGATGGGATGTAAATGCATGGCAGCTCTGCACTAAAACTAGATCAACGTCTTATCTTCACTTTTTATTACAGACAGATATTTATGGATGAAGGGAAAGATATCTGTCAGGTTGGTCCTTGTCATATGACATGGGGTGTGTGCTGCTCTGTTCCAAAAGTTGAACACAGAGTATCTTAGGACACATCAGTGAAATGCATGCGCGCTGCGAAGCTCTTGCGTTTCAGCATGCCTGCCTCATGTCTGCATTAAAAACAATGAATTCTAGGGTACAGAAAATTGTGGCATGTGTAGGATTTATGTAGGAGTATGGTCAATAGAGTGAGTTAGGTTAATTCACATTTTGCCAGTTATTATTAATGATTTAAAAGTATCAGGTTCAGTGGTAGGTTTAACAATTTGTAACATTAGAAATGGTTTTTTTTTATGCAGAAAAGCTTTACTCATTTTGACCATAAGAAAATGAAAGATGGATAAATTAAATCAGAGAAAATGTTTGTGGCACTTAAGGCCTAATAAATTCAAATTTAAGACTATTTAGTGACTTTTTTCCCCCACTTTATTTATCAGTTTTCACAGTCGAAAATGAAGCATTATATATACATAGATACAAGAGAGAGAAGCAGGGGACAAGCAGAAAAAAAAATAGATGCCAAAATTTGCTGTTCAAGCAAATATGTAATAAAAGGTTGCCATATCCTGCTGAAATTATCCTTCAATGACTTTACAACAATATTATTACTTTCATGAATGTTGTTGTAAGCTACTGTCATTACCGAGGATGTCCTGCATCTCTCTCTCTCTCTGTCTCTCTCTCTCTCTCTCTCTGTCTCATTATGTCATACAGATTAATGTTAATTTATTATGCTGATCTGTTCTGTACGACATCTATTGCACGTCTGTCCGTCCTGGAAGAGGGATCCCTCCTCAGTTGCTCTTCCTGAGGTTTCTACCATTTTTTTTCCCCGGTAAAGGGTTTTTTTTGGGGGAGTTTTTCCTTATCCGCTGTGAGGGTCTAAAGGACAGAGGGATGTCATATGCTGTAAAGCCCTGTGAGGCAAATTGTATTTGTGATATTGGGCTTTATAAATAAAATTGATTGATTGATTGATTGATTGATTGATTGATTGACTTTTAAGGCCTAATATTTAATAAATAAGAAATTGAATCCAAGACTTCTTAAGGACTTGCAGAACCCTGTTTTACAATGCAATAATTTCAAATTGCATTCATAATAATTTCAAATGGTTAGGTTGACAATAATGGTACACTCATCCACCGTGTCTGATGTATTCCACATTCAGAATTATTCATCAGGTGAAGGAGGCGGATCATTAAAATGCTCGAATGTAAATGAGTCAATATGTATAATTAACTAAATCTGACCTAAAACTATTGCCTTTCTCTCTTTTTCCTATGTCAACAGTCAGCTGCATTAATTAGGCCAATCACAGAGACGTGATATGCATTGCCCCACCCACCTGTCTCTATGCTTGACATGAAGGAGGCCTATGTGATAGGTAGAGGCAGTCATAGCTATGTGTTTGATGTTGTTTGTTAGGGAGTCTCTGTGGGTAGTGGAGGGAGATGTGAGGCGATGTGTCAACACTGTGCTTCTACTACACAGCCTAAGAGAGAGCTGAAGCTGCCACAGTGGGAGATGGGGCTAATACATCCATATGTAATCTTTACTGGGATCTGCTTCATTGTGCTGCAGTGCCAACACCGCTACAGTCAGTGTGATGGAGCCCATACCATTTAAAAATCCTTAAGTGCAGAAATGTTCCCACAGTGTTTAAAAATGAAAAAACATAACAAAATAGAGGCCTGTTTGTTTTTATTGTCCTGCTGGATATAACACATATTACACCATTAGAGTCTCAATATGGGCTTGTTAGACACTGACCCTTTTAAAGCAGTGTAAACAGACCTGGTATAATTAAGCAGACTGTTCCTTGTTGTGACATATGTAGGTATCATCTGTATGCAAATAGATACAAAATGGGAGCATAATGTGGGTGTCCTATTTCTCTCTCTCACTCTGTCTCTCTCTCTCTCTCTCTCTCTGTCTTTCTCTCTCTCACTCTCTCTCTCTCTCTCTCTCTCTCTCTCTCTCTCTCTCTCTCTCTCTATCTCTATCTCTCCTGAGTCTGTAGTGCTGCCACAACCTTGTTCAGCAACTTGTTCACCTGCTCCCAATAATATTTTCAAGCAGTTGCCATTTTATTTGGCTTTGAGCAGCAGAGTGACACTGACAAAGTGCCATCCAGGCTGAGTCAGAAATCACAGCTCACAAATCACACTCACATACTACAGTACATGTGGTTAATTCTCTATTTGGAAGCTTAAAAAACTTGAGTATGACTTGGATGCAGTTCCCTGCACTGCTGCTTCCAGCTTGGCCAGGTGCTCCATCAAAAACTATTGACAATGTTTCCAGGTGCAGTTGAGGGATCATGTCCTTGTTGCCGCACTGGTGATTCTTGGTTGTTGGCTGCAGTGCATGACAAAGTTAGAAGTGTAATAGATGCAGTGCAGTATTATATATATTCACAGATTCTGAACGGAACGCCATATATAGTGAAAGTGCATATGAGAAGAAAAATGGCGGAAACACTGTCTCATCTCTGAATAATATTTTAAAAATCTCTAATGAATTAGCAGTGAAACTGAAGGTGTACTTTTTTTCCCCCTGATGAAATGAAATGCTGGGATTTCTATTTTAATGTCATTTGTAAAAATGTGTTGTTTTTTGGCTTTAGTTATTTCCTTAATTCACGTAAATTTCGCGTAACCTGGCAATGCTTTTGGATGGCATCACAATACTATTTTGCATTCCCACTGATCCGAAGAGAGAGACAGAGCTATTCAATTTGCCTAATCAAATCAGGACACCACAAGTGAAAAAAATGACACATTGAAAATATAGAGAACATGACATTTCACTGCTGATGTCAAATGTAAATTAGAGAATGTGGGCTACCAATACAACCCTACATGCTGTATTTTTGGCAGACGAGATGATAGGACGACAAGACTAATGGAGCATAGTTCCCTCTTGCAGTTTGAAAGTCATCCTGAATTCAGGCTCTCTATAACTTCATTTTTGTGGAATGTTTAATAGAATTCGATTGATTACTGTAATCCATTTTACAGCGAGATCATTTTGGGGTCATTGGGGTCTTGGGAGTGTCTGTGTCTGGGAGAGAGAGCGTGAGTGAAGCTGGCGACCGGACAGAGAGAAACAGAGAAATCAGTTAAGTTAGCACGGCAGTTCAGTGCAGTGTACTTCAAGTGTGGTGTATTTGCAATAAATGCTACAACTCCTTAATCTCCAAGACGTCTTCCCCGTGCCTTGCTTGCCACCTGCTGAACAAAAAGGGTAGGGAGTTAACCCCGAAGACAAGCGGACACTTCGGCCCTGGAGCAGCCTAGTAAGTCTCCCCTGTGCCTCCCAACCATGGCTCGGACGCTGAGACAGGAAAGGTTAACACACCTCAGTGAGAGACAAGTCTCAAAACTTGAGTGAACTGTACTTTTACGGTGTCATGTGACTCTGTGATGTCACCAGGCAACTGTAGAAGTTCTGCTCCCTTCACACAGTATTCCTCTTGCTCCAGAGGTGCCGACCAGCTCACACCTCCTGCTTCTGGGCCTCTGGCTGGCCCAAACAGACGTCCTCTTTCCTCCTGGGCCCAGACAGCGTCTCTTCCTGCAGGGCTGCTGGCCATCTCAGACCCTTGCTCCTTGCCCCCGAACCACTGAAGGGAGGGACAATTACTCACAGACTCTCTTTCTCCTAGACCATGACCTGCATGCCCACAGCAGGACCAGAATCTGGAAATTAGTGCGCAAAAACAAGGTTTACAACTAACCTTCCAGCAACAAAGAGAACCCAGTTGAGTTAGCATCCCAGCGTGTAATTATGTCCTGACCACACAGTCAGGCAACACCTCCACCGATCTGAAGCCAGCTTTCATTCGGCCATTTTATTTTGTTGGCTAAATGGCCCTTTGATTACCACACCCGCCTCTGTCTGTCTGTCTGTCTCTGTGTCTGTATGTCTGTCTCTCTCTCTCTTTCTCTCTCGCTCTCTCTCTCTGAGTCTGTAGTGCTGCCACAACCTTGTTCAGCAACTTGTTCACCTGCTCCCAATATTATTTTCAAGCAGTTGCCATTTTATTTGGCTTTGAGCAACAGAGTGACACTGACAAGAAAAAAAGTAGCTAATGTTTACAGCAGTATGAAGACCCTGCTGAATAGTTCACGGAGTCCAGTAACATCCTTAATACAAAAGCAAACCATTTACTCAGTCCTTAGCTGTGTATCCATCACAATGCTGTGTGTGCGTGTGCGTGTATGTGTGTCATTGATCTCTGCTAGGGCACCCATTTCAAGCGTTACCACTTGATTAGGTATGCATTATTAGTGACTAGGGGCTGATCGATATTTTATTTTGGCTTCAGGGGGGGTCATACAACTTTAATTTGTTAAGTTTTGTATGATTTTTTGTTTGTTTTCCATTCGTATTTTACTCAGAGGTTTTGGTTTATACTCCGCTATATAAAGTTACCCTGCATGGTCCACAATGGTATTTCCCACTTGCGCACACGTCACTGACCGGAAAACCCAATAGAGTAGCAGAAGAAGACGACCGCGGAACACAAACAATTCAAGCATAATGGCTGCTGTGAGGAAATCAGTGTATCGAAAGGAAAGTTCCTTCATGCTAATTTGAGAGTGTCTTTGCAGATCTTAAAAGTGGATGAGACACTGGACAAATTTAATTTTATTACAGAGTCGACAAAGAATAAGAACTTGCGCGACAAACTTCTAGCTCTGAGTCGGCTGCTGAGTGAGCTGCTGCTCCCATGCAGCCACTGGTGAGAGCAAACCTTGAGGATGGCTGGACTACGAGTATGCGTATCAGTGTATCATTCTTTCATTCCATATCCGTTTTAGAATCCAAAATCGGAAAACGGATAACGACTTGTTATTTCATTTCTCGTTTTCAAATCAAAAATCAGAAAACAAATAACGGTCTATTTTTCGCTGTTTTGATTTTGTTTTGAAATTAAAAATAGAATATGAGAGAATGGAATTAAAAAAATCCGTGTATCATTCGTTCATTCCATTTTCAATTTAAAATCAAAAATCAAAAAACGAAAAAACGGTTTGTTTTTCCATTATTCGTTAAATAATCAAATTCAAAAATACAAAAAACGGTTTGTTTTTCTTATTTTTGATTTTATGCTCACATCAAAAATAGCAAATCGAAAAATGGGCCACGATTAAAATTTGATTTTGATTTTTCATTTGATCCAACTTGCGTGACCCGGAAGCGCATTGCATTAACTGGATAAAAAGAAAATTAGACACCTTATCTCATAATTACGAGAAAAGATCTCGTAATTACACAAATAATAGCCTAATTAATTACATATGTGGAAATAGCCTGTGTCGTCCTTTGTTAACCATTTCACATACAGATGTTACTCATTTCAATGCCGCAGCCACAGTGAAGGGGGTGAAACAATTGATCCAGGAGTAGCTGCAGTGCGCAACAACAACCAGCAGGTGACACATGTGAGCAGTAGAGATACAGCGTCCAACTGAAACTGTTTGAGAATTAGCAGTAGACCTACTGATAAACGACATTTATACTATGATATTTCCACAGCGGCCAGTGTTAGGTCCCCTATTATCCTAGTGATCTCTGTGTCATGATGTAGAACTGCAAATGTATGTGTGACATATAGGCAGAGTTGGGTATAGGTATAGAGTTGGCAGTTACACTTAGAGTAAAGCTACTGAAGACCAGCAAAATGTTTTCATTTATTCTTTCAGGTGGGTAAATGTCACCTAAGCACCTTCAGATTTCATCAGTAGTGTACCCTTAATAGATAGCTTGTTTATATGGTTTGTATTGTGCTTCGTGATATTGTTTGAGGGAACTGTAACGTAAGGTAATTGCATATGGGGCCGTTCACATGTAGCGTCTTTTGCACGCACAAATCCATTAAAGCCTGATTTATGGTCGTGCGTTGAATCGACGACGTCGCTACGTTGTAGGCTACGGGGCTACGCAGAAGGCTTGCCGTAGCCCCCGGCGTAGCCTGACGTGCACCTCCCCAAAAATGTAACTACGCGTCGAGGCGACGCAGACCCAGCGCAGACCGGCACGGCTGTGATTGGTTTGCTTGGTCGCAAAGCATTTCCGGTTCCGTATTTCCACCGCCATCCCCGCCATCTTTAAACATCTTCTATTGCGATGTAGATGTTGTTAAGGCTCATTATATATATGCCATTATGCACAACGTTCAATACGGATACGGCCGGAGCCGTCTGTCCGTGCTCCGCGTTCATTTCTCTGTGACCGGAAAAGCCGGAAGCTAAACGAAGAATCAACTAGAGACGGCGATAACCACTCAGCAAAGGAACGAAGCCTCCTACTGCTCTGGCGGTGAATTGCACCGCGACGAAACGGAGTGACGGAGAAGTTCGAAGGGTTCACGACGGCGTCACGGCAACCACGTAGCGACGTCGTCGACTCAACACACGACCATAGTTTCAATGTAGACGCGCGCTAAGCGCGCTCACAATTCTTGTAGCATGATGTTATTAGGCTAAATATTACATTTCTAACAGTGTCTGAGCTGATTTATTGACACAGTATGATTGTAGGCTGCTGTAACGTTAGGTTTACAGAGGAAATAACGGGATGTGACTTAATCGTGTGAAAATATCGTTAGTGAAACACATAAACATGCGTTCGTTTGGGGACAAGTTAGTGGTCACGTTACTTGTTCCACCGGCGAAGGACACCGGACACATAGCCTACAGTAAATACACCGGTTGTTAGTAACTTTTAACAGAGCCTATGTGAGTCTTTGCGACTCTTGACTCTTGTCCCCTAACTAACGCTTGTTTCTGTTTCACTAACGGTATTTTAACGATTAAGTCACATCCCGTTATTTCCTCTGTAAACCTAACGTTACAGCAGCCTACAAGCATGCTGTGTCAATAAATCAGCTCAGACACTGTTAGAGATGTAATATTTAGCCTAATAACATCATTACAGCAGTAATAACGTCAGCTTTAGTCAAATGGCTCTAGCTCTCCCGGAAAATGTCATCAACTCTGGACACATTTTCCCTGTGTGTTGACATGATAATGGCCGCGTTTCCCACATCGCTCTTAGCTTAAGAAGATCTTTCATTAAGAAGGAGTTGTAAGATCGAGCTGACCCACTCTTAACAGACTTCTTAGCCACCAAATGCTCACAGATCCGCCGCAGCAGGCACATTAATATTACACTGAGCAAGGACAACAGTGCGCACCGTATATATTTTGATCTATTTTATACTTCAGATTTATATCGTTTTATGACAGAAAAGAACGATTTTCATCCTGCAGGGAAACGCGTGTCCTTACTCTATGTGCCTGAGATCGATTGATTTCAGCACCACGGTAGTGGCCAGCTCCTGTTAAGATATAAACACAATGAAAGCGGACAAGCCTACTTATTTATCGTCTTATTAATATTTTTCTTCCGCCAGATTTCAGTGCGTAACTTGTGCCACAGCTCTGAGCGCACACAGGGTCTTCATAAAACATAGATTCAAGATTCATTATGCACAGTAAGGACACGCGTTTCCCTGCAGAATGAAATTCGTTATTTTCTGTCACCAATTAATGCCAAACAATATAAATCTGAAGTATAAAATAGATCAAAATATATACGGTGCGCACTGTTGTCCTTGCTGAGTGTAATACTCCGTCGTAATTTACAATATATATACATTATAATAAAGATATGGGATATGGTCAAGATGGCACCACCCGAGTGGCAGCTGGTAACAGTAGTTCCGCCCCCCCTTCGTGGATGTGCAGTATGTGGTTCTGAGCGAAGCAGTGGCCACAGTGACACCTTTCCTGATCTCATAATCACGAGATAAGGTGTCTAATTTTTTTTTTATCCAGTGAATGCAATGCGCTTCCATAGTATACTGTACAGGTCCGGCAGAAAATATAACAGTACTGCTAATTCTCAAACAGTTTCAGTTGGACGCTGTATATGAACTGTTCTCCTCCTCCTTATGTTAAATGCTGAATGGCTCTTTAAAGTACCGCTTTGGAATACTACAAGAGGACACAAAATGGATTTATGCGGCTGCTACCGGTCCATTTGGTTTAAAACACAACACTGTTCTACAGCTGGGAAGGTAGGAGAGAAAAAAACTCAGGCCTGAAAGCTGATAATGAAGCTTTTATACTCACAGCTGTTTATTTTAAATACGAAAAATATAGCTCCCAATCTGTCTTTATTTTACAGTGTCAGAATCAAATGAAAGACGTTTCCAGATTTAGTTCCACAGTAGCTTTGTGAACTCAATACTGACCCCACCTGGCAGAGTAAGGTTTAAATGGCGAAGTCAAATACGGTGCTATTTATTGATGGAAATCGTCATTATTATTGCCCTCTTTACTGCTGGTGTGATTATATACAAAATGTTGTTTATGGTTGGGGGGGGGGGGGGTCATACATGTTTCTCCAATCCCTCAGGGGGGGCCAAAACTTTTTTTTTGGACGCTTGGGGGGGGGGTTTGAGGAAAAAATAAAATCATAATCACGTCCCAACCATACCCCGGTCCTATTTAAATAACGATCAGCCCCTTAGCAGCATGATTAGCAGCATCATAGATATGGAATAGAAGGGTTCTACTACACTGACTAGTACGTTCAGATAAATGGCTGTTGGCATCAGAAGCAGCGTTGTTAGGTTTCACTTTCAGTTTGCTAGGTTTAGGTGCAAAGACTACATAGTTAGGTTCAGTGTTAGGCTTGTTACACCTTTGAAAATTAAAGTGGTTACTTATTACTCCTTGCCAACAGTAAGTCATTGCACTACTTCCTACATTACTTTTCCATTTGGACACCTCACAAAATCTGTGATTGCATCCTATCTCCTCAAAATTCAGACTTCACTTGTATGCATCTGTGTGAGTGTCAGGGGAGTCTCCAGTAAGCATTGCTAAGGCCAGATAAAATATTTTTTTTACCTGAGGGTTGTTGCCAGTGACGATTGTTTTCCCAAGGATCTGTCTGAATGATAGATAGTCAGTTGTGGAGATGGGCAACATTTCATCCACCGACTATCCAGCCACAAGCTTCATCAATTCTTTGTCACTAGTGGCCTGCAGCTGTCCATGATTAAATCTAGTTTTGGTTGTTTAGCCAGTGTAAGGCTACAACCATCCTCTGTGGCTGAGGAGGGATTATCTGAAAATTTACTTAAGATTTATTATGTTGTCTCAAGGCAATTGAATCAAACACAACTGGACTTAGTTTTGTCTTGGAAGACGTTTCACCTCTTATCCAAAAGGCTTCATCAGTTCATGCTTGTCTGACTAGGCTGGAACTGGTCTGACAAACTGGTGTGGAAAAAACCCAGGTATTAAACCTCTGAGGAGGTCTTCACAAGGCCAATGATGTCACTGGTTTATTAGTGCTCCAATGGTGTGTCAATGACATTGGTTGAAACTCCCGCTGCAACGGTGGTCGTTGGAGTCGTTAGAGTCACATGAGGCCATTTGTGAACGACTATTGTTTTTAGAGGTTAAGCTGTTAAATCTCCTGAGCAAGAATGAAAGGACAGCATTATCGGTGGGGGATAGGTGGTGTGGCAGACCTCCTCCTCTATTGAGAGATGTTTTTTCCAGTTTCACATAGATGGCTTCCTTTACACCTCTTTCAAACCATCTGTCTTCCCTGTCCAAAATGTGCACATTGCTGCCTTCAAAAGAGTGTACTTTGTCCTTGAGGTGTAAACAGACAGCTGAGTCCTGACCAGTTAGCCCTTCTGTGTTGGGCCATGTGTTTGTTTAGTGGATGTTTTGTTTCACCAATGTACAAGTCTGGGCATTCTTCACATCACTGGACAGCGTACTCCTGGTTGCTCTTCTGGGTGTATGGTACACCACACACCCAGAAGAGCAAACTGGTGTACACTGTCCTAATGAACCAGTGACATCATTGGCCTTGTGAAGACCTCCTCAGAGGTTAAATACCTGGGTTTTTTCCACACCAGTTTGTCAGACTAGTTCCAGCCTAGTCAGACAAGCATGAACTGATGAAGCCTTTTGGATAAGAGGTGAAACGTCTTCCAAGACAAAACTAAGTCCAGTTGTGTTTGATTCAATTGCCTTGAGATAACTATACTGGATAAATGAGAATATCCACAGGCATTTATTATGTTGATGTGTTCTGTACGACATCTATTGCACGTCTGTCCATCCTGGAAGAGGGATCCCTCCTCAGTTGCTCTTCCTGAGAGGTTTCTACCATTTTTTTCCTCTGTTAAAAGGTTTATTTTGGGCGAGTTTTTCCTTATCCGCTGTGAGCGTCCAAAGGACAGAGGGATGTCGTATACTGTAAAGCCATCTGAGACAAATTGTAATTTGTGATGTTAGGCGCTTTAATTAAAATTTAAATTGAATCTTTGGTGGGGTGTGTTTCCACAAACTTCACATTGTTGTGCTGTCAGTCGTGGCAGGTCATTCAGGAGCACAAGCACAAGACACAAATGATAAGAATGATATAAGCAAGTAATCAAAAGCATATAGTATAGAAACAAAAACAAACAGGCAAAAGCACAAAGAGTAAGAAAAAAAGATAAAATAAAAAAATATATCAAAGGACAAACAAATGTACCTAGAACAAATAAAAATGTATTTAAAAGAAAAATCACTCAAAGGCAGTGGTTAAAAATAGCTCTTTATTGGGATTTGAAAGTGTTCAGCATTGTCTCGATTAATCTAATTGCAATCACAGTGTCAGGCTGTGCGATTACATAACTGCATAAAAGGCTGTGATTTAATGTAAATAAATGTTAACGTGTGTGTTTGTGAATGTGACTACCTCTCGTGTAGTGTGTAGAGTTTGTTAACATTACACCCACACACTATCCTGGTGTGTGCAGCATGTATGGTCAGGTGACCACCCGGCGTGCAGCAGTGACCAACATAGATGCTGAAGAAGAGCATGAGCACGACAATGAACAGGCTGAGTTGGTGGCGAAAAAAACGCAACGTCTATTTGTGACAAAGTGGGTGAGAATACAGCATTTGTCCCCAGTTTGTCATTACCATATTACTGTTAATTAACCATGCTTGTTAATTGTTTGTTTTAGCCATTGTTCCACCAGTAACTGCAGACACAAGCTATCCCAGGTTTGTTTGTGTTTTGCATTATATTTAATTACAATTCACATAACATTAGTGATGTGGCTTGCCGTGCCAAGGCTTCGAAGCATGTGTCAAGTAATCCAGGAAGTGTTTCTGCGATGTGCGTATCGAGGCTTGTGTCGTTTCAGACGAGTGACGTCATTGGTGAAGTCCGAAGCCTCGCTGGCCGGCTGTACCACGTGACTGGTTTGGGAAGTGGTTCAGATCTTGGCTTGAGTACTTGACAGCTATATAAACCCCATAGGTTTCATTCAAAATGCTGTCTTGCTTAATTTGCTTTCAGAGGGGCAGTTGCTTATCTGCAGTGGTGGTGCAGCCCTCAGGAGAGTGGCTCCTACCAATGGATGGGGCTATATAAGCAATTGCTTTTGGGCGGCAGGGGAGACATCAGTGTGTAGCTGTGTGCATCTGATTTAGTTAATTTAAGTTACTATGAGTTGAGTTTTCTTCAGTTAAGCCAAGTTAACTGTTTGTGTTTATTTTTTTGTATTTTGTAGATATTTTTGGTTACATGTAACATGGTGACACTTTCTGTAAATAAATTGTACCTTTTTGATAACTGGACAAAGTTTCCTGTGTCTGCCTTCTACCAACATCCTGCCATTCTGGCCAGGCTTCCCACACTATTACATGGCGATACTCTGGATTCAGGTACGGCAACATTGAACAGAAAGACGTGCTGTGTAAAAGTTTAAAAGTTAAAGTTGCCATGTCCCACGGCAACATGACCAATCTACATCAGCACTTGAGACAGTAACGTTCAAGACAAAGAAACAACTGAAAGCCGCCAGAGCCTCATAAAACAACATCCAAGCACAGTTGCGCAAACATTTGTAAGTGTCATGGGGAAATCACGGACTCCATAACAAATGAAAAATTGAGCAATTTTGCTTGGTTTCGGCCCACTTGACATTCTGCTGTGTTCTGCTAAGGCGTGCTGGAATTTGTCATTTACGTGACAACGCCTGAACGCAACACAGACTGTGTGCAGCAGTGCCGTGCTGCGTGTTTGACTGTGCGCAGTCTGTTGATGGTCATTTACACACTGTTTATCCATAACAATAACTATCTCAGGTCAGTGCCCCCTGATATAATGTAGGGGAAACACTGTATCAAGCGAGAAGACTCATGATACCATTTATGTGTTATATTGTAATCGAAATTGCAATTGCAAATTGTCCACTCAAATCGCAATCGCACATTTTTATTAAATCGTGCAGCACTAGTCTCAAGTCAAACTGGGCTCTACTGGTATCTTGGACCTATACTATTCAGTAATTTATGGACAAGCAATAGGATTATGAAGTTGACCATGTGAGAAACCGGTAGCCATTGCAGTGATCTGGGCACTGGAGTTATATGCTGAGCCTTTCTGGTCCCTGTTCTCCGCTGGCAGCTGCAGCTGTCTTGATAAGCTGAGGCTGTCTCATTGCTGTATTAGACAGACCTGTGACCAGTCAGTAGCAGTAGTCCAATCTGCTAGTGATAAAAGCATGTACAATTTTCTCTAGATCCTGTTTTGACATCAGGTCCCTGAGTCTTGTGATATTTTCAAGGTGGTAGAAGGCTGATTGTTTTACTTAAGGCCTGAATCCAGGATATTGCCCAAGTTTCTAGCTTGTTTTTACTCTGCAAAGACAGACTATTAAAGGGATAGTGCACCCAAAAATGAAAATTCAGCCATTATCTACTCACCGACATGCCGATGGAGGCCCTGGTGAAGTTTTAGAGTCCTCATATCCCTTGCGGAGATCGGCGGGGAGAGCGGCTAGCACACCTAATGGCAGACGGCGCCTCAGACTAACGTCCGAGAACACAAAATTGAAACCACAAAGTATCTCCAACAACATGCTCATCCGTAGTGATCCAAGTGTGCTGAAGCCCCGACATAAAAAGTTGTTTCGAAAAAAGGTCATATGAACTCTGTTTTTAGCCTCACTGTAGCCTGTAGCTCTGACTGCTTCTCTGTGCTCATGTGTGGGCGTTTGTGTGAGACCAGCGAAAGCATGAGCTTTGCTTACCCGTGTTTACATTACGTGACATGTGCACCACAGGGGGAGACAGCAGTAACCACAGTAGCTAAAAGATAATTTGCACTACGGTCTTTTAGCAAAGGACAGCCCAACATGTCTGAAGACTTTGAAATTGAGGAGGAACAGCATTTCTTTGTTGAGCCGTATTTAGTAGTAAACGGACTGAACTCAGGCTACTGGACGAAGCAGCCGCCGCAGCTCATCAGCCTAACCCTCAGCCAGCCGCAGAATACCGGAGTCGAGCACTGGAAACCTGGTGGTGTAGTTGTTTCAAATGCAAAGCAATGCCAACGATGGGGAAAGTCTTTGCTGCTCAGACTGGGAATTGGAGATGCCTGCACTTGAGAATCTGGACATCAGTACTGACGAGACTGCTGCTCTTCAGAGACCGTGCATCACCGATCACCCTGAGCGCACACACGTGAGCGTGGAGCACAGAGAAGCAGTCAGAGCTACAGGCTACAGTGAGGCTAAAAACAGAGTTCATATGACGTTTATCGAAACAACTTTTTATGTCGGGGCCACACTTGGATCACTACGGATGAGCATGTTGGAGATACTTTGTGGATTCAATTTTGTGTTCTTAGACGTTAGTCTAATCTTATCCCTTTAAGGTGAGTCTTTAGGTCTTTCTTCATTAGCCCCCAAAACAGTGAGTTTAGTTTGGGCCTCATTTAACTGGCGGAAATTTTAGAACATCTGACAACAGTTAATTTGCTCAATGCACTGTTGAACTTTATTTATTTGGTGACATAGCTATTTGTGTGTCATCTGCATACATATGACCTATATGACCTATGACCTATAAAACCTTAATTTTTTATGAATGTTTTCAATAATAGTAGTTAATGGCAATATATTCTGGAAGCAAATTGAGGCTCACAGCTCACAGCTCACAGCCTTCCCAGGCGCTTTTCAAAAAAAAGTGGGTAAAGAATGTACTGAATGTAGGTGAGTAAAAAACTAATTAACACAGACAGAAATGCCTAGTTAGGAGTTTACTGTATATAGAAGCCCTACTAGATAACCCAAATCATGATAAAACTGCCATGGCAGTTTGTGGACACCTATGGGTGTAATGGTGTTTGGACCAGGACAATTTGGATTGGACTGCACTATTGGACCACTGGACTATTAAGGTCATGTAGACTACTGGCAGTGTGTGAAAAAATGAAATGGGAGCTGTGTAAATGCTGTGTAAACTATGAATAGATAATAAGGATCTGTGGATTATAATAACACTTTATTGGAGAGTTATAATTGCCGTCTGACAAAATAATGCCCTTTAATTTTAAACCAGGTAAAGTGTATTTATTATTTAACTTGATATCTCCTTTGAGACTACATTAATGCATGACTGAAAAAGAAATATTTGAGTGAGTTTCACTCCCACTCAATCAAATAGGAACAACACATGTAGCCTGCTGATTGGACAGAATTAACTGCATATTCAGGAATCTGTTTCTGTCAGTTTATCTGCAGGCTAGAAACTAATAATGAGCTTATCTTACCCCAGGCAACCAAATGTGACACCTCATTCCACGGCCAAAGAGCTGGGCAGGCGTGACAGGGTGTGTGTGTGTGTGTGTGTGTGTGTGTGTATGTGTGTGTGTGTGTGTGTGTGTGTGTGTGTGTGTGTGTGTGTGTGTGTGTGTGTGAGTGAAAGACAGAAAGAGAGATAGGGATTGGTCGGACAGTTACAGGGAGGCTGTTCTCTATCTAAAGCTGACCTTGACTTTGTCCTCTGCTCTCACCACTCTGCCTGCTTTCAAAAGAACCACCCTCTTTCACAGTATGCTAATAATCACACATCCACTTTGGCATAAAAAAAAAGTGCAATCTTTTTTTCCCCTGCCTGTACACTTGATCATTCTGGGATGGCTGTGAAGCATCAAGAGGCATATATTCATTATCTGTCATCATATTCATTTCTATGCTAATGAGAAACCCGTTCCCGATGAAAATCTGTTTTCAGTCCCTCAAACAGAAGTAAGTGGCAATCACGTATTGTTTGTTTTCGAGGTTTGTCTTTAAATGAGAGAAGACATTTCCAACACTGTGCCGTGCCCAGGCTATATTCCATAAATCATATTGTACCTCAAGCACTACAATGCAAATACTAACCTGTTTCATCTGCAGCTCCCAGAGCAGTGTGCGCCTCTCTGCCCTGTAACGTTACATTGATTAAACAATATTTGAGCTGAGGGGGAGAAAACGCAGGTTTGATAACCATTGATTGATGGGGACAGCAAAAGCAATATCATTCTAAAAATGCTGTTTCTTTTTTTGAAACTTTTTGAAAATGAATAATGAGCCTGCTGGGGAGGAAAAGGCGCAGCCAGTCCTCCCAGTCCATTAGATGTGTTGTCTGCTGAGAGGACTCATTCGCAGCTTGGAGCAGCATGTTTTGTTCATGGTGGACTGATTTGAATTTTGACAGGAGTAGCACAGGCAGAAATTAACATATTGGGAAAACAAGTTTGGTGGGATCTTGCTAATCCGAGACTCAGAGAGCCGAGGTCAGTCAACCGAGGAAATGATCCACTGAGTGAGATACACTGATATACACAGCAACATCTGAAAAATAATGATTATAATAAACTAGGAAAATAAAACCGTTTAACTTGCATGTATCAAAGAGAGTAAAAAATATTCCAGCAGTTAGACAAAGATAATATTTCCTCATAGATAAATAGAAAGGCATAGAAAATCCAGGGGGGAGGGGATGCACAGGACATGTCCCCCTCAATATTTGGAATGTGTTTCCCCTAATAAAACATGAAAGTAGCACTTTTATTTTGACATAGTTTAAGACAAGTGCATGATGAATTGATGCAGAAAGTTGTGCATAGAATGCAGAAGATCAAGTATTTTAGGCTTAAAGTTTCTGGCAGGGGAACCCCAAGCCCCTCATTTCATTTGTTTATCTCCCAAATGTATAAATGAAACCTACACCCTTGGTTAAATACTTTGCACTGTACATTTAGTTACCAGATGTCCAGGAGTCATGTTTTGAACATATTTTAGGTGTAATAGCATTCATAGTCAAAGAAAGTGACCATGGGTATGGACTTTGAAAAACATGGGCATTTATCAGGTATGCAGATGCCTTATGGGGAATGTAGAATCCAGTGCATGTGGAAATCTCAGCCTCTGCTGCTTGTACTTTGCCCATGCTTGTTTTGTTTTTTTTATTTGATACTACCAAGCCCTCCAACTTCATCGACATGAATGTTTGTTGGTTTACTGTCCTTTTATGAAGAGCTGAAATCCTGATATCACTTCCTGGCTAACCTCTGTCCCTCTAGCCTCTAGAACTCAATAGTCTCTTGAGCCCCTTCCCCACTGCACAAAAACCACTAATGTTTGCCAACATCTGGCTTTTGTATTTAATGGGAAAGTTTACAATTGTATTCGCACCCGGGTCAAATGACTCAAGTCAAGTGACTGCAGTAGTCAGTAGGGTATTTACCAGGTATTTACCAAATGGCAGTGATGGAAATACAACACCCAGGTGGATGCACTAATTTTAGCCCCTTTAGCGTCAAGATGCAATGATGGTCTAAATACTGTCTATCATCTTCCAAGCAGCACTTAAACAATTGTTCAAAACTTAATCAGAACCAAGTCTGGAAGAGAGACTGAATAAGTTTTGCTTTCCACTGTTCACAACCTGTTTTCCAGTGTTGTGTCAAAGACTGTTTCCCTGTCAATAAGTGTTTCCCCCTGCCTAAACTTGAATCAAACCCCTAGCACTAACCTTAACCAGCGAGGGGTGTGCTACGTATTAACAGGGGAGAAACACTATTCAACAGGGGAACACATTCTGATACAACACAAGCCTGACTGTGACGCAAATGTACGTCAGGATAGGGATGGCATGAGCCACCCTACTCTCCCTTTAGCCACTACTTGTTACCTTTGTTGGTTGGGTTGATTAGGTTTAGGTATGGGGAGTGAGATTGGTTAGAGGAAGGGTAAGAATGTCAGGGTAAGCCAACCAGAGTCAGAGTAAGGCAGAGTAGGGGGGGTCATGCCTTCGCTATCCGTGGAAACACAAATTTGTGTCCATGATGTCAAACACAACACACAAGTAAAATAAGAGAGAAGTATAGGCTACTCTGCTACTGCAGAACTGTGTACATTGCTATAGTCTATTTACAATAGAAAAGTAGTCTGGCCTATTTTTAGTGGATGCTCTGGCATTTAAAAAAAAACAAATACACATGCTCATTTTGATGGTAAGGGTATTATTTATTACTGGCAGTTTCTTTCAAAGGTCTGTCAATCATGTTCCTGGAGATTTGGATGTTGGCATTAGACATGGACACAGAGAGGCAGCTTTAGTTGATGGTATGATAATGCACCAGTCAGACGCAGTTTGTAACACCACCGGCAACTACGGAAACCAACCTAAAAACCAGATGTTTTACCCACTTTGCAAGTTTATTTTGAAAAGACACTTATTACAGACACTTAATGGGTAGAAATTGTTCATTTCTGGTAAAAATAAAAGTTTATTTTGAAAAGACACAATTCATATGAGTCTACAGTTTCCATAGAAGCCTTTGAAAAACAACTGAGGATCCCACTTTTTAAATTGGCCTTTGGCCCACTTGAGGAAGTCTAATGCTTGTTCCTTGGTGTGTTTCTTTTGTGGTCTACCTGTGTTTTTATGATCTTTTCTTGCCCTTTTATCTTGTGGCTTATATTTTTATTGATGTAGCCTGTTCTTTTTTCTTTAATTGCTTTTGTTTTATTGATTACATGTTTTTATGATCTTATTTTGTAAAGCACTTTGTGATTCTTATTTATGTGAAAGGTGCTATACCAAATGCATGTATTATTTTTTATCAGTTGTAAACTACCTAGTAGTATAAAAACTGGTTAGAATTAGCTTCAACTCAACCAATTGCAATGCTTTTTACATAGTAATGCATCAGTGGTAATAATCCAATAGTATGTAAGGGTGAATCACTCTCAGGGGATTGTTTTTTGAAAATACTACTTTTACTTTTTACTTGAGTATCATTTTCAATGCAGAACTTTTACTTGTAATTGAGTATTTTTTATAATGCAATACTAATACTTTTACCAAAGTAAAGGATGTGGATACCTTCTGCACCACTGATCTGCTGGATGTTTATAGATAACTGTTGACACACAAGGTGACAAAATCTGTCAGAGATCGTGTGTTATTATTATTTTTTCCTGCCTCAAGTTACCAAAAAATTCAAACATATATATTATTATTATGTATTTTGATATTTAAAGCCGAATATAGTAAACCCACATAGCACATTGTTGAACAAGACTATCTTATGTTTTAGAGCAGAATGTCTCAACACATTCTCATCCCAACTTGTCAAATACCACTGCTTTGTCAGAGGACGCACTGGGTTCCCTCAGCAAAACTCTTCATTTTTAGATTAATTTGCTTAAATTTATGCAACAAAAGCACATAGTTAGATTTAGAAATAACATAGGTTGGCTTAAATTGCACACGGGAAACAAACAGTAGGCTCCCAGGTAAAAGGCTCCCAGGTGTTTGACCCGTCCACCTCCTTTCAGCTGCTCTGTAGGGACTTTGTCATGTCTGTGCAGAAATGTTACATGCTAGGTATTTTTAGCTGAGAGGTAGTTAATGGCTTCTTCCACTGAAGGGAGCCGCACTTTGTCCCCATTCTCTGCCGTAACCACCAGTCTGGCTGGGCACTGGAGGGCAGGCCTGAGTCAGAGCTTGTATAGTCCTGCTATGTCCTCCTGGTATGCAGCCCGCTGTTCCATAATTTCAGGTGTGTTGTTCTTGTAAAAAGCAGTGGGCTCATCCTGGTACTGTAGGTCCGTTCTCCTCATCCAAGCGTCGTGGATAACTTTTTTCTTAGTTTGGAAGTTGTGGAACTGGATAATGATAGGCCTCAGTTTCTTGCCTTGCTTTGGTTTTGCTCTCAACAACCGATGGACCAGAAGCTGGGGCAGCAGTTTGGAGAAGAAGGTGGTTGGTCAAGGGCCCCAAATCAACTCTGGGAGTCCAGTGATGCGAATATTGTTGGGGCAGGTACAGGCCTCCAGGTCCTCTGGTTTGGTCTCTGCCTAGCATTGCTGGAGGCTAATTCTGCACACGTAGCTCCTAATGAAAGCAGCCGTTCAGTGACCGAGTCCGCATTAGCCTTAGGGGTAGAGATGTGCTTCTTAAATTCTGAGGCTAATTCTGCCTTGTGGCTCTCTTAGAAGCTGGTTAGAGCTGCTATGCTTACATTGCAAGCTGACAATTTCTTTAGATATCCCTTTTGCTCTGCTTTGCAGGTTTAGATGAAATTTCTTTTGGAGTTCAGAGATTTGCAAAGACGTTGCAAAAAGAGATAAATGTGGACTTTGACATAAGAAAGTTTAATGGAATAGGTACAGAAGTAAACACGCCAAGATCACCGTCAAAGCGTCAGTATTGGACATGTTGGATGTGGGGACAGACTCGATGTCTTTGTAATTTAAATTAATGTCAAAAGGCTTTTGATCTAGGATTTCTGACTTCTGAATCTGAGTTTTTTGTTTCACGTTGACTCTCTATTAAAAGAGCCAATCCATTTGTGAGTGACACATACAGAAGTCAGTACTGGTTTGAAGTTTTGAGCTATTCATGTGACTGAAATTCACTCCCTAGATTTTTGTGTTGAATAGTCATTATACCTGGGGCCATGTGGCATTGACATTGTTCCTTGAATAGATATTAAGCTCTGCTAGCGACTGACTGAAGACGCTTTCACAGTGCCGCCAGAGGCTCACTCACTCCATGTAATTATTTCTATACCACTTGGCCCCAAATTTAAAGAATGAATATAGGCCTATATTTCCTCTGAATGCTGTCGTTTAAGAGGCTTTTTATGTGAGTAATAAAGCAAGGGCCGCCACCCTCTGTCACTAAGGAGCGAATCATTTCCCAGGGAGGGGAAAACATCTGTTCCCAATTGAGGAGCCTGCCTGATGAGAAATAGCAGCTTTTCACATGATAATCCAGGATGAAAAGGTTGAAATCGGGTCCGCACTGTAGAGGAACTGGATAATGATGCTTCAGACATGTAAAGAGAAGGGGAAGTAAGGGCTCTGCATGCGCTCAGTAGAACACTCTTTCCCTCCACTGTGTTATTCAGCCTCATCTGAGTCATCAGTCTGGACCGAATGTGTAGGACCGTTTTACACAAATTGCTTCAATTACCTGTGTGGCAATAACAATAATGCTAACAGATGATTATGTGCATATAGAGACTCACATACTGACAATCATTCTCAGTACACATATACACATAGGCAGGCCTGATGTCCAAGAGAACAGATTCTGTAATAGGGTAAAATTTTGGTTAAGCACAATGTTGAGTTAGGAGTTGAAAAAGAAAGAAAGAAAGAAAGAAAGAAAGAAAGAAAGAAAGAAAACAATAGAATTTCAGTTACAAACATCACTTTCAGTTTAGAATAACAGATCCAAGACTAAATGCCTGTGTTAATACAACAGTACTATCATAAGCCTTTAAATTTCTTTCCTTTTACCTCTTCACCTGTCCAAATATCAATATATTATGACCACATGCTGCAACTGGTGCATACACAAGCTGTTCTCATACACTGTTTGTAACACAGTATTACACTTTAAATCAGTTGAGAGTTGAGAGTTGGTTATAACTCGTTACAAAGTAACACGTTAAAGTACTTTGATTACTTTTTGCAGTAACGAGTAACCTAACGCGTTAGTTTAATGTTTGAGTAATCAAATACTTAAGTACATTTTCAAACAAGACATCAGTTATTTCCGTTACTTTTAGAACGCTGGTCCTTCAGCTCAAAAACAGCAACGGTTGTCGTTTGGTTCTAATAACGGAGATAACATTAAACCTATCAGTCTGAAAGAAGCCACGGAGCTTGTGGCTCGCTACTTGGTCGGAGAGATGCTGCCGTTGTCTATGGTGGAGTCTAAATAGGTGGAGGAGGACTCGCTGACAGACATATTTCAGACTCAGGACTTGCATTATTTCTGGTACACGCTACACGCTGGTACTCACCAATTATCCCCAGTCATCTTTCACAGCGTGTGTGATGTCATCGGGTTATTCTTGTCCTGTTATTATTACTTTGACTATTATTTGAGTCACTATGTGTCTGTTCATGTGCCAGCTGACATGTTGTTGTAGTCACCTAAAAGCGTCAGCAGATGGCAGGAGCTACATTTGAAGTGCCATATGTAAATTATCAAGCTACTGTATCTTCCACAGGAAGTTCTGTCAAATGTTTCAGAATAAAAGCCTATTTAGAAAATGGAGGGATTCTCTAGCCGAGGTTATAAGGGGCTTTTAATTTGAAACAAGTGTTAAGTTTGAAATGATGGTGCGATATGTTAACTTTACAAAGACAACGGAGCGGATAAAAAGTAAATATATAAACACACAGAGGGATTAATAAATAACGGACTGTCTATAATGTAGTCTGTTTCAAATGAAGCTGGGAGCCTCTGCAGTTGTGGTGAGTAAAAGCCCCGCCGCTATTTGTTAATGTTATTACTTTATGTCCGACTGTGAGGATGTAGCATTGTTTGCTAGCTTGATGCTAATGACAGTAACGTTAACTCAGCGGGTTGACAAAGTGCCTCTGCTGTTTCACACCATCATTTCCCCCTTTTACTCTGTGTGCTAACATCCCTAGATGAAATATTAAAAATGCTGGGGTGTTGTTGTCATACAGTTGTCTGCGGCAGCAGATCGTTGTGTGTTTCTACTGGTCAAAGTGACGGCTGTGATGGGAGAATTGGATCTCAGTGAAGGGCAAGTGGTCCATAACTTTAATTCTGGAGACAAAAAAATGTAGGCTTAGCGCCCTGTGGTCCATTGCCCAATAGGAAATGTAGAACACTCAAAAATACTTTAAAAGTAATTGAGTTACTTTACTCAGGGAGTAACGCAGCAAAGTAACTGGTTACTTTTTTGAAAAAGTGACGCAGTAACGTACTTTGATTACTTTTAAAGTAACCCTTACCCAACACTGCTCTTGATTAACAGAGTTTTTGCTAAAAACTGGCATCGTGAAATGTCATTGCAGGCTGTTCTGTCAAATTTTTCAATGTTTTTCAATGCATAACATTGCATTGAATTGATGCGTAGGTTACGACGTAGGCTCCATGTCGATTTGGAGCCTATGCCGTAACCTACGCCATTTCCATCATGGGTATCTCTCTCTGTTTGCGTGTGTGTGCCCCCACCTTCACCCCAAACATCTGAATCTGCACCATATAACCTTTAGTCCCCCAGTTGTTTTTGTTAATGTAGACCATAGTTGTAGACTCAAGCTGTAAAATGTTGGAAACTTGTAACAGTTACAGTCAATGTCACAATCTGTCATAAATACCATTGGTAGAGATGTACACTCTGCTGTCCAGTTGTCATTTTTACCTGTGAGACAGATCACCACAGGTTACATCAGTTTGCAACTGTAGACATAATTTGTAGGACAGGACTGTGGTGTACAACTTGGAAACTGTAGAAGTGCCAAACCACAAAAATACAGATTCTTGCATAATGTTGCTTTAACCTTAAGCGCAGCATAGTATAGTGTCTTGTTTATTACTGTAGAATATGAGAGATTTATAAAGATTGGCATTGGATGTTAAAAAAAACAAAACAACAACATTAAAAACAAAGGTAATTTGTCTAATGATTTTTTTCTGGCAATAATGTTGATTAGGTTGTTTAATGATTTCATATGTGACAATTCTTAGCTAGCAAACTGTTTTTTTGTGAGTTTTTTCTTGGCCCCAATCTGTTTTTTCCTGTGTTTATCTTCTTCATCACCCATGAACCCTGGACCCCAACCCCCTACCATAATTCTTATTTCTTGTGACAATAAATCTTTTTTCATCATCCCCATCCTGTGTCTTGCACTTGGGTTTCCCTCATGTTAGTAACACTTGGAGCCAATCAGTGAATGAAATCCCTCTGATTGGCAGTTCAGCTCAGAGGATAAGAACAGACACAGAAGTGAGGAAAGCAAATGAACAACTTAGATATCGAAACAAAGTTGTTATATTGGGCAATACAATTTTTTTTAGCCATTGAGTTCTTAAGCAAAAACAGTTCATGAATTTATTGTTTGCTAGCACACAGTAAATATCCTTTATTCTTTAAACATCGGGTTAGCCTATGTGTCAGGTTCAATGCAGGCTTAGCGTCTTGAATCTATCCTGACGGTCTTCTCATGTCCCTTTTTGAATGAAGAATACAGACTACCACCGTCTGCTGTAGAGTTATTTTATCTCAAACAGGTACAGAACGTTCGTACTAGTTGGCTGTTAGCTATAGATTTTACGATGTACTCAGATGTACAGGGGACTTGAGGCGATAGTTGGCCTCTGTCACCACTAGTTCTTTCAGTTTGGTGTCTCTGGGCCTTAAACATCCCAAAACTGAGCCACAGCATAAATAGGAGTGACTGCAAAGTTTAAGCCATTTTTCTGGGGGGGAGCTGGAGCTATTGGGTGTGACAATACACTGCACACCCAACCACAAACATACTTTACCAGTCACTGGTTTTGTTGCCAATGTCATTTCTTTGACAAACACATACAGTATTCACACAACGATCCAAAGACACGGTCAGAAAAATGCTGGAGACTTTCCACTGTGTATATACAACACACACTATCATAAAAACACACACAAACACAAAGCACTGATGGCGCACACCCCAAGGTGTGTGATCAACTCAGGCCCTGTGGCAGTCAAAGCTTTTAGAGGTTTGCCTGACAGCTAGTTTTACCGTTTGATGAAGCGTTTCTCAACCATTTTGTGATTGCCCAGTGTGTGATTGCCTGCCTCTGTCTTTCCAGGGTGGTACTAGAGTGTGAATTATGTACCTCCACTCTTCCATTCTTGGTTCAACTCGCAGCTTTAAACTGAGGTATCACCCCAAAGCCCCAGCGCTCCAAGCCGGGACACTCTAATAACCGCCCTCATAAATGGACAGTAAATCTGAGGCAGTATAAAACACAACCTTATGAGAGGCAATCATTTGGAAGCGCACACTGCCTTGTGGCTTCAACATCCCCTCTTTCTCTTTTTTCTATCCCTCCTCTCCTGTCTGTCTCCCTCTTTATCCCCACTTCTTTGTTTTCTCTCCTCCTTCCGCTCTGTCTCACTTCCCCGCTGCATGAGTTCTCACCTAAATTACTGCAGGCACTGCTGCAGAATCTGAACTACACCTACAGGCTTGACTGGAAAGGTCAACAAGCTGCTTAAAATGAAGAATAGTGCAGGAGCAGAGTAATCTACTCTCTCCATCTCCTCTTTCTTCTCCTTTTCCCCTCTCTTCCCCAGCTGCTGATTTTCTAATTTTTTTTTTTTATCCTCTTTCCATTTTTACGTCCACCCAGGTGCTGTGGCTTTTCAGCTGGATGCGTAGCACTGTGTTGATTTCTTCGTTGGGGTACCTCCCTATTGTCTTTTATGTCTGTTTTTCTATTTGTATTTCTTTCTGCACCTTTTCTCAACCCCTTTCCTTTTTTTTCTCCTGGCTCTTCTTTGCCCTCTGTGTCTTTTACCTCCGTCTCTTTCTATTCTCTCCTTCTAGATATATAGGTGTTCTTACTACCTGAGACAAACTGAATGTATGGACTCCCTGAATCCACCTCACAGCGGCCATTCTTCTTCTCGCCTCCTTTGTTCTCTTACCCGCCCCCACCCCCCGCTTTGTTTTTTTTTTTCTTTCTCACTCTTATGTATTTTTCCTCCCTCTCCCTCTGCTTTGGCTTCTCCCTCCTGTGCTTCTACTCACACTCTGGCTCAGACTGAATGTGGTTTTGAATATCAAACAGGTTATCTGCTTCTGTCTTCAGCCTCTCAGAGAAAATAATGGAAGCAAAAGTTACAAATGACACTGATTTGCTATTTGCTTTCATACGTGGCATTCCCTCTCCCTTGTGTTGTCTCTGGGTACAGGAGCTTTTACGCATAAGCTTTCAGGTAGAGATCCACTACATGGCCAACAGTACACACGACAGTTGAACATGTGATTTCAAAGCCATGGGCTTTCATCTGCTGCTATTACAGGAAGACTCCCCCAGATTTTGGAACCTGGCCGTAGGGATTTGTTGCAGGGACCTGTTCAGGGAAACATGGGCAAAAAATTTCTGCTGGACTTTTACCCCCTCACCGCAATACTCTATATAGCAGAGCTATATACCCAGAACCAAGTACTTTGATTAAACACAAATTAACCTAGCCTGTAAATGTGTAACACTGATGTGCAACGTACCCTTTTAAAATGCTTTGTATGATATCTAATGAATTAGTACCCCACAAGTGACGTTGAGCACTTAACAGAAAGGTATGTACTTAATGTAAAGTTACTTTGGTTAGGTTTAGGAAAAGAAACATGGTTGGGTGTCTTTCAGTTCATGCAATTCATGTGAGGTAGATTAGGTTTAGTGAAAGAAACATGGTGACTACGTACCTTAAAATGACTCAGAGTTCACAAGTTTCACTTGATTCTGAACACCAGTCTCCTTGGTGAAAGCCCTGTTTTGGAAAGTCCTGTGTTTTTAGACCAATATACTATCCTAACCTGGAACCTTATGGCACATTGATGAAGTGATCAACAGAGTTGGGACAGTGTAAAACTTTTCAGCCGGTTAGATATTAAGCCAAATATTATGCCATCACCACAGGTTGCTGAGTTAGACTACGTTTTAATTTGCTAGAACATTTCATAATCACAAATGCTGGTCCAGCCAGTTTGCATAAAATCAAACCAGTTGTCTTGTACATCAGATCGGCAAAACTGGAAATGGACCCAACTCTGGTGATCACAGCCTCCCATTATATGGGAATACACAAATTACTGGCTCATAAATATGTGGGATATGGTGCATTACTTTTCCTAAGTACATGTATGAGCAGTGCATTAGAACAGCCTGTGATGTGGCAAACTCCTTTCACTGCAACATACTGTGTATCCAAAGAACTCTTCTTTTTATCAGAGCTCTGGTCAATCTTTTGCTGCGATACGCACAACCTCCGCTCCAGCGTCAGAACCCAGATACCAAATATCTATGTTGTACATATTCTACATTTCAACATTTACTTTATTTGGGAATATGAACCATGTGAGCATAATATAAACTAGAATAATGAAAGGTGTAAAACTAAATTTTGACACAGGCTTAGACAGTGCTGCAAGATTATGTAATAATGCAGGACCCACTTTAAATTTTGCTCTTGTGATACAAAAACAAAAAAAAAATTTGAATCTCATCAAACTACCAGAAACCAATGACACCAATGACTCTGGGCTAGGGATGCACAATAATATAAGCACATTATCGGTATTGGCCAATATCAGCTTTAAAATGAACTTTAGAATTGGCCAATGTGCTTTTTCTTATTTTGCACAATGAATGAATATTACATACATTGAAACGTATTGTATTTCATGTCTCCATCTGCCGGTGGGCCATCAGGATAAGGGTATGCATATATAATATGATGTTAATTCCACTACAAAGGAGACTTGATGATCACTAAAATGAGGTGGGGAAAAAAGTGGATACATCAATATGGGTATTGGTTATCGGCCAAATAAGTTGTTACATGATGGTATATCAGAAAAAAAAAATCCAATATTGTGCATCCCTAATCAGGGCTCCTCTAGCAAGGTTTTGTCTGTTTTTTTGTCAAGTCTTAAAGGGACATTGTGTAACATTTTCAGTTGTTTATTGGCAAAAATTGATGTCTGCATTCATAAATATGTCATCACTGGTGTACTATTACCTCCACCAATAATCTGACTTATTCTCTTAAAAGGAAAATTTAGGATTTTTTTGTACATTGTGCGGGTAAGTCGTCTGTGGGGTTCCATTACGGTTCGCCATCTTGAGAATACCCCCACCAGCAAGGGACATACAGCACCGCCTTCGGCGTTTTCGTTGAGAGCCAGGCCAGCACTGCGTGACTGAGGAGCTGAAGGAGAGGAGCAAGAGGCGCTTCGCTACTACCCTGGCACATTTGAAACAAAGTCCCACTCTTTGAGCATAATACAGGATCATGCATATGCAGCATCATGGGAGACAGAATCCTTGTCGCCAAGAAACCGCAAAAGGGAATAGAAAAGGCAGCGTGACCGGTGAATTAACAGAACAGAACGAAGGCCCACATCGGGGTAGCCTTTCCCAGGTAGAGAGAGCTGCTGAGGGAGAATGGTAATGCAATCACAGGCCAGCGCCGCTGTTGGCTGTTAGCCGCTGTTAGCGGCCAGTCGCTAACAGCCTCATCCCTCTCCTCGCATCACTGCGCCGCCGTTAGCCGGTGTTAGCCGCGATTAGCGGTTAGCCGCTGTTAGCGCTGGCCTGTGATTGTATTACTTTTTTCCTTCAGCAGCTCTCTCCACCTGGGAAAGGCAACCCCAGTGCTGTTCCTTGTTTTTTTAATTCGCCGGTCACGCTGCCTTTTTGATTCCCTTTTGCACTTTCTTGGCGATGAGGATTCCGTCTCCCGTGATGCTGCATAATACATGATCCTGCATTATGCTCAAAGAGTGGGACTTTGTTATGCGGCAGTAGTGCTGCTGGCCACTAACAGCTGTTTCAATTTACACCCGCACCAACAGTCCTACGTTGTTAACACAGCCAGCATGGTGAGGAGGGGGTTTGTCAACTCGCGTCGCGTGTGTCTGTGTAGGAGCCTGAATGAATACTCCATGTAGTATCGGATGACATGGTTTCATCAGTGTTATCATAGCTTTTTGGTCCACAGCGGCTACCGTTGTTGCAATACGTGTTTGAAACAGTGAGGCGCTAGAGTGCGCCATCTGTTTGAATGCAATATATGATTTCAACGTTAGATGGGAGAAATTCCTACACACTGTGGCTTTAAGTCATCAAATCTGTGACCCAAGTCTGACTTGAGTTCAAGTCATGTGACTTGAGTCTATACCTGTGGTTGTTACAGTAACCCAGCCTTGTTTCAGCCATAAGAGCATTAGTAAAGCTGGCCACTCATGTTGGGCTGCTGCAGTCAGCATTCCAGCTCATCCCAAAGGTGTTGGATGTGGTTGAGGTCAGGGCTCTGTGTAGGACAGCTGAGTTCCTCCACACCAAGCTGGAGAAAAAAACATCTCTTTAAGGTGCTTTGCATGGAGGCATCGTCGTGTTAAAATAGGAAAAGAACAAACCTAATACTTGTCATCAGGCTGGAAACACACTGTACTCTTAAAAGATGGTTTTCAACTCTAGAGCTATGGACAGTCACTGGGCCTTCAAAAACATGCTCCCAGGCAGTAAAAAGAAACTATATAATATACAATTTCATTATTTAGTTACATAAAAAAGAATAATAATTATAGAACTTCATAAGCTATTATCTTTTTTTGTAGAAATAATGAAGCTGATTTTTTTGCTGTAAATTTCCTCATCCCCAAATAACAGCTGCTTTTCAATCAGCGTATGACAGCAGTATGTGAGGTACCTTACCGCAACTGTTCAGAATTTGGCAGTACATAAGAGCTGCTGAGAGTCCATCTCGGTTTTTTTTTCATTTCAACATATTTCAAATAACCTTTAATTTTGGTTTTGTCTGTATGCTAGCCAGCTCTCTTACTAATGCACTACCATCTTTTTGTGTCCCTCTGTGTCATATTAACTCTATATGACTGCTTTGTGTGTGTGTTAGGAGGACAAAAAAGCAAAACAACTGCCAGGCCAAAATTTACATGACTTGTGAACATGCATGTGAACCCACAAACAGACCAATTGTTGGGCAGAGAGATAATTATGCAATTACTTCACCCCATGTGCCAGTCTGCAATCACACCATCATTGCTAATAAAAGTTTTAAAAAATGCAAAAAAGGTTGGGAGCCCCTGGGCAAAAATATCACGGCACTGACATTACAGTTTCCCTTAACTGAAAAAAGGGGTCACAGCCAAAAGATGGAAAACAGCTCTACAAATACATAAGGATATGTGTCCATGTACTTTGGGCCATAGTGTGTATGTCTAGCAGGAGCAGCCCACAAAAATGCACTGAAATTAAATCTATAGAGATGTGACATTTCAAAATCTGTTAATACCTATAAATAAGCTGAAAGAGGTTTCTAAACTCTTCTGATTAATCTCAAGGCCCTGGCACTCACTTCCTGCTGGCTTGCAGGGGATTTGAACAGAATTACGTTGCCCCCTAGTGTTGAGAATGTGCACTGGAGTGCCTGAGTGTGTGTGCCAACACACAACAAAGTGGCTGTTTGTGTATGAGTTAACGAGAGAAGGAGCTGCAGAGTGAAAACAGTACAGGCCAACAGTGAACTGTCTGTCACTTTGCACAGGAGAAACAGAGCTGAGCTGTGAGAATGGGAAGGAAGGAGTCATACAGAGAAATGACATGCTTCACAAAAGGTGAAAAGAACAGGACACACTCATATTTCTGAGAATATGCTCGAGAATGCATATAATATTCAAAATCAAATAATATTTCTGAATGTATCATTTTTTGAATGTGTGCAACTGCAGAGCCGCATGGGACCATTTTGTTCCTAAACTGTTTGAATCTAGATGTATCAAATTGCTGACGTAGCTGGTGTTCAGTAACAAATCGTCTCTGCCATGTTCCCCAGCAGTCAAGATGTATTTTGTTGGTATAGGAGCATATGGCCAAGTCATTCAACCGCACACGCTCACTTCCAGCTGTGAGTGCACTCGTCGTATACATCCTCACATGTTTCCACACAGACATAATTTCTCAATTTCTAAGAGCAGACTGTTGTTGTGGAAAGTTTTGTTATTAGATCTGACTTGGAACTTATCTGAGACAGGTGATCCATCACAGTGGAAAAAAAAACTCAGCTCTAATTTTTTCTGTGGATGTTACATTATCATAGCTGGTGGTGCAGCAGCAATCCAAAGTCTGCCCATTCTGTTCTAAACAACTTGGGAGTCAGTTTGCATTTTTTATCAACTTGGTTGTTGGGAAATCAAAAATATCAGAAGTAAACAAAGTAAAGTATTTACGTATTTAATACATAATTATATATACATTTTAATACAAGGAAGACAGATACATCCATGGTCATGGATTACATAATTCAAGCGTATTTCCAGTTTCTTCATAACAACAGTGCGTTGTGAAATGGTTCGCAAAATCCACTTTATGGAGTTTAGAAAAAAAAATGTTTAGTATATTTAATTCAATTTAATTTTATTTAGAAAGCCCAATTTCAGAAATTATTATTTACTGTACCTCAGAGGGCTTTACAGCATACGACATCTCTCTGTCCTTGGACCCTCACAGCAGATAAGGAAAACTCTCCCAAACATCCCTCTTCCCTCTTCCAGGACAGACAGATGTGATGAATGAGGGAGCAATGTACAGCAACAACATTAATAACAATAACAACTATATCTATAATAACAGCAATATGATCTGGCTCTAAAGCCATGGCAAAAAAGAGGGAGACAGTCTGAAGGCAAAATAATAACAACAATTTTAAACATACGAAAGCAAACTAGAGTTGCGGTGAGATGTGTTTATGTGTAGAATCAGTGGTGAAGGCATGTGTCTGCATGAGTGCTCCGTGTAGTGTGGGGTGTTGGAGGTGTGAAAGTAACAAACAATGCTTCCAGGAAAAGAGCGATGGGGTATTTATAGCCAGAGAGCACTAGGCCCAGGTGCTCCCAACAAGGACAATCACTTCACCCACCAGGCAGCCTATCTTCTGCATTAAAGAAACAAAACACAGAATAAATAAAAGGATCAGGAGGCCATCACAATGACAGTAATAATCATATGTGTATAATAATAGTAGAAGTATGATTAATAATAATAATAATAGCAGAAGTAGTAGGCATCAGGTAAGACCACAGCAGCAGTGCAACCACACTCCACAATCCAGGCGCAACCACGTTCTGAGAGAACCTGCGAGACAAGGGAGCACAAAGGCTCCAGGGTAGAAGTCAAGTTAGTGATATGCAGTAATGGGACATGAATTCTTGCAAATGTAGAGACAGAGAAGGATCGAGGAGCTGAGTGTATCATACAAAGTCCCCCGGCAGACTGGGCCTATATCAGCCTAACTAGGGGCTGGTCCAAGGCAAGCCTGAGCCAGCCCTAACTATAAGCTTCATAATACATCAAATTTATTGTGGCTCCAGTTAGAATTGTATTTATCTTAACGGAAACTGCTGTGCAGCAGTTGCAGCACAAAGTAATTAAGTATGCAAATATATAAAGTGTACATAAAATATAAATATAAATAAAATCCAAATTAAACACAGTGCCAAAATTAAAGAAACTTAACAGTGCAGATCATAAAGTATAAACGGGATAGCGGTAGATATGCACAAGAAGTGATATAGAACTAGGTATTTACAATATCAAATCCCAAGTAAAGGTAAAGGTGTAGTGTTAACCCTTTAAATTCTGCTCTGGTTGTTGTGATGACTTTTCTTGGCATATATCGTGTGTTTCGGAAAAACATAAGCCAAAAGGTTAAAAAATTCAATAAACCATAATAATTGATAAAAGTAATTGAAATAGAGTTATTAAATAACATAAATCAGACATGTTGTTTCATCAGAGTTTGCAAAATAATAACACTAAATCTTGATCCAAAAGATGTTTTATAATGTCAAATCATAAACAAAATATTTCTCAAAACTTCCCAAGTTATTTAAACTATGTACATTATTTAGTTCTTGAGATATGCTCAATTTTATGAGCAGAGTGCACAGGCTTGTGATAGTATCATCATTCATTCCTCTGGCACCACTGCAGGTTTTTGCGTGGTTTTGCACACATAACATAGTGCAATAACATCATTATGAATATACAACATGATGACACAGAAGACAAAAGCCTTAGCTTTCTGCTGCAAAAACAATGAATGTTCTAGCTATTATTTATTTTATTTTAATTTTTATTTATTTATTTATTTTAGATCAATGAATTTACAGGATTAAGAAAACAATAAGCTATTGCAGCCATTGTGGAAAAATACAGGAGTAATTAAATTAAAATGAATGCTCTAGCTATTATGGTTCGTATTCAAATGAATGGGATCATGCAAACGATGATCTCCCATGCCCATCTGCAGGATGTCAATTTTTAAAGATTTATTTTGATGGTTGGTTAATACTCAATGAATATGTCCATGATACTGCATGCAGTGTCCCAATTATTACACATTATGTTGTGTAAATCAGTTGTGCTGTGTACTCAGCTGTCCACTTACATCTACAGGAGAAGGGACACTCCTTTGAGGACAGCAATGTGCATGTCTTGGCCAGGGAGGAAAGATGGTTTGAAAGAGGAGTAAAAGAAGCCATCTACGTCAAGCTGGAATGAGCATCGTAAAACAAAGGGGGAGGCTTACGACACTATTTATCCCCCACCTACAATGCAATCTTGGGATCCCTCCCCAGACGACTTCACACCCATTCACCCCTGGTCCCACCTGACCCTAACGACTCATATGGTGGCCAGGTGGGTCAATGACTCACACTGCGACCTTAATGACTCTGAAACTAAGAGCTCATGTGACCCCTACGACTCTGCAAGGGTTCCCACCCACACAGGGTTTATAGCCTGCAACTTCGTACCAGCCATTTAGATCTAAAGAAGCTTCTTGGATGAGAGGCGAAACGTCTTCAAGAAACGCAAGCAAGTCAAGTTGCCTACGATATTAGTACTTATGAAAAACAGGACGAATGTGAATATAACAAGTAAATCAATCATATTGTGCAATAAGACAAAATATAAGTTGGAATGCCAAACATCATTTACCCACAGATTGGAAAGTGAGTTTGCGTGTATGTTGGCAACATATCCTCATACAATGGTCTATATAATATGGTAATAGGTTTAGGCTAGTAAAATTACTTAGGTTAAGTTTAGGAAACGAAACACGCCAAGTACGAATCTTAACCTGCTGAGACCCACACTTTAGTTTGGAATGCATTTTTGATTTCTCCTAGCTATTTGGGATCAGTAGGACCTGATTACTATAAGAAAATAAACATTGCTGATGATAATTAAGTCCCAGTGTCCTCAGACAAGTACTTCCTAATTAACAGTGTCTTAGCTTTTTACTGTTACTAAAACCAATCACGTGTAATCCATATCAAACTACAAACTTTATTAATAATAAATAACCACGTTTAACCATAAAATGTGATCAGGGTTTGGACCTCGTCCACTTTTGTGTTGGGATCAGCTGCAGACTGACCACTAGATGGGACAAAAGTCAGGTCTAAGGCCTCATTTACACCGCAACCGATGCTTTCGCGTAGCGCTTGCGAAGTGGTCCACAAGCTTTGCGGCAGCACAAGTGAATTCACATCAAAATTGATCAGATGTGTCACGCAGCGGCCACTGCTGTCCCGTCAAAATACAAACCACACCCAAACGGTTGCCGGCGGTAGTGCACCGTGTTTGCAAACCTCCAATAAACCCCAAAGAAGAACAAGTGAGTTTGGACCCAAAGCCCAGGGTGGACAGGTTTGCATGCCAGTGATTATTCCAATGCTTGGAGAATTGATATTTAGCACTACAGATGGGTAAGTACATGAAACATGTGCCTGTCAGGTCTCGCTTGGTCAAGGGGGAGATGTCTACGGTGGCCGGGAGAGGTCACAACATACGTGTTTTTTGTTGAATTCGCGGACTCAAAAAGTATGACTTGAGTATAGGTAGTACAAAGTATAGGGGTTACAAAGAATTATCATTGGAATCTGCACCTCCCTTTAACTGTACAGAGCTGTGTAAGTAAGTGATATTCTGCTCATGTTTAGCTGTCCAACTGTGCTGTACTTTACTGCTGTGGTTCACTTGTAGCAGACAGACGATGTTAGCAACTGGTAGGCTAACAAAGTGGAGCATTCAAGTCAAATGTTTCCCTCAGGAACTGGTGAAAGAGAGTGAAAATTGGTCTTCCATCTGGTTTCTTTACTCATCAGGTAGACACAATCATAACCTCAAATGAGTGATTATGTTGCTCAAGAGTAACAAGTATGCTAACAGTCACATAATATTGAAACATATTGGTCAATGAGCTGTATTATAAGTGTACAGACATTCTTAACTTCTTTAACTTTTCGAGCAAGAGACTCTGAAACATTGTCCACTTCAGACTAATGAAAGTGCAGAGGGTGAGGCTAATGCATCTAGCCATGCTACATTTGCTGCTGAATTAGCAGCTACAGGCAAGCAAAAACAAGAGAAGACTAGAAAAATATCCCAAGAATTATTATTAAGTGCAGCTCAATTTTAAACAGTGTATGTCGTAGGGGGTCCCTGGTCCATCTCTCTTTAAGCTAAGGGTCATTGGACTGAAAAATGTCCCCCGCTTTAACTTATTTAAAGGTAATCTAATCTAATCTAATAAAATCTATTTAGTTTCTAGTGTTAAAGACATCAAGAACTGAGTATTTGATTTGAACAGCAATAGCCCAACTTGACTTCTGTTTTATCAACAGAACATTGCAGCCATGTCACAACCATCACAGTACTGGCCACACTATTTGACTGACAAGTGAGTTCCATTAAGTACAGCAGTAAAGCATCCAACATGATGCAAATCCAGCGAGGAACATATCAAGGTAAAGAAATGTTTTGAGACATCCTTATGGTAATATATGCCATGTCAGTGTTTGTCTACTGCAGATGTCAAGTTTGAAGTCTTTTTTATCATATGCATAATTACACCAGGTTGATGATGGTTGTGTCTTCAACAAACTTAATGATGGAGCTGTTGGTGGTCAAACAGTCATGCTCGAAAAGGGAGTACAGCAGAGGTCCTAGCACTCAGCCCTGACCGAAGCCAGTGTTGAGAATCAGGGTGGTGGATGTGGTGGTGCTCATCCACACAGCCTGGGGTCTGCCTGTCAGAAGTTCAGGATCCAGTTACAGAAGGTGCTGCTGATCTTTGAGGGCATAGTGTTGAATGCTAAACTATATTCAGTACAACAGCCTTCTCACATATGTGTTTATTTGGTCCAGGTTGTAGAAGGCAGCACGGATGGTTACAGTGATGGTGTCATGTGTTGTCAGATGTAACAGTTTGACATGAAGACTGATGAACATCTCAATATGAGAACTTCTCTCTAGTGTAACTGAGAGAAAAGGCATTATAACACTCATTGCTGGAGCTCCAAATGTAGGATCTCCTGTTTCCTGTTAAGACACACTCTGTAGATATTCACACCATGCTCCCTCTGTTCTCCCCTGTTCCTCTCTGGGTATAGCAGAGAGATGGGGGAGGAGGATGAAGACAGGAGTGTGGGGGGTGCCATCTTCTCCAATCAGCTGTGCAATCAGACGCCTACTCAGATCCTGACAGTGACAAATATGGCTTTTAATGTCCCGCTGCTCCATGTTAATTGCATTTCTCTACAATTTAGACAAGCGTCACACAGAGCAACCGTTGGCATAACAATTAACACCAAATGGCACTTATAGTTTGCAGCTTACACAGCTCAGTTCACTGTACTGGAAGTCTGTGGAGGCACACTGAGGACAAGGGTGAAAATTAACTGCTCAGTCACCCAGACAGAGAGGTAAGTCACCCAGCGACACAGCTCTGAGTTCAGGGGTAGCTCTGGCAGACATTTGGCTGAGGATTTGTTGGTGAGAATGAGTTTTGCTTACAGATGGGCATTTCCATTATTGAACTGCTGTGATGTTTCAGATTTAGGTGAAAAACATGTCCTAGAAATATTTCACAAAATCATTGAAATTTTTGATAGCAGTATTGAAGCTGTGACCAAACAAGATTGTTGCCAGCTGCCATTAGTTAAACTGTGGTATCATAAAATTATCGCTAACTCTTTCCCAGCTGGGTTGTGTTCAGCTCTGCCAAATTTAACCTTCTTTTAAACAGAAATAGTGGTGGAATGAATGCCATTTTGCAAAGCATTTGTACTACTTGTTTCAAGAAAACTCTTGTGCACAGCTGGGTGGACAGGGGTTGTTTTTAAGCCTTCATTTAGTCTGGCATAGTATTGGTTTAAAACAATGACCAGTTTCTTTCTTCTGGGTCTTTATACTGCAAAATATTTTACCACTGACTAAAATAGTTAGAAGTAACTGTGCTGGATATTAGGGACTAGTCAAATGAGACCTGAAAGGCCATCTCCCTTTCATCCATGTAAAATTTGAGGATTGAAACTTTCAAGGTGTGTATTATTATAGGCTTTCTATAATACTATTTCATATTTGACTTATAATTGGATTTCCTTGCTGTACGTTTCTTAAAGGGGAAGTTCCGTTTTTTACAACCTGGACCTTATTTTTTGCCATAAATACGGTTGTTTACTCACCCAGATAAGTTTGGTGTCATTTGGAGTCATTCGGGAGATATTGATCTGCAAGAGCCGCGTACATCCATATAGTGGGAATGATCGGGGCACCGACAATGAGGCTCTAAATAACACATTATCTGCCGCGAAACTCGTTCATTTCACCAATATGTTTTTATGAATTGCTAGAGTTGCTTGTCATCATCATCCAGGTCATTTATACTGACCTACTAACCTCTGCAAAAAAACCAGAGGCAATTCGTAAGACAATCCTCTTTACCACCTAAATGTTCACCTTTCTGTTTCTCACTTTTTGTCACTGAGCACCATGTAATAATAAATTCTTGTTTTGCATCAGAAGTACCTCTGCTTTTTGTGCAGTGTGCGGGCCGTTGTACAGAAGCGATGAGAAGAAACTAAAGAAATGTAAATTCTCATAGTTATTTACTTATCAAGCAAACAAATTCAAGTAAAATAAACAATTAATGCATGTGTGTAGGCTACTTACTCAATCGAAAGTTGCCCGTTCGGTCGTGCAGGCTTTGGCTGGGTCTTCCAGTTTACATTCGGGACACGAAAAAAACAGCCCGGTTGATCATAGAAGTGAATTCCTCTGTTGTGAGACAGTCATTTCTGGAGACATCCAGACGTGTATCTCCTGGCTTCAAATCCCACTCGGAGCAACAAAGACATTCCTCCTCTGTTGGCATAGTGGAACATTGTCCACAAGAACACCACCAGTTAGCATCTATTCTTGGACGTGCAGCAGTTTGTTGTTCTCAGCTGTTCCTCTCTCTGCCTCTGCATCCTCCTTTCAAAGAGCTCCTCATCCGTATACTCTGGCTCAAAACGGTAAGGACGTCCATCATATTCATATTCCACAACCTCAAAATCTGACAAATATTCAGCCATGTTTCAAAAAACTAACAGTAGCAAATTCCAGTTGTAAACAAAGCCGTGCTGCGGGTGTGTGGTGGCGCACGCATCTGGATGACATCATCCAGGTCAGAGGTTAGTAGGTCAGTATAAATGACCCGGATGATGATGACAAGCAACGCTAGCAGTTCATAAAAACATATTGGTGAAATGAACGAGTTTCGCGGCAGATAATGTGTTATTTAGAGCCTCATTGTCGGCGCCCTGGTCATTCCCACTATATGGATGTACGCGGCTCTCGCTGACCTAAATATCTTCCGGATGACTCCAAATGACACCAAACTTATCTGGGTGAGTAAACAACCATATTTAATGCCAGAAATAAGGTCCAGGTTGTAAAAAACGGAACTTTCCCTTTAAATCCGAATTTCAATGATGACTGCTATCTTTAAAGCCAGTATTCATGGAATCTTTATGTGATCATGGCTTCCTTTAGTTTATTTAATGGCAAATGCTGTACTTTGTAGAAATGAGGCAATCCTATGAAAATCAGTGCAATGTAATGCTTTGAACCCATTCCTCTTTAGTATCCCCAGGTCAGATCTTCAGATGTAGTCAGAGCAGTGCATGACTGCATGTTATCTGTCAAAGTGTCTTTATGGATACTACCACTAAGGGGGACCAGAATAAGATATTGTCATATTGCACATATTGTGGCGTCAATGCAAATAAATACATGCAAATGATAGAGAACAATAGTCTCATTTCAGCTCTTTCAGGCTCTCTTGTAGCCTTCCTCGATGGAGTTGCTTAGAGAGAGCTGCATCGAGAATGACACTCTCTATCCATGACAACTGAGCCATTCCAGCATGTTCTCACTCCCAGCTTGTCAAATACCAACACTTTGTCAATGGACCTAAGTGGAAGACACTACGCAATAGGTGTTGACTTTTTCTGACACTGCCTGCAACATGATATAAAGCACGAGACTGTCCCCATTGGATGGTTGGGAGGGAAGGTGGATGGGCTGAACAAACTCTGGACTTTTTTCCAGGAGATCGCTGTTTGTTTCCCATCTGAAACCAAAAGTCAATTGAGTTATTTTTTATAACAAAGTTGTGTGCTAGTATGTGTAGCATGCTATGTTAGCGACATGTCATGTGACAAATGTCACGTGAAGTTACATTATGTTAGTCACAACCGTGCTTATTTTAAGCCAAACCATGAGGGTTTTTTTTTTGTTTTTTTTCTTTATCTAACACAGGATTTCATTGCCTAAACTTAATGAAGTAAGCATAAAAACAAGGTGGCTCAGAGGTTGAGTGGGTTGTCCAGTAATCGCAAGATTGGCGATTTGATCCCAAACTCCTTCAGTCCACATGCCGAAGTATTCTTGGGCAAGATACTGAACCCCAAGTAGTTTCAGATGGTTAAAGACATATGCATGTTGTAAATGTAAATTGACATGCGGTCCCTGAAAATCCAAAACTGATGCAGGACAGTACCCACTGCATCATATTTTGAAGCCACTGGTATTTTAGGTATACTGACAAAGTGTCAGTATTTGACAATTTGCAGTGAGAATGTGATGGTCATTCCATATGCCAAGGAAGGCAACAAAATGTGACTGATAGCTTTAGAAACACCAAGTACAACATAGCAGTGACTTGTGAATGTTTAATTACAAATCATTGCTGTGATATATAACATCCCCATCATCCAAAACAGATAGAAAGATTGATACCACAATTCTATTTCCATGGAGAATAGGAAAGCATTTTTTATTACTTTACAGAAAACCAAGTATTCTCCTAATTTAGTAATCAGAGTGTTATTATGATGTATAAAGCAAAGTTATTTTCCAACCAGATACCAAGGTATTTATACTCTGGCACTCTGAATGGATATGCCATTTGCCACATGAATGTTAAGAGATCCAGTATGAATAGCTTTGGTGAACAGCATCCATTTGGTTTTTGTTTAGCACTAACTTATAGCTATGTAGTTGGAGTTTGAGAGAATCAAATGACAGTTGCAGACATTCAGTGGCTGATTGTGTAGATGTTGCAGAACAATATAAATAGGTATCATCTGCATAGAGGTGAAATTTGCAGGACCACAAAGTGGTATATTGCCACCTCTTTGTGATCCTGTGTTTGAATAAACTGAGCCTATCCTGGAGCCTATCCCAGCTGACGTTGGGCAAGAGGCAGGGTACACCCTGGACAGGTCACCAGATTATCACAGGACTACAACACTTAGACAGACAAACATTCACTCTGACATTCATACCTACGGCCAATTACTTAACCTGCATGTCTTTGGACTGTGGGAGGAAGTCAAGAGTACCTGGAGAAACTCCACGCTGACATCGGGAGGACATGCAAAGTTGGCACAGAAGGGCTCCCCCACTCTGGGGTTTGAACCAGGAACCCTCTTGCTGTAAGGTGTAACTGCAACATCTTGTTTGAAACATGTATCTATAATAATAATAATAATAATAATAATAATAATAATAATAACAATAATTGGGGGCATGCATCGTAGTTTGGTCCCTCTTTTCGAACGGGGTAGCAATTCCGCTCTATAGCTGCCTCTAAACTGTGTACAACAGTGGTCCAGTAACCGTAATCCCCTTGTGGCATAGTCAATTGTTGATGGAAGTCAGGCAAGTCAAGGTTCACCTGATTGAAGGCCGCAGCATCAGGACCACCCATCTGTGAGCAGTTTAGGTCTTTGCAGAGATCCGGTAGGGCAGCCTCTGTATTTGCTTGTGGTGGAATGTAGCCTGCTGTGATAATGACTGATGGGAATTCCCTTGGTCGGAACAATGGTCTGCATTTGATTGTTCATAACTCCAGCATTTTAATATTCCCACTGGCACACACCAGTTCTTATTCACCACACAGCATGTGCCTCCTTCTTGTTTTGTTCTGTCTGATTGCCATACAGAGATAAAGTCAACTGGTCTAGTGCTGTTGTCCAGTGCTCCAGGACTTAGCCAAGTTTCAGTAAAACAAAGGAAACTGAAACCGAGATCATCAAGTTTTTAATAGCCAATGCCTGCACACTGGCAAGCAGAATGCTTTGCAGAAAAGATCCATGTGGCCGGGATCGCAGCTGATGTTTAATTTCCATAACTGCTTATCCTCTTGAAGGTTGTTGGGGGGCAAGAGGCACTGTACACCCTGGACAGGTTGACAGATTATCGCAGGGATAATTTACAAAATGTTCTGTTCAAAGACTTAAGTGATATCTTCCAATGCACCTGCATCAGAGACAGTTGGATGTGCAAATACCTTTCTTCAAAACAATCCAAGATAAACACAGTCCCAGGCTGCAGTTTTTTTTAATTGTAAAGATACACATATCTAAAGTAAAAGACTGGCAGTAAGAACCTAAAGGGGGGCAGCCTGTTATCATTCCTAAGTTGTCAAATGCTGCAGCTGGACAGCATCATATTGAAACGCCGCCAGTAACATAAGTGGATGGAGCCCTTTACAGTGTTATGATATGGCACCGGGTGGCTGGATGGCACCTGTCCCAGCAGTATCATATACTGCTGAACGACGGTTGAAATGCTGCCTGTAATGATGTATATAAGGAACAGGAAAGTACCTCCAGGCTGGATGGGGCCTGTGTGGTGGATAGGTCCCACAAACCCTGGACTTTCACCCACCCAATATTTTTTTTCACCTTGAAAAGTTGTGGATGATACCAATGGAACCGTTCGTTACTGTCCCCATTTTTGGCCACCCCTCTGTTGGGGTACCTGGCACACTGATCTGATACTAAAAGGTGGAGGTAGAAACACTGCAGTCCGTTGATTGGTCAATAGAGGACAATCACTCTGGTTTACACGTATTAGTAAATTATAACGATAAAATGAACGGATGTTTTGCTGCCTCTTGCAGAAGTTGTAGACTGAGAAGGGCAATGACTTAATTCACTGGGTTGATTGCCATCAACTTTGTAATATTTCTCAATGCTTGAGTTGACAATGTGAATCTATCAGCACACCTTAAATTTCAATATGACAACTCTGACCATTCCATTAGTTTTTATTGTCTCTTGGATGACATTAAAAAAGTAATGAGTGGATCTTCAATCATTTAATTATTAATTTGGACTGGATTATGTGAACTGCATATATTCTTATCCTCTCCTGGAGTAAAAAAGAAAAGTGTCACAGAGTGTGATTCCTGTAGGCTCTGGCAACACTAAACCCCTGCGCTTGCCTGAAAAGGACTAAATGCACAAACCTGCTTTTTTTAAACATCCCATTGAGAGGGACAATTCCCACCCACATTTAAGAATACTGTTTGCAATGGAAATGCTTAATGGACTTAAAGTCTAGGTATCATGTCTGAAGGGTTACTTTTGGTTCCAAAGGTACTGTACTGACCGTTTGGTGGAACACAGTTGAGTCTTTTGGCCTTACAAAGAACTGAATTTTTCATGCTACCTCTCACTTATGATACCTGTTTGCTGTAGTACTTGAACTTTTTATAGTTGACTGTATATAACTTTAAAGCAGCTGTGCAAAACTTTTTAGCATTAATAAAACTGTCCCTAGTTCGTATCACCCCCCCTTGAAGATACGCATATTTATTTGAACCCAACAGCGGCAAAAAAGCCTTTCTCTATATGGCTATTTAGCGTAGCCTAGCTCGGGTCGGACACACAGCGGAAGTCAGAAAACCAGAATACGGCACCGGAGGCGGAAGTGATTCTGCTCACCCGCAGTGGCCTGCAGTGATTAAACCACAGAAGAAGAAGGAGCCATGTTTACAGTGTTCTTCGAGTAAGCAGTACGCAACGGGCATTGCTGAACACATAACACCTAACAGTTTTACCAGAGATGTATCTATGAGGACTTGGTTGTACTTTTGATGTCATGGCGGATAACGAAGGAGCATCATGTAAAATGATCTGTGACTGTGACCATGAACACAAATATACAGCAGGCAGTTGTCCTCAGTTTCTAAGAAATTCAGAGCTACACCAGAACATTTATGAACAGGTCTTACTTTACTACTAACTTGTGTGTAACGTTAGCATGTTAGCATGTTTCCACTAATTACTTGGACTGACCTAACGTTAGTAGCGTTAGCTTTGCAAGCGAAGGCTGCAGGTAACAGCTTTGCTGTGTTAGGATTATGTTATGTCTTCACTGTGTATCTTCACATAAAAGAAACTCTGACGATTTGGGAGTTATGTCCTTTCTCCCTCATTTTCATATTGAGACAACGTGATCGATATCTTTTTTGTGTCTGTACGTCCAGTGGCTGGGTCTCAGCGTTTAGCATTGCGCTGATAGAGGGTCAGTACGTCCTGCGCTGTGATCTGCGGAGAGATACACCGGTGAGCAGGCACAGACGTAGCTTGTAAACAAAACTCAGCTGTTTATTTAGCCTAGCAATATCTACAGACTATAGCAGCTGCAATGGACGACTTTGAACGCGATTTTGAAGAGTTTCTTGTAGCGGACACAGATCCAGAGCCATACCTGTTTGAGCCGGAGCATACAGATGAGGAACTCCATGTGTTGAATGCTGAGCAGAGATGAGAGAGGCTGAATCCTCCGCTGCTATTTTGCTGCACAGAATGGGATTCGGTGCTGCTATCGTTGGGGAGAAAAGCATGCAGAGAGTGCATCACAAGGAGTGAAAACGTTGCAGCAATCACTAATCCTGGCGTGATTGAAACTTTTTTTCATGTTCCTAAGATGAACTGGAAAAAAGCTCCAGGCCTGCAGGAGCTGATGGACAGCTTTCAGTCGGGTGAGTAATATCGTCCGTGTCGTCTCTTTGTTTGCTTTTACCGAGTGACCTAGCGTACCTGTCCCAGAGCCAGCTGCAGCTGTTGCTCACCGGTGTATCCCTCCGCGCAAGATGTACTGACAGTGCCAAGCTAACCGCTGTCTCAATATGAAAATGATAGAGAAAGGGCATAACTCCCAAATCATCGGAGTATTCTTTTCACATAATAATGTGGACTCAGCAGATGACTTGTTAACTGTTTATTCCTCCTTACACCGAACGTACACAGCTGCTTCTCATTGTTTCTCAGTAGCACAACAACGGTTACTAAATTACCCAGAATAACTTGAGGCTCACACTACTACGGTAGCCTTAGTAGCTCAACAGATTAGATTAGATCAGAACAGAAACTCGACAGGAGAATTTACTGAGTAATTTTGCTGTTTCCACTATTTACTTGGACTGACCTGACGTTAGTTAATCCTCTCGCTCTCCAAAACAAATGCATGCGGTAATTGCCGGCTGCAGTCGGAATTTTACAACACCAGGCTGTGGGTGTCATACCGCTTCGACCAAAGGGGCGCTATAATCAACGAAAACAAAAAGTTCCGCACAGCTGCTTTAAGTTATAAATATTCTGGGACATCTGGTGCCCAAGTGGTGAAGATGCAACCCATATAACTCATGTTGTTCAATTCTGACAATTCCAACTGTCTAAAAATGCCAAGATATCTTTTGGCTCATTTGTTTCTGTTGTCATTATAGTGTGCCCCCTTTTGATCTATTACTCAATATATTTGAAAAACTTACACCTATTCTTTGTTGACTGTTGATTTATTTGCCTCGTGTCTTTGACTGTGTTAACTCTTATGAAACATAAGTCTTTACACTATTAAAGGCTACGAATCAGTCAGTTAGCTCTAGTCATTTGTTGTGCCATGACCTCTTTAGATATGGCTATGAGATGCTGTATATATCCTTGCCATTCCGCTTGTTTTTTTTTCTGTTTGCATCATTTGCTTCATCATGACATTCATGGGCTGAAAGTTTCTATGGTCATAGAGGAAAATGTGTTTGCAGAGGATACAGTAGCTGAGAGAGAGAAATGTCATCCAAGCAGTGTCATGTTGTAAATTCTGGATGCAGACAGAAGGACTGAGGAGTTTTTGGTCATAAGCTGTCCTTATGATGCAGGTATTGGTACAAGTGTTTACCATGTCCCTCATCCAGCTCTGGCCCTGGATCAGTCAGGCAGGTGGCCTGCCCCCCCTCCTTGAGCCTCAGGCTAGCTCTGAGGCATTCATGCTGCCTTAACCCTGCTGTTTGCCACTGGGATGGAGGACTCTCAAACTGGGTCAGCGGATCCATCAATATTACACGACGTGGAGCCTATTAGAAAATGAATTCTTCATTCCTTCAAAAAACAAAAAAAGAAAAATGTTTTTTACCTTTCCGACTGCCGTGGGGGGTTAGGCTTTTCGCATACAGACTGTTCACATTCTGACAGCAAAACCAGCATGGAGGATTGTCTTGTCAATCTAATGCCAAATACACAGAGACTAGCACAGTATGGAATGATCCATGCAGTGATTTTCACACTTGGATTTGACTGACAGGATTCTGAGTGCCAGTATAACTGAAATACTTATTGAGCTTGATGTTATGATAGTATTTAATGTTCTTAAAACTGCATACTTTAAAGCAAAACGGCTCAACTTTGTGTAACATTGACATATGATACCATACACTATGCACCTTGGACATGAAACAGTCTTCAAAAAGATTTAAAATCAGAAACACCTAAATCCATTGATCAATTTAAGGGCATCATGAAGAACGTGGTGATAGAGATGTGCTTGTTTTTCTTGAGAGGCCACTGTGTTTGAATAGTTGGTTTATTGTGGATTTTTGTAGTATATGTAACCCTGCTACCTTGCATAGGTCTATCTTGTAAAAGAGATCTCAATCAATCTCAATAGAACTTTCTGGTTAAATCAAGATTAAATAAATACAAATAAATTATATCTAGACATAAAGTCAAACTTAAAGGTCAAGACTGACAATATTCCATATTGTTTCGTATTTTCAACAAATTCAGTGGAAGAGGAAGTCTTTCCACAAGAGGCACTTGTGCCTTTGTTGGGTAGGGTACAGGTGTTTTCAGTGGCAAATAAACCCATATTCAGTGCTCTAGTGAATATTGCTGGGAGAGGGACAGTTTACAAAAGACTGAGTCAAAATATACTACAGTAATACAGTGTTGGATCTCTATTGTACAGATAGTGTTTTTGGTCTTTTTATGGGATATGCTTATAGTAAGAATAATTCTTACTAACAACAACTATCACTACCAGGTAGAAACTGGCAGCTGATTACAATTGTGAAGATGTGTAAAATTGGCAAACTTGTTGATTTCTGTTGTCATTTTCAGCTGTAACTGCAACTTTTAAAGATATGTAGTTAAACACAGTGGTCTGACCTATCTGATGTTTGTGCTATGTTTATTTTTCCATTGTGTTACTTCACTATAATCTTTAATTAAACAAATCTATCAGCACGGAAGCTAAACAATGCACTGCAGTGGATGGACCTGCAGCAAAAATGTGTTTTAGCCACCTAAAAAAGTCAATATCAGCATAAGTATAAGTTAAATTTGAATGTTCGCTCCGCTTTACATTGCACACAAAGCAATCAACACCACGCCTGACCAGCAACTCAGTGTTCTGCTTAGTAGAATGACTGCTTTTGTCAATGGAGTCTGGTGGCTTTAATATAGCAGCCTCAATCCCCCTTTGGAAAAGGCTGATGGCAAGGTAATGTGTTTAAAATTTCTACATATAGTGTACACTTAAAGTGATATTGATTTTTTTTTTCTTTTTTTTTGGTTCTGTTTGATTCTATGTACATGACTGCAGGATTTTTTTTTACCTGGAGGTTGTTGTCACATTGTGATTCGGTCTACAGAATATCACCAGTCTTTTCTTGCTCTGCTATCCAAAGCAGAATCTAGAGGGTTAAACATCAGAAAATAGGGAAGGAATAATCCATCATGAGTCTTTCATTAACAGAAAGGTAACCCACAATCCAGTGGCTACAAGAGCAGTATAATTTAATTAAATGATTAAATGAAGAATTAATTTAAAGAATTAAAGAATTTACTCTTTAAAATAACAGTATCCTTGGTGGCAATGGACCCTACTAGTCCAGTTGACGGTTTATTGCATTGTAAAGCTTCTTCAAATTTTATATGTTGTTGTTACACATCTCTCTCAGTACCCGTCTTTATTGTCAGGATGTTCTCATGCACTGTTTGTGCATTATTGTAAGAAACAAAATGCTCCAAAATTCATACATATCATATGTAATCATGAGGCTGTAATTTGTGTATAACCTACATATTTTGCAAGGCTGTGATCATGTGACCAATGTACCAACGAGAGTAAAGAAAGAAGGTGTCCCTGTAAGGAGGCAGGTTGGCATGGTTGTGGGTCACAAAACACATGACTTTTCCCTGGGACTTTACTCAGGAGACTGGTGTTTGGAACCATGTCATTTAAAGGTGCATCCTTCCCTGAAGCTAAACACAGTAAACTAAAGAAGCCTTTAAGATTTGTTACTTCAGAATAAGCCATTTATATCTACATACAGAGCTGGTTCTCTTCATGGAGTTAGCCATGTTGTTTCTACAGTAGCCTAGAGCCGACTTATCAAACAATAGTTCTATGTATGGCTATTTCCGTTTTCACATCAGCCACCATAGTTCTCCTAAATGCTTGGCACATAGATGCCACTAAATCCAACACTTTACAGTGTGGGGCAGAATTTTGTAGGATATCAGAAATATTGTGTTTGCATTTTTGTGGGATATCATTCAAACCAGCGCAAGAGTCATTCTAGCTGTGACAACGCCTGGGTCACCAAGGTCTGCATCAGGTGTTGAGAAATTAGGGCAGCCTGATGAGAAATGGGCTAATGTAACAAGACATAGATTACCTGGAACAGAGAATATGGACCTGTTGCAATGCTACGATACAGCTAACCCCTGCAAGAGGGATTACATGCAGAGGATGTGGGATATATGGATGCTTCAAAACCCAACATCTAGGCTGACGAAGAAACAACTCCTAGCCCAGTGTTCCAACATCTACAAATGGCAACTGCTATCACAACTAGAGGTTGAGGTTGAGGTAAACAAACATGCTACGGCATGGGAGAGCGAGGACAATAGGTCAAAGTAGGGATGTCATCATCATCATCCCCGTACTCCAAGATTAGGTACCAAGCTCCAACAAGCCCTTATGACAACTGCACAGCGTATGGGCTGGAAGTCCCAAGGTCAGAATGGAAGACACCTCTTAAGGTGGTTGAGAATGACTGAGCTAAGATCCTGTGCAATTTCCAAGCCCTGAACTGGTGATGGCTAACCAACCAGACATCGGGTTGATGCAGTGATGATAGATGTAGCCCGCACACTGGGAGAGTGGCTCCAGCAGATTCCAGGTACAACATCTGAGGTCTCTGTCCAGAGTGCAGGTCTTGGAACAGCTATAACGCTTGTGTTTCCTTGTCAGCAGTTTTATATCAGAGCACCTGTGTGATCAGTCTTTTATTTCAAACAACAATATTATTTCCTCTACCTATTTTTATTATTATTATTATTTGGGGGGAATTTGTTACTGCACTGCAACTGCACAAACACTATATACTATATATATATGTATATATATATATATATATATATATATATATATATATATATAGTATGTATGTATACATACACAGTATTGATTAAGTTTACAATAAATAGATTATCAACAGAATCATCAGCACTAGAGCTCTAGTTGAAGGGCAATACACTCGTGAGAGACATACCAATTGATCACTCATACACACTGGTACAGAGCGGTTACAAATGCTTAGTGTACCTGTTCAATGACTGCTGGCTACCTGTCTTAGTAGCTGGTGTTACTGTACACAGTTTATAACCAGATTTCAGTTCAGCTGTTAAAAGAGAAGCAGCAGTTCCTATAATGTCTTTATACTTGTCTCCCAGCTGTGACATGTTACTGTCTTTTGACACTAGTCTTTACACTGATCCACCATTTAATTTAACACTTGAGAGACCCGGGGCCTTCACAGCTGGGACTTGACCTGAGCTCTGCTGCTGACCTTAGACCAGCTCTCTGCATCACTGACAATTGTATTAAATGGGACCAAACCAGTCAGCATTTCACAACAAATACATGCAAGAGAGCTAATTAGAGTAGACAGCCAACAGAAAGCTCTAGTTAAGAAGTAAAATGTCATCATGCCAAACACTGCCATCATCATACAGCTTTGTCCTTTGCTTTTTTTGGCCTCAGCTCAAGATTTCCATCCTACAGAGCTGAAATGACAGATGGGAGATTCTCCAAACTTCAGTGGTTTGGGAGTTTTTTGCTCCAAAACAGTATGGGTTACAGAGTTAGATTGGAAAGGCAGAAATCTCAGCACAGCCAAGTATTGATCTACAAACCTTTACACCTCCTGCAGATACACTCTGCTCATTTTACACCGTGGGCAAGTAAAAACCTGAGGTCTTGCACCTTCACATCTAATTTCACCTTCCCCAGCATTCCCCAATCCACTCTTCAGTTTAGGAAATAAAAATTGCAACATTTTCCCCAAATATCTCAAAATAATAGAGCATAATTAAGTTTCTACAACTTGTTTTCCAACTGATAACTGAAAGTGTAAATTTGTATAGTTTGGATTGTTGACTCATTTTTTTAACCAAAATTAATAAGATTTAATAAATTTAACCATATATATGCGTGTTTGTCTTTTATATGAAATAGTAAAGATTACATTTGGCATTCACACCCAGTAGTCACAGGGACTTATCGGCTCTGACTCTTATAGGCGTTGATGGAAACGTGACACCGGGATGAACGTGCTAATTTTAGCTCCTCTACTGGAGAGATGCAATGACGTATCACCACAAAATACCGCCTGTCTCTGTTCAAGTTTAAACAGAGACTGAATAAGTTATAGATATAAAAAAGAAGTAAACCATCATAACATTTTCATAGCTCAAGTCTACTGGCAATGTGAAAGAGCTCCATAGCCTATTGTTAGGCAGTTTTCCCATGTGTATAAAAAACAGTATACACATGCTGATGTCTGTTAAAAGGTGTATGAGTCATTCACTTTCCTCAGATACAAACTATGCTCCGTCTACTTTGACTAGGAATATTTTTGATTTTGAGAGGTCATTTAACTCTTTGAAATCTGAAATTATAAAGCTGAGCTTATTAAAATAAATGTATCCCATTTCAACAAATACTTTACATTGTAGGAGGAAGTGTGTCTCAGTCTCAACCTTACCTGCTGAACAGTGATCACATATTCTGTTCTCTCTCTCTTCTACCTCTTCCATATACATTTCCTCATGTCAGTACAGGTGAATTGTCCTATCACAAGTTAAGATTGAGGCCTCTAGTTTCACAGACAGGGCGAAGCGGAGGCGCAGCGCACTGGGTGTGGCCAGGCGGATCTTGCAAGTTTGGCACACCATGCGCGCTGGCGCAGCTACTCCTCTTTCCCACCTCCATCCATCCTACCTGCGCAAGTCAAAAAGAGGGAGGAGAGAAGGCGTGGAGTGCATTTTACAAACATCACACCAATCTGCAGGATAGGGTGAACCCAAAAACTATGGCGTTTGGCCCTCTGACGCATCTGGGACTTCCAGAGCAGGTACAAAGCAGAGATGGTGGTTATCTCAGCCATGGTTGAGGAGAGAATGGCGGGCCAGATGTTGTTATCTAGTGAAAATAGGCGGGCTCGCTACTCACGCGACTGACGCGATAACGCAAATTGACAAAATGGTCTGGCGTCCAAACTTGTGCGTTACACGCGAGTAATTCGCTTAATTCGCGCCCAGTGTGAACGCACAGTTATGATGTTTAGGATATGCACATACAGCTGTCCGTTTTGTTTTTTTTCCTCTATTTCCCACTTTTGGAGGCCCGTATCTCTGTGAGGGATTGGCTGATTTGAGTGATTGACACTTCGTTTGATTCATCAGAGCCAATAGAATGACGCTATACCCACCAAAACGAGATTGACAGCACTGTAAGCCAATCAGAATCAGCAGAACACGTTGTGGGGCAATGTCAACTGCTGTGAGTGGTCAGTGTTATGCTTCCTCCAGAACCTCCGGCCGGGAAGTTTTTCCGCCCAGACTCATTTGAATGATGGACAATAAACAGGTAAACGGAAATTAAGCCTGATTTAACAGCAGAACGAGCTTTTCACAACAAAAACAACAAGGTAAGAGAGATATTACAAATATATTTTGGTGAAAAGATTTCTGTTGTTGTTCTTTGGCCTGGAGCTCTCCGATGGTTTGGGATAGAGTGCTTTGGCGCATATGTGTGGAAACAGCGGAGTCTCAGCTTTCATTTGAGATGAACGGCATGCGTAACGTGGTCAAGTTACAGCCCGAAATATATCGAGTGGGTCGGGATATCGGTGCTGTATGGAGTTGGATTTGTTGCTGCTTATTTAGTTGTTGTTTGAGCTGTGTTTGGGGCATGTAAAAAGGGGTTTTACAGCGGTGTAGTCGAGGTTCTGCTGTTGTGCAACATCACTATATTCTTCATGATCAGTGTATTGTTTCACACTGTGCTTGCAAAGTCACTCTCAAAGTCCCCCAGTTGGGGGACTTTAAGCAACAACAACAAAAAAGAGACAGTAGGAAGAATGCCAGACACAACAATTTAGAAGATGTAGAAAACTAAAAAGTCAAGTGCATACACTTTAACACATAAGGTAGTGTTACAGAAAACGACCCTGAAACCCACCTCACTATATTTAATAACCCCTCATAGGCAATAACATTATATGAGACATAGATAGTGGGACGAGCTGCACTGGGGTGGACATACGCTGCAAACGTAACAAAATGCATGGTTTATCAATCTTTACAGAACATTTCAGCAACTATTAATTTTCTGAATAAAGAATTACAAAATGTGAAAAGCTGTTAAAAGTTTTACTAGATGAGCAAATATGCGCTGGCTCAATGGCTGCTGAGAGTCATAAACTGATTTTGATGAGCAAAATTAACAACTACAAAAACATGATTATTCTCTGCATGCATGTTATCGTTCTTACAAGGGAAGAATGAAATGATAGATAGACAAGTAGACACATAAGTAGATAGATAGATAGATAGATAGATAGATAGATAGATAGATAGATAGATAGATAGAACTTCATTCATCCTGGAAGTGAATTTCAACTGTCCAGTAGCTCATAAAAAAACAAAAACCACACTTCCACTCGTCAACAATAATACAATGGCATTGAAATAGACATAAGATAAAAACGTTAAAATAAGTGCACAAATATGAATCAAAAATTAAAATAAAATTAAATTAAAGTTGTCCATTCCACAGTTCGGTCCAGTTGTGGCTAATGCGATGTGTGTGAGTGTGTTTGTGTGTGGATTCAGGAGGTGTTAAACAGTCTTATTGCCGTGGGGACAAAGGATCTCCTGAAACACTTTGTGTTGCAATGCAGTGAGATGAGCTGACTGCTGCAGCAGCTGCTACTCTGTCGCTCCAGGAGGCAGTGGAGAGGGTGTCTGCTATTGTCCAATATAGCTTTCAGTTTGTGCCCTCTCCACCACACCTCTTATTGAGCACTGAGCCAGCTTTTTTAACGAGCTTTTTCAAACGCTTGGTGTTTTTGTCCATCAAGCTGCCTCCCTAGCACATTGCAGCGTATAGAAAAGTGCACTGGCCACCACTGTGTGATAGAAAATGGTTAACATCTCCACATACACATCAAAGGACCTCAGTGTTCACAGGAAGAACAGGCTGCTCCCCCCCAGATATTTGTAGGTGTGCACCACCTCAATGTCCTCCCCCTATATAGAGACTTGGGTGACCTCTTCCTTCTGAAATCCACCACCATCTCCTTGGTTTTGGCTGTGTTCAGGTGGAGGCAGCACTTACTGCACAAGCCCCTGAAGAAAAAAACCCCCAAAAAAACAAAAAGGGGGCACACAGTTAGACCATCTCTTATCAAGAGAAAAAAAAAGAAAAGGGAAATGGGATAGAGGTCTACTGGAAGGGGATGCTTTGTATGAAGTTTACAAGAGGGCTCCAAGTTAAAGTGAAATTCCTATGTTTTTTATCTATTCTGTATCTAAGCTTTTCCAACAGTAGCAAGAAAATTACCTCCTTCACCCACTCTAAAAAAGATGGTGCTTTATCTGACTTCCAGTTGAAGAGGATAAGTCTACGGGCAATCAGAGATGCAAACGCTACAGCGTTTGCATGCAATGTATTTATTTTACAATTGGGGGGCGGTATGCCAAATATGGCAGTGTAAAAATTAGGAGTCACGGTCTGTTCGCAAATATGAGACAGTACAATAAATATATTTACCCAGTAACTGTTAAGGGAGGGGCACATCCAAAACATGTGTCCTGTTAGCAGGGCTATGATTACATCTTGGACATCCAGGGTTAGTACTTGGAAAAATTTTCGCTAGTTTGTCTCTAGAATAGTGTAGGTGATGGAGTACCTTAAATTGAATCAAACTGTGCCGCAAACACAATGAAGAGGTATGAATGCGAGTTAGGCTCCCTCCCCATGCCTCTTGGTGTCTGTGTATATATTACTGAAAAACACCAGAAAAACACCCATGCCAGTACTGGAATGCCCTGTCTAAAAGAGAAGCTGGAAAAAAAGGATTGTCTGCAATGGGAGAAAAACAGCTGGCCTGTTTCAGACCAAAGTGTTTCCTAAACTGTAGCCATATCTTCAAAGAAGCTTTAATCACAGGGTTATCTATCTGCACCTTGTGAGTAAATGGTAACGAAGAGGTAAGTATTGGCAATGGGTTACACAACAATTCCATCTGCGCCCAGTTAGTACCCTGTTTATTTTTATATGTAAAAATCCAGTGTAGAAATTTAGCGATGTTTGCTGCCCAATAATAGAAAATGAAATTGGGAAGGCTAAGACCCCCTGCCTCTTTAGAAGCCTCCAAATATTCTTTCCTCATCCTCGGGTTCGAGTTGTTCCATATAAACGATGAAATTAGCCTATCTAACTGTTGGAAAGTTGACTTCGAAATAAATATTGGGATCATTTGGAAAAGGTACAAATATTTAGGTAGTACTGACGTCTTAACTATATTGATACGACCTACTAGTGACATTGGTAAAGCCGACCATCTTTTAAAATCGTGTTTCGTTTGTTCTACTGATGTTTTAAAATTAATGTTTTATAGCCCTGACATTGAATGCGCGACTTTAATTCCTAAATATGTGAAGGCATTTGTTTCAAGTCTGAACAGCAAGTCAGAATAATCACAGTCTGTTTCATTAATTGGAAAAATTAGGCCTTTTGAATAATTTAATCTGTACCCTGAAATATGGCCAAAGTTATCTAAAATATTAAGCACTCTAGGTATGGATTCTGTCGGTGCGGATATATATAATAACAGGTCATCTGCGTACAGACAAACTTTATGACATTTGTCTCCCCGCCTAATTCCCTTGACACCATCATCTGCTCTGATAGCTATCGCTAGTGGCTCAATCGCCAAGTCGAACAGGTAGGGAGAAAGGCTACATCCTTGCCTACAACAACTACCCTATTAAACTGAAAATAGTCTGAAATTTGATTGTTGGTGCGTACTGCGGCTGTTTGTGACTGATATAATATTTTAATCCACGTTGAGAATACAGGGCCAAATCCAAATCTTTCTAAGACTGCAAATAGATATTGCCAATCAACGCGGTTTAAAGCCTTTTCAGCATCTAATGAAACGACTACCTCTGATTGATCTGTTAGGTGTGATGTATGCACTATATTGAGAAGGCGGCGCATATTGTAAAAAGATTGTCTGACTGGTATAAAGCTCGTTTGGTCTGGATCAATAATTGATGAAACTACTGTCTCAATCCGGGTTGCCAAAATTTTTGTTAGGATTTTATAGTCACAATTCAGCCAGCTTACTGGACGATATGAGCCACATACTAATGGGTCTTTGTCTTTTTTAAGTAAAACTGATATAATTGCTTGTGTCATTGTCTCAGGTAGTCCCTTTCGTTTATAAATGTCATTACATAGTAGTTTAAGAGTTGGTGCCAATTTAGCAGCAAATTCTGATTGGAACTGATTGGAAATGACGATGCTATTGTATTGGCACATTTTGACCATGGGGAGAATCCTATTATCTAAAAGAAAAAAAATCAATCCTAAATAGGAATGGTGCACTGGCAAAAAAAGCAAATATTGTTTAATAGTTGGGTTATGTTTCCTCCAAGGGTCTGAGAGAGCATAAGAGTCCTCCTGATCGCTTCTGATAGAAGCCACAATAGCTGTATCATCAGGGTATTTTTGTACGTGGTGGACTGTATTTAAAGTCCACTGTGTAGAGTGTGAACAGGAACGGAGCTTAAACAGTTCCCTGTGGAGCACCAGTGCTGCTCCTGACCATCCCAGGACACAGCTTCAAAGCCTGACATACTGAGGCCGCTCTGTCAGGTAGTCTGTTATCTAGGAGGTGAAGAAGCGATCTGCTCCCATCCCCTCCAACCGGTCTCTCAGTATGGGGGGGCTGGATAGTATTAAAAGCACTTGAAAAGTCAGAGAAAAGGATCTTCACACAAAAATGGAATGCTTTTACGTGTGGTGGCCACAGGCAGTTGCTCTCTCCTTATCCTTTCCAACTTATTTGTGTTTTGTGTTCTGCTTGTGTCCTTGTTATTACTTGTAGCATGAGGTGGCACCTGCAGGCCAATTAGGTTGCCCAAGTAGTCCAGCTGCTCTAGGATTGCACCAGGACCGGCATCTGCTCCTTTGTGAGAGGAGGAACAGGAGGAGCACTGTCAGAGACCTTCAAGATGACCTGCAGCAGGCTACTGGTGTGCATGTTTCTGACCAAACTCTCAGAAACAGACTCCATAAGGGTGGCATGCGAGTCCTCTAGTGGGACCTGTGCTCACAGCCCAGCACTGGGCAGCTCAACTGGCATTTGCCAGTGAACACCAGAATAGGCACATCCGCCACTGGCGTCCTGTTCTTTTCATAGATGAGAGCAGGTTCACACTGAGCACATGGACGGGCGTGAAAGAGTCTGGAGATGCCATCTGCATTGGCTTCCTATGTGCTTCACAGGAAGATCCTTTTATTGGTTTATCCTGCACTTTAGATCACACTTAAGTGTATATTCTGTATATTTTGTAAATATTGTTCAATTCTTCATATATTTTTTTATCTTGTTTTTTATATGCCTTCTTTTGCACCAAGGTGGACAGTATCCCAATTTCGTTGTGCTGCGGTACACAAGTATGACTGTGACAATAAACATTCATCTTATCTTATCTATCTTACAACGCTCTTAAAGGTCTTAGTCCTAACTATTCATCATATTTGCTTATATCGTATGAGCCCTCTAGAACCTTCTAGTTTTCTGGTAGTGACCTTTTAATCACCCCCAAAGACAGAACAAAAACCCACGGTAAGGCATCATCAACAGCCTGCCTGAAGGCCTGAGGGCTGCAGAGAGCATTGATGTTTTTAAAAGCAAATTCAAGACCTATCTTTTTAGCCTGGCTTTTAATTACACTTTACGTCTTTTTAAAAAAAAAATATATATATATATTTATTATTATTATTGCCTATTTATCTATGTATTAATTTTTATTAATCTGTTTTTTGAGCTGGCATATTCTTCTATTTTGGTACTTATTTACTTATTTAAACTTATTTATTTACTTATTAATTGACTGATATAGAATTGTTTTCTATTTTAAGTATTGATCCTGCCTCTGGTGTTTCCCCACTTACAATAGTGTGTGTGTGTGTGGGGAGGGGTGTATCTTGACTGCTGTTAGATACCGGGATGAAATCCTCAGAGCGATTGTCAAACCTCACACCTCCTGGTGCAGGAAAATACCCGGTCTCATGTTGCCAGAGTGTGTAGGCATTTCCTGGATGATGAAGGCATTGATGCCATTTATTGCCCCCCTTGTTCCCCTGACCTTAATCCAATTGAGCACCTATGGGACATTATGTATGGGTGCATCTGATGCCGCCAAGTACCACCACAGTCTGTCCAGGGAGCTCACTTATACCCTGATCCAGGTCTGGGAGGAGATCGCCCAAAACACCATCCGTCAACCCATCAGGAGCATGCCCAGATGTTGTCAGGAGTGCTTACAGGTACGTGGGGGCCATACACACTACTGAGTCACATTATGAATTACCGTGATAAAATTCACACAAGTTGGATCAGCCTGTGATTTTTATTTTCAGTTTTTTTACTCCGATTTTCACTGTGATTTTGAATCCAACCCTCAATGGGTTGATGATTGTGGTTTCCATTGCCCGCTGTTATGTCATTTTGTTCTCAACAAATTATACAACGTACATCAGTAAAGACTTTCAACTTGAGTAATTTGTTCATCAAGATCTGATGTGTGATTTGAGTGTTTCCTCCATTTTTTAACAGTTTATTAACTCTATCTAATTATAGGCTACATCCTGACTGCAATTAATCATTCATTTTACCAACAGCCCAGGTTATCCTGAAAAAGGTAAAATGTCTAAATTCATTTATATTTGAAGCCAATAAAAGACTTTCTGGGGAATGGCAGCATAAAATTGCAATTTACGGTCAGCAACTTAAAGATTTAAAGATAATTTGAAGTTTAAAGTATTTTGTAAAGTAGTTAACAATATTTCCCAACTGTAAATACTTCTGAAATATGTTTAAAATGATTAACATTTATTTTTATGTGTACCTTGAGGTTTACATTTCAGCTTATTAGGTTCTTTCAGAATTACTGTGCTGGTGTTATTTTTAAGACATTTTGAGCAAGCTCCTCTGAGCTGATCTAAACTGAGCTGAGTGGACTGCTGGAGACAGCCTACAACATGCACGCACAAACGCACGTATGTACACACACACACACACACACACACACACACACACACACACACACACACACACACACAGGCTACTCGGTCGGCAAATCAGCCTAATCCACTGTGACATCACATTACCGCCAGCACTCAGCACCAGCCCTCTCCCTCGGTAGACACTGTTAATTAGGTTTGGACCAGCTAACACTACAACCGTAGAGATGGAATGCAAACAGCTGTTGGGGACGAATCCTCTCCTCTCATACACACGCACATACACACACAGCGCACCTGCGGACTCATGGATTCAGACAGTGTCATACATACCTGCTCCAAACACAACTCCATGTAGACATTAACAAATATCGGTGTAGAGCAACATTCAGTTTAGGATTTAGTCGTTTCTGTCACTTTCTCACACATTCACACTCACAACATCTGCTCATTGTGTTCAAACATTCAGGGTAGTATAAAATTACATCTCAAAATTACTCTCTTTTACACAAATGAAGTTTAGCAGAGTATCAGTCAGGAAGACTCTCTATGCTCTCATTCATTCACAAATCTTTCCCCCTCCCTCGCTTGTTCGTTCTACGACTTCAGCTGGCTACTCTAACCAACCACATTTTGCCACAATCTCCCTAAACTAATTGTTAGTGTCAAACTTTAAAACTGTTCACTTCTCTGCTGCTTTCAGTTTATATGTTAGTACCAGGGATGGGCAGTAATTCTATTACTTACATTTAAAATACCTATTTCAATTACATTTGAGTATTTTGTCATTTGTATTTGATAATGCCGATAAAAAGGAAATGTAATTTGTAACAAAATACTTTTGAGTGGAGTTATTTTGTATTTAAAATACTTAAAATACTTTCTCCACGAATCAAAAAACAAAAATAATAGGCTACACATTCTTATAATATTGGACGTAACAATATTTACTATTTTTTTTATATATATATTTTTTTTTTCTCTACATGTTTTTTTTTAAACTTGGGCCATTCAATGTGCCCTTCAGTGACCTAGTGGTCTGTTTTACTGGACTGTGAAATTGTATGTTGTTGTGGTTGATGCTTGGGATGAGTATGCTACAAATTAATTGCCTCACATGGGATCAATAAAGTTGTCTGAATCTTAATCTGAATCACTGAATTATATTTTAGGGCAGCCTACATGTCCCTAGATTTTTTTCTTTTTTATTTATAGTTGAAATTCATATGTTATTATCACAGTTTCTGTGAATATTTTATTTGTTGATACATAAAAGTTTATGGGCTGTTAAGTCTGGTTAATGAACATATATATATATATATATATATATATATATATATATATCAAGTTGTTGTCTTTTAATGGCTTTGCTTAGTTACACTTAGTTAGTCCTGTGATTGCTCTGCCTTTTTGTGGGGTTCACCAGAGCTTTATGTATATCCTATTGCCCAAACTTGAATACTCTGCTATACCAAATTGTGAGAAAACAAGCACAAATTTGCAATAGCTGCAACCAAATTTGCCACTATCACGCCATGAATGGATGAATCATGGTTGTTCTTAGTGGCATAGTTACTTGCGGTCTCTAATTGCAGCATGCAAATTTTGAGCATGTTTGGTCAAGGACTTTTTGAGTTATTCACAAAAAGATTTGAATTGGTTAGTATAGCTCCACCTATGGACGAATCGTGGGCACTCTTTCTGGTATAGTAACTCATGGTCTCTAGTTGCAGTATGTAAATTTTGAGCATGTTTGGTCAAGAACTTTTTGAGTTAATCACACAAAGCTTTGTGGACCAAACGACCAACCAACCGACCGACAGAGTGACCTACTGTATAGAGCTGCGGGTCGCTGCTAAAAAGAAAAAGAAAAAAAGTATTTTCTGTATTTGATTTTTAATTTTTATTTTGCAGGCCCAGCTGGGGGAGAGTGTGTGACCAAAAGGGTGGTCCTTTATGCCCTCTGCACGCCCAACCCAAAAGTGCAGGTACCAGTAGGCACTCCCTCCCAGTTTCGCCTACCAGCCAACTCCCAGTAACTGCAAGAGTGAGAGAGCACAGTCAGACACGGGCAGGCAGACTTGTGGTAGCGTGTGCCTGCAAGTCAGTCATTTGGATGTGTCAGTCATTTTCCAATCTGTAAACTTAGACTCTACATATGATAACTTGATGTACTTACACTTAAAATGCTGCAGCAAGACAAAACTATGAGAGATGAGAAACAAGCTGAGATATCTGGTCTTTAAAGACAAGCTCTAAAGGCAAGGATATACTGTACTTTGGCCTTTTGAGCTCTGATGGCCTGTTAAAGCTATGTGAAGTGGTCGCCAAAAATGCTCAAGCACAAACAGGCAAGTGCCAGGGGTGGAAGGCTGAGGACCTTTTTGGATCAGAGCTGGACTGCCAATTTCATTGGCATGAAAGCCGCTGTCCAGAGAGCGAAAACCGTAATACCTGCTGTAAATGGCCTCTATTCAGGCTTGCAAGACATGGCTGTCCATATGCAGCACGCTTTAGGTATATGTTCCTACATGCATGTCCTGGGCTGTCTTGACCATGCCTCTTTAATTTCACAGTGCCTAGCACCATTAGAGGGCTAGTCAGAGGTAGCAGACTGCAGCCATGGGTTAATTTAGCAAAGTCAATTATTGAGTTACAAAGCTGCTGATATTACAATCCTGTGATCCAACAGCATGTGCTGCCCAAAAGTATGTGGACACCCAAACATAACACCCATGTGATAGCTGAATGTGTCAGCTGAATTTGTCATTCCAAAACTAGGGATATATAATCTGCTGCCATGACAGCCTCCACTCTCCTGGGAAGGCTTTTCAACAGGTTTTTCTTTGTAAATTGGCTGAAGGGCAGGCGTTAAGCTACTAATTTGAAATAACTTTATTTCTGCACTTTATAACAAAATAAAGGAGTATTGTTTGCTCTATAGTCCACAAACACGTCTTCCTCTGCTGAAAAACTGCTAGCTTTTCCGCAGATGACACAGAGGTCAATATGTCAGAAAGATGTTGGATTATGTTGGACAGACATTGAATTTTAGTCAGAATAAAAATCCGGTTGATGATATGTTTAATGTCTTACAACGTTAGAATTACATGTTCTGCTAACATTAACTTCATGACGTTTTGTTGATGTTTTTTTATTTTTTTACATTGACATGAGAGATTTAGAAGATGTTGGATTTTGGTTACTTAACACAACTGAAAGTCAACAACATGTCAACATCTACTGTTGTCAGTAATCTACCTCAAATTGACATTGGCATGATACGCTTGTAAGAAGTTGGATTTGGTCACTTAACAACGCAACTGAAAACCAAGTTAATTTTGAAATGTAAGAGGTTACAGATTACTAGTTACCCTGTTAAAAATGTAATCAGGTAATGTTACTATTTTAAATACTTAATGAGAGTAATGTTACTTATTACATATGACCACTTTTTGATTTCTCTTCTAAAATATGTTTTAAACAGTGACGTAAAGTTTAAAAATGTTGGGAAAGAGGCTCTGTCAACCTTATACAACCTGTCACCTTGATTATGATTTCCGATACCTGAATTTGCCTGGATTAGTTTAAAAATAAAAAATAAAATATAGAAAAAGTTATGACTAAAAGTTGACTAAAACATTTCTAATTTTTTTCGTCTAAAATGTTTTGAATTTTTGTTGACTGAAACTTTGAAGGATAAAATTGAAGCTCAGCATAAGTTCAATCAGGAAGACTTTCTCTGTGCTCATCCTTTCACATTTCTCTCCATCCCATTCTCATTACTCCCTCCAATCAGCTGACTATGGGTGTTCACTCCTCTAGTTATCCAGTCAAACTTTGCCACGATCCCTCACAGCCAATCAGGATGCCACTGCAAATGCTGCTGTCAGCCATCATTTTAGGTAGAATCTTGCGCTTGCAATCGCTCACCGTACCTTTTTCTTTGTTGACGGTAACAAGCCGCTGTGCGTTTCCTCAGCAGAAGCGAAATCTCTCATCTCTCTCATCACGTCCTCTCATTCTGGCAATCTTGTCTGTTATAAGTCAGTACTTACAACGCGCAACTTCATTCTGTGTTTCTATCTTCAGTCTCAATCTCAGTGTCGTGTACGGATTTGAGATATGGGCCCAAACTACACGTAACATGATTGTAACATGATCTGTTTCTTTGGGTAACTTTGCATACGTACACCTGGATTGCCACGCACAGTCCCCAGCTACTCCGGCCAAGCTTTCCACGCACACCTTGCTTCAGTCCCTGGATATGCTTTAGCCTCTGCCTCATCAGCATCTTCATCACCGCAGGCCTCCACACACAGCCGGCCTCCATCCCCAACCAGCGCTTCATTCTGCCACCATCCTCTCTACAGTCCCGGTGCACCCCGGTCCCTCTCGGCAAGAGAGCCGGCAGTTCAAGCCATCCGATCAACAGCCACCCTCACTGTTTTAGTGAAGTGTGTCACATATGATCTGTCCTCTAATCCATTCAGTGCTGCAGACAAATATCATCACTGCATTATTGATGTGAAGTAATTTATTTCATTCTTCTGTTTCCCCTCGTTTCAATGGGAAAACAATTACCATAATACCATAATAGCGGCGGGCCTTGATTTTCAGTAGTCATTGGGCTTCATCAAAGTAAGCATATTAAGCAGGCACATTATGCCTTCTGCGTCACAATGATATTTTTTCATTTCAAGCAAGCAAGTTGTTCTCTTCGTCTTTATTTATAAAAAAATAAAATAAAATCACGTGCAAATCATGCCATTATCCTACTACACTTCCTGTATCATTTCAAATTAAAAGCCCCTCAGCAATTTCTTTGGTGTGGGTTTTATAGGTGACCGCCATAGAATATACTATTATCTAGCACAAACAATTAAAAACGCACTAATTTACATACTCATATTAACTCACTTTCCTACTTTTGAGGACTAGTGCTAGTTTGCATGCGTGTCTATGTATCTGCTCTCACATCAGCTGTTCATCAGGCTGCAGTTCTTTAAATCTGATAATACTGTATATATTACATTCACTGAGTTATAGTGTACAGCTAGTCTCTATGAAAAAGTAATTGACTCTTTTAAATGGGAAAGTATATTGAAAAAAAAAATAAGGATTAAAGATAAATGTATGAGTAAATATCATAACGTGGGCAATAATGGATAATACGTGTATAGTTAAAGCAGAATGAACAGAGTTCATATTTAAGTGAGTCAAGGAAAGAGGGATGCTGTGTGCTGGAAGCCCTCTAATGTAATTGAGAGCGTGGTATCAGCATTTATAGATCAACTTCTAATTGAATCAATATTACTAATTGTTTAGCCCTTCCTGGATTGTTCTGTGATTGGGCTACAATAAACTTGTCTAACTAATCTGTAAAGCACATTGGGTTGCCTTTGGGTCTATAATGTCCTATAAATAAATTTGCCTTGCCTTTCCTAGACAGGTTTCGACGAGCAAATAAAAAAAATAAAATAAAGTGAGTAAATAAATAAATAAATAGCTTAAATAAACAAACAAAAACAACAATTAAAAATAAAAATGGACATGTTTTCCTTTTGTTTCGTGTCCTCTTATTTCTTACCTGTTTTATTCCCATGATCTCCTAGCTGCAGGACCTGTATATCTCACGCGGCATCGGAGGGGGAATTTCTCGCTTAGTTCTCTCTGCTTGATTTCATATTACCCATAGGATAAGTCTTGTGGCCCCCATTGCAGTGTCATCCTACCTCCATCTACTTGCTGCGTTGTCATTTATCATATTCACAGCAATACAGCAGCAGCCATTGGCATGTCTTGGGCACCCTCCACAATGGTTAATTAACATGCACACTAAGAACAGGCGATCATGTAAACAATAATAAAGAAATTCTAACATTATTGCGGGAAAAAAATGATTAAATAAATAAAAATATAATAAAATAAATCAGATAAAAAGGGAATACTACATACTACATACTTTAAATCAGACAGCCCCCAGTAACGACCAAACTGTACGCAAACAGGAATGTAGAAAAATGCTCACACTACCATTAATATATTTAAAAAGGCTTAAATGGCGCATAAATATACAAACCCCAATTCCAATGAAGTTGGGACGTTGTGTAAAATGTAAATAAAAGCAGAATAAAATGATTTGCAAACCATCTTCAACCTATATTCAATTGAATACACTACAAAGACAAGATATTTAATGTTTAAAATGATAAATTTTATTGTTTTTGTGCAAATATTTGCTAATTTTCAAATGGATGCCAGCAACATGTTTCAAAAAAGCTGGGACAGGGGGAACAAAAGGCAAGGAAAGTTGATGAATGCTCAAAGAACACCTGATTGGAACATACCACAGATTTACAGATTAATTGGAAACAGGTGAGTGTCATGGTAGGGTATAAAAGGAGCTTTCCCAAGTGGCTCAGTCATTCACAAGCAAAGATGGGGAAAGGATCACCACTTTGTGAGGAACTGCGTGAAAAAATAGTCCAGCAGTTTAAGAACAATGTTTCTCAACATCAAATTGCGAGGAATTTAGGGATTCCATCGTCTACAGTCCATAATATCATCAAAAGATTTAGAGAATCTGGAGAACTTTCTATGCGTAAGCGCCAAGGCCGAAAACCAGCATTGAATGCCTGTGACCTTCGATCCCTTAGACAGCACTGCATCAAAAACTGACATCACTGTGTAAAGGATATTACTGCGTGGGCTCAGGAACACTTCAGAAAACCATTGTCAGTTAACACAGTTCGTCGCTACATCTACAAGTGTAAGTTACAACTCTACCATGCAAAGCGAAAGCCATACATCAATAATATCCAGAAACGCCACTGCCTTCTCTGGGCCCGAACTCATTTGAAATGGACAGATGCAAAAAATCATGGAAATCATGGACGTCGTGTACTCCGGGCAAAAGAGGAGAAAGACCATCCAGATTGTTACCAGCGCAAAGTTCAAAAGCCAGCATCTAGGATGGTATGGGGGTGTGTTAGTGCCCGTGGCATGGGCAACTTACACATCTGTGATGGCACCATCAGTGCTGAAAGGTACATTAAGGTTTTGGAGGAACACATGCTGCCATCGAAGCAACGTCTTTTTCAAGGACGTCCCTGTTTATTCCAGCAAGACAATGCCAAGCCACGTTCTGCACGTGTTACAACAGCGTGGCTTCGTAGTAAAAGAGTGCAGGTACTAGACTGGCCTGCCGGTAGTCCAGACTTGTCTCCCATTGAAAATGTGTGGCGCATTATGAAGCGCAAAATACAACAACGGAGACCCCAGACTGTTGAACAACTGAAATTGTACATCAAGCAGGAATGGGAAAAAATTCCACCTACAAAGCTTCAACAATTGGTGTCTTCTTTTCCCAAACGTTTTGAATTTGATTCCTGCAACGCGTTCCAATCAAGTTGGGACAGGGCCATGTTTACCACTGTGTTACATCACCTTTCCGTCTAACAACAAGTGAATATTTGCAAAAAACAATAAAGTTTATCAGTTTAAACATTAAATATCTTGTCTTTGTGGTATATTCGATTGAATATAGGTTGAAGACTTTTTACAAATCATTTTATTTTGTTTTTATTTACATTTTACACAACGTCCCAACTTCATTGGAATTGGGGTTTGTAGTAATAAAAAGATAAAGTCAGAATATTTCAGTCAGTGTCAAGCAATAAACCATGACCTGCAGATGAAGCTGTCCGTAGTGGTGTGGGACCAGATGCAGGCACATCGTGGTTGGATGGCTCAATCATCGTACTTGCTCTATTCTACACCACTGACTGAAGAGGTCCTTGCGATGGCAGCTCCGTCCTGGCAGCCCGCTGGGCCATTTTCTCAACCCTTGCACTGTTTTTCAATTGTCACGTTTTCACACTGACTGCAGTTCGGTGTTAATGACACACCATTTGGTTCTGGTAATAACTTGAATGTATTTTGAGCTGTCTTTCCTAATCATATCCATCACAGATTCACTAATTCTACAATGTCATCCATGACTCAGTGACTGGAGCTTGCCTCAGTCAATGTCATATAGAGTAGTCCGTAGGGCAGACATTAATCAGCCTATTTCCCGGTCTTATGCACAATAAGGGCATGCATTGTAGCTGGTAACACATTTTGAGCTCAGCGAGATGGCCCTGTGGTCACCCTTTCGTATGCGGATGGCATCACTGCGCCATGGATGTTCAATTCGTATATAGCAGTGATCCAGAGCATCATTCGTCTACTGCCCACAGGGGAAATACAGCTGGTCAGTATACTCTCGGAGATGCCCATGTAATCTCTAATCCTCTTCATGGCACTTGTCCAGTAAAGTGGAAGGGCATTTACCATAAAAGACCCATTAGGTCTACTTGGGCAATACACCTGGCGATACAGCATATTTATCTTGTTTTTTTCAGTTGCAAATTGAGCCAAATTTGTGATGTCAAGCATTTTTTAAAAAACAGACTGTGATCAAAATAAAATGCAAAGACAGGGATATTATTCCCATTGGAAAACATGCAGCTGCACAGTGTTACTCCTCAAAAACACTCGTCAGCAGCGGGGTTTCATGGAGTGATGTAAAGTTTAGTTCATTCAAAACACATGGCTAAATAGCGAAAATTTCAGACACAAGTACACAATCGGCTTCACTATAACTCGCAGCATTCACAGACAATGCACTTGTTTTCTACTGGTCACATTTCCCCACAAATACTACATGTTAATGATTTAGCACAAGCCTATGGCATTTTAAATTGTATAAAGTAGCCTAGCGGCTGACAGACTCTCCTCTAATCATATGAACCCAGGGCCAACATCAACATTTAACATAGTAATTTCTACCAAATGAAACCAGTAGCATGGCCATCTGACCTTTTTTTTCAAGCTGCTTTGGCCATTGGCGACCCTATCTCAATCATCATAAATCTCTACTGCCACAATAACTGCAAGGCTAAATTTTTCTCCTATTTGCGGATTAGCAAAATACCCACTGTTGGTTTTTGGGAGGAGTCAGGCATGGCCCGATATTAGCACTATTCCATAAATCAAGTTTCTGTGCCTTTATTTCTTGCTGAGTCATTCACACAGCTGGTGGTGGTCGTTTGTGGTCTGTTCATCTGCTACCTCTATCAATTCTTGGTCATAGTTTGTCCTATTGCCCACCTTCATATTTGATGTCACAGTCATGCATCAGACATTTGTCATTTCTGTTTGGTTGTCACAACGCTATTTGTGCTATATGCTTGCTGTTCAGACCTTTTTTCCTTGCACTCATAGCCACTTATTTTCTGGTACAGTGCTGATGTCATCTGGGATGATCCTCTTCTTACCCAGCATCTCATTTCTCTTGTAGTTATCAACTCTGCACTGAAGTTGTTTTGTTAGAGAATCATAGTTGCTTCCAACGACTTCACCTTCTATGACATCTTTGAAAGACTTTGGATACTCTTGGACCATCTTTCATGCAACTTCACTTAAGTGCTTCTTCGCTGGTGTCTTGCAAGTGGCAAGAATTTCAGCTGTAATAATGCGAATCACTTCCCTCCTTTCTCTGGCTGTGGGCTGCTCTTGATTGTGTAATTTCTTCCTTACAATAGCTGTTGTGTTCCCACAACACCCATGGTCTACACGATCTCATGCCATATGCACAGTCATCCATGGTCCTCTAACTAATGCTACATACACTAACACCGGCTTGTCTGCTATTTGCTCACCTTTATCACTTTATAATCCACAATTATGCATCACCTGTAATTATGTCCTCTTGGTTATCTTATCACAATTTCTGTCTAGCTGACTTATTATCTGCTGGTTTGGGACCTATTCTGCTGTACTCATTTATTCAAGTTGGTCATAATTCCATTGGTTCAATTCTTTTTTAATTTGCTTGCATTTATCCTGCTGCTCACTCATTTACATCGTCTTAGGGACCTCACGCTAATGCACAATCATGGTGTGTGGGTCCTCAGGCTGTATGTTCAAACACCCATGGTTTTTGGGACCTCATGAAAATGCTCTGTCATGGTCTGTGGGCCCTCATGCTGTGTGCTCTAACACCCATGGTCTTCAGGACCTCATGCAGATGCTCGATCATGGTCTGTGGGACCTCATGTTGTATGCACCAACACCCAAGGTCTGCGGAACTGCCCTCTGAATGGTCATACGTGGTCCATGGGACCCCATGCAACACTGTTTGTCATGCGGACTCAATTTCTTTTTGGTCGTCGGACCTTATTTTACTTTAACCATTTAATTTAAGTTGGTCTTCTGACCTTTTGTTTTGTTCTACACATGGTCTTTAGGACCTCAGTCTGTTCACCTAAGGTCTAAAGGACCTCATGCTCATACACAGTACTTTCTTTTCGGTCCTTGGACCATAATTTTTGTTTGTTAATAATGACTTTCATTTCTGTTTGGTCACCGGACCTTATTTTACTTTCACCATTTCATTTGAGTTGGTCTTATGACCTTAGTTTTTGGTTGGTCTTATGACCTTTTATTTATGTTTGGTCCTCCTTGAACTTTTATTATGTTCTACATATAGGCCCAGGTCACTAGGACCTCGCACTGGTCATGGCAATTTCAGTTTGGTCATCAGACCCTTAATTTCTGTTGTTGTCTTGCTGAAAATTGCTGACTTTAATTTACGTTTGGTCGCCAGACTTTTGTCTTCCTTTTGCATTTAATTGAAGTTGTTCTTCTGGGGCATTGGTTGCTTAGTGGTAGTGCAGACGCCCCATGTACAAGGCTGTTGCCGCAGCGCCCCGGGTTCAACTCCAGCCTTTGGCCCTTTGCTGCATGTCATTCCCTCTCTCTCTCCCCCCTTCACACTTGTCTGTCCTATCAAATAAAGGCTAAAAATGCCCCCAAAAATATCTTCCAAAAAAAGAACAAATAAGTTGTTCTTCTGACCTTAAAGCTATAATATACGAAGTGAGAATCAGTTGAGAAAGATAGAGACGTTGAGAGAAATTTGAAAAAAGCATCCCGCCCACACACACACACACACACACACACACACTCCCCTCTGTGCTCCCTGATCCTTCCCACCGAGTATGTGGGCGTCTGCGTGGAGACTCCCAGACACACCCCCTCTACCACAGCAGCAAGGCGACCAACAGTAAACAGACACAGAGCCAGCCTTGAATGAAGATTTACGATGTCGGATTCGCAGGTATAGCAACATTTAAAGTTATTAAATGCATGTTAAACGTAACGTAAATTACAATGTCAACAGCTGGCAAGCTAGCGTAACGTTTTTAGCACTTTACAGCTACGTAATAAGGTACTATTAACAGCTAAATTGCCTCTGGTAGACTAACGTTACTGGGATAACAAAGGAAAAACTCATATAGGTTATTACTGCAATAATTCGGTAATGTCTTGAGCGTGTGTATTGGGATTACTCGTTAAAAGTCTTTATTATTGCTTTTTTAGACTTCCCCTGATAGCATGCCCGAGTCTCCGGTCCCGGGTCCTTCCACAGGCCGAGCTCGAAGAAGGGGCGCGAGACGGTCTGCAAGAGGCAGGGGAGGAAGAGGCAGAGGCCGGGGATCTGGTCGCGGTATGATCTTACAGTTGTCACCGGAGGACCTCCGGCGGATGCAGGATCACCAAGCGCAACGCATTGCTTATGAAGATGTAATGTTACGGTATATTTATATTTGTTTATTTAGCGCTACAGTGATGCAGCATACAGGCAGTGGGTAGTGTGGCAGTATGGGTCACTGGGGAGTGGACGGCGTGTAGTGATACCTAGCTGCTGTGTTTGGAAAATCAGAGACAGATTTCCTGATCCTGATGGACAGTATGTTGGCTTCATACCAAGCAGGGTCTAACACAGCAAAATTAATGTGCTGTGTTGAATTTGAATAGGCCTTGTTTGTCACAGTGGTGTGCAATTTTTTTTTTTGAGCTTTGAGACCTTACCTCAAATTTTTCAACATTGTGTTTGTGTTCCTGCACAGGTTATTTATTTTCTGCTATATTTAAATTTTCAATAAAGAATTCAAAAGGAATATTGAGTTGTTTCATCTTTTTAGAACATAAAAAAATCATAATAAATCTGTTGAGATTACATTTATTAGACTTAGACTTCCTTTATTGTCATTGCACAAAAAAACACAGCAGTGACATTTTGGCAACAAAATGTCGTGGCTTGGCTTCCGGATTACAACAGAATTGTGCAAAAAATATAGTCTATATGACTAAAAAACAAGAGCTTAATAATAATGAGTGCAATAGAGAATAAACAGAATGTAAACAACAGAATAAATAGTGCAAAACAGAATAACCAGTATGTAAACAGTGTAGTGTAAAAACAGAATAACCAGTATGTAAACAGTGTAAACAGAAACATTGTAGCAGCTGGGGGGGGGTAACTGTTTCTGCTATGTCCTGGATGGTGGGGAGCGGGGTCCCGATGATGTTCTCCGCTGTCCTCACCACTCTCTGCAGAGACTGCCAGTCTGAGGCCCTGAAGCTCCCAGACCAGACGGAGATGCAGTTGGTCAGCAGGCTCTCGGTGGTCCCTCTGTAGAAGGTGGTTAGGATGGAGGGGTGGGGGGGGGGTTGGGTGATGGTGATGCTGGATGTTGCTGTCATCACAGCCTACTTTGGAAGGGGCTGACCTACAAGAAAAAACAAAAAAATATTTTAAAAAAATTACATAGACAGGTTTTGGTAGAACGTAGTACTCACATATTCAAATCTAACTCACCAAGCCCTCTGCTAATTTGAGTGTCCAGTAGCTCTCCTGTAGTTGGAGCAGGAACACCAGACAAGACACCATGCTGGCGGGGGTCATCTGGCCTCTTCTTAGATTTCCTTGGCACACTGCTACTTGACAGCCTCTTTTCTACGATGGCGCTTTGAAGGTCCCTGATGTATGAGTAGTCCTTGTCCTCCTTGATGATGTAGAGGCTCCACTTCCGGGATTTTTTGTTGAAAACCTTCCCATACCTGTAAACAAAAGGATCATAAACTTTATTATTTTGTGGTCATGAAACTAATATCCAAAACATAGAGTTTTGTTGTTGATGGTTTATGTTTTATTTGTAATCAAGAACCAGGAATGAAATGACAAAATGGTATAGAAGTTTGTATAACACATACTGTAGAGAGCCGTCAGGTTTTCTCTTAGGGGGTCGGTTGATGTGGTGATTATAATCCAGACCAGTAAGCATGGCTCTAGCTGCATAGACAGGTGGTGTGAAGGTGAACCTCTTGCTGGCATACATCAGCAGACAATTGTGAAAGGACTCAAGTTCAGCCGTAGACCTGAAAGCACAGTAGAAAGAAATAAGAACTGTTTATGATGTCATCTAAATAATAATCACTAAATATCACAAATTACTGAATGCAGGCATATTTCATAGGGGATACATTGTTTTTACAAAGTTACATCCAATTTACCTGAAGTTCAGGAATTTGACCTCTAGACTGTAATTTCAATTCAATTTATCTAAGAGAGAAGAGATATTCACATGGTGGTGGTAGGGTGGTGGGGGGTTGAAAAGGCAAAAGCAGACACCTCTCTCCGTGTCTCCAAAACACAGAAGAAGCCATTTACATTTCTTCACACACTAAGAGGGCAATAAGTGGTCACCACACAGGTCACCATTTGAACGCCATCTTCTCACAAAAGAGGTCACTTACATTTATTCACAACAATTAAAAATGATGTGCAGACCTACGGTTGGACACATGGGACTATATTGAGGGTACAGACAGACAGGTCAGTTACTTCTCACTTACTGGTCAGAATCTGATCCTGAAAAAATTTTTGAGGCTGCTGGAGCTGGCGGTCTCTGGAATCCTGTCTTCAATGGCGTTGAAGAAAGAGGTCCTTTCTCATAGCTGAAAGCAGTAAAAACAGAAAAAGGCCTTGCTGAAAATAAATATACACCATTTACTTTCATAACATTGCTTAGCAGCGTCAAGCAAATCAACTCACTGATGAGACATCATGTGTAAACATGGTAGGCAGTATTGTGAAAGTTCACTTTCTACACAAACCAGTTCAAAGTTCAGTTCACAAATTGCAAAATGAAATGCTCTATTGCTTCCTAACTCAATAACAAGCCCATGATATTTCGTGAAGGCTGTCATGAATGTCAAGCTAATGATAACAATAGAACATCTGTTCAAATATAAAATATTTGCCTCTCACCGGGATGTTTGCGGTGTGTTTTAGCTGGGGTGTCTAAGAGCAAGCCTTTCACAAACGCCACAATGAACACGTTCACAATAACGTTCATCAAGTGGAAATACATATGAACGAGTTGAATGTATTCAAGCACAACACTGATGATAGCAATGCTAGTTTATAATGCTAAAAACAAACGGCTAACGTTCAGACACAGTCTATTGCCACAGAGAAAACGACCGACAGCGTTTACAGTCATGAAGCCAGCATTGTCATGAGCTCACTGAACGCATTCAGGCACACCGATGATAGCAATGCTAGTTTATGATGCTAAAAACAAACGGCTAACGTTCAGACACAGTCTATTGACACAGAGAAAATGACCAACAGCGTTTACAGTCATGAAGCCAGCATTGTCATGAGCTCACTGAATGCATTCAGGCACACTGATGATAGCAATGCTAGTTTATGATGCTAAAAACAAACGGCTAACGTTCAGACAAAGTCTATTGACACAGAGAAAACGACCGACAGCATTTACAATCATGAAGCCAGCATTGTCATAGACTTATGTAACAACTCACGCAATAAAAGTTAAAAACTACCTACCTGTTCAACAAAAAGTCTGCTGTATCAGCATCAGTTTGCAGGCCCAAATCCTCCTGCAGCTTCCTCCAGCGGTGAATGGATGATCCGATGTTTACTTGGCTTTCAGTCCTGCGTTGCTCACACTTCCTCTTCGTCTCTGCCCTTTCCTCTGCAGACTTTCGCTTTCTCTCAACTTTTGCCGGTGGGGCAAGAAGGGGCCGCTTGCTGCTGTCGCTGTCTTTCTTCTCCATTCTACTAGCACTTGTTGCTAAACTGCTACTCACCTTGTAGCAGAGAGTTTATAACAAGGGGACGGGGACGAGGCGGAGCGCGGAGCACAGGGAGTCGGAGCAAGTTCTCAGGGGAGTGTCAACTAGAGAGAGGAGGCTGGCTGAGAGGAGGGGAGAGAAGTTGACCAATAGAAGCCGTGCGGCTGCATGGCTTCTATTGGTCAACTTCTCTGCAGCCCTGCACCTACTAGAATGAATGGATTTTTTTCGTTTTTTTGCTCTTCACATTGTGTAGATTGTACTATAGGACCATAATCACCATCTAAATGAGGTTATTAATAATGATCAGACTTTCAAATCTTATACTATAGCTTTAAAGGACAACTTCGGTATTTTTCAACCTTGGCCCTATTTCCCCATGTGTATGTGTACGTATGATTCATGGGTACAACTCGTTATAAAATTGGTTCAGTATTGAGGGAGGCGGATGCAACTGGAGAGTGAAACGAGCTAAAACAGTAACGGGGGCAAACCCATATAAGTTTGCGTTCAGATCGCCAGTGCTATGAGTGTTATGAGTGGAGTCAGCTGTCAGTCAGTGTTGGAGCAGAGAGGGGGACGGCTGCCCCGCTTTGTATTGTAAGTGAGTATGTGTGTATGTGCATTAAAAGTGCTTTTTTCCGCCACTGACCGGTTCAGATCACCATTGCTATCTCTGTGAATAGCATACTAGCCTTTCCCTTACCTCTGGGCTGTGTGATGTCATGAGCTTTGCTCCACTGTGTCTGTAGCTCTCTCTACTCGTGGAACAGCCGTTTTCTTGAGGAAGAGGTGTTTCAGGATTGGATGTCTTCTCTTCTTCGGCTGACAGTAGTCATCTTGGGAGAAGTGAGCACTGCAGATCCGATGGTCTGCAGGCGCAGTGTCTGGACAGGAGTGTTTGCATCCATTTGTAGCACAACTAGCCACAGCTTCAGCATCTTGCCGTCCGACAAAGGCAGCCTATGAAAGCTGTACGGGTAGTTGCGTGACATCCTGTTCTTGCATTCGGATAAGCACAAACACAAACCATTTTTTTCAATTGATGCAGTAAAACTCTCAGCTGTACTCCGGGACAACCATCGCCAGAGCAGCGCTCAGCATGGCTCCTCTGTTTTCTTCTGGCAACAAGCAAATCTCTCACGAGATGACGTCACAGCCCAGAGCAAGTGAAGGGTAAGGGAAATGCTTAGTATGCTATTTACAGAGATAACACTGGCGGTCAGTGGCAAAAACAAGCACTTTTAATGCACAAACTTATACGGGACACATTTGCCCCCTGCATACGGCTCCCTCCATTCTGAGCCAGTTTTAGAACGAGTTGTACCTATGAATCATACGCACACATACTCATGGGGAAATAGGGCCCAGGTTGAAAAATACCGCAGTTGTCCTTTAATTTCTGTTTGGTCTTATGACCTTTTATATCAGTTGGTCCTTGTTGACCTTTTTTTTATTATGTTCAACATATAGACACCCCTGGTCACTAGGACCCATTACCAGTCATGGTATTTTTAGTTTGGTCATCAGACCCTTAATTTCTTTTGCTGTCTTGCTGAAAATTGCTGACTTTAATTTATGTTTGGTTGCTGGACCTTAATGTTTTTGTTTTACATTTTATTTAGGTTGGTCTTCTGACCTTAATTTCTGTTTGGTCTTATGACCTTTTATTTCAGTTGGTCCTCGTTGACCTTTTATGTTCAACATATAGACACCCAAGGTCTGCAGAACCATGCACTTTTCAACCTTCTTTTCCGGCAATTAGCCATTATTTCTATTATCTCTGGATTTTTTATTATTTGGTGGTTAGACCTCAACACATTTCCTTACTGCTTTCCTTTTCAACACTTATTTTGCATCTATCATCATCGACTAGTTAGTTGCTCCCTAGCTGTCATTCCAGAAAAATTCCTACCACACATTTCTCATCAGAGTTGCATCTCATTCAGGGCTTATTTCTGTCGAATACATAACTATGCACTTACCCATTCCATAGTCTTTCACGTTTTGCTTTATGCATGTTTCTCTAGCTGCACATCTCCCCGTAATTTTTTCTTTACTTATTTATTAGAGCCTGTTGCCCACTGGTAAGGTAAAAATCAGCTCATGTTAAATGGTCGGTTGTCCCTCTTCCATTTTAACCTTCTTTTGGGGGGGTTCCCTATTCGTCTATGGATTCATCGCCCTTGTTAAACCATACCATCTCTACGGGGTCTAATTGCCAAAGACTTTCCACATTTTTATTCATATGTTCACATGTTAATAAATATTCTTTTACTGTAAAAATGAGTCTCTCCTGATTGAAATGACTAAAATGTGACTGAAACTAATAAGCATTTTTGTCTCAAGACTAAATCTAAAATAGCTGTAAAAAATTAGCTGTGACCCAAAGCTACAGATTGAATGGTATATTCATGTAAAGTTTTTACTGAAAGTTATACATTGGGATGTAACCCATTTGTAATCACCAACATTTTGTTTATGAACTGCAATTTAATTACAGATATTTCCTCAGTAACCGTAACTGATTATAGTGACATTGTAATTTAAATGTATGCAACTAGTTACATGTTACTAGTTCCTCCCAAGCATTGATAAAAGTTACTGATCTCTAGCCAAACTTATTTTCAACCCTAGTTACAGTGTAATCTGCTTAATTTCCAGTATGTAATTGTTTTGTATTGCCATACTAACATTTGCCAATCATCACTCAACACAAAGTACAGCTCAGGCTGATAGGAATCTTCTCATTTTTGCTGGTATTTGGATAAACCAAAGTTGTGGTTCACAAAGAAGAGCCCCCTCGGCCAATAAGCCTGACTCTGTATTTGTATTCATCAGCAGAGAGCGAAATTGAAAGTGTCGGACAGAGCAGCAGAGGAGTGTTATCCCAACACCTCTGCTGTCCCCACTGATCCACTGGAATGATTAATCTTCCCCAGCTGCCATTGCCACACCCTCTGCCTCCACCCCTCCTCCTTCACAGCTACTTATGAGCTCTTCCAGGGTTTGTTCCATAATGCCAAGAATCAGTGAATTAAACATTTATTTCATTAGCAAGAAGTCATTGACTTAGATCTCTTCGTTATAGATATACCCTCAAAGCATGGAGCTCAAATCTAATAAAACCTGAGACATTTGAATTTACTTTCTCTCCCTGTTCCTCTCTCCCTTTCTTTATCTCTCTCACTCCATCTGTGAATATAGGCGAGAGAGACGCCCCATATGTTTAGGTGAGGGAAGTCATCATTTGCTTTAATGTTTATTTGCTGAGGTGGAAGGGAGGCAAGGTGACAAATGTGCTGACTGGAGTAAGGAGCATTAGCAGGTGAGGCAATGCATTAAATCCCTCAGACTCAATCATTTAGGTAATGTCCCGTTTGTTTTAGATTCATGGCTCGTACTGCCTTTTTACAGATTGAGTGTGGCCAACCGTGAATCTCAGGCTACCATTATCCTGCAGTGTTTCATACTGTTTATACACCACTCTACATCATCTGCTGCAAACCAGACAGGAGGCAGCAGCAGTTTAAAAAGGGGACAAAAAAGGTTTGCGATGAGAGTTGCTGGTTTAAAACTGTGGAATGCCTCTACAAAGTCCACTTACTCAGCAGTTACTGTCAATGTGCCTTTGAGCAATACACTAAACCTCCAGCAGCTCCAGAGGACAGAGTTCTGTGTGCTTACTTGAAAACTTTGAAATACTGACTGAAAAGGGCACCATTGTTTTAATGATTATTGAAGTTGCTAATTGTGAAAGATAAACAGTTCTTATACAGTATATACTCCATGTCTAATGACTGGCAGACTGGATGCTTTCTGAGACAACAGGGGCCTCATGTACAAAGACTTGCGTGGATTTCCTACTGAAAAATGGTGTATGCTTAAATCCAGAAAACGTCATACGCACAAAAATATCCAGATGTATGAATCTGTGCATACACATGAATCCAAGCACATTTCCTTTGTACATCCCAATCAACGTGGAATTGAGCGCACATGTTGGAGTACCCGGCCCCTCCCTGTCCACGGCCCATTTAAATATGCAAATCGATGGCCCTGCATCTGAGATTCCCCTCTCTCTGCACCATCAGAAAACTAAGAAAATAAGAATGAGTAAGACGGGGAAAAAGAGAAACTTCAGTGAATGCGAAGTGCTTCTCAATGAAGTGGAGGCGTGTAAAAATGTCCTTTTTGGCACACTGTCCTCCGGCATCAACACAAAACGCAAGAGGAGTGAGTGGGAGAGTGTTTGTGAGGCCGTAAATGCTGTGGGGTCAGAAAGGCGGACACTGGCTGAATTAAAAAAGAAGTGGTCCGATATTAAAATGGAAGTGAAGTGGAGGACGGCTGCCCACCGCCAAAGTGTGGCCAAAACAGGCGGGAGGACAGGAGAGGTGGAGCTCACCCCCTTTGAACAGAGAGTCGGCGCAATTGTGGGTGACACTGCTCTCTCTGGGGTGGTACCCCCAAGGTAAATACTTATAAATTTGTGTAACCTACAACAAATGTGTTCATACGGGTCATACAATAGCCTGCTCACAGCCCTATAAGATGATGGTTCATGCCTAAATGTTTATGCGTAAATGTTGTATGTATGGTTTTATTTGGTCTGAAATAAATCTTCTGAATTTAAATTTAAACAAGCCAGTATATCAAAGAGGATATCAAAGACTTTGACTTATGTTTAATTACTCAATTTATTATTTTCAAACAGACAATGAGACAGAGGACACGCGGTGAGGGCCACGTGCCACAGACTCGGGGGATTCATCCACCTTCCCCAGGGTCTCCGGTGTCACAGACTCGGGGGATCACTCCACCATCCCCTGCTCCTCCAGCATCCCCAGTGTCTCCGGTGTCAGTGTGCCACAACCACCAGCTGCTGCTGCTGCTGCTGTCCGCCCGACTGGCCGTGTCCTCAGCCATGCTGTGCTGGAGTCACAAGAAGAAATTGTGAGAGCATTCGGCGGCATAAATGATCGCCTAGATCAATTGATAGGCGTCCTCACAAATATCAGTGACGCAATAAATGCATTGGTGAACAAGTGAATTCTGTGTCTTGCCTCTTTCATATGGTTGAAATCAAATGTTGCCGGGCCCGAATGGCCTCCCGGTTAGGATTTACATTCATGGGCCCAGCTTCTGGTTTGTCTGGTGGGGGGATATGCTGCTCTGGCAGTGGTATGGCATGCCAGTGTGCCACATTGTGGAGGACGCCGCACGCCATCACAATGCGGCACACCTTCTCAGGACTGTACAGCAGCATACCCCCAGTCCTGTCCAGGCAGCGCCACCGTCCCTTCAGCAGGCCGATTGTCCTCTCAACGACTGACCGAGTGCGGGAATGGAGATCATTGTACCTCCGCTCTTGGTTGGTCTGAGGGTTGGTGAGAGGGGTCATCAGCCATGTCTTAAGTGAGTAGCCACGGTTGCCTGGGGTCAATTGAAAGCAGACAATTATGTTAACTGGATTTACAGTTGCCATTTGTTAATTTTATGCACCACTTGCATGGATCACACACTATTGTTGTAAATGAATGCAGAAGTGCGCCGGGGAGAAGGTGTGGCTGATTAAGAAATGTCACACTTTACGCAAGGGTTTATTGACATGAGTACTTTACACAGAGAGACATTCAGGGGCTTGTTAGAAAGCTCTGAAGCTGTAGTTTAACCAGCAAAAAACAGCAAGTCACTAACTTTAACCACTGACTAGTACTGATGCTGTGAGGACAGGATAATATTTGGGGGCGCACATGCTCAATGCGCATCAGGGGGATTAATATTGGGACAATTAAACTAATAAATGATTTACTCACCAAGAAGCCACCCATCGCGCACAGTGCCAGCTTGTAGTCTGTTCCCAACCATGCTGTTACTCAGAATGTATGAATTGTGCGTTGAACCAGGCCACCTTTGCGCATCACATATGATCTGTACATTGACCGAATGAAAATGCTTCCGTTGACATAAACAAATTCATCCTGTGATGGCACTTTTATAGCAATGTGTGTGCAGTCGATAGCTCAGGTTACATTAGGAAAACCGGCTCTCGCTGCAAATTGCGCTTTAATGTTGGCCTGTTCAGCTGCATTGTATGGGAACCTCTAAGTGTCGCCAAAGGATCAACAGCTGCAGAAACGTGCGTACGCCAGCCATGAAGTTGGTGTGAGGCACCGCACATTTCCTCGGTCATTTCACTCTTGATACATCTGAACTTCGCTGTGGAAAAGAACGTACGCCACGTTTTTGTGCGTACGCACCCTTTGTACATGAGGCCCCAGGTCTTTGTAACAACAAATATTTTTCAGCAATATTTTACCAGGATCCCACAATATTTTTGTTACAGTTTCATTCAGTACTCTTTCCAAACACTCCTTTAGAGGGAGTTATACAATACAGGAGCCATCAAAAAAGCATTACGTGGTTGTATGCTTCAATGAGCCAGTCGATTTACATTTTACCTTCACATCTATCCAGACTTACATTGCATGTAGCTATAATATTTGACGATGCTTTAAAAATGAATACTGCGGCAAATAAACTACAAATTCAAAAATGTGGATGCTTCACACACATCTTCAACCTGGCAGCAGAGAAGGTCTATACAATAAGCAGAGTTTTTAAGGTGGGCACACAAGATGAGAGTCACCAATTCAGGATCTGACCAAATGTCTCCCCCTCTGTTTCTGAGATATGTCAATGAGTACTGGCCAGAAAAGTGTTTTTTTGCAGAACATTATGATGTCACAGGGAAATTGACCTTCGATCTTTTGGATATAAATCTTCACCTCTTCATTTTATCCTATGAGACATTTGTGTGAAATGTTGTCACAATTAGAGTATTCATTTTTAACTCATGGCCAAAAACATGTTGAGGTTACTGTGAACTTGACCTTTGACCACCAAAATGTAATCAATTTACATCCAAGTGGATGTTTGTGCCACATTTAAAGAAACTACCTAGATGCCTTCTTGAGATATTGGGTTCATGAGAAGGTACATACGGACACACAACCTGAAAACATGATGCCTCCAGCCACGGCTAGCCATTGCATGGAAGCATAAAAACTTGTGATCCAAATTATATTTTCTTAAACCAAAGCTTTTCTGCTGTCAGTCATATTTAAATCACTGGAATACTTTTAATTTTGACTTACCAGCATCCTGCACAGGTCAAGTTTTGCAATACGGTATCCACCCACAAAGCTCAGTGCCACAACCGACCTCCACACTCACCTATAAGTCCTGCAACCCGACCTATGATTAAACACACTAATAAACAGTACATCACTGATTATTTTTCCTTGTTTTAATTCAAGTACTATTATCTGCAATAAAATGTCCTGTTCATTTGACAGCCATTGTTTTTTCCTCATTACTAGATGTCTGACATCGTAGGTGTGTTCAAGTCTAAGTGCATTAGACACACTTGTAAATTAAAATGTGGAACTTTGGTAAACATATGAAATCACATCATGTGAAATGTCTCTGTTAACGTATTAAATGTTTCAGTTGTGCTTTTTCCGTAAGGGTCTGCCTGTTTGTAGACTACATTGTACCACAGTGGCTCCACATCACAATTAATTAACATCAATTCTCCACAAAGTGAAACCTCTTACAGCAGTATAATATTGTCTTTATTGCACTCATCAGCCTGTGCGTTTTCAGGAATAATTGCAACACTTGTTTGGGATAATTGAAGATATCTAACCTCATTTATTTTAGGTCAAAATCCAAACCACATGAAAAAGATAGTTGAGTGAAAAAAGAGCCCACATTCCATTGCTGCTTTTGTTGTCTTTGCTTCTCTAATATACCATACATAACTTTTTGACCTTTCCCATCATCTAACACATACGCCCTCACTCATGCTAACCCACAGTGACATGTGGCCTGTAGCAAAGCTCTCAATTCTCACAACTTGATCTCAGAAGCACCTCTGGGAAAAAAAATCTTTATGATGAGAGTGTGAACATGCACAGTGCTGACAGCAGCATTCAGTGAAACACTGCAACCCTGCCTCATTACAGGATAAGGCCAGATCAAGATCAAATGTTGAACAAGATCTTTTTGTGGACTGTGGGCCCTATCTTACACCCAGCACAAAGTGGCACACAGCGCTGGGGGGACCAGTCCTGAGGAGGGTGAGGTGGGAGAAGATAAGGTCAAATTCCGTAATAAAAAGACTTTCTTCCTTAGACCTGTCGTGGGTGTAACATTTTGGCGTTGTCGACAGGGTTAGCTAAGTGAATAATGCTTAGTTTTGGGGGAAGTCGATGGCTGTGCTGATTTTTTTTTTTTTTAGCTGTTGTTTTGTTTTGTTTTTGATAGCGTGAACTGGCAACAGCAGCAGTGGGCCAGGACCACGTGGCTGAGAGGATCCAGGGCTATAGGTGTCTCTCCAGCTCTCCCGGGTCATGGAGGAGACTCAGAGGGAAACACTGTTCATGGTATATTCACAGTATTGAGAGAGGTGTATGGATGGTCACACTCCCACATTTCCTTTAAGCACAACCTGATCTCACAGAAATACGTGAAATGACCACGACCTCTTAACACCGCATTCCGTGGTGGCAGCATGTAATGGGTTGAAATTACGTGCCGGTACCACGGAAACAATGCCAATGTAAAGTCAATTAGGATCCATTGTCGTGGTGGACACACGGATTCCCTTATTCAATAACGTCACGTCAACCTCGTTTTCCTCAATGATGTTTTTAACAGTCCTGTATACACACAAAAACACGGAAGTGTCTTTGATAACTCAACAATATGACGGGTTAATGTCAGGCCATAAAATAAAATAAATGTATTTTGCCAGCTTTCGATAGCGTAGGGCTTTAAGAGCATTGTGCTGCGGGCGGATGGGGCGCGTTCCACTACTGTTTTGGAGCTACTGTCTGCCATGTGTGGGCTTCTTTCTATTTCAGATTGCCGTCCATCTGCCGTAATTGAATCCAAACGCCACTAATAAATAAAAAATAAAAAAAATAATAAGAAAAAAATAAGGCTGAGCACGGAAGAACCAGAGAGGAAACACCATCACATGGAGGGAGGCGGCCGCTGCGGCAACCCGGCCACCCTCCACTCCACCAGGGGAGAGAGGACCCCAAGCCAGAAGCCAGTGCCACAGAACCATCAGTCTCCCCACCCCCCGGCGCACACACTCCCACTGAGGAAACACTGGAGTTAAGAACTAAACTATGATAAATTACATAAAATATTAAGATGTAGGCCTAACATAAAATAAATTCGTTGTTAAATAAATGAAAACATATAGCCTACAGTAGATAAAAGTAGAACATGCTAAAAGTAAAAACAATAATAGGCTAAATAGTATCTGAGCAATAAGTCAATGGGCAACCTAAGTGTCTAAACAATAATAAATAGTATCTAAGTTATCTATTAGGCTAACATTCCACTCTGTAAATAGATTTTAACATATCAATATAATTTTAATATTATTTTTTGCTTATTTCATTATTGTTATTATTGGTTTACTTTTTAGTAGTATTGCATTATCTGATTATGACTCGTTTAAGTAACTGTCTACAGTAAAAAAGAAAAAAACAAGCAAAGAAACAAACAAAAATCATTTTATACACTGGGCCTTCAAAGTGCTCTCTAAAACTATACCTGGCATTAGGGCATTAACAAAAAAGACGATTTGTCGACGCGTCGACATCAGTTGCACAAGTCGACGCCCCCCGGGAAGAGTCGATAAGTCGTGTGTTTTTTCCCTCTCTCCCTCTCTCTATGTGTGCTTACGCTGATACTTTCTCCTTGACTAAGTGAACATACTCGGGCGTACTATAAGCGGAGCAGACTCCGCAAGGAATGTCCGCAGTCATTCGGGCTTTCATAGTCGAGCGCACTTCCGCGTCGTAGTTTCCTGTAAAAATGTCAGTGAAAAATCCCCCGATGTGAAAAATACATGCCGAGCGGAGGTCCGCGCAGACTCAAAGTTGACGTCCGCAAGCCCTGTGCGTGCAAAACTCCGCGCACCAGTGACTGCTCTGCATGTATTTCCTTTTCCATTCCTCGCGGAGTCCGCTCCGCTTATAGTACGCCTGAGTATGTTCGGGCCTTGAGCTTTGCGCGCACAGGGCTTGCGGACGTCCGTAGAGTCCGTTCTGCATACGTTCCACCCGAGTATGTTCACAGACACACATCACATGTGTGGAGATACTTCACTTTCCTCCGCTGTGTCAGTGTGATGACGTCATCAAATGACGTGTCGACTCGACTTCGACTTTATTGACAGATAAGTCGATGTGAAAAAATCAAAGTCATTAATGCTCTACCTGTCATGGCTTGTGTCCAAAAAATGAAAAAAAAAAAAAAACTTTGTCGTAGAGCTAAACCAAATGCATCATTGGAAAGGTCTCAACCTGGAGAGTAACATATGTCAGTATGATGATTCTACATGGCTCCTGCTTTGAGCCATTGACCTTTGAACCTTGACTTCAGTGCATGTTTGAGGGCTTATAACTCAGCAACAAAAGGGGGTACAGACATGGGACCAACTGTTACAGAGAGCTCTTGACCTCAACTATCATGTGCGTGGAGTCAACAACTGGGGGTGCTGTCAGTTATGGGTAAAATATGGATAAAATTAATTTTCACCCATTTAGAAATTAGATTTTTAAAATCTGATTACACAATTGTGTTTACCACCCCCTTACACCAGTTTTAAAATCACTGCATTGGCTCTCCGTGTGTTTCAGGATCGGTTTTAAGGTTCTATTATTAGTTTTTAAATGTCTGAACGGTCTTGGGCCATCTCATTTATCTGACCTGCTTTTATCATATCAACCCTCGCGGATCCTGAGGTCCTCCGGCACCGGCCTTTTAATTGTTCCAAAAGTGAAAACGAAAACCCACGGGGAGGCTGCATTCAGCCATTATGGCCCTCACTTATGGAACAGCCTGCCGGAGAACATCAGGACTGCAGAGACTGTTGATGTTTTTAAAAGGAGACTCAAGACTCACCTTTTTAATTTAGCTTTTAACTGATTTCTTTTACTCTTTTAATTCTTATATTATATGTTACCTTAATTTCTAATTATTTTAAATGATTTATTTTTAATCTTTATGCATTTCATTATTATTAAGTTTCTAAATCTTTATTTATTTATTTATTTATTTATTTATTATCATTTTATCTCATACTTGTTGTTCAATATGAATGTAATATTTTTGTTGTATGTTTTTATTCTGTGAAGCACTTTATGCTGCATTTTTAATGTATGAAAAGTGCTATATAAATAAAGTTTGATTGATTGATTGATTAAAGTCCACAGTGTACTCTCAATTCAGTGTTTACAACTTCCAAATCTAGGAAAAACACTTATATTTTTTAAAAACTACAATTCCCTACATATCAGCAACATAGTTGTAGTTCTTCTGATTTGCAAAGTAGGGTTCTAAATAGGGTTGTAAAAAGATATATCTCTCTCTCTCTCTATATATATATATATATATATCAATATATCTAACATCTAGTAAAGCTGAACTAGTAATTACACTACCGTTTTTATTTACCGTTTTAATATCAAGAACACTTTAGTGTTTTTGTGTGTATACAGGACTACAGGGACAATGGATCCTAATTGACTTTACATTGGCATTGTTTCCGTGGTACCTGCACATAATTTCAACCCATTACGTGCTGCCACCACGGAATGCATTGTTAAGAGGTCGTGGTTATTCACGTATTTCTGTGAGATCAGTTTGCTCAAAACAGGAGTCCGGGGCCCAACCTCCACCTAAAATTAAAAGAAATCCTGATGAAAGGTACATTGTCTGAAAGAGGAGCAGGCCAATTGGAGAAACAAGAGCCTGCTAGCGAGGAAAGTCAAACACATTTAGAGACAAAGCTTAGTTCAGAACTAGATCCAACTGTTATATCTGCACGAGTAAGCAAGTGTCCAGTAGTAGAAGTTCAAAAAGTTGCAAAAGGACTCCCACACACTGTCTACCTTGCAAAATATAATTTATTTACGATGTACTAGACCTTCATCAGGCAAACAGTTTGATCCAGATCCAGACGACCCTCACATGCAGCATAAGCAAATGCAGACCCCTAGGATACTGGGATAATGTGATCAAAGGGTTCTACTGTGAGTTGTTTGTGCAGTATGGTCCCAGCCTCTTTGATGATCCTAGGTTAACAGAGGCTCCAGAATGGAGATGAGCCCTCAGATACTGCCAAGTGGAGGAGATGATAGCTAACTCCCCTGAGCCCTTCTAAGTGAGAGTGAAAGGTAAGAGCCCACTTTGTGTATCTGCAGGTACACTAACAATGGTCCCTGTAACATGTCCCAAGGTTCCCTCACAGCAGTACATGGAGTTTCTAGTGGACCCATTACAACCAGAAGAGGGTGTACTTCCTGATGGTCTGCTAGTTTCACCTGCCCTAGTGACATCTGAAAAGGGGGTAGTACATGTATATGTACCAGTTACCAGTGTGGGCTATTGTGATGTTTGGTTGACCCTACGCTGGGTCACAGCTACTGTAAGAATGACAACTGTACTATCTGAACAAACTCTGCCTGCTAGGTTGTGCAGGGATGCCAGTCACAATGAGTGTACAGCATCTGTGTCCCCTCCAGTAGCTGAGGCTAGAGAGGGGGGAGGACTAGGGTGTTCGATTCTGCTGATGGTGGTAAGGAGATTTATCAACTTGTACTGCCACAGTGTCTACATAAAGACCTTCTCACTCAGTTGCATGATAATCATGGGCATCAGGGGGTGGAACGCACTTTGCAACTATTGCATTCCTGTTGCTACTGGCCCCACATGTACAAAGATGTAGAGAAATGGTAAGGCAAGGCAAGGCAAGTTTAATTGTATAGCACAATTCAACACAAGGTAATTCAAAGTGCTTTACAGAGACATTAAAAGTAACAAGACACAATTTAAAACAATAAAAACAGTCGATTAAAAAGGGAAATAGAAATTGAGAATGATAGTGATAATAATAAAATACAGTAACATAAAATAAAAACAGGCTCAGTACATTTAACAGTCAGGATAAGAAAAGAAGTAGAATAATAAAAGACATAAATCAGCAGTGTGTAGTTAAAAAGTACGGGCAGTAGAATACAGCAGGTAAGTATTTAATCTAAGTTCGCTTCAGTAAACAATAGTGTTTTTAGCCCTGATTTAAAGGAGCTGACAGTTTGAGCAGACCTCAGATCTACGGGAAGTTTGTTCCACAGGTGAGGAGCATAATAACTGAATGCTGCCTCACCTTGCTTGGTTCTTGTTCTTGGAACACACAACAAACCTGTTCTGGATGACCTAAGGGGTCTGGATGCTTCGTAGGGAACCAGTAGGTCAAGCATGTATTTTGGTCCGAGACCATTTAGGGCTTTGTAGACCAGCAGTAAGATTTTAAAATCTATTCTTTGACTCACAGGAAGCCAGTGTAGCAATTTAATGACCGGTGTAATATGGTCCAGTTTCCTGGTGTTTGTAAGGACTCTGGCGGCAGCGTTCTGAATCAGCTGCAGCTGTCTGATTGATTTTTTGTAAAGGCCTGTAAATAAGCCATTGCAATAATCCAACCTACTAAAAATGAATGCATGAATAAGTTTTTCCATGTCTTGTTTAGACAGAAACCCCTTAATTTAAGCTATATTTTTCAGGTGGTAATAGGCAGATTTAGTAATAAGCTTTAAATGGCTTCAGGTCTGAGTCAATAATAACACCAAGATTTCTGGCTTGATTTGTAGCTGTCAATGACATAGAGCCAAGGTGGGCGCTGATCTTTGCCCTTTCATTTCTAGGGCCAAAAATTAATACCTCTGTCTTTTCTGGATTTAGCTGGAGAAAATTCTGGCACATCCAGTCATTGATTTGATGAATACAGTTACTCAGTGAGAGTAAGGGACTATAGTCATGTGATGACACTGAGATATAGAGTTGTGTGTCGTCGGCATACGTATGATAGGAGATGTTGTGATGTTCCATAATCTGGGCTAGGGGTAGCATATAGATGTTGAATAGAAGTGGTCCGGACTGAAATGTGTTAAAAAGATTGTTTTGCATCATAAAAGTATGGATTTGCTGAAAGACAACCCTTTCAATGATTTTCCCAAAAAATGGCAGATTTGATATTGGCCTATAGTTACTAATTGTTGTGGCGTCCAGATTTGATTTTTTTAGGAGAGGTTTTATTACAGTTTTAAAGGCCTGGGGAAACTGGCCTGCTATAAGAGAAGTATTTATTATCTGCAGTACATCTGGAGCTATGCAGTTAAAATGGTTTTAAAAAAGTTTGAAGGCAGAATATCAAGGCAGCATGTTGTGCGCTTTAATTTTGAAACCGTTTCTGTTAGAGTTGTGTAATCTAGGAGGCTAAAATGTCCTAGATTAACCGGAGGACAGGAAGGCACAAGTGTTATCATTCCGGAGCTAGAGGTGCACACTGCCTGCTTATCTGTAATATTTTGTGTGGGAAGAAGGCTGAAAAGTCATTACATGACTTGTTAGACAGTAGTTCAGGAGGGAGTGATGCTGTGGGGTTTGTCAGTCTGTCCACTACAGAAAAAAGTGTGCGGGCATTATTACTGTTTCTATTGATAATCTCTGAAAAATATGATTGCCTTGCATTCTTCAGTTCCTGGTTATAGTTGTGAAGACTCTCTTTATAAATGTCGTAATATACCTGGAGCTTGTTTTTTCGCCACCTGCGTTCAGCTTGTCTACATACTCTTTTGCATTCTTTAACCAGTATGGCGTTTCTCCAGGGTGCCTTTTTCCTACCTGACATAACTTTGGTCTTAATTGGGGCGATAGAATCAATAACAGTCATAACATTGGAACTAAAACTGCTTACAAGGTCATCAACTAGAGCTGAGGGCAGGGTTTGTGATGGTGTAAAACGCTGGGTGAATAATAATGCACAGGTGTTATCATTTATATAACGCTTTCTGATCACCTCTGCTTCACTTTTCATAGGATTAGCAAGGGTGGTCATTTTGAATGAAACACAGTAATGGTCAGATAAAGCGACATCGTTCACCACAACCTCAGAGATATTAAGACCTTTGGAAATAATTAGATCTAATATGTGTCCTCTGTTATGTGTCGGTTCTGTGACATGCTGCGAAAGCCCAAAGTTATCCAGAATATTTAACAGTTCCTTAGCACACCCATCTGTAAGATTATCAACATGAATGTTAAAATCTCCCACTAAAACAACACAGTCAAAACCCATGCACACAATAGACAGCAATTTGGCAAACTCATCAAAAAACCTTGCATCATATTTGAAGGGTCTGTAGAAGGTCACTAAAATTGCTCGAGTGGCAACATATTCAAAGGAGTCAAATTGACCATAAAACATTTGCTTACACTGGAAGCTGTCCTTGAACAGAGTGGCAACTCCGCCTCCTCTCTTATGTGTTCTTGCTTCACTAAAGAAACTAAAATTTGGAGGGGCTGTCTCAATTAAAACTGCTGCAATATTTTCCTGACCTAGCCAAGTTTCAGTTAAAAACATAAAATCAAGTTTGTGCTTGTTAATAAAATCATTGATTAAGAAGGATTTGCCAGCCAGAGACCTGATATTTAGAAGTGCTAGTTGTGAAACGTTATCTGGCATAAGTTTAGAGACAGACTGTGTTTGACATGAGATACATATCAGATTTGATGGGTTGACTGTCCTTGATTTTCTGCAGTTGTTTTTATTTTCACCATGCTGCCGGCTGAATGAAATTGCCGGCATAAAAGGGAAAGCGGCATGGTGACTGTCCTACCTCTTCTTTTCTTGACATTCTTGCTGGGACAGAGACAATCTCTGCAGGTTTCTTGTAATGTGGAGGACAGAGCCACAGACCGTGACGTTATCATCATGGGAGGCGGTTGTTGTTTTTGGAGCAGTAACTGTCTGTCTGTCTGCTCCCTGTGTGCTGACCTTCCTGCTTATCAGTGCATATATGTTCTGATAAGATGACTCGATGGTGTGACGTATGTTGCAGCCAAGATGTCTGGAGCCAAGGTTGTTTGGGTGAATCCCGTCTGACATGAAGTGGCTTTTTATGTTCCAAAAAATATTAAAATTGTCAATAAATCCAACCTGTTGCTTGAGGCAGGCTGATGACAGCCAGGTGCTTAAGCCAATGAGTCTGCTGAAGGACTCGCAACCTCTGCCGAGTGTTGGGATAGGTCCAGAGATGAAAGACACTCCTGAGTTTTTTAAGTGTTTCCAATAAAACAAAAAGTCTTTCTTTAGGGTCTCAGACCCAGATTTATTCATGAGAATGTCAAATGAGCCAGCATGAATAACAATCTTCTTAATATGTGGCCGTGTAGACATAATGTCTGGTAGCATAGCTGCCACCTCTCTGACCGATGTGTTATTCACAGTTAGATTTTCAGTCCTGGCCATTTCCATCTGCCTCGTTATAAAATCCCCAATCAGAATAGTGTCTATCCTCTTAGCTTTGTTTTTGGCAGAATGCTCTCTGGCTCTTGGCCTGGCACTGGCTTGTGACCCGTTAACTTTGTTATTGCTCAGTTTCATAGTCTCACCTTTATGAGTTAAGCGACTTTGTTTCCTCTGTTGCCGCTCTGTTTCCATGGTGTGTGCGAGGGGGACACAGAGCTGTCCGGGCGGGGAGGCTACCAGCTGTTAGCCGGGAGGGGAGCTGCCGGCAGAGGATGACTCCCGGACTGGGGAGACGTGGGACGGGCTGCATCATCCTTGAGCTCATTGGAGTCCGGGGCTTTGAGCCACGATGACAGAGGCTCAAATCTGTTGGAAAGGCTGAAGTGGGATGAGAGGCCGACACCGACTGAGGTCCTTTTTTTGCTCCGTAACACCACCTCCGACCATTGCAGCTTACGACGGGGCGTTGAACTGCTGGGCTGCGGAGGAGAGGAGGTAGGATCCCAGGCTACTGTGTCCTGAAGAGTAGCTTTTAACGAGGCGATCTGTAGAGACTGCTCGTGAGCCACGTCCAGGGTGTTTGTCAGCAGCTCAGATTGGGACTTGAGTTCCGCTGACAGCCTTCGGATGTCTTCCTTGAGGTTGGCAATGATCCTGTTTTTCTTAACAAGTTGCTGGTTTTCATCGGGAGGGCTGGATGTAGCCATTAGCTTAGTAAACCAAGCTAAGTTGCTACAGGTTGCTTCACAAGTCGGCTCCACTCAGGCTTGCACTGTGCCTCAGCCCTGCTCACACAGTACTAAAGCTATGAAAATATGGCAGTAGTCCTCTGTATCTCACACAAATTAAGGTCCCAATGCTTTATAAGTATCCAGGATATACTTTCTGTAGCTTTTAGCAGGAAAAAACAAGAATGAAAGCAAAAGAATGTAAGCAAAGCGGAGCGCAAGCAGCAGAGTGTCTGCACTGTAAGAAAGCCGGAAGCAAAAGGTGTGGCAAATGGTGTCAGCAGTGTGGAAGATGTGTTCTGGCCAAAGCTGTACAGCCAAAAGTCAAACCTTTTATGGGTAGTCTGCAGGCCTCTTGTCCACATGAGGTCCTGGCAATAGACTTCACTGTTTTAGAACCAGCCTCAATTGGAAGAGAAAATGTGCTGGTCTTGACAGATGTGTTTTCCAAATACACCCAGGCCATTCCCACCAAGGATCAGCGGGCCAGTACAGTAGCAGATGTTCTAGTAAAGCACTGGTTCCATTTGTTTGGGCCTAGTGATCACATCCATTCAGACAAAGGGTGAAATTTTATGAGTAACTTGATTCAACAATTGTGCAAGGTCTATAAGATTAGGAAAAGTCATACCACTCCATACCATCCTCAGGGTAATCTTAAGCGATTTAATCGCACACTGCCCCAAGACCAAAAGAGATGTTGTCCCCGGCATCTTCCCCAGGTAACCTATGCATTAGAGCATGAATCGGGAGTGGATTTTTACTCCCGTTCCCTCCCGCTCCCAGAAAAAAATTCCCAATCCCATCCCAATCCCGGGCCAGAGTCAAAAAGTAAATCCCATCACGTCCCACTCCTGTAAAATTACTCCCACTCCCATCCCACTCCCGTTTTTTTCTTTTTTTACTTACACCTTTAAGTTGGTCATTAGGAAAGTCAATGGATTGTTCTTTTTAGATTACCATGTTTCATGCAGTTTAAAATCAAATTATGACACCATGAACAGTTATCTGTAAAAATATAAAATGAGGAATATACTGTATGTTGCCATAATCCATTTCAAACAAAGGCCCAACACAAATATCTCATTGCCTGATCATCGTCCTGATTGATTCTTGGATGAATAAACCCAAACATTTTTCAAAAATGATGCATTTTATTTAAGAACATGTTTTCTTTTAAACAACATTTAAAGGTTTAACCTTTAAGGTACAGTAGTAGGCTTGCACTGACTGCACACAAGTAAACGTCCTCAATGAACTTGCAAAGAAATGGACATGGACAATATAACAAATAAACTTGGCATATTAGTCTCTCCAGAAACTTCGGCCCAAGTCATGCCTTTAAATTCACATACTTGAGTTTGGTGTAAACATAAATAAAAAAAAGTGCATATAGGTAAAACCAAGCCATTTATTGCTATTTTTTGTCCGCCTGGCCCCTCTGTCTATTAATGCATGTATAATCTCAACCCTTTCATGCAGTCAAGTAATGAACATCTTTTTTTTCAGGACAACCTGGGCAATAATAATATGTATGCTAAAATGATGCCACATGAATGGATCAATAGTATAAAAACAAAAGAAAAAGCAAAACGGAAATTGAATGTCACAGAATTTAATTCAAAAAAGACACAGATCAACAATGTACAAGCTTTTTCATTTTCAAATATGTTTCTCTCAGGCCTTGGCTATCAGGAGAAAAAGATCCCAACATTCTAACACAAACACAACAAAAAATATTTACATTTTTACATTTTTTCTCCACTCGTTTTTTTCCCTCACTTCCTCAGTCACTTGTGCCACTCCTTGAAACAGTTTCTGTCTGGAACAAGACAGAGGGCTACATCACACATCAAAAGTTGTTAGTAAATGTTTATTTATCTTTGTTTTGGCCATGGGAGATTATTACTCCTTTGTTTTCGATACTGGAAGATAACTATTTCACCTCACGCTGATCTTTGGCTGCTGGGATTGGATGTCACCGTCATAAAAACAAAAGAAGAAGAAATCGGAGCATCTCATTGGTCAAGAGACCGACCAGAAGTCATAATTTACACGTTTTTATCACAAAATGTAATGAATAATGAACTTATCACGGAGTTATCACGGTGGAATTCACGTGCGAAGTTCCCGGAAAAAATGCCGCACTTAACGGCTGGATTGAAAACCTTCTCGAAAGGCGAGAATTGCCCCGAGCTCACCATAGATCGCCCAAAGAGTATGCTTGTGATAGCAATTTTCCCCATTAAGTTTTGTTGTGTGGTTCCCGAGATATTCTGCAAAGTACCGACGCTGTCGCGTGGGAGCGCCCGTGCACCCGTGGAGTTAGAAGGGTTAAAGTGGTTATTGCGCACTTTTCTCTGTAGCTCACTCTTTATATCTTCATTTCCTCCACCGCTCGCCATGTTGTTGTGTGTTCATCTGTCTTCAGTCCACTCTCCGCTGCTTTAAGTTCCGGTAGTAGCCGGAAGTCGAAGCGTTGGGATATTGGAATGTGTATTTCTTTTGACGTGTCAACGCAAGTCAAGATAGTGTTGGCCCACGAAAATAAAACTACAAAAATGGACGCTTCGGTCCTCTAGGTTGTTTAACACCGGTGAAAATCATCATCTATTTATGTGTTCCCGATCCCGCCCGCTCCCGTTGATTATTATTCCCGTACCGTCCCAATCACGGAGTAAATAAAATTTTGACTCCCATCCCGCGGGAGTCCCGTGACCTGCGGGATTTCCCGAAATAATTCATGGTCTACTATGCATACAGCACAACAGTGCATCAGTCAATGGGCATGACTCCCAACTTTTTATGTTTGGATGAGAGCCCAGGGTGCCCACTGATTTTTTGCTAGGGGCCCCAGAAGTACTGGCACTTGAACTTTGTAGTGAGGAGTCCATGACTGAATCTGAGTTTTGTCCAGAGACTGAAGTGGTTATAGAGGAAGCAGAGGGGGATGAAGAGACATTAGAGTCCCCACGGGTAGTGGAAGACCTCCAAAAGCCTACCAGACTCACTGCAGGCGGCAAACACACTAATTCTTATCAACTGCCACGTTCTGTAAAACCAAATCATGCTGCATTAGTGTAATGAATTAGGTATTCTCAGGGGTTACTGATTTGAAGATAAGTTCTGTACCAGTTGCTTAGTTTTTGTTTTAGAATCAGTACATTGTTGGGGCACCGATGCATTTTGAGGGGGTGATATGTGGCAGATGGAAGGGAGGAAAATAGGAGGTGCACCAGGTAGTGACACCTGTAATATAGGGAGGAGGTGGAACGGAGGTGGTGACCTTGGTGCAGCCTGGTGGGATGAGACAGGTGCACATCTCATTCCATGCTGGTGTGTTGAGAAGACTGGGGCAGTAAGATGCAGGGAAAACTGGAAGGCCTGAAGCTGTTCTGTGTGTGTTATGTTTTGTACTGCTGACTTTGAATGCCTTTCACATTTATTGTTTTTGTGTATTGCAGACCTGCTTCCCTGCTGGGTTGAAAGTGACTGGTAGTCTAAGAAAGTAAGATTGACGTACCAGGTATTTTAAATGTCAGCCATGTAGTTTTCAACATTTAATCAGTATGCATTTTAATATTTCATAATAAAGTGTTTTTCTAAGATTATCCATTTGTGTCTCTGCAAAGCATCAGTGATCCATTCGCTGCTCTTGCCGTAGAACTGTTACACTACTTGGTTTTGTTTGGGCTTTTTCTTTTTTTAGTCCGCCCTGGCACATGAGCCGGTAGTAAGCAAAAAGATATGGATGTTGCCCTTGGGGCGGACTAGTTTTCTTTCTTTAAATGTTTGTTTGTTTGTTTGTTTGTTATTTTTGTCTGCCTGCTTCCCCCACTAATTACCGCTCGCTCACGTAAAACCCAGCCAGATAATCAGGTGTGCTGTGGTTGAGCTGTTTTGCAGTGAAGATTATTATGTGTGGAAATTTGGGCATGTGTTAGCACTTCAAGTGCAAGACTTATAGATTGCAATGTGCATTGGTGTGATGTGGGAACTTAGCCCCTGCTCTGTAAGTGATTGCTGGGGGGACAAATCCTGAGGAGGGTGAGGTGGGAGAAGATAAGATCATATGTCAAATTTCTGTAATAAAGAGACTTTCTTCCTTACATCATTTCCTGTCATCACTTATGCTAGAGACCTGTAGTAGGTGTAACATGTTGATCTAAAAAAAAATGTTGAATGAATTGAGGACACTTCTGAGTACTATGTCTGCATTCATGCTGGCAGGAAACATTTAAAGGTGACAGATATGGAACTAAGCTCGCTAAGAGGGATGTCAGCTTCTCAGATATCTTACATTCACTTCTTGTAACAGTGTTCTCTGTGACAGGGATGGTCTCTCCTGTGTTCTCTGCCATAGCAATTTTTTTACATTTGTCATACTGTTCAATATAACATTAGAATTATATGGCCAATTGTAAAGGTAATATTATGTGGGCTGTCCTGTAATTATAAAAATTTCATTGACAGCCTCCTACAATGGGTTTCATGCTTATAAGCCTTTTCGGGGGGATTGTGTATGTACGTGAGTGTGAGGTGTGTATGTCTGGGGAGGGAGGATGGTGTCCCATTTTATTCAGATATCAAAGTTAAGAGACCACTTTAAAAATAACTATTCAATCAATCAATCAATCAATCAATCAATTTTATTCATAAAGCCCAATATCACAAATCACAATTTGCCTCACAGGACTTTACAGCATATGACATCCCTCTGTCCTTTAGACCCTCACAGTTGATAAGGAAAAACTCCCCCAAAAAACCCATGAAAGTAATAATATTATCGTTATAGTTTGCTTATTCAAATCAAATCAAACTTTATTTATATAGCACTTTTCATGCATTAAAAATGCAGCACAAAGTGCTTCACAGAATAAAAACATACAACAAAAATATTACATTCATATTCACCCCCCCCAACAACATGTGCGCACACACACACACACACACACACGCACACACACACACACACAAAAGTGAGTAAATCTGTGTGTAGATTTCCACATTAAAGCCTACTCAACTAAAAACCTACTCCAGATTCAGGAACACTGCGGGAAACTCAGATTTGATCGTAAACACGTGTGTATGATCATGAATGCCAATCCATCGTAAAGTGACAGCGCGCTTCCTGTAATCAGCAATTAGCATAAATCCTGCCCATGAATAGCCAATGACCACCATATAAGGAGGTGTAGGTGCATCCTGTCGACCTGTGAGTCCAGGAAAAAGAGAGAGAATTTTTTTTTTTTTTTTGGAAGTGGAGATCGAAATAATTTTGGGTGAAGTGGACTTAAGAAAAAACATTTTATTTTCTTCAGTTAGTAGTGGTGTGACAGGGACAGGCAAAGCGAAGGCCTGGAGGGAGGTAACAGATGCTGTTAATGCTGTCTCTGCAGTACAAAGAACCATGTCAGAGGTGAAGCGTAAATGGTTTGATATGAAACTGGAGGCAAAGAAACGCATAAGCACACACACAAAAATACAGCAGCCACAGGAGGAGGAGGCTCACAGTCACAACTATCTGCTGACGAGCACATCGCTGGCATAATTGGGGAGACCTCCTGACGGAGACAGCGACATGCCACTGGAACGGGAAACCAGAGATGTTTCGCGCGTAATGGATAAACTCTAAATCGGTGATGGCTGTCAGAATGTAGAGCTATTTAACATTTATTTTAACAAATGATACGGATAACATATGTATGCATCGTCTTCACATTATTTGAATCTTAATAGCCTAAAGCTCTTGTTTCTGTTTTATACAACATAAATTAAACATTTTCAAATCAGATTTATTCATTCAAATGATAAAAAAGCCACACAAAAAAAAAACGTGTTGTCTCAAATAATTCTTTCAGCCAGCGCGTGCTCCTTCGTGGCTCCACCACCTGCTGCTCCTGCTGCCCCTGCTGAACCCACACACCAAGGCCGAAGAGGCTGTGATCTGGCTGTCCTTACAGATATTTTTATTATCATCATTCAACATGTAGAAAGAACGTGTAATCCCTTGAGTTGATTTACATAGATAATTCACAATCATGAACCTAATCTGGATCTTAAACCTGCTAATTGCCAACTAATGTAACTAAATGTGTTATATTTTTAATATTTTGTCATGTTTAGATTACGTGTTTCAAAGGCATCTGTGTATTGTCTACATAATAGAGCGCAATACGAGTTAAAATTTTAATTTCCAATAGTGACAAGCAATATTTATGTGCTTTACTAAATTTACACAAGCACTACGAGTGTTCAGGAGCAGGAGTAGATTTTGTTAGTAGCTACGAAAAGATCGGAGCTACTAAAATATTGATGAATGCGGACATGCATGTAAATTTCCGTCTGCGAACAGTTTACACACAAATTCTTTCTGCTCACGTTTCATGAATGAGACCCACAGAGTCTATATAGTAACATGGCTGGGCACTGAGGAAAGAACCACCTATGGGCAGCTCATCCACACTGAGAGGCATCACTGCCTACAGTCACAGGGAGCGCCGCCACAGAGACCAGACCCAGACAGACTATGGGGGGAATCCACACATGGCGCAGAGCCTCCCAGTCCTCCGGACCCGAGGGATCCCCAAGACAATGCTCACTTGGGCAGACTAGACATACCTCCCAGTGTGGAGGCCCCCCATGAGGAAACACTGGAGCTAAAAACTAAAAGACTAAAAGGCAATATGATAAGATAAAACAAGTATGGGATAAAATGATAATAAATAAATAAAGAAAGAAAAAATTAAAAACTTAATAATAATGAAATGCATAAAGATTAAAAATAAATCATTTAAAATCATTAGAAATTAAGATAACATATGATATAACAAGTAAAAGAGTTAAAGAAATCAGTTAAATGCTAAATTAAAAAGGTGAGTCTTGAGCCTCCTTTTAAAAACATCAACAGTCTCTGCAGTCCTGATGTTCTCCGGCAGGCTGTTCCATAAGTGAGGGCCATAATGGTGTTCTCACTTTTGGAACAATTAAAAGGCCTGTGCCGGAGGACCTCAGGATCCGCGAGGGTTGATATGATAAAAGCAGGTCAGATAAATAAGATGGCCCCAGACCGTTAAGACATTTAAAAACTAATAAAAGAACCTTAAAATCAATTCTGATACACACGGGGAGCCAATGCAGCGATTTTAAAACTGGTGTAATGTGCGCCCGCCCTCTGGTCCTCGTTAGCACTCGTGCGGCTGAGTTTTGAAGTAACTGCAGGTTAGAGATGGTCTTTTTGGGAAGACCAGAGAGCAGGGCATTACAGTAATCTAAACGACAAGAGATAAAAGCATGCATCAGCACCTCTGTGTTAGCCTGAGAGAGAAACGGGCGCACTCTGGCTATATTCTTAAAATGATAAAAACCTATCTTTGTTACATTTTTGATGTGTGGAATAAAACTAAGCTCAGAGTCAAAAATGACACCCAGGTTCTTTACACATTGTGAAGGTTTAAATCTTGTAGTTTTGTTAAAAGTTTCTCTCTCTTGCCTTCAGGACCAATGATTAAAACCCTGTTTTGTCCTGGTTGAGCTGTAGGAAATTCACTGCCATCCATGACTTGATATCTAAAATACAGTTAAAAAGGGTATCAGTTGGCCCTGTGTCATCAGGAGACACGGCGATGTACAGTTGTGTGTCATCTGCGTAACTGTGGAAGTTGATGCCGTGCCTCCTGATGACGTCCCCAAGGGGAAGCATGTATAGATTAAAAAGAAGTGGACCTAAAGTCGACCCTTGGGGCACCCCACACCTGATTTCATGTGTTCTGGAGGAACATGTATCCATACTTACAAAGAAACAACGATCTGTGAGATAAGAGCTGAACCAGTTAAAAACAGTACCAGAGAGGCCCACCAGGTTTCTGAGTCTGTTTAATAAAATGTGGTGATCTACAGTATCAAAGGCAGCGCTTAGATCCAGTAGTACCAAGACTGTGAGTTTTTGTTAATCCGCATTAAACCTGATATCATTTAAAATCTTTTAAAGGGCTGTCTTCGTACTGTGGTTCATCCTAAAACCAGATTGATATTTCTCTAAAATATTGTTTCCTTTTAAAGAATAAGGCCGTTTTGAAGGCAGTGGGGAAGACACCCGTCTGAAGAGAGTAATTTACTATATTTAAAATCTGTTCCTCAAAGAACCCATAAAATATGTCCTTGCATCAACCAGGGCAAAACTCTCCAGTGTTTCCTCAGGTAAAAGCAATGATCCAGGTGTGTTAAAAATTACATTACGTTGTTAAAAAAGACTGTGGACTGCAAAGTCCTCGCAGAGGATGTCTTGGATGGTTTATTAAAATTAGTGCTAGTTAAAAGATCGAAAGTGGAGAACAGGAATTTGGGGTTGTTTTTATTATCTGTAATGAGTTTTGAAAAGTGGGATATTCTTGCCTGTTTGACTGTATTATTGTAGGTTTTGAGTTGTTCACGTAATATTTCGTAATGAATAGTCAGTTTTGTTTTTCTCCACCTCCTCTCTGCACTCCTGAATTTTCTTTTCAGTCTTTTGATAGCATCATTTCTCCACGGGGGTGTAGGTTTTGTTTTTATTGTTTTTGTTAAAAGTGTTGACTTTAATTTACTGTTAAAATTGTCCACAATAAAATCACAGGGTGCAGGTAAAATCTCTGCAGGAGTGCTCTGTAAAATCTGGATAAAATTGCAGCCACTTCAGAAGTTAGGTAGCGTTTCCTCACTGTTCTCACTGGGGCCTCCTGATGGCTAAAACTGGTGATGTTAAAATACACACAGTAGTGGTCAGACACAGCCAGGTCAACAACAGAGGACACACCAGTGGACAGGCCATAGGTTATGACCAGGTCCAGGGTGTGTCCTCTGTTGTGAGTTGGCTGTGTGACGTGCTGTTTAAAATCCATGCAGGTTAAAAGGTTTAAAAATTCTCTGGACATTGAGTCAGAGATGTTATCAACATGTAAATTAAAATCACCGGTTATTAAAATTCTATTGTAAGTGGTGTGTATGATTGATAATAACTCTGAGAATTCACTGATAAAAGAGGTAGAATGGTGGGGTGGTCTGTAATCTGTGATGCAAAGGATAGGAGGACTGCTAAAAACAAAGGCATGATGCTCAAATGATGTGTAACTGTTAAAAGAAACTTCACTTGAGTGCAGTGTACTTTTGGTTAAAGATGCAGTTCGGCCTCCTTTTTTACCCCCCCCCCCCCCCCCCCCCCCAGTAGAGAATAAAAAGTTAAAATTTGTTGGGCAGGCCTCGGTGAGAACAATTGGTGCGTCAGTGCCAAGCCATGTCTCTGTTAAAAGAATGCTGTCAATATTATTCTCTAAAATCAGGTCATTTATGATAAAAGTTTTATTTAAAAGAGAGCGCATGTTCAGCACGGCCAAGTTAATGTTCGTGCGCTCATCACCTGTGCGATGTATGGAAGTGGGGTGCAGGATGTTATTGTCACGGGGTTTGCTGTGTGGACGGGGTGCTCTGTACCTTATGATGGTCTCTATCGGGAATGTTTCTGGTGAGAGTGTTAGTGACAATTGAGACCGGTGGGGGGAGCTGGCAGGGGGAACAGTACTCGGAGCCACTACTGGTGCAGGTAGAGGTAGAGTTTCCGTGGAGGGGGCATGTGATGTCAACAGTCAGTCATGTGGAGCAGATTGAACAGCGTGCTGAATGTTTGCGGATAGCATGTGGCTACCCAGCCTGTTGGGGTGAAGTCCGACGGGCCTGAAGAAGGAAGACTGGTTCCAAAACAGATTAAAATTGTCAATAAAACCAAGGCCACGGGCATTGCGGACAGGAGCCAGGTGTGGAGAGAAAGGGTCCGGGAGAAGCGTGCCACTCCACGCCCAAGTGTGGGGATCGGGCCGTAGATAAAAACGGACTTTCCACAGCTGCTTAAAAAGTTAAAAAGGGCACTGAAATCCTTTTTGGTAAGCTCAGACTGTTGGCGAGCTAAATCGTTTGTCCCAACATGTATTACCACTCGGTTAATGGAGGACGTAGTGAGCGCAGCAGCCCTGAGATATTATCCAGGATGACCGAGACTGTGGCTCCAGGGAAACAGCGAGTGGCAGCGTTAAAGAAACGGATGTTTCTCATTATGGAGTCCCCCACTATCAGAGTGGTTGGGGGGAAGAGGGGACGAGGAGAGGACAACCGCGGCTCACTGGGGGAAGGCGGCGGGCGGTCGGCGTCTGGACCGTGTGCTGGGGTCCCTGGGAGAGGAGTCCGAGCAGAGGAGTGTTGCGCCGAGGCAGCGGCACCAGTCCCGTGAGGAGGATTATCTCCCGGTTTAGGGTAGATAGTGGTAATCAGATGCTGAGAGGAAAAGGCTAACCTCCATCACATCATGACCATGTCAAACTTAAATTCAAATGATAATGGCTAGCCTCATGTGTATCATGATATGTTACCAACATTAGCTTGCAGAGGCACACACACTCAAACATACAGTGCACAGACACACACAATCAACATTAGCCCATTGCTGCTCATGTTAACATTAATTACGCAACAGTACATTACTTGTGATAACCAGGTTAGCTAACAACACTTACCTTTTTCAATAGATAAATGAGATGTGTTATAGAATTCTATCTGGCTTGCTAGGATAGCACAAAGTTGTAATGTCAGCTAGATACAGGAGTAGCAATGTCAGCTTACTAACAATGTTGGTGCCAGCAATCTATGAAATTAGTTATTATTCAGTGTAGCTGCTTGGCTAAGCATTACAGCATTACATTACATTACAGAGTCAAATCCAAAGAAAAAAATCTTCATAATTTACTTTGGGTTTTGGGATGGGATGAAAAATACTCTGGGATTGAGCTCTGGATATCTCAAGTCGCTTTTGCAGATACCCCAGGCACACCTTTTAACCATCTTAAATATTGTTAGTAAGCATTTAGTTGCTATAAAACATTTTTTCCTTACAAACCTGTCCAAGGCAAAGTTGACTAACCAAGAGGCAGTCAGTGGACCAATCAGGATGCCAACAAAGGGTGAATTCTGGTTATTCCGTTATTTCACACTCCTGGTCTCACCAGTACCCATGAACATTCTTCCATTGTGGCTGCACGGAGAGTTCCTTTAGATCTCAAGCCATCAAGAATCTACATGTGTTTCTTGATAACTGGTTTGAATCATATCACTATCATATTGCCTCAACAACCTGGAACTGCTGATTTCCTTCTGTGCAACATGAAAAGGATCTCCCTCTTAAGACAAAGGAAGCCACCCTACTCCTCCTGCAATTAACTGTGGACTAAAAAAAATGTCAATGCCTATACTTCTATCAATTATGCTACTATGTCTATACAACTATGCACTCAAAGTGAAACCCAGGTGCTTGTAAGGAGGCAGATTGAAGTGGGAGATGGGTCACAAAAAACAACAACTTTTGCCTGGGACTTTCCCCTGGTGTCACATGTTGACATTTTATGCCATTCTAAGGTACATCCTCACCATGTTTATTTTCCTAAATCTAACCTCAGTAACTTTTATTGACTAAAACTGACCTCTGTAACTATGCTAATTAGGCAAACTTTACGTTAAGGACATAATTTCATTCGTGGGGTGCAAACTATGAATATGGTGATGTTTTATGATAAATTGTTGCACATACATGCATGTATGTTTTTCAATACAAACCAACATACATACAGTATGTGTATATTGTTGACACTGAGCAGCGAGCTTGTGTCTCCAGCTTGTGGCTCCCAATATTGGCTGCGACCCCCAGTGTAAAATAAACTGTAGTAATATATGCAAATGAAGGGTTACTTTGTTTTGCTTGACATTCAGCAGGTGGTCAGTCATTTCTTTTGTTGGGCTATCAGTTTCTGAGAAGAAAATCACACAGATTTGCTTCTGAATATCAAAGAGGTTGTATTTATTACAGGACTGTTGTAATGGGATGCAGTACAGCTTTCACAGGATTCTTTTCTTTTCTAGTCACTCAACTTTTGTCTAAACCACACAATCTGTGTTACAAGTTCCGCTGATTTTTTTTAAATTTAATCAGACTGTGTTGCAGTTAATTTTATTAAATTTAATCAGACTGTGTTGCAGTGGCATTGCCAGAACATGTCCACTGTGTTACACTAAGTTTAGACTTGTCAGCTACAGTAGAATCTGATATGTTTTACATTCATGTGCGAAATTTACATTAAGGCACTATGTGGAAACTGAGTTTAGAGCTTTCCTGCCCTTACACCTCATATTAACCAATATGCAGTCACTCTTGTTTTATGTTTTCAATTCAATGTGTTCATGGAGGGAAACTTAGTGACCCAGATATTACACTGCCCCTGATTCAGTAGAAGAAAGATAAGTCAGCGGGCCCAAGGAAAGATAATTCAGCATTACAATTTGCGAAGATGGATAGGACCATTATTATTTACTTGTGAGCCCGCTGCCCTTGCGGCTGAGCTTTGGAAAAGCCTTGGAAAAGGAGCAGTTTCAGACCTTGCCCATACAAATGTAATATGTGATTCTCTGAGGGGACTGCGGAAAGCTGCTCTCCCAGCTGGGTGGCCATGTTTGACCTCCAGGCGTCCCACAGGGGCCACTCAGAAAGTGTAATTTATCAAACCTGTTCTCCTCAGCATCTCAGAACTCCATACCTGGATGATAACCAGTTTACCTGCCCTGTATATAAGGAAGACTCATACACACAAGCAACAATTAACCCAGGTAATATGACAACATTTGTGCACACTTTCAAAGACAACAACCATAATAAAAATCCATGAATTGTATACATTACATACTAATAATAATGATAATGATGAGTTACTAGAATAGACTGGGCAACGGACAGGGGTAAAAATGAGAACAAAAGTATATATTTATTTTAAATGCCTGGTACACACTACACGATATCTACCCGATTATAGCCCGATGTAGTGACGTACAGTGTCAGCATGGATCATGAACGACAATGAGTGTCATACACAATAATCCATCTTTTCATCTTGTGTCATGTCTCGTGTCTTAGTTCATGACAACCGACGCCACGTCTCACAACATCCGGACAGAAAGTCTAGCATTTTTGATTTTCTTTTTGTCGTTCACGACTGCTCCTATCTCAGCAGTCACTTTGACCAATAGGAACACAGAACCATCTGCTGCCGTACAAACTATGTATGTGAACAACACTCCAGGGTTGTCGATATTTACTGATGTTACCACACAGTAAAAAGGGAAAATGATGGCGTGAAACAGCAGAGGCACTTTATCAACCTGGTGAGTACTACCATTAGCATCAAGCTAGCAAACAATGTTACTTCTTTATAATGGAGACAGACATAAAGTAAGAAAATTTAAAAAATAGTGGCAGGGCTTTTACTCACCACAACTGCAGAGGTTACTAGCTTCATTTGAAACAGACTACATTTTAAACAGGCCATTATTTATTATTCCCTCTGTATTCACTTCCTGTAACACTTCTTCTGTCTGTTTAAAATGAAAAGCCCTTTATAACTTTGGTTGAGAGAATCCCTTCATTTTCTAAATAGGCTTTTATTGTGAAACATTTGCAGGAAGTTGTTGTGGAGGATTCAATGACTTGTAATTTTGCATACGGTACTTCAAATGTAGCTCCTGCCATCTGCTGGTGTAACATAGTTAAATAGGTTCAGGTTAAATCCTGCTAAAAATGTGAAGACTACGCCACCTGCTGTCATGAATATGTACCTGCAACGAGAGTTGTAGCAAAGGATTGTATATTGTTTATCTTGGGATGAAGTCGCCATGTTTATGTCAAGTCAACCACTTGTTTTTATGTGTTTTATTGCCAGTAAAAGTAGTCTCTGTAGTGTCGCTAGCTAACATTCACTTATGCTACATTTTCAGACTGTGCATGAGCTGTATGTCCACAGGAGCTGACTCGTTGCCTGTATTTTCCTTTGTCTAACCCAGGTATGTTATAAGTATTGTACTGTTTTAGACATGCAGGTGGATTGTTGTTTAATTCATTTACTGTGTATTTTGTGGAAAAATTGTGTTACAGAAATGTTAGGGTAAAATGAAAAATACTTAAAAACAGGTAACAGTCCAGAGACTGAAAATTATTTGTTTTTATATTTTATTGTATCTATTTTTTTCTTGTTAAAGAGAGACTTTTCTGTTTTGTTTCATTATTTTATTCAAATAAATCCACAATACGATCATTAAGATTTATGGGTAATCCAAATGTTTGAGACTGCGCATGAGCTGTATGTCCACAGGAGCTGACTCATTGCCTGTATTTTCCTTTGTCTAACCCAGAATAAATCTGCTGTTACCAACAGAGCTTCATTCATGCAGAAGAAGAAGACATCACACACAGGTCACACTGGCACTTTTTTACATTACCACAATAATATTTCGGCTGGCACATGAACAGACACAGTGACTAAAACAATAGTAATATAATAAAAATAGGACAAGAATAACCCGATGACATCACACATGTCTTGAAAGATGACCAGGGAAGATTGGTGTGTGCCATCGTGTAATGTGTCATGTCTGTTGGCCAAGTCATGGCACAATTTTATGCTGGTGGAAGGAGCATGCTAAAAATGTTCCTCACCTGGCAGTGATAGCATGAAATGTTTTTGCCATCCGGGATTTGTAATTTGTAAAACGGGAGAAACCAGCTCAATGTGAGTAACTGTAGCCTGTGTGCATTTAATCACAAGTGAGGGTCGGGTAGGGCAACTTTTATTAATGGGTGCAGGCGGATGCGGCTTTGACCTAGACATGATGACGGGTAATGGGTCAGTTCTGGTACTGTTCACGGGCATGGGTAGGTGTGAGTTTTCAAAAATGGACTTGTGCGGGACTCTGGCTCAGGGACAGTCTGTCATTTTCTTTTAGTTACATGCTATGGTGTCTTTTCAAAATACACTTCTGTGTTCATAGGAAATATAGAGCAACTACATGAAATAAAAAAATTAAATGCAACACTCTTCAGTTGTGCAAACCTGTGGCATCAGCTGTTCAGATGGGTGGTTTCAGACAATCTTGCAGGTAGGCCTGGAATTTTGTCATTTTAGGGACGAGGCCACTTGGCCTTTCGTGTTGTCAATTTTTGAGGGCACAAAAACCAAAAGCCAGGGCAGCAAGGCCATAAAATAAAACAATGATTTTAAGTCCACGTCCATAATGAATGTAATTTAAGGACTAAGGATGTATAACTATCTGTGAAATGAATAAATAAAACAAGCTCAAGTAATAATAATGAGTATAATAAGTAATAATGTGATTTATTTAATAGCACTAATAAACCTAATGTGGTTTTAATATAGAACAACCAGATTCATGTATTTATAAGCAAAGAATCTTAAATATTAGGCCTAAATATTTTTTGAGTGTACATGATAAACTGATACACTGGCTTACAATTATTGTTGATGTGTTGTTAGATAGCTAACAAACAAACAAACTAGGGCTATTCAATTACTATTTCAACTGGACCGCATTTCAAAACCAGATCATGTCGACGGGACACATTTTTAGCAGCGAGCAACTGATCCACTTTTGTTTTTTATGCACACATATATTTATTTATATATACAGGCATGGCCCTCCTCAACATGATGCAGAAACAGACTAAAAAGTGCTGTCAATGCACAGAAGCATAATAAGTGACATTAACAGTATCTAACAACACACACTATCTCTCTACCAGCATCTCCCTCTCTCTCTCTCCTCCACACACACACATGCACACACCTCACCTCCTGATGCTTTCCTTACAGGTCAGTTACACAGGACATAGTTTTATACAGTCAATGGCAGCAACAGTCATGTTTACAACAACAAAGTCACTATTACCTCACTGGAATATAAATATTCCTCCTGACATCACAATACTGAGTGAAGAAAGTCACGTTATCTCAGCATGAAGACAAACATCAGTATCAGTCATTCATCCTGCTCTCTGTCCCTCCTCTACTGAGGACACTCACTGTCTGCAGGTCGGCTGCCTCAGGTACATGTTCAGATAAAGTGTTAGCCTACATACAGACAGCTTTCATTTAGTTTGTCTTTAACATGTTGTGCATGAGTTGACCGCGATCATAAATCATAATAACGGTGAATGAGAGACAGTGGACAGAGCGGGTTGAAATATGGCTTTCTACATGTGGATCACATGTATTGATAAAGTATTGGCTTGCTGGCAGAGGTTTTATCGCACTTACTCACAGTAACCAGTGTAGCTGTCGTTAACTAGAGTCATCTTGACAGGGCCGGCCCAAGCCTCCATGGGGCCCTAAGCAAAATTTGGATGTCAGCTGACCAACACTCGCTACCCGGTCCCTGGTTGCGGCGATTTGCGATGCTAGCCAGCTAACTAGCAGCCAGAACAGTACAGTCCTCTCTCGTCTAGCTAACATTTAGCCGTGTTACTTACTGATCCATTAGAAAGAAAGCTAGCAGGACATCGGTGCTGAAGCCTATTTGGTCACGGAGCTTCCTCCATCTCTTGAGCGCCTGACTGAGGTTTACTCTTGTTTTTCCTCTTCTTTTATCACTCTCCTTTTTGTGCATCCTCGCCTCCTCACAGATTAGCTCGTTTTCTTTTGGGAGGCCGTTTTTCACTTATCTCCAAACTTTGTCCGTCTGCCATTGTGCTCCTGACTCAACTATCTCATGCCCCGGCCAGTTCCTCATAAGGACCAGCTCCAGTCCCTGATAGGCTGACCGACCACTTTGGCAATACATGACGCGTTTCCTGCCGTAAAGCACATTTTTTCCGCGAAAATTTGTCCCCGGTGGCAGAAGCTTATTGCAAAGATTGCAAAGTCACTAAGTAACCTATGTAAATGCTGATAGTCTGATTTTACTGTGTATACTACCCTGTGCAACTTACATTATTTTCTTAATGATATATATAGGCAAAAATGCTGTCTGTTGCTTCTTTAACTGAGTTAATTCATTATTGCAAAAACATATCGCTAGCAAATGTCACCGCGTCTCTAATTAATGTTAGTTGTTATTAAACATTTGCTATCCAACATTGTTATCAAAAATGTTGTTTTGATGCCAAAAGCGACCCAGAATATATACACCGACAATCAACTTATTCAAAGTATTACACACACACAAAAACGTTAGCTTGAATAGTAAGCTAATTTACCTTCCAGAACTTTCTCTGGCTTTGAACTAATGTTAGCTAGCTAATTTGCTATTATAGGCTAACGTAGTTAGAACAAAATATCAACAATAATTAGGGAATTTCCTAATTTGAGGAAACTTTTCAAAATCTCCATGACACCAAACATTATATTACATCTTTTTTCTGCCACTGAAGGGTATGCCCTTTTTAGCAACATTATTAGCCACCTGCTGCTAGCTCCGTGGATGCGCAGTGTGCACTGCACAGCTGGTTGTACACGTTACTAGTGGAGCTCTGACATTTAGTCTAGAGCAGAGAGACAGTAGGAAACTACACTCTGTTAACATAATATTGTCTTTTTGTACAAGAACGTACATTTGATAATATATGAATCATCATCACTCACACATGGAAAAAAAATAATAAATTATCATTATTTTTCTTTTTCTTTTTTGAAGTTAATTGCTTTTGGGGCCCGCTAGTGGTCACAGGGCCCTAAGGAGGTGCTTAGTTTGCTTATGCCTTGGGCCGGCTCTGCATCTTGAAGTTATATTCCTTTCATCTGCACCGCAGCCCCACTGCTGCAGAATGATGATACATGAAACCAAAACTTTAAAAAGTTACGGCGATAATAGCGCCGCTTACTGTTGATTAAATTTACCTTGGGTTGTTTAATAGCGGGTTTCAGTACCGATCCCTTCCCGGGCGTTTGATGAAGCCTCCTGGTTGGCCGATGATAGATTAGTGTCAAACTGTCGTTACAGACCGTCCGAGCGGTTCATGCCAGGCTCAAATCAAACCCCCCACTGGTGATGTACGCATCGTCTCATTTGATGTTGCACAGTAAGAATCTAGAATGTCATCGCATTTTTTTTTCTCAATAGACACAGTTGTCAAAGCCGTGCTGACAAGAAAGAGGCAGAGGAGAAACCAGCAAAATCACCTGGGGCAGTGCGGGCGGGTCATCAAGGCCATTGTGGCCTTAGGGCAGATATTTTTTTCAAAGGCACAGAGCCAAATGAGGAGGGCATGAGAGCCATGGCCCTCATGAAATTCCTGCCCTGCTTGCAGGTGAAGATGCTGGATGTGGAGGTCCTGAGCTGGTGTGGTTACACATGATCTGTGGTTGTGTGGCTGGTTGGATGTAATGCCAAATTCACAGAAACAACATTGTAGACAGCTTATGGTAGTGAAATGATGGCGACAGTGCTAACCACCACCCCACTGTGCAGCCCCATTTTTGTTAATGAGTCTATGTGAATGTGATATGTGTTGCAACTGGTCTCGATTAGTGCAGAGATTTAGTTGGGTGCAACTACGTTAACAGTATTAGCAAACTAAACATTTCGCTTTGGCAAAGCCAACTAGCCAATCACTTAACTGCAAACAATCACAACAATAACTCAATGACGATATTAAATCACATGCGACAAGTTAAACAGTCTTGCTTAGCCTGTAAAGCTGTGATAAGCTATGCCCAATTGTTACATTATTGATCCTCGAATGGATGGAAAAAAAGAAGGGGTCGGTGGTGTGCTGCTTTGTTAGCTGGCAGAAGAAGACTGGAAAGAGCTGTGGTTCCAGGTGCAGTCTTTGTTGTGTCCTTTGTTCCAAAGGTGAAACTCTGAGGAAACTGGTTGCTCAGGGTCTTTGCAGAGTTAAACACTGGGTGCTAACTCACTTGGTTCTCCTTGTTGATAGAAAGCTAGTTGCAAACCTTGTGCTTACAAAGCTAACTTCTCTAGTTCAGTTTTAGAGAGTCTGTGATCATTTGCCCTCCCTTTAGTGGTTTGGGGCAATGGCCTCTTAGTTGGTCAGAGATGGTGTGAGCTGCTCGGCATCTCACCAGCAAGAGAGCATCTGGGCTGTTCCAGGCCCAGCCAAAAAAAGAAAGACTGAGAGAATGCAGGACTTAGAGTTTCTTACAGTGAGATCACAGAGGGGCATGTCACTGTAACAGTACTGTCCAATCAAGTTTGACGACTAGTGTCACTGGAAGGTGTGAGGTGGGACATCCTGGAAATGGGTGTCAAATAGCTCTCTTTGTTTGAAGAACAAGGAGCATGCAGAGAAGAAAAGCCTTCACATGTCCAGTTTAGATTTTAACAAATGACAAATCATCTGTGGTCCTGTGAATCCCAACAACACTGAACTTAGTTGAAAGCCCTGTGCATCTCATACAGATCCTAAAGGGTGCGTTGTATGCCAGTATGACACACAGAGGGCAACTAACAAAGCTGCTGTGTTTGACACCTAGGGGATGAGAACCGGTTAGAGTGGAAGATACTACATCAATGAAGCAATATGATAAGTTTGTTTAATCTGTTAATCGACAATTAATTGTGATATTGGGCTTTATAAATAAAATTGATTGATTGATTGATTGACATTTTCTTAATAAGTAAAGTCATACATCATACCCAGTACTAGGTATGTGACGATCATAATATAGTCAAATATTGAAGATGACTGTTCCCTGGAGTCGCATGTTCAGATCCGTGTGAACTTTGAGTGAACTCTGAGTCATTTTAAGGTACGTCCTCACCATGTTTCTTTTCCTAAACCTAACCTCTGTAACTTGACATCAGTGATGCAACTGTACTTTAAGGACATGATGTCATTGATGGGGTGCAGATTTGTAGGATATCTTACAAATTATTGTGTATTATTTGTAGTATATTACATGGAGCGTATATAAGAATATGTTGCAATTTGGCTTGGAAAAATTACAACTTGTAATTTCAAACTGTTAAAACCTATTGTTTCCTTTTTTGGAGGAGAAATTCAAATTAATCATGGGACATACATTATTTAATATTTTGGACTGGAAAAACTTTAAATCAATTGATCAAGATATTTTGTCAAATAAAGAGACATGGATGCAGATAATATCTTGTTACACCCCCTTAAGGCAGTCACATATCTCTTTAGAAGATGTGTTATTTAATAATTAACATTATTCATTTGGCGGATGCTTTTTTCAAAAGCCTGAGTGTGAAATGCTACTACTTGACAAAGCACAGAGCAACCTTTGAGCAAACACACCTACTCAAATCTGAACTGAGGACATAGAAAATTAAAGGAGCAATAAGCAAAATCATTTCACCACTAGGTTTGCTGTTGTGCACTGCCTGTAGACTAAAACAAAGTGTGTCATGAGCCACTCCTCCCTCTACCTCTGCTCTCCACCCCCCACCCCCTTCATCTAGCAGTTAACGATGTCTCGGTCTCTGCTGGGTTTAGCTATTCCCCTGCCTACTTCAATGATGATGGTACCTGTAATAAATGTAAAATATTTGCTGTGATGGAGGCGAGGCTCAGTGACTAGAGGAGCTGGCAGAAGCGCTCCATAGCTGTTAAGTTACTCCAGTAGCCGGTGGCAGCCGACTCGGCTAGTGCTAACACCCGGAGCTAACACTAACGTTCTTCCTCTTCTCCGTTAGTGAGAGCGATATTTTGGCTTAGCGGGCAGCTGGCTCGCAGGCTGCCCACTAGGCTAAAACATCACTTCAGGTTAAAGTGGGAGGAAGCAGCGGGTTTATCGGGCAGCTGAGTGAAGCTGGGTGAAGAGGAGGCTGCGGAGGAAACACCGGGATGGGTTAATGTCTGGAGCTTGAGCAGAGTCTACTGTCAGCGCAGGTGGAGCGCAGCCGGTGTAAGCCGAAGTTTGGCTGACCAGCGGACAGTGCACACACGCCACCAAAATCTCACAGGCAGGTTTACAGAATGTCAGGCACATTAAGGGTGCAATAAATACCCACAAACACCACTATTCAATGCAACTATCTGCAATCAGCACATAAATGTATCTTTATATCGACTGTCCCGTCACATCTGATGTCAGATCAAAGGGGATTGGCACCGTTTGGCACGTTTGGCACGCGTAATGGAAATACAACCTGATTTGATTAACACAGCTGCAAACTAATGACTTCACATCCCTCTCAGCAGACCACAAACAGCCACAGCATCAGATAGGGAGTATATATTCAGCATCTGTCATCTTAGAAAAGTCAAAAGAAAAGAAACAGAGTGAGACTGCGAGAGAAAAAGAGAGAGCGCGCACGCACGAGAGAAACGCAACATTGATTTACAATTGTGGCGACCTCCTCCCAGGCTACCTTTGCATCATCAGCCCGTGGAGGTCTGCTCGCAGTTCTGTAAATTCGGACACTGTGAGCTTGGACCAAAACCATCAGTTTCCTCCTGGGAGGAGTTTAGCTGTCTGACGCTGCTGCTCTCTTCTGCCATGGCGAATTGAGTAAACTTTCATTACGCCTTCACATGGCGCATTTAAGGGCGAGGAGAGGGGCTCATTTTAATTGGTGTGATGTGAATGGGCTGTGTAAAACCCACTCCACACCTTCTCTCCTCCCTCTTTCCGACTTGCGCAGGTAGGAGGGACGGAGGTGGGAAAGAGGAGTAGCTGCGCCAGGGCGCACGGTGTGCCAAACTTGCAAAATCCGCCTGGCCACACCCAGTTGGCGAAGCACAGGTGCGCTGCGCCTCCACTGCGCCCGGTCTGCGAAACTAGAGCCCTTTGTATTTATTTGAACAATTAAAAACAATGCATTCTGTAACAAAAGAGAAAAGCGAAGTAATTGTCCTTTTAACACTGTTTTTCATTTCATTATGACTCTCAGGGGCGGAAATCCCCGTGGGGACAGGGGGGACATGACTCCCCCTTCAGTAAAGCTGGCCCCCCCTAGAATAATTTGAAACACAATTAATATTTTTTGAACAATGCAGTAGTATTTATTAAAAGCACAGTTTAAGCAGTGCTCATTATATATATGGAGCTAGAGATATATATGTGCTATTTAAATATTAAAAGATTTAGTCCCCTCCTCCCATTCCTAGTAGTGGTATATCCCACACTCTTTCCAACGGGCAGGGCTGCTTGGCAGCAGTAGCAGCGTGTGGCTGGACCCGGCTGCCCACATCGCGCATCGCGGCGTAAGATGTACACTCACACAGACACAGTTTCACTTACACAAGTTACAACACATCCCATTTAATGTTACAACAAGCCCCAGGCCCAAGCTGATAATATAAACTGTCTGCAGCAAGCAAGCCTACTCAATTACGAGTGCTGCTAAGCAGCTCAGAGTTTAGTGACAGTCAGAGAGGACAGGAGACGGGAGACAGGACAAGAGCAGTCAGTCAGGCTCGTAGGTATGGGTACCTGTCTGTAGGCTCTCTACCTGTCAGTGAGACAAACATGAAAGATGTGCAGTCTAACTGATGAGGAGCGGTCATTACACGCGACTTTTACGCACGGTTGTGAGGTGCGCAGTGGCAGATCTCACAGCACACTGTTTATAAACCAGTTTACCAGTTTAATTGCAGGAAATGTTTAGTTGTTAAGCCATTTCTCATAAGTATAGAATTTCACTGTGCGTGTTGGAGAAATAGAAAGAAGATTAAAGCGTCAAATTAACAAATAAAAGATGCTGTATAAAAGACAGGCAACAACTTTTTTTTCCTTGCCCCCCCCGGAATTATTCTCTAAAATTTTATTGTTTATTGTCTCCCCAACTATAAAATGGGATTTTCACCCCTGATGACTATGAATGCATAAAATACATAAAAAGGAAACACATATACCATCTTCCACTGATGCACAAAGGGAGAGTATGCACCAATTGTGCATCGAGGTACAGTGTACAGTGTCGGTCCACCAAAGCTCGGAAGGCATGATTGAGAATGCATTTATGCACTCAGGCAATTAGTTTGGGCTTTAGTGAAGGGCTGAAGAACAGATTTGGAATAACAAGTAAGGATTTATATTTGGTAGAGCGACTGGGTCATCTCTGTCCTCATCCCTCTTACAGACCTGCCTGTGTGTGATCTCTGCTCAGCTGCTACACAACACCACTCTGAAGGGATAAACAGGAAGCAAGCAAATAGGATTTTTCAACACTGTTGTAGCTGAACATAAAGCCGATTTTCTTCCAGCTGTACCCAGTAAGTGTGTGTCTTGTTAGTCTTGGCGTTGCTTCATTATCTCCTCCTCCTCAGAACAATTGTCAGTGTGTTCTGAGTGCTCAGCGTGCTGAGAAAAACCCCAAAGACACAAAGCTAGATGTTAGTGGGAACAAAAAAACAGCCTTGGTGTGGCTGTTCAGTGTGCGTGTGTGTGTGTGTGTGTGTGTGTGTGTGTGTGTGTGTGTGTGTGTGTGTGTGTGTGTGTGTGTGTGTGCGTGCGTGTGTGTGTGTGTGTGTGCTCTCCCATGCCATAACTTGTGGGGCCAAAAAGGAGTTAGCCCACTCATCTCGTGGGGACCACTTCACTTGTGGGGTCCAAAAATCGGACCCCACAAGTTTTTTCATTTAAATCAACTCAGGAACACCTCCAGAATGCTCCAGTGAAGTTTCAGAGAGGGTTCAATAAGTCACGATTTTTGAGATTTGTGTGTATCATGTGTGTATGCTTTGCGCCCCTGCCGGCGGGACCATGCTACTACACTTTGATACACACTTCCGGAAGTGTGTATGATTATCCCCGCCCCTCCGCCCATCCAGCCAATGCGAATCGTCCTACTCCAGTCATCATCTGTGAGATTGACAGGTCTATGTCATGGTTCGCTACAGGTAAGAATATTTTGTTAATTATTTTGTTATTAAATATGTTAATAAAGCGTGACTGTTTAGTAGGCCCACCATTAGTCCTGTCCTAACATTGCTGATACTTTGAACTGTTTAATGCTTAATGTTAACGAACGGAATAGTGGCGGAAGTACCGGATTACATGAAACGACGAGTGATGTTGCTAACTTTAGCCCCGCTTAGCTGCGTCAAATACGCGATTTATTTTGAAAGGGAAAAGATATGAGCAAAACAGGGATGCTAAGTTAGGATGCCCGGGTGTTACGGTTCGGTTTAACTGGTGAGCGTGTTAACTGGCGACTTTCTAACATTACATTACATTACATTACGAGAGGTCACCAGTTAACACGGTCACCAGTTAAACCGAAACACCGGGCACGTCGGACTTAATAAGCTCCGTCTTCCCCTCATGAGGTTTCGGTTATACCCACAGAAAGCTCAGAAACTCTACTAAAAGCTAGTAATCAGTGTAATCACAAATGAATGGTTGAATCGATCCTCAGTAAGCTATGTTTTAATTTGGAAAACATGTCTTTCATAAAAGTGACATCATCTTCTCTCATCCTCTCATTCCTCTTCCTTCCCCTCTGCTCTCCTTTACTTCTCCTCTCTCTTCTCTCCTTCCTGCTCCTCTTCCTCTCCTCCCTCTCTCCTTCCTTCCTCCTCTCCCGTCTCCTTCTCCTCCTCCTCCCCTCCCTATCTCTTTCCCCTCTCCTCCTCTCTTCTCATCTCTCCCTCCTCTCCTTTCTTCCCCTCTCCTCCTCCTCTCTTCTCTCTCATTCCTCTCCTCTCTTCCCCTCTCCTCTCTTCCCCTCTCCTCCTCTCTCATTCCTCTCCTCTCTTCCCCTCTCCTCCTCTCTTATTCCTCTCCTCTCTTCCCCTCTCCTCCTCCTCTCTCCTCTGTCATTCTTCCCCTCTCCTCCTCCTCTCTTCTCTCATTCCTCTCCTCTCTTCCCCTCTCCTCTCTTCCCCTCTCCTCCTCTCTCATTCCTCTCCTCTCTTCCCCTCTCCTCCTCCTCTCTTCTCTCATTCCTCTCCTCTCTTCCCCTCTCCTCCTCCTCTCTTCCCCTCTCCTCCTCCTCCTTCCTCTCCTCTCTTCCCCTCTCTTTCTCCTCCTCTCTCCTTCCTCTCCTCTCTCCTCCTCCTCCTCTTCTCTCTCTTCCTCCACTCCCCTTCCCTCTCCCCTCTCCACTCTCCTTCCCCTCTCCTCCTCCTCCTCCTCCTCTTCCTCCTCTCAGCAGTGTGTTATTGCAGGATAGCAGTGGAGGGAGCGTTGGATTTATGGTGTGGGGCGTCCAGGAGGAGTCAACCCTGTCATTCAGCTCTCAGGGGATGGCAGGGAGAGATAAAAGACAGAGGGCTGATCTAAAAGCGGACGCAATATCGCAAATTAAGAAGAAGACTGACAAGCATCATGAAGCATTATGCATAAATGCTGAAAAAGGTGAGCAATCTGACATTTCACAAAAGCCAGTTACAGAAAACAGTGAGTGACCCAAACACTTTCCAAACTTCATTTTTTATCTTTTTATGGATGGACGTATAATGATAATGATGATGATCTTTATGTATACAGCACTTTTCATACATAAAGTAAAACTCAAACTGCTTTACACTAAAAGAAAGACCACAGAAACGAGAAGTGACGAAATAAAACAGAACAGTAAAAACACCCTAAACACTTCTAATGTGACCCAGAATATACAAACATGTAAATATTATATTTTTAATCAACAGACACAAGCAGTCACTTGTTGTGTATTATGATCAACACAATATTTGACACATTAAGCATAAATTAGCCTTTGGTCACCCCTATATGTTATGATATTAAATAATGTTCGAGTTAATATGAATTACATCTTTTAATTTAACAACTTAAATCACAGTAGCGTCTGATTTGGTTATACTAAGTTTGTTATACTGTCAAACTCTTCAGTCAGTGACCCGTGTCGGCAGATATTTGACTTGTGAGACTCACTGGCTGTCTTCATTTTAACCACGCAGCAATCATACATGGCTTTGTGGTTGATTAATTATACGGATCAGCGTTGGCCCCGTGAGACAACAGCAGTACCAATGCAGGTTCTGCACACCTGACGCTGTGCGTTTCTCTCCTTTCATATCACTGCGCGCTGCAGCCTGTCGACAGCCGTGCACGTCTCCATAACCTGTTTCACAGCGTTTACATGCTCTGATGATGACCGCTGTGATGTGAGAGAGTTCACGTGATAGCTAGAGCAATAAATATATTATTATACAAGAAAATATAAAAAATTATGCGGACTTGTGATTATCTGGGCTGTAACAACAAGAATCTGTCTGATTCACCGTATACATTTCACCGTTTTCCTATCATTAGGCAACTTTTTGCCATAGGCTTTAATGAAACAATTAAAATGCTCTATTAAACGTCTGTAACAGTTGTGCCGATCAGCAACCAGATCCTCTGTCAGCGACTGAGAGGACGATTTTTTTTTCTTGCCGTTATAAAACACATTCTGTTAATGTTAATAGGAATGTCATTCAGTTTCATGTGGAAAGATCTGAAATATCCCTTTACAACATATCCGAACAGGGCACCCTTCGAAATCTCAAAAGCTTTTGCAGACCTTGTGTTAAGTGGGTTATATGGGTGGGCTTCAGTCATTTTCAGAGCGTGTTAATTTTGATGATTGGATATTTCATAAAGGCAAAGCTTTAGAGCCTCAGTCTGTGATTTCGTCACCAAGTCTGTGATACCATGGCACGACCAGAACATGGGTTTAGAATGATAACGCCTAAACAACATACAGTAGTTCTGCACTGTGGTAGTTGTTTAGGAATCACCATGCACTCTTCACATGCTCTGACAAATCACAGATTGTGACATGGTTTAAGAAGAACTTTCAGTCATGAGTTTCTCTTTCTTTGTTTTACCCCCTGCAGAAAAACATGGACAAAAAGGCGGCATAACAGACCCAGACAAAATGGAAGACATCGGGTGGATCACTTGGGTGATGAATCAGAGTGGGAGTCCTCCAGTGTCGATAAAAAAAAAGAAACCAAACAAAAAGTAATGTGCTTGTTCAGCAAAAGAAATAAACCATGTTCTCGTTGAAATCTCATGTTTGGATGTGAATTTATTTTTAATATACACATATTCTAACTAGCTTATTACTATTGGTGTAAATGCTGAGTGTTTTTTTCTGTAGGTTTGAACCTGCTGGCTGCTTTGTCTGCTAGTAAATTGTACAAAATGTGTATTCATGAATTATTTAAAAAGTCATTAAGAGTCAGTGCTTAGAGCAGGGTTTCTTAACCTTAAATTACTTTGGTCAATGTGAAGTCAGTTGCTTTTCAGCTTTTCAAAAAGTGTTCAATAGTACATTTTCTTTTTAATATCAATAGAATGCTGGGTAACAGCAGCAATGCATCCCATGTTTATGATGCGTTATAGTCATGCTTATGATAAATTATAATCTGCTTATAACAGTAAAATTGCAATTGTAAGCACTAAATACTCACATTATAAAGCATTTTATAATGACAAGGTCAGGTATAAATGCTTTGCATCTGCTTGTAACACTATAATTACAGTTAGATACAACAGGTAGGAAGAAAGCCCCTACTCCCAGGCAAACAAGAAGTGTGATCCTGAGACGTACCTAGTTACAATTACAACTGGCTCTTCAACACTGCTTTCATTGAGACAAACCCATTACAAACTACCCAACCAAGAAAAGCCTTTGAACAAGGTACTGCAGTATTTAGTCATTTTGAGTAGTTCACTTTTATTGATCTTGCAGGCATAGTCTTGATATATAGCCAAACTATTGCAGATAGGTTATATTTGACCTTGACCCACTAACCCTGCTACCCCAGACCAAAAAGTGGGGGAACCATGGCTCTGTTGATAACTGTAGCCTGTGTATGTGCACTGTAGATCCTCTTGCTATTCAAAATATTTCGACAAGAGGCCTTTTACCAGGCCGTATGCCAAGGGCCTGTTCTCTCATAATCCACCTGTGGCTGAAGGGTATGTGGTATTCTGGAATGAATTTTCAAAAATTGCTCAGAAACCTAAATTTTGACTTTCCCTGTTGTGAATTAAGCCATGAAAATAGAGAACTCATCTTTCTTAGAAAAAATAACCACCAGTTAAAATGTGTGGCTTTTTTTTTCATTTTACAGTGGGTTTCAATAGGGCCCATTTTGGGCCATAACAGGAGAACAGGACCCAATGTTGTATATAGCCCATTTTAAGTTGAAAACAGGAGATCTTCCATGACAATGATGTACCCTACAAAAGTGACCTCTGTGCAACCTAGGAAATTAATACCATGATCACAGCCATAATGACAACCAAATGAAATAGAGGGCGGTCCCATTTATGGACCAACAGGACCAGAGGGTACCGCAAAAATGGACCAAATGACTTGAAACTTGGTGTGTGAACTCTATTTTAGACATAGATTGATGGCCTCCAGTCTCAAGCCAGTAGGCCTTTGGGAAAGCTAAGTAGCTCTACGGTGGTCGTATTGCAACAGGACCAAGGAATCCACGCACGAAACCCTCTGTTGAGCAACATATTCATAAATGGTCAGGATTAGGTTAGGGGGAGGTCAAAGGTTAAACAGTTAAATTCAGCATTAGGCCTCTCCTGTCAGATACCCCCTGACCTTTGACACTTCTGAAGGTCACTCAGGTCTGAAACTCAGCACACTCGTCACGCTCCCGGTCACAATGAACATACTAAATTATCAGCCTTCTGGCTCAAAGCCTTTATGAAATATTAAAGAAAAGCGTTTCCCTCAAATTTTGGAGATTTATGTGACTTATGGGGACCTGTGTTTTCCCCCATCCCCCGAGAAACCCCAGAGTCAGCACAGAGGGTGCGATCAGGCCCCGATACAAGAATACAAATAATAAACCCCTCAAGTCATTTCATTTTCTTAACTGGATGTCTCACAAAGTCAAATTCAAGAGGGTGTCAGGCACATACACGCTAACAGCCTCTGACACAGCTGGCCAGTTTGAAGCAAATTCTTTTCTAAAAGTCGTGGAAGTCTGATCTTCTAATATGTCGTTCAGTGGCCTGGGATGAGCAGAAAGGCGTTGGTTTGGTGTCGCTCAGACCTGTACTTTTTGATGGGCGGGCCTTCAAGTAATTGCCTTTTTGAAACTTCAAGCGTTTGCCATTAGCACAAAAATGGACCAAATGACTTGAAACTTGGTGTGTGAACTCTATTTTAGACATAGATTGATGGCCTCCAGTCTCAAGCCAGTAGGCCTTCTGGGAAAGCTAAGTAGCTCTACGGTGGTCGTATTGCAACAGGACCAAGGAATCCACGCACATAACCCTCTGTTGAGTAACATATTCATAAATGGTCAGGATTAGGTTAGGGGGAGGTCAAAGGTTAAACAGTTAAATTCAGCATTAGGCCTCTCCTGTCAGATACCCCCTGACCTTTGACACTTCTGAAGGTCACTCAGGTCTGAAACTCAGCACACTCGTCACGCTCCCGGTCACAATGAACATACTAAATTATCAGCCTTCTGGCTCAAAGCCTTTATGAAATATTAAAGAAAAGCGTTTCCCTCAAATTTTGGAGATTTATGTGACTTATGGGGACCTGTGTTTTCCCCCATCCCCCGAGAAACCCCAGAGTCAGCACAGAGGGTGCGATCAGGCCCCGATACAAGAATACAAATAATGCGGTGTCAGTAGCTTAGTGGATAGTGCCGGCGCCCCATGTATAGAGGCGATGCCTCGCTGCAGCGGTCGCGAGTTCGACTCTGGCTTGCAACCCTTTGCTGCATGTCTTCCCCCCACTCTCTCTGTCTCCCCATTTCACACTGTCCTGTACATTAAAGGCAAAAAAGCCCCCAAAAAATAATCTTTAAAAATAAAAGAATACAAATAATAAACCCCTCAAGTCATTTAATTTTCTTAACTGAATGTCTCACAAAGTCAAATTCAAGAGGGTGTCAGGCACATACACGCTAACAGCCTCTGACACAGCTGGCCAGTTTGAAGCAAATTCTTTTCTAAAAGTCGTGGGAGTCTGATCTTCTAATATGTCGTTCAGTGGCCTGGGACGAGCAGAAAGGCGTTGGTTTGGTGTCGCTCAGACCTGTACTTTTTGATGGGCGGGCCTTCAAGTAATCGCCTTTTTGAAACTTCAAGCGTTTGCCATTAGCACAAAAATGGACCAAATGACTTGAAACTTGGTGTGTGAACTCTATTTTAGACATAGATTGATGGCCTCCAGTCTCAAGCCAGTAGGCCTTTGGGAAAGCTAAGTAGCTCTACGGTGGTCGTATTGCAACAGGACCAAGGAATCCACGCACGAAACCCTCTGTTGAGCAACATATTCATAAATGGTCAGGATTAGGTTAGGGGGAGGTCAAAGGTTAAACAGTGAAATTCAGCATTAGGCCTCTCCTGTCAGATACCCCCTGACCTTTGACACTTCTGAAGGTCACTCAGGTCTGAAACTCAGCACACTCGTCACGCTCCCGGTCACAATGAACATACTAAATTATCAGCCTTCTGGCTCAAAGCCTTTATGAAATATTAAAGAAAAGCGTTTCCCTCAAATTTTGGAGATTTATGTGACTTATGGGGACCTGTGTTTTCCCCCATCCCCCGAGAAACCCCAGAGTCAGCACAGAGGATGCGATCAGGCCCCGATACAAGAATACAAATAGTGGGGCGTCAGTAGCTTAGTGGATAGTGCCGGCGCCCCATGTATAGAGGCGATGCCTCGCTGCAGCGGTCGTGAGTTCAACTCTGGCTTGCAACCCTTTGCTGCATGTCGTCCCCCCACTCTCTTTGTCTCCCCATTTCACACTGTCCTGTACATTAAAGGCAAAAAAGCCCCCAAAAAAATAATCTTTAAAAATAAAAGAATACAAATAATAAACCCCTCAAGTCATTTCATTTTCTTAACTGGATGTCTCACAAAGTCAAATTCAAGAGGGTGTCAGGCACATACACGCTAACAGCCTCTGACACAGCTGGCCAGTTTGAAGCAAATTCTTTTCTAAAAGTCGTGGAAGTCTGATCTTCTAATATGTCGTTCAGTGGCCTGGGACGAGCAGAAAGGCGTTGGTTTGGTGTCGCTCAGACCTGTACTTTTTGATGGGCGGGCCTTCAAGTAATCGCCTTTTTGAAACTTCAAGCGTTTGCCATTAGCACAAAAATGGACGAAATGACTTGAAACTTGGTGTGTGAACTCTATTTTAGACATAGATTGATGGCCTCCAGTCTCAAGCCAGTAGGCCTTTGGGAAAGCTAAGTAGCTCTACGGTGGTCGTATTGCAACAGGACCAAGGAATCCACGCACGAAACCCTCTGTTGAGCAACATATTCATAAATGGTCAGGATTAGGTTAGGGGGAGGTCAAAGGTTAAACAGTGAAATTCAGGATTAGGCCTCTCCTGTCAGATATCCCCTGACCTTTGACACTTCTGAAGGTCACTCAGGTCTGAAACTCAGCACACTCGTCACGCTCCCGGTCACAATGAACATACTAAATTATCAGCCTTCTGGCTCAAAGCCTTTATGAAATATTAAAGAAAAGCGTTTCCCTCCAATTTTGGAGAATTATGTGACTTATGGGGACCTGTGTTTTCCCCCATCCCCCGAGAAACCCCAGAGTCAGCACAGAGGGTGCGATCAGGCCCCGATACAAGAATACAAATAATGCGGTGTCAGTAGCTTAGTGGATAGTGCCGGCGCCCCATGTATAGAGGCGATGCCTCGCTGCAGCGGTCGTGAGTTCGACTCTGGCTTGCAACCCTTTGCTGCATGTCGTCCCCCCACTCTCTCTGTCTCCCCATTTCACACTGTCCTGTACATTAAAGGCAAAAAAGCCCCCAAAAATAATCTTTAAAAATACAAATAATAAACCCCTCAAGTCATTTAATTTTCTTAACTGAATGTCTCACAAAGTCAAATTCAAGAGGGTGTCAGACACATACACGCTAACAGCCTCTGACACAGCTGGCCAGTTTGAAGCAAATTCTTTTCTAAAAGTCGTGGAAGTCTGATCTTCTACTATGTCGTTCAGTGGCTTGGGACGAGCAGAAAGGCGTTGGTTTGGTGTCGCTCAGACCTGTACTTTTTGATGGGCGGGCCTTCAAGTCATCGCCTTTTCGAAACTTCAAGCGTTTGCCATTAGCACAAAAATGGACCAAATGACTTGAAACTTGGTGTGTGAACTCTATTTTAGACATAGATTGATGGCCTCCAGTCTCAAGCCAGTAGGCCTTTGGGAAAGCTAAGTAGCTCTACGGTGGTCGTATTGCAACAGGACCAAGGAATCCACGCACGAAACCCTCTGTTGAGCAACATATTCATAAATGGTCAGGATTAGGTTAGGGGGAGGTCAAAGGTTAAACAGTTAAATTCAGCATTAGGCCTCTCCTGTCAGATACCCCCTGACCTTTGACACTTCTGAAGGTCACTCAGGTCTGAAACTCAGCACACTCGTCACGCTCCCGGTCACAATGAACATACTAAATTATCAGCCTTCTGGCTCAAAGCCTTTATGAAATATTAAAGAAAAGCGTTTCCCTCCAATTTTGGAGAATTATGTGACTTATGGGGACCTGTGTTTTCCCCCATCCCCCGAGAAACCCCAGAGTCAGCACAGAGGATGCGATCAGGCCCCGATACAAGAATACAAATAGTGGGGCGTCAGTAGCTTAGTGGATAGTGCCGGCGCCCCATGTATAGAGGCGATGCCTCGCTGCAGCGGTCGTGAGTTCAACTCTGGCTTGCAACCCTTTGCTGCATGTCGTCCCCCCACTCTCTTTGTCTCCCCATTTCACACTGTCCTGTACATTAAAGGCAAAAAAGCCCCCAAAAAAATAATCTTTAAAAATAAAAGAATACAAATAATAAACCCCTCAAGTCATTTCATTTTCTTAACTGGATGTCTCACAAAGTCAAATTCAAGAGGGTGTCAGGCACATACACGCTAACAGCCTCTGACACAGCTGGCCAGTTTGAAGCAAATTCTTTTCTAAAAGTCGTGGAAGTCTGATCTTCTAATATGTCGTTCAGTGGCCTGGGACGAGCAGAAAGGCGTTGGTTTGGTGTCGCTCAGACCTGTACTTTTTGATGGGCGGGCCTTCAAGTAATCGCCTTTTTGAAACTTCAAGCGTTTGCCATTAGCACAAAAATGGACGAAATGACTTGAAACTTGGTGTGTGAACTCTATTTTAGACATAGATTGATGGCCTCCAGTCTCAAGCCAGTAGGCCTTTGGGAAAGCTAAGTAGCTCTACGGTGGTCGTATTGCAACAGGACCAAGGAATCCACGCACGAAACCCTCTGTTGAGCAACATATTCATAAATGGTCAGGATTAGGTTAGGGGGAGGTCAAAGGTTAAACAGTGAAATTCAGGATTAGGCCTCTCCTGTCAGATATCCCCTGACCTTTGACACTTCTGAAGGTCACTCAGGTCTGAAACTCAGCACACTCGTCACGCTCCCGGTCACAATGAACATACTAAATTATCAGCCTTCTGGCTCAAAGCCTTTATGAAATATTAAAGAAAAGCGTTTCCCTCCAATTTTGGAGAATTATGTGACTTATGGGGACCTGTGTTTTCCCCCATCCCCCGAGAAACCCCAGAGTCAGCACAGAGGGTGCGATCAGGCCCCGATACAAGAATACAAATAATGCGGTGTCAGTAGCTTAGTGGATAGTGCCGGCGCCCCATGTATAGAGGCGATGCCTCGCTGCAGCGGTCGTGAGTTCGACTCTGGCTTGCAACCCTTTGCTGCATGTCGTCCCCCCACTCTCTCTGTCTCCCCATTTCACACTGTCCTGTACATTAAAGGCAAAAAAGCCCCCAAAAATAATCTTTAAAAATACAAATAATAAACCCCTCAAGTCATTTAATTTTCTTAACTGAATGTCTCACAAAGTCAAATTCAAGAGGGTGTCAGACACATACACGCTAACAGCCTCTGACACAGCTGGCCAGTTTGAAGCAAATTCTTTTCTAAAAGTCGTGGAAGTCTGATCTTCTACTATGTCGTTCAGTGGCTTGGGACGAGCAGAAAGGCGTTGGTTTGGTGTCGCTCAGACCTGTACTTTTTGATGGGCGGGCCTTCAAGTCATCGCCTTTTCGAAACTTCAAGCGTTTGCCATTAGCACAAAAATGGACCAAATGACTTGAAACTTGGTGTGTGAACTCTATTTTAGACATAGATTGATGGCCTCCAGTCTCAAGCCAGTAGGCCTTTGGGAAAGCTAAGTAGCTCTACGGTGGTCGTATTGCAACAGGACCAAGGAATCCACGCACGAAACCCTCTGTTGAGCAACATATTCATAAATGGTCAGGATTAGGTTAGGGGGAGGTCAAAGGTTAAACAGTTAAATTCAGCATTAGGCCTCTCCTGTCAGATACCCCCTGACCTTTGACACTTCTGAAGGTCACTCAGGTCTGAAACTCAGCACACTCGTCACGCTCCCGGTCACAATGAACATACTAAATTATCAGCCTTCTGGCTCAAAGCCTTTATGAAATATTAAAGAAAAGCGTTTCCCTCCAATTTTGGAGAATTATGTGACTTATGGGGACCTGTGTTTTCCCCCATCCCCCGAGAAACCCCAGAGTCAGCACAGAGGGTGCGATCAGGCCCCGATACAAGAATACAAATAATGCGGTGTCAGTAGCTTAGTGGATAGTGCCGGCGCCCCATGTATAGAGGCGATGCCTCGCTGCAGCGGTCGTGAGTTCGACTCTGGCTTGCAACCCTTTGCTGCATGTCGTCCCCCCACTCTCTCTGTCTCCCCATTTCACACTGTCCTGTACATTAAAGGCAAAAAAGCCCCCAAAAATAATCTTTAAAAATACAAATAATAAACCCCTCAAGTCATTTAATTTTCTTAACTGAATGTCTCACAAAGTCAAATTCAAGAGGGTGTCAGGCACATACACGCTAACAGCCTCTGACACAGCTGGCCAGTTTGAAGCAAATTCTTTTCTAAAAGTCGTGGAAGTCTGATCTTCTAATATGTCGTTCAGTGGCCTGGGACGAGCAGAAAGGCGTTGGTTTGGTGTCGCTCAGACCTGTACTTTTTGATGGACGGGCCTTCAAGTAATCGCCTTTTTGAAACTTCAAGCGTTTGCCATTAGCACAAAAATGGACGAAATGACTTGAAACTTGGTGTGTGAACTCTATTTTAGACATAGATTGATGGCCTCCAGTCTCAAGCCAGTAGGCCTTTGGGAAAGCTAAGTAGCTCTACGGTGGTCGTATTGCAACAGGACCAAGGAATCCACGCACGAAACCCTCTGTTGAGCAACATATTCATAAATGGTCAGGATTAGGTTAGGGGGAGGTCAAAGGTTAAACAGTGAAATTCAGGATTAGGCCTCTCCTGTCAGATATCCCCTGACCTTTGACACTTCTGAAGGTCACTCAGGTCTGAAACTCAGCACACTCGTCACGCTCCCGGTCACAATGAACATACTAAATTATCAGCCTTCTGGCTCAAAGCCTTTATGAAATATTAAAGAAAAGCGTTTCCCTCAAATTTTGGAGATTTATGTGACTTATGGGGACCTGTGTTTTCCCCCATCCCCCGAGAAACCCCAGAGTCAGCACAGAGGGTGCGATCAGGCCCCGATACAAGAATACAAATAGTGGGGCGTCAGTAGCTTAGTGGATAGTGCCGGCGCCCCATGTATAGAGGCGATGCCTCGCTGCAGCGGTCGTGAGTTCAACTCTGGCTTGCAACCCTTTGCTGCATGTCTTCCCCCCACTCTCTTTGTCTCCCCATTTCACACTGTCCTGTACATTAAAGGCAAAAAAGCCCCCAAAAATAATCTTTAAAAATACAAATAATAAACCCCTCAAGTCATTTAATTTTCTTAACTGAATGTCTCACAAAGTCAAATTCAAGAGGGTGTCAGACACATACACGCTAACAGCCTCTGACACAGCTGGCCAGTTTGAAGCAAATTCTTTTCTAAAAGTCGTGGAAGTCTGATCTTCTACTATGTCGTTCAGTGGCCTGGGACGAGCAGAAAGGCGTTGGTTTGGTGTCGCTCAGACCTGTACTTTTTGATGGGCGGGCCTTCAAGTCATCGCCTTTTCGAAACTTCAAGCATTTGCCATTAGCACAAAAATGGACCAAATGACTTGAAACTTGGTGTGTGAACTCTATTTTAGACATAGATTGATGGCCTCCAGTCTCAAGCCAGTAGGCCTTTGGGAAAGCTAAGTAGCTCTACGGTGGTCGTATTGCAACAGGACCAAGGAATCCACGCACGAAACCCTCTGTTGAGCAACATATTCATAAATGGTCAGGATTAGGTTAGGGGGAGGTCAAAGGTTAAACAGTTAAATTCAGGATGAGGCCTCTCCTGTCAGATACCCCCTGACCTTTGACACTTCTGAAGGTCACTCAGGTCTGAAACTCAGCACACTCGTCACGCTCCCGGTCACAATGAACATACTAAATTATCAGCCTTCTGGCTCAAAGCCTTTATGAAATATTAAAGAAAAGCGTTTCCCTCAAATTTTGGAGATTTATGTGACTTATGGGGACCTGTGTTTTCCCCCATCCCCCGAGAAACCCCAGAGTCAGCACAGAGGGTGCGATCAGGCCCCGATACAAGAATACAAATAATGCGGTGTCAGTAGCTTAGTGGATAGTGCCGGCGCCCCATGTATAGAGGCGATGCCTCGCTGCAGCGGTCGTGAGTTCAACTCTGGCTTGCAACCCTTTGCTGCATGTCGTCCCCCCACTCTCTCTGTCTCCCCATTTCACACTGTCCTGTACATTAAAGGCAAAAAAGCCCCCAAAAATAATCTTTAAAAATAAAAATACAAATAATAAACCCCTCAAGTCATTTAATTTTCTTAACTGAATGTCTCACAAAGTCAAATTCAAGAGGGTGTCAGGCACATACACGCTAACAGCCTCTGACACAGCTGGCCAGTTTGAAGCAAATTCTTTTCTAAAAGTCGTGGAAGTCTGATCTTCTACTATGTCGTTCAGTGGCCTGGGACGAGCAGAAAGGCGTTGGTTTGGTGTCGCTCAGACCTGTACTTTTTGATGGGCGGGCCTTCAAGTCATCGCCTTTTCGAAACTTCAAGCGTTTGCCATTAGCACAAAAATGGACCAAATGACTTGAAACTTGGTGTGTGAACTCTATTTTAGACATAGATTGATGGCCTCCAGTCTCAAGCCAGTAGGCCTTTGGGAAAGCTAAGTAGCTCTACGGTGGTCGTATTGCAACAGGACCAAGGAATCCACGCACGAAACCCTCTGTTGAGCAACATATTCATAAATGGTCAGGATTAGGTTAGGGGGAGGTCAAAGGTTAAACAGTTAATTCAGGATGAGGCCTCTCCTGTCAGATACCCCCTGACCTTTGACACTTCTGAAGGTCACTCAGGTCTGAACCTCAGCACACTCGTCACGCTCCCGGTCACAATGAACATACTAAATTATCAGCCTTCTGGCTCAAAGCCTTTATGAAATATTAAAGAAAAGCGTTTCCCTCCAATTTTGGAGATTTATGTGACTTATGGGGACCTGTGTTTTCCCCCATCCCCCTAGAAACCCCAGAGTCAGCACAGAGGGTGCGATCAGGCCCCGATACAAGAATACAAATAATAAACCCCTCAAGTCATTTAATTTTCTTAACTGAATGTCTCACAAAGTCAAATTCAAGAGGGTGTCAGGCACATACACGCTAACAGCCTCTGACACAGCTGGCCAGTTTGAAGCAAATTCTTTTCTAAAAGTCGTGGAAGTCTGATCTTCTAATATGTCGTTCAGTGGCCTGGGACGAGCAGAAAGGCGTTGGTTTGGTGTCGCTCAGACCTGTACTTTTTGATGGGCGGGCCTTCAAGTAATCGCCTTTTTGAAACTTCAAGCGTTTGCCATTAGCACAAAAATAGACGAAATGACTTGAAACTTGGTGTGTGAACTCTATTTTAGACATAGATTGATGGCCTCCAGTCTCAAGCCAGTAGGCCTTTGGGAAAGCTAAGTAGCTCCACGGTGGTCGTATTGCAACAGGACCAAGGAATCCACGCACGAAACCCTCTGTTGAGCAACATATTCATAAATGGTCAGGATTAGGTTAGGGGGAGGTCAAAGGTTAAACAGTGAAATTCAGCATTAGGCCTCTCCTGTCAGATACCCCCTGATCTTTGACACTTCTGAAGGTCACTCAGGTCTGAAACTCAGCACACTCGTCACGCTCCCGGTCACAATGAACATACTAAATTATCAGCCTTCTGGCTCAAAGCCTTTATGAAATATTAAAGAAAAGCGTTTCCCTCAAATTTTGGAGATTTATGTGACTTATGGGGACCTGTGTTTTCCCCCATCCCCCGAGAAACCCCAGAGTCAGCACAGAGGGTGCGATCAGGCCCCGATACAAGAATACAAATAGTGGGGCGTCAGTAGCTTAGTGGATAGTGCCGGCGCCCCATGTATAGAGGCGATGCCTCGCTGCAGCGGTCGTGAGTTCAACTCTGGCTTGCAACCCTTTGCTGCATGTCTTCCCCCCACTCTCTTTGTCTCCCCATTTCACACTGTCCTGTACATTAAAGGCAAAAAAGCCCCCAAAAAAATAATCTTTAAAAATAAAAGAATACAAATAATAAACCCCTCAAGTCATTTCATTTTCTTAACTGGATGTCTCACAAAGTCAAATTCAAGAGGGTGTCAGGCACATACACCCTAACAGCCTCTGACACAGCTGGCCAGTTTGAAGCAAATTCTTTTCTAAAAGTCGTGGAAGTCTGATCTTCTAATATGTCGTTCAGTGGCCTGGGACGAGCAGAAAGGCGTTGGTTTGGTGTCGCTCAGACCTGTACTTTTTGATGGGCGGGCCTTCAAGTAATCGCCTTTTTGAAACTTCAAGCGTTTGCCATTAGCACAAAAATGGACGAAATGACTTGAAACTTGGTGTGTGAACTCTATTTTAGACATAGATTGATGGCCTCCAGTCTCAAGCCAGTAGGCCTTTGGGAAAGCTAAGTAGCTCTACGGTGGTCGTATTGCAACAGGACCAAGGAATCCACGCACGAAACCCTCTGTTGAGCAACATATTCATAAATGGTCAGGATTAGGTTAGGGGGAGGTCAAAGGTTAAACAGTTAAATTCAGGATTAGGCCTCTCCTGTCAGATACCCCCTGACCTTTGACACTTCTGAAGGTCACTCAGCTCTGAAACTCAGCACACTCGTCACGCTCCCGGTCACAATGAACATACTAAATTATCAGCCTTCTGGCTCAAAGCCTTTATGAAATATTAAAGAAAAGCGTTTCCCTCCAATTTTGGAGAATTATGTGACTTATGGGGACCTGTGTTTTCCCCCATCCCCCGAGAAACCCCAGAGTCAGCACAGAGGGTGCGATCCGGCCCCGATACAAGAATACAAATAATGCGGTGTCAGTAGCTTAGTGGATAGTGCCGGCGCCCCATGTATAGAGGCGATGCCTCGCTGCAGCGGTCGTGAGTTCGACTCTGGCTTGCAACCCTTTGCTGCATGTCGTCCCCCCACTCTCTCTGTCTCCCCATTTCACACTGTCCTGTACATTAAAGGCAAAAAAGCCCCCAAAAAAATAATCTTTAAAAATAAAAGAATACAAATAATAAACCCCTCGAGTCATTTCATTTTCTTAACTGGATGTCTCACAAAGTCAAATTCAAGAGGGTGTCAGGCACATACACCCTAACAGCCTCTGACACAGCTGGCCAGTTTGAAGCAAATTCTTTTCTAAAAGTCGTGGAAGTCTGATCTTCTAATATGTCGTTCAGTGGCCTGGGACGAGCAGAAAGGCGTTGGTTTGGTGTCGCTCAGACCTGTACTTTTTGATGGGCGGGCCTTCAAGTAATCGCCTTTTTGAAACTTCAAGCGTTTGCCATTAGCACAAAAATGGACGAAATGACTTGAAACTTGGTGTGTGAACTCTATTTTAGACATAGATTGATGGCCTCCAGTCTCAAGCCAGTAGGCCTTTGGGAAAGCTAAGTAGCTCTACGGTGGTCGTATTGCAACAGGACCAAGGAATCCACGCACGAAACCCTCTGTTGAGCAACATATTCATAAATGGTCAGGATTAGGTTAGGGGGAGGTCAAAGGTTAAACAGTGAAATTCAGCATTAGGCCTCTCCTGTCAGATACCCCCTGACCTTTGACACTTCTGAAGGTCACTCAGGTCTGAAACTCAGCACACTCGTCACGCTCCCGGTCACAATGAACATACTAAATTATCAGCCTTCTGGCTCAAAGCCTTTATGAAATATTAAAGAAAAGCGTTTCCCTCAAATTTTGGAGATTTATGTGACTTATGGGGACCTGTGTTTTCCCCCATCCCCCGAGAAACCCCAGAGTCAGCACAGAGGGTGCGATCAGGCCCCGATACAAGAATACAAATAATGCGGTGTCAGTAGCTTAGTGGATAGTGCCGGCGCCCCATGTATAGAGGCGATGCCTCGCTGCAGCGGTCGTGAGTTCAACTCTGGCTTGCAACCCTTTGCTGCATGTCGTCCCCCCACTCTCTCTGTCTCCCCATTTCACACTGTCCTGTACATTAAAGGCAAAAAAGCCCCCAAAAATAATCTTTAAAAATAAAAATACAAATAATAAACCCCTCAAGTCATTTAATTTTCTTAACTGAATGTCTCACAAAGTCAAATTCAAGAGGGTGTCAGACACATACACCCTAACAGCCTCTGACACAGCTGGCCAGTTTGAAGCAAATTCTTTTCTAAAAGTCGTGGAAGTCTGATCTTCTACTATGTCGTTCAGTGGCCTGGGACGAGCAGAAAGGCGTTGGTTTGGTGTCGCTCAGACCTGTACTTTTTGATGGGCGGGCCTTCAAGTCATCGCCTTTTTGAAACTTCAAGCGTTTGCCATTAGCACAAAAATGGACCAAATGACTTGAAACTTGGTGTGTGAACTCTATTTTAGACATAGATTGATGGCCTCCAGTCTCAAGCCAGTAGGCCTTTGGGAAAGCTAAGTAGCTCTACGGTGGTCGTATTGCAACAGGACCAAGGAATCCACGCACGAAACCCTCTGTTGAGCAACATATTCATAAATGGTCAGCATTAGGTTAGGGGGAGGTCAAAGGTTAAACAGTTAATTCAGGATGAGGCCTCTCCTGTCAGATACCCCCTGACCTTTGACACTTCTGAAGGTCACTCAGGTCTGAAACTCAGCACACTCGTCACGCTCCCGGTCACAATGAACATACTAAATTATCAGCCTTCTGGCTCAAAGCCTTTATGAAATATTAAAGAAAAGCGTTTCCCTCCAATTTTGGAGATTTATGTGACTTATGGGGACCTGTGTTTTCCCCCATCCCCCTAGAAACCCCAGAGTCAGCACAGAGGGTGCAATCAGGCCCCTATACAAGAATACAAATAATAAACCCCTCAAGTCATTTAATTTTCTTAACTGAATGTCTCACAAAGTCAAATTCAAGAGGGTGTCAGGCACATACACGCTAACAGCCTCTGACACAGCTGGCCAGTTTGAAGCAAATTCTTTTCTAAAAGTCGTGGAAGTCTGATCTTCTAATATGTCGTTCAGTGGCCTGGGACGAGCAGAAAGGCGTTGGTTTGGTGTCGCTCAGACCTGTACTTTTTGATGGGCGGGCCTTCAAGTAATCGCCTTTTTGAAACTTCAAGCGTTTGCCATTAGCACAAAAATAGACGAAATGACTTGAAACTTGGTGTGTGAACTCTATTTTAGACATAGATTGATGGCCTCCAGTCTCAAGCCAGTAGGCCTTTGGGAAAGCTAAGTAGCTCCACGGTGGTCGTATTGCAACAGGACCAAGGAATCCACGCACGAAACCCTCTGTTGAGCAACATATTCATAAATGGTCAGGATTAGGTTAGGGGGAGGTCAAAGGTTAAACAGTGAAATTCAGCATTAGGCCTCTCCTGTCAGATACCCCCTGATCTTTGACACTTCTGAAGGTCACTCAGGTCTGAAACTCAGCACACTCGTCACGCTCCCGGTCACAATGAACATACTAAATTATCAGCCTTCTGGCTCAAAGCCTTTATGAAATATTAAAGAAAAGCGTTTCCCTCAAAGTTTGGAGATTTATGTGACTTATGGGGACCTGTGTTTTCCCCCATCCCCCGAGAAACCCCAGAGTCAGCACAGAGGGTGCGATCAGGCCCCGATACAAGAATACAAATAGTGGGGCGTCAGTAGCTTAGTGGATAGTGCCGGCGCCCCATGTATAGAGGCGATGCCTCGCTGCAGCGGTCGTGAGTTCGACTCTGGCTTGCAACCCTTTGCTGCATGTCGTCCCCCCCACTCTCTCTGTCTCCCCATTTCACACTGTCCTGTACATTAAAGGCAAAAAAGCCCCCAAAAATAATCTTTAAAAATAAAAGAATACAAATAATAAACCCCTCAAGTCATTTAATTTTCTTAACTGAATGTCTCACAAAGTCAAATTCAAGAGGGTGTCAGACACATACACGCTAACAGCCTCTGACACAGCTGGCCAGTTTGAAGCAAATTCTTTTCTAAAAGTCGTGGAAGTCTGATCTTCTACTATGTCGTTCAGTGGCTTGGGACGAGCAGAAAGGCGTTGGTTTGGTGTCGCTCAGACCTGTACTTTTTGATGGGCGGGCCTTCAAGTCATCGCCTTTTCGAAACTTCAAGCGTTTGCCATTAGCACAAAAATGGACCAAATGACTTGAAACTTGGTGTGTGAACTCTATTTTAGACATAGATTGATGGCCTCCAGTCTCAAGCCAGTAGGCCTTTGGGAAAGCTAAGTAGCTCTACGGTGGTCGTATTGCAACAGGACCAAGGAATCCACGCACGAAACCCTCTGTTGAGCAACATATTCATAAATGGTCAGGATTAGGTTAGGGGGAGGTCAAAGGTTAAACAGTTAAATTCAGCATTAGGCCTCTCCTGTCAGATACCCCCTGACCTTTGACACTTCTGAAGGTCACTCAGGTCTGAAACTCAGCACACTCGTCACGCTCCCGGTCACAATGAACATACTAAATTATCAGCCTTCTGGCTCAAAGCCTTTATGAAATATTAAAGAAAAGCGTTTCCCTCAAATTTTGGAGATTTATGTGACTTATGGGGACCTGTGTTTTCCCCCATCCCCCGAGAAACCCCAGAGTCAGCACAGAGGGTGCGATCAGGCCCCGATACAAGAATACAAATAATGCGGTGTCAGTAGCTTAGTGGATAGTGCCGGCGCCCCATGTATAGAGGCGATGCCTCGCTGCAGCGGTCGTGAGTTCAACTCTGGCTTGCAACCCTTTGCTGCATGTCGTCCCCCCACTCTCTCTGTCTCCCCATTTCACACTGTCCTGTACATTAAAGGCAAAAAAGCCCCCAAAAATAATCTTTAAAAATAAAAATACAAATAATAAACCCCTCAAGTCATTTAATTTTCTTAACTGAATGTCTCACAAAGTCAAATTCAAGAGGGTGTCAGACACATACACCCTAACAGCCTCTGACACAGCTGGCCAGTTTGAAGCAAATTCTTTTCTAAAAGTCGTGGAAGTCTGATCTTCTACTATGTCGTTCAGTGGCCTGGGACGAGCAGAAAGGCGTTGGTTTGGTGTCGCTCAGACCTGTACTTTTTGATGGGCGGGCCTTCAAGTCATCGCCTTTTCGAAACTTCAAGCGTTTGCCATTAGCACAAAAATGGACCAAATGACTTGAAACTTGGTGTGTGAACTCTATTTTAGACATAGATTGATGGCCTCCAGTCTCAAGCCAGTAGGCCTTTGGGAAAGCTAAGTAGCTCTACGGTGGTCGTATTGCAACAGGACCAAGGAATCCACGCACGAAACCCTCTGTTGAGCAACATATTCATAAATGGTCAGCATTAGGTTAGGGGGAGGTCAAAGGTTAAACAGTTAATTCAGGATGAGGCCTCTCCTGTCAGATACCCCCTGACCTTTGACACTTCTGAAGGTCACTCAGGTCTGAAACTCAGCACACTCGTCACGCTCCCGGTCACAATGAACATACTAAATTATCAGCCTTCTGGCTCAAAGCCTTTATGAAATATTAAAGAAAAGCGTTTCCCTCCAATTTTGGAGATTTATGTGACTTATGGGGACCTGTGTTTTCCCCCATCCCCCTAGAAACCCCAGAGTCAGCACAGAGGGTGCAATCAGGCCCCGATACAAGAATACAAATAATAAACCCCTCAAGTCATTTAATTTTCTTAACTGAATGTCTCACAAAGTCAAATTCAAGAGGGTGTCAGGCACATACACGCTAACAGCCTCTGACACAGCTGGCCAGTTTGAAGCAAATTCTTTTCTAAAAGTCGTGGAAGTCTGATCTTCTAATATGTCGTTCAGTGGCCTGGGACGAGCAGAAAGGCGTTGGTTTGGTGTCGCTCAGACCTGTACTTTTTGATGGGCGGGCCTTCAAGTAATCGCCTTTTTGAAACTTCAAGCGTTTGCCATTAGCACAAAAATAGACGAAATGACTTGAAACTTGGTGTGTGAACTCTATTTTAGACATAGATTGATGGCCTCCAGTCTCAAGCCAGTAGGCCTTTGGGAAAGCTAAGTAGCTCCACGGTGGTCGTATTGCAACAGGACCAAGGAATCCACGCACGAAACCCTCTGTTGAGCAACATATTCATAAATGGTCAGGATTAGGTTAGGGGGAGGTCAAAGGTTAAACAGTGAAATTCAGCATTAGGCCTCTCCTGTCAGATACCCCCTGATCTTTGACACTTCTGAAGGTCACTCAGGTCTGAAACTCAGCACACTCGTCACGCTCCCGGTCACAATGAACATACTAAATTATCAGCCTTCTGGCTCAAAGCCTTTATGAAATATTAAAGAAAAGCGTTTCCCTCAAAGTTTGGAGATTTATGTGACTTATGGGGACCTGTGTTTTCCCCCATCCCCCGAGAAACCCCAGAGTCAGCACAGAGGGTGCGATCAGGCCCCGATACAAGAATACAAATAGTGGGGCGTCAGTAGCTTAGTGGATAGTGCCGGCGCCCCATGTATAGAGGCGATGCCTCGCTGCAGCGGTCGTGAGTTCGACTCTGGCTTGCAACCCTTTGCTGCATGTCGTCCCCCCCACTCTCTCTGTCTCCCCATTTCACACTGTCCTGTACATTAAAGGCAAAAAAGCCCCCAAAAATAATCTTTAAAAATAAAAGAATACAAATAATAAACCCCTCAAGTCATTTAATTTTCTTAACTGAATGTCTCACAAAGTCAAATTCAAGAGGGTGTCAGACACATACACGCTAACAGCCTCTGACACAGCTGGCCAGTTTGAAGCAAATTCTTTTCTAAAAGTCGTGGAAGTCTGATCTTCTACTATGTCGTTCAGTGGCTTGGGACGAGCAGAAAGGCGTTGGTTTGGTGTCGCTCAGACCTGTACTTTTTGATGGGCGGGCCTTCAAGTCATCGCCTTTTCGAAACTTCAAGCGTTTGCCATTAGCACAAAAATGGACCAAATGACTTGAAACTTGGTGTGTGAACTCTATTTTAGACATAGATTGATGGCCTCCAGTCTCAAGCCAGTAGGCCTTTGGGAAAGCTAAGTAGCTCTACGGTGGTCATATTGCAACAGGACCAAGGAATCCACGCACGAAACCCTCTGTTGAGCAACATATTCATAAATGGTCAGGATTAGGTTAGGGGGAGGTCAAAGGTTAAACAGTTAAATTCAGCATTAGGCCTCTCCTGTCAGATACCCCCTGACCTTTGACACTTCTGAAGGTCACTCAGGTCTGAAACTCAGCACACTCGTCACGCTCCCGGTCACAATGAACATACTAAATTATCAGCCTTCTGGCTCAAAGCCTTTATGAAATATTAAAGAAAAGCGTTTCCCTCAAATTTTGGAGATTTATGTGACTTATGGGGACCTGTGTTTTCCCCCATCCCCCGAGAAACCCCAGAGTCAGCACAGAGGGTGCGATCAGGCCCCGATACAAGAATACAAATAGTGGGGCATCAGTAGCTTAGTGGATAGTGCAAGAATACAAACGCTAACAGCCTCTGACACAGCCGGCCAGTCTGAAGCAAATTCTTTTCTAAAAGTCGTGGACGTTTGATCCTTTAATATGTTGTTCAGTGGCCTGGGACGAGCAGAAAGTCGCTGTCCCTCCCACTTATCTCTACCCCACCCACCCCTCTTATTGTATGTGTGAATTGCAACCCCCAGTCTATAGCCATTTCACTCTCTCCCGTATCTCAGCTGTCTCTCTCTCTCTCTCTCTCTCTCTCTCTGTCATATCTGACCCTGGCCGATCTGTTCCACAGGCCCAAGCTGGGTTTGGCTGGGACCCCCCACCCCCAGAAAGAGAGAGGGGGCACAGAGGATGCGACTGGGAAGTGTTGTTTCCTCCATCTTTGTTCCTATTGGGTCCATTTTTGGGCCCTATGATCCCAACAGATACTACGTGAAAGTAAAAATATGTATTACAATTATTTTTAATATTTGCTTAATTTTATTTGTTTTGTGATGTGTTATTTCATGGATATATTCATAAATTATACACCCTTTCATGACCTATTTTAATGATGGAGCGCTAATATTGTCATACAAAATGTTGAAAAATTGCATTAGATCAAAAATTAAAATCATAATCTCATTTACTGCTACTATTATTGGAAAAGTCATATGCCTCACTTTGCAGTGTCCACACTGATTTGTTTGCATGAAGTCTTTTTTTTTATTAGCATTTAACAAATTAATAACAAACCATCCCTCCCTTCCCCCCACCTGAATTTGATGGATGCGCTTGTCTTTCAAAATAAAAGCACCACGCTGATAAAAATGTGATTAAACTTTTTAATTTAAAGAATATAATGTGCATGAAAAGCCCCAAACCATTCAGCTAATCGATTTTCTTATGTCCCTCATCACCCAAAATCGATGGTGCGCCACAATTCAAAGTTTTACTTTGGTGAACACTTTTACTTTGGCGAATTTAGTGAATGCCGTCTGCTCTCTAGACCGGAAACAGAATCTAGAGCCAGGCTCGTACGGGAAGACGCCGGTGAAACGAGGCTATGTTGCGTCTCACTGCTTGAGGAATAGAAGAGGAGTTTTTCAGAAGGAAGAATCACAGACCGGGCCACCACAACAAGTTCTCCACTAAATCCGGAGCTGTTTATGGACGGGAGGAGTTGATTTATTTTTAACTTTTAGGATCTGACAACCTGTATGTTACTTTAGCAGCTACACGTTAGCATGTTGCTGCTGGAGGAAATAACACAAGCCGTGTCACCGCACCAAGTTCTCCGGGCGGCAGGAGTTCTCTTCGGAGCTGTTTATGGATGAAGGGAGTTTACTTTTTGGACTTTATGGATCCAACAACCTAATGTTAGCTGGAGCTAACCCCAGAGTTACAGACCCTCAGCTCAGCAGTCTACCTCATCCGCTGCTGAAACGTCTTAAATGCCGGTGGTGAGTTTATATAATTTAAAGTTATGAAGTGTGTAGATATTTATACATTCATTCATTCATTCATTCATCTTCTAACCGCTTCATCCTCGTGAGGGTCGCGGGGGGGGGCTGGAGCATATCCCAGCTGACATCAGGCATACATATAAATAATAATATCGCTGTCATATTCATGCCGTTAGATGACGTTATTTTGAGTGAGCAGCTAAAATGATATCTGAACTCCATTCAGAAAACTTTTTTGCTTGTTGTCATGCTTTGCTCTCCCATGCCATCACTTGTGGGGACGAAAAGGAGTAAGCCCACTCCACTTGTGGGGCCCATTTGACTTGTGGGTGTGTATGTGCGCGTATCATGGAGAAAAAGTTGTTGTGGTCACCATGTTTACCCTGGGAGGTTGCCGTTTGTCATAGAGGTTGACTGTGAGTTTGTTAAGGTGTAATGAGCACTGTCACATGTCAACTGGCTGTGAAGGGACTGTTGCAGGGTGAGCACCTGAGTTCTCGAAACCACAGCCTGTAGAAGCCACGCATGTCACTATAATAGTACTCCCATTAAGCTGGCCTGCCTTCCCTCCCACCAGAAGCTGCCTTCATCAGCTCTTGTTAACCATTTCCATGTTTTGCATATTCTGTGTTGTAAACTGTTTTCTTGTCTGTATACAACATCTATTGCACGTCTGCCTGTCCTGGGTGAGGGATCCCCTCCTCTGTTGCTCACCCTGAGGTTTCTCCAATTTTTTCCCTGTTAAAGGTTTTCCTGGGAGTTTTTCTTCAGTTGATGTAAGGGTTTAAGGGCAGAGGATGTTGTTATGATAGACAAACTGTTTGTAAAAATGGGTTATACAAATAAAATTGCCTTGCCTAATAGGTAATGAAATTTTGACACAGGTATTCAAAGTGTGCGTTGTTGCTTTTTCAACTTGTTCAGACATTTACAACCAAGCTGTAAAATCACACATCAAGCATGTGTTTATCTCCTTATTGGGACTCAGAAGTAAACAGGACTTGGCTCTAATGTCAATTTGGGGGGTTGTTTTTATTCGCAGGCATGAAACAGATAATCAGGCTTTTTTTCCCCCTGCATATTAATTTTGGTGGTGGCTGCCACCGCCTAAAATGGTCAGTGTGGGCTGAAACTAACACAATTCAGTATAATCATCCGACATGCTTATTAGTTTCTCTCAGATTTTAAAGTGAAACTGTGTGTTTGTGTTTTCCTGTTTTTATGATCGGGTCCGTTCATTTTGAGAGGTTAAATAAATAAGATGCAGTATGTTGTTGTAGTAATAATAATAATAATAATAATGATAGTAATAAGAGTAATATAGATAATTATGATAATAATGATGATTAGGGATGCAAATTATCAATTAATTCATTAATTGATAGTTGTTTAATCTTATCGATCGATGATCGATTAATTGATGTGTGGTGATTTTCCTGAGAAGCTGAATTTCCCTGTGAATCAATAGGTTCTATCTATATATAACATAAAAAGCTATATCTTCCTTATGATAAACAGAAAAAATGCAAATCATATTCCTTAATAAAAGATTTATTTTGGCATATATTTGAGGGAAGCATTTTGGTAGCATATCAAAGATATTCTGAACAGTAAATATCAGTATTACGCAGGCTACTTAACATGAAAATAAATTAGTGCACTGTCTCTTAGCAGCATAATAAAATCAATAAAATAAATTCTGAAAAGAAAATTAAATAAGGTTAATGTAATACATTGTGCACTGTCTCATCTGTCACGTGGAATATTAGCAGCATTTATAATCCCTGGGAAATGTGACAATCTTACAATAACATTAGTAGACGAGGACTGGACTATTGTAGCTCTAGTTAACTAAAAATATAGACTGCCTGAAAACAACAACAAAAAAACATCACTGAGAAAGATATATGTGCTCACCTGCCTAAAACAGAACCAAAAACACATTCCTGGTGCTCCTCATAGCATAGATACTACAGACCTATTTTTGTTCAAGAATATCAGCATATCAACATGGTCAGGAGTAAGTCAGCCTGTTTACAGTAAGGCCAGCTGCTGAGAATACACGCTCAGCTGGGACTGACATGCTTGGTATGGCCAAGTACGTTCGTGTCAGGTTTGCCAGCCAAACCTTCCTTCATTGACTTTGGGACTAGAATCAAGGAGTGGTGGCGGATCCTTCAGAAAGCTGTCCACTTCTTTTTCTACGTCATCGGTGCTCCTCGTGGCATAGTTTTCACCCATTAGAAAAGCACAAGCACTGCGTCTCTGAAGCACAGCTCCCTGGACTGGCAAATCACAGATGGAGAATGATTGACAAATTTTTCACTTTAAGCCCTGACGCTGTCATATTTGTGTAGGAATTAAGCTACAATACATGACATATGTTGTTTTAATTAATAAATACAGTGTGAATAAAGATCACATAACATAAAACTGCAGTCTTTGTTCATTGATAGCCCCTTAAATTAAACAATTTTTATAGGGCAAGCAAAAACTGACTTCGGGCAAGTAAATCTCTGACCAACTTGCCCGACTAGGCAAGTGAAAAAAAACCTTAGCATTGAACCCTGACTATTAATCATTAATAGTGGTCCATTATTAATTGCTTAGTTGCTATTAATTATTAATTAGATAGACAGTAGAAGCAGTTAAAAAAACAACTGTCAAACATAAAGTGCTTTTTGTGCATACAGTTAAAAAGATCTGCAATAATTCCACAATAATTTAATTAATGGACCTAGCTTACCTTCATCCTTTCACCCAGTGAAGTGCGCACTCTGGATTTGAATTCCCCCACTTTGCTGGTGTCTCCCTCTTCTGTCTTGAGATGCATGTTGATCAGGCTGAAGGTGATGGGATACGTGTCTGATATGGACACCTCAGTCTCAGTAGACATAACGGTAGTTGCACACTTGAGTGTTTCCAGCACTGGCGCCACATCTTCCATCAACTGCCAGTACTCATCTCTCAACTCCAGTGTCCTCGCATCTGTGAGTTTGGTCACTATGCGGTCTGATAGTACAGCAGACACGGCCGTTAGTCTGCTAAACATGTCACAGACAGAATTCCACCAGGTTTTACAGGATTGGATGAGTTTATTAGATGGCAGCTGCATCTGTTTCTGTTTTGCTTCGAGTGCTTTGTTTGCTGGATTGCTATGATTGAAGTGTTGTACCAGTCTGCTGGCAGCAACAATGACTCGGTTAATGTAGGTAGCGAACCCGTTATTAATGGCCAGCTGCAGAGTATGCGTGAAGCATGGAACCAAGTTCCAACTGACTCGTGTGGGACTTTTTGCTGAGACAGTATTCTATGCATTGTCATGTACACAAGCAACTACACGCCCGGTGAGTCCCCATGTTTCCACAGCTTCGTTCAACGACGCTTTCTGTATTTAAGGAAGTCCAACAGTTGGTTGTGAGGGCCACATTCGCGGTTGTGAGTTGTGTTTTCAACCCGACCTTCTTCCTCACGTAGCTCGGGTAGTTATGGTAATTCTAGAGGGGATATTATACCCTGGCTCGATGTACTTTATCACTGCTT